>CM066033.1:120944245-122425079 GCA_033557465.1 Ichthyophis bannanicus | reverse complement strand
CATCCTCTGAAAAAGAACCTAGGTCAAAGAAATTGGATATTTTAGGATACCCTAAGGTTCCTAAAGAGGCAGTCACTCTGCCTATCCATGAAATCCTTCAAGAACACTTGATGGATTTATGGGAGGCTCCTCTAACGTCTCCTTACTCTCGTAGGTTGGACACCATGTACCGGGTCCCTCCTTCTCCTGGGTTTCAAAAGACTCAGCTGCCTCACCATTCCATTGTGGTGAAGTCTGCGCTGAAAAAGATTAAGAGCACCAAAAGGCACTCTTCTACCCCTCCAGGGCGAGAATGTAAGACCCTAGACTCTTTTGGCAGAAACGTTTTCCAGGCTAGTATGCTTATAGCCAGGATTAATTCTTACAGTCTGTATATGGGCATATTTCTAAGGGAACTTGCCCTAAAGGTAAAGCATTTTGCCCCCTTTATCCCTGAGGATAGAAAGGAGGAGTTCATTTCTCTGGTGAAACAGCTTTTAGATGTTTCTAAGTTCTCCAACAGAGCAGCTTTTGATTCCTTTGAAGGTGCCGGTAGAGCTTCGGGCATTGCTATTGCAGCCCGACGACTTGCTTGGCTCCAGGCCTCTGACCTAGAACCCTGGGTCCTGGATGGCTTACGGAATCTGCCCTGTACAGGTGAGAACTTATTTGTTAAGGACTGGCAAATTAAAGCCACCCAAATGGACGCAGAAAATGCTACCTTAGATAGACTTTCCAAGTCTACCTCTACTCCTGCCAAGAAAAAGTCTTTCAAGAGGCCTTACTACAAGAAGGCCAGATTTTCCACTAATACTGGCCAACAATCTTCTCAGCCTCGCTTTGCTGCTAAACATCAGCAACCTAAACAGGCAAGGTCAAAGCCTGCAGCGTCTGCCACTCCTCAGCAGGCTCAACCCCCTCAGGGGTTTTGACTTGCCCCTAGAGAACTAAACATTTCTGGCTCTAGAACAACCAGAGCCCCTCACCATTCCCAGGTGGTTAGCTCACTTTGCTCCCAGATGGGAGCAAATTACATCAGAGCACTGGACCCTCTCTATCATCAGAGAGGGCTACAAACTTCATTTTTCCAACCTTCCTCCATATACCATGGTGAGGCACTTCAATTCTCCCCCATCTCTCCTGGGCCTGTTGGATCAGGAGGTCTCTTCTCTCCTTGCCCAAGGGGCAATAGAAGAGGTTCCTCTTCTTCAACAAGGGTCAGGATTCTACTCCCCTTATTTTCTCATAACAAAGAAGACAGGGGGATTCAGACTTATCCTAGATCTGAGAGAATTGAACACATTTCTGTACAAGGAGAAATTCAAAATGCTTTCTCTAGGCATTCTCCTTCCATACCTTCAGAGTCAGGATTGGCTTTGTTCTCTAGATCTCAAGGATGCGTATACACACATACTCATCCACCCATCCCACAGAAAATATCTAAGATTTCTGTTTCAGGGAAAACATTTCCAGTACAGAGTACTTCCCTTCGGTCTAGCCTCTGCTCCAAGAGTGTTCACCAAATGCATGGCAGTGGTTGCCGCATTTCTAAGAGGTCTGGGAATTTTTGTATTCCCATATCTGGACGACTGGCTCATCCGAGCTCCATCTCAGTCAGAGGCCCAGATTTCCCTGGACCGCACAAGGCACCTTCTGCAGTATCTGGGACTGGTGGTAAACCTTCCCAAGTCTCAACTTATCCCTACCCAGTCTCTGGAATTCATAGGGGCCCAGTTGGACACCACCACTGCAAGGGCCTACCTACCTCAAGTCCGGGGCCAACGTCTGGTGTGCTTGGCCTCCCAAGCTCAGTCCAGCGGTCACTTGACAGCCAGAGAAATGCTGCGACTTCTGGGCCACATGGCCTCCACGGTACACGTGGTGCCCTACGCTCGTGTTCATATGAGAGCAGCTCAATGGACCTTGGCCACCCAGTGGACTCAGGCATCAGGAGCGCTCTCCGACCAAATACTCACCTCAAAGCGTCTGTTTTGGTCCCTCCAATGGTGGATGTCCACCAAGAATCTGTTGTTGGGGGCCCCCTTCCAACCTTTGTTGCCCCAAGCAACCCTCACAACAGATGCCTCCCAAACAGGGTGGGGAGCCCATCTACAATCCCTCTCCACTCAGGGTTCTTGGTCTCCACAGGAGACCACCCTTCACATCAACCTCCTGGAACTGCGAGCAATCTTCTTTGCCCTCAAAGTCTTCCATACCCTCCTTGTCAACCTGACCGTCCTAGTTCAGACAGACAATCAGGTGGCCATGTTCTACGTAAACAAACAAGGAGGAACAGGCTCTCTGTCGCTTTGCAACGAAGCTTTCAGATTATGGGCCTTCGCCAGAGAGCATCAAATTCATCTTCTGGCAGTATATCTTCCAGGAGTTCAAAACTCTCGGGCAGACAGACTCAGTCGAGTTCTGCTTTCACACGAATGGTCCCTACATATGGACCAGATAGGCAGAATCTTTCAGGAATGGGGAACCCCGGACATAGACCTCTTTGCAAGTCCGTGGAATGCCAAACTTCCCCGGTTCTGTTCCAGGACTCCGTGTCAGGGAGCTCAGGCCAACGACGCCTTTCTCCTGCATTGGGGTCAGGAATTCCTATATGCCTTTCCACCCATTCCTTTGATTCCCAAGACTCTGTAGAAACTCCAGAGGGATCACGGATCGATGATCCTCATAGCTCCACGCTGGCCACGCCAAGTGTGGTTCCCTCTACTTCTGCATCTCTCCCAGGGACCCTCCCTGGACCTGGGAGCTGCGCCAGACCTTCTCTCTCAGGAGGAGGGGACTTTGTGGCACCCAAACCCCAATTCCCTACACCTCAGAGCTTGGTTACTGAAGGCCTAAGCCTTCATGACTTCAATCTTTCTCAACCAGTGAAAGATATCCTTCATGCCTCTAGAAAACCCTCCACGAGGCGTTCCTATGCTTTCAAATGGAAACGCTTTTCCATTTGGTATGCTCAACAGGGTCTTGACCCTCTAGCACTTCCTTTGAATTCTCTACTAGACTATCTCCTGCATCTTTCTAATGCAGGCCTTAAGACGAATTCAGTAAGAGTCCATTTGAGTGCTATTGCAGCATCCTTAAAACCTATAAATGGACAACCTGTCTCCTCTCATCCGCTTGTTGCAAGGTTCATGAGAGGCCTGACTCTAACTAAGCCTCCCATCCGACCTCCTCCGGTAGCATGGGACTTGAACCTAGTTCTCGGTCAGCTTATGAAGCCACCTTTTGAACCGTTGGTTTCTACCTCCTTGAAATTTCTTTCCTGGAAGGTCATTTTCCTTATTGCAGTCACTTCGGCTCACCGCATCAGTGAACTACAGGCCTTAGTGGCTCATCCACCTTACACCAGATTTCATCATGATAAGGTGGTCCTTAGGACGAATCCCCACTTTATGCCCAAAGTGGTCTCGCCTTTTCATCTTAATCAGGAGGTATATCTACCTGTCTTTTTTCCGGCTCCTCATGCATCCAGTGCAGAGAGGAACCTTCATACTTTAGATTGTAAAAGAGCTCTCGCCTTTTACCTCAACAGGACTCAGCCACATCGAAAGTCTTCCCAACTTTTTGTGGCTTTTGATCCTTCTCATTTGGGACTACCAGTCTCCAAACGTACACTTTCCAATTGAATTGCTCAGTGTATTTCCTTTGCTTACCAGAGTAAAAATATTTCTCTGGAAGGCCATGTCACAGCTCACAATGTGAGAGCCATGGCCACTTCTATGGCTCATCTTCACTCTGTATCCATTGATCAGATCTGTCGAGCCGCCACATGGGCCTCGGTTCATACCTTCACAGCCCATTACTGTTTGGACAAGGACTCCCGCCGGGATGCCTTGTTTGGTCAGGCTGTCCTCAAACACCTGTTCCATACTTGAACAACTCCTGCCCACCTTCCCAGGATGGATGCCTGAGATCCATACGAAGATGGCGAACCCTTGGAATCGGATCTCCCAGGCATCTTAGCTAGGGAGTCCCCATATGTGAGGACTTATTCCTGCTTGTTCCTGGAGATAGCACAGTTACTTACCTGTAACAGGTGATCTCTGGGAACAGCAGGAATTAGTCCTCACAACCCACCCACCTCCCCTAGGAGTTGTATCTTCTATCTATCTTCCTTTCCTCTCTCTATTGTCTCAGCTATAAACTCGAACTGAGGAGAGCTTGTCAGGAAGGCGGGAAGGCAGCGCACATGTGCAGTGGGAGGCCCCAAAAGCTTCCTTCTGGGAAGCTGGGGAGCTTTCCCGCGCAGGCGCCGTCGGTACCGACGTACCCATATGTGAGGACTAATTCCTGCTGTTCCCAGAGATCACCTGTTACAGGTAAGTAACTGTGCTTTACCTTCCTAGAGGTTGCAGACAGTGGGCTTGCATATGTTCATACTGTCCCTCAGTATGTCTGGAGTATTATGCACACAACCACTACTGTGGTACTCTTGTCCCAGGATGGGAGCTCACTCCTGCACCCCAGTGTGTGTGGGGTTCCTGATGCTAACAGCATGGCTGCTGAAAGGGTAGACTTGGCCCCTTTCAGTCTTCCAGTGGACGTTGAGGTGATTCTGCTGGCCTCCTGGAAGCCCTCCACCAGAAGGGTATATGCCTTTAAGTGGAGGAGGTTCTCCGTCTGGTGTGTGGAATGGAAGCATCCCTTCTTCTGCCATGTGCAACTTGTCCTCCAATACCTGCTGCACTTATTGCGTACTCGGATGAAATCTAACTCGGTATGGGTGCACCTGAGCACAATAACCACTCACCAGCACCTCATCGAGGGGAAACCCCTCTCCAGCCAGCTCCTGGTCTCCAGGTTCCTCTAGGGCCTCTTGCTATCCAAGCCCCCTCTTCACCTTCCAGCAGCGGAATGGGACCTCAATGTGGTTCTGTCCCAGCTCACCAGACCGCTTTTTGAGCCCCTTGCCACTTGCCACCTAAGATACCTATTGTGGAAAGTGGCTTTCTTGGTGGCCCTTACGTCCACTCAAAGAGTGAGCAAGCTCCTTGCCCTGGTGGCAGACCCGCCATACTCAAGGTTCTATAAGAACAGGGTGGTGCTCTGCACACACCTCAAATTCCTCCCGAAGATGGTATCCCCTTATCTCCAGGAACAAGCAGGAATGAGTCTTCACTTATGGGTACGTCGGTACCGACGGAGCCTGTGCGGGAACACTCCCCAGCTTCCCAAAAAGGAAAGCTTTTGGGAGCATCCCACAGCGCCTGCGCGCTTCCTTCCCGCCTTTCCTAACCGCTTCTCCCCAGTTCTTCTTTGCCGCGGAGCCAGCAGGTCATGTTCCTGTCACCGCTGAAGAAGTTCTTTGTTTTCTTTTATTTCTTTGGTCGCGCGTCTGCCTCCCCCGACTTCGGACCGGTACCGCCGGTTTTTCTTTCTTTAAAAAAAAAAAAAAAAAAATGAACATATTTTTCCCTCACTCAGTGTGTTTTTCTTCTTTTGGGCCTTAGGCCTCACAAAGAATTTTTCCTCATGGAAAAACCAGCCTCCAGGTTTAAAAAATGCACTAAGTGCAGCGGTACTATTTCTGTTACCGACACCCATGAATGGTGTCTTAAATGTTTGGGTCCTGAACACTCCATTTCGGATTGTTCGTCCTGCTCTTTGATGTCTAAACGAGGTTTACAGAACCGAGCAGCCAAGCTCCATGTGCTGTTTCCCTCTGATGCAGCTTCAGTGGCATCGACGTCTTCCAGGGCTGCTTCTTCCTCCCATGGATCTCGGGTAACCAAACATAAATCCAGCCGGTCCTCGAAGGGTAGATCTGCTTCCAAGCATCGAGATGCCTCCGGGCTTGCCCTCGAGGATCCTGCACCGGCAAAACAACCCCGGCGGGAAGCTCCGGCTTCCAAAGCTCCACCTATGGGGTTACAGGTTGACATCGATGGCACGGTCTCACCTGTTAGAATGCTCTGGGGTACCGGCGCAACCTTCCGGTACCGAATTCCAGGCATTCATGGCGTCGATGGATCAGAATGTTCTGTCCATGCAGCAGGCTATCACGGCCTTTATCCAAGCTGCGACGCCGCTGATACCACAACAAACTCCGTTGTCGGTATCAGCTCCGGCACCAACGCCGGTACCGGTACCGACTGCATCGACATCGACCAGGATGCCGACTGCAGCGGTTCCCTGTCCAGGGATGCTCATCGGTACCGAACCGGTACCGATGACGCCCGATGTCGATACCGCTCGATACGCGTATCGAGCTTTAGAAGAGCACCCTGACAGTCGATACTTTGATTCCTCTGAAGATTCTGATACATCGGAGGAGTCTGCTGAAGTATCCATAGCCCTTCCTGAAGAGCCGCCTTCTCCAAAAAAAAGAATGTCTCCAGAGGACTTGTCCTTTCAAGACTTCATAAGAGAAGTGGCTAAAGGACTTTCTATTTCAGTAACCTTTGAATCAGAGCCTAGAGCTAAAAAATTGGATATTTTAGGTTATTCTAAGGCTCCTAAGGAGGCAGTCACCTTGCCAATTCATGAGATTCTTTATGATCACATGATTGACTTATGGGTGACTCCTCTCACTATCTCTCTCCTCATTCTCATAGATTGGACACTATGTACCGTGTCCCTCCTTGTCCTGGTTTTCATAAAACACAGCTTCCTCACCATTCTATTGTGGTGCAGTCAGCTATGAAAAGGATAAAGAGTGCAAAAAGACACTCCTCTCCTCCTCCAGGAAGAGAATGCAGGACCTTGGATGCTTTTGGTAGGAAAATCTTCCAAGCCAGTATGCTCATTGCCAGAATCAACTCCTATAGTCTTTATATGGGTATGTTTCTGAAAGAAGTTGCAGATAAACTGCACACTTTCCTCCCTTTTCTTCCAGAGGATAAAAGGGAAGAATTCCTTATTTGGCTTAAGCATACTCAAGATATTTCAAAGTTTTCCAACCGTGCAGCTTTTGACTCCTTTGAAGGTGCCAGCAGAGCTTCGGCCATTGCCATAGCTGCTCGCAGAATTGCTTGACTCCAGGCTTCTGATCTAGAATCTTGGGTCCAGGATGGTTTAGGAAATCTTCCCTGTACAGGTGAAAACCTGTTTGGCAAAGATTGGCAAATAAAAGCCACTCAAATGGATGCAGAAAATTCTGCTCTGGATAGACTTTCAAAGTCAACCTCCATTCCTGCCAAGAAAAAACCTTTCAAGAAGTCTTTTTTCAAAAAATGCAGATTCCCTTCTGCTTCTGGCCAACCATCATCTACAGGTCGCTTTGCTCCTAAGCGTCAGCAACCTAAACAGGCCAGGCCTAAGCCTACAGGGGCTGCTGCAACTCAGCAGACCCAACCTCCTCAGGGTTTTTGACTTGATGCTAGAGAACGTAGCCTTTCTGGCTCTAAAACAGCCAGAGCCTCTCACCATTCCAGGAAGGTTAGCTCATTTTTCTCCCAGATGGGAGCAAATTACATCAGAGCAGTGGACCCTCTCCATCATAAGGGAGGGCTACAAACTTCATTTCTCAAACCTTCCTCCTCACACCATGGTGAGACACTTCAATTCTCCAACATCTCTTCTCGACATTCTAGGTCAGGAGGAGGCTACCCTTCTTGCCCAAGGGGCAATAGAAGAAGTACCTCTTCTTCAACAAGGGTCAGGGTTTTACTCCCCCTATTTTCTGATCCCAAAGAAAACGGGGCTACAGACCCATATTAGATCTCAGGGAATTGAACAAATTTCTATGCAAGGAGAAATTCAAGATGCTTTCTCTGGACACTCTCCTTCCATACCTTCAGAGTCAGGATTGGCTTTGTTCTCTAGATCTCAAGGATGCGTACACACATGTGCTCATCCATCCATCTCACAGAAGGTTCCTCCATTTTCTTTTCCAAGGAAAGCATTACCAATACAGGGTGTTTCCTTTCGGTCTGGCCTCTGCTCCAGGAGTGTTCACCAAATGCATGGCAGTAGTAGCTGCATTTCTACGCACTTTGGAATATTTGTATTCCCATACCTGGACGACTGGCTCATCCGAGCTCCATCTCAGTCAGAGGCCCAGACTTCCCTGGATTGCACAAGGCATGTTCTGCAGTATCTGGGACTTGTGGTAAACCTCTCAAAGTCCCAGCTCATCCCTACTCAGTCCCTAGAGTTCATAGGGGCCTGGTTGGATACTACCACTGCAAGGGCCTAACTTCCTCAGGCCCGTTGTCAACGCCTAGTGCAGTTAGCCTCCCAGATTCAGTCAAAGAACCACTTAACTGCTCGGGAGATGCTACAACTGCTAGGCCACATGGCATCCACAGTGCATGTGGTACCCTATGCTCGCCTTCACATGAGAGCAGCTCAATGGACTTTGTCCACCCAGTGGACTCAAGCATCAGGGGCTCTCTCAGACCAAATAGCAACCTCCAAACGTCTCTTTTGGTCTCTCCAGTGGTGGATGTCCACCCAAAATCTGTTGCTGGGGTCTCCCTTCCAACAGTTGTTGCCCCAGGCAACCCTCACAACAGATGCCTCCCAAACAGGTTGGGGAGCTCATCTACAAGACCTCTCCACTCAGGGCACTTGGTCTCCACAGGAGACTTCTCTTCATATCAACCACTTGGAGCTTCGAGCTGTTTTTATAGCTCTCAAGGTCTTTCGTACCCTGCTCAGCTACAAGACAGTCCTCATTCATACGGACAATCAAGTAGCCATGTTTTACATAAACAAGCAAGGAGCTCCGGAGTCTCAATGCGTGGATGAGACAATGGTGCAAGGATGAGGGTTTTGGATTTGTTAGGAACTGGGGAACATTCTGGGGAAAGGGGGGGCTCTTCCGAAGGGATGGGCTTCACCTTAATCAGGATGGGACCAGACTGCTGGCATTAACCTTTAAAAAAGAGATAGAGAAGCTTTTAAACTAGAAAATAGGGGAAAGCCGACAGTCACCCAGGAGCGCACGGTTCGGACAAAGGTATCCTTGAAGGATACTACCAAAAGCAGTGAGGTTCCAAAAGGGAGTATAGTAGCGCAAATGCCCTTGAGTAAGGAGCAGACAGAGCATAAAGATTCCCAATTACCCATGCCTACCAATAGCCAGATTAATATTAATAAAATACAGTCTCTAAAATGCTTGTATGCCAATGCTAGAAGTCTAAACAATAAGATGGGAGAATTAGAATATATAGCATTAAATGAGAGGTTAGATATGATTGCACTCTCAGAGACATGGTGGAAGGAGGATAACCAGTGGGACACTGTGATACCTGGATACAAACTATATCGTAATGATAGAGCTGAACAAATTGGTGGAGGGGTTGCGCTCTATGTTAGAGAGGGCATTGAGTCAGAAAGGATTAAAGTTTTGCAGGGAACAAAATATGCTGTAGAATCTCTATGGATTGAAATTCCATTTATGAAGGGGAAGGTGATGGCAGTGGGAGTATACTATCGACCACCTGGCCAGAATGAACAAATGGATGATGAAATGCTCAAAGAAATCAAGGAAGCTAACAAAAGCCACAACAGAGTAGTAATAATGGGTGATTTCAATTACCCCGGTATCGACTGGGACAGTGTCACAGCAGGACAAGCTAAAGAGATAAAGTTTCTAGATGAAATAAATGACTGCTTCTTGGAGCAGCTGGTTCATGAACCGACCAGAGGGGAAGCCATACTGGACCTAGTCCTTAGTGGAACGCCAGATCTGGTGCAAGAAATAAGGGTGTTGGGACCACTTGGCAATAGTGATCATAGTATGATCATGTTTGATTTAATCAGTGGAGGACAGATAGTAAAGGAATCCACAGTACTACCTTTTAACTTTCAAAAGGGTGACTATGATAGAATGAGGAATATAGTTCGGAAAAAACTAAAAGGAGCGGTTCCAAAGGTTAAAGACTTACAGCAAGCTTGGGTGTTATTTAAAAATACTATCCTCGAAGCCCAGACCAGCTGTATTCCACGCATTAAGAAAAGTGGAAGAAAGTCCAAAAAACTGCCAGCATGGTTTAAAGGTGAGGTCAGAGAGGCTGTTGCTGCCAAAAGAGCAACCTTCAGAAAATGGAAAAAAGAGCCAAATGATGAAAACTGGAAACAGCACAAGCACTGGCAAGTTAAATGCAAAGCATTGATAAGGCAGGCAAAGCGGGAATTTGAGAAGAAACTTGCTACGGAAGCAAAAACACGAAATAAAGACTTTTTCAAGTACATTCGTAGCAAAAGGCCTGTGAGAGAGTCAATTGGACCATTAGATGATAGAGGGGTAAAAGGGGCAGTAAGAGGAGACAAGGCTATAGCAGAGAGACTGAATGAATTCTTTGCTTCGGTCTTTACTGAGGAAGATGTAGGGGTGTTACCCAAGACTGAAGTGGTATTTAAAGGTGATACTGCAGAGGAATTGAGAGAAATATCGCTACACCGGGAAGATATATTACAACTATTTGATAAACTGAATAGTAGCAAATCACCTGGACCGGATGGTATACATCCCAGAGTGTTGAAAGAACTGAAATATGAGATTGCAGACCTGTTATTGGTAATCTGTGAACTTTCATTAAAATCATCTGTAATACCTGAAGATTGGAGGGTCGCCAACGTAACACCAATTTTTAAAAAGGGTTCCAGGGGTGACCCGGGAAATTACAGACCGGTGAGCCTGACGTCAGTACCAGGGAAAATGGTAGAAGCCATCATAAAGAACAAAATTACACAGCATGTAGATAGTCATGGCCTAATGGGAGACAGCCAACATGGCTTTAGACAAGGAAGATCTTGTCTTACTAATCTGATCTGTTTTTTTGAAGGTGTGCATAAACAGGTAGACAAAGGTGAGTCGGTTGATATAGTGTATCTGGACTTTCAGAAAGCTTTTGACAAGGTCCCCCATCAGAGACTTTTGGCGAAGCTAAAAAGTCATGGGATAGGAGGCAGTGTACTATTGTGGATCGGGAACTGGTTAAAAGATAGAAAGCAGAGGGTAGGGCTAAATGGCCAATATTCCCAATGGAAAAAGGTGAATAGTGGAGTACCCCAGGGATCTGTACTGGGTCCGCTACTTTTTGACATATTCATAAATGACCTGGAAAAGGGAATAACTAGTGAGGTAATCAAATTTGCAGATGACACAAAACTGTTTAAAGTTGTTAAAACCCAAGAGGATTGTGGAAAACTGCAGGAGGATCTGGATAAATTGGAAGACTGGGCATCCAAATGGCAGATGAAATTTAATGTGGACAAGTGCAAAGTTATGCACCTAGGAAAGAACAACCCACACTATAGTTACAAGATGCAAGGCTCCACATTAGAAACCACCACCCAGGAAAAAGATTTAGGAGTCATCGTGGATAACATGTTAAAACCCTCCGCCCAGTGTGCAGCGGCGGCCAAGAAAGCAAATAGAATGCTAGGTATCATAAGGAAAGGGATGGAGAATAAAACAAAGGATATTATAATGCCTCTGTATCGCTCCATGGTACGACCGCACCTTGAATATTGTGTGCAATTCTGGTCACCGTATCTTAAAAAAGGACATAGAGTTATTAGAAAAAGTACAGAGAAGAGCCACCAAATTGGTGAAGGGGATGGAAGGCTACTCCTATGAAGAGAGGCTAAAAAGGTTAGGGCTCTTTAACCTAGAAAAGAGGCGGCTGAGGGGAGATATGATAGAGGTGTATAAATTAATGAATGGAGTGGAACGGATAAACGTGGATAAATTGTTTACGCTATCAGAATATAGAAGGACTAGGGGGCATGTAATGAAGCTACAGGGTAAACTATTTAAGACAAATAGGAGAAAATATTTCTTCTCTCAACGTGTAATCAAACTCTGGAATCTGTTACCGGAGGATGTAGTAAGGGCTGTTAGTATAGCTGGGTTTAAAAAAGGTTTGGACAAGTTCCTGGAGGAAAGGTCCATAAACCACTATTAAAAAGGGACCCAGGATATCAATGCTTGGCCTAGTACAAGCACTGCAGAACCTGTGTCTTTTGGGGAAACTGCTAGGTACGTATGACCTAGATTGGCCACTGTTGGAAACAGGATACTGGGCTTGATGGACCTCGGTCTGACCCAGTATGGCATTTCTTATGTTCTTATGTTCTTATGTTCTTAAGGAGGAACTGGCTCTCTGTCGCTTTGCAACGAAGCTTTAAGATTGTGGGCCTTCGCCAGAGAGCATCAAATCCATCTCCTGGCCGTATACCTCCCAGGATTCCAAAACTCTTGGGCAAACAGACTCAGTCGAGTTCTGCTTCCACACGAATGGTCCCTGCACTTGGCCAGGTACTCAGAATCTTCCAAGAATGGGGAACCCCGGACATAGACCTCTTTGCAAGTCCGTGGAATGCCAAACTTCCCCGGTTCTGTTCCAGAATTCCGTGTCAGGGAGTTCAGGCCAAGGATGCCTTCCTCCTTCACTGGGGTCAAGGCTTCCTGTATGCCTTTCCACCCATTTCCTTGATTCCCAAGACTCTGTTCAAGCTCCAGAGGGATCAAGGATCTATGATCCTCATAGCTCCACGCTGGCCACGCCAAGTGTGGTACCCTCTACTTCTGCATCTCTCTCAAGCCCCCTCCCTGGACTTGGGAGCTGCTCCAGACCTTCTGTCCCAGGAGGAGGGGACTTTGTGGCACCCAAACCCCAAGTCCCTTCACCTCAGAGCTTGGTTACTGAAGGCCTAGACCTTCAAGGTTGGAATCTTTCTCAGCAAGTGAAGGATATCCTCCATGCTTCCAGAAAACCTTCTACTAGACGTTCCTATGCTTTTAAATGGAAAAGGTTTTCCATTTGGTGTACTGAGAAGGGTCTTGACCCTCTAGCACTACCTTTGAATTCTCTATTGGAATATCTCCTGCATCACTCAAATGCAGGCCGTAAGACAAATTCAGTAAGGGTCCATTTGAGTGCTATTGCAGCATCCCTTAAGCCTATCAATGGACAGCCTATTTCCTCTCATCCTCTTATTGCAAGATTCATGAGAGGCCTAACTTTAACTAAACCTCCCATTAGACCTCCTCCGGTGGCATTTGACTTAAATCTGGTTCTTGGTCAGCTTATGAAGCCACCTTTTGAACCCTTAGCCACCACCTCCTTGAAATTTCTTTCCTGGAAGGTTATTTTCCTCATTGCAGTCACCTCAGCTCGCTGCATCAGTGAACTGCAGGCCTTAGTGGCTAATCCACCTTATACAAGGTTCCATCATGATAAGGTAGTCCTTAGGACCAATCCACACTTTATGCCTAAAGTGGTCTCACCTTTTCATCTTAATCAAGAGGTGTATTTACCTGTCTTTTTTCCAGGTCCTCATGCATCAAGTGCAGAGAGGAATCTTCATACTCTGGATTGTAAGAGAGCTCTTGCCTTTTACTTACAAAGGACACAGCAACATAGAAAGTCTTCTCAACTCTTTGTTGCTTTTGACCCCTCTCATTTGGGACTTCCAGTCTCTAAGAGGACACTGTCCAATTGGATTGCTCAGTGTATTTCTTTTGCCTACCAGAGTAAGAACCTTTCTCTGGAGAGCCATGTCACAGCTCATAATGTGAGGGCCATGGCCACCTCTATGGCTCATCTAAATTCTGTGTCCATCGACCAGATCTGTTGAGTGGCCACCTGGGCCTCGGTTCATACCTTCACAGCCCATTACTGCTTGGACAAGGACTCCCGCCGGGATGCCTTGTTTGGTCAGGCTGTTCTCAAACACCTGTTCCATTCTTAATCAACTCCTACCCTCCTTCCCGGAATGGATGCCTGAGATCCATAGGAGGAGGTAGAGCCCTTCCCAGGGTCTCATAACCTTGGGGATCTCCCAGGCATCTCTAGCTAGGGAGTCCCCATATGTGAAGACTCATTCCTGCTTGTTCCTGGAGATAGCACACTTACTTACCTGTAACAGGTGATCTCTGGGAACAGCAGGAATAAGTCTTCACAACCCACCCACCTCCCCTAGGAGTTGTATCTCTCTATCTATCTTTCCTTTCCTCTCTCTCTCTCTCTCTTTGTCTCAGCTTTAAAACTCGAACTGGGGAGAGGCGGTTAGGAAAGGCAGGAAGGCAGCGCGCAGGCGCTGTGGGATGCTCCCAAAAGCTTTCCTTTTTGGGAAGCTGGGGAGCGTTCCCGCACAGGCTCTGTCGGTACCGATGTACCCATATGTGAAGACTTATTCCTGCTGTTCCCAGAGATCACCTGTTACAGGTAAGTAACTGTGCTTTCACCTCAACAAGGAAGTAGTCCTCCCCACCTTCTTTCTATGGCCTCATGCCGGCAGGGAGGAGCTGATCCTTCATATGCTGGATTGCAAACAGGTCCTGTCCTACTTACAGCGGAGTCGGGCCCATTGGAAAGCTGCTCAGCTTTTCGTGTCTTATGGCCCCAGCAGACTGGGGCTCCCTGTGTCGAATCAAACTCTGTCCATTTGGGTGGCAGACTGTATTGCCCTTGCCTATGAGCGAAAGGGCCTTTCCCTTTAGCACTGGATCACAGCGCATCGTGTGAGGTCGATGGACAACCTCCGCTCAGTACCAGTGACTGAAATCTGCAAGGCCGCCACATAGTCTTCAGTTCACACTTTTACAGCTCACTACTACCTGGAGAGCAAGTTCTGCAGGGACAGTGCCTTTGGCCAGGCAGTACTCCATAATATTCTTGGGGTGTAGGCAATGCCTTCCTTCCAACCCTTTTGTGTTCAGGCTATTGGAGTGATGGTGTCGCTGAATGCTAGGGTCTTGCAGAGTCTCGCAGTGGGGGCTCGCCCTCTGCAACTTGTGGCAACCCGATTGAGTGCCGGTCTGGTTCGGTCTTCGGCAGCCTAGAGCTAGGGAGTCCTATATGTGAGGACTGACTTCCTGCATGTTCCTGGAGAAAGTGTAGTTACTCACCTCTAACAGGTGTTCTCCAGGAACAGCAGGAATCGGTCCTCACAACCCTCCCTCCTCCCCTGGGAGTTGCCACTATACATTCCCTTTATCTTTACTGCCATCCTAGCCATGTCATCTTTCTGAGCAAGATGGCACCCTTGGGCGGGAAGGGGACCACACATGCATGGTAGCATTCCCAAAGGTTTTCTTTGAAAGCTGGGGAAATGCTTTGCGCGGGCTCAGTCAATGTCGCCCATATGTGAGTACTGATTACTGCTGTTTCCGGAGAACACCTGTTACAGGTGAGTAACTACGCTTTTTCAGCTCTAGTGAAATCGAACAAGCAAAAGAAGTTTGAAGAAGGAAAGATTAATTTTGCTTGTGACCGACCACCCTCAAGTGACTCACTAGAGCTCCACCAGACACTCTTCAAACCAATGGTCTTTTTGGAAGCCATATGGAGGAATGGAATTGGTTCAGCTCCACATCCTTATCCTGTTAAGGACCTATTGAGCAGTCAGAAATTGGAAAAGAATTTTAGAAAGTATTCTTCACAACTTCACACAACCTCAGTGCTATCTCCCTCCTTCCCCCAGCTCTCCCCCCAAAGATTGAAGAAAACTCTTCAGAGGTATGTGACTGCAGCTCCGATGACAGGGGAGTAATACAATTTTGCCTGCCTTGGGGCTCCCCGAGTGGTGAGCACACAGATTGCATCTCTGCCTGTCTGACTGATTTTGTGGAGGGTCGGCTCCCGACCTCATCTGTTGGTGGGACATAAATCTGGTTAGGCTGCTTGAGCATCTGTGTTTCCTGCCTTGACCAACTGCCTGCGTGCATTGATTGTGCCTCCCATTTTATGTCGCGCTACTTACGCACCTTTCCTAGTACACATCCACAGCATGTGGTGTCATGCCTGTATGTCCCTGGTATGCGGTCTTCTGCCCATGTGGCTCTAGCATGCAGTAGTATTGTTTGTGTGTCCTAGCATGTAGTGCTTTGTGCCAATTGGGCATACCTTGAGCTTGCGCTGCAGCGGCGATTCATGTCCGACTTCTAAGAAGCGCTGTCTGGTATGTGGAAAATGGAAAGCCTCATCGCTGGATTCTTCCACGGACGTTTTCTGATGTGCCCCTGGAGGGCCTGACCCCCTCCTCTTGTAATGAGGGGATACTGGTGACTCAGCCTTATCGTCCTCACTGCAGGAGGCGCCAGGCAGTGCCATGAAAAAGGATGACTGACAGGTTTTGATCTCCAGCGCTTGCTCTTCTGATTGCTCCCCTTCTTGTAAGGGTCCGGCAACTGCTGTTTCCCCCTGAGGTTGGGGGCCATACTACTGGCATGAAGCTCCCAGTCTCCGGGTTGTCCTTCCTGGAATTCTTCTCATTTCTTCAGCAGGCTTGGTCTTTCTTGCGTGGTAACTCAGACCCTGGGTCCTCTGTGTCCTCTAAATGTCTCTCTGTGCACTTGGAAGAGAGGCAAGTGGCGAGCCGGAACTCTGCTCGGGAGCCGTCTTCTAAGCGATTTCAGCGAAGATTGGAATCTGGAGATTTGGATCAACTGTCTTTTGGCTGAGACCTGGAGTCCAGTCCTGATGTCTCAGATGATGATTTCAACTTAGAAGAGATGTCTCCTCCTTCAGAAGATCACGATGAATCAGGTATCAGGAAGGACGAACTGGTGGCTCTGATTTCTCAAATGTTGTCCATTCCATATTGACCAACCCTCCAGTAGTGGAACAGGGGCCACAAATCCATCCTCTTCTACAAGTGATTTTGAAATGCACATCAGCCTTGCCTTTTCTTGAGGTTATCAAAAGCATGTTCTGTTCGGAGTGGGACTCGCCCAATTCCCCGGCAAAAGAGCTGAGGATGTGTAAAAGGCTTTACGCCTGCCCAAGGTGGATGTACAGGTTACAGTGGTCACAAAGTGGACCCTATGCAATTCTCCATTGGCAGGGCGTAAAGCCTTTTACACATCCGAATGGAAGGCAGAATAGCCTTGAAGGATGTCCTGGATTATAAGGTGGACTCTTTCCTGAAGAATCAGTTTGCAGCGGCTGCTGCTATCTTGCAGTTGGCTGTGTGTGTGGGCCTGACGACTTTAGCCCTTCTCCAGTAGATTTAGTGCCACTTAGCCTTTAAAGGGAAACTTCTATTTGGGGCTAACTTTGAGAAGCTGGTTAAGGAGTTGGGTGAGTCAAGGTGCCTGGGAAGCATATGGGGGTGTCCTTAAAATATGCTTGATTTTCCTTGTTCATGCTATTTGGGGTCCTGGGACTCCCATAGATACAGACTCAGAAAGCCCTTCTTCTCTTCCTCTTTTGGATTTCAGTCCCAGACTCTGTCCTTTTGCAGGCATCATGGCCCCTGGAATTCCACATCCTTCAGAGGTGCCACCTCCTATCCAGTGCAGTGATGAATTGGGGGCCCATTCTGGGATGCCTCCACTGGGTGGCAGGCTGCCACTTCTCTACCAGTTGGACCCAGGTTATGGCAGACCGCTGGGTAGTAGACACCATTCAGCATGGCTATGTTTGGAATGCAGAAAACCTATTCTGGATGCCTTCGTCGTCCCCGCATTTGGTTTGTGGCCAAAAGAACTGTCATTCAGGTCACATTGGAAAGGTTGCTCCATCTGCGAGCAGAGGTGCTAGTTCTGCCTGTCAAGAAGGTCAAGGGCCGATTACTTCATCTACTTTTTGGTGCTAAAGAGAGACAATTTTTTCAACCAATCCTCTATCTCAAAGAGTTTATGTTCACCTGTGCACCCTACACTTCTGTATGGAGACCCTAAGGTTAATGATCCAGGCGGTACATTGCATCTCTGGATTTAGCCAAAGCTTATTCCCACATCACTATCAGAGAGGATGAACAGCATTTTTCTGTTTCGCAGTGCTTGGCTCTCATTTTCAGTTTTCTGCTCTGCCCTTTGGCCTCTCCACTGCAATTGGCCGCCTTCTTCAATTCTAAAATCCTGGATCTACGCACATCACTACCGTCTTGCCCCACTCCCCACGAATATCTTCACCCCTCCCTCCCTCTCCTCCTCCCTTCCCTCCCTCTCCTCCTCTCTCTTCCTCACTCTCACACGTCTGGACTTCGTTTCACCCACTTACCATCTCTGAGCTTATCAAATCTATTTCTTCTTCCAACAAGACTACTTGCTCTCTCTTGATCCCATTCCTTCCTCATGGCTCCTCACACCTTCCCTTGCTCTCCCTCCCTCTGTCCTCACTATGATCAACTCTAGCCTCTCCACTGGTACCTTTCCTCGCCCTTAGAAGCATGCACTCATATGCCCCATTCTCAAGAACCCCCTCACTCGACCCTCTTGTTCCGGTCACTACCAACCAGTTTCTGACCTCTCCTTTCTCTCAAAAATACTTGAGAAGGCAGTCTTTTCACAACTTTCCCACCACTTGGACACTACTAATTTTCTCCACCCCCGTCAATCAGGTTTCCGCCCGGGTCACAGTGTGGAAACAGTTATTCTTGCCTTCTTCAATGAGCTACATGTTGCACGTGACCGTGGTGATATTTCAGTGGTGGTATCCTTAGACCTTTCTGCAGCTTTTGATCTTGTCAATCACTCTCTTCTTCTGTCTTGTCTCCGTGATCCTGGTCTTTGTGGCAGTGTCTATCGCTGGTTTCACTTCTATCTTTTCTCCCGGTCCTACTCATACTTTCTCACTCCTCCTCGATCACCTCTTCTGATCCTGTCCCCCCTGCACTGTGATGTTCATCAGGGCTCAGTCCTCGCATCTCTCCTGTTTTAGTGTCTTCCTAGCACCTCTGGCCCTTCTTATTCAGCAGTCTGGGATATCGGCTTTCTATTATGCAGATGACCTTGTTCTTCATCACACTTCCCCTCTTCAGCCAGATCTTTCCCCTCCCAACTCCTGTCTCCTTTCTGTTGCCAACTGGCTCTCCACAAATTGCTTACACTTGAATCTCTCTAAAACTCTTGCTATTTGGTTCCCCCATAGTAGTCCCTGTTCTCACATAACCCCATCCTTTGCCGGCTCCTCTATCCCTCTAGTATCCTGCTTTCGGTACCTTGGTGTTCTGGTTGACTCTGATCTCTCTTTTCATGATCACATCTCCCATGTAACTAAAACTTCTTTCTTCTACCTCTGCCAGATCTGCGCTGTCCGTCCCTTCCTCACTACCCAAGCTCTCACCACTCTTTTACTCTCCCTCGTCATTTCTCGTCTTGATTTCTGTAACTCTGTCCTTGCCGGTATTCCTCAATCCCAGTTGTATAGGCTTTAACCCTTTCCAGGCCGAGCCCAAAACTCTCGGGATCCAAAATTCTGACTAAATATTCCTATCAAATGGTATATAATACATGACCATAGCAGAAAGAAAATCACTATTAGAACATATTGAATAAGACGGGTACAATTTTCCTGAAATATGCAAAAATTAACCCGGCTGCAGAATGTGGATTAAAAATTTAAAGTAGGCCTTCAAAGGGTTAATGCATTCAAAACACGGCAGCCCGCATGATCACCCACTCCACTTGTTTTGACCACATCAGTCCCCTCTTTCTTCACCTTCACTGGCTACCTTATGGACCATCGTATTCGCTTCAAGCTCCTTACCCTTGTGCACCAGGTCATCTACACACACACCCCTCAATATCTGGCGGACCTCATGCAATCTCACCCTCCCAGTCGCGCCCTCCGGTCTGTCCACATAAATCGCCTCCACCTTCCTTCCCCTTCCCGAGCCCACCTGCACTCCACTTGCTCCTCAGCTTTTTTCTTTATTGGGCCCACACTCTGGAACTCATTACCCCCCTCCCTCAGACTTGAACAAAACTACCATACCTTTAAAGCACGTCTGAAGACCAACTTGTTTACCTCTGCCTTTGACCTTCCCATTCCTCCTGTGTGATTTTCTCCTTCTACCCCTGATATTTTCGTTTCTCCTGTCCAGTATGCATGACCTACTCTTTACTGTCCTGTTTAGATTGTAATTTCCTTTCCTTTCCTGTGAACACACAGGGCAAGAGGTATTGTGGTCACTGCGCTTTATTAATAAAAGAACGCCCCAACGCGTTTCGGCAATGCCTTTCCTTTCCTGGCCATTGGCCATTCTTTTGACCCGTAGCAATTGTACACCGCCCTGCTTGTATATGAAGGGCAGTATATCAAATCTAATAAACATAAACACCATGGATGTTCTTGAAGGTCATAGTCGTGGCGGCAGCCACTGCGTTGAGGCATCAAGGGATCGGTGTTCACTCATACCTGGATGATTGGCTCATCTCGGCCTGGCCACCATCCAAAACATCTCAGGCTTTCACTAGAGTGGTGCACTTCCTGGAGAGTCTTGGCTGGGTGAGCAATCAAGGAAAGAGCCATTTGAGCTTTCCCATTTCTTGGAAAACCTGGGAGCATGTTTCAGCACTCGAGTAGGCAGAGTCTTTAAGTCCGAGGAGAGTGTGAAAAAGTTGTTGGCCCAGCTGGCAGCCTTCCAATCTCATCAGGTTCCCATGATTTGGAATTTTCTACAGCTGCTCAGTTTAATGGCAGCGGCAATTGAGGTGATGGCTGTGGTTGCGAGCCTATATGAGGCTACTTCAGAGGTTTATATTGACTTGATGATCTCCAAGCTCGCAGGAGTTAAGGTCAGACTTCCCCTCCAGCCGAAGGTGGTGTCCAGCCTGTGATGGTGTCAGCAGCCACTGCATCTGAAGCAGTGCATGCCACCGGACGATCACTTGTGGCTTCTTCTCTTGACAGATGCCAGCCTGTTTGGTTGGGGAACTCGTTGCGAATATCAAGCAACTTGGGGTCGTTGGAGCCGCCGGGAGATGTTGTGGTATATGAATTGTCTCAAGGCAGGGGCCATTTGTCTGGACCTTTTGCAGTTCAGCACTCTGGTCAAGGGCAGAGCAGTCTGGGTTTACTTGGACAATGTCATAGCGATGGCGTATGCCATTTGGTATGGGGACATGAAGAGTGCTGGAGTGACGCTGGAGATGACCCTCCTGTTCTAAGAGGTTCTTTTCAGCTCTGTTGGCAGAACACATCGCCGGGATAGATTATGTGGAGGCAGACTTCCTCAGTCCACTACTCCTTTGATCCTGGGACGTGGGAGCTAAGTCAGATGGCATTTCAGCAAATTTCGCACCACAGGGGCCATCCTGAGATGGACCTAATGGCGACTCGATCTAATGTCAAAGTATGCAGGGTTCTTCAGTTGCCAAGAATGTTAATGCTATAGTTCAGCCCTAGCTAAAGCACTGCCTGGTGTATGTTGTTGTTCCTCCATGACTGCTTATGGGGTGTGTATTTCGATGCATAGATTGGCAATCAAGGTTTAATTGTTCTGGTGATGTCAGATTGGCCACGGAGGCTGTGGTTCAGGGACCTGATGCGGCTCCTGCAGGACTGCTCTCAGCCTGTGGACTGTAACATCAAGGACCAGTCTTTTGGCTCTTGAGAAGCATCGATTTACCATATAAAGGCTATTCTCCTGCCATGGTTTCCATGCTCCTCAAGGCAAGGAGAGGTTTCACCAGTCTGGCCTACGTGCATATCTGGTGTCTGTTTGAGCATTGGTGCTGTGGGTATCAGACTAGGCCTGATACGGTGGATTTACCATCCTTACATGCCTTTCTTCAGGATGGCTTGAGCAAAGGTCTTTTCTTTGCCTCCCTGAAAGTTCAGGTTGCAGCCTTATCCTGCTTTAGAGGACCAGTGGTGGAGCGGTCCCTAGCCTCGCATTCAAATGTTTTCTGTTTTGCACAGGGGGTTTGACATCTGCATCGTCCCCTGCATTCTGTCGTTCCCTCATGGGAACTTTGCCTGATGCTCTGGGCCTTGATGTCAGTCTTCTGAGTTCTTGAAGCAGGCTACGCTTAAAGATCTAACTCTTAAGACTGTCTTCCTGGTTGCTATCTGCTTGATATTTCTGAGCTGCAAGCATTAACATGAAGGTTCATTTCTTGTCCTCCTCGGAGGAGGTCGTGTGCATTCAGTCTAGTCCCTTTTTGCCCAAGGTGATATCTTCTTCCATATGAATTAAGTGGTTTGTCTGCCCTCCTTTTCTAAGAAGCAGTGCCATGGGAAGGAAAAGAACCTTCACTTGGTGAGTGTCTGGGGGGTGCTTTTCCTCTATTTGTTCCCCTCAGACATTTGTTGGATGGCAACATGGATATCACTTTCCACCTTTGTCAGGCATTATCACTTGGATGTCCATGCTCGGGTGGACATGGTCTTTGGCTCAAAGGTCTTAAAAGCTGCCGTCTTCTGCCCATCCATTGGAGGCATAGCTTTGTTACGTCCGACTTGCCTGGACCCATTCTAACAGGACGATATGGAAGGTGACATTTTATTTACCAGATAATGCCTCTTCCTTGAGTCCTACTAGACCAGTCTAGGACCTGCCCCGGGAACAGTATTGGTCTGTTGGCCCTGCAGGCTCATCAAGCTCAGTATTCTGTTTCTAACAAAGACCAGTCCAGGTCGCAAATATCTGGCACATCCTTTTGTTTTTGGATAATTGGCTCATTTTCAGTGGGGTTTTTTTTTGTTTAAACACATTGCCATTGATGGGTCAAGTAATTAGAGTGCTTTACGGTGTTGGGCATGGGATTTCTGGCTGTACATTACTGGTATCGTTAACTGCTGCTTTTTTATGTAGTTATTTTTGATTGCTTTTATGTATCATGCTCCGGGCATGCTCTAAGGGACAGGTTAAATACCAACATAATTGAAATAAATCACAATTCAATTCAGTTGACCAAAAGAACTTTCTTGTCCTATACAGCATGTGTGTCCAACCATCTAACACTACAGGGCCTGGCTGGATGTTGGTGTGTTTTTAAGAAGAAAAAAAAGCTTAGGTGGTTGAATATATTAAAACTGCATCTTGTTCCCAGCACTGAGAGCAGTGATAAAAGCAAGTGCTAGTCTTTCCCTTTCAGTTGGGTGAGGGAGAAGTCAGAATGCAGTGTGGCTCACAGAATCTATATACATAATTTGTTTGGGGGCCTGGTGGTGTCTGTCAGTGCTGTTCTGTTGCTCTGCGGCATGTGAGTACTTTATAAAGGGCATGTGTTAGAAAGAGGAATCAAGGCAATCTCCAGGAACAAGCAGGAATAAGTCCTCACTTATGGGTACGTCGGAACCGACGGAGCCTGCGCGGGAAAGCTCCCCAGCTTCCCAGAAAGGAAGCTTTTGGGGCCTCCCACTGCACATGCGCGCTGCCTTCCCGCCTTCCTGACCAGCTCTCCTCAGTTTCTCTTTTTCCGCGGAGCCAGCAGGTCGTGTTCCTGTCACCGCTGAAGAAATTGTTATTTTAGTTTCTTTCTTTAGACCGCGTACCTGCCTTCCCCATACCGAATCCGGTACCGCCGGTCTCTCTTTTCTTTTCTTTCTTAAAAAAAAAAAAAAAAAAAAAAGCTTTTATGTTTTTTAGCACAACTTGGTGACTTCTGTTAGGCCTCAGGCCTACACAAAATCTCCTCATGGAGAAACCAGCTCCTGGTTTCAAGAAGTGTACCAAGTGTAGTGCTGTTATTTCTGTTACAGACACCCATGACTGGTGTCTTAAATGTTTGGGGCCTGACCACTCCATTCCGGACTGCCCATCCTGCTCCCAGATGTCTAAACGTGGTTTGCAGAACCGGGCCAACAAATTCCATGTGCTGTTTGCTTCAGATAATCCAGCATCACAGTCATCCAGGTCTTCCTCTCCGGATGGATCTCAGGTAACCAAACCTTCTTTGGGCAGGTCCTCAAAGAGCAAATCTCCTTCAAAGCATCGAGAGGCTCTCAATTTTGAATCTGAGGACCATGCCCCAGCCAAACAACCCCGGCGGGAAGCTCTGGCTTCCAAAGCACCATCTATGGGGTTACAGGTTGACATCGATGGCACGGCCTCGACCGATCACCTGTTAGACTGCTCTGGGGTACCGGCCCATGCCGGTACCGACATCCAGGCAGCAGTGGCGTCTATGGACAATACTGTTCAGACCATGCAGCAGGCCATCCTGGCTTTCATTAAGGCTGCGACGCCCTCGGTACCGCATCCAGCGGTTCCGGGTCCGGTTCCGGTACTGGCTTCCATACCGGAACCGAGGCCATCGTCTTCCAAACGCAGATCGGTGCATGCCGGATCCGGGTTTTCACCCGATACCGATCCCATGCCCGGTACGCCCGATGTCGATACCGACCGGTATGCGTATCGTGCGTTGGAAGCGAATAGAGGATACTCTGATTCCTCTGAGGATTTTGACTCCTCTGATGACTCTGATGAGCTCTCTCTTGTTCTTCCTGAAGAGCCTTCTTCCCCAAAGAGGAGAATGTCTCCACCAGAGGATTTGTCCTTTCAAGACTTCATTATAGAAGTAGCTAAAGGACTTTCTATTACTACATCCTCTGAGAAAGAACCTAGATCAAAGAAATTGGATATTTTAGGATACCCTAAGGTTCCTAAAGAGGCAGTTACCTTGCCTATCCATGAAATCCTTCAAGAACACTTGATGGACTTATGGGAGGCTCCTCTAACATTGTCTCTTCATTCTCGTAGGTTGGACACCATGTACCGGGTCCCTCCTTCTCCTGGTTTTCAAAAAACTCAGCTGCCTCACCATTCCATTGTGGTGAAGTCTGCGCTGAAAAAGATTAAGAGTACCAAAAGGCACTCTTCTACCCCTCCAGGGCGCGAATGTAAGACCCTAGACTCTTTTGGTAGGAAAATCTTCCAGGCTAGTATGCTTATAGCCAGGATTAATTCATACAGTCTGTATATGGGCATGTTTCTAAGGGAACTTGCCCTAAAGGTAAAGCATTTTGCCCCCTTTATCCCTGAAGATAGAAAGGAGGAGTTCATTTCTTTAGTGAAACAGCTTCTAGATGTTTCTAAGTTCTCCAACAGAGCAGCCTTTGATTCCTTTGAGGGTGCCGGTAGAGCTTCGGGCATTGCCATTGCAGCCCGACGACTTGCTTGGCTCCAGGCCTCTGACCTAGAACCCTGGGTCCTAGATGGCTTACGGAATCTGCCCTGTACAGGTGAGAACTTATTTGGTAAAGACTGGCAAATTAAAGCCACTCAAATGGACGCAGAAAATGCTACCTTAGATAGACTTTCTAAGTCTACCTCTACTCCTGCCAAGAAAAAGTCTTTCAAGAGGCCTTACTACAAGAAGGCCAGATTTTCCACAAATACTGGCCAACAATCTTCTCAGCCTCGCTTTGCTGCTAAACGTCAGCAGCCTAAACAGGCAAGGTCAAAGCCTGCAGTGTCTACCACTCCTCAGCAGGCTCAACCCCCTCAGGGGTTTTGACTTGCCCCTAGAGAACTTAACCTTTCTGGCTCTAGAACAACCAGAGCCCCTCACCATTCCCGGAAGGTTAGCTCACTTTGCTCCCAGATGGGGGCAAATTACATCAGAGCAATGGACCCTCTCTATCATCAGAGAGGGCTACAAACTTCATTTTTCCAACCTTCCTCCATATACCATGGTGAGGCACTTCAATTCTCCCCCATCTCTCCTGGGCCTGTTGGGTCAGGAAGTCTCTTCTCTCCTTGCCCAAGGGGCAATAGAAGAGGTTCCTCTTCTTCAACAAGGGACAGGATTCTACTCCCCTTATTTTCTCATACCAAAGAAGACAGGGGGATTCAGACCTATCCTAGATCTGAGAGAATTGAACAAATTTCTGTACAAGGAGAAATTCAAAATGCTTTCTCTAGGCATTCTCCTTCCATACCTTTAGAGTCAGGATTGGCTTTGTTCTCTAGATCTCAAGGATGCGTACACACATATACTCATCCACCCATCCCACAGAAAATATCTTAAGATTTCTGTTTCAGGGAAAACATTTCCAGTACAGAGTACTTCCCTTCGGTCTAGCCTCTGCTCCAAGAGTGTTCACCAAATGCATGGCAGTTGTTGCCGCATTTCTAAGAGGTCTGGGAATTTTTGTATTCCCATATCTGGACGATTGGCTCATCCGAGCTCCATCTCAGTCAGAGGCCCAGATTTCCCTGGACCGCACAAGGCACATTCTGCAGTATCTGGGACTGGTGGTAAACCTTCCCAAGTCTCAACTTATCCCTACTCAGTCTCTGGAATTCATAGGGGCCCAGTTGGACACCACCACTGCAAGGGCCTACCTACCTCAAGTCCGGGGCCAACGTCTGGTGTGCTTGGCCTCCCAAGCTCAGTCCAGCGGTCACTTGACAGCCAGGGAAATGCTGCGACTTCTGGGCCACATGGCCTCCAAGGTACACGTGGTGCCCTACGCTCGTCTTCATATGAGAGCAGCTCAATGGACCTTGGCCACCCAGTGGACTCAGGCATCAGGAGCGCTCTCCGACCAAATACTCACCTCAAAGCGTCTGTTTTGGTCCCTCCAATAGTGGATGTCCACCAAGAATCTGTTGTTGGGGGCCCCCTTCCAACCTTTGTTGCCCCAAGCAACCCTCACAACAGATGCCTCCCAAACAGGGTGGGGAGCCCATCTTCAACACCTCTCCACTCAGGGTGCTTGGTCTCCACAAGAGACCACCCTTCACATCACCCTCCTGGAACTGCGAGCAATCTTCTTTGCCCTCAAAGTCTTTCATACCCTCCTTGTCAACCTGACCGTCCAAGTCCATACAGACAATCAGGTGGCCATGTTCTACATAAACAAACAAGGAGGGACAGGCTCTCTGTCGCTTTGCAACGAAGCTCTCAGATTATGGGCCTTCGCCAGAGAGCATCAAATTCATATTCTGGCAGTGTATCTTCCAGGGGTTCAAAACTCTCGGGCAGAGAGACTCAGTCGAGTTCTGCTTCCACACGAATGGTCCCTACATATGGACCAGATACGCAGAATCTTTCAGGAATGGGGAACCCCGGACATAGACCTCTTTGCAAGTCCGTGGAATGCCAAACTTCCCCGGTTCTGTTCCAGGACTCCGTGTCAGGGAGCTCAGGCCAACGACGCCTTTCTCCTGCATTGGGGTCAGGAATTCCTTTGATTCCCAAGACTCTGTTCAAACTCCAGAGGGATCACGGATCGATGATCCTCATAGCTCCACGCTGGCCACGCCAAGTGTGGTTCCCTCTACTTCTGCATCTCTCCCAGGGACCCTCCCTGGACCTGGGAGCTGCGCCAGACCTTCTGTCTCAGGAGGAGGGGACTTTGTGGCACCCAAACCCCACGTCCCTACACCTCAGAGCTTGGTTACTGAAGGCCTAAGCCTTCATGACTTCAGTCTTTCTCAACCAGTGAAAGATATCCTTCATGCCTCTAGGAAACCCTCCACGAGGCGTTCCTATGCTTTCAAATGGAAACGCTTTTCTATTTGGTGTGCTCAACAGGGTCTTGACCCTCTAGCACTTCCTTTGAATTCTCTATTAGACTATCTCCTGCATCTTTCTAATGCAGGCCTTAAGACGAATTCAGTACGAGTCCATTTGAGTGCTATTGCAGCATCTTTAAAACCTATAAATGGACAACCTGTCTCCTCTCATCCTCTTATTGCAAGGTTCATGAGAGGCCTGACTCTAACTAAACCTCCCATGCGGCCTCCTCCGGTAGCATGGGATTTGAACCTAGTTCTAGGTCAGCTAATGAAGCCACCTTTTGAACCGTTGGTTTCTACCTCCTTGAAATTTCTTTCCTGGAAGGTCCTTTTCCTTATTGCAGTCACTTTGGCTCGCCGCATCAGTGAACTACAGGCCTTAGTGGCTCATCCACCTTATACCAGGTTTCATCATGATAAGGTGGTCCTTAGGACGAATCCCCACTTTATGCCCAAAGTGGTCTCGCCTTTTCATCTTAATCAAGAGGTATATCTACCTGTCTTTTTTCCGGCTCCTCATGCATCCAGTGCAGAGAGGAACCTTCATACTCTAGATTGTAAAAGAGCTCTTGCCTTTTACCTCAACAGGACTCAGCCACATCGAAAGTCTTCCCAGCTTTTCGTGGCTTTTGATCCTTCTCATTTGGGACTTCCAGTCTCTAAACGTACACTTTCCAATTGGATTGCTCAGTGTATTTCCTTTGCTTACCAGAGTAAAAACATTTCTCTGGAAGGCCATTTCACAGCTCACAATGTGAGAGCCATGGCCACTTCTATGGCTCATCTTCACTCTGTATCCATAGATCAGATCTGTCGAGCAGCCACCTGGGCCTCGGTTCATACCTTCACAGCCCATTACTGTTTGGACAAGGACGCCCGCCGGGATGCCTTGTTTGGTCAGGCTGTCCTCAAACACCTGTTCCATACTTGAACAACTCCTGCCCACCTTCCCTGGATGGATGCCTGAGATCCATACGAAGATGGTGAACCCTTGGGAAGGGATCTCCCAGGCATCTTAGCTAGGGAGTCCCCATAAGTGAGGACTTATTCCTGCTTGTTCCTGGAGATAACACAGTTACTTACCTGTAACAGGTGATCTCTGGGAACAGCAGGAATTAGTCCTCACAACCCACCCACCTCCCCTAGGAGTTGTATCTTCTATCTATCTTCCTTTCCTCTCTCTATTGTCTCAGCTATAAACTCGAACTGAGGAGAGCTGGTCAGGAAGGCGGGAAGGCAGCGCGCATGTGCTGTGGGAGGCCTCAAAAGCTTCCTTTCTGGGAAGCTGGGGAGCTTTCCCGCGCAGGCTCCGTCGGTTCCGACGTGCCCATAAGTGAGGACTAATTCCTGCTGTTCCCAGAGATCACCTGTTACAGGTAAGTAACTGTGCTGTATGCTAGAGTAAGAAAGATTAAAGGGTGTGAGTGAGGATAGTGTGTGGGTTGTCTCAGAGGTCAGAAAGCAAGTGATAGTGTCGGGCTAGCAAGACAGGAGAAGAGTGCTGGGGACTGTTTCTTCTATTGAATTTTTGAGGAGTTTGGCTAGTTATATACATTTTGTTTCCTCCCATGATGTTACTTGAAAACATGTATAGTGTGGCTTTGGCTGTCTCAAGAAATGTGGACTGTACCCAGTTTCATACAGTATGATGTTATGTGGTGGTTTTAATTCCTGAACATTTTTCCTCCTCCTCCTTGCTTAGGAATGTCTGGCTGTGCTCAAGTGCAGTATGTGACTGATCCCACAATGAAGACTGTTTTCACTGCCACGGAACCCTCCATTATAATGACATATGACACTGTCCAGAGCTCGCATTCAGTATGGACTCTCCGTAGAGTGAAGCCCGAGGTGAGCAATGTGGTCACGGTCACTCTGTCTCCACTAGTGGCTCTTCTGCACTACCGAAGCTTTCAAAAAGACTGACTAAAATAAAAGAAACTTATACCAGAGAATTCTATTATAAGGACGAGCCAGTTCTGGTTTAGCCTATTGCAGTCATGGAGATGTAATTTTGGTTTTCTTAAGCAAATGAGAATCACGCATTGAGGTAAATTCAGGACAACTAGGTCATAACAGACAAGTGGGTTAATTTTCAAATGCCGTGGTCGGTTTTTCAAATGCCATATTCAGGGCCTGGTATTCATCAGCGGCTAGCGCAATTACAGCGCCTAGCCATCTCTGCTGGCCAGTAAACCTAGATACTTGATGCTGGGTCCATATCCAGCCACTGGCACTGAATATCTGGTTCACTGCGGAAACCAGAATCTTAACTATGCAGCAGTGATATTCAGTTGCTGCCTGGATAGCTTCATCAGCAAAACTTAGGCCAGCTTTTGCTGCACCTCACTTTCGCCACAGAGGGATAACTGGACAGAGGCTGAATATCGCCACTGACCAGTTATACCCAGGTACTATGCCCAGAATGATCTGATGCTAACTGCATTGTAGTGGCAGTGCCCATGGATATTCGACGGCACTAACCAGGTTACAGGTCTGTAAACAGTGTAAATGCTTTTGAATATTGGGCTTTCAATGTATATTCAGTGGTGCTATCGCAGCACTGGTCATATTGAATGCATGTGGAAATTGGTGACTGCTGCCACTCTCTGGAGAGTGGTTATATTTGTCCGTTATCTGTATAGCTATGTGGGTTGTTAGAACAGTGTTTTCAGAAGCATAGACATTTAGAAAAATTTAGACAGAAAAAGACTACATGGCCTATCTAGTCTGTCCTTCCATATCAACAGCAGTCCCCTATTTTCCTTTAGAGATCCTCTGTGTTTGTCCCATGCTTTTTTGTATTCAGATACGGTCCTCATCTCTAGCACCTCCACTGGGAGACTATTCCACGGATTCACCACTCTTTCCGTAAAGAAATATTTCTGCATATCATTCCTGAATCTATCTCCTTTCACCCTCAACCCATGTACCCTCATAGCAGAACTTGCTTTCAATCAAAAGAGGCTCTCTCCCCCTGTGCATTTATGCCACAGAGGTATTTAAACGTCTCAATCATATCATCTCTATTCCGCCTTTCTTCTAAGATGTACATATTAAGATCCTTAACTGTGTCCTCATATGCTTTATAGCGAAGACCACTAACCATTTTAGTAGCCACCCTCTGTACTGACTCCATCCTGTTTATATCGTTTTGAAGGTGCGGTCTTCAGTATTGCACACAATACTCCAAATGAGGTCACACCAAAGACTTATACAGAGGCACTATTGCCTCCTTTTTACTGCTAGCCATTCCTCTCCCTATGCACCCAAGCATCCTTCTAGTTTTTGCTGTCTCCTTTTCTACCTGTTTAGCTACTTTAAGATCATCAGACACAACCACACCGAGGTCCCGCTCTTCTTTAATGGACAAAAGTACTTCACCCCCTATACTATATTGCTTCCTTGGATTGCTGCAGCCCAAATGCATGACCTTGCATTTTTTAACATTAGATTCCAGCTGCCAAATTCTAGACCATTCTTCAAGCTTAGCTAGATCTCTCCTCATGTTATCTACACCTTCCTGGGTGTCTACTCTATTGCAGATTTTGGTATCATCCGCAAAGAGGCAAACCTTATACGACAGCCCTTCCGCTATATCACTAACAAATATGTTAAAAAGAATCGGACCAAGGACAGATCCCAGGGGCACACCACTGGTAACTTCCTTCTCCTCAGAGTGAGCTCCATTTACCTGTACCCTTTGTCGCCTCCCACTCAACCAATTTCTAACCCAAGCAGTAACTTTAAGGTCCATCCCTAGGGTGCTCAGTTTGTTTATAAGTAGCCTGTGAGGAACAGTGTCAAAGACTTTACTGAAATCTAAATACACCACATCTATGGCTCTTCCTCGGTCCAGCTCCCTGGTCACCCAGTCAAAGAAATCAATCAGATTTGTCAGACAAGACCTGCCTCTGGTGAATTCATGCAGTCTCGGATCCTGTAAACCGCTGGACTCCAGAAACCTCACTATTTTCTCTTTCAGCAGCGTTTCCAATAATTTACTCACCATCAACTAACCGGCCTGTAGTTTTCAACCAATATAAAGTTTAGCCACAGGGACATACAATGCATGATCCACAGCTAGGACTTGAACCCGTGACCTTCTGCTCATATACACACCAACAGTGTATGCTGAGCTACAGTACTGCTATTTTGCTGTCCTAAATTAAACCATATAGCTATACGGATAGAAGCTTCGGTCTTTACTGAGGAAGATGTAGGGGTGTTACCCATGACTGAAGTGGTATTTAAAGGTGCGGAAGAATTGAAGGAAATATCGATGCATCGGGAAGATGTATTACAGCTATTAGATAAACTGAAGAGTAGCAAATCACCTGGGCCGGATGATATACATCCAAGGGTGTTGAAAGAACTGAAATATGAGATTGCAGACCTGCTATTAGTAATTTGTGAACTATCATTAAAATCATCTGTAATACCTGAAGATTGGAGGATGGCGAACGTAACACCAATTTTTAAAAAGGGTTCCAGAGGTGATCCGGGAAACTACAGACCGGTGAACCTGACGTCAGTACCGGGAAAATGGTATAAACTATCTTAAAGAACAAAATTGCTGAACATGTAGATAGTCATGCCTTAATGGGAGAAAGCCAACATGGCTTTATACAAGAAAAATCTTGTCTTATTAATCTGTTATGTTTTTTTGAAGGTGTGAATAATCAGGTAGACAAAGGTGAGTTGGTTGATATATAGTGTATTTGGACTTTCAGAAAGCCTTTGACAAGGTCCCTCATCAGAGACTTTTGGCAAAACTAAAGAGTCATGGGATAGGAGGCAGTGTACTATTGTGGATCAGGAACTGGTTAAAAGATAGAAAGCAGAGGGTAGGGCTAAATGGTCAGTTTTCCCAATGGAGAAAGGTGAATAGTGGTATACCTCAGGGATCTGTGCTGGGTCCGTTGCTTTTTGACATATTCATAAATGACCTGGAAAAGGGAATAACGAGTGAGATTATCAAATTTGCAGATGACACAAAACTATTTAAAGTTGTTAAAACCCATGAGGATTGTGGAAATTTGAAAGAGGATCTTGATAAAGAAGAAATTAGGTCTTAGCTGCTAATTGTCTTTCCTTGAGTTCTCCCCAGGCCAGTCCAGGCACCATAGGGTAGTCAATCCCTTTCAGCAACTGAGGACTGAAAACAATACAGAGTCTTAACACACACCCTATACAGCTCCCTCTGGTGCCAGAGACTCAGTCAACCTCTGACAAAGCAGCTTACTCCGAACTAACCTGTCAACTATAGCTCTTAAACTCAACTCCCTCCCCACCAAATACTATCCCAAAAAAACTTTTTTTTTTTTTTTTTTAAATTTTACTACTCCTACCCTCCCCTCCAATCTCCTCCCCTGAAGGAGAAACAGAAGGCAGAGCCGCCTCGCAAAAACTCGTGCCGCCCATTTTTACTTAGCTATTTGGGATAAGTTAGCCTTTCGGCCCGAGGAAAGGTCGTTTTAAAAGATTTAAAAAAAAAAAAGAAAAATAAATTTTTCCTTTGCCTCTGTCCTTCATTCAGAACAGATTGCTTATTTGGTGAACAGCAGTATATAGATATTTATAGATCTATGTAGTTATTTATATTTATGGTACGTTGAGCCACCTATATCTTTAATAGGTTACCGGAGAGGCAATTAGACAACCGGGTGAGCAATGCCTCCTAAGTCGCAGTGTTTAGTGTGCGGTACAAAAAGGGCAGCGGTGTCAGACACAGGGGTCTGTAAGAGCTGTAGCCAAGAAGGGGCCTCTATGGAACGGACTTTAGAAAGTGGAGAGAGTCAGAAAGCAACATCTGTAGTTATTGCAGAACCTATTTCTGCTGCCATTCCGCTTCTGGAGCTGGTGGCGGGGCCTTCCTGGGCTCCAGATGCCCGTCTGCTCAGCCGGCGTTGCCAGGGGGACTGGCGGCGATATTTTCCTCAGATTTTGTGGCTCTTCTTCAGCAAGCCTTTAGTGGTTGCAAGAAGGGGCCAGAGACTGCTATGTCGGAGAGCTAGGCATTAAGCGTCCAGGGACCCCTCTAGACTCGGGGATTAATGAGGTTCCTGTAAAGAGGACTAGGAAGTGGAAGAATAAGCAAGAGCAGTCAGTGACTTCAAAGGGTCCTCTCTCGGAGGACGGAGATCCGAGCTGGAAGATGAGTTGGAGGAAGGAGAGTTGCCGGAGCACAAAGACCAAGCTAGAGTGATCTGGGTGTTCTGTCGTGACAAATTGCACAGCTCTCATAACGGAAACACTAAAAGCCCTTAATATGCCATCTGTGGGTCTGGCGTAGGATGCAACCTTAAAGGACCCCTTGTTGCAAGCGGTTCGTAAGACCCAAAGAGCTTTCCCGGTACACAGGGTGGTACGGGAAATGATTCAAGAAGAATGGGACGGGGGCGTGGTTTATTCTAAGATGGAGTTTGTGAGCTACTGCTCCAGAATGCCGAAGCGGAAGGGCAAGCTTAAGACTTTCCCTGCAGAGTCGCAGCTTGTGGCGGTTGGCCCTATGGACCGGTTTGTTCAACTTACTGACGACCAGCGCAGGGAGATGAGAGCGGGCATGGTGGCGTCAGCAGAGGAGGGTTTGGCATCGGCCGCCCTGGAATTGACTCTCTCCCCCGAAGAACGAAGTTCTCCTCCTCTTCCAACTGGTGTCCCGAGTTTACCCCAGTCACTCGGCTCGTGTGCTATGCCTGTGGAGGCGCGGTCTGAGGAGTCGGTGCAGGGAGCGTCTGAGGTTTTTCTCGGTCGACGACCGCTGGGTTCGGTGGTTAGAACCTTAGAGGGAGATGACCGGATCGAGGTTGGCAAGAGAGGCATGGAAGGAGGTTTGTAATCCCCCAGAGAGGTGACCCCCGATTTGCCTTTTGTTACTTTTTCTCGTCCTTCCGTTGTTACTCTGGACAGTATATGGGAGGCGATTACAGAACTTTCTATGGTGGTGAATCAACAGCTCGCCCAGTCATCGGCTAAGATTACCTTTGTTGAAGAGAAGGTGTCTTCTTTGGTTAGCGAGGTGGGAGTAACTATTAGCAGAATTGATTCTATGGATCAGAAACTTTTGCAAGTTTCCGACTTGACTTTCTCTTTAATGAAGGACAATGTTGCATTAAAACTGAACATAAACATATTAAAAACAGAAAGCAAAGCAATGATAATAAAATATGAAAATAATAATGTATAAAAAATATCATAATGTAATAATATGATGACACCTTCTAAACAATATGTTATACTAAAAATTAAATTGTAAGATCACACTTAAACCAACTCATGAGGTCTGTAGGGCCGAGACAAACAAAGGAGGTGAGCATACTAATAAAATTAATACAAACTATGTATACACATGTATAAGGAGCACAATTATAGAACATGTGTATCTTGGAGCCCCAACAATCAAAACATTAACCATACATTTGAAAAACTGTGCATACAGAGTAATGAAAATAATAAATAAATGTATAAAAAGTTCAATGGATAATTGATAAATAAAGAAATAAGGTAAAAGACTAACCACAAATGCCATAAACAAACTCACCAAAGCTGTATCAAATAAGATGTCTCGTTAAGACAATTGTGCAAAGCTGCTATGCAATAGCTAAAAAGACAATATGATGATAATCATATAATAGGTGATTACTGATAACTGTACATTTAAAAAGATATATATATATGCACACTAAGATTGTAAAACACAATAGAAAACGAAATAGCTCATTGCATAAGAAGAGTACAATCAATAAATAATATATGTAAGATAATAAATAAAAGAATAAGTATGAGTTAATGAATAATTAAGATTAAAGGATAAGATCAGTCAGTAAAAATAAAAAATGATAAACAAAGATATGATATGAAAGACTGACCATGACTGTATCTATTGGGGTAACTTTTTTTTTTATTATAAAAAACAGTTGTGCAAATCCGCTATGCAATAGCTAAAAAGCAATATAAAGGTAGATGCTCAAGAAGACTATAAACATACATATCGTGAAAACTGGACACCATGAAGGGGATTTTAGAAAGATTATAAATCTCTCAAATGAGGAACATGAGATAATTAAATTGATTAAACAAATATATCAAACTGAATTGTAAGTAAAAGGGATGCCAAATAGATGTTTAAATAAGTTAGTCTTGATATAATATGAGAAACTGGGGCACGAATGAGCAAATGAGGCAGACAATCAAAGTATGTCGAGGAAGGAAAGAAATGTGTTACTGACAATGCAGAATTCTTACACAAATTAATTAAACAATTACATGTATGTAGTGCTGGACAAGCTAGTAATGTTATATTGTATTACCACAAGTACACTTAACATGCAATGTTTGTAAAACCCGTCTGTAAAAAAAGCCAAACATCTTAAATGGTGTAAAGCAAAGAAAGCGCAGAAGCAGGGAAGGAGGATTGCAAACATAAGTCAAATGCAGAAAATTTTAATATATTTACCAAACCCAAATGAAGAGTGAATTCAGGAAAATAAATTATAGCCGCAATGTCACAAAACATAACACGGCCTGGGTATTCGGAATCCCGTTGTGACACAGTGAAACAGACCAGAGGAAAGGAGTGATCTTATGTAGACGCCGAAATTCCCGCCGAATATGATGACATCAAATGAGTGGGAGGAGTCAGAGAACGGAGGTATCACTTGGATCAGATAAAATATAAATTATAATGCAGTAAAGACTCTAAAATAGGTAGCACATTACAAACAACGAGATGATCGTTGATCAACGCTAAGAGTTGGTCACCGCTAAGAGTTCCGCCATTGCTGACGACATCAAAGAGGTGGGCGGAGACAGAGAAGACACAAAAACTGGGAGAAGAACGGAGTGCTTGTTGTGTAAAGAAGACAATGAGGCTGTATGATTGTAATTGCATGAATATATAACTCTGGACTGGTAAATATATGGACACAGAAAGAATCGCGATGCAGGAAAAAATAATATAATAATATAATGTGTCCATATATTTACCAGTCCAGACTTATATATTCATGCAATTACAATCATACAGCCTCATTGTCTTCTTTACACAACAAGCACTCCGTTCTTCTCATCTCTCCTCTCTTCGTTGTTTGTAATTTGCTACCTATTTGATGTCATCATATTTGGTAAATATATTAAAATTTTCTGCATTTGACTTATGTTTGCAATCCTCCTTCCCTGCGCTTCTGTGCTTTCTTTGCTTTACACCATTTAAGATGTTTGGCTTTTTTTTACTGACAGGTTTTACAAACATTGCATGTTAAGTGTACTTGTGGTAATACAATATAACATTACTAGCTTGTCCAGCACTACATATCATGCTTCTGTAATTGTTTAATTAATTTGTGTGAGAATTCTGCATTGTCAGTAACACATTTCTTTCCTTCCTCGACATACTTTGATTGTCTGCCTCATTTGCTCATTCGTGCCCCAGTTTCTCATATTATATCAAGTCTAACTTATTTAAACATCTATTTGGCATCCCTTTTACTTACAATTCAGTTTGATATATATGTTTAATCAATTTAAATATCTCATGTTCCTCATTTGAGAGATTTATAATCTTTCTAAAATCCCCTTCATGGTGTCCAGTTTTCACGATATGTATGTTTATAGTCCTCTTGAGCATCTACCTTTATATTGCTTTTTAGCTATTGCATAGCGGTATTGCACAACTGTTTTTTCTCCAGGACCAAGCAGGAAGTCAGTCCTCACATATGGGTGACGTCGGCGCCGACGGAGCCCTCGCGGAGCAATTTTCCCCAGCTTTCAAAGAAAGCCTTTGGGAATTGCAGCGCGCATGCGCGGTCTTCTTCCCGCCCAAGGGTGCCATCTTAGCCAGTCTTCTTTTTTCCGCGGAGCCCTACAGACGTACCCGTCGTGTCCCCGCTGAAAAAGTTGATTTTAGTGATTTATTTCTCCTTTTTCCTTCGGTTCGACGCCGGTCTTTTTCCTGTCCGGACTCGCGACGCCGTTGCGAGTCCTTCTCTTATTTTTCGGTTTTTCTGATTTTTGGTCAGTTTCGTTTTTCGGTTTTTCGCTGGCAGCCCGGTCCTTTGACCTTGCAGGGGCCCTTTTTCCCCCGATGGCTGCCAGTGGTTTCAAGCGGTGTGTCCAGTGTGACAAAAATATGTCACTCACTGACACACACGATAATTGCCTCCGCTGCCTGGGCCCGGATCACGAAGAACTGATCTGTGGGGCCTGCGGCAAAATGTCCTCCAAAGCGTTAAGGAGTCGGCGGCACCAGCGGGAAAGAATCTTCGCTGACCCCGGCCGTACCCGGACCTCGTCGGAGGCCTCGGCGTCCAGAGGTTCCAGCTCTGACCATCGCCGAAGCTCCTCCGACAGGGGTTCTCCCTCCGGGGACCATCGACGGAAGGACAAGTTGGTCGATGTCCCCTGCCGAGGTGAGAACCTCTTTGGCAAGCCCATGGCTGAAAAGGCTGCACAAATCGAGACGGAGACTCTCACCAGGACTAGGCTTTCTAGGAAGACCTCCGCCCCTTCCCAGAAAAAGAAGGGCTCGGGAAAGAAGTCTTTTTACCCGAGAAAGGCGGCTGCCTATAAACACTACCCTCAATATCAGGCCTCTGCAGCTCCCCAACAGGGCCAGCAGGCCAAGGGACGGGGTAACGGGTCCCGTAGGCAGCAAGCCCCCAAGCCTGCACCACCAGCCCCTGCTCAGCAGGGTGGGGGTTTTTGACTTCATCAGCATAGCCTCTCCCCCTCAGCTGGCTCCTCCCAGCACCGGAGGCCGGCTGGTTCACTTCGCCCACAGGTGGTCCAACAACACTTCAGATGCCTGGGTGCTTCAAGTCGTAAGAGAAGGCTATCTTCTCCACTTCCACCAGGTCCCTCCCTCTTATTTCCCGGGAGAACCTCCACGACTTCCTCTGCACAGGGACTTACTCCTTCAGGTCAAGGCTTTTATTCCAGGTATTTCCTAATACCAAAAAGGACAGGAGGCCTCAGACCCATCCTGGACTTGCGCAACCTCAACAAGTTCCTCGTGCGGGAAAAGTTCAAGATGCTTACCCTTGGAATCCTTCTGCCCTACTTCCAGCAGGGAGATTGGCTATGCTCCTTGGATCTAAAGGATGCCTACACGCACATCCTCATCCACCCAAGCCACCGCCAATACCTAAGGTTTGTGGTGGCAGGAAATCATTATCAGTACAGAGTACTGCCCTTTGGCCTATCCTCCGCACCGCGAGTCTTCACAAAATGTCTCGCGGTGGTGGCAGCCTATCTCCGGCTTCACGGCCTCTATGTCTTTCCGTACCTCGACGACTGGCTCATCAGAGCATCGTCCTCTCCGGAAGTCACCGATGCCACACACCGCACGGTGACTCTTCTGCAGTACTTGGGCTTTGTCATAAACTTCGCAAAGTCCACTTTGCTCCCCTCACAGGATCTCGAGTTCATCGGCGCAAGACTGCACACTCCTCAGGCACGAGCTTTCCTGCCTCTCGACAGGGCTCAACGGCTCATGGACCTAGCCGGCCGTTTTTCGCAGCCAGTCCCTGGTCTCAGCCAGGCGCTTCCTGAGACTACTCGGCCATATGGCTTCCACCGTCCACGTGACCCCCAATGCCCGCCTGAATATGCGGCCTGCTCAATGGTGCCTTCGCAAGCAGTGGCAACAAGCCACCGGCGGACTAGCCGACTTAGTGCGCATCTCCGGGCCGCTGGCCTCTTCTCTACAGTGGTGGCTTCATCGGCCGAACCTGGTGCTCGGAATGCCTTTTCAGTCACCTCAGCCGGCTCAAGTGCTGACGACCGATGCTTCCCTCCTGGGTTGGGGAGCACATTGCCAAGGGGCATGTACTCAAGGTCTCTGGACCGCGTGGGAGTCTGCTCAGCAGATCAACTTCCTGGAGCTCAGAGCAATCCGTCTGGCGCTCAAGGCTTTCTCCCACCTGACTTCTCACCAGTCCGTCCTTGTCCAGACGGACAATCAAGTTGCCATGTTCTACGTGAACAAACAGGGGGGCACGGGCTCCTTCCTTCTCTGCCGAGAAGCTCAGAAGCTCTGCTCTTGGGCCGTCAGTCACGGCATTCTTCTCAAGGCAGTTTATCTCCCAGGCCAAGAAAATTGCCTGGCGGACAAACTCAGCAGGATACTCCAGCCGCACGAGTGGCGTCTGGATCCCTTGGTAGTTCAGAAACTTTTTCTGAAGTGGGGACTCCCCACGATGGATCTCTTTGCCAGTCCTCTCAACCGGCGACTTCCTCGCTTCTGCTCTCGTCAGCCACATCCCCTTCGAGTAGCGGCAGATGCTTTTCTACTCTCATGGTCGGAGAGCCTTCTGTATGCTTTTCCTCCCATCCCGCTAGTCTCTCGAACTCTTTTCAAGGTTCTCCGAGACAAAGCTTCCATGATCCTGGTGGCTCCTCGCTGGCCCAGACAGCCGTGGTTTCCACTCCTGCTGCAATTAGCGGTAGAGGATCCGTTCCCTCTGGGGTTTCAACCGGATCTCCTAACACAGGATCAGGGGTCCCTGCTACATCCCAACCTCAGATCTCTCAATCTAATGGCCTGGCTGCTGAAAGGGTAGTCCTTGCTCCCCTTCTACTGCCGGCAGAGGTGGAAGAGGTCGTCCTAGCTTCTTGGCGACCTTCTACCCGCAAATGCTACGCCCTTAAATGGCGTCGCTTTTCCGTTTGGTGTGCCCAGCAGTCTCAGGATCCCTTCTCCTGCTCGGTGTCGGTGATCTTGCAGTACTTGCTCTACCTCTCTAATCTGGGACTTAAGTCCCAACTCCGTCAAAGTTCACCTCAGTGCTCTTTCAGCACATCATGTGCCGGTGGACGGCAGACCTCTTTCCAGCGACCCTCTCGTAGCGAGGTTTCTCCGAGGTCTCCTTCTACTTAAACCACCTCTGCGCCCGCCAGCTCCTGACTGGGATCTGAATGTGGTTTTACAGCGGATCACCTGTCCGCCTTTTGAACCTATGGCTACCTGTTCTCTCCGTTTCCTTTCTTGGAAAACTTTAGTCCTGATAGCCCTCACTTCCGCTAGACGCGTAAGTGAATTGCAGGCCCTCGTGTCTGATCCCCCTTACACTCGGTTCTACAAAAATAGGGTAGTCCTACGGACTCACCCAAAATTTCTTCCAAAAGTGGTCTCCCCTTTTCACATCAATCAGGAGGTGGTACTTCCGACCTTCTTTCCCAGGCCACACTCCAGCCGAGCTGAAATGGTCCTCCATACCCTGGACTGTAGAAGGGCATTGAACTTCTACCTTGACCGTACGCGGGAGCACCGTAAAGCTGCTCAGCTTTTTGTGTCTTTGGACCCCAATAAATTGGGGCTCCCGGTCTCCAAGCGTACTCTGTCCATCTGGGTTGCTGACTGTATCGCTTGGGCTTATGGGGCAGCCGGACTCTCGTTAGAAAGTCGAGTCACGGCTCATTGTGTTCGGGCGAAGGCTACGTCAGTGGCTTACCTCCGCTCTGTTCCGCTGGCAGACATCTGCCGGGCCGCTACTTGGTCTTCGAGCCAGACTTTTGCGCTCCATTACTGTCTCGAGAGGGAGTCCCGCAGGGACAGTGCTTTCGGACAGGCAGTCCTCCGAAATCTCTTCGAGGTTTGAGCAACTCCTACCCTCCATCCCGGATGGGGGCTACCGGTGGGTAATAATTCAGTGAAGATTCCTTCCTTCTGTGCCGCTGAGCTAGAGGGAGCTCATTTTTGTGCTTAGGGTCTCCGGTAGCCTTAAGCTTGGGAGTCCCATATGTGAGGACTGACTTCCTGCTTGGTCCTGGAGAAAGCGTAGTTACTCACCTGTAACAGGTGTTCTTCAGGAGCAGCAGGAATCAGTCCTCACAACCCTCCCTCCTCCCCTTGGAGTTGCAATCATCTGCTTAAGTTTTTTTGCAAATTTTTATGCTGTCTTTTAGCTATGTCATCAGACTGGCTAAGATGGCACCCTTGGGCGGGAAGGAGACCGCGCATGCGCGCTGCAATTCCCAAAGGCTTTCTTTGAAAGCTGGGGAAAATTGCTCCGCGAGGGCTCCGTCGGCGCCGACCTCACCCATATGTGAGGACTGATTCCTGCTGCTCCTGGAGAACACCTGTTACAGGTGAGTAACTACGCTTTATAAAAAAAAAAAAGTTACCCCAATAGATACAGTCATGGTTAGTCTTTCATATCATATCTTTGTTTATCATTTTTTATTTTTACTGACTGATCTTATCCTTTAATCTTAATTATTCATTAACTCATACTTATTCTTTTTTTTATTATCTTACATATAATTTATTGATTGTACTCTTCTTATGCAATGAGCTATTTCGTTTTCTATTGTGTTTTACAATCTTAGTGTGTATATATATATATATCTTTTTAAATGTACAGTTATCAGTAATCACCTATTATATGATTATTATCATATTGTCTTTTTAGCTATTGCATAGCAGCTTTGCACAATTGTCTTAACGAGACATCTTATTTGATACAGCTTTGGTGAGTTTGTTTATGGCATTTGTGGTTAGTCTTTTACCTTGTTTGTTTATTTATCAATTATCCATTGAACTTTTTATACATTTATTTATTATTTTCATTACTCTGTATGCACAGTTTTTCAAATGTATGGTTAATGTTTTGATTGTTGGGGCTCCAAGATACACATGTTCTATAATTGTGCTCCTTATACATGTGTATACCTAGTTTGTATTAATTTTATTAGTATGTTCACCTCCTTTGTTTGTCTCGGCCCTACAGACCTCATGAGTTGGTTTAAGTGTGATCTTACAATTTAATTTTTAGTATAACATATTGTTTAGAAGGTGTCATCATATTATTACATTATGATATTTTTTATACATTATTATTTTCATATTTTATTATCATTGCTTTGCTTTCTGTTTTTAAAATGTTTGTTTGGTTTTTGTTTTATTATGTTTTATGTATCCCTTGGTAGCTGTATGCCCTCTGAGGAAGGCGTTTGCCGAAACGCGTAGGGGTCCTCGTCAATAAAGCAGTTTGTTACCAACCTACGTCTCTTGCTCCTGTGTTCCCCTCCTGACCTGCAAGAGCGTCGCTCCTCCTTTTCGTACGCATTAAAACTGAAGACAGAGACATTGGAAAATGCTACTCGAGCGGCTAATGTTCGGTTACTGAATTTTCCCATGATTTCAGGGGTAGCACCTGTTGAATTGTTTAAAAGATATTTACAGGAATCACTGTCTGTTCCTTCAGAGCTGATCCTACCAATTGTGAGAGCTTATTTTATTCCTGTGGCTAAGAAGGAAGGGAAAGTAGTTGTGGGTCAATTAGAATTTGATTCTTTGGATGTCTCTGCATTGCTTCGTACCCCTAAAGAAAATGATATAACTGTTTCCACGTTATTAGTTACTTTCGCAATTTCCTCTGATAGAGAATGGTTATTTAGACTCTTCTTTAAAAAACGGGCAAGTTTGTTCTATGGAAAGAAGATATCTATCTTCCCTGATCTATCTAGGGAAACGCAGAAGCGGCGAAAAGCATTTCTTTTACTACGTACGGGGGTGATTCAGATGGGGGGTTCCTTTTTATTAAGGTTTCCATGTAGATGTATTGTAGTGTATCATTCTCAGAGATTTATTTTTTTTCAGCCTAACGAATTGTCCTCCTTTATTACTTCCCATGCAGTTACATCTTCACCTGTATGATGCCGGTATTGTTCTAAAAGTAATGAGTGGCGTCTTGCTCCTTATGCTATCTTATTTCATTAATATTATTTCCTTGTATTGGGGTTCTCCTCTCCTCGATTGTATTTGTACCATTCCCCCCCTTGGATGTGGGCTTAAATTGCAATTGTATGTGTTAATTCTTTTTCCTTGGATATTTTTCTTATTATTCTCTTTTCTTTTACAAATTGCATGATTTCATTACAAGTGTGTTGCTTGTTAATTTTTGTAAAATGATAAATATAAAAAAAAAAAAAAAGAAAAAAAAAAGAAGAATGGGACATGCCCGAGGCGGCGCTCAAGGGTTCCAGGATAATGGCTCGCCTTTACCCGTTAATAGATCAAGATCACAAACTGTTTAGGTCACCTAAGGTAGATGCAGCGGTCTCGGCGGTGACCAAGAAGACTACCATTCCAGTAGAAGGTAGTGCTGCTCTCAAGGATGCTCAGGACAGGAAACTAGGTACCTTGTTGATGCAGGTATTTGACATCAATGCGCTCGCCATTCAGGCGTCTATTTTTAGTGCATGGGTGGTGAGAGCTGCTTTACGCTGGTCTCAGCGGATTCAGGGAGATCAGTTGGAGGAGAGAGACGGAGAAGTGTCCAGGTTAGAATCTGGGATGGCCTACCTAGCTGATATTCATTATGATCTTATTAGGGGCCTGTCTAAAAGTATGGCATCAGTGATAGCAGCAAGACGGTATCTTTGGCTGCGTAACTGGGCAGCAGATGTATCCTCCAAGGCACGATTGGATAAGCTACTGTTTTAGGGGTAAGCTACTTTTTGGCGAGGATTTGGATAAGCTAATAAAGGATCTGGGAGAGTCCAAGGGCGGAAGACTCCCAGAGGATAAGCAAAAGCAAGCGCGTCCGAATCCGTCAAAGGTCACAGAGGAGTGTCCAAACTAAGATGGCAGCAGTCGGCTGCTCCGCATGAGCATGTTTTTCGTATGGGTAGGAAGCGCAAAGGAAAAGGTGGGTCGTTGCCCTCTCAACCCACCTGCACCTCAACGCCGACTTCTTCTGGTCCACTTGATGCATGCGTTGTGCGCGCTGCTTTGGATCCGGGTGTTGCTGGGGAGGACCGCCGAGCAGCAGCTTTGCCAGAGTCGGGGGACTCAGTGGCTACTTCGGCCACATCTCTCTCCCCGGTGAGTCCAGCTCCGAAAGTGCTTCGTGGGCAACTCCTGCTGGAGGGATTCTTGGAGCGCGGCTCTCCCTCAATGAAGGGGGAAGTCCTCTGCTCGAGAGGGCCTGGAGCGGAGGGGCTGCTGGAGCCAGCGAGTGCAGTAGTGGGGCAGCATCGCTCTTCAACACCGTGTGTGCTGTCTGGTGAGGATTACACAGGGGAGGTGATCCCTGTGGAGCAAGGAGGAGCGCCAACATCAAAAATGGAAGTTGTGTTGTCCATTGCAGATCTGTGCATAGCGATCTCTCTGCAGTGTCCGGCTAATTTTATGTTGGAGGCTATTTGGCAGGTGATTGTCTCCCTGGGAGAAGTTTTGGTGCCTCAGGTTTCATCGTTGGCTCGCAAGGTAAATGGCTCGATGGCTGCAGTGGAGGAGCTGGAACGAAAGGTGGTGGGAATACAATCTGAAGTGGAAGAGACCCGGAGAAAAGTAGCTGCTCTTGAGGATCATTCTGAAGCATTCAAAAAGAACTTTTCTTCGGTCTAAGTTAAGTTGGAACATTTGGACAATTTGTCTAGAGCTCATAATTTAAGATTAATTAATTTTCCAAGGCATGTTACAGTGTCTGCTAGAGATATGTTAAGCAATATTTAGTTGATGTATTAGGAGTCTCCCCTGAATTGATCCCACCTTTGGTTAAGATTTATTATTTACCTAAGTCAAAATTAACATCAGGTTTGGTTAATTTAGTGGGGACCAGGATCAAAGAAATATTTTAAATGTAACAGATCTATTGGAACAATCTGGTTATGAATCTCAGGTTTCATCTACGTTTGCTTTACTTTCTGATAAAGAGTGGCTATTAAAGCATTTCTTTCGTAAGCGGAACCTTTTGTTTTGGGGTTTAATGGTACGTATATACCCGGATTTAGCTAGGGAAACAGAGACGACGCAGGGAATTTCTCCTGCTATGCCCTGGTGTTTTACAGCTGGGGGGGGGGGGGGGAGGGGGCTATTTTTCCTAAAACATCCCTGAAAATGTTTAGTGAAATATCACTTAGTTTCTTATATTTTCTATGAGCCCTCCCAAATGACGGCTTTCATCAATGCACATCGTTTAGAGTCCTCCTTTGGTTCTACACCTGTACTTTCTTAATTTTAGGTATCCGGATAAAGTAGCTGCCCTTATTTTCTTGCATTTTGGTTGAATTTATAATTATGATATCTCCCTTCTCATGTTGTGGGCTAGGGTGGACGGACACTTTGGGTTACCACTTCTGTTTGTATTACTTTTTGGTCTTGTAAAATAGATTTTGCTATTGTGTTAACCCTTTTTCTGCAAGAATGGTTTGTTTGAACTTTCTTTTGTAAAAATGCTATAAATATAAAATTTAAAAAAAAAAAAGGTCAACAGAGAATTCCGCCGTTTCCGTCCAGTCCGGTTCAGCCAGTTCCAGAGGGGACGTTTTCCATATCGGAATCAAGGGTTTCGAGGCTTTCGAAGAGCAAGCAGGGGATTCACTGCATTCTCTTCCTCAAACACTAGAAAACCGCAATGAAGCCAGGAGGGCTCAAGTGGGGCTGGTAGCCGTGGGAGGTCGGCTATGGGACTTTTATCCTGCTTGGGCCCAAATCACGACTGATCAATGGGTGTTGGAGGTCATTCGAGAGGGTTATGCTCTGGAATTTCAATGCCCGATGGTCGATGCTTACATTCAATCTTCATGCAAAGCGCTCCTCAAGGTCAGGGCGATACAAGAGACGTTAGACAGACTGCTCAACCTCAAGGCGGTGGTGCCAGTACCACCATGCCAGTGCGGATATGGTCGGTACTCCATATACTTCGTGGTGTCAAAGAAAGAAGGCTATTCTCCAGGACCAAGCAGGAAGTCAGTCCTCACATATGGGTGACGTTGGCGCCGACGGAGCCCTCGCGGAGCAATTTTCCCCAGCTTTCAAAGAAAGCCTTTGGGAATTGCAGCGCGCATGCGCGGTCCCCTTCCCGCCCAAGGGTGCCATCTTAGCCAGTCTTCTTTTTTCCGCGGAGCCCTACAGACGTACCCGGCGTGTCCCCGCGAAAAAGTTGATTTTACTCATAATTTTCTCTTTTTTCCTTCGGTTCGACGCCGGTCTTTTACCCGCCCGGACTCGCGACGCCGGTCTTTTTCCCGCCCGGACTCGCGACGCCGGTCACGAGTCCTCTTCTTCTTTTTCGGTTTTTCTGACTTAGTCATTTTCGTTTTAGTTTTTTCCCTGGCAGCCCGGTCCTTTGACCTCGCAGGGGCCCTTTTTCCCCCGATGGCTGCCAGTGGTTTCAAGCGGTGTGGTCAGTGTGACCGAAATATGTCACTAACTGACACACACGACAATTGCCTCCGCTGCCTGGGCCCGGATCATGAAGAAATGATCTGTGGGGCCTGCGGCAAGATGTCCTCCAAAGCGTTGAGAAGTCGGCAGCATCAGCGGGATAGGATCTTCGCTGACCCCAGCCGTACCCGGACCTCGTCGGAGGCCTCGGCGTCCAGAGGTTCCAGCTCTGACCGTCGCCGGAGTTCCTCCGACAGGGGTTCTCCCTCCGGGGACCATCGACGGAAGGTGAAACCCGCGGGGGCGTCGTCGGTGGATGCTCCTGGCTCCGCGAGGGCCAGGTCGCATAGCCCCGATAGCCGTCCCGGGTCCTTGGAGAAGGAGCACCTCTCGAAGCGTCCTCGCATGGAGTCGGAGCTGCCTGCTCGGGTAAGTCCTGTGGTCCTCCTGAACTCGCCTCCGAGACCGCCGAGACTCAGGTTGACGGCCTTGGAGAGCAGACTGTCTGCCTTCATGGACCAGCAGTGGGCACTGCTCGCTGGCCTCGCTGGCGCCGCTGCCCCGACCGCCGGGACGTCGACGTCTAAGTCGACCCCGGAGACCGAGCCGATCCTCGAGTCCATGCGAACTCGAGTCGGTCGAGGTCACCCTCGGCCTCCCGTTCGGGACCGAGGTCGCCGACGCCGCGCCCTGCCCGGGCCGACCCCACCGATTCCTCGTCGGAGTCGGTCTGGGAGTCTGAAGAGGAAGAGTCACCTGATTCTTTTCGGACGCGGTGTGTCCCCTCGGACTCACCTGAGTCCGAACCTCGGAAGCAGTCCCCCCCGGAGGATGCCCGGTTCTCGGACTTCGTCAGGGATATGGCCAAGGCTTTGGCCTTCCCTGCGGATCCCGAGGAGGAGCCTCGAGCCGAAGAGCTCGACGCCCTCCAGTATGACTCTCCCGCCAGGGAACACTTTACTGTACCGGTTCCTCCCATGCTGGAACGACTACTCTTCCGCATGTGGGAGAGTCCGGCCTCCTCGCCGGTCCTGAGCAAGCTGGTCGATTCTATCTATCGAGTCCGCAAGAGCCCTGGCTTCCAAAAAGCACAGCTACCACACCATTCCATGGTAGTGGAATCGGCCATGCATCGTCTTAAGAGCCAGAAGATGCACTCCTCGGTGCCTCCTGGCAGGGAGGCCCGTAACCTGGATGGCCTTGGTAAGAAGTGTTTCCAGGGCTCTATGCTTGCGTGTCGTGTCCAGACCTACCAGCTATACATGGGCATGTATCTCCGGGACCTGGCTAAAGAGCTAGCCGGATTCTCCGCTGGTTTGTCCGAGGAACCCTTGCGGATGTTCCTGGCCTTGTCTTCTGGCATTCGGGAATGCTCAAAATTCATATCCCGAGCAGCCTATGATGGCTTTGAAGCATCGGCTCGAGTGGCCGCAGCCGGCATCGGTGCCCGCCGACAGGCTTGGCTTCAGTCGTCTGACCTTGAGCCCTGGGTGCAGGACAAGTTGGTCGATGTCCCCTGCCGAGGCGAGAACCTCTTTGGCAAGCCCATGGCTGAAAAGGCTGCACAAATCGAGACGGAGACTCTCACCAGGACTAGGCTTTCTAGGAAGACCTCCGCCCCTTCCCAGAAAAAGAAGGGCTCGGGAAAGAAGTCCTTTTACCCGAGAAAGGCGGCTGCCTACAAACAATACCCCCAATATCAGGCCCCTGGAGCTCCCCAACAGCGCCAGCAGGCCAAGGGACGGGGTAACGGGTCCCGTAGGCAGCAAGCCCCCAAGCCTGCACCACCAGCCCCTGCTCAGCAGGGTGGGGGCTTTTGACTCCTTAAGCATAGCCTCTCCCCCTCCGCTGGCTCCTCCCAGCACCGGAGGCCGGCTGGTTCACTTCGCCCACAGGTGGTCCAGCATCACTTCAGATGCCTGGGTGCTTCAAGTCGTAAGAGAAGGCTATCTTCTCCACTTCCACCAGGTCCCTCCCTCCTATTTTCCGGGAGAACCTCCACGACTCCCTCTGCACAGGGAATTACTCCTTCAGGAGTTAGCAGGTCTTCTACAGGAGCAGGCGGTGGAACCGGTGCCCCACCACCTGAGAGGTCAAGGCTTTTATTCCAGGTATTTTCTAGTACCAAAAAGGACGGGAGGCCTCCGACCCATCCTGGACTTGCGCAACCTCAACAGGTTCCTCGTGCGGGAAAAGTTCAAAATGCTTACCCTTGGAATCCTTCTGCCCTACCTCCAGCAGGGAGATTGGCTATGCTCCTTGGATCTAAAGGATGCCTACACGCACATCCTCATCCACCCAAGCCACCGCCAATACCTAAGGTTTGTGGTGGCAGGAAATCATTACCAGTACAGAGTACTGCCCTTTGGCCTGTCCTCCGCACCGCGAGTCTTCACAAAATGTCTCGCGGTGGTGGCGGCCCATCTCCGGCTTCACGGCCTCTGTCTTTCCGTACCTCGACGACTGGCTCATCAGAGCAGCGTCCGCTCCAGAGGTCACCAACGCCACACGCCGCACGGTGACTCTTCTGCAGTACTTGGGCTTTGTTATAAACTTCGCAAAGTCCACTTTGCTCCCCTCACAGGATCTCGAGTTCATCGGCGCAAGGCTGCACACTCCTCAGGCACGAGCGTTCCTACCGCTCGACAGGGCTCAACGGCTCATGGACCTAGCCGACCGTTTTCGCAGCCAGCCCCTGGTCTCCGCCAGGCGCTTCCTGAGACTACTCGGCCATATGGCTTCCACCGTCCATGTGACCCCCAATGCCCGCCTGAATATGCGGCCTGCTCAATGGTGTCTTCGCAAGCAGTGGAAACAAGCCACAGGCGGCCTAGCAGACCTAGTGCGCGTCTCCGAGCCGCTGGCCTCGTCTCTCCAGTGGTGGCTTCATCGGCCGAACCTGGTACTCGGCATGCCTTTTCAGTCACCTCAGCCGGCCCAGGTGCTGACGACAGATGCATCCCTCCTGGGCTGGGGAGCACATTGCCAAGGGGCACGTACTCAGGGCTTCTGGACCACGTGGGAGTCTGCTCAGCAGATCAACTTCCTGGAGCTCAGAGCGATCCGCCTGGCTCTCAAGGCCTTCTCCCACCTGACCTCTCACCAGTCCGTCCTTGTCCAGACGGACAATCAAGTTGCCATGTTATACGTGAACAAGCAGGGGGACACGGGCTCCTTCCTTCTCTGTCGGGAAGCGCAGAAGCTCTGCTCTTGGGCCGTCAGTCACGGCGTTCTTCTCAAGGCAGTTTATCTCCCAGGCCAAGAAAATTGCCTGGCGTACAAACTCAGCAGGATCCTCCAGCCGCACGAGTGGCGCCTGGATCCCTTGGTAGTTCAGAAGCTCTTTCTAAAGTGGGGCCTCCCCACGATGGATCTCTTTGCCAGCCCTCTCAACCGGCAACTTCCTCGCTTCTGCTCTCGTCAGCCACATCCCCTTCGAGTTGCGGCAGACGCTTTTCTACTCTCATGGTCGGAGAGCCTTCTGTATGCTTTTCCTCCCATCCCGCTAGTCTCTCGAACTCTTTTCAAGGTTCTCCGAGACAAAGCTTTCATGATCCTGGTGGCCCCTCGCTGGCCCAGACAGCCGTGGTTTCCACTCCTGCTGCAATTAGCGGTAGAGGATCCATTCCCTCTGGGGTTACAACCGGATCTCCTCACTCAGGATCAGGGGTCTCTGCTACACCCCAACCTCAGATCTCTCAATCTAATGGCCTGGCTGCTGAGAGGGTAGTCCTTGCTCCCCTTCTCCTGCCGGCAGAGGTGGAAGAGGTCGTCCTCGCTTCTCGGCGACCTACCCGCAAATGCTACGCCCTTAAATGGCATCGCTTTTCCGTTTGGTGTACCCAACAGTCTCAGGATCCCTTCTCCTGCCCGGTGTCGGTGATCCTGCAGTACTTGCTCTACCTCTCTAATCTGGGACTTAAGTCCAACTCCGTCAAAGTTCACCTCAGTGCTCTTTCAGCACATCATGTGCCGGTGGACGGCAGACCTCTTTCCAGCGACCCTCTTGTAGCGAGGTTTCTCCGAGGTCTCCTTCTGCTTAAACCACCTCTGCGCCTGCCAGCGCCTGACTGGGATCTGAATGTGGTTTTACAGCGGATCACCTGTCCGCCTTTTGAACCTATGGCTACCTGTTCTCTCCGTTTTCTTTCTTGGAAAACATTGTTCTTGATAGCCCTCACTTCCGCTAGACGCGGAAGTGAATTGCAGGCCCTCGTGTCTGATCCCCCTTACACTCGGTTCTACAAAAATAGGGTAGTCCTACGGACTCACCCAAAATTTCTTCCAAAAGTGGTCTCCCCTTTTCACATCAATCAGGAGGTGGTACTTCCGACCTTCTTTCCCAGACCACACTCCAGCCGAGCTGAAACGGTCCTCCATACCCTGGACTGTAGAAGGGCATTGAACTTCTACCTTGACCGTACGCGGGAGCACCGTAAAGCTGCTCAGCTTTTTGTGTCTTTTGACCCCAATAAATTGGGGCTCCCGGTCTCCAAGCGTACTCTGTCCATCTGGGTTGCGGACTGTATCACTTGGGCTTATGGGGCAGCCGGACTCTCCTTGGAAGGTCGAGTCACGGCTCATTGCGTTCGGGCAAAGGCTACGTCAGTGGCTTACCTCCACTCTGTTCCGCTGGCAGACATCTGCCGGGCCGCTACTTGGTCTTCGAGCCAGACTTTTGCGGTCCATTACTGTCTCGAGAGGGAGTCCCGCAGGGACAGTGCTTTCGGACAGGCAGTCCTCAGTAATCTCTTTGAGGTTTGAGCAACTCCTACCCTCCATCCCGGATGTGGGCTACCGGTGGGTAATAATTCAGCGAAGATTCCTTCCTTCTGTGCTGCTGAGCTAGAGGGAGCTCATTTTTGTGCTTAGGGTCTCCGGTAGCCTTAAGCTTGGGAGTCCCATATGTGAGGACTGACTTCCTGCTTGGTCCTGGAGAAAGCGTAGTTACTCACCTGTAACAGGTGTTCTCCAGGAGCAGCAGGAATCAGTCCTCACAACCCTCCCTCCTCCCCTTGGAGTTGCAATCATCTGCTTTAGTTTTTTTGCAAATTTTTATGCTGTCTTTTAGCTATGTCATCTGACTGGCTAAGATGGCACCCTTGGGCGGGAAGGGGACCGCGCATGCGCGCTGCAATTCCCAAAGGCTTTCTTTGAAAGCTGGGGAAAATTGCTCCGCGAGGGCTCCGTCGGCGCCGACGTCACCCATATGTGAGGACTGATTCCTGCTGCTCCTGGAGAACACCTGTTACAGGTGAGTAACTACGCTTTTTCGTCCAATTTTGGATCTCAGTCAATCGCTGTCTAAGAGTGTCGCATTTTCATATGGAAACTCTGAGGTCGGTTATTGTGGCAGTAAGAGCAGGAGAATTCCTGACGTCTCTGGATTTGTCGGAAGCTTATCTGCACATTCCGATTCGGCAAGAACATCAGAAGTTCCTCAAATTTGCAGTTCCAATGGGACATTTTCAGTTCCGAGCATTGCCTTTCGGGTTAGCAACGGTGCCAAGGACTTTCACCAAGGTCATGGTAGTTGTGGCAGCAGCTTTGCGAAAGGAGGGGATTCTAGTGCACCCCTGTCTAGACGACTGGTTAATTCGAGCAAAGTCCAAGACAGAGAGCGAGTTGGCGACGGCCAGAGTGGTAGAGTTTTTTCAAAGCCTAGGTTGGGTGGTCAATATACGTATCTCCTATCGGCTTTATTAGAGCAATTAAAATGCCAATTCTACTATGAATATTGGGACCCAAGTTCTGATTCTAAGATAAGCATTTTTTGCTATCATTTCAATCGCTGAAAGAGTCGTGACTATCTAAGTTATTGAAAGAGACTTTTGAATGAACATTTAAATTATTGAAAGCAACCAGCAGAAGAGATTTCTGATTTCAAATTATTAAAAGAAACCAGCAGAGAGATTTATTGAAAAGGGAAATTTCAGGTCCTTGATGCAAAGAAGGGGATTGGTGTTTAGAGGTTTTCGCCTCATAAGATTCCTCCCCGTTAGTCTGAGACCTGTTCCCTAAATAGAATAGTGTTTTTTGACTATGTGAATGAATGGAGCAATATTCATAGTAGAATTGGGTGGTCAATATGGCAAAGAGCAGATTGGAACCATCACAGGTCCTAGAGTATCTTGGGGCTCGTTTCGATACGTCGATAGGAAACGTTTTTCTGCCACAAATGAGGGCACAGGCTTTGAGAAAGCTAGTACGCACCTTTCTGAACAGAAGGATGCCCACGGCGTGGCATTATCTTCAGGTGCTCGGCACGATGGCAGCGACACTCGAGGTAGTGCCGTGGGCATGGGCTCATATGCGACCGTTGCAGAGAGCATTGCTCTGAAGGTGGTCACACCAGAATGATCCCTTATCTCGGAGACTGCCATGTCCGCTGGAGACAAGACAGGCAGTTCAGTGGTGGCTGAGACCAGGGGTGTTGAGGAGGGAATGCCTCTGGAAGCTCCTGCCTGGCTACCCCTTACGATGGACGCCAGTCTCTTGGGATGGGGGGGTGCACGTCGACAGAAGTTTCACACAAGGTCAGTGGACCGACGTAGAAAAGACCTGGTCCATCAACAGGTTGGAGTTGAGGGTGGTCGTGCTGGCACTGAAGGACTTTCAAGGATACCTGAGAGGGAAGGCGGCACGTGTATTTTCCGACAATGCAACGACAGTGGCCTACATCAATTGTCAGGGCGGCACCAGCAGTGTGTCGCTGGAGGTTGAGGCCGAACGACTGTTAGGATGGGTCGAAATGCATCTGGCAGCGGTGTCAGCAGCACATGTGGCAGGAGTGAACAGTGTGACTTCCGATTTCTTGAGTCGAGTCAAAGTGGACCCAGTAGAATGGGGTCTCCATCCGGAAGTGTTCAAAATGGTAATACACTGCTGGGGAGAGCCAGTGATGGATTTGATGGCTACCTTCGAGTCGGCAAAGGTAGGCCGATTCTTCAGCAGACAGAAGGAAAGAATGTCGGAAGGTCTCGATGCTCTCATTCAGAAATGACCACAGCAACAACTCCTGTACGTGTTCCCTCCTTGGGTCTTAATAGGTCGAGTACTGCAAAGAATAGAATTTCACAAAGGGCACGTAATTCTGATAGCTCTGGATTGGCCGAGAAGGCCATGGTACGCGGATCTGATACGGCTCTTGGTGGATCGTCCATACCGTCTACTTAATCGGAAGGATCTTTTGCTCCAGGGACCCATACTCATGCCTCAGGTGGATCGATTCTCGCTTACGGCTTGGCACTTGAAAGAGCAAGGCTGAGAGCGAAAGGATACTCCGGGACGGTCATTTTCACCATGATGAAGGCAAGGAGGAGGTCGACGTCGTTGGCGTATGTTCGTATCTCGCGGGTGTTTGAGGCGTGGTGCTCAGACAGGAAAGTTGTAGCATTGAGGGCTTCAGTAGCTCACGTGTTATCTTTCTTGCAAGACGGTTTTGACAAGGGATTAGCGGCAGCTTCCTTGCGAGTGCACTTGGCAGCTCTGGCATGTTATAGAGGGAAGATAAGAGGAGACACGCTGGGCACACATCCAGATATTAAACGCTTCTTGAAGGTGGTGTCTCTTCTGAGGCCACCACGTAGATCGATCGTCCCCCCTTGGGATCTGGTGTTGGTCTTGGATGCGTTAATACGCTAGCCTTTTCAGCCTTTGTTGAGAACGTTGGTTAAGGATCTTACTCTCAAGGTATTATTTCTAGTGGCGATATGTTCAGCTCGTAGGATTTTGGAGCTGCAGGCTCTCTCTTGTCGGAAGCCTTTTTTGTCATTCTATGATAAGAGGGTGGTGTTGAGGCCAGTTCTATCTTTCTTGCCCAAAGTAGTGTCGGCTTTTCATGTGAATCAGGTAGTTTCACTGCCGGTTTTTCAAGACTCGGAGAAAAAGTCAGACTAGGGAACGTGCCACTCTCTAGATGTTAGGCGGGCGTTAAAGAAGTATATTCGGAGAACAGCAAGTTTCCGAAAAACAGATAGATTTGTCCTGTTTGCAGGACCGAGAAAGGGGGAAGCAGCCAGTAAAGCCTCCATTGCTAGATGGCTTAAGGTGGCTATCGCGTTGGCTTACATTTTGAAGGGTAAGGAGGTGCCTGAAGGCATTAGAGCACATTCCATGAGAGCACAAGCAGCGTCGTGGGCTGAGTATAATCTAGTGCCGGCGGTAGAGATTTGTAAAGCAGCTACTTGGTCTTCTTTCAATAACTTTGTGAAGTATTACCATCTAGATCAGGGGTCTCAAACTCAAATTACTTTGAGGGCCAAATGAGGACTTGTAAAGTAACCCGGGGGCCGCATAAGACACGGGGCCTCATTTGCATAAATATTTGCATAATGTTGCGTAATGAGTGTATGGATAAAGAAAGACTAAAAAATTTCTATATTACTATAATCCAGTGCCAACCGCCAGGCACATTAGGAACTACTACAAACACTGCCCATTTAGAACCCATAGCAAACCCCCCGTATCATAACAGCACTACCAGGACTCACAAAGCACCAGACCCGACCTATCAAAAGGCAACACTGCAAATATTAAATCAATACATTTCAGAGAACAACAATACATGACCTACTGGGAAAAGAGAACAAGTAGCAATGTCAAATAGGAATTACATAAACAGAATACCTCAGCTCAGTTACACATGCAGAACATACACCATCACCAAACAAGGAATCACAATTTAGAAACAGGAAGACAATAATTAAATTGGGAACCCCAAAAGCCAAACTTGGAATGTACAACAACACTGTAGAAATAAAACTATAAATTAATTTCTTGTACTAAAGCACAGACATTAATGATGCACATTTCCCAGAGCTGACATATTCCAGTTAATAAATTCAAAATAAAGAGATATTTTCCTACCTTTTGTGCATTTTTTTCAGTTGCAATTGTTCCAGCCACTTTCTTATGGTTTCTTTGTGTCTTCTGCTAACTCTCCATCGTCTGCTGTCCATTTGTCCTTTCTTCTCTCTTCTAGTTTTTTTTTTCATTCTCTCTCTACATCTGCTTTAACATACTAATCTTTCTCCTTTTGCTCTTTCCTCATTACTATTTTATCCACTCAAATATTACCCCTCCATCCTCAATCTCCACTTACTCTCCCAAAACCTGGCCAATTGTAGATTTGTCTTCCCTCCCGCACAAAATATTTTCCCCTCTCCATTTCACTTTCCCAGCTCCATCCCATTCTAATCCTCCCCCAACATCAACTCCCTTCTAGTTCCAGCCCCACCCAGCATCCGCTCCTTTCTAGTCCTTGCATCAGTCCATTTCCAGTCCTAGACCCCCATCAGCCCATTTCCAACCCTAGCTCCCCCCCACTCAGCCCATTTCCAGTGCTAGCTCCCTCCCCTCACAGCCCATTTCCATTCCAAGCCCCCCCCCCATCAGCCATTTGCAGTTCAAGCCCCCCTTCCACTCAGCCCATTTCCAGTCCTAGCAACCCCCCCCCATCAGCCCACAGCACATTACCAGTCCTAAACCCCCCAGTGGCATTAACAGTCCTAACCCCCCCCCCCATCAGCCCACTGCACAATACCAGTCCTAACCCCCCCCCCAGCCCACAGCACATTACCAGTCCTAAACCTCCCCAGTGGCATTACTAGTCCTAAACCCCCCCCCATCAGCCCACAGCACATTACCAGTCCTAACCCCCCCATCAACCCACAGCACATTACCAGTCCTAACCCCCCCCGTGACATTAACAGTCCTAACCCCCCCCCCATCAGCCCACTGCACATTACCAGTCCTAACCCCCCCCCCAGCCCACAGCACATTACCAGTCATAAACCCCCCCAGTGGCATTACCAGCCCTAACCCCCCCATCAGCCCACAGCACATTACCAGCCCTAACCCCCCCCCCCATCAGCCCACTGCACATTACCAGTCCTAACCCCCCCCAGCACACAGCACATTACCAGTCCTAAACCTCCCCAGTGGCATTACTAGTCCTAAACCCCCCCCATCAGCCCACAGCACATTACCAGTCCTAACCCCCCCCATCAACCCACAGCACATTACCAGTGCTAACCCCCCCCATCAGCCCACAGCACATTACCAGCCCTAACCCCCCCCATCAGCCCACAGCACATTACCAGTCCTAAACTCCCCCTGTGGCTTTAACATTCCTAAACCCCCCCATCAGCCCACAGCACATTACCAGTCCTAACCCCCCCCATCACCCCACAGCACATTACCAGTCCTAACCCCCCCCCCCCCATCAGCCGCGGCAAAATCGAATGTCCCGCGGGGCCCCGGAGCCAGCCCTCCCTGCCTGCTTGCTGCCCTCCCTCCCTCCCTGCCTGTTTGCTTCCCTGCCTGCCTGCTTCCCTCCCTCCCTGCCTGCCTGCCTCAGTCCTTCTCCGCTTCGGCTTAGAACCGCGAAGGGAGAGTTCCTCCCTTGCGACTCTGTTAAGCCTGCTGAGGCTTATGGGAAATTTCCCATCTGCCCCGGCGAGCTTAACAGAGTCGCGAGGGAGAAGCTCTCCCTTCGCGGCTCTGAAAGCTGAAGAGGAGAGGGACTGAGGGAGGCAGGGCTGGCTAACAATGGGGAATTCCGGGGGCAGGGCAGACTGCCTCCTTACCTGCCCGCGGAGAGCTGTGCACACTGCTAGAAGCACAGGCCGCCTAACTACAAAATGGATCTTCGAGGGCGCGTGGTGCCTCGTGGCGTTCGGCTGGCTGCTGAGACTGCTTCTGGGCCCCCCCCTTCTTCCTGTCTCTAATTGGTTGAGGGCAGGCTCGTGACTCGGGTCATGTGGAGAGAGAAGATGAACACCATGCGGCCGCGCCGGCAATCATAAGGTGAGAAAAAAGCAAGTAAAACCCACGAAAAAGGTCGTGGCATCGCGGGCCGCAGAAAATGCTCTCGCGGGCCGCATGTTTGAGACCCCTGGTCTAGATGTTCAAGCGGAAAGGGATACTATGTTTGGTGCAGTGGTGCTTCAGGCTGGCCTAGCAGGTCCCTCCCGTTAAATTTTTTCACTGCTCTGTTACATCCCCAGAGGTTCGGGACTAGACTGGAGGAACGATAAGGAAGGTGAAATTAGATTTACCTGCTAATTGTTGTTCCTTGAGGAACTCCAGTCTAGTCCCGCATCCTTCCCTAGTTTATCCTGTTATGGCCTGAAGCACGGAAATATATTACAAGGTTAGACAAAAGGTCTATTGTGAGGATGCGGGTCATAAGTAGAAGGGGGGTTGGAAGAAATGGGGATTCAAGTGAGGTCATTATCTCCCGGGGAGCGGGGAGGGGCGGGCCTCTTTAGCACAGGATATTGCATGTACCTTCATTTTCGAGGGCGTGCAAACGGGGACAATTCTTTCCTGTTGTTTACTTAAAGTTTAGATTAGGTTAGGATTTTATAATATGATTACTTAATTGTTGCTCTGGTGAGTCTGCTTTGTCAATAGATTACTGGACAGAGGAGGCGGTCTCAGGAGTATATGTACCAGAGTCATCAGAAGAATGACGTTTCTCAGTCTCCAAAGCTGCTGGAGGAGGTGCTTAACCCCAGAGGTTCAGGACTAGACTGGAGTTCCTCAAGGAACAACAATTAGCAGGTAAGTCTAATTTCACCTTTTTTCCCGGTTTACATAGTGGTTCCACTTCCCGCCTCGAGCCAGTGCTGACCCCGACGCCATTTTTCAGCTTCCTCCTCCTTTTTTGACAAGGCTTACCTCTGCTGGCACCCTTTTTTGCCCGGGGGTTGTCGATCCCGGCCGTGGGTCTCCACCATGTCTCCCAGTGGGTTCAAAAAATGTGACTGCTGCAGTTAAACTATTTCTGTCATAGACACCCACGACTGCTGCCTATACTGCCGGGGTCCGGACTACCAATCAATATAATAAGTCCGATCACAAAAAGTTAGAGGACAAGACATATCACATATAAATGTTGGAAAATTCGTTGCGCAAGAGGAAAAGATTTGTTCAAAACCCCTTCAAAAAACGAATTATTCCATTTTATTCTTAAAGTGAAAAGTGTATTAGTGCAAATTCGTTCTATATTTTTTTCGTTTTTTTCCTTGTTTTCTTTTTCAGAAGAGGTATCATAACAAACTTAGCTGGCAGTTGGAACCCTTATATAGGCAAAAGAAGCCAGGTGAACCCAAACAGATGAAGGAACTTTCTACTAAGCGGATTGAAGAACTTTCCACCCAAAAGGGTTTCATCCACTCAAACAGATTGTGGCTACAGCAAATCAGAAGCCATCTTAAAAACAAAAATGGCACTCAATAAATCAACAAGAAAGTCCAAAAAAGTGAATCAGTACTAAAGTTAATCAATATAATAAGTCTGATCACAAAAGGTTGTGATAAGGAAGCTTATCATAGCTCAGGAAGGAGCTATAGAAAAGGTGAAGTGACTCTGAACAAGCAACCTGTCAGTTCTGGTAGAAATAAGAAAACAGAATTTTCCCATAAAAGACTACCAGTCCCAGAATGCACCAGGTTTCCAACAGCCATTAGAGGAGCTGAAGTGGGGAAACGTGTGTTCAATCAGGAGGGCTATGAGGTAATCCCTAAGCACTCATCTCAAAGGGCAGGGCCTGATTCAGCACAGCTGCGCTGTGTTAGGGAGGAGCACTCATCTAAGCAGAATAAAGGTAGAGTTTATTCTACAGAGAATCATCATCATCCTCAGAATCATCATCATCTTCATGATCAACTTGGATATCCTCAGTTTCATCTGAAGGATTATCAGAAGCAGAAGCCAAACCGGACGGACAGAGAGGGCAAGAAACCCTTTGGAAGAAAGAAGAGAAAAGCTTTTGGGAGGTCTAGGGGAGTCTGGAGCAGTACGTATACTGGGAGGCATTCCAAGGGCCAGCATACACCATTGGACTGGGGAAAGCCAGAGGAATGGTGCTGCAGAGCTAGGAATCTCCAGACGGTACCTGTGAGGGAGACGGCTGCACTTGGAAGGGACCCTAAGACCCGTGCCAGAAGGTATGTGAAGAGAGACCCAGTGTCCAGGGTTCTGGATTGGAAGGCTGGACATAAGAACTGGACTACATACTGGCCAGGCTATATAGAGAGGAACTCTAACAGCAGTGGAAGCTCAGGTATGAACACTGATCTATGCCCTAGCTATAACCTTGAAAGACAGCAGGGAAACAAGTATTCTCCTGAAAGTGCTCCATTGAGAAATTCATCTGTGCCAATCCATGATATTGAGCCCATGATTGTTGAAGAAGGGGGAGACGTGGCAGATGAAGAATGTGTTTACATGGACTGCTCTCTGTCTAAACTCCTTTGGTAATTTTCTGTTACAAAGTACGGCAACCATCACAAAGAAATACAAACTTGTTCTTTAATCTACTCAGAAAAGCTCCTGAGTAGGATTTTTAGCCACGCAGTAGAAAGCAAGCCAGCTAAGGGGTTTCAGCTGGGTAACTGCTAGCAATTGAGCCTTACCTAATTGCTTGTGAGCTCTGAGGGAATCACTTCTGAATCTATGTGGGAAGATATAAGAAGTTAACCTGAAAAGAACAGTTTTTCCTTTCTTTGTGGATTTTGTTTGTTTGATACGTGCTAAGAAAATATTAGCTAAAGCCTACAGAAAAGACCAGTTTGTTACCAACCAGGTCTTATTTCTTTTGCTTTGATTGCCTGACAAGTTCAAATGTTGTTTTCCTGGTTTTGTTTTTCCAAGTTTAACACTGAAAGCAAGTAACCTGATTTATGTGCTACCAAGCATATCTGTGTTGGGAGAAATAACTCCATAAATAAATATCTTATTGGCTTTACCCTTAAGCACAACTATTTATTGTGAGCAGCTGTGTCTGGTGTGAATGGACTGCATTGCCCACAATCCCTTGCCAATCATATTGATATATGCACTTGCCAAGACTGTGAACATTCTCACCCAGGCAGCTGTCTGACAAGGTTAATGAGGACAAGACATATCACATACGTTAGGAGCTGCCACCGTCAGGCGTGGTCCTTAGGCGGGGGACATTGCAGAAAATGCAAAACTATCAACATTAAAATTAAGAAAATAATGGTAAGCAAGTAATTTAATTTAATGTAAAATTCATTTAATTAACCTATCAACTCACTTTGTAAACCCAAATAATCTGTTATCTTCTAAACATAGCAAGCAAAAAACTATAATATAGTGAATGTAATCATATGTAATTTAAAGTTTACCTTCTTAATTTAAAACAATTCAATTATCTAACTCCTTTAACGTTTACACAAGTTTCTCAAACATGCATACAACATATCAATATATACTTCTTTATTTTAATGTTATTTCTTACACAGCAAGCTTTACCAAACGCTATAGTAATTAATCCTATTAGTCCAAATTATGTTAGGTATAATAATAATAGTTTCAAATACCATCATCATCATAAACAAAAAGATAAAAAATTAAATAAAATTCATTCTTCATCATTTAAACGTAGCACCAGAAACCCAATTCTTCATTCACCTATTTCATGTGTCTTAATAAAGGCAAGGTCAATGAGAAATAAGCCTAACATTATCTATGATTATATCAAAGATCATAACCTTGATATCATTTGCATCACAGAAACTTGGTTAAAAGACACAGATCAAATTATTTTAAATCAGATTACCCCTTTAGATTATGAAATATTTAATTGTCCTAGAGAACATAAAAAGGAGGAGGAATCCTAATATTAGCAAAAACTATCTATAAATTTAAATATATCACAACGAATAATTCTACTGAAACAACCTCAATATCAAACCACCATGTCAATGTTTGCCTCACATATAGACCACCTAATACTGCAAAGGATCACCTTTCAACAATTTTGGAATTAATGTGCACATATAGCTCTGAAATTAAACCACTAATTGCACTAGGTGATTACAATCTATCATCATCACCTTCTAATGAGTCCAGAACTTTCCTAAATGCAGTAAAATCATGAGGTTATCAACAGATAACCAGCCTACGCACCAACATGGAACCACTCCAGATTTGATCTTTTGCTCAGAGCAACTGTTTTCACAAAATCAAATTACAGTCCCAAAAGCTACTCCAGTACCTTGGTCTGATCATTATCTAATTTCATTTTCCTTGCATCTTCAAACTTCATCCAACAACTTAACAAGTGATTGCAAAACTAGAAAATTTAAAGATTTCCAGAAAGAAGATTTTCTTAAAGAAATTATTCCACAGTTGCAACAAAACTACACTGAATTGGATAAAGCTATAGAAAATTGGAACAACATCATTTCAAGTGCTGCTATAGCTCTGAAAAATAATAAAGTGCAAACACGCAGGGCGAAAAATGCACCATGGTATTCAAATGAAATCAGGGAGACAAAACGCATTTTAAGAAAACTTGAGCATAAATGGAGACTGACTAAATCTGAAGATATAAAATTTCTATTTAATGTTAAACAAATAGAATACAATAAGCTAATAAATGATCGTAAACAACAATACCATACAAATCTAATAATGAAAGCAGCTAATAAACCAAGGGAGCTCTTTAACATTATTCAACAACTCACAAAAGTGAACACTTCATATAGTGACTATCAAATTGATCCCTAACTATTTGCGAACTACCTGATAAACAAAAATTCACTTTCGCCAAACAACTTACCTACATCATAAGACCACTAATTTTGGATGCAACCTTGCATCGAATTCACAAAAGTCTGGAAGGATTTTTCTATACCAAATTCAAAACAAATTGAAAATATAATCAGCACAATTAATACAACAACTTCCCCAGCTGACCTATGTCCAGTGGAATGGATTAAAAGTACTAAAAATCAAATTAGTTTTCACATTGTAAATATCGTCAACAACTCTTTAAAACAAGGACACTTACCATCTATACTAAAAGCTATAATTTGACCAATCTATAAAGGTAAATCACTATACATCACTGACCCCAAGTCATACTGTCCTATTTCAAGTTTACCTTTTATATCAAAAATTATAGAAAAAGTAGTACAAAAACTGCAAGATCACATTGACTTACATGCCCCACTTGGATATACATCAGCATGGCTTTAAACCAAATCACAATGTGGAAACGCTACTTAATAATCATATAACAGGTCTTGACAAAAACAAATTATTTCTATTAATCTTCATTGATGTCTCAGCAGCATTTGATACTGTGTCTCACTCGATAATGCTGCAATGTCTGCAAAATATTGGTTTATCCAACAATACAATAAAATGGTTCGCTTCTTACTTAACCAATCGTTCATAACTAGTAAAAAATGGGGACAAAAAATCCTCACAGTTCACGATTGCACAAGGTATTCCGCAAGGTTCTGCTTTATCATCTATCCTCTTTAATATCTATATTCAACCCATATGTCAAATTAAACATTATGAAATGGATTATCATTTATACGCTGATGACATTATGATTTATACTTCAATGGATCAAAATACCTTTGATACAACAAAAATTAATAGCTGTTTGAATGATATGAATAATTGGCTCAATAACAATTTAAAAATAAATTCTGACAAAATGGAAGCATTGTTCATATCGAATTGTCAGTCCTTAAAATTACCAAGTGAAATTAACCTATTAAATAAAAAAAATAAAAATTAAAGATGAAGTAAGATATTTAGGTATAACCTTAGATAAATATTTAAACTTAAAATCTCATATAAACAAAATTGCAGCTAAAGCATACCATCGCTTAAAGATTATAAGAAGACTAAAATCAATATTAAATACAAATCACTTTCGCACAGTATGTCAAGCTGTCATAACACCCCTACTTGATTTTGGAAACGTCTTGTCTCCAGGTCTTCCTAAAAACGCTATCCATCCTCTCCAATTAATTCAAAACACTACTGCACGTATAATTACTGGCTCTGCAAAATTTGATCACATAACTCCTGTCCTTAAACAGTTACATTTCCTTCCAATTATTGCAAGGTCAAAATACAAAAACCTAATGATTACTTTCAAAATCTTTCACCAATCTTCAGCAGATATTCTACAGCATATAATATCCAAAGACAAGAGCCTAAGACCTAGACGATCTCATAACTCCAATTAGCCTAGTACACCTTTAAACTTCAATAGATCAAAACAGATGACCTCTAAAAGAGCATTTTCCTTCATGGCACCAGAGGTATGGAATTCTATTTCTGAAGAATTAAGAGCTCAGGAAGACATCAAAGACTTTCGCATATCTTTAAAGACTTATTTATTCATAGAATCATTTGGTCAAATAACTTAAATTGATCAACTTGTATATCCAATTTCACTGTGAGATAATATTATAATTTACTGTTTCTACTGTATTTATATTGTAATGTATTGTATTTGATCTTCCCATGCCCTCAACATGTAAGTCCTTTGTTGTCTTGTCAACCACTTTAATTGAAGGATAAGGTGGTATACAAAACAGGTTAAATAAATAAATGTTGAAAAATTTGTTGCGCAAGGGGAAAAGATTTGTTTAAAACCCCTTTGAAAAATGAATCATTCCATTTTATTCTTAAAGTGAAAAGTGTATTAGGGCAAATTCATTCTGTTTTTTTTCGTTATTTTCTTTTTCAGATGAGGTACCATAAAGCCACAGCGCTAAGAATTATAATAATAGAATAAAATGTTTTCAAACTTAGCTGTCAGTTGGAACTCTTATACAGGCAAAAGAAGCCAGGTGAACCCAAACAGATGAAGGAGCTTTCTACCAAGCGGATTGAAGAACTTTCCACCCAAAAGGGTTTCATCTGCCCAAACAGATCGTGGCTACAGCAAATCAGAAGCCATCTTAAAAACAAAAATGGCACTCAATAAATCAACAAGAAAGTCCAAAAAAGTGAATCTGTACTAAAGTTAATCAATATAATAAGTCCGATCACAAAAAGTTAATGAGGACAAGACATATCACATATAAATGTTGGAAAATTTGTTGCGCAAGGGGAAAAGATTTGTTTAAAACCCCTCCGAAAAACGAATCATTCCATCTTATTCTTAAAGTGGGGTCCGGACTACGACAGCACCATCTGCGACCTGTACCAGACCATGACTTCGAAAACAAAAAAAAAGCGGTTGGAGTTGCAGGGAATGATGTTCCCGTGGTCTGATTCAGCTCCAGTTTCTCCAATGCTGAGCTCCAAGCCTAGCACTTCACGCAAATCCCGGGCATTCTCGGAGTCCCATGGTGGCGGCTCCTCCGAAAAGACCCAGGACCCTGAGAAGAAAAAGAAGAATCTTTGAGGCCAATCAAGGTTCCACTGGTGAAGCCTGGTAAGGTCCCACTGAGGGACTGGGGCGACTCTGAGCAGCGCCCCCTCCGAAGGTCTCTAGAAAGGAGTCCTCAGCCGGCAGAGACCGTGTGAGGCTCCCCAAGGCCATGGTCCTCATTGAGGACGCACTCACAAGAGTGCTGGCGTCGGGCCTGAGAACCTTGGTGCCCACACTGAAAGCTTCGGAACCTTCTGGCCTTGACAGCAGAATGGCAGCCCTGGAGCAGAATATCTCTGCCATCCTGTCCCTGCAGCAGGCAGTGATGTCTGTCTTGTCTGCATCATCTGCCCTGACAACTGGGCCCCTGACTGGGAGGGGAGTCCCTGGGCATCAAGCCAGGCACCGAGCACCACCGGCATCGGGCGAGCCCTCGGCATCGATCGAGGTTCCGGTCCCAATACTCAGGTGTCTGTTCCTCCCTAGCCAGTTTCTGGGAGTTGGACCTGAGATTCTCTGGGGAAACCCAGTTCCCCGTACCCGGCCTTGAGGCACGGGAATCACGAGCCTTGGAGTCCTCGGCGCCCTATGGCTCCAAGTGGGAGACTGATGACAAGGCCTCCCCGGAGACCTCTCGACACCAAGATGTCCCCTCAGAGCCATCTCCCCCGGCACCCCAGCATCTTTCTCCCCCAGAGGACATGGCCTTCCACGACTTCATCCGGGATATGGTCCGGGCCCTATCAGTCCTGACCGAATCAGAGGAAGACCCATACACCGAAGAACTAGAGATCCTCCAGTCGACTCACAGTGCCGGTGCAACCTGTCCTCAAATGGCTGCTCCTACATATGTGGGAGACTCTGGCCTTGGTGCCGGTAGTCAGCTGATGCCTGTACGCCATCTACCACATCAAAAAGGGCCCTGGCTTCCAAAAGACTCAGCTCCTGCATAATTCCATGGTTGTGGAGTCATCTATGCAGAAGCTTAAAAGCCAGAAGAATTATTCCTGCGTCCCTCCGGGCAGAGAGGCCCAAGCCCTCGACACCCTCAGGCGCAAGTGCTTTCAGGGCTCCATGCTTGGCTGCTGGATACAGGCCTATAAATTGTACATAGGTATGGACCTCAAGGGCCTCATTCAGGAACTGGCAGGTTGTTCCGTGGGGCTCGCTGTGGAACATCTTTAGAGGTTCCAAACTTTGACAGCCGGGACTGCTCAAAATTCCTGTCCCATGCTGCCTACGACAGCTTTGAATTGGCAGCCCGGCGGGGGCAGCAGCTGTCATCGGCACCCAACGCCAAGCCTGGGTGCAGACCTCTGACCTCGAGCAGTGGGTACAAGAGAAACTGCTACATGTCCCCTGTACTGGGGAATACTTGTTCGGCAAGCCCATGACCGACAGGGTGGTCGAGATAGAGGCCGAGGTTGTGACTAGGCACAGGCTCTGGAGGAAGACCACAGCCCTTCCCCGGAAGAAACCATCGGGGAAAAGACCCTCTTTCCCGAAGAAAAAGGGATCCTTTCACAGGGTCCACTACCAGCTCTTCTCGGGACAACAGCAGCAGGGCCCTCAGCCCAAAAGTCAGGGCCATGGGCCGAGAAACCCGAAGGCTGAGAAGCCCCAGGCCTCAGCTCCCACCCAACCCGGGGGAGCTTTTGACTCCCCGGGCAGGGTCTCCTCTCCCCCCGGAGACCCTCCCCAGTCCACAGGGGGCCTCCTGGTACTCTTGGCCCACAGGTGAACCGGGGTCAGCGCGGACCAGTGGGTCTTACAAGTGGTAAGGGATGGGTATCGCCTCAGCTTCCAGCAAACACCCCCCAGGGTTCTTCCCTGGAGAGCCGGTATGGTCTCTCCTTCACCAGACCTTGTTCCTCTCAGAGCTCGCAGGCCTGCTCAAGGACTGGGTAGTGGAGCCTGTACCTAAACAAGTATTGGGAAAGGGCTTCTACTCTAGGTACTTCCTTGTCTCAAAGGAACTGGGGGTCTCAGGCCCATACTAGACCTGTGACACCTGAACAAGTTTCTGGTGAGGGAGAAGTTCGATGCTCTCCCTTGGAACACTTCTGCCCTACCTCCACCAGGAAGATTGGTTCGGCTCCTTGGATCTGAAGGATTCGTACACCCATATCCTGATTCACCCCTCACACAGACAGTTCCTAAGATTCGTGGTGGGAGGAGAGCATTACCAGTGCAAGGTATTCCCTTTTGGCCTGGCCTCATCTCCAAGGGTTTTCACAAAGTGTCTCGCAGTAGTGGCTGCCTATCTGCACCTACAAGGGGCCTTCGTTTTCCCCTATCTGGACGACTGGCTCATCAGAGGCGTTGCGGCCATTGAGGCCAGCCAGGCCACCAGCTTGGACAGTTTGCCTCCTGCAGCACCTGGGGTTTGTCATCTATCCCAAATCCCATCTCTCCCCGGCTCAGGGCCTAGAGTTTATAGGGGCACAACTGGACACGCTACAGGCAAGAGTGGTCCTCTCAAGAGGAAGGGCAGCACGCCTCCAGCAGCTGGCAGGGGAAGTGCAAGACAATCCCAGCGCACCTCTTCCTTCGTCTCCTGGTCTCGACGGTCCACATCACCCCTTCGGCCCGCCTGCATATGCGGACGGCCCAATGGTGCCTGCGCTTACAGTGGACTCAGGCCACAGGCAGGCTGAGGGACAGGGTTAAGGTCAAGGTCACCAGCTGACTGACGGCCTCACTAAACTGGTGGCAGTACTTGCACCACCTAAGGATGGGATTGCTTTTTCAGGCACCCGAAACACAAGCAATCCTGACCACAGACGCCTCCCTCCTGGGTTGTGATGGCCTATGCACACAAGGCAGTTGGTCTCTGGAGGAATCCCTCCTACAGATCAGTCTCCTGGAACTCCGGACGATCTTTCTGGCCCTACGAGCATTCTGCCACCGCATATGGCATCTGCCAGTGTTGGTCCAGACGGACAATCAGGTGGCCATATTTTACATCAACAAGCAGGGTGGCACAGGCTTGTACTCCCTCTGCCAGGAGGTGGTAGCCCTCCTCTCCTTTGCGACGTGCCACAGCATGCTGCTGTGAGCGGTATACCTCCCGGGCCAGGAAAACTGCCTAGCAGACAGGCTGAGCAGAGTCCTGCTGCCACACGAGTGGTGCTTGCACCCCAGGATAGCGAGGCAGCTCTTCAACCTCTGGGGCAGGCCCATGATGGACCTCTTCGCCTCTCCAGACAACACGCAGCTGACCCGCTTCTGCTTCCGTCAACTCCTGGAGAGAGTGCTAGCGAGATGCCTTCTTTGTCTCGTGGGCTGAAGGCCTACTCTTTGCATTCCCACCGATCCCCCTGGTAGCTAGAGCCCTCTTCAAAGTGCCAAGCGATGGAGCATCAATAATACTGATCGCCCCCATGTGGCACAGGCAACCCTTGTTTCCTCTTCTGCTCTCCTTGTTGGCGCCACTCCTAGTTCCACTGGGCCGGACCAGACCCTGGACCTCCTGCCCCAGAAGGGGGGCTCACTCTTGCACCCCAATGTGGGGTCTCTGATGCTAACAGCATGAACATAAGAAGTGCCATACTGGGTCAGACCAAGGTCCATCAAGCCCAGTATTCTGTTTCCAACAGTGGCCAATCTAGGTCATATGTACCTAGCAGTTTCCCCAAGAGACACAAGTTCCACAATGCTTGTACTGGGTCAAGCATTGATATCTTCGGTCACTTCTTAATAATGGTTTATGGACCTTTCCTCCAGGAACTTGTCCAAACCTTTTTTAAACCCAGCTACACTAACAGCCTTAACTACATCCTCCGGGAACAAATTCCAGAGTTTGATTACACGTTGAGTGAAAAAATATTTTCTTTTATTAGTCTTAAATAGTTTACCCTGTAGCTTCATTGCATGTCCCCTAGTCTTTCTATATTCTGATAAGGTAAACAATCGATCTACGTTTACCCGTTCCACTCCGTTCATTAATTTATAGACTTCTATCATATCTCCCCTCAGCCGTCTCTTTTCCAGGTTAAAGAGCCCTAACCTTTTTAGCCTTTCTTCATAGGAGTATCCTTCCATCCCCTTTACCATTTTGGTGGCTCTTCTCTGTACCTTTTCTAAAATCGCTATATCCTTTTTAAGATACGGCGACCAGAATTGCACACAATATTCAAGGTGCGGTTTCACCATGGAACGATATAAAGGCATTATAATATCTTTTGTTTTATTTTCCATTCTTTTCCTTATCATACCTAGCATTCTATTTGCTCTCTTGGCCGCCGCTGCACACTGGGCCGAGGATTTTAACATGGTATCCACAATGACGCCTAAATCTTTTTCCTGGGTGGTGGTTCCTAATGTGGCTGCTGAAATGGTAGCCTTGGTCGCTTTCAATCTTCCGGTAGAAGTCGAGGTGATCCTACTGGCATCCTGGAAGCCCTCCACCAGAAGGGTATACGTCTTTAAGTGGCAGAGGTTCTCTGTCTGGTACACAGAACGAGAGGAGAACCCCTTCTCCTGCCATGTGCAGCTTGTCCTCCGGTACCTGCTGCACTTGTTGCGCACCAGGCTGAAATCTAACTTGGTACGGGTGCACCTGAGTGCCATAACCGCTCATCACCACCTCATCAAGGGAGAAACCCCTCTCAAAGTTCCTCTGGGGCTTCCTGCAAGCCAAGCCCCTTCTCTGCCCTCCGGTGGCGGAATGGGCCCTCAATGTGGTGCTGTCCCAGCTCATCTGACTGCCATTTGAGTCCCTTGCCACTTGCCACCTGTAATATTCTCAGGGTGTAGGAAACTCGTGCCCTCTGACCCTTCTGTGTTTAGGCTACTGGAGTGATAAGTGTCGCTAGACGCTAGGGTCTCGCAGAGTGTCTCAGCTGGGGACTCATCTTATGCAACTCATCGCTACCCGATTGGTCGCCGTTGGTGCTATCCTGGTTCAGTCGTCAGCAGCCTGGAGCTAGGGAGTCCCATATATGAGGACTGACTTCCTGCTTATTCCTGGAGAAAGCGTAGTTGCTCACCTGTAATGGGTGTTCTCCAGGAACAGCAGGAATCAGTCCTCACAATCCTCCCTCCTCCCCTGGGAGTTGCCCCCTATACGTTACTTTATTTTTATAATCGTCTTAGCTATGCCATCTTTCTGAACAAGATGGCACCCTTGGGTGGGATGGGGATCATGCATGCGTGATAGCATTCCCAATGGCTTTCTTTGAAAGCTGGGGAAATGCTCCATGCAGGCTCTGTCAGCGTTGATGTCACCTGTATGCGCGGACTGATTCCTGCTGTTCCCAGAGAACCCCTGTTACAGGTGAGTGACTATGCTTTCCGTCCCATTCTGGACCTCAAGCATGTCAATGAGCGCTTGCACATCATGCGCTTCTTGGTGGAAACTTTGTGATCCATGATTCAAGCGGTGTACCGAGGGGAGTTTCTGGCATGTCTGGACTTGGCCGAGGCATGTTTTCATATCCCAATCTGGGGAATCCACAAAGTATATTTGTTTTGCTATGCTTAGCTCTCACCTTCAGTTCGCAGCTCTGCCATTTGGATTTTCCACTGTCCCAAGGACGTTCTCCAAGCTCATAGAGGTGGTGACTGCAGCGTTATGGCGCCATGGTATTTGTGTTCATCCATATCTGCACTACTGGCTCGTTCGAGCCCATTCTCTTTCAGAGGCATCTCGGGTAGCTCCTGGAGTGATGTCCTTTCTGATAAGCCTCGGCTGGGTGATCAATTGGGGAAAAAGCCAGTTGCTGCATTCCCAGTCCCTGAAGTTCCTGGGAGCATGTTTTGATACTCGAGTGTGCAGTCTTCCTCCCAGAGGAGAAAGTCAAAGGCTGTTGAATTGCTTAGTGCTGTTCTTTTTGTAACAGATTCTCACAGTCCAGGTTGATCTTCAGCTCCTTGGACTGATGGCATGACAATCTAGATGGTGCCATGGGTGCGTGCTTATATGTGCCGCTCCAACAGTCCTTACTCACTGACTCTGTAGTCCCCGAGTTCTCAGCGGTTTGAGCTAAGGCTTCCACTCCCAATGATGGTGATGGCCAGCCTGTGGTGGTGGCAGGACCCCAGTCTTCTGAGGAAGGACTTGCTGCTGGATGATTGCTCATGGATCCTTCTGACTGTGGATGCCATTCTGTTGGGCTGGGGAGCCCAGTGCCTAAGCCGAATGGCCCAGGGCTGTCAGAATCGCAGGGAGGTGGTGTGGTCCATCAGCTGCCTTGAGGCAAGTGCCATCATGCTGGCTGTTCTGTGTTTCCAGCCCTTGGGCGAGGATCAGGTAGTTCAAGTGTTATCTGACAACGCCATAGTGGTGGCTTGTATCAGTCAGCAAGACAGCAAGAAGAGTGTCTGGGTAGCCCTGGAGATGGCTCTCCTGTTTTGCCTGGGCAGCGAAGAACCTCTTAGTTTGTTGGCAGGGTGGATACTATGGAAACAGTTTATCTCCAGGAACAAGCAGGAATGAGTCTTCACATATGGGTACGTCGGTACCGACGGAGCCTGCGCGGGAACGCTCCCCAGCGTCCAAAAAGAAAGCCTTTGGGAGCATCCCACACGCATGCGTGCTGCCTTCCCACCCATTCACTTCCCTCTCATCAGTTTTCCATTTTCCACAGAGCCGGCAGGACGTATTCTTGTCACCGCAGAAAATTCTTCTTTTTATTCTTAGTTTTTTGTGGTCGTGTCTGCCTTCCCTCGACGCCACCGATACCGCCAGTGCTTTTCTTTCTTTTTACTAAAAAATTTCTAGGAAATTTTCCTTTTTAATGCCTGACGGTTTCTAGGCCACTAGGCCTCTATCCTTCCATTATGGAAAAGCCAGCCACTATCCTTAAGTAATGCTCAAAGTGTGGCGGTACAGATATATTTTTAGACACTCATACTTGGTGTCTGAAATGTTTAGGTCCTGACCATTGCCCACTGGCGTGTCTCTCCTGCTGGAGCTCAGACAGAAGAAGTCTTCAGGATTGAGCACAACTAGATACCCGGTTCACATCGGACTCGATGTCACCAGCAAGAATATCTTCTTTTTCAAAGGATCAGGTAACCAAACAAAGGTCTGTAAAGACTAGCCAGTCCTCGAGTGGTAGATCTCCTTCTAAGCATCGAGATGCCTCTGGCGTTGCCCTCAAGGACATTTTGGCAATAAAGCCCCGGCGGGAGCCTTCGGGCTCTAAAGCATTAACGGGGCTTCAGGTTGTTCCCACCTCGATGAACATACCTGGGCCATGCTCGGTGGTTGTGGCCGCTTCGAGCGGTACCGACACCCCGGCATCGGCTATGGTGATGGATGAAACACTCCTCACCGATGAATGTAGTCTAGCACTCTCAGCTACTTCGGTACCGCTAGAGTTGCTGCAGACCGTTCCTCGAGTATCGGTATCTGCTTCGGTACCGGTATCGACATCGGCACCGGTGTCGGTACCGTCCATGCTTGCTTCGACAGACTCGCTTCCTTCGATGCTGAGCCTGGAATCGCTCTCTAGCATGGAGGATTCGGTACCGACTCGTCTCGGTACCGACCTCAGGCGGTACCGAAGACATCGCTTTAAAGAAAATCCGATGCTTCATCCTTTCAAGTCTTCCGATCCCGATGACTGGGATGAATCCATCGGTACCAAGGCTGAATTTTCAACAATTCCAGCCTTTACCCCTCATTTTAGGGGGTCCTCCTCAGGGGAGATTTCTTTTCAGGCTTTTCTGCTTGATATGGCAAAGTTACTTGTCATTTCTGTACCTGGTAAAGAATCCATACCAGGAGATTCAGAGACTCTGCAATTCCCCTGGATTCCAAAGGAGGTGATCATGCTTCCTTTGCATCAGATCTTACAGGATCTACTATTAAGAATTTGGGACACTCCTTTAACGATATCCCCACATTCTAAGACACTTGACACTATGTACAAGGTGCCACCTTCTCCAGGTTTTGAAAAGACTCAACTTCATCATCATTCTATTGTTGTAAAATCAGCAATGACACGTATTAAGCGTGCAAACAAGCACTCCTCTTATCCGCCAGGTCGTGAGTCTAAGACTTTAGATGCCTTTGGACGTCGATGCTTCCAGGCATCCATGCTTTCAGCAAGAATTATCTCATATATTTTCTATATGGGATTATCTCTTGAAGAGGTCACAAAGAACTTAAAGCTTTTGAACCCTTTTCTTCAAGAACATAAAAGAGCAGACTATTTCTTATTAGTCAGTCATGCTCAAAATGTCTCTAAGTTTCTTAATCGTGCTTCCTGGGACTGTTTTGAGTCTATTAGCAGAACGTCTGCTATAGCCACAGGGGCACGACGCATGGCCTGGCTCCAAGCTTCAGACTTGGACAAATGGGTGCAAGAAAGGCTGGGAAATACTCCTTGTAGTGGTGAAAATCTCTTTAACAAGGATGCTTTATTCCAAGCTAATCAGTTAAACACTGGTATTGTTGCTTTCAGAGGATTGTCAAAACTTTTCTCTATCCCATCTACTAAAAAATCTCCTAACAAACTTTATCCCCCTAAGGGGAAAAAGTTTTATTCATCTTCTACCCATCATGCAGATGTTTCCAAAGAAGGGCAACATCAAACCAGGCTAAAAAAATCAAAACCTCAACAGGCTCAGCAAGCCCAGCAGTCACAGGGTTTCTGATATTTTATTCATTAAATCTTTTTCCTGTTTGAGGTTTAGAACCAGTAACCTACTTCTTATCAACAGAAGCATCTACAGTTCATCTCATCCTTACTGAGATATCAGTGATATACTGACTCAATCCTCGACTATAGGCATGAATCTCTTGTCACAAGAGAAATCCATTCTTTTAGCTCCAAGAGATATTGAGGACAATCATGCCCTACAGGTAACAGGGTTCTCCTCTCCTTTTTGAAGGAAAAAGAGGAGTAACAACTAACAAGGTAGGCTATGTCCTTCACCTTGACAGTTTTCCTGTACGAGGATATCTCATAGTTTTTGACTGCAAGGGGGCTTCACCTTTTCAGGGACTTACCAAATTGTAAGTCTTCTCAATTTTGTATTACTTCTATTCCTCTTAGTCGAGACATTTAGTCTCTTAGAGTGATACTATTCAACTGGAGGGCTTACTTTTTAAGCCCATAGGTTTTTCTTCAATACCTACTCCAGTAAGTGGTTTCCATACAGAGTTTTTCTTCCCCTTTGCAATCTTCTCAACTATTTCTTTTAAGACAGCTTATCAGACGGTAATTGAGTTTTACCACTCCTAATTATGTCTGTCTGTCCTTTTCCAATTTATAAGACCTAACTTTTTCTGCTGCCTTAATAAGAGATCATTCCAAGAGAGGTTCCACAACCCACTTGGATAATTTATCATTGCAGGCAACCGGCCTGTCTACTATTCTTAGCCATCTTCAATTCTTTTTGGCTCCAACAGAATAGATTAGGTTGCACACTGGCAATTAAACAGCCAGATCTCACCTAAGCAACCTACAAAATGCTCTCTGCAATTATACAAAAAAGCTGTGCACTATGGGCCTTCGCCAGAGAGCGACAGAGCCATTCCTAGTAAATAACTTTCAGATGGTTAAAAAGGCTTTGCCCAGTCATGCTCCCACATGACTGTTTGTTTTTTTTCCTACTCTTACCATCTTCCTTAAAATTTCCTTTTAAGGAAAAGGAACCAGGGCTTAGACCACGTGAAAACATAAAGAATTGCTCAATTTCCTGGGTTGTTCCACATCTCCAGTGGAACTCTTACAACAGGGATGCTTTCTTTTTCACTGCAGTAGGTCCTTGTCTACTGCTTTCCTTCTAATTCCCAATACTGTACTTCATTGAAGCTTATGCTGAACGAAGAACGCATGATACTCATATTGCCCTCATAGAGGGGCAATCATGGTATCCCCTTATATTGCGTCGTCTTCTCCAGCTACTACACTGAAGTTATAGAAGGATCCAGACTTGCTGTCTTAAGACTAAGGATCTCCTCTGCACCCCTTTACGTAGGTCTCCATTCCTGGTTATTCAAAGGCTAGAATTTTTAAAGAAATCTAGACCTCTCCTAAGTAAGAGCATTCCACTGGTTTCCATGAAACATTCTCCATGGCTCTTCCACTTTTAACCAGAAAGAGATTCTCTATCCATATTCTCAAGCAGATCTTACCCCTTCTTGTTATTAAGTGAATCTCTCTCTATATATATCTGACTCTGAAAGAGCTTCAAACTTTGGTCTACAGAAGCTTCAGCTTTTCCTCCAAAGTCCAACCTCATTAAACTCCCCCAGTTTTTTCTTCTGGGATTAATTCTAGCCATTAAGGCTTCTGACCTCTGCCTGTATTGCAAAATTTATTTTCCTCTACTTCACAGTGAGGTAATTTCTTTGAGGATAATCTACTGGCTCTTAGCAGCAGACCCATATTAGCCTCAATAAACACTTTCGCAATACTTTTGATTAAGGTCCACATTAGAAAATTGGAATTCAATATTTGCTAACAATTATGACGCCTTGTTTAGTCAAGCTGTTCCACAGCACACCCTTTTTAATTCAACTCCTACCCTCCATCCCTTGGATGCCTGAGGTTCTGGGAAATAGCATGGCCCATCCATTAGATTTGCAACATGCTGGGACCTCCTCTAGGCATCTCTAGCTTGGGAGTCCCCATATGTGAAGACTCATTCCTGCTTGTTCCTGGAGATAGCACAGTTACTTACCTGTAACAGGTGATCTCTGGGAACAGCAGGAATAAGTCTTCACAACCCACCCACCTCCCTTAGGAGGAGTTCTCTCTCTCTCTCTCTAATTTGTCTACTTCCCTCCTTCGGTCTCAGCTACAAACCCAACTGATGAGAGGGAAGTGAATGGGTGGGAAGGCAGCGCGCATGCGTGTGGGATGCTCCCAAAGGCTTTCTTTTTGGACACTGAGAAGCGTTCCCGCGCAGGCTCCGTCGGTACCGCCGTACCCATATGTGAAGACTTATTCCTGCTGTTCCCAGAGATCACCTGTTACAGGTAAGTAACTGTGCTTTCTCAGCCAGCATTCTCTGGTTCCAGGAGTATTGAAGTTGAATCAGGAGGCATTTTAGTTGTTTCTGCTCCACTGGGGCTGTCCTGAGAGGCATCTGATAGCGACCTGCTCCTATGCCAAATTGTGCACTTTTTCTCTTGCCGCACAGAGACTGGGTCCAGGGGTGTTGGCGCCCTGGTTCAATCTTGACCAAGTCAACACCTGCTGTATGTGTTTCCTCCATGGTTCCTAATGAGGCATGTGATTTGGCATCTGGAGTGTCATGCAGGAAGGCGCCCTTCTGGTAGCACTGGGTTGGCCGAGGAGAGCCTGACTTAGAGATCTGATGTTGCTCCTGCAAGAACCACCTCTTTGTTTGCCTCCATTTGGGACCTATTGTGTTAGGGACTACTTGTCCTGGAGGACCTGGCTCCCTTCTTGGTTTTGGCTTGGCTCCTGCAAGGAGACGGTTAGTGTGTACTGACTGCTCAGAGGCCGAATGAGGTCTACCAACCTGTCATAAGTGCAGGTCTGGTGCCTTGAGTGCTGGTGCGGTTCACGTCAGCTGGTTCCTGAGGCAGCCAAGATGTCATCTCTGTTGGCCTTTTCTGCAGGACAGTCTGGAGAAGGGCTTTTCTCTTAGCTCCCTGAGGGTTCAGGTAGCAGCTTTGGCCTGTTGGCTGGTAAGTCTCTACTATTACAGCTCAATGTTTTGTGCTTGCTTCAGGGGGTTCACTGCCTGCGTTCTCCCCCTCCAGTTTATAGTCCCTTCCTGAGATCTGTGTCTGGTGTCCTGATGTTGAGTAGTTGAAGCATGCTGCTGTGAAAGATTTGATGCTCAAGATGGTCTTCATGATTGCGATTTGCACTGCAGGGAGGTTTCTGAGCTGCCGGCCTTGTCTTGGCAAGATCCTTATCTATCTTTATCTGAGGAGGCCGTTTCCATTCAGCCTGTGCCTTCTTTCTTCCTTGAGGTGATTCTCCCTTTCATGTGAACTGTGTGGTTTGCCTGTCCTCTCCTTTAAGGAGCAGTGCTGGGAGATGGTGCCCTGTGGCTATCCGAAGGGTGCTTCTCCGGTTCTTGGAGGTTATGAATTCTTTTCATCAGACCATCTTTTTGTGGTGTTTCTGTTCCGTGTAAGGTGGCGTAGTGAATAAGTCTGCATTAGGATGCTGGATTAAGGTGGTCATTGCCTTGGTGGATCTGTTGCGGAACCAGCCAGTTCCGGAGGATTTGCATGCCCATTCTACCTGAGCGCAAGCATCTTTATGGGGCAGAGCAGGGCTCAGTAGCCCCTGCAAACATTTGTTGTGCGGCATCATGGGCATCACTTTCCACTTTGGTTGAGCCTTTCTGCTTGGATGTAAACACTCGAGTGGACCCAGCCTTGGCTCTAAGGTTTGTGAGCTACTGTGTCTTTTTTCCCAGTGGAGGCATAGCTTTGGTACATTCCACCTGTCTGGACTGATCTAGTAGGACAATATGGAAGGAGACATTTTACTTAACAGATATTTATTTATTTATTTATTTTTCTTATATACCGCGCTCTTAAATCAGTGCGGTTTACACATGAACAAATATAAACACAATGGTACAAACAGCATTGGTTTTTTACAGTGAACAAGGTAAATAAACTTGGTAAAACATGTCCTTTCCTTGAGTCCTGCTTGACCAGTCCAGGGCCCACTCACTGGAACTATATTTTGTTCTTCTGCAGCAGCACCCTTTGGTCTGCTATGATTTATATACTTGGCTCTGCAGGTCCATCTTCTATGGACAGCCTTCTGTTTATTCTTTCCTGTACATTGTTCTCTACTGTTTGATTACTCATTGTTGCCCATGTTGAGGTTGTGGAGGCTTGCCATGTTCTCCCATATGCTTTGGGACGAATACCGACAATACCTTTGATAGTGGATAGGAGTGATGCTAGTAGGGGAACACAACCCACTGGTCTAGCAGGACTCAAGGAAAGGACTTTATCTGGTAAGTAAAATATTACCTTAATTTACCCACTTATAGTCTGCCTATACAAAAGTAGTTCTAAGTGTATTGCAGAACCATTTAAAAAAGGGATTTACAAATGTCCCTTATAAAAACAGTTCAAACTATAGTTTCCTTAATAGCAGTTCCTATCTTTCAAGAACCTTCTACATAAACTTGTTTTAAGAGTGGAGGAGTAGCCTAATGGTTAGAGCACTGGCTTGGGAACCAAGAGACCAGGGTTCGATTCCCACTAGCACTTCTTGTGGCCTTGGGCAAGTCACTTAACCCTTCATTGCTCAGAAAAATCCAAGTTATCAATGGTCCCCGTTTAATGTACATTACCAAGTTTAAGTTACAATGTAAACCGCTTTAATTGAAATGATAAAGTGGTATTAAAAACCTGTTAAATAAATAAATAAAACACATGTAGTTAGATTATTAATCTCATTTGGCAATCAATTCCATTCTGTAGCCGTAACATTAGCGAACAATCTGTCTAGTATATGCTTGAATTTAAATTTCTTTGCAGATGAAACTGCTAAGGAATTACTTTTCGTTAGCTGAGAGACTCTTAGAGAGGTAGTAAATAACTCAACCTTGACCATATATTGTGGAATGAAGCCATTTAAAATCTTATATACGAAGCATAGTAATTTAAAAATAATCCTGGCTGTTATCGATAACCAGTGTGACTGCTTAAGAAAAGAAGTAGCTGCCCTATCATATTTTTTCTTCTTACTATGAGCTTATCAGCTATATTTTGTAGTACCTGAATGCAAATCAAACACATCTTTACAATGTCCAGATAGGTAATATTGCAATAGTCCAGTTATAATAGTTACTTGTACTAGAAGCTTCAAACTTCAAACTTTGATCTAATTTGTCTGAGATGACATAGTTTATCAAATATGTTTCTTGTTAATACCTTCACCTGTTCTTGCATAAGTGATGTAGAATCTAATACAATCCCTAATATTTTCACCATTTTTAATACATTTCTACATCTAATATTTTTGGACACATAGTAAGAAAAAGGGTCAGATTATGACCTACCCTATAATAGCTTTGTTTTTTCTGGGTTTATTTTCATTAAATGTCTACTCAGCCAAGATTCTACAGTGTGACTTGAAAGCAACTTGCCAACTTTTTTATAGGTAAAATTTAAATCACCTGCTGGTATATGGGGACGTGCTTTTGAATATTGGACCAAAGCTGAACAAAACTGTTTGGCACAAGTTAAAACATGGCTAGTATCCTCGATCAGTGTGCGCTCTCTCTGGTTGCAGGAGCAGAATGTGGTTCTGAAGTATGCTGACCAGCAGGGCACACCGCAGCATGTATCCACGAGCAACTCCTTGACTGCTCACTTACGGAGTGTCTCCAAGGGGGATTCCCCCTCCCGATCCCCCTTTCAGAACTACCCTTCTATACACAGCCAGAGCCGTTCAACATCTTCTCCCAGTATCCACTCCCGCTCCCACTCTCCTTCTATATCCAACATGGCGGCCTTGAGGTAAGTACCTGGGATGTGATCCTGACATGCTCACTTTAGGTGATTATTGGATGTGAAAGTGTTTGATATTTGACACATTTAAAGCCTTATCAAATAAGTTATATTAAGGTAAAATAATAGAGAAACTAAGAATTAAGAATGAGGCTATAGCACCAAAGCATGCAGGTTGTAATTTCTGAGTAAGGTGCTCTTCTGCTTCAGTGTGGGCTTCATTCAGAAAGCAGCTTAGACCTTGACCTTTTCTTCGGTAACAAGCAGGAAGTCATTCCTCGCATATGGGTGACGTTGGCACCAACGGAGCCCATGCGGAAGCATCTCCCCAGCTTTTAGAGAAAGCCTTTAGAAGATGCACCACAGATGCGCAGTCCCCCTTCCCTCCCAAATGTGCTATCTTGTCTCAGTCTCCTTTTTTCCGTGGAGCCCTATGGATGTCTGTCCAGTTTACCCCGGAAAAAGTATACTTTTTATCTTGTTTTTTTCCGGTATGCATACTGGTTCCTTTCCCACTCCTGAGCCAGCTCGCCTTGGCATCGCTCCTTGGGCTTGTTCCTTTGTTTTTTTTTGTTTTGTTTTTTTCCTCGAGCTGTTTCTCAACTGGCGCTTCGTGCTTTTTTTTTTAGCTGCAGGCCTCGGACCTGAACTGGACAGCAAGGGCCCCTTTTTCCCCAATGGCCTCCAGTGGCTTCAAGAAATGTGATCAGTGCAGTAAGATGATGTCCCCTGCAGACCCCTCATGACTGCTACTTTGGGCCGGAGCATGACGACCCAGACTGCGAACTCTGTGGGACCTTGACCCCAAAGGCCATCAAGAGCCATCAGCTGCAGCAGGAATGGTTCTTTCAACTCTGCACCGGCATCTCCGGCGACATCGTGCTCCAGGGCCCCCCCTTCGATACCTTAGAGCCCCACGAGGCCCGGGCTGCCTGGGAATACCGCGACCGTGAGTCCTCGGAGCGGAAATCCCCAGAAGTGGAACGCAAGAAGTCGAAATCCTCGAAGACCACCTCAGAGGATGGATCTGGGAAGAAGGGAAAATCCCATTCCAGGCCCCGGAGTCTCCGGCATGAGTCTGAGGGGTTGGAGTGGGAGCGGTCCCACAAGCTGCATCAGAAGGAGTCATCAGCATCTGGCAACTGATCTGGAGCACCCGAGGCCATCCTCGTCGGATTCCCCCTCGATAGAAACGAAGCCCTCTGTGCCAGCATCAAAGGCTGCGGAGCCAACTGGCATGGAGAGCAGGATGGCAGCCTTAGAGAACAGTATATCTGCCCTTGTGGCCATGCAGTGGGCGTTTATCTCCAGTTCATCTGCCCAGACCACAGGACCTTCAACATAGAGGGTTTCCCCAGACGTCGAGCTGATCCTAGAGTACCACCAGCCTCAAGAGACCCATCGACGTGGTCCAAGTCCTGTTCCTCCGGACACCGGTCCTCTCTGGCGAGTGCATGCAGTTCGGAACACAGGTCCTCTGGAGGTTGCAGGCCTTCGGGTTCAGGCCTAGACTGTGGTGACCGTTGGGCCTCAGACTTGTCCACAGAGTCAGAAGGGGAGACTGAGGATGAGGAGTCCCTGGACACTCAGCGATACCGAGACGTGCCTCAGGCTAGTCTCCTCCGGTGTCCTGACTCTGTTCCCTGCTTGAGGACATCGCTTTCCTTGACTTTGTACGGGACATGGCTAAGGCACTTGCCACCGAGACTGAGGAGGATCCCCGCACAGAGGAACTGAAGATTCTCCAGTACGAGGCCCCCCTAAGGAAGCAATTATAGTGCCTGTCCCTCCGATCCTTGAGCGCCGCCTCCTATGTACGTGGGAGACACCGGTGTCTGTGCCCATTGTCAGCAGGCAACTCTATTCTATTAACCAAGTCTGCGGAAACCCTGGGTTCCAGAAGACTCAACTTCCCCACAACTCAATGGTCGTTAAGTCTGCCATGCAGAGACTCAAGAGCCAAAAGACCCATTCCTCGATGTCCTCCAGCTGGGAGGCCCGGACGCCCTTGTTCGAAGGGTCCTCCAGGGCTTGATGTCTGCGTGCTGAGTCCAATCCTGTGAACTGTACATCGGCATGTACCTCAAAGATTTGGCGAGGGAACTCGCCGGTTTCTTGACAGGCTTTGATGGGGAACCCCTCCAGCGGTTAAAGTCTCTGGCCTCTGCTGTTAAGGAGTGCTCAAAATTTTTATCTCTGGCAGCTTACGACTGCTTCAAGTCCTCTGCCAATGTAGCCGCCGTGGGCATTGGGACCCAAAGCCAGGCATGGCTGCAGTCTGACCTCAAACAATGTGTTCAGGGCAAATTATCGATGTCCCTTGTTTCGGAGACATTCTCTTTGGAAAACCCAGGCAGAGAAAGCGGCTGAAATAAAGACTGGGTTCCTGACAAGGAGCAGACTAAAAAGACCTCGGTGCAGTCCTGTAAGAAGGCCCTGGGGAAGACATTATCCTTCCCAAGGAAAAATGAGATTTTTGGCAATACTTCACAGTTCCAAACCTTCTCGGCCCTGCAGCAAGGCCAATAGCACAAGGGGCAAGGGCACAGCCCCCGCAAACAAGACCTATGATCAACTGGGGCTTCCAGTGACTAAGCAAACCCTGTCCATTTGGGTGGCAGACTGCATTGCTCTCGCCTATGAGCAGTCTGGGATCTCACAAGACCAGCGGGTCATGGTGCACCGCATCAGGTACATGGCTACTTCCGTGGCAAATCTGCGTTCCGTACCTGTGACGGAAATCTGCCGGTCTGCCACTTGGTCTTTGGTCTATACCTTTGCCGCTCACCTCTGTCTGGAGAGGCAGCCCTGATGGGACACTGCCTTCGACCAGGCCATTCTCCGTAATCTCTTCAGGGTGCAGGCAAGTCCTGTCCTCTGACCCTTCTGTGTTCAGGCTACTGGAGTGCTGGTTCCCCACTGGACATCTGGGTCTTGTGAGAGTCTTTCCATTGGGACTCAAGGCTGACTTCCCTGGCTGCCATAGCATTCTCTACATGTTCTTGATAGCCTGTAGCTGGGGGAGTCCCATATGTGAGGACTTACTTCCTGCTTGTTCCTGGAGAAAGCATAGTTAGTTGCCCATAGCAGGAGTTCTCTGGGGACAACAGGAATCAGTCCTCACAACCCTCCCTCCTTCCCTTGGAGTTGCTTCTTTACCATATTTTACTTTTTGCTGTCTTAGCTATGTCACTAGCCTGAGGCAAGATGGCACCCTTGGGCGGTAACTGGAGCATGCATGCATGGTGCATCTCCAAAAGGCTTTCTTTGAAAGTCGGGGAGATGCTTCCACGCGGGCTCCATTGGCGCAGACGTGACCCATATGTGAGAACTGATTCCTGCTATCCCCGGAGAACTCCTGTTATAGGTGAGTAACTACGCATTCTCTGCATAGTACATATGGAGCTTATAATCTATTTTTCCGTTTTGAAAAAAATAAGTTTGATGTTTCAGCTGTCCATGTGTATAACTGCAGGTATTTAAATTACAGTATAATGGTAACCTTAATAGTGAGGTTTTCAGTCTGATGCCGAACTGTCCTATTCATTTATTTACCCATAAAATAAAAGATTTTCATCAAGTTCATAAAGTCTTTTGCTGTTGAAGTCATCTCTGCGAATGTCCTCCTGTCTCCTTCCCTTGCAAGTAACTTTCATGTATACAGCACCTAAATGCCTCTAGTAATTAATTCTGCAGCAGATGCACTCTCTTTATTTACGTTTTATCTTTTCTTCACTTTGTGTCGTCTTTTGCAAAACGTCTGTTCCAGCAGCTAACTTATTCTGCTGCCGTGTGAGGCACAGTTTATTGCTGCCTTTGTTACAGCATTTGAAAGTTGACAGGATCCATAAGTGTGGAGTGGAGGAGTGGCCTAGTGGTTGGGGCAAGGTACTTCAGGCCGGAAGGTCGGGGGTTCAAATCCCACTAGAGGACAGCAACCTTGGGCCGGAAGGACTGGGGTTTCTAGTCCCACAGGTGCTCCTTGTGGTCTTGGGCAAGCCACTTAACCCTCCATAGCCCATGTTCCCTATAAAATAGTTATCTCCAAGTTATAATGCCCTGTTCAATGTAATTTCAGTTTGTTCAATGTAAACCGCACTGATGCAGAATAGCACGGTATATAAGAGAATGTAAATAAATAAATAAATAAGCTTACTATAGAAGAATCTCCATTGTATACAGCATCTGGTTAGGCACCTGCCACCATACCACTAAGCAGGACCTGGCAGAAATGGCAAAATTGGCTTTGCTCGGCTTCTGTGAAAGGTGTACAGTCCTGTTTTATTTCTTACTATCTGGCCGATATTCAAAAATGCTGACATTTAAATGACCCATTGATCAGCTGTAGCGCTTAAATATTGGTAGGATATTGAACGGCAATGTCTGGATGGGAGCTGCTGCTAAATATCTTGGCTTAACAGTGCTAACCAGGTGCATGTTGACACTTATCCAGTTAGTGTTATTTTCAGCCTGCATTGTCTGGATTGCAACTTCAGTTAACTTTTTATGCAACCTAAGTTGCCTAGGCAGGGGCTCCTGAAAATCGCACCGGGTAAGTGTTGTCAATTAGCATTGGTACCACCCTCACTCTGCCCATGGATTGTCCCTGCACTAACCGGACAGTGCTGGGCTGGTTTGTGGCGATATTCAGTGGCACTATCTGGATAGAGTAGCTGCATATCACAGTCTGCCCCTTTTGCTGGCCTGCTTTCTCATTGGCCGGCTGGTTAAAAACTTTTATTATGAGCCCCTATGTGGTGGTGGTATTTAGTGCTGTTGAGTCGATGTCGACTCATGGCGACCCTCTGGATAGTTGTCCTAAATTGTATTCGGTCTTCAGTCAGGTGGCTAGAGTGGCTGTTGCATTAATCCATCGCATTGCTGGCCTTCCTCTCATGCGCTGATCTTCAACCTTAAAGATCTTACTATGTATATGTTAAAGGAAAGACGGGATAGCGGAGATGTGCATTTATGCCATGAAGGCATTTAAACATCTCTATCATAAGAGGAGAGCCTCTTTCGATTGAAAGCAAGCTCTGTTATGAAGGATGAGGGTGAAAAGGGGTAGACTCGGGAGTAAAATGCCAAAATATTTCTTTATGGAAACATAAGAACATAAGAGATGCCATACTGGGTCAGACCAAGGTCCATCGAGCCCAGTATCCTGTTTCTAACAGTGGCCAATCTAGGTCATACATACCTAGCAGTTTCCCCAAAAGATACAGGTTCCACAATGCTTGTATTGGGTCAAGCAGTGATATCCTGGGTCCCTTTTAATAATGGTTTATAGACCTTTCCTCCAAGAACTTGTGCAAACCCTTTTTAAACCCAGCTACACTAACAGCTTTTACTACATCCTCCGGTAACAAATTCCAGAGTTTGATTTCACGTTGAGTGAAAAAATATTTTCTCTTATTAGTCTTAAATAGTTTACCCTGTAGCTTCATTGCATGCCCCCTAGTCTTCCTATATTCTGATAACGTAAACAATCGATCTACGTTTACCCGTTCCAGTCCGTTCATTAATTTATAGACTTCTATCATATCTCCCCTCAGCCGTCTCTTTTCCAGGTTAAAGAGCCCTAACCTTTTTAGCCTTTCTTCATAGGGGTATCCTTCCATCCCCTTTACCATTTTGGTGGCTCTTCTCTGAACCTTTTCTAATAACGCTATATCCTTTTTAAGATACGGCGACCAGAATTGCACACAATATTCAAGGTGCAGTCGCACCATGGAACGATATAGAGGCATTATAATATCCTTTGTTTTATTTAACATTCCTTTCCTTATGATACCTAGCATTCTATTTGCTCACTTGGCCGTCGCTGCACACTGGGCCGAGGGTTTTAACATGTTATCCACAATGACGCCTAAATCATTTTCCTGGGTGGTAGTTCCCAATGTGGAACCTTGCATCGTGTAACCATAGTTTGGGTTGTTCTTTTCTAGGTACATAACTTTGCACTTGTCCACATTAAATTTCATCTGACATTTCGATGCCCAGTCTTCCAATTCCTCTTCGTCTCTCCAGGCCAGTCCAGGCACCATAGGATAGTCAATCCCTTCCAGCAAATGAGGACCGAAAACAATACAGAGTCTTAACTGACACCCTATACAGCTCACTCTGGTGCCAGAGACTCAGTCTTTCAGTCCTCAGCAGCTGGAAGGGACTGTTTCTACTTAGGCTCCCTGTAGAAAAGGAATAATATAGCTGAAAAGGGGTTCTATTGGTAGGATCTAGGGGTTTTAAAGGAGGTCCTGGGTGGCCCTAGCAGGGCTGTAAGTCCAGGAATAAAAATTTGGTGCTTCACGGAAGGAACTAAAGCAGTAAACAGAAGGGGGCAGCAGAGGTAGAGCCTACCTTGTGGGAAACGGAGCTTCCGTTGTGGGCTGCCCAGGAGGGAAAATGCCTGGGGGCTCCAGTGCACTCCCTTCTGCCTCCTAAGCGTCATTTCCTCTTCTCGCTGGCAGCGGGACAATGAACAACATTACTGGCCATCGCGGCGCCGGCAGTCAGGCATTGGCTGGCCCGGATCTCAGGCGCATGCTGCTGATCGCGGCAGCGTGTGTTCAATGCGGAAGCGGCTGGGGGTTGTCGGGTTTCAGTTTTTATAGGTCTTGTGTCCGTCGGAGTAGTGCCTTCGAAAGAGTTTTGTCGGGTGAGATGGAAGGCAGATCGGCGTCGGGAGAGCATGCTGGGAGGCCGCTGAACTCAGTGGAGAAGACGGTGTGGCGGCCATTTTGGCAGAGATGGCAGTTGCTCCCATGCTGCTAGAAAGTCAGGTAAAAAGAAAACCAAAGCTAAGAAGCCTTCGGGGACTGTTTTGCAACCCCGGACACAGGTTTCAGGGCTACAGGAGGTCTTAGAACCTTTATTTTCCCCCGACTTTATTCTTTCTATGCATAAGGCATATTGTTTGAGGCAGGCGCAGGGTAAGAGTGCTGTGTCTAGAGCCTCAGGTGCTCAGAAGCATGAGGTTTGTCTGGGGGAGGATCCGGGTGAGGGTCCTTCTCAGAGAGGCTTGGAGATGGAGTCGGGATTGGAATGCTGGTGGCAGCAGTCCTCGAGGTCCCGGATGGAGGACGGAGAGATTCTGTCAGGATCCGGAATGTATCCGTGGACCGGAGAGTTAGAAGAAGAGGAGATTTTACCGGGCAATGATCCCAATGTGTTCAGGGTGTTTCGCAAAGAGGAGCTGGGAGCTCTCATTGCTCAGTCTTTAGCGGCCCTGAATTTAACATTGCCGGTAGTGCAGGAGGAGCCTCTGGAAGATCCCTTGCTCCAGGGGTTCAAGGCGGAGCAGAAGTGTTTCCCGGTATATAGAGTTATCAAACAGATGGTGGAATCAGAATGGGAGTGTCTGGAGGCCACGTTGAGGGGTAGCCGGGCCATAGGCAGGCTGTACCCGTTACCACAGGAGGAAAAAGAGTTGCTGCGAATGCCCAAGGTGGATGCCTTGGTGTCCACAGTGACTAAGAAGACTACGATTCCGGTGGAGGGGGGCGCGTCCCTTAAGGACCTCCAGGATCAGAAGTTGGAGTCTATTCTTAAGCAGGCTTTTGACTACAGTGCGCTTTCGTTACAGGCATCGATTTGTGGGGCCTATGTTTCTAGGGCCTCCATTCATTGGCTCCAGGGGGAAAGGTCTCCTGAGGGAGAGGAGGATTCCCTTTCGGAAGGGGCCAAATTGGAATCGGCAGCGGCCTATTTAGCTGATGCTTTTTATGATGTGGTGAGGATTTCGGCTAAGAGAATGGCATCCGTTGTTGCCGCTCGGCGATTTCTCTGGTTGAGGAATTGGGCAGCGGGCGCATCTTCCAAGGCTCGTCTTAGTAAGCTCCCCTATAAAGGAAAGCTGCTCTTTTGGGGAGGCCTTGGAAAAGATTGTTAAAGATTTGGGGGATTCCAAGAGGGGGTCGACTTCCAGAGGATTGCCCGAAGGGACCAAAGGCTGGAAATCTGCAGAGAGGTCAGGGGAAGGAGTTCCGCAGGTTTCGGCCAACTTGATATGCCCTGTATCAGAGGGGGTGGTTTATGGCCAGAGGTCAGTCCTTTCATGGGGCTCGGGTTTTGGCAGGGGTTACTTCACTCCTCAGCAAAACCCGGCCAAGAAACCACAATAAAGCTGAGAAAGTCCAAGCGGAAGTGGCAGTAGGAGGTCATTTCTGGGACTTTTATTCTGCTTGGGCCGCAATAACAACAGACCGGTGGGTCCTGGAGATCGTATACGACGGTTATGCTCTGGACTTTTTGCAGCCTCTGCCGGAAGCTTTCGTAGTATCACCATGCAAGGCTCAGGCGAAGCGGGAAGCGGTCTGCAGCACGCTGCGGCACTTGTTGCTTCTCCAGGCGGTGGTACCAGTTTCAAAAGACCAGTACGGCTTAGGTCGATACTCGATTTATTTTGTGGTTCCCAAAAAGGAGGGTTCCTTTCGGCCCATTCTTGATCTCAAGCATGTGAACTGATGCTTAAGGGTGCCGCATTTCCGGATGGAAACTCTCCGGTCGGTGATGCTGGCGGTAAAGCCCGGCAAGGTGCTTTCCTCCATAGACCTCACAGAGGCTTATCTGCACATTCTGATCAGGTAGGAGCATCAAAGGTTCCTGCATTTTGCCGTCCCTAGGGGACACTTTCAGTTCCGGGCGTTGCCCTTTGGCCTGGCTACGGCTCCGCGCACGTTCACCAAGGTGATGGTAGTGGCCGCGGCAGCGTTAAGACGGGAAGGCATTCGCGTGCACCCTTACCTGGATGATTGGTTGATTCGGGCAGGTTCCGTGACAGTTGATCAAGGTGACCAGGAGAGTAGTCGAGTTCTTGGAAGGGCTGGGCTGGGTGGTAAACCAGTCCAAGAGTCAGTTGCAGCCAGTGCAACAGTTGGTGTATCTCGGAGCGTTGTTCGATACGGTTGCGGGGTTGGTGTTTTTGCCCAAGGAAAGGGTGCAGAAGATTCAAGACCAGGTCCACTGGTTGTTATGTCCGCAAGCACCAACAGCTTGGCGTTACATGCAGCTGCTGGGTTCGATGGTGGCGGCCTTAGACCTCGTGCCGTGGGCCAGGGCCCACATGTGACCACTTCAACAGGCGCTCCTCTCCCGCTGGTCTCCGCAGGAGCATTCCCTGTCTCAGCGGCTGGTGTGTCCAGAGGAAGTCCTCAACAGTCTGGAGTGGTAGTTAGACTCCGGTCATCTGCGGGCGGGTATGTCTCTGGAGCAGCCGGACTGGTTTTTGGTCACCACAGATGCCAGTCTTTCTGGCTGGGGAGTGCATTGCCTGTCAGAGGTGACTCAGGGCTCCTGGTCTCCAGCCGAGGCCGGGTGGTCGATCAATCGTTTGGAAATGAGAGCGGTGGTGCTCGCTCTCATTTCCAAACACCTGGTGGACTTCCAACACCTGGTGGAGGGGAAAGTGGTTCGCGTTTTCTCCAACAGTGCGTTGACAGTGTCATATATAAACCGACAGGGGGGCATGGGCAGTGTGGCCTTGCTGGAAGAGAGCCAGCATTTGTTTCGGTGGGCGGAGGCCCATCTGGTGGCGCTTTCAGCAGCGCATGTGGCTGGGAAGGACAGTGTACAGGCCAATTATCTCAGTCAAAATGTCTTAGATCAAGGCGAATGGGAACTGAATGGGGTTGTTTTTCACCAGATCATGAGACGGTGGGGGCAGACGGTGATGGATCTGATGGCCACTCTTGCCAGTTCTTCAGCAGGCGCAGGGAACATATGTCAGAAGGGCTCGATGCTCTGGTGCAGCCTTGGCCGAGGGATGAGCTGCTTTGTTTTTCCACCATGGCCAATGATCGGTCAAATTATTCAGATAGGAGCTCACGACGGTCCGGTGATCCTCTTGGCGTTGGATTGGCCGAGGAGGCCTTCGTACACGGACCTGATGCGTCTTCTGGTAGATCGCCCATGGAGGCTTCCCAGTCGGCTCAACTTGTTGGTCCAGGGATCAGTGTTAGTGCCGCAGGTGGATCGGTTCTTGCTTACGGCTTGGCTCTTGAGAGGGAACAGTTGCGGCATCGCGGTTACTCAGCGACGGTAGTGGCCACCTTGCTGAGTTCCAAGAAGCGGTCTACGTCCTTGTCATACATTTGTTCTTGGCGAATGTTTGAAAGTTGGTGTGCGGACCGGGCCGTGAAGCCGTTTTCGGCAGGTTTGCCCCACATATTGATATTTTTGCAAGCAGAGCTGGAGAAGGGTCTGGCGCTCAGTTCTCTGAAGGTGCAGTTGGCAGCTCTGGCTTGTTATAGGGGCCGGGTGCAGGGTGGTGGATTGGCAGGGCATCCGGATGTCTGGCAGTTTTTTAGGGCGGTGAAGAATATCAGACTGCCAGTTAGGCCAGTAATTCCGCCTTGAGACCTGACCTTGGTTCTGGAGGCACTTACAGAGCCGCCGTTTGAGCCGGGGGCAATGGTGGCTTTGAAAAATTTGTCATGGTAGACCGCTTTCCTGGTGGCGTTGTTCTTCCATGAGAAGAATTTCGGATCTCCAGGTGCTCTCGTGTCAGAGCCCTTTCTTCAGTTCTCGACGGAAAAGGTAGTGTTGAGACCGGTTCCTTCCTTTCTTCCAAGGGTGGTTTCCAGTTTCCATTTGAATCAGGCAATTTTGCTTCCGACCTTCCCCAAACTTGAGAAGACGAATGAGGATCGGTCGCTACGCAGGTTGGATCTTGGTGAGGGTACTCCGGAGGTACCTTAAAAGAACAGAGTCGTTTCGTAAATCGGATCGGCTCTTTGTGCTTTTTGCAGGTCCTCGAAGGGGGAGGCGGCGTCCAAAGCTTCTATCGCTCGTTGGGTGAGACGGGCTATTCAGACAGCGTATGCAACGCGAGGGAGGCCGCCTCCTGGAGGGCTCAGGGTTCATTCCACTCGGGGGCAAACTACTTTGTGGGCAGAGTTCACTCTAGTGTCTCCGGTGGAGATTTGTCGGGCAGCGACTTGGTCGTCTCTCCATACCTTTGCAAAACATTATCGCTTGGATGTTCAGGCGCGGGGGGATGCAAATGTAGGGGCCTCAGCCATTCTGGCGGGGCTTGCAAGGCCCTCCCGGTGTTAGGTTCTGCTCTGGTATAACCCTATGGTGCCTGGACTGGCCTGGAGAGATGAAGAGGAAGAAGAAATGAGGTCTTACCTGCTAATTGTCTTTACTTGAGTTCTCGGTCCACCAAAAAAGCACGATACCATGTAAACCGAAGACCCAGTACTATCATGGTAGGAAAGAAGGAACCTTTATTGCAGATCAATAAAACTCACCAAAAGGCCCGACACAGGCCGTGTTTTGAAATATCTTCTTCAGGGGGCTTCTGGTGTACTATATCCATAAATACATGAACAAAATAAGTATACACATATGCAAATAATTCATAAGATAACTTATTCCTATGGTTTTTATTCATTTATTTTATCATTAAAAACCATATCGCAAATATACTGTGCTTATAACATTAAAAAATATAAAACAAATAAAGATGAATGGTTTTTATTTTACACAAAGAGGTATTGTTTGACGTTTTTAATAGTTTCACGCACCCTTACATGTTTGTCCTTGTTTTTAAGTTTACTTTATGATTATGAACATCTGTTTGTATTAATGTAGAGTTCATTTGCTGTACCATTGGACATTCCAACATTTGTTTTACTAGTATATGATGAGTTTATCTTAACGATTTTTATTCATCTTTATTGTTTTATATTTTATCTCCAGGAACAAGCAGGAATGTAGTCTTCACATATGGGTATCGTCGGTACCGACGGAGCCTGCACGGGAACGCTCCCCAGCGTCCAATTAGAAAGCTTTTGGGAGCATCCCACAGCACCTGCGTGCTGCCTTCCCGCCTTTCCCAACTGCCTCTCTCCAGTTCTTCGTTTTCCATGGAGCCAGCAGGTCGTTTTCCTGTCACCGCAGAAATCATCCAATTTTTTTCATCTTTTTTTCTGATAGCGTCTGCCTTCTTCGACGCTATACCGGTACCGCCGGTTCTTTTCTTCTTTTAAAAAAAAAAAATATATATATAATATATTATATATATATATATATTTTCCTTCTAAATTTTCCTCTAGGGCACCACGCGCCATTTTGGGCACTAGGCCCAAAAGTTTTCCTCAGTATGGAAAAACCCGCTTCGGGTTTCAAGAAGTGTTCAAAGTGTGGCGGTACTATCTCTGTCACCGACACTCATGAGTGGTGCCTTAAATGTTTAGGTCCTGACCACTCCATCTCCGAGTGTGTTGCCTGTGGAATGATGTCCAAGAGGGGCCGGCAGAACCGAGCTGCTAAGCTTAGTACCCTTTTCCCCTCCAATGCAGCATCCGTGGCATCGATGTCTTCCAGGGCTTCCACTTCCTCTCATGGATCTCAGGTAACTAAACATAAATCTGGCCGGTCCTCAAAGGGTAGATCTCCTTCCAAGTATCGAGATGCCTCTGGCGTTGTCCTTGAGGAACTTGTACCGGCAGAACTACTGGTGCCATGCTCTGGGGTACCGGCTGCTTCGTCCAGTACCGCTACCCAGGCATCGGCAGCGTCAATTGACCAGAGATTCCTGGCCATTGAACGCAGTCTGGCGGCTCTCCTTGCGGCATCAGTGCCTTCGGGACCGCTTCAGACGGTACAACCGGTATCGGTACCGACAGCATCGACATCGGCAATGGTGTTACGGACACTGAGTCATGCTGTTTCCTCAGGTATCAACAAGTCGATACCGGACCCCTCCGGTACCGACTTTGATCGGTACCGGTATCATGCTTTACAAGAGCACCCGGACAGAAGATATTTTGAATCCTCAGATGACTCTGAGGATTCTGACAGTTCTGTCGATGCCGGAGTACTTCTCTCTGAGGAGCCTTCTTCCCCTAAACGTAGGATGTCTTCTCCAGAGGGTATATCTTTTCAAGATTTCATCAGAGAAGTGGCTAGAGGTCTTTCTATCACAGTGGCTCCTGAAACAGCCCAGGGCAAAGGAGTTGGAGATTTTGCCATATCCTAAGGCTCCTAAGGAAGCTGCTACTCTGCCTATTCATGAGATCTTGCATGATCTCATGTTAAGAATGTGGGAAACACCTCTTACCACCTCTCCTCATTCCCGTAGGCTAGATACCATGTATCGAGTGCCTCCTTGTCCTGGATTTCAGAAAACCCAGTTGCCACACCACTCCATAGTGGTGGAGTCAGCCATGAGAAGGATCAAAAGTGCAAAGAGACATGTATCTAATCCTCCAGGACGTGAATGTAGGACTCTTGATGCCTTTGGGCGTCAAACTTTCCAGGCTTCTATGCTTTCTGCCAGGATTAGTTCCTACATCCTATATATGAAAATGTTCCTTAAGGTGGTCACAGGAGATCTATAGCTTATGAGCCCTCTCCTTCCTGATAAGAGGCAGGATTACCTTACCCTTGTCAAACATGCTCAGGATGTCTCTTAAGTTTGTCAATCATGCAGCTTTTGACTTCTTTGAGTGTATTAGCAGAACCTCTGCCATTGCCATAGGAGCTCGCAGAATTGCCTGGCTCCAGGCATCTGACTTAGAGCTCTGGGTATAGGACAAACTGGGGAATATCCCCTGTACTGGTGAAAACCTCTTTGGCAAAAATTGGCAAGAGAAAGCTAATGAGCTGGATGCGGATAACACCCCTCTAGATAGATTGTCTAAGGCAACAGCTGATCCTGCAAGAAGGAAATCCTACAAGAAACCATTCAGATTTATTTAGATTTCAGTAAAGCCTTTGACACTGTTCCTCACAGGCGACTTATAAACAAACTGAGCACCCTAGGGATGGACCCTAAAGTTACTGCTTGGGTTAGAAATTGGTTGGGTGGGAGGCGACAAAGAGTACAAGTAAATGGAGCTCACTCTGAGGAGAAGGATGTTACCAGTGGTGTGCCCCAGGGATCTGTCCTTGGTCCGATTCTTTTTAACATCTTTGTTAATGATATAGCGGAAGGGCTGTCGGGTAAGGTTTTCCTCTTTGCGGATGATACCAAAATCTGCAATAGAGTAGACACCCAGGAAGGTGTAGATAACATGAGGAGGGATCTAGCTAAGCTTGAAGAATGGTCTAGAATTTGGCAGCTGGGATTTAATGTTAAAAAATGTAAGGTCATGCATTTGGGCTGCAGCAATCCAAGGGAGCAATACAGTATAGGAGGTGATGTACTTTTGTCCACTAAAGAAGAGCGGGACCTAGGCGTCGTTGTGTCTGATGATCTTAAAGTAGCTAAACAGGTAGAAAAGGCGACGGCAAAAGCTAGAAGGATGCTTGTGTGCATACGGAGAGGAATGGCTAGCAGAAAAAAGGAGGTGATAATGCCTCTGTATAAGTCTTTGGTGCAACCTCATTTGGAGTATGGTGTGCAATTCTGGAGACCGCACCTTCAAAAGGATGTGAACAGGATGGAGTCGGTGCAGAGGGTTGCTACTAAAATGATTAATGGGCTTCATTATAAAGCATATGAGGACAGACTTAAGGATCTTAATATGTACACCTTAGAGGAAAGGCGGGATAGAGGTGATATGATTGAGATGTTTAAATACCTCCGTGGCATAAATGTTCAGGGAGAGAGCCTCTTTCAATTGAAAGCAAGTTCTGCTACGAGGGGACATGGGATGAGGGTGAAGGGAGATAGATTCAGGAGTGATATGCGGAAATATTTCTTTACGGAAAGAGTAGTGGATCCGTGGAATAGTCTCCCAGTGGAGGTGGTAGAGATGAGGACAGTAACTGAATTCAAAAAAGCAAGGGACGAACACAGAGGATCTCTAAAGGTAAAAAGTGGACTGTTGTAGTTGTTGTTATGGAAGGACAGACTAGATGGGCCTTGTGGTCTTTTTCTGTCATCATGTTTCTATGTTTCTCTAAGAATAAGAGGTTTTACCCCTCCTATACCCAGCAGATACATTCTGCAGGTCAGTCTGCCAGAAAGGGACAACAGACCCCAAAGCAAAGGAAATCAAAGCCTGCTAAGCCTCAACCGGCCCAGCAGACTCAGCCTCCGCAGGGGCTTTGACTCCCATCTAGAGAACTTGGCCTACCTGGCTATGAACGGGCCAAAACCTTCCACCATCCCAGGAAGGTTGTCTCACTTTGCCCCCAGATGGGGGCAAATAACAGCAGAAGAGTGGACTCTTTCCATTGTAAGAGAAGGGTACAAACTTCATTTCTTCAGCATGCCCCCTCCTACAGTGGTAAGACAGTTCAATTCTCAACCCTCCCTCAACACACAGTTGAGTCAAGAGGTCAATTTACTTCTTACCCAGGGGGCAATAGATCACGTGCCCATGTCCCAACAGGGCACAGGGTTTTACTCCCCTTATTTTCTTATTCCAAAGAAAACAGGGGGACACAGACCCATTTTAGACCTCGGAGAACTGAACAAATTTCTGTTCAAAGAGAAATTCAAAATGATTTCTCTAGGAACTGTACACTCATGTTCTCATCCATCCAACTCACCGAAGGTTCCTTTGTTTTCTTTTTCAAGGAAAGCACTACCAATACAGGGTGCTTCCTTTTGGCCTGGCCTGGCCTGGCCTCAGCACCAAGGGTGTTCACGAAGTGCATGGCTGTAGTGGCAGCATTTCTCTGCACTCTGGGAATATTCGTCTTCCCCTACTTGGACGACTGGCTCATTCGAGCCCCATCAGAATCAGAGGCCAGAATTTCTCTCTCGCACAATGCGTATCCTTAAGTATTTGGGCCTAGTCATAAATATCCCAAAATCCAGCCTAACTCCCACTCAATCTCTAGAGTTTATAGGGGCTCTGCTGGATACAAGAAAGGCAAGGGCCTGTCTTCCACAGGCTTGCTGCCTTCGCATTGTGCAGCTAGCCTCCCAAGCAGTGTTAAAAACTCATCTCACTGCTCGGGAAATGTTACAACTACTAGGCCACATGGCTTCTACGGTGCACGTAGTTCCTTACGCTCGCCTTCATATGAGAGCAGCCCAATGGACTCTATCCACTCAGTGGACTCAAGCATCAGGCTGCCTATCAGACAAAATAGCAAACACAAGTCGCCTTATTTTGTCCCTACAATGGGGGAGGTCAACCCAAAACCTGTTGGTGGTATCCCCTTTCCAGCAACCCCTACCACAGGTCACTCTAACAACAAACACATTACAGGTGGGTTGGGGAGCTCATCTCCAAGATCCTCTCTACCCAAGGCATCTGGTCTTCACAGGAGACCCACTTACATATCAATCTCCTAGAACTCAGAGCAATCTTCCTTGCTCTTCGAGTGTTCCATACCCAGCTCAGCTACAAGACAGTCCTAATTCAGACGGACAATCAAGTATCTATGTTCTATCTGAACAAGCAGGGGGGAACAGGGTCTCTGTCGCTTTGCAACGAAGCTTTGCGACTATGGGCCCTCGCCAGAGAGCATCAGATTCATCTCCTTGCGGTGTATCTGCCAGGCATTCAAAACTCTTGGGCAGACAGACTCAGTCGAGTTCTGCTTCCACACGAATGGTCTCTCCATGCAGACCAGGTAGCAAAACTTTTTCAAATTTGGGGATCTCCGGACATAGACCTCTGCAAGTCCGTTGAATGCCAAACTTCCCCAGTTCTGTTCCAGAATTCCGGCTCAGGGATCTCAGGCCAGGGATGCTTTCCTCCTTCATTGGGGTCAGGACTTCCTATATGCCTTTCCACCCATTCCCCTAATTCCCAAGACCCTATTCAAGCTTCAGAGAGACAAGGGCCACATGATTCTCATAGCTCCACATTGGCCACGGCAGGTGTGGTACCCTCTGCTTCTTCTCTGTTTTGGAGATCGTATCTTGCAAAAGATGTAAAAAGACTGGAAACTGTTCCGAGGAAAGCGACCAAAATGATTTGGAGCCTGCGTCAGAAGCCTTATGAGAAGAGACTTGAAGACCTAAATATGTACACTTTGGAGGAGAGGAGGGATAGGGGAGATATGATTCAGACCTTTAAATACTTAAAGAGAAATGATGAACAAACAAACCTCTTCCAAAGATGGGGAAGCTGTAAAACTAAAGGGCATAATGAAGCTGCAAGGTGGTAAATTGAAAGGCAATGTCGGGAAATATTTTTTCACTGAAAGGGTGGTGGATGCTTGGAATGCCCTCCCGATGGAAGTGGTGGGGGCAAACACGGTGACGGAATTCAAAAAGGCATGGGACAAATGCAGTGGATCCCTTTACAGCAATAGGATAAAAACAAGATAAACGGTACCATCTAACTTCTGAACCATATAACGTCTCAACAAATAGGGGTGTCCTACATGGAGTGGTGGGTTTACCCCTAAACAAAGACATGGAGAGGGGTGGCCTGCACAGAGCGACAGGTGCACCTACTCTTGCCATCTTGCTGGGCAGACTAGATGGACCATGCTGGTCTTTATCTGCCGTCATTTACTATGTTACTATGTTACATCTCTCTCAAGCCCCATCTCTGGAGTTAGGATCTGCTCCAGATCTCCTGTCTCAGGAGGGTGGGATGTTGTGGCATCCCAATCCCCACTCCCTGCATCTCAAGGCCTGGTTGCTGAGAACATAGACCTTCATGGCCTTAACCTTTCTCAACAAGCAAGGGATGTCCTTTGTGCTTGCAGGAAACCTTCCACAAGACGTTCTTATGCGTTCAAGTGGAAAAGGTTTTCCATATGGTGTTCGCAAAAGGGTCTTCAGCCCTCTGTGATACCTCTGGAATCACTGCTAGAATATCTCCTTCATTTATCTAATGCAGGACTTAAGACTAACTCAGTAAGAGTCCATTTAAGTACTATTTCAGCTTCTTTAAAGCCTCTAAAGAGTCAACCTATTTCCTCTCATCCTCTCATAGTGAGATTTATGAGAGGCCGCCTTCTAACTAAACCTTCCATTAGGCCACCTCCAGTGGCATGAGACCTGAATTTGGTTCTGGGGCAGCTCATGAAGCCACCCTTTGAACCTTTAGCTACTACCTCCTTGAAATTCTTTCCTGGAAAGTTATCTTTCTCATTGCAATCACATCAGCAAGTCGCATCATTGAATTGCAAGCATTAGTGGCTGATCCTCCTTACACGAGGTTTCATCATGATAAGGTAGTCCTTAGGACTCATCCACACTTTATGCCAAAGGTGGTTTCACCTTTTCATTTAAACCAGGCGGTTTACCTGCCTGTATTTTTTCCAAGGCCTCATGCTTCAAATGCAGAAAGGAATCTTCATACTTTGGACTGTAAAAGAGCACTTGCCTTTTACTTACAAAGGACACAGCAACATAGAAAGTCTTCACAGCTCTTTGTTGCTTTTGATCCTTCTCATTTGGGACTTCCAGTCTCCAAGAGAACATTATCCAACTGGATTGCACAGTGTATTTCTTTTAGCTATCAGAGTATTTATTTATTTACATTCTCTTATATACCGCACTATTCTGCATCAGTGCGGTTTACATTGAACAAACTGAAATTACATTGAACAGGGCATTATAACTTGGAGATAACTATTTTACAGGGAACATGGGCTATGGAGGGTTAAGTGGCTTGCCCAAGACCACAAGGAGCACCTGTGGGACTAGAAACCCCAGTCCTTCCGGCCCAAGGTTGCTGTCCTCTAGTGGGATTTGAACCCCCGACCTTCCAGCCTGAAGTACCTTGCCTCAACCACTAGGCCACTCCTCCTCCAGTAAAAACCTTTCTCTGGAAGGCCATGTCACAGCTCACAATGTTAGAGCCATGGCAGCCTCAATGGCTCATTTACACTCTGTGTCTATTGACGACATCTGTCGAGCAGCTACTTGGGCCTCAGTTCATACCTTCACAGCCCATTACTGCTCAGACAAGGACTCCCGCCAGGATGCCTTGTTTGGTCAGGCTGTTCTTCAACACCTGTTCCATACTTAATGAACTCCTACCCACCTTTCCCGGTAGGATGCCAGAGATCCATGGGGGGAAGTGGAGCCCCTTCATATGGGCATACAACTTCTGGGGTTCTCCCTGGCATCCGTAGCTAGGGAGTCCCAGTATGTGAAGACTACATTCCTGCTTGTTCCTGGCGATAGCATAGTTACTCACCTGTAACAGGTGATCTCCGGGAACAGCAGGAATTTAGTCTTCACAACCCACCCACCTCCCCTAGGAGTTGTATCTCGCTTTTCTTTCCTTTCCCTCTCTCTCTCTTTATCTCGGCTTTAAAACTCAACTGGAGAGAGGCAGTTGGGAAAGGCGGGAAGGCAGCACGTGGGCGCTGTGGGATGCTCTCAAAAGCTTTCTAATTGGATGCTGGGGAGCGTTCCCGCACAGGCTCTGTCGGTACCAACGATACCCATATGTGAAGACTAAATTCCTGCTGTTCCCGGAGATCACCTGTTACAGGTGAGTAACTATGCTTTAATGTTATAAGCACAGTATATTTGTGATATGGTTTTTAATGATAATAACTTATTTCTATGGTTTTTATTCATTTATCTTATGAATTATTTGTATATGTGTATATTTATTTTGTTCATGTTTGGATATGGTACGCCAGAATCCCCCTGAAGAAGATATTTCAAAACACGGCTTGTGTCGGGCCTTTTGGCGAGTTTTATTGATCTGCAATAAAGGTTCCTTCTTTCCTACTACGATAGTACTGGGTCTTTCCTTGAGTTCTCTCCAGGGCCCTCCCCAGTACATTTGCGTGCAGGGACGCGGTGTTCCATGGGTCCTCAAAAAGAATGTCGGTATGTGGGGCCAGTGGAATGTTTGGATCATTGGGAAGGCTAGGGTCTGGGCGCCTTGGAAACCAAGTTTTTGCGAGGCGGCTCTGCCTTCTGTTTCTCCTTCAGGGGAGGAGATTGGGGGGGAGGGTAGGAGTAGTAAAATTTAAAAAAAAAAAAAAGTTTTTTTGGGATAGTATTTGGTGGGGAGGGAGTTGAGTTTAAGAGCTATAGTTGACAGGTTAGTTCGGAGTAAGCTGCTTTGTCAGAGGTTGACTGAGTCTCTGGCACCAGAGGGAGCTGTATAGGGTGTGTGTTAAGACTCTGTATTGTTTTCAGTCCTCAGTTGCTGAAAGGGATTGACTACCCTATGGTGCCTGGACTGGCCTGGGGAGAACTCAAGGAAAGACAATTAGCAGCTAAGACCTAATTTCTTCTTTATCAAGATCCTCTTTCAAATTTCCACAATCCTCATGGGTTTTAACAACTTTAAATAGTTTTGTGTCATCTGCAAATTTGATAATCTCACTCGTTATTCCCTTTTCCAGGTCATTTATGAATATGTCAAAAAGCAGCGGACCCAGCAGAGATCCCTGGGGTACATCACTATTCACCTTTCTCCATTGGGAAAACTGCCCATTTAGCCCTACCCTCTTCTTTCTATCTTTTAACCAGTTCCCGATCCACAATAGTACACTGCCTCCTATCCCATGACTCTTTAGTTTTGCTATAAGTCTCTGATGAGGGACCTTGTCAAAGGCTTTCTGAAAGTCCAAATACACTGTATCAACCGACTCTCCTTTGTCTACCTGTTTTGTTCACACCTTCAAAAAAACATAACAGATTAGTAAGACAAGATTTTCCTTGTCTGAAGCCATGTTGGCTGTCTCCCATTAGGCCATGACTTTATGATGGTTTCTACCATTTTTCCCGGTACTGACATCAGGCTCACCGGTCTGTAGTTTCCCGGATCACCCCTGGAACCCTTTTTAAAAATTGGCGTTACATTGGTGGTAGATGCATGAATAGTCTCCCAGTGGAAGTAGTAAAGATGAGGACAGTATCTGAATTTAAAAAAAAAAAAAAAGCATGGGACAAACACAGGAAAAGAAAGAACTTTAGTATTTGATATGGAAGGGCAGATTTGATAGGCCATGTGGTTTTTTTCTGCAGTCATGTTTCTATGTTTCTAAGGTGCATGGGGAGGGGAGAAAGAAGGTAAGGTTTGGGGGTATGTATATTAGGGGTAGACCTTGGGGATAGACAGCAGTAGGGATCTTCCTAGAAGTTAGAGGGAGAGAGAGGCGGGGCCAGGGGAAGACTTGGGTGTTTGGGGAGAGAGCTGTAAAAGCAGTGGGGATTTCTAGCCTAGAGGAGGAGTTGGGCTTTATGATGGAGTTCTGCACAAAAATGTATTAATAAAACATACAGAATTTTAAAATACTGTGTGCAAAATTTTCTAAATTTTTGTGCATTTTTTTAAATTTATGCAAAATTCCCCCAGGTGTATACTGTTTTGACAATAACTATCTTGTGCCACAAAACGTCTGGCATTAAGAAGCAAATGTATGGAAATAGACTTTGTGCCAGCTTGCTTCTGTTTGACAGCACAGTTGTTGAGCTTTGAATGATCCTGGGATGCAGCAGAAGAACCTTTTTATTTTTAACTAGAGACTTTGGATTTTCTGTTCCCTTTCTGATACACCTTGGAGTTTATTAGCTGCCCAGTTATACTATTCTTCGCCAAGAAGAACCTGGGTGCACTTATGTCAGATGCATCTGTCTTTTACTAAGCACATGCTAGATTGGGAGACATGCTTATATTTTGAAGGCCCTTGTTGGGGACCTTCTGAGTAGCTGCTGTTTGACATGCTTTTTCTTAATCTTGCAGCCGCTCTCATTCCCCTGCCCTGGGTGTGCATTCTTTTTCTGGCGTTCAGCGATTCAATTTTTCCAGTCATACCCCATCTCCAAAGAGGCACATCACTTCCCACTCCCCAAACAGCACCTCCAGTGACTTCATCTCTGCAGAAACTGAGCCCATCGTTCCCGAGCTCTGCATTGATCACCTGTGGACAGAGACACCGACAAACACAAGGTACATTTTTGTAAAGGACTGAGTATTTGGGGATTTTGAAGAAGACCAAAAAGTAACAGCGGGTCCAGTTTTTTATCAAATAGAAAGGAAGTCTAGGAAGAATAGAAAATGAGAACATCTCCCAATATATTTAATAAAAGGATAAAATCAGACCACCAATTAAGGAATTGACTGGAATAGAGTAAAATAGCCTTTACCAGTAGTAACGTTTGCTTTTTGAGCTCCTTCTGAGTCTCAACTGCCAAAGCCCATTCTCTTGAAGCAGTTTGACTTCTCTACCTGCACATCCTGATGTGTGTTCAGCTGACAGTTGTGATGGTATTATCCAGGAGAAGAAGCGGTAGTAGCACACAAAAAATTGCAAGCATTTTGATTGCTGTTGGTATATTTTCTAATATAAAAATAGGTTACTATTCAAAAGTACTGATCTGATAGTGGCAGCCATTTGCCAGGTAGGTGCCTTATCTGTCGATTTTCATCAGCACTCACTGAGATATTATATATATATTTTTTTTTCTTTTTCATATTCAGATCCGCCATTTCTGCAGATATCACTTCTAAATAAACATATTGGGTCTGATACTCGAGAGGCATTCCTTATCGTCCTTCCAGTCCAGTCCCGCACCTCTAGGTAGTCAACCTCCTCCAGCAGCATGGAGACTGAGCATGTCATCTTTTTGATGACATCACCATACTTAATAGGCAGCTGTCACCACCTACCGGTAAGCTAGTCTCCAAGCAGCTGGAGGAGTGATCCAGGGGGTGGATTCACTGAAGGGACAACTGAGGAGGGGTTAGGTAGCTTTGGCTAGCAGAGTTAGTTGTTTTTTGGTAGTGAGACCTTTGCTTTAAAGTTTAAAAAAAAACCCCAAAAAACTGTATTTATTTATTTATAGCTTTTATATACCGCGCTATTTAAAATCAGTGCGGTTTACATACAACAGATTTATGCATAGCAGACGCCTGCTGTGCACTTACAGTAAAACGGAAAGGTACAACTTGGGTTTCAACTGGGGAAACTATCTACATCTATATACATTTATCTACAATAATAACTTGGGATGATTGTGCTGTGGTTTATTAATTCATGGCCGAGTGTATGGTGGGTGTGGTTGTGATACCAGGTTGGGAGTAGTGTAGGAGAAAAAGGTGGTGTTTTAGTGCTCTTCTGAACTGGGAGAGGTCTGTGATTGCACGGATGGTAGTTGGCAGTGCATTCCAGCAGCTGGGAGCGTAGAACATGAAAGCTCGGTTCTTTGTTGCCTGGGTGCATTTTGTTATCTCCTTGGGGATCTGTAGAGTATTGGTGGCGAATGCTCTCCTTACTCTGGTTGCTGGGGTGGGATGGAGGAGGCCCGTTAGCGAGGTAGGGGATATTTTGTTGATGGCCTTAAAGGTCATCAGGGCTACTTTATGTATGAGCCGGCATTAGATTGGAAGCCAGTGTAGGTCCTTCAGTATTGGGGTGATGTGGTCCCTCTTAGAGGCTCCGTGTAAGAACCGTGCGGCTGTGTTCATTGCAAGCTGTAGAGGGTTTAACGTGTTTTTGGGTAGACCATGTAGCAAAGTAGTCAAGAAGGCAAAGATTCAAAAGGAGGAGGAAATAGCCATTGCAATAAAATGGGGGGATAAGACATTTTTCAGATATATTAGTGAGAAGAGGAAGGGCAAAAGTGGTATTGTCAGACTCAAGGGTGCAGGGGAGGAATATGTAGAAGCTGATAAGGATAAAGCGGAATTGCTTAACAAATTTTTATGTTCTGTGTTCACAGAAGAAGAACCAGGAGCAGGACGACAGAAAAACACCCACAAATAGGAACAGAAGCGAGGGACATCTTGAACAATTTTCAGAAGACTGTGTTCGTGAGAAACTAGCTCAACTTAAAGTAGACAAAGCGATGGGACCGGATGGGGTACACCCTAGAATACTGAGGGAACTTGGGGACGTTCTAGCAATTCCACTGACTGACCTTTTCAATGCTTCGTTGGAGTCGGGAGTGGTGCCAAAGGACTGGAGAGAGGCTCATGTGATGCCTTTACACAAAAGCAGAAGTAAGGATGTGGTTGAAAACTACAGGCCGGTTAGTTTAACTTCAGTGGTGAGTAAATTATTGGAAACGCTGCTGAAAGAGAAAATAGTGAGGATTCTGGAGTCCAGCGGATTACAGGATCCGAGGCAGCATGGATTCACCAGAGGCAGGTCTTGTCAGACAAATCTGATTGATTTCTTTGACTGGGTGACCAGGGAGTTGGACCGAGGGAGAGCTCTAGATGTGGTGTATTTAGATTTCAGTAAAGCCTTTGACACGGTTCCTCACAGGCGACTTATAAACAAACTGAGCACCCTAGGGATGGACCCTAAAGTTACTGCTTGGGTTAGAAATTGGTTGGGTGGGAGGCGACAAAGAGTACAAGTAAATGGAGCTCACTCTGAGGAGAAGGATGTTCTCCAGGACCAAGCAGGAAGTCAGTCCTCACATATCGGTGACATCGATGCCGATGGAGCCCCTTGCGGAGCATTTCCCCAGCTTTCCATGAAAACCTTTGGGAATACTGCATGCATGCGCGGTCCCCTTCCCGCCTAAAGGTGCCATCTTGCTCAGTCTTTCTTTTTCCGTGGAGCCCATCGGACGCCTTTCCGTGTCACTTGGAGAAAAGTTGGATTTTTCTTGTGATTTCCTCGCGGTTCTTGCCCGATTCGACGCCGTTTCCCCTTCCTGCCGGGTTCGGTACACCGGTATCGAGCCCGTCTTCTGTTTTTTCGGTTTTTGCCCTTAGTGGCTGGTGTTTGCCCCCTTTTTGTTCTTTTCCCTGGAAGGACGGTCCTTTGACCTCGCGGGGGCCCTTTTTTCCCCGATGGCTTCCAGTGGTTTCAAAAAGTGTGATCGGTGTAAGAAACTGATGTCTCTCACCGACACACACGACTGCTGCCTTCGGTGCCTCGGTCCAGATCATGATCCTCAGATCTGTGGCCCATGTGGCAAAATGTCCACCAAGGCACTGCGAAGTCGCCAGCATCAAAAGGAAAGGCTTTTCTCAGACTCTGCCTCCGGCCGGGCCCGGACCTCGTCTGAGGCCTCGACGTCTCGGGAGTCTGATCCCGAGCATCGCCGGGGTTCCTCGGACAGGGGTTCCCCCGATCGGTAACGAAACAGGAAGAAGCGGCTTGCGAGGGCGGCGTCGGAGGAGGTCCCTAGTTCCTCGAGGGCCAGGTCTCGGATCCCCGACCGCCATCCCGGGCCCTTGGAACAGGAGAAGCCATCCAAAATGCCCCGTGTGGAGCCAGAGTCTGCTGGACACGTAAGTCCTGTAGTCCTCGAGGACTCTCCTCCCAGGGAGCCGACGTCGGGCCCGGCGCTGCCGGGGCCCGAGTCGGTGGCTGCTGAGTCTCCTGAGCTTGGACTCAGGCTGACAGCCTTGGAGTGCAGACTGTCTGCCTTCATGTATCAGCAGCGGGTGCTGATGGCCAGCCTCGCTGGTGCATCTGCCCCGACCACCGGGACATTGACGTCAAAGTCGACCCCGGAGACCGAGCCTATACTCGAGACCATGAAGGCTCGAGGTTGTCCTCGGTTGAGGTCTCCCTCGACCTCCCGCTCGGGACCGAGGGTGTCGACGCCGTTGCCTTCAGCGTCGGGGCAGGTGCCGCCCTGGACCCACACAGTCGGAGCCCCCCAACTCCTCTTCGGACGAGTCTGCATGAGAGACGGAAGACGAGGAGTCCCCTGATACTTTTCAGACTCGGTGCGTCCCGTTGGACTCACCGCAGTCCGAGCCCTGGAGGACACCCGGTTCTTGAAGTTCGTCAGGGATATGGCCACAGCTTTGGCGATTCCCGCGGACCCCGAGGAGGAGCCTTGAGCCGAGGAGCTCGAGGCCCTCCAGTATGACTCTCCTCCGAAGGAGGCCTTTACTGTGCCGGTTCCTCCGATGCTGGAACTGCTCCTCTTCCGGATGTGGGAGGCACCGGCCTCGGCGCCGGTTCTAAGCAAGCGAGTCTATTCCATTTATCGACTCCGTAAGAGCCCTGGCTTCCAAAAGGCGCAGCTACCACACCACTCCATGGTGGTGGAATCAGCCATGCATCGTCTGAAAAGCCAGAAGATGCACTCTGTGGTGCCCCCCGGCAGGGAGGCCCGGAACCTGGATGCTTTTGGTAGAATGTTCTTCCAGGGCTCGATGCTTGCTTGCCGTGTCCAGTCCTACCAGCTGTACATGGGACCTGGCGAAGGAGCTTGCCGGGTTCTCTGCTGGTCTCTCCGGGGACCCTTTGTAGAGGTTCAAGTCCTTTTCCTCGGGGATTCGGGAATGCTCGAAATTCATGTCCCGAGCAGCCTACGATGGCTTTGAGGCCTTGGCCCGTGTTGCGGCAGCCGGCATTGCGGCTCAACGCCAGGCATGGCTGCAGTCGTTGAACCTCGAGCCATGGGTGCAGGACAAGTTGGTCGATGTCCCTTTCCGGGGTGAGAACCTTTTTGGCAAGCCCATGGCCGAAAAGGCTGCTGAGCTCGAAACCGAGCACCTCACTAGGACAAGGCTGTCCAGAAAAACTTCTGCCCCATCTCAAAAAAAGAAGGGCTCGGGTAAGAAGTCCTTTTACCCGAGGAAGGCGGCTGCCTACAAGCCGTTCCCACATTACCAGGCCTCCCCAGCAGGGTCAGCAGGCCAAGGGGCAGGGACATGGGCCCTGTAGGCAGAAGACCCCCCAAGCCTCCGGCTCCTGCTCCCACTCAGCAGGGTGAGGGTATTTGACTCCCAAGGTATAGCCTTTCCGTCTCTGCTGTCCCATCCTTGCACAGGAGGTCGACTAGCCCTGTTTGCCCACAGGTAGCCACACATTACAGGAGACAATTGGGTCATAAGCATAGTCCACAAGGTCTACATGCTCCACTTCCAACATTTGCCGCCTCCTTATTTCCCAGGAGAGCCTCCAAGGCCTCCTCTGCACACAGACCTCCTCCTTAGAGAGCTTCAAGGTCTGCTGCTAGACAAGGCGGTGGAGCCTGTGCCTCCCCACCTACAAGGTCATGGTTTCTACTCCAGGTACTTCCTAGTGCCAAAGAGAACCCGAGGCCTCAGGCCTATTCTCGACCTCAGAAATCTCAACAAGTTCTTGGAGAAAGAGAAGTTCAAGATGCTTACTCTTGGAACGTTACTGCCCTACCTGCAGCAGGGAGATTGGCTATGCTCCTTAGATCTAAATGATGCGTACACTCACATCCTCATTCATCCAGACCACAGAAAGTACCTCAGGTTCATTGTGGGAGGAAACCATTTTCAGTACAGAGTACTGCCCTTTGGCCTCACCTCCGCCCCAAGAGTCTTTACAAAGTGCCTGGCAGTGGTGGCGGCCTACTTGAGGAATCAAGGTATCTTTGTCTTCCCCTACCTGGACGACTGGCTCATCAGGGGTCAGACGTACCAGGAGGCCAGGCAAGCTACCCTCCAAACTATCTCTCTCCTTCAGCACCTAGGCTTTGTCATAAACTTCGCAAAGTCTACTTTGCTCCCCTCCCAGAACCTAGAGTTCATAGGGGCAAGGCTGGACTCTCTGCAAGCAAAGGCTTACTTGCCAGAGGACAGAGCACAAAGACTGATGGACTTGGCAAACCAGTTTCTCAGCATGCCACTGGTTTCCGCCAGACTCTGTCTGCAGCTTCTGGGCCACATGGCATCGACAGTGCATGTGACTCCAAATGCCTGCCTCCACATGAGGCCTGCTCAGTGGTGCCTCAGAACTCAGTGGACACAGGCCACAGGAAGTCTCAGAGACAGAGTACGGGTATCCAAACCATTCCTGAACTCCCTACAGTGGTGGCTGCACCCCCCCCCCCAACTTATTACAGGGGGTGTCTTTTCAGATACCTGTTTTCACAGTAGTGTTAACCACCGATGCCTCCTTGCAGGGCTGGGGGGCACATTGTCTGGACAAGTGCACCCAGGGCCTGTGGTCTCCATGGGAGGCCACACAGCAGATGAACCTGCTGGAACTCCGGGCCATCCGCTTGGTCCTCAGAACCTTCTCTCACACCCTGGCCAACCAGTCTGTCTTAGTTCAGACAGACAATCAAGTGGCCATGTTCTATGTGAACAAACAGGGAGGCACTGGGTCCAGGCTCCTGTGTCAGGAGGCACAGGACCTTTGCTCTTTTGCGCTCAAACACAACATGTTTCTCAAGGCTGTTTATCTCCCTGGTCAGGAGAACTTCCTGGCAGACAGGTTGAGCAGAGTTCTGCAGCCCCACGAATGGCAGCTGCACCCATTAGTGGTACAAAAGGTTTTCCTGAAATGGGAACTTCCATCCATAGATCTCTTTGCCAGTCCCCTGAACAGGCAGCTACCAAAGTTCTGCTCCAGACAACCGCACTCCCTGCAATTAGCAGTGGATGCCTTCTTGATTTCATGGTCCCAGGGCCTCCTGTATGCGTTCCCTCCCACGCCTCTGGTGGCCCGAACATTATTCAAAATTCGAAGGGACAAGGCCTCGGTACTTCTGATAGCCCCCAGGTGGCCGAGGCAACCCTGGTTCCCACTTCTGCTTCAGCTAGAGGTGGAGTCCCCACTACCTCTGGGGTTGCAACCCGATCTTCTCTCTCAGGATCAGGGTTCCCTTCTGCACCCCAATCTCAAATCTCTCAATTTGATGGCCTGGAAGCTGCAAGGGTAGTGTTAGCTCCCTGGGGCCTGCCTCAGGAAGTCGAGGAGGTGGTCTTGGCCTCTAGGAAGCAATCCACTCTGAAAACCTATGCCTTGAAGTTCTCATCCTGGTGCCAGCCACGCAGGGAAGATCCTTTCTCCTGCACTGTGCCAGTAGTGCTTCAGTACCTGCTGCACTTATCCAATCAGGGCCTTAAGTCCAATTCTGTTCAGGTTCACCTCTCAGCTTTGGCAGCTCACCACTCACTGGTGGAAGGACACTCTTTATTGGTTCACCCCTTGGTGTCCCGGTTCCTCAGGGGTTTGCTCTTGCTCAAGCCTCCTATCCGTCCTCCAGCCCCTGAGTGGGAGTTGAATGTGGTCTTGCAGCAACTGACTCGCCCACCTTTTGAGCCGATGGCTACATGTCCTCTCCGCTTCCTTTCTTGAAAGACTCTCTTTTTGGTAGCCCTAACCTCGGCCAGGTGAGTGAGTGAGCTTCAGGCCTTGGTCTGGGACAGGCCCTACACTTGCTTCTGTAGGAACAGGGTAGTCCTTAGGACTCATCCTAAATTACTTCCTAAAGTTGTCTCCTCTTTCCACCTCAACCAGGAGGTGGTTCTTCCGACATTCTTCCCTAGGCCTCATGCAAGCCAGACTGAGGCAGTCCTGCATACCCTGGACTGTAGGAGGGCCTTATCCTTCTACATTGACCGTACGCAGGGGCATAGAAGGGCTACTCAGCTCTTCGTGTCTTTTGACCCTAATAATTTGGGGTTACCTGTCTCCAAGCGTACCTTGTCCATCTGGGTGGCTGACTGTATCACCTGGGCTTACAGGGCAGCTGACCTTCCTTTGCAGGGTCGGATCACGGCCCACCGTGTCAGGGCAATGGCTGCCTCAGTAGCTTATCTCCGCTCTGTACCGTTGGCGGCACTGTTCCCTCTAAGCTGTGCGCATGTGCGCGCGCACACACCTCGCCGAACGAGCGCACATACTTTACAACAGAGCGCACAAAAATTACAGCTCTGATTCTGATAGAAAACATCACAGACGTCTTAAAATTTAAAAGTTATGATTGTAATTACTAGAAATTTCCCGCTTCATTTAGTAATCGTCTATTTTCAATTAATTTGATTAAAATCAATGTGGTGTACATACTGTATTCTGACGTGTAGTCAAATTTTAAAGTCTATAACTCCAAGTGTCGTTATGTGGCGCACAAAAATTTAACCTTCCTTCAAAAGCTGCACACAGCTGATATTTTATGCTCACACAGCCTACAGAAAATTAGAGGGAACATTGGTTGGCGGACATATGCAGGGCTGCAACTTGGTCCTCAAGCCAGACTTTTGCAACCCATTGCTGCCTGGAGAGGGAGTCCCGTAGGGATAGTGCTTTTGGTCAGGCAGTGCTCCGGAATCTCTTTGAGGTTTAGGCAACTCCTGCCCTTCAGCCCTCTTGTTGGGCTACCGGTGTGGGGATATGTTTTCAGTGAAAGCCTTTCTCTGATGCTGGGACTAGAGGGAGTTCTCTTGTTCAGCCTGGGTTCCGGGTAGCCCAGAGCTAGGGAGTCACCCATATGTGAGGACTGACTTCCTGCTTGGTCCTGGAGAAAGAGTAGTTACTCACCTGTAACAGATGTTCTCCAGGAGCAGCAGGAATCAGTCCTCACAACCCTCCCTCCTCCCCTGAGAGTTGCAGTTGTACACACCATGGCACCCACCAACTGCATGGCCATATTTAGAACCACAGCACACACATAAAGAGGCACACAGAACATCACAGACAAAACGACCAAACAAACACAAATCAAATTCTCACACCTGCACAAAGGAAGCACATGTAACAGCAACCTCCTCAACGAAGACAACAATTGAGCTCATAAACGCCAGATCCGTCTGCAACAAGATACACACTCTTGTAGACCACATAGAAGACCGACAGCTCGACATAATATGCATCACAGAGACATGGCTCAATCCCACCGACAATGTGCTACTCAACCAATTAGTACCGGACAACTACTCAGCGTACAACTTCCCACGCACCCATAAGCGTGGAGGAGGAGTCCTGATATTAGCAAAGACAAATCTAAAGTTCAAAGCACAGAACTTCACCGATACCCAGCAATGTAACACAATCAGCATCAAGAACAAACACATTGCAATCTGCCTAACCTACAGAGCACCCAGAGCTCCACCCGACGAACTAGCCTTCACACTAGAAGAAGCCTGTGCTATAACAACAAATAACAAACCAGCACTACTGCTTGGAGACTTCAACCTCAAGTCCACCAACGCCAAAGACGCAGAGACCTTCCTCCAAGCGATGACCTCACTTCAATTCACACAAATAATCAATGCACCAACGCACAAACATGGATCATCCCCAGACCTCATCTTCGCTTCCAATTACCTAACATCAAGAGACCTAATTTCAACGCCCACCATTACCCCAGTGCCATGGTCCGACCACTACATAATCGAGACAAAGCTGCGATTACAAGAAGACCGGATAAACGAACGAGCAGACATCCCACACACACAAAGACGATTCAAGAATTTCGACAGGGACAAATTCATACAGGACACGATACAACACCTGACCATTACAACAGACGACCTGGAGGAGCAAGTTTCCAGCTGGAACAGCATTTTAGCTAACGCCGCCAAATCATCTGATGGCAGGCCTGAGAAACACCATCACAACAGGAGACAAAACAAACCATGGTACTCAGCAAAAATACGACAGGAAAAGAGGGAACTCAGGAAGATTGAACGGAGATGGAGAAAAAACAAGACAATAGACAACCAGCATCTTTACCTAACAAGGCAAAAACAATACAATGAACACATCAACCTATCAAAGAGGGAATTCCACACAAACATGATAAATACTTCCATCAACAAACCCAGAGAGCTTTTTGAAATCGTAAAAATCCTCACAAAAGAGCAAACCACAGAAGAGGAAGTACAAATAGATCCGCAGGAATTTGCCGACCACATCAAGGACAAATTTCACTCCGAAGAGCGAACAACACCCAGCGTAACCACCAGGACAGATGTACACACCAAAACCTGGGACACATTCTACTCGCCCTCAACAGAGCAGCTATCCCACATCATCTCCACAATCAACACAAGCACTGCCCCTACAGACCCGTGCCCAGTGTCATGGGTCAAAGCCACCAAATCAAGCTTCATCCACACCATACACAACATGGTGCACAACTCACTCACTCAAGGACTCATGCCAAAGCAACTAAAACTCGCCTCAGTAAGACCAATCACAAAGAAAACAACCCTCGACAAAAAAGACCCAGCAGCATACCGACCAATTTCCAGCATACCCTTCCTGGCAAAAATCATCGAAAAAACAGTTCAACTACAACTACAGGAGCACATCGACAAACAGGAAACACTTGATGACAACCAACACGGCTTTCGTCCCAACCATGGAGTTGAAACACTACTGATTTACCTCTTCGACAGCATCCTAAGAATAATTGACAACACCAAGAATGGAATCATAATGATCTTCATCGACATCTCCTCAGCCTTCGACACAGTGGACCACAACACACTCCTGGAAAGACTAAAAAACACTGGGATACATGGGGTCACCTTGAAATGGTTCCATTCATACTTAACCGAAAGACAGTTACAGGTCAAGGTGGGCCACAACACCTCCCGACCCATAAATGTCCACCAAGGAGTACCCCAAGGATCCGCACTCTCAGCACTACTATTCAACATCTACATCCAACCAATATGCGACATCATGAAAGAGAACAGCATTCAATACACAATATATGCAGACGATATCATGATATACACCCCGATATCAGTCGACAACCCGGACTTCTCTAAGATAACATACTGCCTTACCCAAATGACAAGTTGGTGTCAAAACAACAACCTCGCAATCAACTACGGCAAGACCGAAGCTCTAATCATAACTCGGAACCAAAGCTTCATACACCCACCAAATATAAAGATACAAAGCACTACCATACCAATAAGATCAGAAGTGAGATACCTCGGAGTTACTCTGGACAATAAACGCAATCTCAAGCCACACATAGACAAAACAATCCAAAAAGCATACTACAAGATGCTCCTCGCCCCTGAACACTTCCGTACCGTCTGTCAAGCACTGATAACCCCACTGCTGGACTTCTGCAATCCAATATACCTTGGACTACCAAAGCAAGCCCTCAAGCCACTCCAACTGGCACAAAACACTGCAGCACGAATAATATCTGGAACAGCAAGACAGGAGCACATCACACCCATCCTGAAGGACTTACACTGGCTCCCAATCAGTTCACGCATCAGATACAAAACTATCATAAACCTATTTAAGATAAATCAGCACACATCAGCCAACAGCCTGCACACCCTCATACAACCAGACACCAGCACACGTCCAAGAAGAAAACAAACACAAAACCGAGTCAGCACCCCAAGTGAATTCAAACACACACGCAAGGACACAACAGACAGAGCACTCTCCATGGCCGCTCCAACAATATGGAACAAACTCCCGAACGACTTGAGGGCAACAACAGACCTCAAAGACTTTAGAAAACAGCTGAAGACCATGCTGTTCATAGAACACTATGGACACATCACATAACCTCAGAGAACGTGTAACAGCACATGGTACCTCCTAACACTGTATGTATAGAAAATGTTGTATAGCCCCAATGTATATAGCGCACTTTGTACATAGCTCAAACTAATCTCGCACACAACACAACATACACTCAAGTCGAAGTTTCACCCTCACTGCATGAATAACACGCTCACTTTACCCAATTGTTTGCTGTGATATCACCTTGATTAATAAGATAAGGCGGTTTAGAAATACTGTTAAATAAATAAATAAATAAAAATAGTTCATTTTTACATATTTTGTGCTGTCTTTTAGCTATGTCATCAGACTGAGCAAGATGGCACCTTTAGGCGGGAAGGGGACCGCGCATGCGTGCAGTATTCCCCAAGGCTTTCATGGAAAGCTGGGGAAATGCTCTGCAAGGGGCTCCATCGGCATCAATGTCACACATATGTGAGGACTGATTCCTGCTGCTCCTGGAGAACACCTGTTACAGGTGAGTAACTACTCTTTACCAGTGGTGTACCCCAGGGATCTGTCCTTGGTCCGATTCTTTTTAACATCTTTGTTAGTGATATAGCGGAAGGGCTGTCGGGTAAGGTTTGCCTCTTTGCGGATGATACCAAAATCTGCAATAGAGTAGACACCCAGGAAGGTGTAGATAACATGAGGAGGGATCTAGCTAAGCTTGAAGAATGGTCTAGAATTTGGCAGCTGGGATTTAATGTTAAACAATGTAAGGTCATGCATTTGGGCTGCAGCAATCCAAGGGAGCAATATAGTATAGGGGGTGAAGTACTTTTGTCCACTAAAGAAGAGCGGGACCTAGGCGTGGTTGTGTCTGATGATCTTAAAGTAGCTAAACAGGTGGAAAAGGCGACAGCAAAAGCTAGAAGGATGCTTGGGTGCATACGGAGAGGAATGGCTAGCAGAAAAAAGGAGGTGATAATGCCTCTGTATAAGTCTTTGGTGCGACCTCATTTGGAGTATAGTGTGCAATTCTGGAGACCGCACCTTCAAAAGGATGTGAACAGGATGGAGTCGGTGCAGAGGGTGGCTACTAAAATGATTAGTGGTCTTCATTTTAAAGCATATGAGGACAGACTGAAGGATCTTAATATGTACACCTTAGAGGAAAGGCGGGATAGAGGTGATATGATTGAGATGTTTAAATACCTTCGTGGCATAAATGTTCAGGGAGAGAGCCTCTTTCAATTGAAAGCAAATTCTGCTACGAGGGGACATAGGATGAGGGTGAAGGGAGATTTATTTATTTAGACAGTTTTGTATACCGCCTTATCCTTCAATCAAAGCGGTCACAACACAATTGGGGGATACATTTAACACACGGGGATATGAGACACATACACTAATACTTACAGGGAACATGGGCAATGGAGGGTTAAGTGGCTTGCCCAAGACCACAAGGAGCATCTGTGGGACTAGAAACCTCAGTCCTTCCGGCCCAAGGTTGCTGTCCTCTAGTGGGATTTGAACCCCCGACCTTCCGGCCTGAAGTACCTTGCCCCAACCACTAGGCTACTCCTTCCTCAAAATACACATCAGTAACATAGATAGATAGATAGATTCAGGAGTGATATGCGGAAATATTTCTTTACGGAAAGAGTAGTGGATCCGTGGAATAATCTCCCAGTGGAGGTGGTAGAGATGAGGACAGTAACTGAATTCAAAAAAGCATGGGACAAACACAGAGGATCTCTAAAGGTAAAAAAGGGACTGTTGTAGTTGTTGATATGGAAGGACAGACTAGATAGGCCATGTGGTCTTTTTTTCTGTCATCATATTTCTATGTTTCTATGTAGGATCACATTAGCATAGTCAAAGTGAGGGGTCACCATAGCCTGGAAAACTGATCTGAAATCATCTGGTTGCAGCAAGGGTCGGAGATGTTGTAGTGTTCGTAGTTTGTGGTAGATTTGCTTGGTGGTGTTACTGATGTGTATTTTGAATTCGAGATGCTGGTCTAGTATCACACCTAGGTAGCGGATGCTGGATTTTGTTGGGAGTTCAGTGTCTCTTGTCTTTAGAGTCGGGGGAGGTGAGAAGGCTTGGTTTCTGGTTATGAATAGGACGTCCGTTTTGCTGAAATTTATTCTGAGGCTCTGTGAGTGTAGCCAGTCTGTTACAGCGTCGAAGCAGTTTACTAGTGGGGATAAGTCTGGATGATCAATCAAGAATGGGGTGAAGAGTAGTACATCGTCTGCATAGATCAGGCATGATGAGCGTATTAATTCACATATAGGCTGCATGTATATGTTGAATAAGAGGGCAGAGAGAGAGGATCCTTGAGGTACTCCATGTATTTGTTTGAACGGCTCAGAAGTTATGGATCCTGTCCGTACCTGTTGCCATCTTTCCGCTAAGTAGGATTTGCACTAATTCAATGCTGATCCGTCGATTCCCTTGTCATGAAGCCGTATCATGAGTTGCTTGTGGTTTACGGAGTCGAATGCGGCAGCAATGTCTAGGAAAATTAAGGCATATCCGTGTTTGACGTTGTCAATCCCTGTGATCAGCGTGTTGATAAGAGTGGCAAGGAGAGTTTCGTTGCCGTGTGCTTCCCTAAAGCCATGTTGGCATGGGTCAAGGGGCGCTGCATCATCGATGTGGTCCTGTATTTGATGTTGAACGACCTTCTCAATTATCTTCGCTAGCAGAGGGATGCTTGATATTGCCCAGTAGGATTCTACTTTATGGTGATTTAACTTGGTGTTTTTCAGGAGGGGTCGAATTGACGTCTGTTTGAGGCATAATGGGAATTGTCCTGTGGAGAAGGATAGGTCAATGATTTTGACAATTATAGGGCTGATTTCCTTGCATAGTGCTCTTATCCAGAATGCTGGACACAGATTGTTGGGTGCGTTGGTGGCATTGACGCTGGCGATGATGTCCTCAATATATGTGTCTGAAGGTGTCTTGAGTGAGGTCAGTGGCTTAGGTGGGTTGTTGGTGGGGCTGGATAGTATGGCTTTGCCGATGTTCTTAGTCTTGGCCAGCAGGTAGTCTGCGTAGTCCTGGGGGTGTATCTTGATTGGTTGTGAGGATGATGGTTCCTTTGTCAGGGTTCTTACTATATTGAATAGCTCATGGGGTTCATGAGCTGTAGAAGTGCTTGTGATTATCAGTAAAGGAACCGTGAGCATTTCAACACCAAAAACAAAACAAAACAAGGAAAGTTCCCTTCCTCCCCCCCCCCCCCCAGTTGAGAAGGAGGGGGCTTGAGTGATCTGGGCCTGTGCACACTGTGTCAGTGGCTCCCAAACCTGTTACCTGGTGAGGAGCCACATGAAAGGAGAAGGCCGGCAGGCAGCACTCAAAGGCACTCCTGCACCGATGCCGAAACCAGCAGTAGCAGCTGAGCATGAGGTGAGCAAAGGAGTATGATTAGCTCTTCAAGCTGCCGGTGTGTATAGGTACACTGGGGGCAGCTAGCGATTGCAGTACCTTTCTTCCCTCGGCGGAGGCTGCAGCGGATCACGTGGCTCAGGGCAGTTTCCTCTCTAGCACGAGAAGCGCATCATTTCTGCAGAGGCAGGTTTTTTCAGTGTGGAGGAAGGAGCTTCAAGGGAAGAACTCTCTGGGTGCCATTTTTGCCCCAGCAGTTTTTTGTTTTGTCTCCTGGTCCTCGTTTGGAGAGGCTCTGTGTTTAAAAAAAAATAAAAAAAGAGCAAAGGCCTGCAAACGGACAACCTTCAGGCAACCTGGGGGAAAGAGGGACAGGTGTTTTCCCAGTCTTCCCCCGCTAAGAGGACAGACCTTTTTCCCTACAAGGGGTTTATTGGGGGTCTGCATTTCCTCAAGTGACCATGCCAGCAAGGCTGCAGTGTCTGACTTGCGGGGCCCGGTGGGGGTCAGTCTCGGACTCAAGCATTTGTCGCAGCTGCGAAAAGGAGGCTCGGACATTAAAGCACAGGCTGCAGGAGGATGCTGCTATCACAGAGGGGCAAGCCGTCTCCTCGGGAACAGAGGGGAGTATGCTTGGCTGCGGAGGAGGCAAGAGCCTTGAGGGATCATGCCCACTCTGCTAGAGCCATACGGTAAGGAATAGGCTGCTCCCAGACCATCCACATTCCAGGGGCCAGGTAGCAAACGTGTTCCAGGGTTTTTTTTGCCTGTTAGTCTTCCTCAAGCTTAAGGCTTTTTGCATGAGGCAACAGGGTCTGAGACGCCACAAGAGCGCAGGAAGAGACCGATGGCAGCATGGGAGCAAGACTTGGACATTGCTTTGACCAAACAGACTAAACTAGACGGAGACTGGAGGGAGCAGTCTCCATTGTCAGAAGAACCAGAAGGCTTAGAGTCTGAGCCGGAGTTAGAGGATATTGAGGAGCTGGAGGAAGGAGAGATTTCTCAGGAGGAGGAGTCCTGGATTGTCAAGTGTTCTGCAGAGAGGAGCTTGCAGCGCTCATTGCGGAATCAATGAAGACGTTTAATATGCCAGCAGGGCTCCCGGTGGAAGACGAGACATTGGAAGGCCCTCTACTCCAGGCAGTGCGGAAGACGCAAACGGTTTTTCCCTTGCATAGAGTAGTCAAGCAGATGATCCAGGATGAGTGGGATCTACCGGAGGCTGGGCTCAGGAGGCTGAGGATCATGACCTAGCTTTACCCTCTGCCTGAGCAGGAGTGTGAGATGTTTCGTTCTCCAAAGGTGGAAGCGACCATTTCGGCCATTACAAAAATGACCACGATTCCAGTGGAGGGCAGTGCAGCACTCAAGGATGTCCAGGATAGAAAGTTGGACATCTTATTAAAGCAAGCGTTCGATATCAATGCCCTCTTGTTGCAGGCTTCTCTGTTTGGGGCCTGGGTGGCTGGGGCATGCCTGCAGTGGGTGCAGGGCGTTCTGGAACCAAAGGATACTACTCAGGCTCTGACAGTGGTGAGGCTGGAATCGGGAGCTACATATCTCGCAGACGTCTTCTACAATCTCATTAGAGGTCTATCGAAGAGTATGGCTTCGGTGGTGGTGGCTCGCTGCTATCTTTGGCTACAGAATTGGGCAGCAGATGTCTCTTTCAAACCCAGGCTAAGCAAGCCTCCATTTAAGGGGAAGCTTCTCTTCGGGGAGGAGTTGGAGAAATTGGTGAAGGACTTGGGTGAGTCCAAAGGCAGTCGCCTCCCTGAGGATAAACAGAAGCAGACCTGCACGTCTGCAGCAGCACGAGGACAGCTGCAAGACTTCCACTGATTCTGCTCCGTATGATGTGTACCCTACCAGAAGGGGCGCTTTGCTTCTCGGGGACAGAGCTTTTGAGGGTTTTGGGGGGCAGGGCACAGCTATTTTGGTGCTTCCCCATCCTCAAGGCCTAAGAAGACACAATGAAGCAAGGGGGGGCCCAGGTGGTGGTATAGCCCATAGGAGGTCAACTTATGAGAGTTTTATCCCTCTTGGGCCCAGATCACGTCCGATCGCTGGGTCCTCGAGGTCATCAGAGAGAGCTACACATTGGAGTTTGCCAGACCGATTGGCCCCTCGTTTATTCAGTCACTCTGCAAGGCCCACGAAAAGTCAGCGGTGGCGAGAGACATCTAGGGGCCGTAGTGCACGGTCCCGAGCATCAGTGTGGATCAGGTCTGTATTTGATTTACCTTGTGATGCCCAAAAAGGAGGGCTCCTTTCAGCCTATTCTCAACCTCAGGCAGGCAAACTGGTGCCTAAGGGTGCCCCATTTCCACATGAAAACATTGCGGTCCGTCCTAGTGGCAGTGAGAGCAGGAGAGTTTTTGATGTCCCTCGATCTAACTGAGGCGTATTTGCGTATTCCTATTTGACCAGAACATCAGCAATTTCTCCACTTCATGGTGCCTAGGCATTTCCCTTTGGGTTCACAACGGCGCCCTGTACCTTCACCATGGTGATGGTAGTGGCGGTGGCACTTTGCCAAGAAGAGATCCTTGTTCATCTTTACCTGGATGACTGGCTCATTTGGGCAAAATCAAGGAAGGAAAGCGTGCAGGCAACAGCAACTTTGAGGCTTTGTGTGAAGAAAGGCAGTATAGGCCATTCACAGCTACCATCCCAGACATCTTGGCTGTCCTGCAAGCAGGCTTTGAGAAGGACTTGGCCCCTAGTTTCCCAACAGGAGCTCTGCATTTCAAGCAAAGGTAAGAGTGTATGTTTTTTAATCACTAGCTCTCTGCCTGAGAGCTCTTAAAGGGATTTTGGTACATTTTTAAAACAAAGTTACATTCTTTGTGGTGCTTCTTTAGTGGTGTAGGTTTAAATCTCTGCTTTTAATCTCTTTCCCAGCTCTTTGAAGCCACTGACACCTCATCAAGAGTTAGTTCCCTCCCTACCCACCCCAAGAGTTAGTTCCCTTCCTACCCACTCCATCTCCCGCTCTTGCTTTATAGGGCAACTCCCCAATTTGCTACACACAGGGATTTAGAACAGCACATTTAAAACACACTTAAAAGATGTTAACTGCTCTTTCTCTGAAAGAACAGCTAAGAAATAGGCTGGTACTTTGGTAGGTCTCTCTCTCTATTTTGCTTCAACAGGTACCAAAGCTCCATCAACTGAACAATGGATGGGAAAAATCATATTGCCAAAGCTGTTGCCCATCTTATAGCTTCCACCTCTATCCAGACAGAGGTCCCAATGCCAGCTGAAGAGCCATTTTCATGTGCAGGATGCCTGCATGCTAAAGCTCTCAGGAAACAAGTGAAGGATCTCAGAGAAGAGGTGGCAAGGCTGAGGAGCATTCAAGACAGAAGTACATTGATGAGATGCTTCTTGAAACGTCCAATCTCTCCAGCAGAGGTGCCTACAGAATGACGAAGGTTGGACACAAGTCACCAGGGCCTGCAGGCCACTCGAACACCTCCAGCCCTTGAATTGAAGAACCATTATGCAGCCCTGGAAGTGGAGGAGGTGAAAGCATTCCAGGAAAGGGAAGAACCAGAGCTCGAGCACTCCAACATCGCAGAATCAGTGACCACAAGGAAGCAAAGGGTAGTGGTGGTTGGTGATTCTCTTCTGAGGGGTACTGAGGTGTCCATCTGCTGACCAGGCTTGATGTCCAGAGAGGAGTGCTGTCTGCCAGGTGCCAAAATTCGAGATGTTATGGTGAGTTTGCCGAGACTCATAAAGCCCACTGATTATTACCCGATGTTGTTCATCCATGTCGCCACAAATGATACTGCCAGATATCCCTCTGACGAATCCAAAATGACTTCATGGCTCTGGGACAAAGGTTGAAGCAGCTAGATGCACAGGTAGTGGTCTTTTCAATCCTCCCTGTTGAGGGTGAAGGCCAAGGCAGAGAAGCTCGCATCCTGGAGATAAATGCCTGGTTGCGTGGATGATGTCATCATGAGCGTTTTGGTCCCCTAGAAAATGGGATGCTGTTCCAAGGGCTGCAGAGTAGAGATGGCATCCATCTGTCCAAAAAGGGGTCAATTTGTCTTCAGTAGCAGACTGACTAACCTATTGAAGAGGACTTTAAACTAGATTCGTTGGGGATGGGTGAAGAAAGCCCCCATGTAAGTGAAAGCCCCCGGGTAAGTGAAACATTAAATATGTTTATGGAAATGGGTAAAAGGGACAACATCTGGAAAGCGGTGTGTATAAATGCCTTTAACATGGGAAATAAGTTCCCAGATGTTGAGGCTTTAATGGGAGAGACTTTGGATTTAGTAGCGGTTACAGATGTTCACGGACAACCATGACTGGGATGTAACTATACCAGGCTATACTTTTATTTAGAAAGGACAGGGTAGGAAGAAGGGGAGGAGTGGTGGCACTATATGTAAAAATAATATTAAAGCTATGAAAATACAAGGCTCAAAAGGGAGAGAGGAGGAACTGTTGATTAAACTAGAAAGAGGTAAAGAGATATCCATTTGCATTGGTGTGATTATACAGACCTCCCTCACAGGGAGAAGAAGTGGATGGAGATTTAATAGAAGACATACGCAGCATTGCCATTGATAGGGGATTTCAATAAGCTGGATGTTGATTGGGGTATACCTACTGCAGCGTCATCTAGAAGTAAGGAGATCCTTGTTTCTTTACAGGAAGAACTATTCAGGCAACTGGTAATAGAACCCACACGTGAAGGGGCCATACTGGACTTGATGCTTACCAATGGTGAAAATGTTTCTGATGGGATCATCTCGCATCCAGTGATAAACCAGATGGTGTGGTTCAGTATTAGGACTAGGGCTGTTAGAATCCATTCAAAAGCGAGTGTCTAAGGCTTTATGAAAACTAACTTTGCCAAGATGGGCCAATACCTCAAGGAGTCATTAGCGGGATGGAAACAGCTGGGGGATGTAGAAAAACATTGGGCAAAACTGAAAGGGGATATTTTAAGGGCAACCAACCTTTTTGTTGGAAGGGTAAATAAAGATAAAAGGAAAAGGAGGCCGCTATGTTTCTCAAAAGAAGTAACTGAAAAGGTGAAGAAAAAGAGGGAGACCTTCATGAAATACAAGAAATCACAGAGAGAGGAAGACAGGCATCTATATTTGGAAAATCTTAGAGAGACTGGCAAAGTAGTTAAGAAAGCAAAGATTCAAAAAGAAGAGGAAATAATCAATGCAATAAAATGGTGGGTATAAGACATTTCTCAGATATATTAGTGATAGGAGGAAGGGCAAAAGTGGTATTGTCAGACTCAAGGGTGAAGGGGAGGAATATGTAGAAGCTGATGAGGATAAAGTGAACTTGGGGACGTTCTAGCAGCTCCACTGACTGACCTTTTCAATGCCTCGTTGGAGTCGGGAGTGGTGCCAGAGGACTGGAGAGAGGCAAATGTGGTCCCTTTACACAAAAGTGGAAGTAAGGATGTGTTTGAAAACTACAGGTCAGTTAGTTTAACCTCGGTGGTGAGTAAATTATTGGAAACGCTGTTGAAAGAGAAAATAGTAAGGTTTCTGGAGTCCAACGGATTACTGGATCCAAGGCAGCATGGATTCACCAAAGGCAGGTCTTGTCAGACAAATCTGATTGATTTCTTTGTCTGGGTGACCAGATGTGGTGTATTTAGATTTCAGTAAAGCCTTTGACGCCATTCTGTACAGGCGACTTATAAACAAACTGAGCACCCTTCGAATTGACCCTAAAGTATCTTCATGGGTAAGAAATTGGTTGAGTGGGAGTCTACAAAGGGTGCAGGTAAATGGAGCTCACTCTGAGGAGGAGGTTACCTGTGGAGTGCTGCAGGGATCTGTCCTTTGTCCGATTGTTTTTAACATCTTTGTTAGTGATACTGCGGAAGGGCTGTCAAGTAAAATTTGCCTCTTTGTGGATGATATCAAAATCTGCAATAGAGTAGACACCCAGGAATCCATTGATAACATGAGGAAGGATCTAGCTAAGCTTGAAGAAAGGTTTAGAATTTGGCAGCTGAGATTTAATGTTAAAAAATGCAGGGTCATGAATTTGGGCTGCAGCAATCTAAGGGAACGATACATTATAGGGGATGAAGTACTTCTGTCTATAAAAGAAGAGCAGGACCTAGGCGTGATTGTGTAGGATGATCTTAAAGTAGCTAAACAGAAAAGGCTATGGCGAAAGCTAGCAGGATGCTTGAGTGCATAGAGAGAGAAATGGCCAGCAGGAGAAAGGAGGTCAAAGTGCCTCTGTATGAGTCCTTGTGGACCTCATTTGGAGCATTGTGTGCTGTTCTTGAGACCGCACCTTCAAAAGGATATAAACAGGTTGGACTCGTTCTAGAGCAGGGGTCTCAAACTCAAATTGCTTTGAGGGCCAAATGAGGACTTGTAGAGTAACCCGGGGGCCGCACAAGACGCAGGCCTCATTTGCATAAGGGCATCATTTGCATAAATATTTGCATAATGTTACCATACACTAACTTTTAGTAAACATGCCTCTTAATGAGTGTATGGATAAAGAAAGACTAAAAGATTTCTACATTACTATAAACCAGTGCCAACCGCCAGGCACATTAGGAACTACTAGAAACACTGCCCATTTAGAACCCATAGCAAACCTGCCGTGTCCTAACAGCACTACCAGGACTCACAAAGCACCATACCCTAACTATCAAAAGGCAACACTGCAAATATTAAATCAACACATTTCAGAGAATAACAATACATGACCTACTCGGGAAAGAGAACAAGTGGCAATGTCAAATAGGAATTACATAAACAGAATACCTCAGCTCAGTTACACATGCAGAACATACACCATCACCAAACAAGGAATCACAATTTAGAAACAGGAAGACAATTAAACTGGGAACCCCAAAAGCCAAACTTAGAATGTACAACACTGTAGAAATAAAACTATACATTGATTTCCTCTTGTATTAAATAAAGTGCAGACGTTAAAGATGCACATTTCCAAGAGCTGACATATTTCAGTTAATAAATTCAAAATAAAGAGATATTTTTCTACCTTTTGTGCATTTTTTTTTCAGTTGCAATTGTTCCAGTCACTTTCTTCTGGTTTCTTTGTGTCTTCTGCTAACTCTCCATCGTCTGCTGTCCATTTCTCCTTTCTTCTTTCCTAGTTTTTTTCCATTCTCTCTACATCTGCTTTAACATACTAATCATTCTCCTTTTGCTCTTTCCTCATTCCTATTTCATCCACTCAAATTTTACCCCTCCATCCTCAATCCCCACTTACTCTCCCAATACCCGGCCAATTGTAGATTTTTCTTTCCCACACAAAATATATTTCCCCTCTCCATTTCACTCTCCCAGCCCCATCCCATTCTAATCGTCCCCCAACATCAACTCCCTTCTAGCTCCTGCCCAACCCAGCATCCGCTCCCTTCTAGTCCCCGCATCATCAGCCCATTTCCAGTCCTAGCTCCCTCCCCTCACAGCCCAGTTCCTTTCCAAGCCCCCCTCCCCATCAGCCCATTTCCATTCCAAGCCCCCTTCCACTCAGCCCATTACCATTCCAAGACCCTGTCCCCATCAGCTATTTGCAGTTCAAGCTCCCCCTTCTACTCGGCCCATTTCCAGTCACAGCACCCCCCCCAGTCCATTACCAGTTCTAGCCCCCCCCCTAGCCCATTATCGGTCCTAAGTCCCCCAACAGCCCACTTCCAGGCCTAACCCTTCCATCGCCCCATCTTCATTCTTAGCCCCCCCATAACCCCATTTTCAGTCTTAGGCCCCAAGTCAGACCACCTCCAGTCCTAACCCCCATCTGTCCATTACCAGTCCTAACCCCCATCACCCCATTTTCAGTACTACCCCCCCCCCAGCCCACATCAAGTCCTGCTCCCCCCCTACATCAAGTCCTGCTCCCCCCCCACATGTCCTGCTCCCCCCCCACCTCAAGTCCTGCTCCCCCCCACATCAAGTCCTGCTCCCCCCCAGCCACACATCAAGTCCTGCTCCCTCCCCCCCCCCCCCCCGGGAAAATTAAACTTTAAAAAAACCCCGGCTTCTGCTGCTGCTGCCGCCGCTGCCGTGGCCGGCAATAGCAGCAATATCGCAAGTCCCGCGGGCTCCCCCCCCACCCGGCAGATCCCTTCCTGCTTGCCTGCCAGTTCTCCGCTTCGGCTTTCAGAGCCGCGAAGGGAGAGCTTCTCCCTCGTGACTCTGTTAAGCCCGCTGGGGCAGATGGGAAATTTCCCATCTGCCCCGGCGAGCTTAACAGAGTCGCGAGGGAGAAGTTCTCCCTTCGCGGCTCTGAAAGCCGAAGCGGAGAACTGGCAGCATTGGCAGGCAAGCAGGAAGGGATCTGCCGGGTGGGGGGGAGCCCGCGGGACTTGCGATATTGCTGCTATTGCCGGCCACGGCAGCGGCGGCAGCAGCAGCAGAAGCCGGTTTTTTTTTTCCCCCCTTTGCATCGCGGGCCGCACAAGGGGCGGCCCGCGGGCCGCGTGTTTGAGACCCCTGTTCTAGAGGGTGGCTACTAAAATGGTTAGTGGTCTTCGTTATAAGGCATGTGAGGACAGATTTAAAGATCTTAATATGTATACTTTAGAGGAAAGGCAAGATAGAGATGATATGATTGAGGCATTTAAATACCTCTGTGGCATAAATGCACAGGAGGAGAGCCTCTTTTGATTGAAAACAAGCTCTGCTATGAGGGGACATAGGATGAGGGTGAAAGGGGATAGACTCAGGAGTAATATGTGGAAATATTTCTTTACGGAAAGAGTGGTAGATGCATGGAATAGTCTCCCAGTGGAGGTGGTAGAGATGAGGCAGTATCTGAATTCAAAAAAGGCATGGGACAAACACAGAGGATCTCTAAAGGAAAAAAGGGGACTGTTGTAGGGGTTGATATGGAAGGGCAGACTAGATAGGCCATGTGGTTTTTTTCTGCCATCATGTTTCCATGTTTCTAGTTCCTTGAGGGTGCAGGTGACAGCCCTTTCATGTTATCGGAGCAGAATACAAGGAGTGTCATTAGGAATGCACCAGGATGTGGTACGGTTCCTGAAGGCGGTGAAGCAGCTCCTTCCACCGTTAAGGTCCGTCGTGCCTTCTTGGGATCTCAATTTGGTATTAGGGGCCTCGATGAAGGAGCCTTTTGAGCCGTTGGGTGGCGCCTCGCTGAAAGATTTGAACGTCAGATTCGGGGACTGGAAAAGCTTTCGCCTTTGTGGCGTTGGTTCTTGCTGTGGCGTTCGGGGATATGGGCCGACCCATTCTCTTGCCCCACCCACTTGGTTCTGCAGTACCCACTCCATCTCTCACAGGCAGGCCTGGTCCAACTCGGTCAGGGTCTACCTGAGCGCGATGTCGGCCAAACACCACCCAGTCAAGGGTGGACCCCTCTTGGGCCAGCTGCTGGTTTCCTGCTTCATGTGTGGGCTGCTTCTTTCTAGGCCCCCCATCCGGTTGCTTCCGACATAGTGGGATCTGAATGTCATCCTCACGCGGCTAACCCAGATGCCCTTCGAGCCGATGGCGTCTTGCTCGCTTCGGTACCTTTCTTGGAAAGTGGTTTTTCTGGTACCCCTCACCTCGGCCCGGAGGGTCATTGAGCTTCAGGCCCTGATGGCCGACGCTCCCTATATGAGATTCTTCGGGAACCGGGTGGTTCTACGAACACACCCTAAGTTTCTCCCGAAGGTTTCTCAGATTTCTACCTCAATCAGGAGATAGTGCTTCTGACCTTCTTTCCGAAGCCCCACGCTGACTGGGCATCGGCGATCCTCCACACCCTCGACTGTAGGAGGGCTCTCTCCTGCTAACCGTTGTGCGCCCACCGCAGGTCCAAGCTGCTCTTCATCTCCTATGACCCTGTCTGTTTGGAGCTTTCAGTCACCAAGTGCACCCTTTCCCTCTGCATGGCGGACTGCATCGCCTTCGCCCAGGCTCAGGATGGGCTATAGCTGGACTGCTGAGTCACGGTGCACGGTTTCCATGCAAGGGTAGTGTCGGTGGCACATCTGCGCTTCATCGCTCTGGTGGACATTGCCGAAATGCAACCTGGTACTCGGCTAACACCTTCGTGACGCATTATTGCCTGGAGAGGGAGTCTTGTTGGGATAGGGCCTTCGGCCATGCCGAACTCTGTAATCTGTTCGAGGTTGAGGCAGCTCTGGCCCTCCGACCCTTCTTTTGTGACTACCAGGAGTGTGGTCTTCCAGGACATGGGTCCTCAGACTCTCTTCGGCTACCATTGTCTGCTCACATCTCGGTGTGGTACATTTCTACAGGTCCTTGGTGGACTAGTTGGGGATTCCCATATGTGAAGATTGACTTCCTGCTTGTTCCTGGAGGAAAGCATAGTTACTCGCCTGTAACAGGTGTTCTCCAAGGACAGCAGGAATAAGTCCTCACAAGTCACCCACCTTTGCACTGAACCTTTATAGCATGGTCTCAATAAACTAAACTAAATTTCACATCTGCAGATACAGGTAGTATCTGCAGATGTGACAGAAAGTCCAGTGTAAACGCCTGAAAAATATCAGGGCTTAATCCTGTAGACTAGTAAGAGCGGTGGACTAAAACACATGAAGGGGTGTTTTAATGCTCCTAGAAAAATAGGAAGGCCCCTTCTTTTGCTCTGTCACATGCACATGGACAGCAGTCTCTGGGAGGCTGATTTCCCACCCCTGATTGTGGAGTTGACCCCTTCTATTGTCTTGGCACCTTATATCTGGCTCAGGTTTGGCAGATCAGAGGGTTGTTGGTGGTAGTGTGGGTGGTTGGAGTCTGGGTGCTTTTCACTTGCGGTGGGACCCTTTTCTGTTTATGGCTGCAACTGCGGTCTCCTGGAGGTTTTCGACTGTAAGGGGAGTTCTGTTGGCCACAGCAAAAACACACCTTCTAACTCTCTGGTAACCAGGAAACACAAGGCGACATAGTAAAAACGGTCCTTTATTAACTAGACCCCTAAATGGCTGTGTTGCGGCAGAGCCTTCATTAGGGGGAATCAAGTGGCCTTCATCAGGGGGAATCTCAAAGAGAACAAGAATTGTAAAAGTAAATAAATTTGTACGTAATTAGAAAATAGAATAATCCAAATGCATCCAAAAGACAAAAATACAGAAAAAGAAACATGACATAAATGCTGAACCAGTGATGTACATTTAAAATGTGCATAAGACATTGATAGAAAAGGCTTATATAAAAACAAAGTGGTAAAAAGGTATGAATAATTACAGTTAGTAAATACATAACATCAAAGCAAAAACTGTTACAGAATCAAAAACTGAAAAAAGCAGCTAAATGTGTGTCATGCAGTAAATACCATCATTAAAAAACCACCATGTGTGTAAAAAGGGGAGAGAAGGAGGCGGCTGAGAAAATCACAGAACTCTTGTAGTTAACAAGGTTTAAAGCTATAAAAAGTAATTGAGCAATGATCTAGTAAAAGTCACTCACTGTGAATATAAAAATATAAAAGGAGAGTGAGCCATCTATATGTTCAAACTAGAAAGAAAAATAGAAGTTTAAATCAATAGAACTATAAATAATCTTGTGAAGTACGACACGAGACCACCACGACTAACATTATTTAAAATCATGAAGGAATATAAATCAAAATGCATGATACAAAATTGTATTTAGAGAATATAGTTCATGTTATCATAAATGAAGTAAGTGCCAGAATCAAAGCTTTAATCATAAAAATGGCATGCCATAGTCAAGTACATTTTCGATGCATGTCAGAACTGTGTCTTGTAAGACCTTAAAAAATAGGAGACCACATACGGCATAAAGTATTAAATAATGAAGTACCAATAGGGGAGGAATCAAACAAATCAGGCTTACACAGCAGCAATACTGCCCAAACATATATATCTACGTCCAGTAGCCATCCTACCATCCTGCATGCACACAGATCTTAAAATTACTTGTCCAAACTATCCTGTTATAAAATCTTCTTTTAAATTGCAGAGAGAACAACATGCAGGCTTCAAAAGTGTTCATAACCACTGACCTCTGTGGACAGAAGTTCCTGTGTTTCCTGATAGAGTCTCGACACCAGTTGCGGTAAGATGTTTTTTGTTTAATGTATATTGTCTGGACCATGGAACTGCAGTGTTCTAGGAGACCTGCTGGTACTGTGCATTCAGACTTAAGGTTGAAGTCATCAGAAGAGAAGCTGAATGCTGTTAAGAAACACTTCTCTCCTCTTGTGGGTGGGCATGGGGTGGGGTTATGGAATAGGGTTAAAAAGATTATACAAATGTGATAAGAGAATGTGGAAAATGGTTTAGCCATGAAAATGGATACAAATTATTACACCAATGGTATTACAGTCTCAATAGATTAAAGAAGTGGAGACTCATCCCGCCACATGACTGTTGATGAAATTGTGAATAAAAGGGATTCTGTCTTCATATTTATTGAATTTGTCCCATCATTCAAATATACTAGACTGAGGTAATTTCATGGATATCTTTTGTAATGGAATCCAGTTGACATTTGATTGATGATTTTACTCAGTCTGCTTTTTGAAGGGATTTCTGGTAGTGCATAATTTGACCTCTCATTGGGGCTACTAAAGATTGATTCCTGGTTATGCAAGGTATGGCAAGCATGCTATTAAACATGCAAGGGATCATTACTGCGATATACAAATGGTTTGATAAGGTGACATTTTACTTACCAGATAATGTCCTTTCCTTGGGTCATACTAGACCAGTCCAGGCCCCGCCCCTGTTTTTGCTCTGTTCTTCTGCGGCAATTCCTTTATGTCCACTATGATTTATATACTTTGCTCTGCAGGTCCATCTTCTGTGGACAGCCTTTTGTTTATGCTTTCTTGTACATTGTTCTCTAGAGTTAGCTTTCTTACTGTTGCTCTTGTTGAGGATGTGTGAGACTTGCCATGTTCTCCCATATGCTTTGGGACGAATACTAAAGAGACCTGTGGTGACTGACATGGATAGAGAGGCAATAGAGTGATATCGTTGAAACCTGGGCTTTTTTCATTAATTCTTTGTCTCCACAAATCTGCTGATAGGGGAACACAACCCACTTGTCTGGACTGTTGTGTTCACCTAGCGGCAGATTTGGGGAGAAAAAGAACCAGCGAAAAGTCGAGGTTTCAATGACATCATTCCCTTGCCTCTACCCATCTCTACCAAAGCATATGGGAGAACATGGCAAGCCCCACACAACCTCAACATGGGCAACAGTGAGTAAGCAAACAGAGAACTATGTACTGTACAAGAAAGCATAAACAGAAGGCTGTCCGTAGAAGATGGACCTGCAGAGCCAAGTATATAAAACATAGAGGACCTAAGGGTACTGCCTCAGAAGAACATAGCAAATAGTACCAGGGGATGAGCCCTGGACTGATCTGGCAGGATCTAAGGAAAAGACATTAACTGGTAAATAAAATGTCGCCTTCTATATCGTCCTGCTAAACCAGTCCAGACAAGTGGGACATACCAAAGCTTCGCCTCCAATGAGGGGGAAGAAGACACAGTAGAAACTGTAGAGCCAGGCTGTATCCACCCAAGGATGGACATCCAAGCGGAAATGCTTGACAAAACTGGAAAGTGATGCCCATGTTGCCGCCCGCCAAATATCTACAGGGGCTACCGAGCTCTGTTTCACTCACAAGGACATTTGCACTCAGGTAGAATGGGCGCATAAACCCTCTTCAACCTGCCGGTTCTGCAACAAATATGCCAAGGCAATTGCATCCTTAATCCAGCACTCCAATGCAGACTTTGCCGCCATGTCACCTTGCATGGGACAGCAAACAGCACAAAAAGATGGTCTGACTTACGAAAAGAATTTGTAACCTCCAAGAACCAGAGAAGCACCCTCCGGACATCCACAAGGCGAAGATCCTTACCATTCTGCCGACTCTGAACGAGGACAGGCAAACCACCTGGTTCACAAGAAAGGGAGACATCACTTCAGGGAATAAGGAAGACACAGACCGAATGGAAACTGCTTTCTCAGAAAAAGATAGGTAAGTCCTCAAATGGTTTACATCCTACCTCATTGATGGCCATCAACAAATTAAAGATCAGCCAGAACATCTCCATCCCATTCAAACAGACGCAAGGAGTACCTCAGGGATCAACTCTCTCTGCACTCTTATTCAACCTCTACCTTCAGCCGCTCTGCACACTCGTAAGATCACATAACCTCTATGTCCACATCTACGCTGACGATACCATGATCTATGGCCAATCGACACAAACCAACCCTCACTCTCTACCCACTAGGACTGCTTCCCTGATGTGTCCAACTGGCTAAAAGACAATAACCTACAAATTAACTACAGCAAAATTGAGGCTCTCTTCATAACAAGAGACACCAATTTTGTCCCACCCCAACGATAACACTGAACAACACACCAATCCAAAGCCGGACCAGTCAGGTACCTTGGAATCACCCTAGCTCAACGCCTCACATTCAAAACACACATCAACAAAACTGCCCGGACCGTATATAACAAAGCGAAGACACTGCAACGCCTCTGACCATTCCTTGATCCCACAGATTTCCGTTCTATTCTGCAAGCCTCCGTGATACCTCACATTAATTATTGCAATGCTATCTACCAAGGACTTCCCAAATCCTTACTCCTGCCCCTACAAACTGCTTTCCACTCAACTGCAAGGGCCATACAAGCAGCAAAAAGACTGGACCACATCACACCTATACTAAAGCAGCTCCACTGGCTCCCACTACAGAGCTGTATTAAATACAAAACAATCATCCTAACTCACAAGGCAATCCACGTTGTCGCCCCCCCCACACCTCCACATTCTACTGCAGACCTCCCTGCCACATAGATCAAGATGGATCTCCATGAAGAACACCCTCATCATCCCACACTGCAAAACCAAATCCAGCCAGCAAACATGTAACTGTGCCTTCCAACTATACGTACCATCAACGTGGAACATCCTACTGGACCAGTTAAAGAACATCACAGACCTTGCCACATTCTGAAAACACCTGAAGACACACCTATTTACAGAACATTTCAGCCCCATCACATTAAACCCCCTCCCCCCCCCCCCGGAAGAAAAACAACAAAAAGACAATCTCTGTGAATAGTCCGCATATGTATATAGTTATGACCCCTATGAGTTAACAATTACATATTGTATATAGTGTACTGTTTTTACCTAATTTACTATTTTACCTCTGACCTATTTTGCAAATTAATTTAATGTACATTCACTTATTGTTCACTAAATCGCATTGATCCGATGAAAGGTGGTATATAAATACAGCTAAATAAATAAAATAAAATCAGGATCTTGGAAAGACAGAGCCGGCAGCTCAGAATCTTCCTTGCAGAACAAATCGCAACCAAGAAGACAGTCTTGAGCGTCAAATCCTTCATAGTAGGTGCCTTTCAGTAGCTCAAATGGCTCCAACTTCAGGGTCCTGAGCACCAGGCACAGATCCCAGGAAGGGATCAAAGACCGGAGGATATAAGGCTAGAAACATCCGGGTGTAAGGCTAGAGGCTTACTTGCCAAAGGACCTCTGAAACAGGTCAAAGCTGCCATATGAACCTTCAGGAAGCTAAGAGAAAGGCCCTTCTCCAGACCGACCTGCAGAAAAGGCCAACAGAGATGACCACTTGGCTGCCTCAGGAGCCAGCTGTCGTTCACTGCACCAGACCCGCACATATGCCAGGTTGGTAGACCTCCTCCGGGCTCTGAGCAGACAGCAGAACCACTGCTGGAGAGTAGCCTCATACACTCTGTCTCCTTTCATGAGCCAAGCTGTAAGGAAGAAGGGAGCCGGGTCCTCCAAGATAAGTGGCCCACAACACAATAGGCCCAGAGACAGAGGCAAATGAAGAGGTGGCGCCGGCAGGAGCCGCATTAGATCTCCAAATCAGGCTCTTCTCCAGGAACAAGTAGGAAGTCAGTCCTCACATATGGGTGATGGCACCGATGGAGCCCGCGGGGAGCATTTCCCCAGCTTTCAAAGAAAGCCTTTGGGAATGCCACCACCCATGCATGGTCCCCTTCCCGCCCAATGGTGCCATCTTGATCAGTCTCCTTTTTTCCGTGGAGCCCTTTGGACGCATGTCCCTGTACCTTGGAAAAAGTTTCATATTTGTTTCTCTAATTCTGGTTTTCTGGTCCTCTTCCCAGGTTCCCAGTGCCCCAGCAATGGCAGCGGGCCCCGGGACTTTGCTGTTTTTCATTTTTTTCCTGTTTCTTCATCTCTAGTGTGTTTCGCACCCTTTTCAACCGCTGACCAAATCGAAGGTCTTCAACGTTGCAGTGATTCTTTTTGCCCCCATGGCCTCTGGTTTCAAAATGTGTGACAGATGCTCCAAAAACATGTCGCTCACGGACACCCATGACTGCTGTCTTAGGTGTCTAGGAGCTGACCATAATCCAGAGCTCTGTTCTCTTGGTAAAAAGATGTCCTCCAAGGTCATCCAGAGCCGTAAGCAGAAACTGGATGATATTTTCGACAAGGCGGCCCCATTGTCCCCGGAAGCTTCCTGCTTCACTGACCTTCAGCCTCTAGGGTCCCCCGCGGCCCCTCTTCGGCCCCGGCGTCACTCTGAGCAAGGGTCCTCCGAAAGAGAGAGGAAGAAGGCGGCCTCGAGGACCCTGTCGGGGGCTCCAGACAAGCGTGAGCGTTCTCGCGCTTGGTCCCTCAACCCTCCTCGGCAGTCCCAAGAGTCTGAGAAGGAGCAGTTGTGAAAGGTACCTTGTACAGATACAGAGGCCTCCGGTGATGGTGCTCGGTCTTCTGAGGGTCGTCCCGGCGAGGACCCCCTCTCCTCGACTCCCGACCCGATCACCCTGGCGTCGGCGTCACAGGGCCTCACTCCCGAGTGGGAGGCCCGTATGCTGGCACTGGAGCGCAGTGTTTCTGCCTTCCTTGCTGCCCAGCAGGCACTGTTGCCAGGCCCCGCTGGCATGCACCCTGAGACCTCAAGGGTGACGCCTGTGATGGCTCCCCAGACTGTTGTGACAACCCCTGAGAGCCAGGGGCCTCATGAGGGATCCTGGCAGAGGTTTCAATCTCCATCCCGGTCTTTGGGTGCAAGATCTTCTCAAGCATCCTCTGGCAGGGCGACTGGACATTCAGGATGCATACGCTCACATCCTCATCCACCCCAAACACAAAAAATACCTGTGCTTCAGGATACAAGGGAACCACTACCAATACAGGATGCTTCCCTTCGGTCTCGCATCCACCCCGCAAGTGTTCACCAAATGCCTCGCAGTGGCCGCAGCCCTCCTTTGTCTGCAGGGCATCTTCGTCTATCCTTACCTAGACGACTGGCTAAATTACAGGAGAGACAGCTGATGAGGCACAGTGGGCCACAGCCCGCACCGTCCACCTCCTCGAGCACCTCAGCGTTGTGGTCAATTATCCGAAGTCTCATCTCACTCCGGTCCAATCCCTGGAGTTCATCGGTGCTTGCCTTGACACTCAGCAGGTGACAGCCTTCCTTCCCCAGGATAGGGCAGACCGCCTCATCTCTCTGGCATCCGCGGTTCAGCACGATGGCACAGTATTGGCCCGAGCGATGCTCTGTCCCTTTGGCAATATGGCCTCAACCGTCCAGTCATCCCCGATGCCCGCTTGCACATGCAGGCAGCTCAGTGATGCCTTCAAACTCAGTGGGCTCAGGCGACGGGTTGTCTCCGAGACCCCATCTCGGTCACTCCCCAGCTGTCCGAATCCCTCGACTGGTGGCAGGTCGCCCAGAATCTGCTTCGAGGACTGCTATTCCAGGCTCCACAGCACAACGTGGTTTTGACCACAGACGCCTCCCTCACGGGCTGGGGAGCACATTGCGGTGAGCTCCACACGCAGGGGACTTGGTCCTTAGAGGAGTCCTGACAGCCTAACAACCTTCTTGAACTCCGGGTGGTCCTGCTCGCCCTCTGGGTGCTCAGGCACTGCGTTCACCACCGGGCGGTGCTTGTCTGAGGGGGGGGGGCACCGGCTTTTACAGCTTCAGCCTGAAGGCGGTAGCCCTGTGGTCTGGCAAGGCATAGCCCTACGGGCTACCTATCTCCCAGGCCAGGACAACGTCCTGGCAGACAAGCTGAGTTGGATCCTCCAGCCACACAAGTGGCGCCTCTGCCTGCAGATGGCACAGTGGCTGTTCCAGCGTTGGGGGACTCCGGTTCTTGACCTCTTCGCCAGCCCAGTGAATTTGCTGCTCCCATGACTCTGCAGCCCAGTTCCCCACTCGCACAGGGAAGCCTCCGATGCCTTCCTGCTGTCGTGGATGCACTGCCTTCTGTATGTGTTTCCTCCCACTCCGCTCATAGTGCGAGCTCTCCTCAAGATATAGCGGGACAGGGCCTCGGTGATTTTCATGGCTCCGTGGTGGCCTCGGCAGCCCTGGTTCCTGCTGCTGCTCCACCTCTCATCGGAGCCTCTGGTTCCTCTCGGCAACACGCCGGACTTGTTGACTCAGGAGGAGGGTCTGCTACTTCACACGAACTTGAGATCCTTATTCCTCACGGCTTGGAGGCTGAGCAGGTTGCTCTAGCCCCCCTTCATCTCCCAGTGGAGATCAAGGACGTATTGCTGGCTTCGCGCTAGGACCTCAACTAGGAGGGCTTACGCCTTTAAATGGCGTCTGTTCTCGGTGTGGTGCTCGGGGATACGGGCTGACCCGTCCTCTTTCCCCATCCACTTGGTCCTGCTGTACCTGCTCCATCTCTCGCAGGTGGGCCTGAAGTCCAACTCGGTTAGGGTCCATCTGAGTGCGATCTCGGCCAATCACCACCAAGTCGGGGGCAGACCCCTCTTGGATCAACTGCTGGTTTCCTGCTTCTTGAGCGGGCTGCTTCTTTCCAAGCCCCCTATCCGGCCACCTCCAGTGGAGTGGGATCTCGATGTCGTCCTCACGTCCATCCGCCCTTCAAGCCGATGGCGTCCTGCTCACTTCGGCACCTTTCTTGGAAGTTATTTTTTCTGGTGGCCCTCACTTCGGCCTGGAGGGTCAGTGAGCTTAAGGCCCTGATGGCCTACGCGCACCCTACACGAGATTCTACGGGAACCGGGTGGTTCTCCGAACGCACCCCAAGTTTCTCCGTAAGGTTGTCTCGGATTTCCACCTCAACCAGGAGATAGTGCTGCTGACCTTCTTTCTGAAGCCCCATGCCGACTGGGCATCAGCGATCCTCCATACCCTTGACTGTAGGATGGTGCTGTCCTTCTACCTGCAGGGTATGCAGGTTCACAGTAGGTCCGAGCGGCTCTTCATCTCCTGCGACCTTGCCCTTCTGGGGCTCACGGTCACTAAGCAGACCTTTTCCATCTGGGTGGTGGACTGCATTGTCTTCGCCCAGGCTCAGGCCGGACTACTGCTGGACCGCTGAGTCACGGTGCACGGTGTTCATGCAAGGGCGACGTCAGTGGCACTCCCTGCTGTTGACGGACATCTGCTGAGCCGACACCTGGTCCTCGGCTAACACTTTTGCAACGCATTACTGCCTGGAGAGGGAGTCCCGTTGGGACAGCGCCTTCAGCCAGACGGTACTCCGTAAATTGTTCAGGATTTAGGCAACACCGGCCCTCCTACCCTTCTTTTGTGGCTACCAGGAGTGTGGTCTTTCAGGGACCCAGGGTCCTCGGGCTGTCTTAGGTTACCAGTGACTGCTCATGGTTCGCCGTGGTGTCTTCCTACAGGTTCCCGGTAGCCTGTAGCTGAGGATTCCCAAATGTGAGGACTGACTTCCTGCTTGTTCCTGGAGAAATTGTAATTTCTCACCTGTAACAGGTGTTCTCCAGAGACAGCAGGAATCGGTCCTCACAACCCATCCGCCTCCCCTTGGAGTTGCCCACTCTTCTTAGTATTTTTATCCTTGCCCGAGCTATGTCATCTTACTGATCAAGATGGCACCCTTGGACGGGAAGGGGACCACACATGCTTGGTGGCATTCTTAAAGGCTTTCTTTGAAAGCTGGGGAAATGCTCCACGCAGGCTCTGTCGGTGCCAAAGTCACCCATATGTGAGGACTGATTCTTGCTGTCCCTGGAGAACACCCATTGCAGGTGAGTAACTATGCTTTCTCGGCCAACCCTCTGCCATCAGAATAATCCTTACTGGGTGGCACTCCATACACTGAATTACACGTGCCACCAGGGGCCACAGAGGAAACACATACAGCAAGTGTTTACTTGGTCAAGGTTGAGCCAGGGCTCTGACACCCTCGGTCCCTGTCTCAGTGTGGCGACTGAAGAAACCGCATGCTTTGGCATTGGATTGGGTTGCCATCAGATGCCTCTCGGGCGGGGGAGGGGACCTCAGTTACTCAGAAATAACTGAAACGCCTCCTGATTCAACTCCCACTGTCTTGGAATGAGAGAGTGCTGGCTGAGAAGATCTGTTTCCACAGTATTCACCCTGGCAATGTGCAGAGCTGACTGACTAGGAGGTTCTTCGCCACCAAGGCAAACAGGAGAGCCATCTCCAGAACTACCCCAGCACTCTTTGTGCTGCTTTGTCGACTGTCATAAGCTACTACTATGGCATGGTCTGAGAACATTCCAACCAACCAATCCTCGACTGGGGGCCAGAAACACAGAAGAGCCAACTTGATGGTCCTCGCCTCGAGGCAGTTGATGGCGCACACTGCCTCTCTGTGATTCCAATGGCCTGGGCTGTTCTGCCTTGGCAATGGGCTCCCCAGCTTGGGAGACTGGCATCTGTCGCCAGAAGGATCCATGAGCAGTTGTCTAGCAGCACATCCTTCCTCAGAAGATTAGGCTACTGTCACCACTGCAGGCTGGCCATGACCATCCTTGGGAGCCTGAGCTTGAATTGCTGAGAACTTGGGGACCACTGATTTAGTAAGGACCATTGAAATGGCCACATATGAGCATGCACCCACGGCACCATCTCGATTGTCGCCGTCATCCATCCAAGGAGTTGAAGATCAACCCAGACTCTGGGAACCTGCTGCGAACAGAACGGTTCTAAGCAATCCAACAGCTTTTGACTTTCTCCTCTGTCAGGAAGACTCTACACACTCAGGTATCGAAACGTGCATACAGGAACTCCAGGGACTAGAAATGCACAACTGGCTCTTTCCCCAGTTGATCACCCAGCTGAGGCTCATCGGAAAGGACACCATTCGGGGAGCTACATGAGACGCCTCTGAAAGAGAATGGACATGGATGAGCCAGTAGTCCAGCTATGGGCACGCACAAAACCTTTGGCACCGTAACGCCACAGCCACCACCACCATGACCTTGGAGAACATCCTTGGGGCGATGGAGAGTCTAAATGGGAGGGCATTGAATTGAGAGCCAAGCACAGCAAAACACAGATACTTCACCGATCCCCTGTATTGGGATATGAATATATGCCTTGGCCAAATCCAGAGTTGCTAGGAACTCCCCTCGGCGCACTACTTGAATCATGGGTTACAAAGCTTCCACCCAGAAGTGAATGACACACAAGCATTAGTTGAAACACTTCAGGTCCAGAATGGGCCAGAATGTTCCTTCCTTGTCTGCACCACGAAACAGAATACCTGCCCTTGCTTTGATCGTCCAGTGGAACAGGCATCACTGCTTTTATGAGAGGCAACTTCTCCAAGATGATCCACACAGCGGTCCTGCTGTTCGCAGACCCAGAAAGGGGAGAAGACGAAAGCGGCCAGGATCAGCTCTTTGCATTCCAGGACATAGTCATACTGAAAGGGGACTAGCACCCAGTGATCCTTGGTGACCCAGGCCCATTCCTGAAAGAAGAGGTGAAGCCTGCCCCTAAGCCTTCATTGTGCAGCCTGAGAGGGTGGTCCTCTGGTTGGGACCGGGTCCCTTGGCCCAAGTGCTCCATAAAAGGACTGAGAACAAGCCTGAAGTCCACAAGCAGAGGGGAAGAAAGGCTTTCCAGGCTGGTAGCAACGGGGATCCTAAGATCCCCGGGAGTGCGACCAACATGCCTGCTCCCTCACAGGCGGAGGCTGACGGAAAAGGAGCTCCTGCCTGCTTCACAGGCCCCCTAAACCTGTTCTTTGGAATGCAGTAAGATTTTGTCTTGCCCAGGTCCTTCACTAGCTTCTCCATATCTGATTCAGCAGAAGCATCCCTTAAGGCCATCTGGGCAACCGGACTTTGGAAGATGAATCTGCTGTGTCACTACCGACAGGGCCACAATCCCTGGCCGCTAGCTGTACCAGTCTGTATATTGCATCAGAAAGGAAGGCTGTAGCCAACTCTAAAAGAGGGGTAGACTCATTGGACAGAGGAGACTGAATTCACTGGAACCAGGGCTCAAGACGTCAGGCCTGCACATACCGCGAACTGAAGAATAGCAGCCACAGTGAACATCTTTTGGTCTAGAGCAGTGATGGCTAACCTTTTTGAGCCCGAGTGCCCAAACTGCCGCACAAAACCAAAGAATTTCCTCAAAGGGCCAGCACGTCAATTAAACCTTAACAACAAGATTTTAGTATCTAAAAACTCTTTATAAAGTTGCCTGAACTATGTAACATCATTTGTAAAGGTTGGAATCTTTGTATTGTCAGAGAATCAATTTGATTCACAATCCTTTGGTTTTCATTTCAATTTATTGGCAATTTATAATGTTTTAATGATTTCATTCAATTTAATGAATTTAGGAAGAATTTGATTCAGTTACACAATATATTTTAAATGTATTATTCACATAACATGTCAAATGTATCCTGAGTAAAAAAAAGATAAACTTCTTAAAACTGTTAACTGTGTCAAGACTCGGTGTGTATTCCCAAAGAATCTATACATGAAAAAAATTAATGTGATGTTTGTTGTTGCATGCATGCTGATAACTTGTCAATCCTTGGCTCATAATGCGTTAATTTCAGAGCAACACATGCAGCACTCATGTCATCCGTTAATCTGTTTCTAGCATCAGATTTTATATGATTCAAAGCCGAAAACAGCTGCTCACAAGCATAGGATGACCCAAACAAAGTAAGAAGAGCAATCCCAAGTGCTTTCATGGACTTAAAATTGTCTGGCAGAGAATTCCACGCTTTTAGGATTTCATTTTCAGAACTGCTAGCAGTGATTTCATTTGTCACCCTTTCACACTCAATACGTTCAAGAGCCGCACGCAGGTCATTGAATTTACTTTTCCAGATAGAGCTTTCTTGAAATTCCAGTAGCTCCATTTCTAAGTTTTGAATATCCAACCACTGTAAGCAGGAAAGATCAAGATCTTCAAATGTGGACTTTTCTGAGGAAGTAATAAATGAAAGGGTTGTCTCCATCTTACGGAACTGAGAAAATCTTTTACTAAAATTCTCCTTTGCTTCGGCTACAATGGTGGAATATGCTTTGTGGATTTCCTGGTGTTTTTTATGACTGTCCACAAATGTTGTAGAATTATCCAAATGTATTTTTAGGTTGGGAAAATATTTCAGCTGTCCACTCTCAAGGTCTTTTTCAAAAACATGCAATTTTCTCTCAAAAGCTTTGATGTCACTAAACATGCTTTCTGTTGTTTTTCCCATGCCTTGTAATTTTTTGTTTAGTACATTAAAGTGGTTAGTAAAATCTGTAAAGAACATGAGGTTGGTAAGCCAGGCCATGTTGGTGAGTTGAGGATAGTCTTCCCCCTTTTCGTTCATAAATAGCCTAACTTCTTCCAAGCAGGCCACAAATCTCTCTAACACTTGTCCTCTGCTCAGCCACCGGACATTATTGTACATCAGTAAAGTGTTATATTGTGCCTGAACCTCATCAAGAAGGGCTTGAAATTGTTGAAAATTAAGAGCACGCGCCATGATGAAGTTCACCATTTTTGTTACATCTTTGAGGACATCGTCAAGTTTTTTGCTGCTTTCTTTGGCACAGAGAGCCTCTTGATGTATTATGCAGTGAAATTGAATCAGTGGATGTTTTGCTTCCTTAGCAAAGAAATGAATGAATCCTGATGTTGTCCCCACCATGCTAGGTGCTCCATCGCTAGTAACTGAAACCACTTTTTCTGGACTTATGTCTAGTGATGAAAAAGCCTCCATCACAGCATTGTGGATATCTATCCCTTGTGTTCTTCCAGGCAAAGACAGCAGTTTTACCAGCTCTTCTCTCATGATGTCACCAGTAGCATAACGCAAAATGAGCGCTAGTCTTGCATGGTTAGTAATATCTGTACTTTCATCCAAGCACATGGAGTAGAAGGGTGCTTTTTGTAAGTCGCAAGTAAGCTGTTGACTAACATCAGCAGCCATTCGCAGAACCCTATCAGTATTTCTGCTTAGCGGCATCTCAGAGATGCGCTGCACAATTTTATCCTTGTTTTGGAAATCATGGAAGAGTGAATTACTCCCAGCCAAAATTGCCTTTTTGATAAAATCTCCATCAGAGAGGGGCTTACCATGTTTTGCCATGCACAGTGAAATTTGAAAGCTGGCAACTGTAAGATGATTAGTTTTTGAAAGATAGTTGCTAAAACTAAGAGACTGGGAGTGATATTTCTTTAATTTTCCTACAAGGAACTCTTTTCTTTGAGCTAAACCAAGTTCAGCAACACTGTTATGGTTGGTCTCAAAGTGACGTTTGACACTTGATGTGCGAGACACAACACTTTCATTACACATAATACACAATGCTTTCCCACTGTGTTCAATCACTCCATATGTCTCTGTCCAGGCCTCTTGGAATGATCTTTCACTATCTGTTTTTGCTTTTTTTGCTGTACTCATTTTCTTTGTTCAAGACTTCAAGTCTACAAAAAGATAAAATTTGTATAATAAAAAAAAAACTAATGAAGTGCTGTATACAAATCCGTTCCCATATAAAAAAATATGTGATTGGGGAATTTTATTAATTGTAGACATCTGTTTTGGTCAAAAAATATACCTGTTTAGTTGTTAACATTTGATGTAATTTTTTTTTAAACTAATGGGTGACACAAATGAAACCCAATTAAAAAGCCATTCTGTCATTATACAATAGTGCTGGGGTGCAATGATTCACTAGTTTTCTCGATGCAACGATTTTTCCTCCTGCCGATCCATATGCATCAATCTTGAAGTATGATTTGAGATACAGTAATAGCAGTTAATCAAATTGAATCATTGTGATTTAATAACCATGAATAACTGGACTGAGGTTAATCCTTGTAAAATGTTCATAAACGAGGTAAATCTACCATTAATTAGATCAAGACATGGCTCACGACTAGGGTTACTACCTTTTCTTGTGGCCAAACCCAAACAAATGGCAAATGAATAAATGAAATCCCATCAGAAACCGGACACCAAATAGAAAACATAGACAACAGCCTTATCACAAACCCGAACACAGGTGGCAACCCTAACCTGGACACCTAGACAAATAGCCAGATAATTTAATAGGTTTTTAAAAAGAAGCCCAGATAAGTTTATAATTATAATTAACATTAGTATTATTGGTCCAATTAAACCTAGGCAGCACAGGTAGGGCAAAGTAGAAGTTTACCTAATAATTATTGATGTAGAATGCAGATTGCGTCTCCTGTTCTCCTCAAGTCTCCCGCCAGGGTGGGAGGGCGTGACAGAAGAACGCTCAGTGCTGCAGGCGAGGACCTGGGCGGGTTCAGAGGCGGAGGCGGGGAGTGAGACTTTGTTTCTCACAGCCCCACGGCGGTTCAGGCAGCTAGAGGCGGCGCCGCGAGGAACACATTGCCAGATGAGCTGCAAAGCAGACACCAGCAGGGGCGGCCCAAAGGGGGTCCGGGGCCATGTGCGGAGACTCAGTGCGGGGCCTCATTTGCATAAGTGGCCTTATTTGCATAAATATTTGCATAATGTTACCATACACTAACTTTTAGTAAACATGTCTCTTAATGAGTGTATGGATAAAGAAAGACTAAAAGATTTCTACATTACTATAATCCAGTGCCAACCGCCAGGCACATTAGGAACTACTACAAATGCTGCCCATTTAGAACCCATAGCAAACCCACCGTATCCTGACAGCATTACCAGTCTTAACCCCATCAGCCCATTGCCAGTCCTAACCCCCCCCCCCATCAGCCCACAGCCCATTACCAGTCCTAACCACATCAGCCCACCTCAAGTCCTAACCCCTCCCCATCAGCCCATTTCCTGTCCTAGCACCCCCCATAGCCCATTATCAGTCCTAACCACCCCCCATAGCCCATTAGCAGTTCTAACACCCCCATCACCCCATTTCCAGACAGCCCCCATCAGTCCACAGCCCATTACCAGTCCTAACCCCCCCCAGCCCATTAGCAGTCCTAACCCCCCCCAGCCCATTAGCAGTCCTAACAGCCCCCCCGCCCATTAGCAGTCCTAACAGCCCCCCCACCCCCCTAGCCCATTAGCAGTCCTAACAGCCCCCCATAGCCCATTAGCAGTTCTAACCCCCCCATCACCCCATTTCCATACAGGCGCAATCAGTCCACAGCCCTTTACCTGTCCTAACCACCCCAGCCCATTATCAGTCCTAACAAACCCCCCCAGCCCATTAGCAGTCCTAACCCCCCCCCTAGCCCATTAGCGGTCCTAACCCCCCACACCCCCCCTAGCCCATTAGCGGTCCTAACCCCCCACACCCCCCCTAGCCCATTAGCGGTCCTAACCCACCACCCCCCAGCCCATTAGCGGTCCTAACCAACCCCCCCCAGCCCATTAGCGGTCCTAACAGCCCCCCCCAACCCATTAGCAGTCCTAACCCACCCCCCCCTAGCCCATTAGCAGTCCTAACCCCCCCCAGCCCATTAGCAGTCCTAACAGCGCCCCAGCCCATTAGCAGTCCTAACAGCGCCCCAGCTCATTAGCAGTCCTAACAGCCCCCCAGCCCCAGCCCATTAGCAGTCCAAAAAAAAAAGCTGGCTCTCTGGCTGCTGCCGCTGCCGCCGCGGCAGAATGCAGTGTCCCGCGGGGCCCCCTCTGCGCCGGCTGAGCCCTCTGCCCGGCTTTCAGATTCGCGAAGGGAGAGTGTCTCTCCCTCGCGTCTCTGTTAAGCCCGCAGGGGCTAATGGGAAATTTCCCATCAACCCCTCGCGTCTAAAGGGGCTGATGGGAAATTTCCCATTAGCCCCTGTGGGCTTAACAGAGACGCGAGGGAGAGACACTCTCCCTTCGCGAATCTGAAAGCTGGGCAGAGGGCTCAGCCGGCGCAGAGGGGGCCCCGCGGGACACTGCATTCTGCCGCGGCGACAGCGGCAGCAGCCAGAGAGCCAGCTTTTTTTTTAAATGTAATTTTGAGGAAAGCAGAATGTTCTTTGCGCGGGGCCCCCTGAAACGCGGGGCCTTGTGCAAAAAACATTCTTGCTCAATGGACGGTCCGGCCCTGGACACCAGCACACTCACCTCCCGCCGCGCCGCATATCTTAATTGCGGACCTTCCCGCGTGCCAGCTGCAAGGCCTTCGCGTGCCACAGCTGGCACGCGTGCCATAGGTTCGCCATCGCTGGTCTAGAGTATCCTTTAAGACCGATTCACCTTTCACAGGGGTGGAGGTCTGTCTGGTAACCACCATGACCTGCACATCCACCTTGAAAATAGCAAACCTCTTCCTCTGGGAGAGCATACATCTTCTTATACCCCTGTAACCCTTTAGGCGGGGAGTGGGAGGAATCCAACTCAGATCAGGATGGGCTCTTGAGCACCTCCAGGAATGGGAAGACAGCAGTGGATTTCTTCACCCTATGCAGGAGTGGATGCCTCTTTGGTTTGTGCTCGTGGGAACCCAGAGGCCACAGGGTCTGAATTTCCATGTCAGAATGACTAGGCCTGTTGTAAAAAGGAAAAGAATACTTGGGAGGACAGTCCGGACTCCAGAAGCTTTACTTTTGGATATGAGCCCCCTGCATCAGGGGACATAATCTCCGTTGATCCCTTAAAGGTCGGGAAGCGGCACACAGCATGGTTGCCGTCGCTTCTGGCCGGCTGGTTATCCTTACCCACAGTGCCATTCATCACCTCCTGCCCTAAGGTAAACAAGGCCGGACTAATTGCATCTCCCGGCTTAGAGAGCGGGAACAGTCCTCTAGCGATGACTCGGAAGTTGCCATGCAAGCAGAACAAAGTCCAGAAGCCAGAAATGAGGCACCTTGTTTGCCACAGGCCAAACAACATTTCCTGTAAAAAGACACAGAGACGCAAGGCAAGTATCACAACTGCATGCGCTAAGGTCGCAGTGGCCTGGAAGGAGTATGTTAACAGCACTTACATAGCAATGCTAGTTACAGGTGTTTGAGTAGGAACGTGTGTTGGAGCTGCTTGGGCAAAACATACGTACGGACCATGTAACCGCCTGGCGCACAATAGTAAAAGATATTAACTTGTGCAGAAAATGGTAGGAAACCCCACACCGCGCCAACGGTCGCCAGCCATTCACCCTGAATTGTGCCCCAAATGGATGGAATCGGGAACCCCCAGCAAGGACAATGATGAAGTCAAGTCTCGTTACTCATCTCCTGAGAGCCCCGGGCAGAAATCCATGCTGTGCTCAACTCTACTCCCCTTAAACTGTTTCTGTGCTTTGCAGGCACTGCGTTTAAGGTGGCTGGAAGGCAGATTCCTCTGAGAGCCTCCTGAAATATTCAGAAGAGAGCAGGGGAGACAGAGGAGGAAGGAGGGGGTGTTGAGGTTGTGTGAGGCTGATCCTTCCAATTTTCTGCCTGCTGAATAGACCCTTGCACCAGAGCAAGACTGTGGAGCCGAACCAATTTTCCTTCCTCCTATGGCTACTGAAAAGACAGCAGTCTAGTGGAGACCCCCACGTCGCACTTAAGTAAGAGTCGCCCTCAAGATGTTCATTCACGAGCATTTAAATTAATCTTTTCGTCTCAATTATTCAGATTTTCTTCATAGTGGAGAAAATCCATCCACCATCTGCTGGAGACAGAGAAATATTGAAGAGACCTCTTGTGGCTGAGGTGAACAGAGATTTTAGAGTGATATCATTGAAACATGGGCTTTTCATTGGTTCTTTTTCTCCACCAATCTGCTTGTAGGGGAGCACAATCCACTTCTCTGGACTGTTCTAATAGGATGATATGGAAACAAACATTTCACGAGTTGGCAGATAAAGTAAGATGAACAAATAAGTAACTATTTTTGGATATATTTTTCATTTTAGGAGAACTTGTTTAATTTCCTGACCCATTGGCACCTGGTTTAGATTTAAAGTAGGAGGAGTGGCCTAGTGGTTGGGGCAAGGTACTACAGGCCAGAAGGTCGGTGGTTCAAATCCCACTAGAGGACAGCAACCTTGGGCCGGAAGGGCTGGGGTTTCTAGTTCCACAGGTGCTCCTTGTGGTCTTGGGCAAGCCACTTAACCCTCCATTGCCCATGTTCCCTGTAAGTATTAGTGTATGTGTCTCATATCGCCTCGTGTTAAATGTATCCCCCAACCGCTCTGAACCGGTGAAAAGCGGGATATAAATGCAGCTGAATAAATAAATAAATTTATTTTACCTGTTAAAATAGATAGATGATGATTGACCTATGTAGTATTATTTGTATCTGAAACAAACTCTCAATAAAGCAAAATTGTAAAATACAATTGGTCAACATATGTTTCAGTGAATCCCTACAGGAACAGAAACTAACGCAGTCTCTACATCGTACAAAGTTAAAAACGAAACATTTCTGTAGTTTTTAATAGATAATTACTATTTGCAGTTTTTAATAGATTCAAAATAAGTAAATGGTGAATTTTTCAGGTGAAAAAAATTTGAACACTATTTTAGTCAGTACTTTGTAACACCACCTTGGGAAGAAATATCGGTTTCTACTGCTACTACTTAACATTTGTGTAGCACTGCTAGGCATACATAGTCCTTGTTCCACAGAGCATACAGTCTAATCTCCAGGAACAAGCAGGAATGGAGTCTTCACATATGGGTATCGTCGGTACTGACGGAGCCCGTGCTGGAACGCTCCCCAGCGTCCAATTGGAAAGCTTTTGGGAGCATCCCACAGTGCATGCGTGCTGCCTTCCCGCCTCTGTACCTCTCTCACTTCAGTTCTTCATTTTCCGCGGAGCCGACAGGATGTGGTACCCTCTCACTGCAGAAAATTTACCTTTACATAAGAACATAAGATATGCCATACTGGGTCAGACCAAGGTTCATCAAGCCCAGTATCCTGTTTCCAACAGTGGCCAATCTAGGTCATACGTACCTAGCAGTTTCCCCAAAGACACAGGTTCCGCAATGCTTGTACTGGGTCAAGCATTGATATCCTGGGTCCCTTCTTAATAATGGTTTATGGACTTTTCCTCCAGGAACTTGTCCAAACCTTTTTTAAACCCAGCTATACTAACAGCCTTTACTACATCCTCCGGTAACAAATTCCAGAGTTTGATTACACGATGAGTGAAAAAATATTTTCTTTTATTAGTCTTAAATAGTTTACCCTGTAGCTTCATTGCATGTCCCCTAGTCTTTCTATATTCTGATAACGTAAACAATTGATCTACGTTTACCCGTTCCACTTCATTCATTAGACTTCTATCATATCTCCCCTCAGCCGTCTCTTTTCCAGGTTAAAGAGCCCTAACCTTTTTAGCCTTTCTTCATAGGAGTATCCTTCCATCCCCTTTACCATTTTGGTGGCTCTTCTCTGAACCTTTTCTAATAACTCTATATCCTTTTTAAGATACGGTGACCAGAATTGCACACAATATTCAAGGTGCGGTCTCACCATGGAACGATATAGAGGCATTATAATATCTTTTGTTTTATTTTCCATTCCTTTCCTTATGATACCTAGCATTCTATTTGCTCTCTTGGCTGCCACTGCACACTGGGCCGAGGGTTGTAACATGTTATCCACAATGACGCCTAAATCTTTTTCCTCGGTGGTGGTTCCTAATGTAGAACCTTACATTGTATAACCATAGTTTGGGTTGTTCTTCCCTAGGTGCATAACTTTGCACTTGTCCACATTAAATTTCATCTGCCATTTTGATGCCCAGTCTTCTAATTTATCAAGATCCTCTTGCAATTTTCCACAATCCTCTTGGGTTTTAACAACTTTAAATAGTTTTGTGTCATCTGCAAATTTGATAACCTCACTCGTTATTCCACTTTCCAGGTCATTTATGAATATGTCAAACAGCAGCGGACCCAGCACAGATCCCTGGGCGACACCACTATTCACCTTTCTCCATTGGGAAAATTGTCCATTTAGCCCAACCCTCTGCTTTCTATCTCTTAACCAGTTCTTGATCCACAGTAGTACACTGCCTCCTATCCCATGACTCTAGTTTTGCCAAAAGTCTCTGATGAGGGACCTTGTCAAAGGCTTTCTGAAAGTCCAGATACACTATATCAACCGACTCACTTTTGTCCACCTGTTTATTCATACTTTCATAAAAACATAACATATTAGTAAGACAAGATCTTCCTTGTCTAAAGCCATGTTGGCTGTCTCCCATTAGGCCATGACTATCTACATGCTGAGTAATTTTATTCTTTATGATGGTTTCTACCATTTTTCCCGGTAGTGACGTTAGGCTCACCGGTCTGTAGTTCCCGGATCACCCCTGGAACCCTTTTTAAAAATTGGTGTTACATTGGCGATCCTCCAATCTTCAGGTATTAGAGGAGATTTTAATGATAGTTCACAGATTACTAATAGCAGGTCTGCAATCTCATATTTCAGTTCGTTCAATACCCTTGGATGTATACCATCCGGCCCAGGTGATTTGCTACTCTTCAGTTTATCTAATAGTTGTAATACATCTTCCCGATGTATCGATATTTCCTTCAATTCTTCCACACCTTTAAATACCACTTCAGTCATGGGTAACATCCCTACATCTTCCTCAGTAAAGACTGAAGCAAAGAAGTCATTCAGTCTCTTCGCTATCGCCTTGTTGCCTCTTAGTGCCCCTTTAACTCCTCTATCATCTAATGGACCAACTGACTCTCTCACAGGTTTTTTGCTGCGAATGTACTTGAAAAAAATCTTTATTTCGCGTTTTTGCTTCCGCAGCAAGCTTCTCAAATTCTCTCTTTGCCTGCTTTATCAATGCCTTGCATTTGATTTGCCAGTGCTTGTGCTGTTTCCAGGTTTCGTCGTTTGGCTCTTTTTTTCCATTTCCTGAAAGATGCTTTTTTGGCAACAGCCGCCTCTCTGACCTCACCTTTAAACCATGCTGGCAGTTTTTTGGACTTCCTTCTGCTTTTCTTAAAGCGTGGAATACAGCTGGTCTGGGCTGCCAAGATAGTATTTTTCAACAACACCCAAGCTTGATGTAAGTCTTTAACCTTTGCAACTGCTCCTTTTAGTTTTTTTCTTAACTATTTTCCTCATTTTATCATAGTCTCCCTTTCAAAAGTTAAAAGGTAGTACTGTGGATTTCCGTACTATCCCTCCTCCACTAATTAAATCAAAGGCGATCATGCTATGATCACTATTGCCAAGTAGCCCCAACACCCTTATCTCTTGCACTAGATCTGGTGTTCCACTAAGGACTAGGTCTAATATGGCTTCCCCTCTGGTCGGTTCATGAACCAGCTGCTCCAAGAAGCAGTCATTTATGTCATCTAGGAACTTTATCTCCCTAGCATGTCCTGCCGTGACACTGACCCAGTCGATACCGGGGTAATTGAAATCACCTATTATTATTACTGCGCTGTAATGTTTGTTAGCTTCCTTGATTTCTTTGAGCATTTCATCATCCATTTGTTCATTCTGGCCTGGTGGTCGATAGTACACCCCCACTGCCATCGCCTTCCCCTTTTTACATGGAATTTCAGTCCATAGAGATTCTACAGCAAATTTTGTTTCCTGCAAAACTTTAATCCTTTCTGACTCAATGCCCTCTCTAACATAGAGCGCAACCCCTCCACCAATTTGATCAGCTCTATCATTACGATATAGTTTGTACCCAGGTATCAGTGTCCCACTGGTTGTCCTCCTTCCACCATGTCTCTGATATTCCAATCATATCTAACCTCTCATTTAGTGCTATATATTCTAACTCTCCCATCTTATTTTTTAGACTTCTAGCATTTGCATACAAGCATTTTAGAGACTGTATTTTATTCATATTAATTTGGCTATTGGTAGACATGGGTAATTTGGGATCTTTAAGCTCTGTCTGCTCCATACTTGAGGGCATTTGGGCTACTTTGCTCTTTTTTGGAACCTCTCTGCTTTTGGTAGTATCCTTCAAGGATACATTCTTCCGAACCATCTGCTCTTGGGCGACTGTCGGCTTTCCCCTATTATCTAGTTTAAAAGCTGCTCTATCTCCTTTTTAAAGGTTAATGCCAGCAGCCTGGTTCCATCCTGGTTAAGGTGAAGCCCATCCCTTCGGAAGAGCCCCTCCTTTCCCCAGAATGTTCCCCAGTTCCTAACAAATCCAAAACCCTCATCTCTGCACCATTGTCTCATCCACGCATTGAGACTCCGGAGCTCTGCCTGCCTTTTGGGTCCTGCACGTGGAACGGGAAGCATTTTGGAGAACGCTACCCTGGAAGTTTTGGATTTCAATTTCCTACCTAAAAGCCTAAATTTAGCCTCCAGAACCTCCCTACCGCATTTTCCTATGTCATTGGTACCGACATGTACCAAGACAGCAGACTCCTCCCCAGCACTATCTAAGACCTTATCTAGGTGGCGCGTGAGGTCTGCTACCTTCGCACCAGGCAGGCATGTTACCAGGCGATCTTCACGTCCACCAGCCACCCAGCTATCTACATGCCTAATGATCGAATCACCAACTATAACAGATGTCCTAACCCTTCCCTCATGGGCACATGGCCCTGGAAAAACTTCCTCAGTGCGAGAGGGTTTTACATCACCTGGAGGACAGGTCCTAGTTATAGGATCACTTCCTGCCACACCAGGGTGATGCTCTCCTGTCACGTGACCTCGGTCCTCCATGGCAACAGGGATGCTGCCAGACTGGAGGTGGGACTTCAGGACTATATCCCTGTAGGTCTCGTCTATGTACCTCTCTGTCTGTCTTATGCTTTCCAAGTCTGCTACTCTAGCCTCTAGAGAATGGACTCGTTCCCTGAGAGCAAAGAGCTCCTTGCACCTAGTGCACACGTAAGACCTCTCACCAACTGGGAGAAAATCATACATGTGACACTCAATGCAAAAGACTGGAAAGCCATTATTTCTTGTTATTTGTGGTCGCGTCTGCCTTCATTCGACGCCTACCGGTACTGCTGGTTCTCTTCTTCTCTCCTTAAAAAACAAACAAACAAACTTGTATTTCTTCAGGGATCTTTCCCTGCTTCTGGTGCTAGGCGCCATTTTGGGCACTAGGCCCATTTATCTTCAAGCATGGAGAAACCAGCTAGTGCTTTCAAAAAATGCTCAAAATGTGGCGGTACCATTTCCGTCACCAACACCCATGATTGGTGTCTAAAATGTTTGGGTCCTGAACATTGTCGAACGGAGTGTGTCTCCTGCACGAGGATGACCAAAAGGGGCCTGCAGAATAGAGCTGCAAAACTCGGTACCCTTTTTGCTGCCGACACGATGTCAGTTGCATCGATGTCTTCCAGGGCTTCATCTTCCTCCCATGGATCTCGGGTAACCAAATTTGTCTTCTAAGACTAGCCGGTCCTGGAAGGGTAAATCTCCTTCAAAGTATCAAGATACCACTGGCGTTTCCCTCGAGGATACTTCACTGGCAAAACAGCCTTGGCGGGAGTCTTCAGGCTCCAAAGCATCAACGGGGCTCCAGGATGTTCCAGAGGCCTCCACCTCTGCGGAACTACTAGTGCCATGTTCTGGGGTCGTAGCCGCTTCCACCGGTACCGGCACCCAGGTATCGGCAGGAGCGATGGATCACAGAATCCTTGCTTTCGAACGCAGTCTAGCGGCCCTCTTAGCGGCTTTGGTACCGCTAAGACCGCAACAGACGGTTCATCAGGTATCGATACCAACAGTACCTGCATTGACAGTACTGCTTCCTCCCATGCTGATCTCCGGTATCAGGGATCAGGAACCGAGACATTTTGGTACCGACTTTGAGCGGTACCGATACCATGCATTACAGGAGCATCCGGTGCTTGAGGATTCCGAGGACTCTGACAATTCTACCGGTACCAGAGCGAATCTATTAGAAGATTCAGTTCCTTCTCAACGCAGAATGTCTCCTCCAGAGGATATGTCCTTCCAGGATTTCATACGTGATTTAGCAAAGGGTCTTGCAATCACTGTGATTCCAGAAAGGAACCTAGGGCAGAAGAATTAAGAATTCTACAATACCCTATGGCTCCCAAGGAAGCAGTATGCTTCCCATTCACGAGATCTTACATGATCTAATGTTGAGAATGTGGGAAACTCCTTTAACAATATCGTCACATTCCCGACACCTTGACACTATGTACCGAGTGCCAAGTTGTCCTGGTTTTCAAAAAACTCAGTTACCACACCATTCAATGGTAGTGGAATCGGCCATGCGAAGGATCAAGAGTGCTAAAACACATTATTCTAATCCTTCAGTCCGTGAATCCAGGACTCTCGATGCCTTTGGCCGTCGATGCTTTCAATCCTCCATGCTAGGAGCCAGGATCAGTTCCTACATTCTTTATATGGGAATGTTCCTGGAAGAAGTCACAAAAGACTTAAAGCTCCTTAGTCCCTGTGTTTCGGAGGAAAAAAGAGCAGACTACATTATTCTGGTCAAGCATGCCCAGAATGTCTCAAAATTCATGAACCGTACTACCTTTGATTGCTTTGAATGTATTAGCAGAACCTCTGCTATATCGTATTGCTTGGCTTCAAGCATCAGGCTTAGAACAGTGGGTGCAAGAAAAGCTGGGAAACCTTCCTTGCACAGGAGAAAATCTTTGTCAAGGATTGGCAGGACAAGGCTAATCAGCTTGAATCTGACAATACTACTTTAAACAGATTGTCAAAGTCTACATTCAACCCAGCAAAAAAGAAAATATTGCAAAAACCCTTTTTCAGTAAGAAAAAGAAGCCTTACCAATCTTACACCCATCAAACTCACTGTCCGCTCCATGTTCCCCAGAAGGGGCAACAACAGAACAGACAGCAAAGAAAGCCGCAAGCTCAAAAAGCTCAACTGGCTCAACAGACCCAGCCCCCACAGGGTCTTTACTTCTATCTAGAGAACTTAGTCATTCTCCCCCTAAAAGGTCTAGAACCTTTGACCATTCCAGGAAGACTATGCTATTTTGCCAAAAGATGGCAACAAATAACATCAGAAAATTGGACTCTGTCCATTGTACAACTGGGTACAAACTTCACTTTCTCAACTTGCCCCCACCTTCAGTAGTAAAACGGTTCAATTCTCAGGGGCCTGCCACTGACCTCTTGTGGCAGGAGGTCACATCACTTCTAGCTCAAGGAGCAATCGAGGAAGTACCCATTCCCCAACAGGGGACAGGGTTTTACTCTCCCTACTTTCTTATTCCAAAGAAGACAGGAGGACACAGACCTATATTAGACCTCAGAGAATTAAACAAATATTTGTTCCGAGAAAAGTTCAAAATGATTTCCCTCGGAACTCTTTTACCAAAGTCAGGACTGGCTATGTTCTCTAGATCTAAGAGATGCGTACAAGCATATTCTCTTCTACTCAGATCACAGGACGTTCCTTCGATTCCTGGTCCAGGGAAGATACTTCCAGTACAGAGTTCTACCCTTCGGACTAGCCTCTGCTCCAAGAGTCTTCACAAAATGCATGGCAGTGGTAGCAGCATTTATGAGGACTCTGGGGATATTCGTCTTCCCTTACTTAGATGATTGGCTCATTCGAGGAACCACAGCTCCAGAGGCCAGCTTCGCTCTCTCTCGAGCAATGGGAATTCTTCAATACTTGGGGCTGGTCATATACCTCCCAAAATCTCTTCTCACCCCCTCTCAATCTCTAGAATTCATAGGGGCTCGTCTAGACACACGGCAGTCAAGGGCTTTCCTGCCCCAGCCATGCTGTCTACGTATAATACAACTGGCATCTCAAGCATCTATGAAAGTATTCCTTACTGCTCGGGAGATGCTTCAACTGCTGGGACACATGGCATCCCACTGTCCATGTGGTTCCCTATGCTTGCCTCCACATGCGAGCAGCCCAGTGGACCCTTTCCTCTCAGTGTTCACAAGCCTTGGTTCAACTAACAGACAAAATCAGAACTACCACATGTCTGATTTCGTCCCTGCACTGGTGGCAGTCCCACTCAGACGACAGATGCGTCCAAGGTGGGTTGGGGGGCCCTCTTGCACGATCTCTCCACTCAGGGTCTTTGGACCTCACAGGAGGTTTCCCTTCACATAAACCTCCTAGAGCTGAGAGCCATTTTCAGTGCTATTCAAGTATTTCAGGGCCATCTCAGCAACAAAACAGTTCTGGTCCAAACTGACAATCAGGTAGCTATGTTCTATGTGAACAAGTAAGGCGGAACAGGCTCTCTGTCGCTATGCAGTGAAGCTTTGCGACTTTGGGCCCTCGCCAGAGAGTTACAAATTCACCTGTTTGCGGTATACCTTCTGGGCATTCAAAACTTGTGGGCAGACAAACTCAGTCGAATACTGCTGACACACAAGTGATCTCTCCACTCATACCAGCTTGCTCGAGTGTTTCTAATCTGGGGAACACCAGATATAGACCTCTTTGCAAGTCCACAGAATGCCAAACTTCCCTGATTCTGTTCCAGAATCCCGGCTCACAACTGTCAGGCAAGAGATGCTTTCCTACTCCACTGGGGTCAGGACTTCCTCTATGCCTTCCCACCCATTCCTCTCATTCACAAGACTTTATTCAAACTTCAGAGAGACAGAGGTCTTATGATACTCATAGCTCCACGTTGGTCACGGCTAACATGGTATCCTCCTCTTCTGCGTCTCTCTCAAACCACTCCTCTGGAGTTGGAGAATGCTCCAGATCTCCTGTCACAGGAGGAAGGATCTTTACTCCATCCCAATCCCCAATCCCTACATCTCAGGGCCTGGTTACTGAAAGCCTAGAATTCCAGGATGTTAACCTTTCTCAACAAGTAAAGGATATCCTCCTGGCTTCCAGAAAACCTTCCACAAGACGTTCCTACGCTTTCAAGTGGAAAAGGTTCTCTATCTGGTGTTCACAAAAGGGACTTAGCAACTCTACAGGTAGTAAAAGGGGGTTATTAGAGTATCTTGCACAATTATCAACTAAAGGTCTGAAGACCAATTCAGTTAGGGTCCATCTTAGTGCTATTGCTGCTTTTCATAAACCTTTCGATGGACAACTTATTTCCTCTCATCCTCTTGTATCAAGATTTATGAGAGGCCTACTTTTAACAAAACCTCCCATTAAACCACCACCGGTGGCATGGGATCTAAATCTTGTTCTTGGTCAGCTTATGAAACCGCCCTTTGAACCTTTAGCCACTTCAGACCTAAAGTTTCTTTCATGGAAAGTTTTTTTTTCCTAATTGCCATCACTTCTGCAAGACGCATTAGTGAACTACAGGCGTTAGTAGCTGATCCTCCTTATACAAGGTTTCACCATGATAAAGTAGTCCTCAGGACTCATCCTCATCCTCACTTTCTGCCAAAGGTGGTATTGCCTTTTCATTTAAACCAGTCGGTTTATCTTCCTATATTCTTCCCTAGGCCTCATGCCTCCAGTGCAGAAAGGAATCTTCACACATTGGATTATAAAAGAGCCTTGGCTTTTTATCTCTGAAGAACTAAGCCACATAGATAATCTTCTCAGCTTTTTGTGACTTTTGACTGTAGTCATTTGGGACTTCCAGTTTCTAAAAGACCTCTGTCAAATTGGATTGCAGATTGCATATCCTATACATATCAGAGTAGGGGCCTTTCTCTTGAAGACCATGTCATGGCTCACAATGTGAGAGCAATGGCAGCCTCAATGGCTAACCTTCATTCTGTCTCTATTGATGACATCTGCAAAGTAGCCACTTGGACTTCGGTACATACCTTCATAGCCCACTATTGCTTAGACAAGGACTCCCGTCGGTATGCCTCGTTTGGCCAGGCTGTTCTACAGCATCTCTTCCATACTTAATACAACTCCTACCCACCATCCACAGTTTGGATGCCTAAGGTCCATGGGAGGAAACATGACCCATCTCACCTGGGTTCGCAGCTAGCTGGGGTCACCTCTTGGCATCTTTTTATTTTTCTTATATACCGCACTCTTAAAAATCAGCACGGTTTACATACAACTGTATTGTGCCAGGTAGGTGAATCTTAGGCACTTACAATGAACAGGAAGACTACATTCCTGCTTGTTCTTGGAGATAGCGTAGTTACTCATCTGTTACAGGTGATCTCCTGGAACAGCAGGAATTTAGTCTTCACAACCCACCCACCTTCCCTAGGAGTTGTTTCTATCTCTCTCTTTCTCTACTTCTCTCCTTTGGTCTCAGCTATAAACTCAACTGAAGTGAGAGAGGTATAGAGGTGGGAAGGTAGTACGCATGCACTGTGGGATGCTCCCAAAAGCTTTCCTATTGGACGCTGGGGAGCGTTTCCGCGCGGGCTCCGTCTGTACCAACGATACCCATATGTGAAGACTAAATTCCTGCTGTTCCCGGAGATCACCTGTTACAGGTGAGTAACTACGCTTTCTAGACAGGCAAGTAGCACAAACAGGACACTAGGATAATTGTTAAGGGAAATGATTAAAACACACATAGACATTAAACATGAAAATGAGGGGGATAGGATCCAAAAGCAGCAGTTTCCAAACATTTCCTATAGCCAGTTAAAAGTCTTTCTATTCTTGTTTTTGGTAGTTTTCCCTTACTCTTCCACTTCGAATTCTTCTAGTTCAGAAATATTCTTAGATCTCTTTGTATGCACTACCTGTTTGAGATCTCCCCCATAGTTGTTCAGTGATATTCAAGTTTGGAGACTAGGAAGGCTATTCCAAAATCTTCAATTTTCTTTTCTATTTTTAATGGTTGATTTTGAGGTATGATGTGGATCATTGACTTGCAAAGTATCCAACCTCTTTTCAGCATCTATTTCTTGACTGTGAGACATAGCCTAGAAACGAATATTATTTAGCTTAACCTATTCTTCTTTCCACCCACAAAATATTTTTCCGGGACCAATCAGGAAATCAGTCTTCACATATGGGTGATGTCACCTACAGAGCCCGCATGGGAACACTTCCCAGCTTTTGGAATGTATTCCATCTTACCTTAGACTTCTTTTATCCGTGGAGCCCTATGGACATCCATATGAATCCTGGAGATAAGTTAATATTTTTACTGTCTGTTTTTTGCTATTTCGGTACCGGCTCTCTAGAACCTCCGGAGCTTGGTCAGTAAAACTAAGGAATGCTCCAAGTTTGTGACTCAGGCAGCTTATGGCGGCTTTGAGTCCATGGCCAGAGTGGCTGCGGTGGGCATTGATGCCTTCCGCATGGTATGGCTACAGTCCTCAGAGCAGTGGATTCAGGACAAATTGGCTGATATCCCATGTCGGGGAGAGAACCTCTCTGGCAAACCCATGATGGGAAAAGGCTGCTGAGTTGAACAACTCACCATGACCAGGCTCTCCAGGAAGACTGCTGACCCTTCTCGTCGGAAGGCTTTGGGGAAAGTGTCCTCTCCTACCAGGTGCTCCCGCAGGAGCAGCAGGCCAAGGCCAAAGACAGCAGTGTAGTACTAAAACCCCAAAGCCCCTTCAGCCACAGCCTGAGTGGGGGGGAGGATTTTGGCTCCCAGACCATGGCCTTTCCTCCCCTTTCAGGCCCAGTTCCACAGCACATTGGGGGGCACCTCTAGTTCTTTGCCCTCTGTTGGCTCTGCATCACCACTGTCATCTGGCATTGGAAATAATGAAGGAGGGTTACCTCCTACACTTTAAGCAGACCCCTCCTCCGTTCTTTCCAGGGGAATGCTCTCTGGAACCTCACCATCGGGAACTTCTCCAATTGGAAGTAGCCAACCTTGTGGAAGCCAGGGTGGTGGAACTGGTTCTGCCATCTCAGGCAGGAAGCGGGTTCTACGCCCGATATTTCTTGATCCCAAGATGACAGGCAGCTTCCGGCTCATTCTAGATCATCGCAGTCTAAATTGCTTCCTTTTCAGAGAGAAGTTCAAGATAATATCCCTTGGAGTGTTGCTGCTCTATCTCCAGCGGGGAGATTCGCTGTGCTCCTTGGAGCTAAAAGATGCCTACACCCACATCCTTATTCAGCCCCTGCACCGATAATACCTCCGTGTCATCCTCAGCAGCAGGCACGATCAATACAGGTTTCTTCCCTTCGGACTTGCGTCTGCTCCCAGGGTTTTCACTAAGTGCCTAATGGTCATAGCCGCTTTTCTCCATGTGCAGGAAATTTTCATCTTTTCTTACCTGGACGAGTGGTTGGTGAGGGGCGGCTTTCCAATCGAAGTTTGCCAGGCCACACAGCATACCATGGAAGGTATTGGAGTAGCTGTGCTTCATCATCACCTACCCAAAGTCCCACCTGCAACCCACTCAGCACCTAGAGTTCATTGAGGCTCCCCTCGATACTTAGGTGGCCAGGGCATATCTCCTGACAGATCGGGCCCACTGATTGAGCATCAGTGCTGTTCAGTGATGTCAGCTCACCAGATGATTTGCCTCCTGGGCCACATGGCTTCCACAGTCCATGTCACTTCTTCGACCTAAATATGTGGCAAGCACAGTGGACCCTCTGCACTCAGTGTCATTAGGTGTGGGGCCACCTAGCCAACAGAGTGAGCGTAACTCGACCACTACTTGACTGCCTTCCATGGTGATAGCAGGCAGTGCATCTTCTAGCAGGATTGCCCTTTCAAGCACTCCCGCACCAACAAGTTCTGAGGACAGATGCCTCTAAGCTCGGCTGAGAAGCTCATCTTGGCGGCCTCTGCAGAAAAAGCCTCTGGTTGGAGAGTGAGAGCCTCCACCAGAAAAACTTTCTCGAAATCAGAGCCATTGCAAATGAATTGCGGGCCTTCTGGACACAGCTGGCTGGCCAGGTTGTTCTCATACAAACCAACAATCAACTAGTGATGTTCTACATCAACAAACAAGATGGCATGGGCTCGGACCTCCTCTGTTGGGAGACGATCTGGCTCTGTAAGTTCAACGTGAATTACCAGATGCTTCTCTGGGCATGTATCTCCCGGGAGAGGACAAGTTCATCAGAATCTTGCTGCAGCAAGAATGGGCTCTTAACCCCCAGGTTGTCTGCTAGATCTTTTAGATGTGGGACGCCTCCACCATGGATCTCTTCGCATTTCCTCTCAATGCCCAGCTACTGCTGTTTCGCTGCAGGGTGCCCTGTCATAGGCCGATGGCTTCTGATGCTTTCCTTCTGGATTGAAGCGCAAGCCTACTCTACGCTTACCCACAGACACTCTTGGTGGCCAAGACCCTCTTCAAGGTCCAAGTGGACAGGGCCTCCTTGATATTCATTGCCCCATGGTGGCCCCAGCAATCATAGTACCCCTTGTTGCTACAGCTGTCTTGGTCACTGCCCCTTTGCCTGGGCTGTGCCCCTGATCTCCTCTCGCAGGAGGAGGGCACCCTTCTACACCCCAACCTCCTATCCCTGTTGATCACAGCTTGGCTGCCGAGCGGGTAACTCTGGTGGAATTCTGTCTGCCCATAGATGTTGAGAATATTCTCCTGGCATCTCGCAAGGATTCCACCAGGAGGGCATATGCCTTTAAGTGGCACAAACGTTCAGCCTGGTGTGCGGACCGAGCCCTCAACCCCTTTATTTGCTCAGTGGAGACGGTGCTGGCTGACTTGCTTCACCTCTCCAACCCTGGATTCTAGTCTAATTCTCTCAGGGTGCACCTGAGTGCTCTTGCATCATATCACTACAGCATTGATGATTGGTCCCTTTCTTTTCATCCACTGATAGAACGCTTTATGCGGGGCCTTCTGCTTCACATCCCTCTATTCGACCACTGCCAGTGACATGGGATCTCAATGTTATCCTGGGACAGCTGCTCTTGGCATCTTTTGAGCCGCTGGCCACCTGTTCTCTCAAGTTCCTCACCTGGAAAGTCATCTTTTTGGTGACACTTACTTCAGCGTGCAGGGTCAGTGAGCTGCAGGTACGTGTAGTGCACCTGGCTTATGCCAGGTTCTACAAAAAGAGAGTGGTGCTATGCACTCATCCTAAGTTTCTCCCTCAGGTGTTTTCAGCATTCCACCTAAATGAGTCCGTGGTACTGCCCACTTTTTTCCCACGACCTCACGCCTCCAGAGCAGAGGCCTCTCTTCCTACTCTGGACTGTAAGAGAGCGCTTGCTTTTTTTTCTTGAATGGACAAAGCCCCATCGCTGTTCCACTCGGCTCTTTGACCCGACAGGCTTGGGGATAGCCATTTTTAAGTGCACCCTCTCCATCTGGGTGGCTGACTGCATCTCTTTTGCTTATGCCCAGGCTGAGCTTACCTTAGAGCGCCATATCACGGCGCATAATGTTCACGCTATGGCAGCCTCAATGGCTTATTTGCATTCTGTCTCCACAGTGGAGATTTGAGGGCTGCTACATGGTTCACTTCTGCCTGGATAAGGATTCCCATCGTGACAGCACCCAAGCAGTTATCCGGCACCTTTTTGGGAATTAATGCAATTCCTTCACTCCAGCCCTTCTGTCTGTCCAGGCTACCGGAGAGTCAACTGTTAGTTGATGCCTGAGGCTGGTGTTGACTCTCGAAACCTCAGTGCTTCCTGCTCTTTTCTCGATTCATTTTTTCTGGTTGCCCCATTGGGCTGTCTACAGGGCTTTTCAGTTACCTGTAGCTAGGGAGTCTCATATGTGAGAACTGACTTCCTGCTTGGTCCCAGAGAAAGTGTAGTTACTCACCTGTAGCAGGTGTTCTCTGGGAACAGCAGGAATCAGTCCTCGTAACCCTCCGTCCTCCCTGTGGAGTTGTTTTCTTTTTGGTCTTCGTTAAACTATGTCATCATACTGAGGTAAGATGGCTCCTTTGGGTGGGAAGACTGGCATGCATGCATGGAGTACATTCCAAAAGCTTCCTTTGGAAGCTGGGAAGTGTTCCCACGCAGGCTCTGTCTGTGACATCACTCATATGTGAGGACTGATTTCCTGCTGTTCCTGGAGAACACTTGCTATAGGTGAGTAACTATACTTTCCCGTGCCACTGACTGCTACATAGCCCTAAAGCAGCATAGAGACACCTTAATGATTGGCAAGGTGTTTTCTTTAAATACTTCAACCATCCTATCTGTAATTATTTTTTGTGCAATTTTGTCTGAACAGTTAAGTTTTCATTTCAACAGTCCAAAGTATTGTATTCCAAAATGTTTCAAGCTTATCAACAGACATATACATAGGCAGGGATTATAAATAATTACCTAACACTGATCTGATGCATTTTATTTTTATTTATTTTAAGTTCATTTTATGTTCATATATATATTTCCTTTTCTTTGTTACAGTAGTTCTACTGTGAGAACTAGTGATTGAATATTTAGCTTTCTTACCTTGCCAAGAAAATCAAGGGGCTGGGTCTTTAGGCGTTAGCATTGACTAGAAGGCACACAATGCACTTACATTTATTGGTTACTGCATATACTGCCAGCTAATATCTGTTGCCTTAGGTATGCTAGGCACATACTTCGGGATCTGATGTTTAGAAGGGCCCTGATCAGATGGGATGAGGATTCGAGAGGTTAGGATTGACATCTGTATGACTTTTTTCCATGATCGTACGTATTTTTATGTTAATACCCAGATGTTAGAAGTATAGGCAATGTCTGGAAATTTTTCACAGTTTAAAACCTCTGTCTGCAGTTCGTTAATTCCCTCCCCTCTGCCATGTGAGTGAGCCTCCCTTTCTGCTTCTGCTAACTAGCAGTAGAAACCATGGATAGAATCCAGCCATTGGGAAGGCCCTGCAGATGGGGATAGTGGAAGGAAGCAGAAGTTAGAGATGTGCAATAGGAATCGGCCAATATGAAGGCTTTTGGGGTAAAGCAATGGAATACTGCTCTTGTCATAGAAAGGAGTAAGTAAGCTGAAGCAAGTTTCTGTGCAGTACAATGGAACTTTCTGCATATAATAGGAAATGGAAAAGAAATGAAGCCCCTGCCCCTCACCCCCCTCTCCCCCACTTCAAAATAACGCCTCAATGAATTTTTATGGGAAAAGAAGTTCCAGCAACTGCAGAAAAGTAAGTGACAGTAACATAACAAATCACAAAATTGCACCTTTCAAAACAGCTCTTCCCTCTCATATCCTCTCACAATCAGAAGCACACAAGACCAACACAAATATACATGCCTGCATGCAAGAATTCATGTACACACATGAAAGCACGTACAGACACACATCCACTGAGTCATGTGCACACACATATAAAAACACAGACTTACTAGATCACAAAGATACACAAACATTCACAAAGTAGAGCTCTATACACACACAGGCAATGTAGATACAAATGCAGGCATGTGGCCAGAAGATTGTAGCCCAAGGAATACACCACTTTGTAGCCCAGAGGTACTGGGAGACTTGGGGAAAAAAGATTTAACCAGTATTAGAGTATTTGTGCGCACACACACGCAGAGGGGTTGGAAAAAATCCTCGAGCCATGCTCTGCATTCTTTCCCTGCTTTTTATAGTCGGTCAAAATAATCAAGAAGGGACTTCCGGTGACGTCACCCACCTGAATGGCGGCGTAGCATGAGAGCTCCGCCACCAGCAAGCAATTATAGGCTGAATTAGCCCCAATGGGCATCGGAGGGGCAGACCGGAGGGTGGCCGCGAGTGAGGGGAGTACCGCCGACCCCAACGGAGGCAAAAATAAAATAAAAATAAGAGAGGAGGCGCAGCGGTGAGCCGCGAGCAGACCGTGAGCGGCAGCCCAGGCAAGAGCGGGCTCCATAGCCGGCGGCGGCGTGGAGCAGGCAGCACGTGTGCTGAGCGTGCAGTGCACAACTGGCTCCGTGAGGAGCGAGCACCGGGAGCCCGCAAGTGGCGATATCCTGTGTAGCCAAAAGTGGAAAAAACCGCGAAGCTGAGTGCGGTGGAGGCACGCTGCATGCGGAGCACAGGAGGAGAGGAGGCGGTGCAGGCCTAGCACGTGGCTCAGAGACCGGTGGCAGATCTGAAAGACCTCAGCACTAGTAGCAAAGAGAGAGTCCAGTGACAGAGCAGAAACCAGCAGTAAGTCCCTACCACACTAATACTTAAGAGCTGGGACTGAGGAAGGAGACAGCGCTACTGTGGGTGCGAGTGGCCCACTGCAACGGCTGCAGAGAGGAGAGCGAGCGGTGAATCTGAAGCGTGGGCCGAGGTGACAGCGGAGGGTGGTGGCCGCCAGCCCTAACACATGGAGAAATCCAGTAAAAAAGAGACTCTGATGAAAAAAAAACTGGCTGAGTTTCGCTCCCCGTATGCAACCCCCAAAGGAGGGGGGAAGGAGGGGGAGAAAACAGGAAAACCAGCGGTAGAGGGCCCGCAGAGTCCGGGAGGGAGTGACGGTGGAGAAGAAGGGCTGACAGCCGCGGAGCAGATTAAACAATGGCTCCTTGAGCTGAAGGAGGAGTTGAAGGTGGAGATGTGTGGGGTGAAGAATGAGATCAAGGAAGTGGTGCAGACTATGCGCCAAGATCTGGTTGAGCTGGGAGAGCGAGTGGAGGAGGCGGAGACCAAGCTGGAGAATCAAGAGGAGACCCTGTCACAGATCCAGAGAGGTTGGGAAGAGCTACAGCTGGCGCAGGAGAGCATTAAAGCCAAAACTGAGGACCTGGAGGACCGCTCACGCAGATGCAACCTTCGAGTGCGGGGAGTACCAGAAGAGCCTCAGTATAAAAACTGTGAGGCAGTGGTCCAGCGGATCTTTAAGGATCTCCTAGTAGCAGCTGGTCAAGAGGAGGTCACCGAAGATACTCGACCTGGCATAGAAAGGGCGCACAGAGGATTGGGGCCCATTCGCGAGAATAGGCCTAGAGACAAAGTAGTCTGCCTTCGATCCTTTAAGAGCAAGGAGCGCCTGCTGGGTGCAAGCCGCAAATTGAAAAGCTTCCATTGGGAGGGACATAAGGTGGAGTTGTATCAAGACCTGTCCCAAGGAACGCTGCAACGCAGGAGAGAGATCAGAGACGTCACAGCGTATCTTAGAAAAGCTGAATTGAGATACAAGTGGCTCTTTCCATTTGGATTACTTATTACGGTGAAAGGGCGCTCAAAGACGGTGTGATCCAGTGAGGAGGCTTGGAAGGCACTGCGGGAGTTGGGAGCAGAGCGACTACCAGAGATGACCGACGGCCCAACTACACCACCGAGAAAGGGATCCCGGACCGGAGGAGTGGAGAATATGCAATGGCGGAGGGCGAGCGGACGGAGATTGGCCAGAACATCCAAGGACTCCAATGAGAGTCGGCACTCAGAACCAGAGACTGGCTGAGCTGATGCACCCTCCCAAAGGACTGGTATTCATGAATGAGATGTGACAGTGGGTGGGGGGAAGGAGCGGGGTTAGATAGTAGGGTAAGAGGGGAGAGAGAGGGTGGTGGGGACAAGGCAGCGGGGAAGGAGGACTAAGGTGGGCGAAGAGAGGTGGGGATAGGGGGTGAAGGGGGGGGTGGAAGGCTGAGGCAAGGTGGGAGCGGGGAGGTTGAGGGGCCGCTGGGGTAGGTAGGTGGAGAGGTGGAGGTCACAGTAATGGAAGTTACATCTCTGCAGCGGAGAGTGAGGAAGGGGGGAGGGGGGAGAGAAGGGGAAGAGGGGGGGAGGGGGGGAGATAGAGGGGGGAGGGGAGAGGGGGAGGGGAGAGGGGGAGGGGAGAGGGGGAGGGGGGGAGATAGAGGGGAGAGGGGGAGGAGGGAGAGGGGGAGAGGGGGAGGAGGGAGAGGGGGAGGAGGGAGAGGGGGGGGGAGGATGGGTTTAGGGGTGCGAGGAGGGGGAATGCAGGAAAGAAAGGCATTGAAAATCTTAACAATGAATGTGAAAGGATTAAACTCCCCAATGAAAAGACAGAAACTGTATAAGGAACTAGCAAGGCATAAAGCGGATATAGTAATGTTGCAGGAGACACATCTACAGAGAAAGCATGAGGCACTGGTACAACCTCGGGGGTATAAACATTGTGTGTTTGCCTCCAATCATAAAGAGAAAAAGAAAGGAGGCGTGGGGATCTTCATTAACGGGGAGGCCCCCCGCCGAGGTCCAGGTGATAACCAGGGATAAGGGGGGGCGATACCTCCTGCTGAGGGTTAAGCTGGGGGAAGAGTGGTTTTGTGTGGTGAATGTGTATGCCCCGACGAGTACTCAAACGGAATTCTGGAAAGAACTGAGTGAGCAGGTGGCGGCAATGGGGGAGGGGGTGCTGATTTGTGGAGGGGACTTCAACATGGCCTGGGAGGTTGGGAGAGACACGACAGGACGGAGGGTGGGGAGGGGTACAGATAGGAAGCGATACCATAGATTCGTGCAGGAGAATGATCTGATAGATGCGTGGCGGGTTCTCCTTCTACTCCGCGGTACACTGCACGTACTCCCGCTTAGATGCCATATGGGTGGGGAAAGAGCTAGGGGGGAGGCTGCTGGGGGGCGAGATGGAGCCCATCACATGGTCCGATCATGCCCCGGTGGTGGTGCGAGTGCGCGTGGCAGGGGAGGCTAAAGGCCGACAGTTTTGGAAATTGAATGAAGGGCTATTGGAGGATGCGAGGGTGACGAACGAGATTGGAAACTTAATACCGGTATATTTTGAACAAAATGAAGGGGGGGAGGTGAAGGATGGAGTAGTTTGGGATGCCTTCAAGGCTGTCGTTAGGGGAGTACTCATTAAGTGGGGGGCACGTATAAAGCGGGAACGGGCGGAGAAGGAGGAGCAACTACGCGGGGAACTACGGGAGCTGGAGGAAAGGGATGGGCTGGACGGTAGTGGACAGCTGCAGGGAGCGGTTCTGGAACTGCGGGCTCAAGTAAACGCACTGGAGGCGGAGAAGATACAATTCCGCCTGCAGCTGATGAAACAGCGGTTCTTTGAAGGGGGGAACAAAGCTGGGAAATACCTCGCGAGACAATTGAAAAAGCGGAGGGAGTGGAATAGGATTTTGCAGATTAAGAGTAAGGGGGTGGGGGTGCGAGAGGCCCAGCGCATTAGGGAGGAATTTGTGGCCTACTATAGCAAATTATACGCTGCACGAGAGGCGAGGTCGGATGAGGACATTAGTGAGTATGTGAGGGAAGCAAGGCTTCCGGCTCTGATGGGAGAGGATCAGGAGGGACTGGATAGGGAAATACAACCTGAAGAGGTCTTACAGGCCATTAAGACGTTGAAGAACGGCAAAGCCCCAGGGCTCGATGGTCTAACGGCAAGGTTTTATAAACGATTTGGGGGTCTTCTGCTGAAACCGCTGACTAGGGTATTCAATGGGCCGTGAAGAGGGGAGGCACTGCCAGAGACGATGGGGGTGGGCGGGCATCACTCTGATCCACAAGGAAGGGAAAGACCCTCAAGATTATGCGTCCTATCGTCCAATCTCGCTGTTAAACATTGATGCGAAAGTCCTGGCGAAAGCGTTAACGACACGGCTTAATAGATTGATAGGAAAATTGGTGCATGAAGACCAAGCGGGGTTTGTGCCGGGTCGGCAAGTGGCAGACCACATTCGGAAAGTGTTAAATGTGCTGTGGTCAGCGCAAAAGCGGGGGGCGGAGGCCTTGTTAGTCTCATTGGATGCTGAGAAAGCCTTTGATCAGGTGTCCTGGAAATTCCTGAACTCGGTACTGGAGCACCAGGGGTTCGGGCCAGGTTTCGTGCAGTGGATAAAGGCTCTCTATGCTAAGCCGATGGCATGTGTTCGGGTAAATGGGGGTTACTCGGAGTTCTTTCCGCTTGGAAGGGGGACTAGGCAGGGATGCCCCCTATCTCCCTTATTATTTGCGCTCTCCCTCGAACCCTTAGCGGCACGGTTGAGGAGCAATTCAGATATCACGGGCGTTAGGGTAGGACGACAGGAATGTAAAGCGTCCCTCTTCGCGGATGACATACTGTTGACGCTCACGAAACCCAGAGACTCCTTGAGGGCCATGATGAGGGAGATTCAGGAATATGGTGATAGTGCGGGATTTCGGATTAACTGGGGGAAATCTGAGATTTTGAGGATAGTAGGTGAGCAGGAGGAGCAACGGGACTGGCAAGAGAGTTTTCCCTTTAAATGGGCAAAAACATCGATCCGATACCTAGGGGTCCAAATAGGGAGAAATTTGGAGGACTTGTACGCTTTAAACTATGCGAAAATGGTGGGACAGGTGGAAGCGCGCTTGCAGGGCTGGAGCAGGGGGTATTATTCATGGTTCGGGCGAATGGCAACGGTGAAAATGATGCTTCTCCCCCAGTTTCTGTTTCTTTTTCTTTTTCAAGCCCTGCCAGTTCCGATACCCGGGAAAGTGCTGAGGAAGATACAACAGCAGGTAGAGCGATTCATATGGGGGGGAGGAGACCAAGGGTTGCGGCGAAAACGATGCAAGTGTCGGTGGGGGAGGGGGGATGGGAGTGCCAAATTTTCGACTTTACTATGCGGCAGCGCAGTTGCGTGCAGTCTACGCGTGGCTGCGGGAGCCCCAGAAGCAGTGGGTACAGATGGAGATGGACGAGTACAGGCCGGGAGAACTGGAACGGATAGTCTGGGAGGGGAAAGGAGAGAAGGGGAGGAATCCCATCGTGGGGCATACGTTGCAGGTGTGGCAACAATATAGGAAGCGGCTAGTAGGAGATAAACGCTGGTCGGCTACCATGTCACTACAAGCATGCTGTGCAGAAAGTACAGGGCCAGATGTCACGGTGCTGCGAAAATGGGCGGAGTTGGGTTTGACTCAGGTGTCCCAGATCGTGGTAGGAATGCAATGTCGAGGTTTTGAAGGCGTGCGGGACCTCTATCGATTGGGAGAGACGGATAGGTTTGCGTATACGCAGCTCTGCTCAGTAGTGCACAAAAAGGGCCGGGAACAAGGGAAGGGGGACGGGGGGGAGGAGAGTGGTTTGAAGGAGCCTGTCTGGGCTCCATGGGGCGGCAGGGGATGTTATCTAGGATCTATAGAGGTTTGACAGCGCGGGGGGAAGGCAAGTTGAAGTATATGGAAGCGTGGGAAAGGGATTTAGGGGTCTCGTGGGGGGTGGAAGAGTGGGAGACAGTTGTAACGGGCATAGCTAACTTCTCCATTGCCACATCACTGCGGGAGAATGGGTTTAAGGTGCTGAGTCGCTGGTATCTCACGCCAGAGCGATTGTGTAAAGCGGGAGTGGTGCAAACGGATGAATGCTGGCGGAAGTGTGGGGAAAGAGGATCATGGCTGCACATGTGGTGGACATGCCCAGCGGTGGGAGAGTATTGGAGGAAAATAGGGGAGCACATAAACAAAATTGTGGGTGCGCAAATAACGCTTGGACCTGCGATGTGTCTCTTGCATATACCTGATGGAGATGGGAAGGGGATTGGAGAATTATTTGGTATTGTGTAACAGCGGCTCGGTGCGAAATCGCCTGGTATTGGAACAGGCCGATTTTACCCTCCATAGCGAGCTTTGCCTGTAGAGTGTCGAATCTTTACGCTATGTATAAACTGACAGGGGAGAGGGGGGGAAGAAGGGAACAAATGGAGAAGAGGTGGGCGGGGGTGTGGAAGTGGTTGCGCGCAGAGGGGTGGAAGTAAGGGGGAGGGTTTATCTTGGGGGGGGGGAATGCTTGGTTCAGGTTAATTGACAATGATGGGGGGTTGTCAGGGGTATGCCTTGAAGCATCCCCATTTTGCTGTTTAATGTTTAATGTTACTGTTGGAATATAAGGGCAGGGGGGGGGGGTGGAGAGGGGGGATTGGGCCGGGGGGGGGGGTTCTAGGTGGGTTTTGAATAGTTGGTAGTAAATGTATAATGATTGGTTTCTCAAGTGTTGATTGGGGAACACTGGATGCCCTGCAGTTGTTGTTCAGATGGAAATGTAATTGTTATAGATGCTAATAAAAAAGTTAAATAATAAAAAAAAAAAAAATAATCAAGAAACCAACCCCTTTTCCATTAAGTGGGCTAGGTGTTTGAAATTTATGGATGTATTTTGTTTCTTTACTTAAGTGATTTGATTTCCTTTTCTTCCCTTTGAAACTCTTGAATGGAATATTCAAAGTCTTAATTTAAAAAAAAATGAAAACAATTATTCTCTAGGACCAAGCAGGAAGTCAGTCCTCACTTATGGTGATGTCGCTGATGGAGCCCGCGCAGTAACTCTCCCCAGCTTTCAAAGTAAGCCTTTGGGAGATCCACTACGCAAGCTTGGTTGTCTTCCCACCCAAGGGAGCCATCTTATCTCAATCTTCGGTTTTCCACGGAACTCTTCAGACATTTGTCTGCACCCGGAAGAAAGTATCGTGGTAACTGGGTAATTTTTTGCCCTTTTCTTTTTCCCTCTTTTTTCGGTCGTGTAGCATTTTGCCTTTCTGCGAGCCCAGAGCCGTTAGTGCCTCAGCACTGTATTTTTTCGGGTCCCTTTTTTCTCTCTGTGTTCTTAATTGCACCGGGTGGAGGGGGGGGGGGTTCTCACATCCTCCTGGTTGGGACATTGGAGTTTGATCTTGCTGGACTTGTGTTTCCAGCTGTGTCCACAATTAGCGGTTTTAAGAAGTGCAGACCGCCATAACTGCTGCCTTCAGTGCCTCAGGGCTGACCGCGATGCCTCTACTTGCCTGCTGTGTCTCCAGATGACGAGCAAAGGGTGTAAGAACCGTGAAAGGCAGCGGGAGACACTGTTTGGCCACAAGTCCTCAGCATTGGCTCTGGCATCTGTGTTGTTATAGACGTCCTCTGAGGCTGTGCAAAGGCCTGGACCTCGCACGGCGAACAGGCTCTCTTGGAGTCTCAGGGTTGCGGAGCCTCGGATCGGTGACTGTCCGCAAGGACTGTCTCCGGAAGTACCAGACTCCATCCCCACTCATTGTCAAGGGGTGAGGCTGTTTCCGGGGGCAAGTCCCATTTACATTGGCACTGTAGTCCTCGACGTAAGGCCTGAGGGTGATGGCCGGGAACAGCCCTCGAAGTTGCCCCGGTGGGAGGAGTCTTCCACACCCTTAGAGGACCGGTGTTAAGCTCCCGATCCCATTGCCATCCGGGAGTCTCTGCCGGTGGAACCGGCGCCAGGCCCGATTCCTTCGGCACAGGAGCCAGAGGCTGCGGAACCTTCTCTCCTGGAGTAGTGAATAGACAGCCTGAAGCGCAGCCTTGCTGGTGCAGCAGAAGGCCCTGGTTCCAGGTACATGTGGTTCCAACGATGACTCTGTCCACTGTGAGAACATTGGCTTTGGAGATACAGCCAGTCATAGAGCAGCACGCCATACAGGTCAATTTAAGGGGTTGCTCCTGGTCCCCATTGGGGCATCAGGTGTTTCCCCTGAGCCGCTTCAGGGCTCAGAGCACTGGGAACCCTGGACCCAATTGACTCCGCCACCAGGGCATCGGCATGATTCCCACCAATACTTTAACTTCCTCTCTGTGTCTGACTCAGAGTGGGTGATGGACGACAAGGCCCCGGACACGGCACAGAACTGGGATGCCCCTTCGGACACCTCAGGTCCAGGCTACTGGAGAGTAGATTTCTTGGTTGATGTTGGGGCTGCTGCCGATTCTCAGAACCTTTCAGCGCTGTTCCGCTGTCACTTGCGGTTTTTCAGGATGCCTGTAATTTTTACAGGTTTTTCAGTAGCCTATAGCTAGGGAGTCCCATAAGTGAGGACTGACTTTCTGCTTGGTCCCAGAGAAAATGTGGTTACTCACCTTTAGCAGGTGTTCTCTGGGAGCAGCAGGAATCAGTCCTTGCTACCTCCTTCCTCCCTATGTAGTTTTTCTTTTTGGGCTTCACTAAGCTATGTCATCATACTGAGGTAAGGTGGCTCCCTTGTGCGGGAAGGCGACCATGCATGCGTGGTGGTTCTCCTAAAGGCTTTCTTTGAAAGTTGAGAGTTCCCATGCAGGCTCCATCGGTGACATCACCCTGAAGTGAGGACTGATTCCTGTTCCCGGAGAACACCTTTAACAGGTGAGTAACTATGCTTTCTCTGGTAACAAGCATGAAGTCGGTCCTTACATATGGGTGACGTCGGCACAGATGGAGCCCTTGTGGAAACATCCCTCCAACTTTCAAAGAAAGCCTTTGGGAGATGTCACCATGTGTGTGTGGTCCCCTTCCCGCCCAAGGGTGCCATCTTGCCTGGTCTCTCATCCACGGAGCCCTTCAGACATGTCTAAGGCCCTAGCGATCCCAACAGAATAGGAGGAGGATCCTTGGGTGGAGGAGCTAGAAATCCTCCAGTACGAGGCCCCTCTGAGGGAGTTGCTTACAGTACCCATCCCTCCCATCCTGGAACGGCTAATGCTCCGTATGTGGGAGACACCGGCATCGGTGCCAGTGGTGAGCAAGAGGCTCGACTCAATGTATCGAGTCTGCTGGAGTCTGGGCTTCCAGAAATCACAGCTGCTGCACAACTCTATGGTGTTGGAGTTTTGGACGCCCTTGGCAGAAAGTGTTACCAGGGCTTGATGCTCATCAGCCGCATCCAGACCTACCAGCTGTACATGGGCATGTATCTGAGAGACCTGGTGAAGGAAATTGTCGGGTTCTTGGCTGGTCTGTCCGACGAACAACTGCAGCGGTTCAAGAACCTGGCCAAGGCCATCCGTGAGTGCTCCAAGTTTGTCTCGGGCAGTCTATGACGGCTTCAAGTTGGCGGCTCGAGTAGCGGTGGTGATCATCAGCGCCCGACACCAGGCTTGGCTACAGTCTGATCTTGAACAATGGGTTTAGGACAAATTGGTTGATGTCCCATGCCAAAAAGAGAACCTCTTCGGCAAGCCCATGACAGACAAGGCTGCTGAGCTGGAGACCAAGTTCATGATGAGGACCAGGCTTTCTAGGAAGACCACTGCCCCTCCCTGATGGAAGGGCTTGGGTAAAAAGCCCTTCTACCTGAGGAAAGGGGCTGCTTACAGAAACTACCCACCTTTTCACTCCTCCCCTACTCCCAGCTGGGTCAGCAGACTAAGGGACATGGGCATGGCCCTCATAAGCAGAAGGCTCCCAAGCCCAGGCATCTGCCCTGGCCTAGCCAGGTGGGAGGTTTTGACTCCTGGGTCCTAGCCTCTCTACCCCAAGGAGGTCAGCAGCCCACAGGGGGGACGTCTGATCCACTATGCCCAAAGATGGCTAACTGTCACCACCGATTCCTGGGCACTTTGGGTGGTCAGAGAGGGCTACCTCCGCCTTACTTTCCCGGAGAGCCCCTCATGTTAGGTTAGGGCTCTTTAACCTGGAAAAGAGACGGCTGAGGGGAGATAGGATAGACGTCTATAAATTAATGAACAGAGTGGAACGGGTAAACGTAGATCGATTGTTTACATTATCAAAATATAGAAAGACTAGGGGACATGCAATGAAGCTACAGGATAAACTATTTAAGACCAATAAAAGAAAATATTTTTTTCACTCAACGTGTAATCAAACTCTGGAATTTGTTACTGGAGGATGTAGTAAAGGCTGTTAGTGTAGCTGAGTTTAAAAAAGGTTTGGACAAGTTCCTGGAGGAAAGGTCAATAAACCATTATTAAGAAGGGACCCAGGATATCAATGCTTGACCCAGTACAAGCATTGTGGAACTTGTCTTTTGGGGAAACTGCTAGGTATGTATGACCTAAATTGGCCACTGTTGGAAACAGGATACTGGGCTTGATGGACCTTGGTCTGACCCAGTATGGCATATCTTATGTTCTTATAAGTCTCCCCTTCATCGGGACCTTCTATTGAAGGAACTCGCAGGTCTTCTTGAGGACAAAGGAGTAGAACTAGTACCCCACCATCTCAGGGGCAAGGGGTTCTACTCCAGGTACTTCCTTGTGCCAAAAAGCACAGGAGGCCTTAGGCCCATCCTCGACCTGCGCAACCTGAACAGGTTCTTGGTGAGAAACATAGAAACATGATGACAGAAAAAGACCACATGGCCTATCTAGTCTGTCCTTCCATATCAACAACTACAGCAGTTCACTTTTTACCTTTAGAGATCCTCTGTGTTGGTCCCATGCTTTTTTGAATTCAGTTACTGTCCTCATCTCTACCACCTCCACTGGGAGACTATTCCACGGATCCACTACTCTTTCCGTAAAGAAATATCTCCGCATATCACTCCTGAATCTATCTCCCTTCACCCTCATCCCATGTCCCCTCGTAGCAGAACTTGCTTTCAATTGAAAGAGGCACTCTCCCTGAACATTTATGCCACGGAGGTATTTAAACATCTCAATCATATCACCTCTATCCCGCCTTTCCTCTAAGGTGTACATATTAAGATCCTTAAGTCTGTCCTCATATGCTTTATAATGAAGCCCACTAATCATTTTAGTAGCCACCCTCTGCACCGACTCCATCCTGTTCACATCCTTTTGAAGGTGCGGTCTCCAGAATTGCATACTATACTCCAAATTAGGTCGCACCAAAGACTTATACAGAGGCATTATCACCTCCTTTTTTCTGCTAGCCATTCCTCTCCATATGCACCCAAGCATCCTTCTAGCTTTTGCTGTCGCCTTTTCTACCTGTTTAGCTACTTTAAGATCATCAGACACAACCACGCCTAGGTCCCACTCTTCTTTAGTGGACAAAAGTACTTCACCTCCTATACTGTATTGCTCCCTTGGATTGCTGCAGCCCAAATGCATGACCTTACATTTTTTAACATTAAATCCCAGCTGCCAAATTCTAGACCATTCTTCAAGCTTAGCTAGATCCCTCCTCATGTTATCTACACCTTCCTGGGTGTCTATGCTATTGCAGATTTTGGTATCATCTGCAAAGAGGCAAACCTTACCCGACAGCCCTTCCGCTGTATTACTAACAAAGATGTTAAAAAGAATCGGACCAAGGACAGATCCCTGGGGCACACCACTGGTTAACATCCCTCTCCTCAGAGTGAGCTCTATTTACTTGTACTCTTTGTCGCCTCCCACCCAAACAATTTCTAATCCAAGCAGTAACTTTAGGGTCCATCCCTAGGGTGCTCAGTTTGTTTATAAGTCGCCTGTGAGGAACAGTGTCAAAGGCTTTACTGAAATCTAAATACACCACATCTAGAGCTCTCTTTCGGTCCAACTCCCTGGTCACCCAGTCAAAGAAATCAATCAGATTTGTCTGACAAGACCTGCCTCTGGTGAATCCATGCTGCCTCGGATCCTGTAATCCGCTGGACTCCGGAAACCTCACTATTTTCTCTTTCAGCAGCGTTTCCAATAATTTACTCACCACCGAAGTTAAACTAACTGGCCTGTAGTTTTCAACCACATCCTTACTTCCGTGAGGGAGAAGTTCAAAATGCTCTCCCTTGGAACATTGCTGCCTTACCTCCGACGGTGATTGGCTATGCTCCTTGGATCTGAAGGATGCTTATACCCACATCCTCATTCACCCCATTCACAGGCAGTATCTGCAGTTCATATTGTGGGGCGGGGGGGGGGGGGCACTACCAATACAGGATGCTGCATTTGGCTTGGCCTCTGCCCCAAGAGTCTTCACAAAATGCCTGGCAGTCGTAGCAGCCTTTCTCCGCCTCCAGGGGGTCTTTGTCTTACCCTACCTGGACGACTGGCTCATAAAAGGAAGCATGGCCTCAGAGGTGCAGCAGGCACCTGCGCGCACCATTCAGGTCCTGCAATACTTGTGATTTGTGATAAACTACCCCAAGTCTCTCCTCCTCTCAACAGTGTCTGGAGTTCATAGGGGCAAGACTGGACACCCTCCAGGCAAAGGCCTTCCTGCCCAGAGACTGAGCTGACTGTCTCGGGGCCCTGGCCCGGACATGCAGCACCTCCCATTGGTACCCGTTCGTCTCATCCTGCGCCTACTCGGGCACATGGCCTCCACAGTCCATGTCACCCTGGACCCCTGCCTCCACATGAGGGCCGCGCAGTGGTGCCTTCGGGACCAGTAAACACAGGCCACGGAACGCCTCCGGGACAAAGTCTGTGACCCGCCAGTTGGCGGACTCCCTGACGTGGTGGCAGACACCCCAATGCCTCAAGGCTGGGGATGCCCTTTCAAGCCCCGAGCCCCTCAAGGCTTGGCTGGGGAGCCCACTGTGAGGAACTTCGCATCCATGGCAACTGGTCGCAGGATGAGAGCAACCAGCAGATCAACCTCCTGGAGCTACAGGCGATATACCTAGCCCTCCGAGCCTTTTGCCTCCGTCTCTGTCACTAGCTGGTATTGGTCCAGATGGACAACCAGGTGGCAATGGTCTATGTGAACAAACAGGAAGGCATGAGGTCTTGTGCCCTCAGCCGAGAGGCAATGGTCCTCTGCTCCTACGTAGTCCGGCAGGGTATATGCCTGCGGGCAGTATAATTGCCAGGCCAGAACAGCTCACTGGCCGACAGAGCAGGGGCCTCCAGCCTCACGTGGCAGCTGGACCCCAGTGTGGCCGACTGGCTTTTTCAACTCTGGCGGGGGGAACTCGAGATAGACCTGTTCGCCAGCCCAGACAACTACCAGTTGCCCTGCTTCTGCTCCCAGCAGGCCCATCCCTCCAGGGTGGCAGCGGATGCGTTCCTCATCTCGTGGTCGGAAGGCCTCATGTATGCCTTCCCACCCACACCACTAATTGCCAAGACATTGTTCAGGACCCTCTGCAACAAGGCCTCGCTCATCCTGATAGCCCCTCGATGGCCCAGGCAACCATGTTTCCGCTACTTCTCCAGCTATCTGTGGAGACTCCCATCCCAATAGGGAACTCTCCAATGCTCCTGTCCCAGGAGGGGCGCTCTCTTCTGCATCCCAACTTGGGGCCCCTGTCGCTGACAGTGTGGCTGCTGAAAACGTGACCCTAGCCTCTTTTAATCTCTCGAGTGAGGTAGAGGAGATCCTGCTGGCCTCTCATAAGGCCTCCACTAGGAAAGCATATTCCTCAAATGGCGCAGGTTTTCAGCTTCGTGTACAGAGCATGAGACTGGTGCTACAGTACCTTCTCCACCTCTCGCAATACAGGCTTAAATTGAACTCCATCAGAGTGCATCTCATTGCCCTGGCAGCGCACCACCACCTGGTGGATGACAAACCCCTCTCGGTCCAGCCGCTGGTGACTCGCTTATCAAAGCCCCCGATTTGCCCTTCGGTGACCAAGTGGGACCTCGATGTGGTATTGGGACAGCTCACTCACCTGCCTTTTGAGCCTCTGGCTAACCTGCCACCTGCGATACCTCTCTTGGAAAGTGGCATTCCTGGTTGCACTCGCCTCCACTTGCAGGGTTAGCATGCTTCAGGCCTTAGTGGCGGAGGCGCTGTGTACCAGGTTCTACAAGAACAAGATGGTGCTCCACATACACCCTAAATTCCTTCTGAAGGTGGTGTCGTCCTTCCATCTCAACCAGGAGGTGGTATTTCCCACCCTTTTCCGAAGACCTCACACCAATAGGGCAGAGACGGTCCTTTACACCCTGGACTGTAAGAGGGCCTTGTCCTTCTACAACCAACCTACTCGGGGCCACCACAGAGCTGCTCAGCCTTTCGTCTCATATGACCCCAGTAGACTGGGGGAGGTGGTGATCAAATGTAAACGTACATTAAAAAGGGTTCCAGGGTTGATCCGGGAAACTACAGACCGGTGAGCCTGACGTCGGTACCGGGAAAAATGGTAGAAACCATCATAAAGAACAAAATTGCTGAAGATGTAGATAGTCATAGCTTAATGGGAGACAGCCAACATGGCTTTAGACAAGGAAGATCTTGTCTTACAAATCTGTTATGGGTTTTTTTGAAGGTGTGAATAAAAAGGTAGACAAAGGTGAGTTGGTTGATATAGTGTATTTGGACTTTCAGAAAGTCTTTGACAAGGTCCCTCATCAGATACTTTTGGCAAAACTAAAGAGTCATTGGACAGGAGGCAGTGTACTATTGTGGATCAGGAACTGATTAAAAGATAGAAAGCAGAGGGTAGGGCTAAAAGCCAATTTTCCCAATGGAGAAAGGTGAATAGTGGTATACCCCAGGGATCTTTGCTGGGTCCGCTGCTTTTTGACATGTTCATAAATGACCTGGAAAAGGGAATAGCGAGTGAGGTTATCAAATTTGCAGATGACACAAAACTATTTAAAATTGTTAAAACCCAAGAGGATTGTGGAAAATTGCAAGAGGATCTTGATAAATTGGAAGACTGGGCATCAAAATGGCAGATGAAATTTAATGTGAACAAGTGAAAAGTTATGCACCTAGGGAAGAACAACCCAAACTATGGTTACACAATGCAAGGTTCCACATTAGGAACCACCATCCAGGAAAACGATTTAGGCGTCATTGTGGATAACATGTTAAAACCCTCCGCCCAGTGTGCAGCGGCGGCCAAGAGAGCAAATAGAATGCTAGGTATGATAAGGAAAGGAATGGAAAATAAAACAAAGGATGTTATAATGCCTCTGTATTGCTCCATGGTGCGACCACACCTTAAATAATGTGTGCAATTCTGGTCGCCGTATCTTTAAAAAGATATAGCGTTATTAGAAAAGGTTCAGAGAAGAGCCACCAAAATGGTAAAGGGGATGGAAGGATACCCCTATGAATAAAGGCTAAAGAGGTTAGGGTTCTTTAACCTGGAAAAGAGACGGCTGAGGGGAGATATGATAGTCTATAAATTAATGAACAGAGTTGAACGGGTAAAGGTAGATAGATTGTTTACGTCATCAGAATATAGAAAGACTAGGGGATGTGCAATGAAGCTACAGGGTAAACTATTCAAGACAAATAATAGAAAATATTTTTTCACTCAACGTGTAATCAAACTCTGGAATTGTTGCCCTTGGTGATGGCCCCACCCTGAAAAATTGCCCCCCCCCCTTATGTTATATGTTACACTGCTTTGACCCGGTGAAAAGCGGTATATAAATGCAGTTAAATAAATAAATAAATGTAGTAAAAGCCGTTAGTGTAGCTGGGTTTAAAAAAGGTTTGGACAAGTTCCTAGAGGAAAGGTCAATAAATCATTATTAAAAAGGGACCCAGGATATCACTGCTTGATCCAGTACAAGCATTGTGGAACCTGTGTCTTTTGGGGCAACCGCTAGGTACATATGATGTAGATTGGCCACTGTTGGAAACAAGATACTGGGCTTTATGGACATTGGTCTGACCCAGTATGGCATATCTTATGTTCCTATTTCTACCTTGGTAGTGGACTGTATTGCTCTCACCTGCGAGCAGGCGGGGCTCCCTCTGGAATACCGAATTATGGTGCATCGTGTCAGGGCCATGGCGGCATCGGTGGCAAACCTGCGCTCCGTCCCAATGATGGAAATCTACCGGGCCACCACCTGGTCTTCAGTCCATACCTTCGCAGCCCATTACTGCCTGGAAAGGGAGTCCCGACGGGACAGTGCCTTCGACCAGGCTGTGTTCCATAATCTTTTTGGGGTTTAGGCAACTCCTACCCTCCAACCCTTTTGTGTTCAGGCTACCAGAAATCTGGTTTCCATCGAACACAGGGCTCCTACTATAGTCTCTAACTACGGATTCAATTGCTGCTGCTCACGGCTCTCCTTGACGGCAACTTTGTTTTTCACTATGGGCTTTTGGTAGCCTGTAGCTGGAGAGTCCCATATGTGAGGATTAACTTCCTGCTTGTTCCCGGAGAAAGCGTAGTTACTCACCTGTAACTGGTGTTCTCTGGGGACAGCAGGAATCAGTCCTCACAACCCTCCCTCCTCCCCTTCGAGTTGCTCCTTTACCATCTTTTATATTATTTTTGCTGTCTTTTAACTATGTCATCAGACTGGCAAAGATGGCACCCTTGGGTAGGAAGGGGGACCACACATGCGTGGTGGCATCTCCCATAGGCTTTCTTTGAAAGCTGGGGGAATGCTTCCGCGAGGGCTCCATCGGTGCCAACATCACCCATGTGTGAGGACTGATTCCTGCTGTCCCCAGAGAACACCTGTTACAGTTGAGTAACTATGCTTTTTCTGCTGTCTTTGGGGTGCTTTATGTTGTTTTCAAAACATTTGTCTTTCCAGCCTGGTAAAGTTTGAGGAGAGCAATGACAAGTCGCAATTGATCTTTGGTTCTCTTGCCAGCTTCCCAGCCAAAGATGCAGCACCTGTGGAGGTAAATTGGTGATGTAAGTGCTAGTTTTCATTTCTGGAATTAGAAGTCCACTTCTGACTTGTGCTTAATGTTTACAGCATATTGACACAATGTTGGTCCTGGAGTTCAATGGCAACCTGGTGCTGTACACTGGAATAGTTCGGGTAAGTTGTTTCCTTTCATTTTGATCTGATAGGTGAATATTTTTTGCATTTGAGAAGATTGCTGTCGAGTCTTTAGTGGAGGTGCGTCTGGGGTACTTGTAGCTGATGGCTTAATGCCTTTTTGCATTTATGAAGGAAAAGAAGAGACGTTCATTCATGTTTTTTTTCTTATCGGAGTTACATGGAGTTTGCCTTAAGCAACGAATTGTCAAAATTAAATATCTGTGATTATTATTGACAGTAATATAGCAAGGATTGGAGCTGGTTATCCTTTATCTAAAGCTACATCTTGTCTAAGTTTCTTTGAATAAATGTGTAATGTTCTATCTAGGAGATACTTCTGCTTGAGGATCTGTATGATATTCTTGCTTGGGAATGTAGAAACGTATTTATTGACATATTGAAAGGTATTTTTTTGTATTATGTCATTGATTTATTTTCACAATTAATTGTTTTGTTCAAAAGGTGGGAAAGGTTTTTATTCAAGGACTGCCATCTCCATCCCTCACGATGTCCAACCCAATGCCTCGGCCAAGTACCCCTCTGGAGAGCATCAGCACACCAGCCAAACCACTCACGAGGACTCTAGCACCACTAGATGAGGTGAGAGGCCAGGTTCCTTGTTTGATATATACTAACCATCTACTGTTTTATCTGTTTCTTATTAGATGTTTGTCGGCTTATCTCAAAACCAGGAAATATATTCTGTATAAAAATAATTTTAAAAAATTTCTTTGTGTTCACAATTGAAATGTTTTATCACAGTAGTTTGTTTTCATAGTCAAATTCAGAACATACATTGATATAACTGTCTCCAGGAACAAGCAGGAATGTAGTCTTCACATATGGGTATTGTCGGTACCGATGGAGCCTGCGCAGGAACGCTCCCCAGCGTCCAATAGGAAAGCTTTTGGGAGCATCCCACAGCGCCTGCGTGCTGCCTTTCCAACTGTCCCTCTCCAGTTCTTCGTTTTCTGCGGAGCCGACAGGTCCCATACCCTGTCACCGCAGAAACATTTTGTCTTTAATCTTTGTTTTTTTGTGGTCGCATCTGCCTTCCCTCGACGCTATACCGGTACCGCCAGTTCATTCTTCTTTATTCTAAAAAACAAAACAAAACAAAAAAAAACCCTTTAGTTTCTGAGCTATTTTACGTCATAAACTTTTTTCCTTGGTGCTAGGTGCCATTTTGGGCACTAGGTCCAATTTTTCCTTAAAAATGGAAAAACCAACATCTGGTTTTAAAAAAAAATGTTCCAAGTGTGGCGGGTACTATCTCTGTCACCGACACCCATGAGTGGTGTCTCAAATGTTTAGGTCCTGACCACTCTACTTCGGAGTGCCTCTCCTGTGGAATGATGTCAAAAAGGGGTCGGCAGAATCGAGCTGCAAAACTTAGCACCCTTTTTCCCTCAGACGCGGCGTCTGTTGCTTCGATGTCCTCCAGGGCCTCATCTTCCTCCCATGGATCTCAGGTAACTAAACATAAATCAAGCCGGTCCTCAAAGGGTAGATCTCCTTCTAAGTATTGAGATGCCCCTGGCGTTGCCCTTGAGGAACTTTCACCAGCAAAACTTGCCTGGCGGGAGGCTTCGGCTTCCAAAGCATCAGCGGGGTTCCAGGATGTTCTCGAGGCCTCAACCTCGGCAAAACTACTGGTGCCATGCTCTGGGGCTCCGGCCGCTTCTACTGGTACTGACACACAAGCATCAGCAGCGTCGATAGACCAGAGATTTCTTGCTATCGAACGCAGTCTAGCGGCTCTTCTCACGGCTTTGGTACCATTGAAACCGCTTCAGACACCTCAACCGATACTGGTACCGACGGCATCGACGTCGATGGGTATGCCACTCATACCGTGTCATGTGTTTCTCCGGCATCGACAGATCGGTACCGGAGCAACCCGATACCGACTTCGATCGATACCGGTACCGTGCCCTGCACGATCACCGGGATCGGAGGTATTTTGAATCCTCTGACTCTGAAGACTCTGCCAATACAAGAGTACGTCTCCCAGAGAATTCCTCTTCTCCTCAGTGCAGGATGTCTCCGCCAGAGGATATGTCCTTTCAGGATTTTATCCATGATGTGGCCCGAGGCCTTTCCATCACAGTAGCTCCTGAAAAAGGGCCTAGGGCAAAGGAGTTGGAGATTCTCCAATACCCTAAGGCGCCCAAAGAGGCAGCTACTCTGCCTATCCATGAGATCTTACATGATCTTTTGCTGAGAATGTAGGAAACACCTCTAACCACATCTCCTCATTCCCGGAGACTCGATACTATGTATCGAGTTCCACTTTGTCCTGGCTTTCAAAAAACTCAATTATCACACCATTCAATGGTAGTGGAATCAGCCATGCGTAGGATGAAAAGTGCAAAGAGACATGCATCCAATCCTCCATGTCGTGCATGCAGGACTCTCAATGCCTTTGGGCGTCGATGCTTCCAAGCTTCCATGCTCTCAGCTAGGATCAGCTCCTATATTTTGTATATGGGACTGTTCCTTAAAGAGGTCACAGGAGACTTGGAGCTTATGAGCCCCCTTCTTCCTGATGACAAAAGACAGGACTATCTTACACTTGTCAAACATGCCCAGGATGTTTCCAGGTTTGTAAATCGTGCAGCCTTTGACTGTTTTGAGTGCATAATTTATTTATTTAACAGCTTTTATATACCGCACTTTTATCATCAGCGCGGTTTACATTTTAACAACTTTGTACTTAAGCATAAAACATATGTCAAGTTTACAGGTAACAGGATATGAAACATGGATAACTGGGGTTAAAATAAATAACAGATATTCACAACTATTTACAATAGATTCTCAAATGTTTTGCGTTCTAAAGGTGGGGGTCTGCTATTGCCATTGGTGCATGTCTGATCACCCTGCTTCAGGCATCTGACTTGGAAATTTGGGTACAGGATAAATTAGGAAACATTCCTTGCACAGGAGAAATTCTCTTTGGCAAGAATTGGCAGGAGAAGGCTAATGAGATAGATGCTGACAATATCACATTGGATAGATTGTCCAAATCTACAGCCGATCCTGCCAAGAAAAGATCCTCTAAGAAACCAGTTTTCAATAAGAAAAATATGTTTTATCCTTCCTATACCCAACAGGGACACCGTCCAGGTCAGACTGCCCAAAAGAGACAGCAGCAACAACCTAAACAACAAAAGAAGCCAAAAGCGGTAAAACCTCAGCCAGCTCAGCAGGCTCAACCTCCTCAGGGGCTTTGACTCCTTTCTAGAGAACTTCGCCTTCCTGCCCCTGAAGGGTCCAGAACCCTTGACCATCCCAGGCAGGTTATGTCGTTTTGCCCACAGATGGTACCAAATATTAGCAGAAAATTGGACTCTGTCCATTGTACGAGAGGGGGTACAAGCTTCATTTCCACAGCCTGCCCCTCTTAGTTATAAGACAGTTCAATTCTCAGACCTTTCTCGACAGTCTCTTAGGTCAAGAAGTCACAATGCTCCTTGCCCAAGGAGCAATAGAGGAAGTACCCATTCCCCATCAGGGTACAGGGTTCTACTCCCCCTATTTCCTTATTCCAAAGAAAACAGGAGGACACAGACCCATTTTAGACCTCAGAGAATTGAACAAATATCTGTTGCGAGAGAAGTTCAAAATGCTCTCTAGGAACTCTGCTGCTGTACCTTCAAAGTCAGGATTGACTTTGTTCTCTAGATCTCAAGGATGCGTATACTCATATTCTCATCCATCCAAATCACAGGAAATTCCTCCGATTTCTGTTTCAAGGAAAGCACTACCAATACAGGGTTCTTCCCTTTTGGCCTGGCTTCTGCAGCAAGAGTGTTCACAAAATGCATGGCTGTGGTAGCAGCATTTCTCTGCACTCTGGGAATATTAGTCTTCCCTTACTTAGACGACTGGCTCATTCGAGCCCCTACAGTGCCAGAAGCGAGCTCTGCTCTGTTTCGCACAATGCGAATCCTTCAGTATTTGGGACTGGTCATAAACCTCCCAAAATCCAATCTTGCTCCCACTCGGTCCCTAGAGTTCATAGGAGCTCATCTGGATACCAGACAGACAAGGGCTTTCCTTCCGCAGCCCCGCTGTCTTCGCATAGTGCAACTAGCTTCCCAAGCAGTGCTCAAACCTCACCTCACTGCTAGGGAAATGTTACAGTTGCTAGGCCTCATGGCATCCACCGTGCATGTGGTTCCTTATGCTCGCCTCCATATGTGAGCGGCCCAGTGGACTTTATCCACTCAGTGGGCACAGGCCTCAGGTTGCCTGTCGGACAAAATAACAAACTCAGACTGTCTTATTTCGTCCCTCCAATGGTGGCAATCACCCAGAAACCTTCTGGTGAGGTCTCTTTTACAGCAACCCCTGTCCCAAGCCTCCCTAACAACAGATGCTTCACAGGTGGGATGGGGAGCCCACCTGCAAGATCTCTCTACCCAGGGTACCTGGACTCCACAGGAGGCCTGTCTTCATATCAACCTCCTGGAGCTCAGAGCAATCTTCCTTGCTCTTCGAGTATTTCACGCCCAGCTCAGCTACAAGACAGTCTTAATCCAAATGGACAATCAGGTAGCCATGTTCTATGTCAACAAGCAGGGTGGCTGTGGCTGTCTGGAGTGTTATATCTTGCCCGTCAAGTCTGAGACCTTTTGTTGCTTGTAAACTCAGTGCGCTCATTAGGCTTGAAGCTGTTTTATTAAACTCTATATATATTGCATGAAGTTTTGAGTGAGACACCACGACACTTTCTTGTTTTTATGTGCAGAGCTTATACTTCTTGTTTTGGCAATTTTTGCTCTGTGATAAAGTCTGACCCTTATTGGATTTGTAACAAGCAGGGTGGAACAGGCTCTCTGTCGTTATGCAACAAAGCTTTGCGACTATGGGCCCTCGCCAGAGAGCATCAGATTCATCTCCTTGCAGTGTATCTTCCAGGCATTCAAAACTCTTGGGCAGACAAACTCAGTCGAGTTCTGCTACCACACGAATGGTCTCTCCATGCAGACCAGGTTGTGCAAATATTTCAGGTTTAGGGAACCCCAGACATAGACCTCTTTGGAAGTCCGCTGAATGCCAAACTTCCCCGGTTCTGTTCCAGAATTCTGGCTCGACATTGTCAGGCAAGGGACACCTTCCTCCTTTACTGGGGTCAGGACTTCCTATATGCCTTCCCACCCATTCCCCTCATCCCCAAAACCCTATTCAAGCTTCAGAGAGACAGAGGTCATATGATCCTCATAGCTCCACGTTGGCCACGGCAAACGTGGTACCCTCTGCTTCTATATCTCTCTCAAGCTCCGCCTCTGGAGTTGGGATCCGCTCCAGATCTTCTCTCCCAAGAGGACGGGATGCTGTGGCATCCCCCAATCCCCAGTCTCTGCATCTCAGGGCCTGGTTGATGAAAGCCTAGAACTTCAGGATCTTAACCTTTCCAAACAGGTAGAGAATATCCTTCATGCTTCTAGGAAACCCTCCACAAGACGCTCATATGCCTTTAAGTGGAAAAGGTTTACCATATGGTGCTCGCAGAAGGGTCTTAACCCTCTTGCGATACCTCTGGAATCGATACTGGAGTATCTCCTTCATTTGTCAAATGCGGGTCTCAAGACAAATTCATTAAGAGTCCATCTTAGTGCTATTGCAGCTTCTTACAAGCTTCTAGGTGGACAGCCTATTTCCCCTCATCATCTCATAGCGAGATTTATGAGAGGCCTTCTTCTAACAAAGCCTCCTAATAAGCCACCACCGGTGGCATGGGACTTAAATCTGGTGCTCGGGCAGCTCATGAAACCGCCCTTTGAACCATTAGCCACTACATCTTTGAAATTCCTTTCCTGGAAAGTCATCTTCCTCATTGCAATCACATCAGCACGTCGCATCAGTGAATTGCAAGCATTAGTGGCTGATCCTCCTTATACAAGGTTTCACCATGATAAGGTAGTTCTTAGGACTCATCCACACTTTATGCCAAAGGTGGTTTCGCCTTTCCATTTAAACCAAGCGGTTTACCTTCCTGTATTCTTTCTGAGGCCTCATGCCTCCAGTGCAGAAAGGAACCTTCATACCTTGGACTGTAAAAGAGCTTTGGCCTTTTACTTGCAAAGGACACAGCAACATAGAAAATCTTCTCAAATCTTTGTTGCTTTTGATCCTAGTCATTTAGGACTTCCAGTTTCCAAAAGAACACTGTCCAACTGTATCGCACAGTGCATATCCTTTGCCTATGAGAGTAAGAACCTTCCTCTTGAAGGCCATGTCACAGCTCACAACGTGAGAGCCATGGCAGCCTCAATGGCTCATCTTCACTCTGTGTCTATCGACGACATCTGTCGAGCAGCTGCTTGGGCTTCGGTACACACCTTCACAGCCCACTACTGCTTAGACAAGGACTCTCGCCGGGATGCCTTGTTTGGCCCAGCTGTTCTTCAACACCTTTTTCAGACTTAATCAACTCCTACCCACCATCCCTGGTAGGATGCCAGAGATCCATGGGGGGAAGTGGGGCCCTTTCACAAGGGCTGACAACTTCCTGGGTCCATCTCCCTGGCATCTGCAGCTAGGGAGTCCCCATATGTGAAGACTACATTCCTGCTTGTTGCTGGAGATAGCGTAGTTACTCACCTGTAACAGGTGATCTCCAGGAACAGCAGGAATTTAGTCTTCACAACCCGCCCACCTCCCCTAGGAGTTGTATCTCTCTCTCTCTTTTGTCTCCTCCCTCTCTCTTTTGTCTCAGCTATAAACTCAACTGGAGAGAGACAGTTGGAAAGGCGGAAAGGCAGTACACAGGCACTGTGGGATGATCCCAAAAGCTTTCCTATTGGACGCTGGGGAGCGTTCCCGCGCAGGCTCCGTCGGTACCGACGATACCCATATGTGAAGACTAAATTCCTGTTGTTCCCGGAGATCACCTGTTACAGGTGAGTAACTACGCTTTCTGATAAATAATAAATTACAAGTGTTCGTTATTGTTGTGGATTTTTCCTTTTTATCTGATATTTTACTTCCTATTTCCCCTTCCCCCTTGACGACGCAGCTCCATACCTGCACTCATTCATCCCCTATCCTCAGTCCTGATCCTTACCACCACGCCATCATGTTGTTCAATTTTCTACCAAGTCATCCATATTAGTTGAGGCTATATCAATTCTCTTCTGACATCTATTCATATAAAAGAAAAAAACCTTTCATGCTGGCACATAATCTTCACCTGTCTCTTTGTTTACCATCTTTACATCTAGTCTCTTCATCTACATTAGATATGCCATTTTAGGGCCAATATTCAAAGGCACTTATCCAGTTAGTGGTATCTGCTAATAATAAATGCCAGCCCACGAGACATTCAGCAGCACTTTCTGTATAGTGTTTCTGAATATTTTCTCTGACAGGTGGAGCTTCGGGTGGAGTTGAGAGTTATGTGGTTAGCAGTGATAGTTATTCTGTTAGTAAACTATCTGGATATGGTTAGGAAAACAAAAGACTGTTCTAACTGGATCAGGTTTGCTATCTGGATAGTAGCACTAGTTATTGCTGAATCAGGATATTCAGCCCCAACTACTATCTGGATCCAATCTGTGCTGAATATCTGGATTTGTTTCAGTGGCATTGTCTGGTTTCAAAAGATGCTGACTGCTAAGGCTGAATATCAGCCCCTTTTTATTTATTATCACATTTAATGCACTGCCATAGTATGTAGAAGTAGTATATAGTTTATAGCACTATAGCAAATTGTGGATGGGGTCATAGAAATAGGACTGCACCCCCTTCCCTCTGGACTTCCACTGTAAACTATAGTTTATAGCACTATAGCAAATTGTGGATGGGGTCATAGAAATAGGACTGCACCCCCTTCCCTCTGGACTTCCACTGTAAACTATGCACAATAGTGACAGTTAGCATGGGGTCTGTGAGTCAATTCACAGGCCCTGCTTCCTCCTATGTAGGCTTCCTGCTAGACTGTAAATTTTAGTACTGGGATCTGTGGGTGTACACTGACATACAGGGCTGACTGCTTCTGTTGCCACCAGTGCTGCTGCTGCCTCCGTGCTTTATATAAGTGGGGTAGGAGGACACACTGATTTTGTTTTCATAATCATCATCATGTTTTCATAATCATCATCATCATAGGGAGTCGTGGGAATTTTTAAGTGTTTAAAATAGGGTCATATTGGACAACAGTTTGGGAATCACGATAGACATTTAGGTGGTTTACAAAAGGATGGGCAATGAGCACATGGCACTATTAGTAAACATGGGTGACCAACAGACACACTGAGGAAAATAGTTACTTTTCTTTGCATATCAAGGATTGTAAGAGAACTAAAAGGCTATTTGAGCAAGACATAGTGTAGTTGTCTCTCAGCCTCACAAAAGGCCATGGTTAAAAGCCAGCTCTTAATTTTGATTTTCAGAGTATAGGTACAGGGTACATAAAAGTGGAGTGTCTCATAAACTCTAATCTGAATCTAGAGGAGATATAGTTACAGGTGAGCCATGGGGTGATCTGAGTGCTCTTGAAGGAATGTAGGGACTTGGAAGCACTGCTAAGTAATGTGGAAGTCCAGTATAGTGAGCATAAAAAGTGAGCTTCAAAATTTAAAATTTTAACCTTGCTGCAGTGGAAAGTTGATGCTTCTTAACTAGAAGTGGGATAGAATGATCAAACCCAGGTGCGGCTCAAGGCAATCTGCTACCTGAGGCAAGAGATGAGCTGCCCCTCCTCCCGCCACCCAAAATGAATGGACCTTCTCAGAGCTCTGGTCAGGGAGCAGTGAGCCCCCCTCACTTAGAACACTGGGGAGGTGTTTGCCCCAAGAAAAAAGAAAGAAACATAATCCTAGGCTATATAATTTAATTGACAAAAACTTTGCTATGCTGTTTATATGTGACAAAAATTATAGGAGCTTAATTATGTAGCTTGGGTCTCTAATATAAAATATATCAGCTCTTGACACTGTACCAACATGAAATGTAAATATATATTCTGCAAAAAAACAAAGGAGATGCAAGGTAATTGCTCACCAGTGCACAAAAAAACAGTGAGAACCACAGTGCAGTTTATAATACCAAAATACAATTATTATAACTAATTTTATTTGGTGTGTTAAACTGCACTGTTAACAAAATGCCCGGTGCTGCTGGTACTGAGATGACACCAGAATCAAAAATTATTTTTAGGACATTGAGTTCTACAGGAAACCCATTGTTGGGAGAGGGGTTTCTTGGGTTAAAAAATATATGCCATTAAAAAAAAGAGAACCACAGTGCAGTTTATAATACCAAAATACAATTATTATAACTAATTTTATTTTGGTGTGTTAAACTGCACTGTGGTTCTCTTTTTTTTAAATTTTTTTATATAGTTTATTTAAACCACCAATACAAACAGTAATAAGATAACAGTCAACAAACTCCTCCTGGGGTGAACTCTGATCCCCAGTAGGAAACAACGATGGCAATACATTTTTCATATTACTACACCCCCCTCCCTCAATCCCCAGCCCCCCCCCCCCTACATCACACCCATGACCAGGGCACAAACCAAACCCACAGCAGGACCAGATGAACCTGCCTCAGGACTACTCCTAGGGAAGGACACGAACTAGCTGCCTAATTGAAGGACTGCGTTGCGGCACCGGGGGCTTAAATGGGAAATATACGGATCCCAAAGCAAGAGAAAGGCGGACCATCGCCGGGCATTGACCCTAGCGCTCCGTCGCTCCAGGAGCATCAGTTGATGAAAGGAATTTCGCCACTCCCAAAAGGAGGGGGGGTTACGTTCCCGCCACCGACGTAAAAGGGGGCCCTTTCCCACCAGACATGCCTTCCGCACCAAACCACGTCCCCATTTCCCCTGCGGGGAGGTGCCACTCAGTAAGTCTAACGTGACCAGGGCTGCATCCCAAGTTACCTGCTGCCCCAAAAGGCTCATCATAAAAGCACAAATACGCCGCCAATAGGGGCGGATCAACCAACAACCCCACCACATGTGCAAGAGGGTTGCCCGAGGCTCCGCACACCGTGGGCAGCTCCCATCCATAGTCATGTGACAGCGAAGGGCCCTGCGTGGGGAAAAATGTACCCTTGTAAGGCATTTAACTTGCATTTCTTTCCAACGGACACCTTCAACTAGCGTCCCAAGCCTGCGAAGGGCTACAAGTACTGTTCCCGGGGGAATCTCCCGCCCCATCTCAACCCCCCATGCCTGCTCAACACTGCGGAAGTCCGGGCGACTCCGATATTGTTCCAGCCTGACCCGGAAGGCCCGTACTGAAGGTTTCTCCTCCTCCCCTAGGTCAAAAAACTCCAAGATCTGTGCAGACCGATCTGCATGAAGCTCTGTCCCCGGAAGGGAGCCAACATAGTGGGCAATCTGCAGGTATGCATACACATGTCTCGGCCCCAAATCGTATTCTTGACATAAGAGCTGAAAAGGTTTGGGTTTCCCAGCAGAGTCGACAACATGTCCCAAATTGCGTAAGTCCTTTTCCCCCCAGGAGCGAAACAATACCCCATCCGTACCCGGAGAAAAGGAAACATTACCCCGCACCGGTAACCAACTGGAGACCTGCCAATTACGCCCCCAATATAGATTAAGCTGTCTCCACGTCCGCCGCACCGGTGTCAGTAAAACACTTTCAGCCAGATGCGGCGGCAGCACCTGGTTCTCCACATGTAGTATGGCCTGAAGAGAGTGAGGCGCCACATAAGCCTCCTCCAGTGCCCTGGGCGTGTAGAGTTCGGTTGTACCTAGCCAGTCCCCCAGATGCCGGGCTTGGCAGGCCAAGGCATACGCACCCAGATCAGGGAGCCCCCAACCCCCACACTTCCCACTGCCCACCAGACGACTATAAAGGATACGCGCTTTCGCACCTCCCCAGAGAAACCTCCGAAATTCCGCCTCAAAACGCCGAGTGTCCCGTCGGAGCAACCAAACCGGGAGAATCTGCATCCAGTACAATAAGCGCGGCAAAATGACCATTTTAATCGCTGCTATTCTCCCTGAAAGAGACAGGGGGAGAGCCCGCCAAGCATGCAGCTGGGCACAGACTTTAGTCATCATCCGATGCAGGTTACTCCCGTAGAGTTGGGAAGACCGACTGGGCAGCACTATCCCCAGATACACAAACTGATTGTCGGCCCATTTTAAAGGGAACACCCCCAGCCAGGTACCCCACAGCTGTCCTGAAACATCCAGAACTTCGGATTTTTCCTCATTTATACGAAAACCCGCAAACTGCCCGAAGATCCGGAACTCCTGTAATAAACGGGGCAAAGATGTCTCAGGTGAGAGCAGATGGACCAAAAGGTCATCTGCGAAAGCAGAAATCCGGAAGTCATGTGTTCCGATACATACCCCACGTATCTCACAGGACCCCGCCACCTTACGGAGAAGGGGGTCCAGGGTCAAGACAAAAAGTAAAGGAGATAACGGGCACCCCTGACGAGTCCCGCGCTGCAACGAAAAAGCTTCGGACAGTACCCCATTACACAGGACTGCGGCCGTTGGATCCACATATAAACTAGCGACCATTTTACAGAACCCCGGCCCTATGCCATAACGCGGAAGAAGATACCTCAGGTAATGCCAATCAACCCGGTCAAAAGCCTTTTCTGCGTCAAAGCTAATTAGTAGGGACGGCAAATGTTTATGCCAGACCCATTCCAGTGATGTAAGGATTTTACGCAAGTTCCGTACAGCAAAGCGGTCTTTAACAAATCCTACTTGAGAATCGTGGACTAGCTGCCCCAGATATCCCGCAAGGCGATCAGCCAGAATTTTAGCTAGTAACTTAAGGTCAAAGTTAAGTAGCGAAATGGGGCGATAGGAAGCTGCCTGCAGGGGGTCCTTGGCTGGTTTCGGGATAAGGACAATATGGGCGTGGTTATTTCCCCAGCGAAAATACCCCTGTTGCGCGCGTCGATTATGCACTGCAACTAATGTTGGGGAAAGAAACTCATTTAGAATCTTGTAAAATTCAGCCCCTAGCCCATCTGACCCGGGTGATTTGTAACAACTAGCCTTGGAGATAGCCGCTTGCAATTGGCAGATCCAATTGCGCCCTTTGCCCCTCCGACAATTGAGGCAAATCTAGATGCTCCAAGTAATCTGTCATCTGTGAAGAAGAAGGTGACTCCGCCGTGTACAACTGCTGAAAGAATGACCGAAAGATACGCGCTATAGCTGGGCTCTCCCGATGGAGCATCCCGTGGTCGTCCCTAAGCGCAGGAACCAACCGCGAACTCCAAGGACCACGCAGACAGCGAGCCAGCAATTTCCCCGGTCGGTCGCCATGACGATAGAGCTGATATCGATAATACAACACAGATTTCGTGGCCCTCTGGTGTAAAAGTTCGTTAAGCTCCGTCTGACTCTCCCACAGCTGCCGTTTGAGCCCCGGAGAAGGCGTGTGCGCCCATTGGCGCTGCAACTTCGTGGTCAATTTTTCCAAGCGAATTATACGTTCCGCTAGCAATCTCCGCTTTCGGGACCGATAGCCGATAATATCCCCACGTAAAACAACTTTCGCCGTTTCCCATACCAGCTCAGGGTCCTCCTGATGTATACTATGATCCGGCTTGAATTCCCGCCAGCGTTGTTGAAGAAAGGAACGGAATGGCAGATCCCCATAAAGCTCCAGAGGGAATCGCCAGCAAGAAGTCCGAGGGTCAGTCCCGGTCCAATGGATCTCTAGCCAAATAATCGCGTGATCCGATATCTCTAGGGGTCCTATCTGTGCATCCTGGACTTTCGCAAACAGTCCCGTGGATATCAACAAGTAGTCAATACGCGCACTAGAGCCATGTGCCCGAGATTGATGCGTATAGTCCTTTTCCGCAGGGTGCAATAACCTCCAGGTGTCTACCACCCCCAATCTGGACCTAAGCCGTAACAGCGCACGAGCCGATTGCAATCTATCCCTAGGCCCCCCGCCACGCGACGTATCAAGCGCTACGTCCATAACCCCATTAAAATCCCCGCCCAGAATTAAAGGGAACTCAGGCAGCGTCTCTACCTTAGAAGCAAAACGGGAATAAAAGTTCAGATCTAAAATATTCGGGCAGTACAGATTGCCCAAGATAACAGGTTGCCCCTCTAAAACCCCCTGCACAATGATAAATCTACCCATGGGGTCCCCAAGTTCTCTCTCGACCTCCAAACGGATTCGCTTATGTATCAAGAGTACTACTCCCCCCTTCTTCCCTAATGCTGGTGAACCCCATACCTGCCCCACCCACTCTCTACACAGCTTCCAATGCTCCTCAGCAGTCTGGTGGGTCTCCTGGAGCATAGCAATATCCGCCTTCTGTCTAGCCAAGGCCTGTAGGACTTTAGAGCGCTTAATCGGGCTCCCCAGGCCGCATACATTCCAAGATACTATCTTAAGAGGCATTGAGAACATTCACCATAACACCTCTAAACCAGCTCGAGAGTGTCGAGGGCGCCCCCCCAGCCTGGGGCTCCCCCGTGGAAACAGGTTCGTATCTCATCAAAGGTAAGTGCTCCTGGTCATGGGCGCGATGCAGTCCCACAATCCCCACCCCCTCCCCCCCAGTCCCCCCCAACTCCCCCCCCCTCCCACCTCCCTCTGTCTCAGTATCTTCTACTCCCCCTCTACGAGGTAGAATAGAAACCGCTCCCGGAGACCAGTGAATGCGTACGGTCTCCTCCAGCTGCTATGCGTAGGCATTCAACTCCTGTTCTCAAGGTCCCACCACTACCAAGAAAGACACTAGGATTTGGCCAATTCCAGCAGCCCAGCCCCCAAAGTATAATATACAAAGCAAGGAGCACTAACAGCACAACGTCAAGCACAGGGAAAAATATATAAGATGTATAAAATACAATGTAAAAAGATATAAGAAATCACCCCAGGGGTGAACTCCCCCACCCTCCGAGCCACCCACAGGAGGACTAGACCTCCAGGATGGGTCACAAGGTGTACTCGAGGGCCTTCCCCCTATGGCCCCCCCGCTCCCCGCCCCCTAGGACACCAAGCTCCGCCCTCCCCCAAGACACCTCCCCCCGGGCCAAGATTAACATGCCGGCCATAAGTAAGTTATCCCCCTATGCACTCCCAGACACATATACAGGGCAGCATCACCCTCTTGGGTACTGGAGCTGTCCCAGCTCCCACTGGCCCGGCACTTAGCCCCAAGGAGGGGAAGGGGGAGAGAAAGAATAAGAAGGGGAAGAAAGGGTAGGATGGGGGAGAGCCCGTCTCCCAATATAAACCCCCCACATCCCTACCTTGGGGAACCCTCCATATTATCCCTGGAACGAGTGCACCCCTGGGCAAGGGAGAACAGACACAAGCACGAACCCCGTGCATCATTAGCAAAGCAAAACAACCTAAATGGTAACACGCTACAAATATACAGCATATTAAAAAAAAAAAAAAAAAAAAGAAGGTGCGCCAGCTTGGCGGGAAAATGTCCGCTCCAGAGGCAGCGCTGTCCGCCCAAGCTTTAGTTTGGCACCTTTCCCGGCCTCTCGCAATCCGATTAGGACCCAACGTTGGTGGCCTCCCCAGAACAGGCAGGAAGCCAACACATCGCCACAAATGTCTCCGGGGGAAGGCCACATGGTCAGAAGCACGCTCCCAGCAGGTCTTGCTAAAACAAAGTCTCTGCGGATCTCATCCGGTAGAAGGGGCCCCTGTCAACACCGGGAAAACAGAAAAAATAGTGAAGATAGTAAAAGTGCCAACCCGCTCAGGTTTGAGGCAGAGAGTGACGCCCCTCTCCCCCAAGGCCCTCGATGTACGGGCCTGCTTCTGCCGCGGAGTCGAAGGTGCGATGGGTCCCCTCATGGAACACGTGCAACTTCGCAGGGTATTGCACGGAGAATTTAGTGTGCAAGCTGATCAACTTTTGGAAGAGCGGTGCGTAGGCTCTCCGCTGCTGGCTGACTGCTGCCGAATAATCTTGTGCAAAGCGAAGCTTCAGATTTTCATGCATGATCTCGCTCTTCCGCCTAGCAGCCTGCAATATAGCTTCTTTTTGCGGGTATTGTAGGAATTTTGCAAGCATCACTCGCGGCCGCGAGTCCCGCACTTGCCTACCCCCCACTCGGTGCACTCTCTCAAGTAACAATTTACCCTGGTCTTCCAGACCCGGAAAGAGCTGGGGAAGCATGGCCTCCAAGTATTGTTTAAGGTCCTTGTCTGCTACCGATTCTGAGATACCCATCACTCGCAGGTTATTCCTCCTGGAGCGGTTCTCAAGATCATCCATTTTGAGCTCATGCGCCCGTATTTGAGCTTGTAAAGTCTGCACACTTTGAGTTAAGGTCTCCAGGCCATCTTCGGCTCTCCCGATACGTTCTTCTGCCTCTTGGAGTCGGGTCCCCAGGGCGCCCACCGATTCTTGTAGGGTGTCCATTTTTCCGTGTAACGCGGTAAATTGCGGCGATAATGCCTCCGCCACTGCTGCCGAAACCTCCTCTAGGAAGGCTGGTGAGGTTGGTGATCTCGTCATGGCCACAGCATCGGCCATTTTATGCGCTGGCGTGCCACGATCCTTCTCTCTCCGTGCCGTTTTTGCGGCTGCAGCCATCCTTCCTACGATATCCCCAAATAGTTTCAGCCAAATATCGGTGCAAGTACCAAATTCACTGCGCCTATAGCCTACGTTCGGCTCTGAAAACGGCAATAAATAGCCGGTTAGGCTGAAGGATACCGGAGCGCAAACAGTACCCGACTGCTTCCCTCACCGCATCACGTGGTCTCCTCAAAAAGCTGTTTCCCTCTTTTTTTTTTTTTTAATGGCATATATTTTTTTAACCCAAGAAACCACTCTCCCAACAATGGGTTTCCCATAGAACTCAATGTCCTAAAAATAATTTTTGATGCTGGTGTCATCTCAGTACCAGCAGCATTGGGCATTTTGTTAAGTAATACAAAACCCTGCAAAATTCACTCAGGACCTATAGAGAAAATCTACCATACTATAACAACATTGACATCCAAAATTCACACAAGGAGCCTACCCAGAAAGGCCTTCCACAAATATTGCCAAGAGCCCTAGAACATCCATACATCTATTTGGAAAACCTAGCAAACCAGATACCTACAGTACAGATTCCTACATAAAAACGCCACGCTAACAGAACACATGGCTTCGATTGCACATGCAAAACATAGAAGGACCCTCATCAGGTACAGAATAACTGAACACAAGTGAAAAATAGAAATATGAAGAAAAAAACGAAACCCCCAAGAAACCAGAATTTGCATGCAGTAAAACCCCCCGAGAAATAGAAAGATATGTAAATGTCCTCTTGTACTGTGCAAAATATAATAATTGAACATATAAATTCCAAAGTCTAACATATTCCAATCACTAAATTGAAAATACAATTCTTTTTTTTTTCTACTTTTGTCTGGTCTCAGTCTCTGGTTTTGCTTTCCTGTCTTTTGTTAATTCGCTTTCTAGGGCCTTCAGTCTATCTGCTACTTTTCTCCCCTCCTGCCTTCACTTCTTCCTGTTTCTGAATTTTTTTCCTTTCAGCTTTCTTAGATTTACTTTTCTCTCTATCATTTCAGATGTTAATCCTCCTCCTTACCATCCAGTCCTTAATTTTCCTTGTTTTACTGCATGTACCTAAGATTTTTCAGCCCTTAACACAGCCCTCCCATTCCCCATCTCTTTCTTCTTCCCCAGCTATTTACTAATTTGCCTCTTTATCTCCTCATTTTGCAGGATCTGTCTCATTCTCTCCTCCCCATTCATTGTCTCTCCCATACAGTGCTTCCTCCTTTTTTTCTGATTTCATCCCTTCATCCAGCATCTCCTATTTTTCCTATCCATCCCTACATGTCCACTCTTTCCCCTCTCTTTCTCTATTGCTATCCCCCTGATATTAGCCTCTTTCTTTCTTTCTCTCTCGATCCCTCCTCATCCAGCATCCCCCCTCTGTCTCCCTCCCTTGTCCATCATCCCCTTCCATCTCCCAGTGGCCCCCTCCCATAACAAGCATTGTATTGGCCCCCTTCTGTGTCCATCATTCCTCTCCATCTGGCTACATCTCCCTACTTCCAAACCTGTGTCTAGCATCCTCCTCCATCTCCCTCTAACCCCCTCCTATGCCATTCTCTAGCCCCAGCCTATCTCATTTCCCTCTTCTGTGCCCAGCATATGCCTACACCCCTCTGCTCCCATCCCCTGTGCCCAGCATCCACTTCCTTATCCCTTTGGCCCCCTCCCATGTCCAGCATCCTCTCTCCATTTCCCTTTGGCCCCCTTTCATTTCCAGAATCCTTCCTCTGTATTCTTCAAAGAGCATGCTTCCTCTATATTCTTTCAGACTACAGCGTGCTTCTAAGGCCCTTCCAGTCCCTCTGTTCTCGATGCATATTTTGCTTTAGAGGGAACTGGGACCATCAGGGCCTTGAAGGTGCACTCAAATCTGAAAAACCCCGCACTTAGGATTTAGGTCCTTGTCACCACTGCTGACCTCAGGAGAAGTGGCAGCAGAGATCTAAACCCTAAGCACAGGTTTTTTTCAGACTTGAGTGCACCTTCAAGGCCCTGATGGTCCCACCTCCCTCTAACACAGCGGTTCTCAACCTGTGGGTCGCGACCCCCATGGGAGTCGCCTCAGCATTTAGCGGGGGTCGCCTCACTCCGCCGTTTAAAAAAAAAAAAAAAAAAAAAAGCGCACAAGTTGCTGCTGCTGCCAAGTCTGCTTCTCGGCAGCAGCAAACTCACCGCTTCCCTTCTAATGCAGCCGCGGCTCCCTGTCTCTTAGGGAACTGCAGCTGTGCCTGCGAAACCATTGCGGAGCCCGTTTAGAGACAGACAGGCTCCGCAATGGTTTTACAGGCACAGCCGCGGTTCCCTAAGAGACAGGGAGTTGATTAGGGGCTGATTAGGGGAGCCTGGCACTGGTAATGGGGTTGAGGAGGGACTAGCACTGGAAATGAGCTGATTAGGGGAGGCTAGCACTGGTAATGGGGTTGAGGAGGGACTAGCACTGGAAATGAGCTGATTAGGGGAGGCTAGCACTGGTAATGGGGTTGAGGAGGGACTAGCACTGGAAATGAGCTGATTAGGGGAGGCTAGCACTGGTAATGGGGTTGAGGAGGGACTAGCACTGGAAATGAGCTGATTAGGGGAGGCTAGGACTGGTAATGAGCTGATGGTGGGGGGTAGGATTGCTATTGGACTGATTAGAGGAGGCTAGCACTGGTAATGGGGTTGAGGGGGGACTAGCACCGGAAGCGAGCTGATTGGGGGGCTTCGACTGGGAATGGGCTGATTGTGGGGAGGGGAGGGGAGGATAGAGCTGCTGGCCCTGGAAGAAAACTTGGGGCTAAGGCTACAAATGGGCTGATACGAGGGGATGGGAGAATGGAGCTGGAAGGGAGTGGATCTGAGAGGGGCTGCCATGGTATTTGTACTAGAAGGGACTGGTCAGTGGGGAAGGAAGAGGACTGGAAGAGAATGGACACCAGTGGCAGTCATGGGAATGCAAGTTGACATTGGAAAGTACTGGGAGTGAGGACTGGAAAGGGGCTGATACTGGGGAGGGTTACTGGGACTGGAAATAGGCTGATGAAAAGAAGTGAAGAAAACGAAAGAAGAGATAAGAAATGGCAGATGGACCATAGACCACAGAAAGAGAGCTAAGAGAAGACAGGAAAGCAGAAGCCTCAGATCGGGACCAGCATGGTCAGAGAATAAATTGGTCAGACAACAAAGGTAGAAAAAATAATTTTATTTCATATTAGTGATTTGACTACAAAATCATCATAATTTTGAAATCAAATATTGTTACTACTTGTTGTGATTAATTATTGTGGTTTAAATAAGTAAATTTTATAAATAAAAACATATTGCAAAGCCTATAATATATTAATAATTCAACAAATGATTACAGCGACAATGCATTAACATCAAATGCGTGTCTCTTCCTTTACTGTTTTCATTGGGGGTCACCACAAGTTGACCAATGGTAAAAGGGGTCACGGTCAATGTTCCCTCTAATTTTCTGTAGGCTGTGTGCGCATAAAATATCAGCTGTGCAGCTTTTGAAGGAAGGTTACATTTTTGTGCGCCACATAACGACATTCGGAGTTATATACTTTAAAATTTGACTACACGTCAGAATACAGTATGTACACCACATTGATTGCACTTGAAAATATTGTAGGACTTGTGAAAACCATAAATACACAACAACTTTTCAATTTTAAGAACGTCTGTGTTGTTTTCTATCAGAATCAGAACTGTAATTTTTGTGCGCTCTGCTGTAAAGTATGTGCGCTCACTCGGCGAGGTGTGTGCGCGCGCACACGCGCACAGCTTAGAGGGAACAGTGGTCACGGTACAAAAAAGATTGAGAACCACTGCTCTAACACAAAGTATGCATCGAGAGCAGAAGGACCAGAAGGGCCTTAGAAGCGCGCTCTAGTCTGAAAGACTCCATGCTTAGGGTTTAGGCCCTTGCTGCCGCTGCTGATCTTGGGAGAAGCAGTGGCAATAAGCTACACAAGCAGGGGCCCGCAATGTCCCCTCCTCTCCCCAGCTGCTGCCACTTCACTCAAAGTCAGCAGCAGCGACAAGGATCTAAACCCTAAGTGCGGGGTCCTTCAGACCTGAGTGTGCTTGCAAAGCTGTGATGGTCCTGCCTCCCTCTGGCACCAATGAACTCTCCGCCGGCTGCAGGAAGTGTGGAGGTAAGCCCCTCCCCCTGCAGCAGCATCTAGCTGGGCTTTCTGCTCATTAAAGGGCAGCTCAAGCCAAGACACAGCCTCTTCAGCCAGTGATCCTGCAGGACAGCAGCAGCAAGAACTGGAGGCAGGGCAAAGATCACCGCCGGCATCAACAAGGCCTGAACTTTCCACCGACTGTGCCTCGGCCTCATGTCCACACAGGTGAAAGCACCTTGCATACTTTGGATTGCAAACGAGCCTTAACCTTCTGTTTGGAGTGAACTTGGGGAAAGCCACATGGAATGTTGCTACTTTTTGGGATTCTGCCAGGTACCTGGGACCTAGATTGTTCACGGCTAGATACAGAATAGTGGGCTTGATGGACTCTTTGATCTGTCCCAATACTGCAGTTATGTTCTGATTCTTTTTTTCAGAGTGAACTCCTTTACCACTATCTTTTGTTGCTTTTCCCTCAACCAGTTTCTAATCCAGTCATTTCTGAGACCATACCAGTGGCGCTCAGTTTATTAGTTGCCTAAGTGGAACTATGTCAGAGGCTTTTCTGAAATTCATGTACACCACCTCTATTTTCTTCCCTTGGGATCACCCAGTCAATTAAATTGATTAGATTTGTTTGATGAGATGTACCTCTGGTAAAGCCATGCTGCCTTGGTTCCTGTTATCTATTGAATTCCAGAAACTGTACTATTCTGTTTTAGTAGTGACTCCATTAATTTAATAACAACATCACGCTAACCAACCTGTAGTTTTTAGTGTCCTCCTTATTTCCCCTTCCGTAAAGAGAAATCACACCGCTTATTTGTAGTTTTCCAGACCCGCTCTGACTCTAAGGAAGCATTGAAAAGTTCAGCCAGTAGATCCTCCCGAACCTGCCTTGGTTCCCTTTGTGGAACAGTCTTAACTCTGTGTTTTCTATTTTTATCAAAATCTGTCAAACACAAGAATATCAGAAAATACATGTGAATTCACAAAGAGAGCTCCAACTGACAAGGGTTTTCCCTGTCCATGTAAGAACAACTCTGCTGCTAGCAAGATTACAAAGCCTTTTATTGCATTTGCCATCAAAGAATAAAAGGTACATATGGGGACCAGATGTCAAATGAACAGATGTTACTAATAGTAAAATTCCATATATGGTAATATAGTCAAGCTAGTAGTAGAAAGGTCAAATTCTTTGGGGCCTCTAAAATACCAGAGAGGTATCTCAAAGGAATATCTCTCCCTCCCACCTTTAAAGTTATATACAGCTCATCTTGGCCTAAGTTCTTTTTTTTCTTTGGCCTACTTTAATATGCCTCTGCATCGTAATGCTTATGAATCTGTCCCGTTCGGCCCTATTGCTTTGTCTATTTTTAATTTACCTTGCTCTTATGAATGAAGTTGTCTTAAATTAGCTTGCGTTTCATCTCCCTTCCATTCCTGTTTATATCCTACTCCCAGTCCTCCTTCAGTGAGCACTTAGGAATAATTTAGTTTTTTTCTTTATCCTCTACATATTGCTTTCTCCCTTTTCCTTTTGAGTCTTACAGTACCAATGTTATTGTCTGTCTTCCTCTTTCTGTGATATCTTAGTTTATGAATACTACTTTTCTCCTTAACTTTTTCAACTTATTTTTTCAAAAACTGTGGTAGACTTATTCCTCTGACCTCTATTCTCTTTGTTGTCCTTAAAATAGCTCTTTTCAGTTTTGCCAACTGTTCTATTTTCCTCTAGATTTTTCTAGCCATCTAATAACTCACTGAAGTATTCTTCACCTTAACAAAGTTAGTTTTTCTGAAGTCTAGGACCCTTGCTTTTGAACCATCACCGCCTGTGCCTTAATTCTGAATCATACCTTCCTTTGATCACTGATTATAGATAACCCATTATGCATCAGAAACACTCTTTCCATTTGTAGGCACCATGTCTAGTATTGTGCCCTCCTGCATAATCAGCTATCGGAAAAATTCTTCTTGCAGAGAATCCAAGGATTCCTTACTTACAGCCCCAATGCCCCAATCAACATCTGTCAGATTTGAAATCATCTACCTATATTCTTTTCATAGCAATTCTGTGAAGTTGCTGCAGATAATGACATGATCCCTTTTGAGGCTCGGCCCATGGGACCCTTTCAGGCAGGTTGAAGAAGTAAAGGTGTTGGATATTTTTACTCTAGTCAAATCCTCAGGGGCCCTTAAAACCCCCCTGCCCTCCTAATTTTTTAAAATATGGAAGCAAGTGATTGCTCCTTCTTGGGTTGAAGTGTTAAATCTTTCACTTAGTATTGGTTTGATACTAGAGTCCTGAAACATTCAGTTATTCATCCTGTTCTAAAGAAATCTGCTATAGATAGTTCTCTGTTAAGATCCGCATATCACACCAGTATAAATAGATGTTTCCATTCCCTGTCCATATTAACCTATAGTACCTACTCCTTATCCTGTAAGCCCTGCATTTCTGTTGCTTTAATATTTTTTGTTATATATATAGCACCACTATTCCTACCTTTTGTTCTACCCCATCTTTCTTGAATAGACTGCAGCCCAGTATAACTATATCCCAGTCACGGTTCTCTGTATACCACTAAATTCAAGTCAGCCTCTTCCATTATGGACTCTTGAGCGGGGTCTTTCTTACCTAAACTATGGGCCTTAATATACTTAGCTTTGTAGATGTCACCAGTTTTTCCATTTCTCTGTTTAAAATTCTTTGAGTTATTAAGGCAGTATACAATGTAACAGCAGCGCTGTGTGCTCTTCCAGTGCACTATGGGGTAGACACCATCACTTCACATTTTCTATGGTGACAGCCCTGGATGCGGCGAGGGCAAACTGGCCCTTCTTTCTCTCTCCACAGACATTTTCACTTGCCCATTGATGCATTTGGAATCCTTTTGACCAGTTTGCATACTGGCTCTTCCTCCTTTTTTTTCTTTTCATTGTTTATCGGCCTCTCTCTGCTTCTTCCATCTCCTTGGATGAATTAGCTGCCTTCCTCATTGTGGTCTCTCATATACCTCCCCCTCATTTTTCTAGGTGACTTCAACCATCTTCCCTCAGCAGATCCCAATTATATCTCACTGATCTTGCGTCTCACCTAGGGTTCTCCTAGTTGATTACGCTACCCACTCACAACACTAGACACATCCTCAATCTCATCTTCCTTCCTACCCACTCCTCTTTCTGCTTTTCCCCCTTGTCCTTTTTCTGTGACCTAGTTGGACCACTTCCTTGTAATCTCTCTCACCATCCTTTCATCGGCGAATATTGACCTCCCTTGCCCAGCACCTGTCTTTGGTATCCTTTGCTCCCCCTTTTGCCCCTTTTGAAATTCAACTCTTCACTTAGTCCTATGTTCTGTCATCCTCATTGGAATCCATTGTGCCCCACCATTCTCTGAAACCCACCTCCTGCCCTCTTAACTCTTGGTTTCACTCTGGCTTACTTCTCCTTTGCCACCAGGTAAACCATGCAAAACACCTTTGACATAAGTGGCGTTTTCATCCAACTCCTCATGCCTTTGGAAGGACCATGTCTTCCTGTACAAAATGTCTTTGCACAAAGCAAGAGCTACCTATGTACAAAACCATTTATCTTCTGCAACTAATAAGGCCCATAAGCTATTTTCCACACTAAACCAATTAGCTCTTTTTTCAGCCAGCTCCCTTATATCCTCTGGACCTCTCTCTCCAAATGTTTTCACAGCTTTCCACCAATTAAAATCTCTGTCCTTTGCTTTATTTTCTCTCCTTCCTTCTCCCTTCTGTTTCTTTGTTCTCCTAATTTGCCCCATCCCAGTTTCCTTGCCCATGCAGTTTCATCTTATCCTTCAACTTCCTCCCCCCTTGTACCCAACATACTACTTCTACCTATTCTACTTGTTCCCCCCCCATGTTTGTCCTTCAGCTGGTCCTCCTTTCCCCTCATAACCTTCCCTAATATATCCCTCATATATTCCAACATATCCATATCCAAGATAGCTTGCTAGTACACTTCATAAATGCTTATATCCCCATTGTAAATAAGTTGATTGTATAATGTTGGCTGTAAAAGAAATTTATTGTATATTATAAGAAGCTTACTGTAATTAGTGTAACACTAAATTCTAACACTATGAAAGTTATAAATAAGAGCTTAATGTAATTTTTTGTTGGTTAATTGTAAACTGTCCTTGATCACTGGAAGGGGCGTTATAGAAAAACTTATAAATAAATAAATAAAATAAATAACCACTGTTTCAGTCCTTGGGGAACCCTAGGCCAGTCACGTTTACAGGATTCCCACAATGAATATGCATAAGATAGATTTGCATACAATGAAGGAAGAACATGCAGATCTTTCTTATGTATATTCATTCTGGGAATCCTGAAAACCTGACTGGCCTAGGGTTCCCCGAGGACTGGGTTGAAAACCCCTCAGAGTCCGTTTTCACTTCCTCCACTTCTCATCCTTGCCTCTTGAAACCTGGCCCACTCACCTCATCTTAAAGCTAGTCAATCTTCTCATCCTTAGTTCTCTCTCCTTCCTTCAGTCTAGCCGAGCTGATGGTTATATTCCCCCATCCTTGAAGCATTTCTTGATTCCTCTCCCCCCTTAAAAAAAACCTTCTCTGGATGCCTTCACAATCTTTCCAGCTATCTGCGTATCTCTAACTTGGCCTTCCTTTCAAATGTTCTGAAATGCATGATCTCTGGAAACTTTCTCATTTTCTGGATAAGGCTCTAATTCTTTACCAAGACAGGCCACCTTCCTCACTGCCCATTACATGGAATCTCTGCTCATGACCCTCCATAAATGAAGTTTGGACTGTCCTTGATCAAGATCAAGGTTATTTTGGCTACCCTCTATCTCTCCTTTTGACTTTGTCAGTCACAATCTTCTCATTCACAGAATCCATTACACAGGCTTACATGGAATGGTCCTTAAATAGTTCTCCTTCTGCTTTCATCACCATACCTTTCAGGTCTAATTCTAAGCTCTCCTTTGCTCTCTTTTTTTCTTTTGGGTGTCCTTCAAGGGTCCTGGCCCCTACCACCTTCAGTATTTTCTCTGATCTAGTCCCTAAGATGTAGCCCCTATCTCTGTGCTGACCATGTTCAGATTCTTCTCACAGTCCGCTCCCCTCATTTTGATATTTGCCCTTGCATACTTGTCAGCCACTGGCTTCAGTATTGCTGCCTAATCCTAAACATCTCAAAATGCCAGCCCATCTGTTTCCCATCCTGGCTCTTTGCCACTTGCTCCCTCCAACCCCTCCCCCCTCCCTTGCCTCCTCTCTTCCCTACCAGGACTTGCAAAAACGCTTGACTTTATCCTAGACTTTTCCTTGACCTTTAAGGATCAGATTTATGCCATAGTCAAATCCAGTTTCTTTATCCTATGTTGTCTCCTTGCCACATACTTTTTCACAGTTTTCCCAATTCAAGCTCCTTGTTATTTCCCTAGCTACTTCTAGATTAGATTATTATAAATCCCTTTACAATGATCTTCCTTTCTATTCTATCAAATGCCTCCAACTCATTCAATCCACAACTGCCAGACTTCTTTTTGGCGCCCATAGCTCCGATCACACGCCTCCCCTTTTACTCTCTCTCCATTGTGTGTCAGTCTCCGCCAGCCTCAAATTTTTTAAATTCTTATTCTTGTCCACTTTGTTTACTATGCTGCATCTCCAGGAACAAGCAGGAATGAGTCTTCACATATGGGTATCGTCGGTACTGACGGAGCCTGCGCGGTAACGCTCCCCATCGTCCAGTAAGAAAGCTTTTGGGAGCATCCCACAGCGCCTGTGCGCTGCCTTCCCGCCTTTCCCAACCGCCTCTCTCCAGTTCTTCGTTTCCGCGGAGCCAGCAGGTCGTGTTCCTGTCACCGCAGAAGTTGTTCTTTATTTTTTTCTTTATTTTTCTGTGTCGCGTCTGCCTTCTTCGACGTCAGACCGGTACCGCTGGTCTTTTCTTTTCTTTCTTTAAAAAAACAAAAAACAAAAAAAACTATTTATTTCAACTGTGCATTTTCAGTGTGGGCCTTAGGCCTGAATATTTTTCTCCTCATGGAGAAACCCGCTTCCGAGTTTAAAAAGTGCACAAAATGTGGCGGTACTATTTCTGTCACCGACACCCATGATTGGTGTTTAAAATGTTTGGGTCCTGACCATTCCATCACGGATTGTGTGTCCTGTACCATGATGTCTAAAAGAGGTCGGCAGAACCGAGCAGCCAAGCTCAGTACCCTGTTTCCCTCTGATGCAGCCTCGGTGGCATCGATGTCTTCCAGGGCTGCTTCTTCCTCCCATGGATCTCAGGTAACCAAACATAAATCTAGCCGGTCCTCAAAGGGCAAATCTCCCTCTAAGCATCGAGATGCCTCCGGACTTGTCCTCGAGGATTCCGCACCGGCAAAATTACCCCGGCGGGAAGTTCCGGCTTCCAAAGCATTGTCTATGGGGTCACAGGTTGACATCGATGGCTCGGCCTCGACCGATCACCTGTTGCCGTGTTCTGGGGTACCGGTGGCCTCCACTGGTACCAACATCCAGACTCTGGTGGCGTTGATGGATCAGAAGATTCTGTCCATGCAGCGCACCCTAACGGCGCTTATGCAGGCTGCGATGCCTCCGGTATCGCAACAATCTCCGTTGCCGGTACCGATTGAATCGACATCAACATCGGCTTCGGTGTCGACTGCAACGGTACCCTGTCCTACGATGCCCATCGGTACCGAACCGGTACCGCTTACTCCCGATGTCGATCCCACTCGGTAAGCATATCGGGCTTTACAGGAGCATCCAGACAGGCGATACTTCGATTCCTCCGAAGACTCTGATGAGTCGGAGGCTTCTGTCGAGGCATCGGTACTTCTTCCTCAGGAGTCTGCTTCTCCAAAACGAAGAATGTCTCCTCCAGAAGACTTGTCTTTTCAAGACTTCATTAGGGAAGTGGCTAGGGGCCTCTCCATTACAGTGGCCCCTGAGTCAGAGCCTAGAGCCAAGCAATTAGATATTTTGCAGTATCCTAAGGCTCCTAAAGAGGCAGCTACCTTACCTATTCATGAGATTCTCTATGATCTCATGTTGAGCATGTGGGAGACTCCTCTTACCACCTCTCCTCATTCTCGTAGGTTAGACACCATGTACCGTGTCCCCCCTTGTCCTGGCTTTCATAAGTCTCAGCTTCCTCACCACTCTATTGTGGTAGAGTCTGCCATGAGGAAATAAAGAGTGCAAAGAGACACTCATCTAATCCTCCAGGACGTGAATGCAAGACCGTAGATGCTTTTGGCCGAAGGGTTTTCCAAGCTAATATGCTTGCTGCCAGAATCAACTCCTATAGTCTCTATATGGGGATGTTTCTAAAAGAAGTCACAGATCATCTGCAAACTTTAGCCCCTTTTATTTCAGAAGATAAAGGCAGGAATTTCTCACTTGGCTCAAACATGCCCAAGATGTTTCCAAATTTTCCAACCGTGCAACCTTTGACTCTTTTGAGCGTGTAAGCAGAGCCTCGGCTATTGCCATAGGTGCACGCAGAATTGCTTGGTTACAAGCCTCTGATTTGGAACTCTGGGTCCAAGATGAATTGGGAAATCTTCCTTGTACAGGTGAAAACCTTTTTGGCAGGGATTGGCAAGCAAAGGCAACTCAGATGGATGCTGAGAACTCTGCTTTGGATCGACTTTCAAAGTCTACCTCTGCTCCTGTTAAGAAAAGATTGTTCAAAAAGACACCTTTTTCTAAAAAAGGAAGATATTATCCTGCTTATGGTCAGCAGGCATCTTCTGCGGGTCGTTGTGCTGCAAAGCGTCAGCAACCACCTAAACAGGCCAAGTCAAAGGCTGCCAGGCCCCCCACGGCCCAGCAGCCTCCGCCTCCTCAGGGCCTTTGACTTGCAACTAGAGAACTTAGCCTTTCTAGCTCTGGAAGAACCAGAGCCCCTCACCATTCCAGGAAGGTTGGTTTACTTTGCTCCCAGATGGGAGCAAATCACAGCAGAGCAATGGACTCTCTCCATTATAAGGGAATGGTACAAGCTTCATTTCTTAATCCTTCCTCCCCACACCATGGTGAAACAGTTCAATTCTCCAACATCTCTCCTCAACCTTCTGGGTCAGGAGATTGCTACCCTTCTTGCCCAAGGGGCAATAGAAGAAGTACCTCTTCTTCAACAGGGCTCAGGGTTCTACTCCCCTTATTTTCTTATTCCAAAGAAAACAGGGGGCTACAGACCCATATTAGATCTCAGAGAATTGAACAAGTTTCTATTCAAAGAGAAATTGAAGATGATTTCTCTCGGTGCTCTGCTTCCATACCTTCAGAGTCAGGACTGGCTTTGTTCTCTAGATCTCAAGGATGCGTGCACCCATGTCCTCATCCATCCAACACACAGAAGGTTCCTTCGGTTCCTTTTTCAAGGAAAGCACTACCAATACAGGGTGCTTCCTTTCGGTCTTGCCTCTGCACCAAGGGTGTTCACGAAATGCATGGCAGTAGTAGCTTCATTTCTACGCACTCTAGGAATATTCGTTTTCCCATATCTGGACGACTGGCTCATTCGAGCTCCATCCCAGTCAGAGGCCCAGACTTGTCTAACCTGCACAATGCGTGTCCTTCAGTATTTGGGACTGGTAATAAACATCCCAAAATCCCATCTCACCCCTACTCAGTCTCTGGAGTTTATAGGGGCCTTGCTGGATACCACAACTGCAAGGGCCTATCTTCCTCAGGCCCGTTGCCTACGTTTGGTGCAGTTAGCCTCCCAGATACAGTAAAAGTCCCATTTAACTGCTCGAGAGATGTTACAACTATTAGGCCACATGGCATCCACCGTGCATGTGGTTCCATATGCTCGCCTTCACATGAGGGCAGCTCAATGGACTTTGTCCACCCAATGGACTCAGGCATCAGGTTGCCTGTCAGACAAAATAGCAAACTCCAGTCGCCTATTTTGGTCTCTCCAGTGGTGGAAGTCCTCTCCAAATCTGTTGCTGGGGTCCCCTTTTCAGCAGTCGCTACCCCAAGCAACTCTGACAACAGATGCTTCTCCAATGGGTTGGGGAGTTCATCTGCAGGATCTCTCCACCCAGGGCATCTGGTCTCCACAGGAGACTTCTCTGCTTATCAATCTCTTGGAACTCAGAGCAATATTCTTAGCTCTCAGAGTGTTCCATTCCCTGCTCAGCTACAGGAGAGTCCTCATCCATACGGACAACCAAGTAGCCATGTTCTATGTAAACAAGCAGGGTGGGACTGGCTCTCTGTCGCTTTGCAACGAAGCTTTGCGACTGTGGGCCTTCGCCAGAGAGCATCACATCCATCTTCTGGCAGTATATCTTCCAGGTGTTCAAAAACTCTTGGGCGGACAGACTCAGTCGAGTTCTGCTTCCACACGAGTGGTCCCTCCACATGGACCAGGTAGCCAGGATTTTTCGAATTTGGGGAACCCCGGACATAGACCTCTTTGCAAGTCCGTGGAATGCCAAACTTCCCTGGTTCTGTTCCAGAATTCCGTGTCAAGGAGTTGAGGCCAAGGATGCCTTCCTCCTTCACTGGGGTCAAGACTTCCTTTATGCCTTTCCACCCATTCCCCTAATTCCCAAAACTCTTTTCAAGCTTCAGAGAGATCGAGGGACCATGATCCTCATAGCACCACATTGGCAACGCCAAGTGTGGTACCCTCTAATCTCCAGGAACAAGCAGGAATGAGTCTTCACATGTGGGTACTTCGGCGCCGACGGAGCCCGCACGGGAATGCTCCCCAGCATCCAATCAGAAGGCTTTTGGGAGCATCCCTCGCGCCTGCGCGGTGACTTCCCGCCTTTCCACCTTCCTCTCCCCAGTTTTCGTTTTTCCGCGGAGCCGGCAGGACGTACCTCCTGTCACCGCAGAAATTTTTTCTCAAATATCCTTTTGTTTTTGTTTTCTTGTGGTCGCGGCTTTTTCCCGCCGATACCGGCGTCGCCGGTGCGCTAATTTTTCTTATCCCTTCTTTTTCCTTCCAACAAAGAACCAGTTTCGGTTTCTCTTTAGAGGCCTACGGGCCCTTCCAACATGGAGCCTTCTTCCCCTAAGAAGTGCCTTCACTGTGGAAACTTAGTTTTCATTTTAGACTCCAACGCCTGGTGTCTAACCTGTTTGGGGCCTGACCCTTGTTCCCTCATTTCAGTGGGCTTTAGTGTCGGGAGAAGACCTTCTCTCTTTCGGGTGTCCCTCGACGCCGTCTTTCCTCCTGAGGTGCGGATACCAGTTTATTCTTCTCTCCGGGATCAGGTAACCCACAAACAGTCTGTTAAGACTAGCCAATCCTTGAGGGGTAAGTCTCATGCCCGGCATGATGACGGCCCCGGCCTTCCCCTCAAGACATCATTGGCAAGAAAACCCCGGCGAGAGTCTTCGGGCTCCAAAGCATTCACGGGGTTTCAGGTTGTTCTTGGGGTTCACTCCTCACAGAACATACCTGAGCCATGCTCGGGGGTGGTATCCGCTTCGAGCGGTACCGATGCATCGGCGTCGAGTGCTCCACTCTTCGCCGAGGATCGTCAACTGGTGTCCTCGGTGCCTTCGGGGCCGCTCGACTCTACCCAGACTGGCTTTCCTGCACCCCGGCCATGCGCGGGGTCGGCACCGGCTTCGAGCAGTACCGATTCCCTGGCATTGGCGCCGGTGTTGAGTGACTTGCTCGTCACCGGGGATCGGCGTCGGGTGTCCTCGGTTCCTTCGGGGCCGATCGATCTGACCCGACTGGCCTCTCCGGCAACCCACCCAGGCGCGGGGTTGGTACCTGCTTCGGGCGGTGCTGATTTCCCGGCGTCGAGGCCAGTGTTGAGTGCTCCGCAAAATCACTAGGGGCCGTCATCCGGGGTCCCCGGGGCCCTCTGTCGATATGACCCGGACTGGGTTCCCTCGGCCCGGACCAGCCGCAGGGTGGGTCCCGGCTTCGAGCGGCGCCAATGCGTCGGTGTCGAGTGTCCCATTCTCCACCGGGGCTCGTCGTCGATTGTCCTGGGCCTCGGGGCCGACCGATATGCCACGGTTGGGTTTTCCTCCATGCTCGGAGAGGGTACCGGCCTCGAGCGGTACCGATACCCCGACCTCGGCGTCGGTGTCGAGTATTCCCCTCTTCGCCGGGCGTCGTCTGCGGCCGTCCTCGGTTCCTTCGGCGCCGATCGAGGTGATTCCGCTTGACCTTCAGGGATCGGCATCGCTGGCGCCTCCCCCGGCGCCAGTGAACCCCAGGCGGGCATTGGTGACCTCGCTCGGCAATCCCCGCTGCCTGCTACGAGGACCATACCGCCCCCGGCGCCGGTATCGAGGTCAACTCCATCGGTGTCGTCGATCTGTTCTATTCCTAGCTTGGAATCGATACCGGGAACCGACCATGCAGTACTCACTGCCTCGAACCGGAGCAATCGGTATCTCTCTCCCTCTAGCGGGCTTCCTTCTGGCGCTCAAGCTGCTGAGGCCACATCAGCATACCCAGGAATAGTTCACCTGGGAGATCCTTCCTTTCAGGAATTTCTCCTTGCTATGGCAGCCTTTCTTGCCATTCCTATTCCTGGTCCTACTCTTACCCAGAGTCCTGCAGGTGTAGCAAGCTTTATGCTTCCTTTGCCATCCTTCGTTGCAGGATCTCCTTCTAGGGATTTGGCAGTCACCCCTGAGGGTTCCCGCGCCTTCTACAGACATGCATGTTCTGTATCAGGTGCCCCCCTCTCCGGGGTTTCAGAAAAACCAGCTCCCACATCATTCTATTGTAGTGGAGTCAGCGATGAGGAAAGTCAGGAGTAAGAAGAAGCATTCTTCCTACCCTCCAGGTCGCGCATCCAAGACACTGGATGCCTTTGGACGTCGAACCTTCCAAACTTCGATGCTGGCTTCAAGGATTATCTCATATATTTTTTATATGAGTCTAACGCTTCGGGAGGTCACGGAGAAGTTATCTCTTCTGTCTCCCTTCTTGTCAGAACCTCGGGCCTCTGACTATTCCTTGCTTCTTTATCATAGCAGGAATATCGCTTGGTTTCTGTCCCGTGCTGCTCTAGAAGCTTTTGAGTCTGTTAGCAGGTCCTCGGCTATTGCCATTGGAGCACGTCATACAGCCTGGCTCCAGGCTTCAGACTTGAACAGATGGGCACAACATACACTGGGTAACTCTCCGTGTACTGGGGAAAATCTTTTCAATAGAGAGGCTTTACGTCAGGTTGCTCAGTGCTCCACTGAGTTTCCTAAGTCTGGGAACCGTCCTAAGCCGCCTTCTTCCTCAGGATGGAGGAAATGCCCTACCAAAACTTCTTTCCGTAGGAAAAGAAAGTGTCCTCCTCCTTCTGCCCATCCTCCAGCTGTGCCCCAGCCTGGGGCATCTTGTCCTGGTCTGAAGTTCCCAGGCTCTCACCAGGCTACCCAGAACCAACATCCATAGGCTACAATCTAACTTCTTGTTACCAGAAGTTTGCTCTTCCACCGCTGTGCGGTGGTGTTTTTTCAGTATGCCGGGGTACTTTGTCCCTGAGCTGCCATGCCCTCCTCTTCTTTTTACTCGAAGGGAGATAGCCACTGTGGACATTCTTCCTTCAGCTGACTTGCCTTGTGGTACGTCACCCCAATCCCTATCTCTCAGGGTTCCCCTGCTGGAGCGGGTACAATACTGGGACATCTCTCTCCCTTCCAGGGTAGATTTCCTGTTATCCTTAACGCATGCTCTGGACATCTGACAGGACCAGGGTATCCGCGCTCCTTTTGTCTGCGTTTTCCCTGTTTTAATATGAGGGAATCCCCTCGGCCATTGGTTCAGTGGCTGGGCGTGCAGGAGCCCGGTGAGTGCTTTCTGCCTGCAAGCACTCTCTGCAGGCTCTCTTCTTCGGGCCATGGCCTTTCAGGACGTGGCGTCAGGTCTGACCCCTGACGTTTTTATCTCATGATTCTCCTCTATGTTCTCTGCGACCGTCAGAGAAGCTTCCCACTATGGGGGAGGGGGCTTCGTCTCTGGGGGTCCTCTTCATAGAAGCGGCTTGTATAGCCCTTCCAGGGCTATATAGCTAATTATGCCCTCTGGTCTCTCTTGGGATACCGAGGCCAAAGATTTCTGCGTGAATGTCCAAGGAGTTCCCAATCTGGCAGGACTCTACCCCCTTTTTTTCCTTTTAGCTTGGCATTCTGTTTTCTGCCCCGCTTGGACAACTCATGCCCTTCTTCTGGGCATGATACCCCTGAGTCCCTTGGCTGAGTCTTCCCGGTATCTTGATCTGTGCGCTTCTTGTCCTCGGGACACATCAGGAGCCTAAAGTACTCCTGATGTGCTCTTACCAGATTGATGGCATCTTCTGTTCCTCACGCAAACATGCTGCTCTTTCCATGGCTCTGCCGCCTGCACCACAGAAATAGATTCTCGATATTCTTCTGGTGGGTATTGGATGAATCTTTTTTCCGTCATCCCCGTGGGGGTGTTTCTCCTGTGGCCCAGTGGCAAGCCTGGATTCTCAGTATGATTTTTCATGTACTGAGTCTTCACATGTTTTGGTACCCTGGGTGGGCATAGGCCCTGCCCATCTATACTGTCCCTGTATATGTATACATCTCCGTGGATATATATATATATATATATATATATATATATATATATATATGCCGATCTTGCCTGGACATATCTATTCCGGTATGTTAAGATATGTCTGCAGTCCCATACCAAAATGGTTATCTGTATGCCGTATGGGTATGCGCATATTGGAAGAAGTCAAGCACACTGTGTTTTGCCTCTATCCCCCTGACTGTCGACCTTAAAGTTTCTACTCCTTGAGAGGTCCAGACAGTCTGCTTGCCTGATTTGTACGGCTCGGTAGCTGGGTCGGGTTATACTCCCTACCGCTTCTATTTTTGGAGTATGCACCTCCCTACCTGTGAGGTGTCTGCTTTCATGTCTCCCTATCTCTTACCAGCTAGGAATGATGGTGTACTCCTTCAGTATTCCGGAGTACACTTTTTGTTCTCCCTGGGAATGGGGTTTCTCCTACACCCCCTCTTCCTTGCCGGACTGAGCTAAACTCCAGATCGGTCAGTCTTCCTCTTTTAGTCCACAGTGTTACTAACTCTGTCTCTGAAAGAGTCCTCAGCTTTTCCACATAAGCTTTCCATTGAAGACCTGCCGTTCTTCTCCTGCTCCAGTTGTCACCTGGGCCACTTGCCCTTTCGGGATTTGGGGCCTCATCCTCACTGCTGTGAAGTTCCCTTGGGGTTCCGCTACTGCGTCTTCAGTCGCCTCCGTCACAGCTCTACTCCTACAATCCAGTAGGTAAGCTCTCTATTGTACTAGTGCATTGACTACTTAATGATAACTGGCATGCATTCTGAAGACTCACCTCCCCGGTAGTCTTTAGTTCTTGCTGTTCCTCTTCTCTTCTCAACTCCTACCCCCCGTCCCTCAGGGGATGCCGGGGATCCAGGTTGGGGAAATGCGTCTTCCCAGGGACGCGCTTTTCAGGGGGTCTCCCCTAGCACCCTCAGCTAGGGACTCCCCACATGTGAAGACTCATTCCTGCTTGTTCCTGGAGATAGCACAGTTACTTACCTGTAACAGGTGATCTCCGGAACAGCAGGAATTAGTCTTCACAACCCTCCCACCTCCCCTAGGAGTTGAATCTACCTATCTCCTTTCCTCTTCCTCTCCTTCTGTCTCAGCTATGAAACTCAACTGGGGAGAGGCAGGTGGAAAGGCGGGAAGTCACCGCGCAGGCGCGAGGGATGCTCCCAAAAGCCTTCTGATTGGATGCTGGGGAGCATTCCCATGTGGGCTCCGTCGGCGCCGACGTACCCACATGTGAAGACTAATTCCTGCTGTTCCGGAGATCACCTGTTACAGGTAAGTAACTGTGCTCTTCTGCATCTCTCTCAAGCTCCTTCCCTGGACTTGGCTCTGCACCAGACCTTCTATCCCAGGAAGAAGGAACGTTGTGGCACCCAAACCCCCAGTCTCTCCATCTCAGGGCTTGGTTTCTGAGGGCCTAGACCTTCAAAATTTTCATCTCTCTCAGCAAGTCAGAGATGTTATTCATGCGCCTATAGAAAGCCTTCTACTAGACGTTCCTATGCTTTCAAATGGAAAAGATTTACCATTTGGTGTTCAGGGAAGGGTCTTAACCCTCTTGAAATACCTTTGAATTCTTTACTAAAGTATCTCCTGCATCTATCCCATGCAGGTCTGAAAACTAATTCAGTAAGAGTCCATTTGAGTGCTATTGCAGCATCCCTCAAGCCTCTCAATGGACAGCCTATTTCCTCTCATCCTCTTATAGCAAGTTTCATGAGAGGCCTTCTTCTAACTAAACTTCCCATTAGACCACCTCCAGTGGCATGGGACTTATACCTGGTTCTTGGCCAGCTTAGGAAGCCACCCTTTGAACCTTTAGCCACCACCTCCTTGAAATTTCTTTCTTGGAAAGTTATTTTTCTCATTGCAGTCACCTCAGCACGCCGCATCAGTGAGTTGCAAGCTTTGGTGGCTAATCCACTACAAGGTTCCATCATGATAAGGTAGTCCTCAGGACCAATCCACACTTTATGCCCAAAGTGGTCTCGCCTTTTCATCTGAACCAAGAGGTATATTTACCTGTCTTTTTTCCAGGACCTCATGCATCAAGTGCAGAGAGGAATCTTCATACCTTGGATTGTAAGAGAGCTCTCGCTTTTTACTTACAAAGAGCACAGCAACATAGACAGTCTTCTCAACTCTTTGTTGCTTTTGATCCTTCTCATTTAGGACTTCCAGTCTCTAAGAGAACACTGTCCAACTGGATTTCTCAGTGTATTTCTTTCGCCTACCAGAGTAGGAACATTTCTCTGGAGGGCCATGTCACAGCTCACAATGTGAGAGCCATGGCAGCCTCAATGGCTCATCTAAACTCTGTGTCCATCGACCAAATCTGTCGAGCGGCCACCTGGGCCTCGGTTCATACCTTCACAGCCCATTACTGTTTGGACAAGGACTCCCGCCGGGATGCCTCATTTGGTCAGGCTGTTCTCAAACACCTGTTCCATTCCTAATCAACTCCTACCCACCTACCCTGGTCGGATGCCAAAGATCCATGGGGGGAGGTAGAGTCCTTTTCAAGGACACACAACCTGGGGTTTCTCCCTGGCATCTGCAGCTAGGGAGTCCCCATATGTGAAGACTCATTCCTGCTTGTTCCTGGAGATAGCAACAGTTACTTACCTGTAATAGGTGATCTCTGGGAACAGCAGGAATAAGTCTTCACAACCCACCCACCTGCCCTAGGAGTTGTATCTCTCTATCTATCTTTCCTTTCCTCTCTCTCTTTGTCTCAGCTCTAAAACGTGAACTGGAGAGAGGCGGTTGGGAAAGGCGGGAAGGCAGCGCGCAGGCGCTGTGGGATGCTCCCAAAAGCTTTCTTACTGGACGCTGGGGAGCATCCCCACGCAGGCTCCGTCGGTACCGACGATACCCATATGTGAAGGCTTATTCCTGCTGTTCCCAGAGATCACCTGTTACAGGTAAGTAACTGTGCTTTCTCCTCCCTACCATGCCACCCTGATATCTTCTTACTGTCTCATGCATACACTTCATTCCTCTCAAGCCTCTCTGCTGCCATACCCTCTTCCCCCTGCTTTACACCTGGTTTTCTCTAGACCAGTGCCTCTTAACCTAGTCCTTGAGATGTACCTAGCTAGTCAAGTTTTCAGGATAACCATGATGAATATGCATATATGAAATATGCATGTACTGCCTCTATTGTATGCAAATCTCTCACATGCATATTCATTTTGATTATCCTGAAAATATGACTGGTTAGTTGTCCCCCCGGGACTGGATTGAGAACCCCTGCGTCTAGACACCCTTCCTTTGCTTACCTCAGTCCATATCTATTGAATTCCCTTCCCATTTCCCTTAGACATTTCTTTCCCAAGTTAAAAAAGGGCTTGAAGATCTGGCCTTTTCAGCTTTCCTCTCCCTCCCCTCATCTTTCTTTGCTTACGTTTTATATAACCCCTTCCCTTCTCCTTCCTTACTGCCCTTCTGTTCTTTTCTTATTTTGATTTCTTTTTTTACTTCCGTAATCCACTTTGAAGGCTTTTGTCTTTTTAGTGGTATAGCAAATACCAGAAATAAATAAAATCTAAGCTGATTCTTAAGACAATGATTGATTTCAGCCACAGCCTCTTCAGATTTTCTAGCCTATTTTTTTCTGTTTAAATGCAAAGTTTAATAGTGTACTTAACTTCTGCTGCCGGAGTAAGATAGATGATTTATTAGTATTATAGCATTCTCCTGTATTACTCCAAAGCTATGCAATTTCTTACTCTGTCCAATTATGGAGATTCAAGATTATCTTAGAGAGGTAATAAAAGTGCTCTTATTTATGTTAGTAGTGTTCATAGACTTGTCACTAAGTCACACTCAACCACCAAGACAACCCTTCCAACGCACCCACAATACACAGACCCAGTCCAGCACAACAACACTAACAGACACCCTGGTATGTACGTGTAAATAGTCACCTAATTTGTGTAAATAGTGGCCAAGCAGTCCCTGGTGCCACTGCTCATCAGTGGCCCGACTGCGTAGCCTGTATATAGTTACCTAAAAGTGCTGCCATGCTGTTTGCTGTGCATCCTGTACATAGTTACCCCAGTTAATCCAAGTTGCAAATCCTGTTCATTGTAAGTACAATGCCGGCTTGGCCGGGACGGTACAAACTTGTTTTAACTGTAAACCGAGCTGATATTAAAAAGCGCGGTATAGAAAATACTCTAAATAAATAACTAATAAATAAGTGGCAGATTAAGTTGTACTACTTAGGTTGTATCAGAGCAGTGGTGTGGTAGATTTCTATTAATGTAAGCACTCATAGTTTTAAAATCAGACTTAAATTTGCTTGTTTTATTGAGTGATTACTATGCTTTTATGTGATGTACTTTTTTGTTAATGTAAATTGCTAATTATAGCTTTCTGATTCAGTAAATTGAATAAATATGAAATAAACATTTGCTTTTTTTCTGTATCAAAATATGTTAGCTTCAACATTTCTGCATCTTATATTTTTATTCTCCTTGGTTATGTTAACAATATCTCCTCTTATAGATTTTTTTTGCCTCCCGTAGTACAGGAGAAAATCTAGTTGGCTATTGGCATTTCTAGTAGTCCTTCTTTCTCTGAGAACAAACAGGAAGTCAGTCCTCACATATGGGTGACGGTGCTGATGGATCACGTGCAGATCCTCTCCCCAGCTTTCAAAGAAAGCCTTTGGGGGATACACCTTTGGGCAATGCGCAGTCACCTTTCTGCCCAAAGGTGCAATCTTTTCTCAGTCTGTCTTTTTCCACAGAGCCTTCAGGTGTGTCTGTGCACCCCGGACAAAGTAGGTTTTCTGTCCCTTTTTTGGTTTTTCTCCTTTTCTCGAGTGCTTGATTTGATCACCTTTCCGCTGCCTGAGTCTCCCGCCTCAGCATCATAGTATCTCCAGGAACAAGCAGGAATGTAGTCTTCACATATGGGTATCGTCGGTACCGACGGAGCCCATGCGGGAACGCTCCCCAGCGTCCAATAGGAAAGCCTTTGGGAGCATCCCACAGCGCATGCGTGCTGCCTTCCTGCCTCTGTACCTCTCTCACTTCAGTTCTTCATTTTCTGCGGAGCCAACAGGACGTGGTACCCTGTCACTGCAGAAAATTTACTTTTATTTCTTTTTTGTGGTCGCGTCTGTCTTCATTCGACGCCTACCGGTACCGCCAGTTCTCCTCTTCTTTTCTTTCCTTAAAAAAACCCCCAAACAAACTTGTATTCCTTCAGGGATCTTTCCCTGCTTCTGGTGCTAGGCGCCATTATGGGCATTAGGCCCATTTTTCTTCAAGCATAGAGAAACCAGCTAGTGGTTTCAAAAAATGCTCAAAATGTGGCGGTACCATTTCCGTCACCGACACCCATGATTGGTGTCTAAAATGTTTGGGTCCTGAACATTGTCCAAAGGAGTGTCTCTCCTGTACAAGGATGACCAAAAGGGGCCTGCAGAATAGAGCTGCAAAACTTGGTACCCATTTTGCTGCCGACACAATGTCAGTTGCATCGACATCTTCCAGGGCTTCATCTTCCTCCAGGGATCTCTGGTAACCAAACTGAAGTCTTCTAAGACTAGCTGGTCCTTGAAGGGTAAATCTCCTTCAAAGTATCGAGATGCCACTGGGGATTCCTTCGAGGATACTTCATCGGCAAAACAGCCCTGGCAGGAGTCTTCGGGCTCCAAAGCAGTAATGGGGCTCCAGGATGTTCCAGAGGTCTCCACCTCTACGGAACTACTGGTGCCGTGTTCTGGGGTCATAGCTGCTTCCACCGGTACCGGCACCCAGGCATCGGCAGGAGCGATGGATCACAGAATCCTTGCTATCGAACGCAGTCTAGCGGCCCTCTTAGCGGCTTCGGTACCGCTAAGACCGCAACAGATGGTTCAACATATATCGGTACCGACAGTACCTGCTTTGACAGGACTGCTTTCCCCCATGCCAATCTCCGGTATTGGGGATAAGGAACTGACACATTTCGGTACTGACTTCGAGCGGTACCGAAACTATGAGTTACAGGAGCACCCAGTGCTTGAGTCTTCCGATTCCGATGACTCTGATGATTCTACCGGTACCAGAGCGAATCTATTAGAAGATTCGGTTCCTTCTCCTCAACGCAGAATGTCTCCTTCAGAGGATATGTTCTTCCAGGATTTCATAAGTGATTTAGCAAAGGGTCTTGCAATCATTGTGATTCCAGAAAAGAACCCTAGGGCAGAAGAATTAAGAATTCTACAATATCCTATGGCTCCCAAGGAAGCAGTTATGCTTCCCATTCACAAGATCTTATATGATCTAATGTTGAGAATGTGGGAAACTCCTTTAACAATATCTTCACATTCCCGACACCTTGACACTATGTACCGAGTTCCAAGTTGTCCTGGTTTTCAAAAGATTCAGTTACCACACAATTCAGTGGTAGTGGAATCGGCTATGCGAAGGATCAAGAGTGCTATAACACATTCTTCTAATTCTCCAGGCCGTGAATCCAGGACTCTCGATGCCTTTGGCCATCGATGCTTTCAATCCTCCATGTTAGGAGCCATATGGGAATGTTCCTGGAAGACGTTACAAAAGACTTAGAGCTCCTTAGTCCTTGTGTTTTGGAGGAAAAAAGAGCAGACTTTCTTATTCTGGTCAAGCATGCCCAGAATGTCTCAAAATTCATGAACCGTGCTACCTTTGATTGTTTTGAATGTATTAGCAGAACCTCTGCTATATCCATAGGAGCACATCGTATTGCTTGGCTTCAAGCATCAGACTTAGAACAGTGGGTGCAAGAAAAGCTGGGAAATATTCCTTGCACAGTAGAAAATCTCTGGCAAGGACTGGCAGGACAAGGCTAATCAGCTTGAATCTGACAATACTGCTTTAAACAGATTGTCAAAGTCTACAGTCAACCCAGCAAAGAAGAAAATATTCAAAAAACCCTTTTACAGTAAAAAAAAGAAGCCTTACCAATCTTACACCCATCAAACTCACTGTCCGCTCCATGTTCCCCAGAAGAGGCAACAACAGAACAGACAGCAAAGAAAGCCGCAAGCTCAAAAAGCTCAACTGGCTCAACAGACCCAGCCCCCTCAGGGTCTTTGACTTCTATCTAGAGAACTTAGTCATTCTGCCCCTAAAAGGTCCCGAACCCTTGACAATTCCAGGAAGACTATGCTTTTTTGCCAAAAGATGGCAACAAATAACATCAGAAAATTGGACTCTGTCCATTGTACAACTGGGGTACAAGCTTCATTTTCTCAACTTGCCTTCCACCTACAATAATAAAACAGTTCAATTCTCAGGGCCCTGCCACCGACCTCTTGTGGCAGGGAGGTCAAATCACTTCTAGCTCAAGGAGCAATTGAAGTACCCATTCCCCAATAGGGGACAGGGTTTTATTCCCCCCTACTTTCTTATTCCAAAGAAGACAGGGGGACACAGACTTATATTAGACCTTAGAGAATTAAACAAATATTTGTTCCAAGAAAAGTTCAAAATGATTTCCCTCGGAACATTTTACCATCTTTTACCAAAGTCAGGACTGGCTATGTTCTCTAGACCTAAGAGATGCGTACAAGCATATTCTCATCTACTCAGATCACAGGACGTTCCTTCGATTCCTGGTCCAGGGAAGACCCTTCCAGTACAGAGTTCTTCCCTTCTGACTAGCCTCTGCTCCAAGAGTCTTCACAAAATGCATGGCAGTGGTAGCAGCATTTATGAGGACTCTAAAAATATTTGTCTTCCCTTACTTAGACGATTGACTCATTCGAGCATCGACAGCTCCCAGAGGCCAGCTTCGCTCTCTCTCGAGCAATGAGAATTCTTCAATACTTGGGTCTGGTTATAAACCTCCCAAAATCTCATCTCACCCCCTCTCAATCTCTAGAATTCATAGGGGCTCGTCTAGACACACGGCAGTCAAGGGCTTTCCTGCCCCAGCCATGCTGTCTACATATAATACAACTGGCATCTCAAGCATCTATGAAGGTATTCCTTACTGCTCTGGAGATGCTTCAACTGCTGGGACACATGGCATCCACTGTCCATGTGGTTCCCTATGCTCGCCTCCACATGCGAGCAGCCCAGTGGATCCTTTCCTCTCAGTGGTCACAAGCCGCAGGTCAACTAACAGACAAAATCAGAACTACCACACGTCTGATTTCGTCCCTGCAATGATGGCAGTCCCTGAAAAACCACCTTGTAGTCTCTCCTTTCCAGCAGCCTCTATGCTAAACCACTCTGACGAGAGATGCGTCCAAGATGGCTAGGGGAGCCCATTTGCACGATCTCTCCACTCAGGGTCTTTGGACCTCACAGGAGGTTTCCCTTCACATAAACCTCCTAGAGCTGAGAGCCATTTTCAATGCTAGTCAAGTCTTTCAGGACCATCTCAGCAACAAAACAGTTCTGGTCCAAACCGACAATCAGGTAGCTATGTTCTATGTGAACAAGCAAGGCGGAACAGGCTCTCTGTCGCTGTGTAACGAAGCTTTGCGAATATGGGCCCTCGCCAGAAAGTTACAAATTCACCTGTTTGTGGTATACTTTCCGGGCATTCAAAACTTGTGGGCAGACAAACTCAGTCGAATACTGCTGCCACACGAGTGGTCTCTCCACTCATACCAGCTTGCTCGAGTGTTTCAAATCTGGAGAACACCAGATATAAACCTCTTTGCAAGTCCACAGAATGCCAAACTTCCCCGATTCTGTTCCAGAATTCCGGCTCAAAATTAGAATTCCGGGATGTTAACATTTCTCAACAAGTAAAGGATATCCTCCTGGCTTCCAGAAAACCCCCTCCACAAGATGTTCCTAAGCCTTCAAGTGGAAAAGGTTCTCTATCTGGTGGTCACAAAAGGGACTTGACCCCCTTTTAGTACCTGTAGAGTTGTTACTAGAGAATCTTCTACAATTATCAACTTCTGGTCTGAAGACAAATTCAGTTAGGGTCCATCTTAGTTCTATTGCTGCTTTTCATAAACCTTTTGATGGACAACCTATTTTCTCTCATCCACTTATATCAAGATTTATGAGAGGCCTACATTTAACAAAACCTCCCATTAAACTACCACCTGTGGCATTGGATCTAAATCTTGTTCTTGGTCAGTTTATGAAACCAACCTTTGAACCTTTAGCCACTTCAGACCTAAAGTTTCTTTCATGGAAAGTTATTTTCCTAATTGCCATCACTTCTGCAAGATGCATTAGTGAGCTACAGGTGTTAGTAGCTGACCCTCCTTATACAAGGTTTCACCATGATAAAGTAGTCCTCAGGACTCATCCTCACTTTCTGCCAAAGGTGGTTTCGCCTTTTCATTTAAACCAGTCTGTTTAACTTCCTATATTCTTCCCTAGGCCTCATGCCTCCAGTGCGGAAAGGAATCTTCATACATTGGATTGTAAAAGAGCCTTGGCTTTTTATCTCCAAAGAACTAAGCCACATAGAAAATCTTCTCAGCTTTTTGTGACTTCTGACTTTAGTCATTTGGGACTTCCAGTTTCTAAAAGACCTCTGTCAAATTGAATTGCAGATTGCATATCCTATACATATCAGAGGCTAACCTTCGTTCTGTCTCTATTGATGACATCTGCAAGCAGCCACTTGGACTTCGGTACATACCTTCACAGCCCACTATTGCTTAGACAAGGACTTCCGTCGGGATGCCTTGTTTGGCCAGGCTGTTCTACAACATCTCTTCCATACTTAATACAACTCCTGCTGTGGTAGGCCATGGCCTATATAATAGCCTGTACATGTATGAGAGGCCTGCAAGCTAGGTCTGAGTCCCCACCCCCACCTAGAAATAGTAGTGCTGAGAAAGATCAAAGTCAGTGAAGGTCTGAGGATCTGCCTTAAACCGCTCTAAACTGCTTTTGATAAGTTTGTGTTAATCCTTATTCAATTCTTTTATGCTGATGATAGATATGTTCCAGTGTTTTGCATTCTCACATTCTCTGAGCCTAGAGATGACCTTGTAGTAGGGATGTGTTTGTCTAGAAACTGAGCCTTTGTTAGAATAGCCTGAGAAGGGGGAACAGGGTGACCCAGAGAGGGTCCCCGATTGGAGAGATGCAGGGGGCGTTGGAACCAATAGAAAGTCTGTATGTATCAAGCTGAAGAAAAGGTATAAATGAGTATGTCTCTGTAAGAATATTGCTCAGTCTTTTTGAAGCTTGTCTCTGAGCCATGTGCACAATAAACTGGCTTAGATCTTTGAACTGACTCCTGGTTTTATTTATTGCATGCTTATCAGCTGCTACACTACCCACCATCCATAGTTTGGATGCCTAAGGTCCATGGGCGGAAGCATGATCCATCTCACCTGGATTTGCAGCTACCTGGGGTCACCTCTTCGCATCTTTCAGCTGGGGAGTCCCCCATATGTGAAGACTACATTCCTGCTTGTTCCTGGAGATAGCGTAGTTACTCACCTGTAACAGGTGATCTCCGGGAACAGCAGGAATTTAGTCTTCACAACCCACCCACCTCCCCTAGGAGTTGTTTCTATCTCTCTCTTTCTCTACTTCTCTCCTTTGGTCTCAGCTATAAACTCAACTGAAGTGAGAGAGGTACAGAGGCGGGAAGGCAGCACGCATGCGCTGTAGGATGCTCCCAAAGGCCTTTCCTATTGGACCCTGGGGAGCGTTTCTGCACGGGCTCCGTCGGTATCGACGATACCCATATGTGAAGACTAAATTCCTGCTGTTCCCGGAGATCACCTGTTACAGGGCAGTAATCTGTGAACTATCATTAAAATCATCTCTAATACCTGAAGATTGGAGGATCGCCAATGTAACACCAATTTTTAAAAAGGGTTCCAGGGGTGATCCGGGAAACTACAGACCAGTGAGCCTAACGTCAGTACCGGGAAAAATGGTAGAAACCATCATAAAGAATAAAATTACTCAGCATGTAGATAGTCACAACCTAATGGGAGACAGCCAACATGGCTTTAGACAAGGAAGATCTTGTCTTCCTATCTGTTATGTTTTTTTGAAGGAGTGAATAAACAGGTGGACAAAGGTGAGTCGGTTGATATTGTGTATCTGGACTTTCAGAAAGCCTTTGACAAGGTCCCTCATCAGAGACTTTTGGCGAAACTAAAGAGTCATGGGATAGGAGGCAGTGTACTATTGTGGATCAGGAACTGGTTAAAAGATAGAAAGCAGAGGGTAGGGCTAAATGGCCAATTTTCCCAATGGAGAAAGGTGAATAGTGGTGTACCCCAGGGATCTGTGCTGGGTCTGCTTTTTGACATATTCATAAATGACCTGGAAAGTGGAATAACGAGTGAGGTTATCAAATTTGCAGATGACACAAAACTATTTAAAGTTGTTAAAACCCAAGAGGATTGTGGAAAATTGCAAGAGGATCTTGATAAATTGGAAGACTGAGCATCAAAATGGCAGATGAAATTTAATGTGGACAAGTGCAAGGTTATGCACCTAGGGAAGAACAACCCAAACTATGGTTACACGATGCAAGGTTCCACATTAGGAACCACCACCCAGGAAAAAGATTTATGCGTCATTGTGGATACCATGTTAAAACCCTCGGCCCAGTGTGCAGCGGCGGCCAAGAGAGCAAATAGAATGCTAGGTATGATAAGGAAAGGAATGGAAAATAAAACAAAAGATATTATAATGCCTCTATATCGTTCCATGGTGAGACCGCACCTTGAATATTGTGTGCAATTCTGGTCGCTGTATCTTAAAAAGGATATAGCGATTTTAGAAAAGGTACAGAGAAGAGCCACCAAAATGGTAAAGGGGATGGAAGGATACTCCTATGAAGAAAGGCTAAAAAGGTTAGGGCTCTTTAACCTGGAAAAGAGACGGCTGAGGGGAGATATGATAGAAGTCTATAAATTAATGAACGGAGTGGAACGGGTAAACGTAGATCGATTGTTTACCTTATCAGAATATAGAAAGACTAGGGGAAATGCAATGAAGCTACAGGGTAAACTATTTAAGACTAATAAAAGAAAATATTTTTTCACTCAACGTGTAATCAAACTCTGGAATTTGTTACCGGAGGATGTAGTAAAGGCTGTTGGTGTAGCTGGGTTTAAAAAAGGTTTGGACAAGTTCCTGGAGGAAAGGTCCATAAACCATTATTAAGACGTGACCGAAGATATCAATGCTTGACCCAGTACAAGCATTGTGGAACTTGTGTCTCTTGGGGAATCTGCTAGGTACATATGACCTAGATTGGCCACTGTTGGAAACAGAATACTGGGCTTGATGGACCTTGGTCTGACCCAGTATGGCATATCTTATGTTCTTATGTTCTTAACTACACTTTTCGTTTTTTACGTTTCCCTTATTTTTGTCTTTTTGGCCCATAGGGTTTTTTCTCATATCCTTGCTGGTCGAGACATTTGAGTTTGATCTCACGGGTCTTGTTTTTCCCGCTATGTCCTCGAACAGCGGTTTCAAGCAGTGTGGCAAGTGCAACTGCACTATGTCCCGTACGGACCACCACAATACCTGCATTAAGTGCCTTGGGGCAGACCATGACGGTTCTTCCTGTCCACTTTGCATCCTCATGTCAGCTAAAACCCGGAAGGAACGTGAAAGGCGGCAGGAGGAGCTGTTTAGTAGGTCTGACTCGGGCTCAGCATCGAGGGCGGAATTCCTGCCTTTGACACTGGCAGTGGAAAATGCGGCATCGCATGCCCATGCTTGGTCGGAGCCTAAAGATCTTCAGATATTGGAGTCATCCTCTGAGGATCTTCCCCTGGATGTTGGAGTCTTTCTCAAAGCCAAAGTCAAGGACTGTCCCGGCACCGAGTGGTAAGTCTTCCTCGACCTGGCCCCAGAGCCGTCGACTCGATACGGGGGATGACGGGTGGGAGTGCTCTTCGAAGCAGCCCTAGAGAGATGCCTGCGATGTCGAAGGATCGATGTGGCGCCTCTGACTCCATTATGATCCAGGACTTCCCGGCAAAGGACCTGACACCAGCCTCGATGTCCTCTGGGCTGGCACCAGCGCTGGAGCCCTCTGGCATTGAGGCCAGGGTTGTGGCCCTCAAACACAGTTTCTCTGCATTCCTGGAGGCCCTCCCGGTCGCTCCGGGTCATCAGTGCTTCATACGGGGACTTCCTCGCAAGGACCTCCCCAGAGGATGCTCTAGCCATCCTCGAGCGGTTGGCACAGTTGGCATCGTCAGCTGCTGACGGACCTCAGACATCGGGAGTTGTCAACGCCGGGTAGGTCCGATGACCATGGGGCGCTCGCCAACTCCTCCAGCTCTGTTAGTGTGGGAGACAGAAGAAGAGTCCCCTGACACTGTGCTCAGTCGGGTGTCCCCTCCGCCATCTCACCACCACACCACTGGCAGAGACTCCCTCCAGAAGATCTTGCAGTTCGTGAGGGAGATGTCCCAGGCACTCGCATTTGTGCTGGTTCCCGAAGATGAGCCATGTGCTGAGGATCTGGAGATTCCTGCTGTCCCTGGAGAACATCTGTTAGAGGTGAGTAACTACGCTTTTCCTCATATCACTCCTGAATCTATCCCCTTTTACCCTCATCCCATGTCCCTTCATAGCAGAGCTTGCTTTCAATCAAAAGAGCCTCTCCTCCTATGCATTTATGCCACGGAGGTGTTTAAACGTCTCAATCATATCACCTCTATCCTACCTTTCCTCTAAGGTGTACATATTAAGATCCTTAAGTCTGTCCTCATATGCTTTATAATGAAGACCATTAACCATTTTAGTAGCCCCACCCTCTGTACTGACTCCACCCTGTTTATATCCTTTTGAAGGTGCGGTCTCCAGAATTGCACACAATATTCCAAATGAGGTTGCACCAAAGATTTATACAGAGGCACTATCACCTCCTTTCTTCTCCTGGCCATTCCTCTTCCTATGCACCCAAGCATCCTTCTAGCTTTTGCCGTCGCCTTTTCTGTTTAGCTACTTTAAGATCATCAGACGCAATCACACCTAGGTCCCGCTCTTCTTTAGTAGACGTACTTCATCCCCTATACCAGTGATGGCTAACCTTTTTGAGCCCGAGTGCCCAAACTGCCGCACAAAACCAAAGAATTTCCTCAAAGTGCCAGCACGTCAATTTGCATAAATATTTGCATAATGCTAACATACACTAACTTTTAGTAAACATGTCTCTTAATGAGTGTATGGATAAAGACAGACTAAAAGATTTCTACATTACTATAATCCAGTGCCAACCGCCAGGCACATTAGGAACTACTACAAACACTGCCCATTTAGAACCAATAGCAAACCCGCCGTATCCTAACAGCACTACCAGGACTCACAAAGCACCACACCATACCTATCAAAAGGCAACACTGCAAATATTAAACCAATACATTTCAGACAATAACAATACATGACCTACTGGGGAAAGAGAACAAGTGGCAATGTCAAAAAGGAATTACATAAACAGAATACCTCAGCTCAGTTGCAATTGCTCCAGCCACTTTCTTCTGGTTTCTTCATGTTTTCTGCTAACTCTCCATCATCTGCTGTCCATTTGTCCTTTCTTCTCTCTTCTAGTTTTTTTTTCCATTCTCTCTCTCTACATCCGCTTTAACATATTAATCTTTCTCCTTTTGCTCTTTCCTCATTCCTATTTCATCCACTCAAATTTTTAACCCCTCCATCCTCAATCCCCACTTACTCTCCCAATACCCGGCCAATTGTAGATTTTTTATCCCTCCCACACAAAATATTTTTCCCCTCTCCATTTTACTCTCCCCGCCCCATCCCATTCTAATCCTCCCCCAACATCAGCTCCCTTCTAGTTCCAGCCTCACCCAGCATCCATTCCCTTCTAGTCCCTGCATCAGCCCATTTCCAGTCCTAGCCCCCATCAGCCCATTTCCAGTCCTAGCAACCCCCCAACCCAATACCAGTCCTAGCCCCCCCCCATCAACCCACTTCCAGTCCTAAACCCCCCATCACACCCATTTTCAGTTTAAGCCCCCCCTATAACCCATTACCAGCCCTAACCCCCATCACCCCATTTCCAGACAGCCCCCATCAGCCCACAGCCCATTAGCAGTCCTACCCCCCAGCCCATTAGCAGTCCTACCCCCCCGCCCGCCCGCCCGCCCCCCATTAGCAGTCCTAACCCCGCCCATTAGCAGTCCTAACCCCCCCCCCCCCCTGCCCATTAGCAGTCCTAACCCCCCCTCCGCCCACTGCCCATTAGCAGTCCTAACCCCCCTCCCTCCCTGCCCATTAGCAGTCCTAACCCCCCCCCCCTCCCTCCCTGCCCATTAGCAGTCCTAACCCCCCCTCCCCTCCCTCCCTGCCCATTAGCAGTCCTAACCCCCCCTCCCTTCCTCCCATTAGCAGTCCTAACATCCCCCCTCCCTCCCTCCCTCCCTCCCTCCCTGGCCCATTAGCAGTCCTAACCCCCCCCCCTGCCCTCCCTCCCTGCCCATTAGCAGTCCTAACCCCCCCCTCCCTCCCTCCCTGCCTGCCCATTAGCAGTCCTAACCCCCCCCTCCCTCCCCTCCCCCTGCCCATTAGCAGTCCTAACCCCCCCTCCCTGCCCATTAGCAGTCCTAACCCCCCTCCCCCTCCCTCCCTCCTGCCTGCCCATTAGCAGTCCTAACCCCCCCTCCCTCCCTCCCTCCCTCCCTGCCCATTAGCAGTCCTAACCCCCCCTCCCACCCTCCCTCCCTCCCTGCCCATTAGCAGTCCTAACCCCCCCCCTCCCTCCCTCCCTCCCTGCCCATTAGCAGTCCTAAACCCCCCCTCCCTGCCCCCCCTCCCTCCCTCCCCTGCCCATTAGCAGTCCTAACCCCCCCCCCTCCCTCCCTCCCTGCCCATTAGCAGTCCTAACCCCCCCCCCCTACCTCCCTCCCTCCCTGCCCATTAGCAGTCCTAACCCCCCCTCCCTCCCTCCCTGCCCATTAGCAGTCCTAACCCCCCCCCTCCCTCCCTCCTGCCCATTAGCAGTCCTAACCCCCCCCCCTCCCTCCCTCCCTGCCCATTAGCATTCCTAACCCCCCTCCCTCCCTCCCTCCCTCCCTCCCTGCCCATTAGCAGTCCTAACCCCCCCCTCCCTCCCTCCCTCCCTGCCCATTAGCAGTCCTAACCCCCCTCCCGTCCAGCCCAGTAGCAGTCCTAACCCCCTGCAGTCCTAACCCCCCCCCCCCTCCCTGCCCATTAGCAGTCCTAACCCCCCTCCCTCCCTGCCCATTAGCAGTCCTAACCCCCCCCCCCTCCTCCTCCCTGCCCATTAGCAGTCCTAACCCCCCCCCTCCCTGCCCATTAGCAGTCCTAACCCCCCTGGCAAATTTAAAAAAAAAAAAAAGCAGGCTCTGGCTGCTGCCGCGGCAGATTGCAATGTCCCGCGGGGCCCCCTCCGCCCGCTAAGCCCCTCTGCAAGGGCTTTCAGATTCGCGAGGGAGAGCATCTCCCTCGCGTCTCTGTTAAGCACGCAGGGGCTAATGGGAAATTTCCCATCAGTCCCTCGCGTCTAAAGGGGCTGATGGGAAATTTCCCATTAGCCCCTGCGGGCTTAACAGAGACGCGAGGGAGACACTCTCCCTCGCGAATCTGAAAGCTCTTGCAGAGGGGCTTAGCGGGCGGAGGGGGCCCCGCGGGACGCTGCATTCTGCCCTTGCCGCGTCCGCGGCAGCAGTCAGAGCCAGCTTTTTATTTTTCTGCGGACCTTCCCGCGTGCCAGCTGCAAGGCCTTCGCGTGCCACAGCTGGCACGCGTGCCATAGGTTCGCCATCGCTGCCCTATACTATATCACTCCCTTGGATTGCTGCAGGCCAAATTCATGACCTTGCATTTTTTAACATTAAATCTCAGCTGCCAAATTCTAGATCATCTTCAAGCTTAGCTAGATCCCTCCTCATGTTATTTACACCTTCCTGAGTGTCTACTCTATTGCAAATTTTGGTATCATCCGCAAAGAGGCAAACCTTACTCGACAGTCCTTCCGCTATATCACTAACAAAGATGTTCAAAAGAATTGGATCAAGGTCAGATCCCTGGGGCACACCACTGGTAACCTCAAAGTGAGCTCCATTTATCTGTACCCTTTGTCGCCTCCCACTCAACCAATTTCCAACTCAAGCAGTAACTTTAGGGTCCATCCCTAGGGTGCTCAGTTTGTTTGTAAGTCGCCTGTGAGGAATGGTGTCAAAGGCTTTACTGAAATCTAAATACATCACATCTAGGACTTTCCTTTGGTCCAACTCACTGGTCACCCAGTCAAAGAAATCAATCAGATTTGTCTGACAAGACTTGCCTCTGGTGAGTCCATGCTGCCTCAGATCCTGTAATCCACTGGACTCCAGAAACCTCACTATTTTCTCTTTCAGCAGCGTTTCCAATAATTTACTTACCACCGAAGTTAAACTAACCGGTCTGTAGTTTTCAACCACATCCTTACTTCCGCTTTTGTGTAAAGGGACCACATGAGCCTCTCTCCAGTCCTTTGGCACCACTCCCGACTCCAACGAGGCATCGAAAAGGTCAGTCAGTGGAGCTGCTAGAACGTCCCCAAGTTCCCTCATATTCTAGGGTGTATCCATCTGGTCCCATCGCTTTGTTTGTTTGTTTATTTATTTATTTACATTCTCTTTTATACCGCGCTATTCTGCATCAGTGCGGTTTACATTGAACAAACTGAAATTACATTGAACAGGGTATTATAACTTGGAGATAACTATTTTACAGGGAACATGGGCTATGGAGGGTTAAGTGGCATGCCCAAGACCACAAGGAGCACATGTGGGACTAGAAACCCCAGTCCTTCCGGCCCAAGGTTGCAGTCATCTAGTGGGATTTGAACCACCGACCTTCCGGCCTGAAGTACCTTGCCCCAACCACTAGGCTACTCCTCCACTCCACTCCACTAGGCTACTCCTCCGCTCCTCCAGTTTACTTTAAGTTTAGCTAGTTTCTCACGAACACAGTCTTCTGAAAATTGTTCAAGATGCCCCTCACTTCTGTTCCTTTTTGTGGGTGTTTTCTGTGGTCCTGCTCCTGGTTCTTCATTTGTGAACACAGAACAGAAATATTTGTTAAGCAGTTCTGCTTTATTCTCATCAGCTTCTACATATTCCTCCCCTTCACCTTTGAGTCTGGCAATACCACTTTTGCCCTTCCTGTTCTCACTAACATATCTGAAAAATGTCTTATCCCCCCATTTTATTGCATTGGCTATTTGCTCCTCTTTTTGAATCTTTGCTTTCCTGACTACTTTGCTAGCTTCTCTAAGTTTTTCCAACTATAGATGCCTGTCTTCCTCTCTCTGTGATCCCTTGTAGTTCATGAAGACCTCCCTCTTTTTCTTCACCTTTTCAGCTACTTCTTTTGAAAACCATAGCGGTCTCCTTTTCCTTTTACCGTTATTTACCATTTTAAATAAAGGTTGGTTGCCCTTAAAATATCCCCTTTCAGTTTTGCCCACTGTTTTTCTACATCCCCCAGCTGTTCCCATACCCCTAATGACTCCCTGAGGTATTGGACCATCTTGGCCAAGTTAGTTTTCCTAAAATCTAAGACCCTTGCTTTTGAATGGATTCTATCAGCCCTAGTCCTAATACTGAACCACACCATCGGGTGATCACTGGATGCAAAATGATCTCCCACTATAACATCAAAAAGATGTTCACTATTGGTAAGCACCAAGTCCAGTATGGCCCCTTCACGTGTGGGTTCTGTTACCAATTGCCTGAATAGTTCTCCCTGTAGAGGATCAAGGATCTCCTTATTTCTAGATGATACTGCAGCCGGATGGTGATGGTGTGCCAATCAAAAATTGGCATATTGAAATCCCCTATCAGTATCACTTCTCCTTTCCTAGCAATGCTGCCTATGTCTTCAATTAACTCTCCGTCTACCTCTTCCTCCTGTGAGATAGGTCTGTATATCACGCCAATGCAAATAGATTTCTTTTTCCCTCTTTCTAATTTAACCCACAGTGCCGCCTCTCTCCCTTTTAAGCTCTGTAATTCCAAAGCTTTAATATTATTTTTTGCATATAGTGCCACTCCTCCCCCCTTCTTCCTACCCTGTCTTTTTTGAATAAAATATAGCCTGGTATAGTTACATCCCAGTCATGGTTTTCGGTGAACCGTGTTTCTGTAACTGCCACTAAATCCAAGTCAGTCTCTCCCATAAAATCTTCAACATCATGGGCATTTATACACACCGCTTTCCATATGTTGCCCCTTTTACTCATTTCCATAAAGGTATTTAATGTTTCACTTACCTGGGGGCTTTCTTCACCCATCCCCAACGAATCTAGTTTAAAGCCCTCTTCAGTAGATTAGCCAGTCTGCTACTGAAGACACGTCGACCTTTCTTGGACAGATGAATGCCATCTCTGCTCTGCAACCCTTGGAACAGCATCCCATGGTCCTGGAAACCAAAACTCTCTCGATGACACCATCCATGCAGCCTTGCATTCATCTCCAGGATGCGAGCTTCTCTGCCTTGGCCTTTACCCTCAACAGGGAGGATTGAAGAGGACCACATCCTGCGCCCCTATCTGCTTCACCCTCTTTCCCAGAGCCACGAAGCCACTTTTGATATGTTCAGAGGAATACCTGGCAGTATCATTTGTGCCGACATGGATTAGCAACACTGGGTAATAGTCAGTGGGCTTGATGAGTCTCGGCAAACTCTCTTAAACATCTCAGATTTTGGCACCTGGCAGACAGCATACCTCTGTGGACATCTAGTCTGGTCAGCAGATGGATGCCTCAGTACCCATCAGAAAAGAGTCACCAACCTCCACTACCCTTCGCTTCCATGTGGTCACTGATTCTGCAACTTTGGAACACTTGTGCTCTGGTTCTTCCCTTTCCAGGGATGCTTTCACCTCCACTTCCAGGGCTGCATAATGGTTCTTCAATTCAAGGGCTGGAGAAGTTGGATTGGTGATTCTGCAGGCCCTGGTGACTTGCTTCCAACCTTCGTCTTTCTGTAGGCACCCATCTTCTCATCTGCTTGAGAGCTTGGATGTTGCAAGAAGCATCTCATCAATGTACTTGAATGCTCCTGAATCTCGCCACTTCCTCTCTGAGTTCCTCCACTTGGTTCCTGAGAGCTTCAGCATGCAGGCTTCCTGCACATGGAACCTGTCCTGCAACTGGCTTTGGGACCTCTGTCTGGATAGTAGCAGGGACGATAGCTTTAGCGATATTTTTTTTCACAGCCATTGTTCAGTTTGTGGAGATTAGATATCTGTTAAAACAAAAGAGAGAGATCTACCAGCCGGTTTCCCAGCTGTCCTTTCAGAGAAAAAGCAGTTAAATCTATTTAAGTGTGTTCAAAATGTGCTGTTTCAAGTCCCTGTGTGTAGTTAATTGGGGAGGTCCCTATAAAGCAAGACTGCTCACTAGGGGTGAGTGGAAGTTGGCGGGGGGGGGGGGGGGTAGGGAGGGAACTAACACCTAATGAGGTGTCAGTAATTTCAAAGAGCTGAGAAAGATACTAAAGCAGAGTTTTAAACCTACCGCACTAAACAAAATATTTCCTCTTTTAAACTTAAGCATCAAAAAGAATGTATCTTTTGTTTTAAGACAGAGAGCTAGTAATTTAAAAAGCCACAAACTCTTACCTTTGCTTGAAATATATAGCCCCTGTTAGGAATGCCTCAACAGTGCAGGGCTCTGAAGCCTCTTATGCAGGCCTCAGCTGCTCTCGGTTCTTTCACAGGCTAATCAGGCCCACTAACTCCTGATGAGGTGTCAGTAGCTTCAAAGAGCTGAGAAAGATACTAAAGCTGAGTTTAAACCTACCCCACTAAACAAAATATTTCCCCTTTCAAACTAAAGCACCAAAAAGAATGTAACTTTGTTTTAAAAATGTACCAAAACCCTTTGAAGAGCTCACAGACAGAGAGCTAATAATTTAAAAATCTTATGTAACATTTCTGTGAATAAAATGTGTTAAGTCTGTTTAATCTTGGTTAAGTATTTGCCACATACCTATCCAGTTTACTCCTATCCTAATGCTTCTTGGCTTACTGATTTTGCTGGCTTACAGACCCTATTAAGACCTATTACTATAGTAAAATCCTACCTTCTCTCATCCTCCAGATGGGCATTTTGGGAATTCCAGTATTTGAGATTCTTGACCAACAAAATCCATGGGAATATATATTGGGAGCATGCAGATTATGTAACTCTTAAGGAAGAAATTTTGAAAATTCTGTGAACAACATTTTAAAATTCCATATTGCTTTATTTGTTTGTGTGTTTGTATAGAATCCTCCCCACCTTAAGCCATGAACCCTTCCCCCAGTTTCCCTTCTCAGGCTGAACAGTTCCTAGCAATATATTATTCCAGATTCCACCCTCTCCAGCTCTTTCTCCTGCCCCCCAACTTAGCTTGAGTCCCTCATCCTCTCCTAGCAAGTTCAACCATCAGATTGCTTCCTCTGATCCCTAGTCCTTTCTGTCCCCAACACCCATCAGCTCTTTATTCTGCCGTTTTTTCTCTCTACCCTCCAGTACCCTCTCTGCGTTTTGCAGTTCTCTCTCCCCACCCAAAAGCCCTCTCTGTATGCCCCCAGTTCTCTCTTCCCTGCCCCCCTGTGGTCTCCAGTCACATACCTCCCAGCTTGTTGTGTCCTCCACTATGATGCACATTCCTTGGCTTTGGTCACCCCATCACACAGCTGCACATCAGATTGCATTCTCCTGATTCCCAGCTTCCAGCTGCTGATGTGAACTGTCTTGTTATATGGAATTCTGCATGGTTCAGCAATCGAGCCCAGGACGGCAGAGGAAAAGGATGTAACTTGATTTATAGCCATTCAGTATTGCATCTTGCTGCAGTGGAGACAGAGTAGGTTGTGGGATATGTTCTGTGGGCAGAATAGGACAGAGCAAGCCGTAAAATGTGCTATGGAGGGTTAGGGGGAGAGTGAATGCAGGAGAGCCACTGTTTCTACCTCATCCACCTGCTTCCTGAGCAGAATTCTGCAGGTGAGGAAGTATGCACAAATTTTGCATTGCACCATGATACATTATTTCTCTGTGGACAAGCAGGAAGTGCCATCTTCTGTTTAGCCTGCTCATTGTGGGAGTCAAAAGGCTAGGACCAAAGTTCCTTCTGGAACTTTCGATCAAGTGCACTCTTCAGCCAGTCAATAGTGTCTCTGTTGCACAGTGACTTGTGTTGCGCCTGTGAATACTGCATCCCCAGACTCAGCAATGCCTACCAATCTAAGCTATAGTTATTGGATCTCGTCAGACCATCCCATACCTCCGTGGCATAAATGTTCAGTGAGAGAGCCCCTTTCAATTGAAAAGTTCTGCTACGAGGGGACATGGGATGAGGGTGAAGGGAGATGGATTCAGGAGTGATATGCAAAAATATTTCTTTACGGAAAGAGTAGTGGATCCGTGGAATAGGCTCCCAGTGGAGGTGGTAGAGATGAGGACAGTAACTGAATTCAAAAAAGCATGGGACAAACACAGAGGATCTCTGAGGGTAAAAGGGGGACTGTTGTAGTTGTTGATGTGAAGGACAGACTAGATAGGCCATGTGGTCTTTTTCTGTCGTCATATTTCTATGTTTCTATGCTTATTTTTTTCACGGAAAAGATGGTAGATACCTGGAATTCCCTCTCAAAGGAGGTGGTGGGAGCAAAAACAGTGACTGAATTCATAAAGGTGTGGGGCAAACAGAGGATCACTATATAGAAAGAGGATGAAATTGAAACAAACGTATGTAACTTCATGTACAGCAGAGGGGCAATCTGCCTGGAGCAGCAGGTACAATCTTAAGCTCAAAGTGAGGGTGCAACTCTACAATACTAGCCACCTTACTGGGCACAAGATGGATGATGCTGGTCTTTATCTGCTATCATTTACTATGTTACTATTTTTTAATGTTTCTCTGGAACAAGCAGGAAGTCAGCCCTCACATATGGGTGATGTTGGCGCCGACAGAGCCCACGCAGTAACTTCTCCCCAGCTTTTAAAGAAAGCCTTTGGGAGATGTACCACACATGTGTGGTCCTCTTCCCTCTCAAGGGTGCCATCTTGCTTCAGTCTCTATTTTTTCCGTGGAGCCTATCAGATACGTCTGTTCCCCCGGAACATGTTGGTGATTTTTGTCATCTTTTTTGCTTTCTCTGGTAGCATACCAGTGCCTTTTCTTTGCATTGCCTTTGCATTGTGTCCTCTGTTTTTTTTTTTTTTTTCTTTTTTGTTCAGTTGGTGTGGGTTTGCGTCTTTTTCCTAGCTGGGCCTGGTGAATTTGACTTCGCGGAAGCAGTCTTCCCTGCCATGGCCTCAGCCAGTGGCTTCAAACCACAAGACCGCTTTGCTTATAATATATCACACAAAGATCCGCACGACTGCTGCCTCTGATGCCTTGGGCTGGACCACAGTGCCTTGGTCTGTGGTCTCTGCAAGCAGATGACCCCTAAGGCCCTCAGGAAATGTCATTAGCCACGTAAGTTGATTTTTCAGAAAACTGACTCAGCCCCAGAATCCTCTGTGAGAGCCTGCTCTGAGACTCCTTCCAGGACCTCGAGCACCCAAAAAGACTGTGTGGCCTCAAAGCCCGGAGACCACAGAACCTCCGGCCGGAGCTTCCTCGTTGAGGTTTACACCAAGAAGGGCTGGAAGACCTTGAGGACCCCATCGAGTGACTAGTCGGGGGAAAGTGGGGAAATCCCATGGGCCCCGGTCCCATAGCCCTCGATGGGAGGCTGATGGCAAGGAGCAGCTGCAAGTTGCCTTGCCGGGAACCATCCACACCTTGGGACCAGTTTCTGACCCCCGAGGCCATCCAGGTCGAGGACCTCCCCTAGAAGGAGCCGGTGCTGGGCCCAAAGTCCTCTGTGCCTGCGCCGAAGGCTGCGGAGCTATTTGGTCTCAAGGCCAGGATGGTGATTTTGGAGCGCTGTTTGTCTGCCTTCATGGCCCAGTAGCGGGCTCTGATGCCAATGTCATCACTCCCAACCACTGGACCCTCCACCTCGAGGGACTCCCCGGAGGTTGAGCCGATCCTTGAGCGCCACCAGCCTCAAGAGACACCTTGGTCGTGGTCCCGGTCCTCAGGGCCGCAGTCCTCACATCTTCATGCCCTCAGCTCTGAGCGCTAGTCTGCTACGATCCCGAAGTCCTCTGGGTCGGGCCAGTACCCCAAGTCCCATAGGATCCTCAAATCCTTCTCAGAGCCAAACTCTGATTGGGAACCGACGACAAGTCCCCAGATACCCACCATCACTGCGAGGTGCCCTCAGACCTGTCTCCTCTGGAGTTGAGACGCCAGTTCCTGCCCAAGGACGTAGCCTTCCTTGACTTCGTGGGAGACATAGCCAAGGCTCTGGCCTTTGCCATCGAGTCAGAGGAGGACCCTCACATGGAGGACCTCGAGATCTTCCAGTACGAGGCCCCTCCAAAAGAGGTGCTCACAGTGTCTGTCCCTCCATCCTGGAATGGCTGCTCCTCCGCTCATTCCCCCCCCCCCATCCTGGGATGGCTGCTCCTCCACATGGGGGAGACCCCTGCATCAGTGCCCATAGTGAGCAGGCGGTGGAACTCTGTGTATCAGGTCTGTCGGAGCCCTGGCTTCCAAAAAGCCGAACTGCCTCACAATTCCATGGTGGTGCAATCGGCCATGTGGAGGCTTAAGATCTAGAAAATGTATTCCTAGGTGTCCCCAGGCAGAAAGTGCTTCCAGGGCTCGATGCTTGTTTGCCGGATCCAGGCTTACCACTTGTATATGGGCCATGTACCTTTGAGACCTGGTGAAGGAGCTCGCCAGGTTCTTGGCTGATCTCTGAGGAACCCCTCCAGTGATTCCAGACCCTGGCCCCGGCAGTCAGGGATTGCTTCAAGTTTATCACTCGAGTGGCCTATGATTGCTACGAGTCGGTGGCTAGAGTAGCTGCGGTGGGTAGCTTCGGTGTCCATTAGTGCCCAGCGCCAGGTTTGGCTAAAGTCCTCCGACCTGGAGCAGTGGGTCCAGGATGAATTGGTTGACGTCCCTTGCCCCTGCCCTGGGAACCTCTTTGGCAAACCCATGACAGACAAGGCTGCTGAGCTGGAGTCTGAGTTCCTGACTAGGACCAGGCTCTCCAGGAAGACCGCTGACCCTTTCCAGAGGAAGGCTTCAGGTAGAAAGCCCTCATACCTGAAGAAGAGGAAGGCTTACAGAAACTACCCTCAAAACCAGGTCTTCCTAGTTCTCCAACAGGGCCAGCAGGCCAAGGGACAGGGGCATGGCCCAGTAAGTCTAAGACCCCCCAAACCCCAGCCCATGCCCCCCGGTGCAACCTGGAGGTGGCTTTTGACTCCTTTGGCATAACCTCTCTTCTCCCAGGAGGCACAGCTCTGCAGCACACATGGGGCCATCTGGTGGTCTTTGCCCACAGGTAGCCCTCTATTACCACAGACACATGGGCCCTTTGGGTCGTAAGGAGAGACTTACCCCTCCACCTCCACCAGACACACCCACCATTCTTCCCTGGAGAGCCTCCCAGGACTCCCCTCCACCGGGACCTGCTGGACCTCAACAGATTCCTGGTGAGGGAAAAGTTCAAGATGCTCTCTCTTGGAACATTGCTGCCATAGCTCTAGCCTGGAGACTGGTTATGCTCCTAAAGGATGTGTACACACATATCCTCATCAATCCCCTACACAGGCAGTACCTCCGCTTTGTGGTTGGGAGAGAACACGAACAGAGTGCCATCTTTTGGCCTGGCCTCCGCCCCAAGGGTATTCACCAAGTGCCTGGCGGTGATTATAACCCACTAAGACTCCAAGGGTATTTGTTTTCCCCTATCTGGATGACTGCTTGTAAAGGGTAGCATGGCCGTCGAGGCCGGTTAGGCAACAGCGCGCACCATTCTCCTGCTGGAACACAGGTCTGCTTTGTCATAAACTACCTGAAATCTTATCTCCAGCCAACCCAGGACCTGAAGTTCATAGGGGTTTGGCTGGACATCATCCAAGCCAGGACCTTTCTCCCTTGGGACACACGGCCCTACATCTCCAAGTGCTTGCTGTAAACACACAGCGCCGTTGCTCAACCTCTGCCTGCCTCATCCTTCACTTGCTGGGGCATATGGCATCCATGGTGCATGTCACTTCAGATGGTCACCTTCCGGTTGCAGTGGTCCCAGGCATAGGATGCTTACGGGACAGGGGGCTCATCACCCATCCCCTGGCTCTGTATTGTGACTGGTGGCAAAACCTCCAGTATCTACTGGCTGGAGTGGAGGAGTGGCCTAGTGGTTGGGGTAAGGTACTTCAGGCCGGAAGGTCGGTGGTTCAAATCCCACTAGAGGACAGCAACCTTGGGCTGGAAGGACTGGGGTTTCTAGTCCCACAGGTGCTCCTTGTGGTCTTGGGCAAGCCACTTAACTCTCCATAGCCCATGTTCCCTGTAAAATAGTTATCTCCAAGTTATAATGCCCTGTTCAATGTAATTTGTTTGTTCAATGTTAACTGCACTGATGCAGAATAGCACGGTATATAAGAGAATCTAATAAATAAATAAATAATAAATACTCTTCCAGCTCCCCACACCCCAATGGATCCTCACGACAGATGCCTCCAAGATGGGGTGGGGAGCACATTGCGATGACCTCTGCACTCAGGGCAGCTGGTCACCGATGGAAAGTCTCCAGCAAATCAACCTCCGGAGCTCCAAGCCATAGGCTTTTTGCCACCACCTGCAGCACCAGGCGGTACTGGTTCAGACCGACAGCCAGGTGGCGATGTTCTACATAAACAAGCAGGGGGGCATGGGTTCGGCCCTGCTCTGCTCTTATGTCAACAACAAGGGATTCTCCTGCGGACAATTTACTTCCTGGGTCAGGACAATACCTTGGCAGATTGACTCAGCAGGGTTCTCCAGCTGCATGAGTGGAGGCTGGATTCCAGGGTGACTGGCCAGCTCTTTCAGTGCTGGGGGCTCCCGAGGGTGGACCTCTTTGCCCGTCTGGCCAATGCACAACTGCCCCGCTTCTGTTCCCAGCAGCTGCACCCCTCCCTAGTGGTGACGGATGCACTTCTGATGTCTTGGGCCGAGGGCCTCCTTTATACCTTCCCGCCCACACCATTGATCACCAAGACCCTGTTGAAGGTCCAGTGCAACAGGGCCACAGTGATCCTGGCGGCCCCATGATGGGCCAGACAGCCATGGTTTTCCCTGCTCCTCCGACAGGCCACATTGCCCCCGTTTCCCCTGGGATGCAACCCAGTCCTCCTGGCACAGAAGGAGGGCTCTCTCCTGCACCCCAAACTGGGGTATCTGACACTCAGTTTGGCTGATGAAAGGGTAGCCCTGGCCCCTTTCAATCTCTCTATTGAAGTGGAGGAGGTCCTCCTCGCTTCCTGCAAAACTGCCACCTGTCGGGTGTATACCTTCAAGTGGCAGAGGTTCTCAGTTTGGTGCACGGAGAGTTGGGTCAACCCCTTCTGCTCCTTCTAGCTAGTGCTGCAGTACCCTACTTCACCTGAACAGGGCAGGGCTGAAGTCTAACTCCGTAAGAGTGCACCTCAGTGCTCTCGCGATGCACCACCATCACATTGAGGGCAAACCGCTTTCTGCTCAGCCCCTCATGTCTCACTTTCTGAGGGGGCTCCTCCTGTCAAAGCCATCTGTCTGCTCGCCTGCAGTGGAGTGGGACCTTAACATCATGCTCTCCAAGCTCACTGCGCCACACTTTGAGCTTCTCTGTTCCTGCCACCTCAATTATCTCTCCTGGAAGGTAGTATTCCTCATGGTGCTCACCTCTGCCCGCACAATCAGTGAGCTTCAGACATTGGTGACAGGACCACCATACACTAGGTTCTACAAGAACAGGGTCATGCTCCGCACGCACCCCAAGTTTCTACCCAAGGTGGTATCTCTGTTCCACTTCAACTAGGAGATGGTGCTCCCCGACTTCTTTCCTTGACTTCACGCCAGCAAGGTGCTTGCCTTTTTTCTCAGGCGCACCCAGGAGCACCGCTGAGCTTCTCAGCTCTTTGTTTCCTATGACTCGAGTCGGTTGGGAGTTGCGGTCTCTAAGTGGACCCTGTCCAACTGAGTTGCTGATTGCATCACCTTCACATATGAGTAGGTTGGTCTCTCACTGGAGTGCCATGTCATGGCGCACAGCATCCGGGCCATGGCGACCTCAGTAGTGAACTTGCGCTCCGTTCTCTTGTTGGAAATCTGCTAGGCCGCCACCTGGTCCTCAGTCCACACTTTCTCAGCTCACTGCTGCTTGGACAGAGAGTCCCGATGGGACAGCGTCTTTGGCTAGGCAGTATTCTGTCATGTGTTTGGGGTATAGGCAATTCCTGCTCTCTGGCCCTTTCATTTGCTTGGGCTACCAGAGCATTGGCTCTTTGCTGGGCACTTGGACTGCTCGAGAGTCTGTTATCTCTTGACTCATTGTTGCTCATGATTCCCCCTTTTTATGGTCACCTGTGAGCTTTTTACAGATTTTTCAGTAGCATGTAGCTAGTGAGTCCCTTATGTGAGGACTAACTTCCTGCTTGTTCCCGGAGAAAGCGTAGTTATCTGTAACAGGTGTTCTCCAGGGTCAGCAGAAATCAGTCCTCACAACCCTCCCTTCTCCCCTTGAAACCATTCTAAAGAACAAAATTACTGAACATGTAGATAGTCATGGCTTAATGGGAGACAGCCACATGACTTTAGCCAAGGAAGGACTTGTCTTACTAATCTGTTATGTTTTTTGAAGGTATGAATAAACAAGTAGACAAAGGCGAGTTGGTTGATATAGTGTATCTGGATTTTCAGAAAGCCTTTGACAAGGTCCCTCATCAGAGACTCTTGGCGAAACTAAAAAGTTGTGGGACAGGAGGCAGTGTACTACTGTAGATCAGGAACTGGTTAAAAGATAGAAAGCAGAGGTTAGGGCTAAATGGCCAATTTTCCCAGTGGAGAAAGGTGAATAGTGGAGTACCCCAGGGATCTGAGCTGGGTCTGCTGCTTTTTAACATATTTGTAAATGACCTGGAAATGGGAATAACGAGTGAGGCAATCAAATTTGCAGATGACACAAAATTATTCAGCGTTGTTAAAACCCAAGAGGATTGTGAAAATTTGCAAGGGGACCTTGATAAATTGGAAGACTGGACATCCAAATGGCAGATGAAATTTAATGTGGACAAGTGCAAAGTTATGCACCTAGGAAAGAACAACCCAGACTGTGGTTACACGATGCAAGGTTCCACATTAGGAACAACCACCCAGGAAAAAGATTTAGGCTTCATCGTGGATAACATCTTGAAACCCTCTGCCCAGTGTGCAGCAACGGCCAAGAAAGCAAATAGAATGCTAGGAATCATAAGGAAAGGAATGGAAAATAAAACAAAGGATATTATTATGCCTCTGTATCGTTCCATAATGCAACCGCACCTTGAATATTGTGTGCAGTTCTGGTCACCGTATCTTAAAAAGGATATAGCGTTATAAGAAAAAGTACCGAGAAGAGCCACCAAAATGGTAAAGGGATGGTAGGATACCCCTATGAAGAGAGGCTAAAAAGGTTAGGGCTCTTCAACCTGGAAAAGAGACTGCTGAGGGTAGATATGATAGAGGCCTATAAATTAATGAATGGAGTGGAACGGGTAAACGTAGATCAATTGTTTATGCCATCAAAATATAGAAAGACTAGGGGACATGCAAGGAAGCTACAGTTTAACCTATTTATGACTAATAAGAGAAAATATTTTTTCACTCAATGTGTAATCAAACTCTGGAATTAGTTACTGGAGGATATAGTAAAAGCTATTAGTGTAGCTGGGTTTAAAAAAGGTTTGAACAAGTTCCCGGAGGAAAGGTCCATAAACCATTATTAAAGGGGACCCGGAAAATCCACTGCTTGCCCCAAAACAAGCATTGTGGAACTTGTGTCTGGGGAAACTGCTAGATACTTGTGACCTAGATTGGCCACTGTTGGAAACAGGATACTGGGCTTGATGGACCTTGGTCTGACCCAGTATGCCATATCTTATGTTCTTATGTTGCTTTTTCTTTTTGCCGTCTTGTGCTGTGATATCATACTGAGGCAAGATGGCATCCTTGGGTGTGAAGGGACCACACATACATGGTGTATCTCCCAAAAGCTTTCTTTGAAAGATGGGGAGAGGTTACTGCATGGGCTGCATCTGCGCCGACATCACCCATATGTGAGGACTGATTCCTGCTGTTCCCGGAGAACATCTGTTACAGCTGAGTAACTACACTTTTCATTTGAGAGGGAGTTATTGATTAACATAGTGAAATTCTGCAGGAAAGTAGTATTATATACAGTATATTATGCAGCTTGGGGTAGGCGGTGATATGTGTGTTATTAAGCAGTTTGTATTACATTTGTATTTTATGATTTGTACTTTGATTTACAGGTGCTTTGTACTTTATAATTGTAGTTTTGGATTATAACTGCTTAGACTTGTAGATCAGTGGTATATAAACAGTTAAATAGTATGGATTATAAATGACAGTATTAATGTTATGACATTATTTTAAATTCATAGTGTTGTTTTTCCTTCGCATAACTAGACAGTTAAAAGATCATTGCAAAAGAAAAGCAGCGTGATAAGCTAAGACAATGTTATATTTGAAAGATAGTAATAAAATAGTTGATGCTCCTAAGACAAATTCCATTCTGGCATGATACCATGCATTTGCTTTTAGCCAGCCAGTGAAACTGACATTGCAGTTACTTTGCATACATAGAAAGTATCTCTATTTTTTAAGGGAAATGTGCCTTATAAAATTGCTGTATCTGTATATATCCTCTTTAAAATCTTTTTTTTAAAGTATTTCCCATTCCCTCTAAATTTTCAGAATATGTCAGAGCAGACAGTAGAACTCTGACAGATGTGTTTGTTATCTCCATATCCACACATAAGAGCTTAAGATATGCCATACTGGGTCAGACCAAGGTCCATCAAGCCCAGTATCCTGTTTTCAACAGTGGCCAATCTAGGTCACAAGTATCTAGCAGTTTCCCCAGAAGACACAGGTTCCACAATGCTTTTCTCTTATTAGTCTTAAATAGGTTACCCTGTAGCTTCATTGCATATCCCCATGTCTTTCGACATATTAATGGCGTAAACAATCGATCTACTTTTACCCGTTCCACTCCATTCATTAATTTATAGACCTCTATCATATCTCCCCTCAGCCATCTCTTTTCCTGGTTGAAGAGCCCTAACCTTTTTAGCTTCTCCTCATAGGGGTATCCTTCCATCCCCTTTACCATTTTGGTAGCTCTTCTCGGTACGTTTTCTAATTCCACTATATCCTTATTAAGATATGGCAACTAGAATTGTACACAATACTCAAGGTGTGGCTGCATCATGGAAGATATAGAGGCATTATAATATCCTTTGTTTTATTCTTCATTTCTTTCCTTATGATTCCTAGCATTCTATTTGCTTTCCTGGCCGCCACTGCACACTGGCCGGAGAGTTTCAAAGTGTTATCCACAATGACGCCTAAATCTTTTTCCTGGGTGGTTGTTCCTAATGTGGAACCTTGCATCGTGTAAACATAGTTTCGGTTGTTCTTGCCTAGGTGCATAACTTTGCACTTGTCCACATTTAATTTCATCTGCCATTTGAAGGTCCAGTCTTCCAATTTATTAAGGTCCTCTTGCAGTTAATAGTTGAAAGATCTGGGTAGGAATGGTGTAGAAAGAGGAAAGGTCTATTGTTAGCATTGCCCACCTGCACTACAGTGTTGCCATTGTCTGAGCTATAAAATGTGCTGTTCCTTTCAATTTGCAGGCAATGTTGCTGTCTCCTGTTCCTGAGCTGAGCAGTTCTTCTGTGCTCCCTGAAGCCTCTTATGTGGATGACTGCACTTTCCAGCAAGTTGGAACTTATATTCACACAGTGAGGGATCCTGTTCACAACAGAGTGACACTGGTAAGGGGTTTACATCTGTTGAATTTCTTATGTTGAAATCTCCCCTTTGTATGTTCCTGTTTTTCTCCGGGAGCGAGCAGGAAGTCAGTCCTCACATATGGGTAATGTCGGCGCTGACGGAGCCCTCATGGTAACCTTTCCCCAGCTTTCAAAGAAAGCCTTTGGGACATGTACCACACAAATGTGGTCCTCTTCCCACCTAAGGATGTCATCTTGCCTCACTCTGTTTTTTTCCGTGGAGCCCATCGGATGTGTGTCTATTCTCCCGTCCCCCCCCCCCCCCCGGGAAAAGCTGGTAGTTTCTGTTTTACATTTTTTTCTTTCTCCGGTCGTGTACCAGTCCCTTCTTGATCCCAAATCTGTTTGCCTCGGCGTCATGTTCTTGGATTCTTTTCTTCTTAATTTTTTTATTGGTATGCCTTTTTTCTTGCCGGGCCAAGTGAGTTTGACCTCATGGGGCCGTTTTCCCCACCATGCCCTCGGTCAGTGGCTTCAAGCTATGTGACTGCTGCACGCACATATGTCGTACACGGACCCGCACGACTGCTGCCTTTGATACCTCGGGGTAGATGCTGATCCTTTGGTCTGCAGTCCCTGCAAGATGACTCCCAAGGCCTTCAAGAGCCATCAGTTGCAGCATGAGTCCATTTTCCACAAAGTTGACTCAGCCCCCGAGTTGTCTGCCATACCTCACTCCAAATCCTCCTCCAGGATCTCCGACCCTTGCAGGGAATGTGCGGCCTTGGAGCCCTGAGGCCACAGATCCTCCAGCTGGAGCTCCACCAAAGAGGACTGCCAGAAAGCCGGAAACCCTCGAAGATTGCTTCGGGGGATGAGTCAGAGAAAGTGGGGATATCTCATGGGTCTAGGACCCATAGTCATCGACATGAAGCAGATGTCGATGGTCAGGATAGGCCTTCATAGTTGTCCGATGGGAGGAGTCGACATCAAGGGATCAGCCTCAGACCCCTGAGGCCATCCTCATCAAGGACTCTCCCTCAACGGAGCCGGCACCGAGCCCAACGTCCTCTGTACCTGCGCTGAAGGCTGTGGAACCATCTGGTCTCGAGGCCAGGATGGGGACCTTGGAGCGCAGTCTGTCTGCTTTCTTGGCCCAGCAGTAGGCTCTATTGTCCGGTTCCTTTGGGTCATCACTCGCATCCATTGGGCCCTCCATGTCGAGGGACTCCCCAGAGGTCAAGCCTGTTGTCGAGCGCCACCCGCCTTGAGAGGTCCCTTGACATTAGTCCCAATCATGATCCTGTTCCTCGGGGCCGCGGTCTTCCCTGGTCATTGCTCTCGGCACTGAGTGGAAGGCTGCTGGGACTCCGGAGCCAATGGGGCTGAGGCACAACCCCGAGACCCAGAGAACCCTCGACTTCTCCACCATCTTGGAGTCAGACTGGGAAACCAAGGATGAGGAGTCCCTGGACACCCACCATAAACTTGATGTGCCTTTGGACCCGTCTCACCCGGAGACATGGTGCTGATTTCCTCCCGAGCACATGACCTTCCTCGACTTCATGAGGAATATGGTGAAGGCCTTCACCTTCACCACCGAGGCGGAGGAGGACCCTTGCACGGAGCACCTCAAGATCCTCCATATGAGGCTTCCCCAAAGGAGGCACTTATAGTGCCCATTGCCCACATCCTGGAACAGTTGCTTCTTCGCATGTGGAAGATAGTCTACTCGATGCCCATAGTAAGTAAGCAGATGGCTGGACTCGATGTACAGGGTCTGCTGGAGCCCTGGCTTTCAAAAGACCCAACTGCCTCATAACTCCATTGTGATGGCGTCAGCCATGCATTGGCTTAAAAGCCAGAAGATGCCCTCCTTGGTGCTCCCTGGTAGGGAAGCCCATGCCATGGACGCGATAGGCAGAAAGTGCTTCTAGGGCTCGATGCTTATCAGCCAGATTCAGGCCTACCAGCTGTATATGGGCATGTACCTGTGGGACCTGGCAAAGGAACTCAACGCATTCTTGCTGGTCTCTTGGATGAACCCCTCTAGTGGTTCTGGACCCTGGCCTCAGCTGTCAGAGAATGCTCCAAGTTTATTACTTGAGCAGCCTATGACTGCCCACTGGGCCCTCCGCTCTCAGTGGTCCTAAGCCACGGGGTGCCTGCGAGACAGGGTGACCGTCACCCGCCCCCTGACCGATGCTCTCGACCAGTGGCAACACCTCCAGCACCTACTGGCAGGGATGCCTTTCCAGGCCCCCACACCACAGAGAATCCTCACAATGGATGCCTCCAAACTAGGGTGTGGAACCCATTGCGGTGACCTCTGCATTCAGGGCAAGTGGTTGCCGGCAGAGCACCTCCAGTAAATCAGCCTCCTGGAGATCCGGGCTGTGGCCTTAGCCCTCTGGGCTTTTCGCCACCACCTACGGGACAAAGCTGTACTGGTCCAGACCGACAATCAGGTGGTGATGTTTTACATAAACAAGCAAGGAGGCATGGGATCGTCAATCCTTTGCCAGGAAGCAGTGTGCATCTGTGCTTATGTCGGCAGCAACAAGATGCACCTGCAGGCAGTATATCTCCCAGGCTAGAACAATGCCCTTGCGGACCGGCTCAGCCGGATCCTCCAGCTTATGAGTGGAGGCTGGATCCCAGGGTAACTGACCGGCTATTCCAGCACTGGGGGCTCCCATGGCTAGATTTCTTCACTAGTCCGGCAAATGCCCATCTGCCCTGCTTCTGTTCCCAGTAGCCGCAACCCACCAGGGAGGCATTTTTTAATGCAGTTTTCAAAATATAATGCAAGAAAATCTTGCAAATACCAAAATACAATGTAAACATTACTGACATAAGAAAATGTTGAACCAACCAGTCCTCAAGTTCTCAATAATAGGGACAAGATGGGTCACAATCATAGGAAGTATCTCTTACAACACAATACAATACAATACAGGAAAAGGATGACACTAAGGGGCTATACTTTACAACGTCACATTACCCTACCCCTTAGGTAGGGTCACCATCTGGAGATCGTACAGGGGAGGTGGTCTGTACAATCTGCAGCTTAGAAGAAATAAATGAGGCCAACTGGGAGGGAACAAAAAAAAGATAACTAATACCAACTAGTTTTACCAAGCATTTGCATGGAAAACGCAAAAAGACAAGCCCACCCAGTTGAACCACACCAGATCTAAGCAACAAAAATTCTCTCCTCCGTTTCTGAGTGGGCCTAGAGACATCAGGAAATATCCTAATTCAGGAATTCATAAACATTTTATTAGGAGTGCGAAAATACAGTTTCATTGATCAATCTCTGTCTGCCTCCAATGTCAGAGTGACTAATAAAGTAGCGGTGATACTAGATTCAGAGGCAGCTTCTCCAAATATGCAGTTAAATCAGCACTATCACAGGACAGAGCTGGGGACTGCTCCAAGTTGTCCAGAGCCCTGGCCTTAGCAGTGGGTTAATAGAAAGCCTTAAAAATAGGTGGTAAAGACTCAGTCGAAACCTTCAATACAGAAGTCAAAAACCTTTTTTTTTTTTTTTTTGTAACTTTGTCTTTATTCAAATTTTTCAATTCAATAAAATACACAGAAACCAACTCAACTATACATAATTCCACCAACCCACCACCCCCCTCCCACGACCCCCCCCCCCCAATCAGAGCCAGTACCCTTAAGACAAGACTGTACAGGTCTCTCGCCTCCACATCCCACAAGAGAACATTCTGCTTTCCCCCTTACAGCAACCCCTATCCCTCTCCCTCCCGACCCCCCCCCAACTCCCCCCCTCCCCCCTCCCCACTTTCACACTTCGCACCCGTTCCCCCCTCCCCCCCCCACTCACCAACAGCTTCCTTACCCCGTACATCCCCGCCCCTCCCACGCACACAACCACACATCATAACCCTGCCACATTTGCCTAAAGCTCTGCACCTGGTGTCTCCCAAAAGCCGCAATTTCACACATACCCCGCAACTCGTTCAGTCTCGCAAGAATAGCCTGCCGAGCAGGCACGTCCCTACTCTTCCATTCAGACAGAAGCTCCCCCCGCGCCGCTGCAATACAATAGCCAATTAACTGCTGCAGCCCCCGCTCCCCTTCACACTCCAACTCATTCAACAATACCATGGCCGGGGTCAGAACCACAGGAACCCCCGTCACCCCCCTAATAACCCCCTCCCAATCCTCCCATATCCTCCGCACTAGTGGGCAATCCCACAGTAGATGATATAAATCTCCCCGCCCCTTGCACCCCCCGCAACACTCCCCCGTTTCCTCTTTACAAAAACTCTTCATTCTCCACGGTGTCCAGTACACCTGGAGCCGAATCTTAAGGCTACTCTCCAAGTAACACGTACCCGGGGTCAGCCGCTTTGACCACCCATAAATATTCTGCCACCTCCCTCTGTCCCACTCCCCCCCAAGCTCCTGCTCCCAAGTGACCTCTCCCCTAATACGCTTCCCCTCCGCCACCCCTGAAGTCAACGCCCCGTACAATAGAGCTATAGCCCCCTTCCTTCCCCCACGTTCCAGCAGGGCCTCTACCGCCGTCCCCGCTCGACACATATCCACCTTAACCCTCTTCAAGCTTAAAAAGGAGGCCACTTGAAGGTATGTGAAAAAACTACCTCCCTCCAACCCAAATTCACTTTGCACCTCCCCCCAGCTCTTCAACCTCCCCGTCGAATGAAGTAGCTGCCCCATACGCCGCAACCCCTTCCCCCCCCACTCCCTAAACACCCCCCTCCCGCCCAGGGCCAAACTCTCGCACCCCCACAATATATACATACCCCTAGTATATCGCTTCCCACCTAACAACTGCTGCCGCGACTTTAACCACAGCTCTTTGGTCACCCCCCTAAACGGATTCCCCTCCCCGCCCCCTTCCGCTACCGCCCCGGGATCCCAAATCCACATCTCCAAACTATTTCCCAACATGGACTCCTGTTCCAAGGCCACCCACCGGGGCGTCTCCCCTAGGCCCTGCCAGCTTTGTACTGCCCGCAACTGAGACGCTAAATAATACTTCTCCATCCAGGGCACCCCCAACCCCCCCTCCTTACTGGACTGGAACATCATCCGGCGCGCTACTCTCGGGCGTTTCCCTGTCCAAATAAACTCCAGCATAGTCTGCTCGACCCTTTTCAAATACTTCCGAGGGACGGCACACGGTAAGGAGCTGAACAAGAATAGGAAACGAGGCAGAACATTCATCTTTAACACCGCTATCCTCCCCAACCATGTAAGATATATCCCCTTCCACCTCTGCAAATCCCGATGCACCTCGGTCAACAGTCCCCCATAGTTTATCCCCCCAACCCAGCCAGATTTTTTCCCATCTGGATCCCTAAGTAGCGATAGGACCCTTCCACCCACTTAAACGCAAACGCCCCCTTCAACCCAGCCTCCATCTGCTCACTCAAATTGAACCCCAAGATTTCCGTCTTACTATTATTAATCTTATACCCCGCCACCTTACTATAGCGCTCTATCTCCAGCATAAGCACCGGCAGTGTCACCACAGGCTCCTGGAGCGTGAAGATGACATCATCAGCAAACAAAGTAATTTTCACCTCCTGGGAATTCATTAAGACCCCTTTAATATCGGACAACCCCCTGATCCTCTCCGCCAACGGCTCAATCACCAAGGCAAAAAGAAAGGGAGACGGGGGCAGCCCTGCCTAGTACCCCTCCCCAACCGGAACACCTCCGAATAACTACCATTGACCCGTACTCTGGCCTGCGGTCCCGCATACATCGCCTGAACCCACTGTATAAAATTGGGTCCCAACCCCACTTTCCCTAACACACTGATCAAAAACGGCCATTCCACGCGATCAAACGCTTTTTCCGCATCCACTGATAAGAAGACAGCCTTCTGCCCCAAGCGCTGCACCTCCCAAGTAAGGTTGCAAATTTTGCGGATATTATCCCCTCCTTGTCGCCCACTTATAAAACCCGTTTGATCCGGATGCACTAGGGCGGGCATCACCCCAGCCAGCCTGACAGCCAAGACCTTCGCCAACAATTTGGCATCTACATTTAATAACGAGATGGGCCGATACGACCCACAAACCATGGGGTCCTTACCCGGCTTAGGGATAAGAGTTATCCCAGCTTCTCGCATCGACTGGGGGAGCTCCCCTCTGGACAGCACCCCATTAAAAACATCCACCAACAACGGCCCCACCAACGACCGGAACACTTGATAAAACCGCCCCGTCAGCCCATCTAATCCGGGGGCTTTTCCCCTTTTCAAGGAGCTTATCGCCATTTCCACTTCGCCCACCGAAATTGGGCGATCCAACCACTCCGCCTCCTCTTTCGCCAAGGTCGGCATAGCACACCCTCTCAAGTACTCCTCACACTGTGCTCTCCCCCCCTCCACCTCGCTACTGTATAACTGCTTATAGAAAGCGGCAAAAGTGGCCCTGATTTCATTGTTCCCATGAACCAGCTTTCCCCCCTCCCCCCCGAATCCCCCCAATATTCGACTTCATTGCCCTACTATGCAACCTCTGCGCTAGCCGCCTCCCCACTCTATTTCCCCCCTCAAACCACCCTTCCTTCAGGACCCGCAGCTCGTACGCTATTTCACTAGCTCGCAACTGTGCCAACTGCCCCCTCAATGCCCTCAATTCCCCCTGAACCCCCCCCTTCCGCCCCCCTTGTGCCTGCTGTTCAAGTCTGCTAATATCCTGTAGCAAGTGAACCTCCTTTTCCCCCTTCCTGCGGCGCTCCCGCGCCGCTTCCTGGATCAAATGGCCCCACACCACCGCCTTCAGCCCATCCCAGACCATTCCTAGCCCCACCTCCCCATTCATATTAAACTCCTGGTATTCCTGTATCACCGTCCCCAATCGCTCCATGACCCCCGGCTCCTCCAACAGAGCCTCATTAATTCTCCAAAATTTAAGGCCCTCATCCACATACCCCAGACTAAACGTAATACTCACCGGTGCATGGTCCGTCCACGTGATGGAGCCATGCTCAGCTGCCAGCACCCTATTCAGCCATCTCCCCCCCACCCAGACCATATCAATCCGACTGTACGTTCCATGGGACGTGGAGTAATAAGTGTATACTGTTTACATCCTGGGTTCTGATTCCGCCAGGCATCCACCACTCCCAATCGCTCTCGCATTCGCACCCTCTTTACCCGATCCACCCGTTTACCCAGCCCGCTACCCCCCCCATTGTCCAATCGAGGATTTACTGTCAAATTAAAATCCCCCCCAAGGATAAGAGGGGCATCACTCAAAGCACTAAGTTCCGATTGCATCCTCTCATAGAACTCCCCTTGCTTGTCATTAGGGCCATACAAACTGACAATTCACACTTGCTCCTTCCCGATTTGGACTTTAACACCTACCGCTCTACCCTGTTTATCTCTATACTCCCGCACCACTCGATTCACCCACTCCGCCCCCACCATAATTCCCACTCCCCCCCTGCGAGCCTCCGCTCTCCGCCCCGCCAACACCATCTTAGGGTATTTGGTTGTTTGCAGCATCCGCTCTTGCCCCACCTTTAAATGGGTTTCTTGAAGGCACAGAAAGTCCGCCCTCATCCTAACCCCTTCCCGCTCCACCAGTCGGCGCTTCCGCCAGGTGCCCAAACCCCATACATTCAGCGAACCTACTACCAGTGTCTGCTGCCCCACCCTCTGCCCCCCACCCTCCCCCCCTCTCCCCCTTCCCTCCTCCCCCCTCCCTCCTCCCCCCTCCTTCCCCTCAGCCCCCCTCCAACACCTGGAGGTCTCCGGCAGAGTAGTGCCCATCGACCAGAGGCAACTTCCTAGAACCCCCTCCCGCCCCACACCCTCCCCCTTCCCCCATCCGACCCTTCTCCTCTCCCCCCTCCCCTATCACACTCCCCGCCACTCCAATCCCACGCCCCACGCACCCCATCCCCCCCTTCCCTCATCACTCCATCAACTCCCCCCTCCCTCCGCCCCCCACCTCACCCCTACAACCCCCACAGCAAATACAACAAAACTAAAACAGGAGAACACATGGACTACTGCACCAAGCCCTTGACAATGAAAGACATAGAGTCCCAGGGCCCACCCGGCCCTCATGTATTCCCACTCCTGTCAGCGTGGGCCGACTGCTCTGCCACCACCACCGCGGGGCTTCGACTCCGCTTCTCTCCACTCCGCCGGCTCACTCTCCCCTCTTCTGCCCGGGCGCTTTCCTGCTGCAATCCATTGTCCAGCCCCGCCAGCTTCAATGCTGCTAACGCCTCTACTACAGTATGTGCCTTCCAATTCTTGAGTCCCACAGTAAATAAGAGTCCAAACGGATATAGCCAGCGGTACCGGACATTTTCCTTGCGCAGAATACTCGTGACTTGCTGCATTTCCCGCTGCCTCTGCAAAGTTCCTGCTGCCAAGTCAGGGTATAACTGCAAAGGGTATCCTTGCCACACAAACTCCTTGCTAGTGCGGGTCAGCGTAAGAATCCGCTCTTTAAGCTTGTAATCCTCCAGGCACAAAACAATGTCTCGTGGGCGATTCGGTCTACTAGGACCTAGGGCTCGGTGGGCTCTTACCAATTTTAGCTCCATCGGCTCCGGCTCCGCCCCCAGCTCTGTTAAAACAGCCTGGAGGACCGCTTGCGCCACCTTCTCGCCATCCAGGAACTCCTTCTCCTCTGGCACCCCGCGAATGCGCAGATTATTCCTGCGGGACCGGTTCTCCAAGTCCTCCACTTTCAGTACCATCTGCTCCTTCCAGACCTCAAACTCTTTAAGCTTACAGTCCACTCCCGCTTGTTTTATCTCCAGGCGCTCCATGTGCTGCTCCTGCTCGGCTACTTTGTTCGCCATCTCCCCCAACTCTTCTCTCAGCGTGGCACACATGTCGCCAACTTCGGCCTTTACTGCCTGTAGCTCAGTTTTAATTTCGCCAAACCAGCCACATAACTCCGCTCGTGTCACATTCTGCACCACCATCTCCCCCGTCTCTGGGGCCTCACTCCGCAGCCCCTTTCGCTCCAGAGCCACACCATTTCCTGCGCTGGTGCCCGCCATTTTTTTCTCCCCGCTCCCGGACTTTGCGCTAGCGTAGGCAAACTCCTTCAGGTCTGCCGCTTTTTCTCGTCGCCATTCGACAGACCAAACGTTCCTCCACCACCAGTGGCGTTTGCTCTCCGTTTCCCGGGTTGGCAATGGGGGAATTACTCCAACTTATCAAGCTGCCCTGCGGAGCTCACCGTTTAAGCTGCCATTCCAGTCGATGACATCATTTCCTCAAGTCAAAAACCTTTTAAACAATTCAAGGGCCGAAATAGATAGCACCTTGGTAAAATTAAGAACCCTCAGGTTCCGATTTCTAGCCGAGTTCTCTAAAAACTCTAGCTTCCTATGAGTGATCTCAGAACCCCTCACAAATGATAAGGCAGTCTCATGCACCTGATCCAGGCGACCTTCAAGCAATGTCATCTTGGAGTTCACTGTAGCCTGAAAAGTTTCTTGAAGTACCAACTGCTGCTCATATAAATTCAACTGCTGTGAGATAGCCTGAAGTTGTGAGGAAATAGATGACCCCATTGTAGAAAATGCCTCCCATAAACCTTTCATAGTAAAAGTCACCAGTCTCACCAGCTTGATTCTGGAGCCCCTCGCAGGAGTCTGCCCAATGTCCATGACCACAAGATCCCAAGTCAGCAAAGGAATAACACCAGGCTTCTGGGCTCCCCAACTCTTGCCCTTTGAGACCTCTACCATCCCAGAATGCAAAACTGCTGAATTCTCCACCCGGTTTCCAGTTCTGGGACAGGGCTGTTGCTCAACGGGCTCAGGAACAGACCCCACAACTCCTCTTGTGTTCCCCCACTGAGCACCTCAGCAAAGATAGAACCGCAGTCTGTTCTGGGGGTATGTGACTCTCTAGGATCAAAGATGCATCCAGCCCAAAGGCGTTCAGAGGACCACCTTCCGCCCTTTCTATGCCAAGCAGGCCTGCCAGAAAAACTTTGCATCTTGGAGTGGGCCACACAAAAGCATCCATGGGGCCCACTGCTCGCTGACTTCACCTCCTACGGGACCGCTGCCATCAGCAACCGCCTTCTGCTTGCAGACAGAATGCGGCATAGGTCAGGACAAAAAAACTCACATAGGGAAAAGCAAAGGTAGGAGCTTCGTGAAGAGAAGTTAATGAGCGTCTGTCTTAAGGCGCCATCTTGCCCCCGGTGGATGCATTCTTGAACTCATGGGTGGAGGGCCTCCTCTATGCGTTCCTGCCCACACCCCTTATCGCCAGGACCCTCTTCAAGGCCCAACGCGACAGGGCCACAGTAATCCTGGTGGCTCCTCGGTGGGCCAGACAGCCATAGTTTTCACTGCTTTCTTTGCCCGTCCACGGTGCCGCCGGCTCCCCTGGGGTATGACCTGGGCCTACTCATGCAGGAAGAGGGCTCTGTCCTGCACCCCAACCTGGGTCCTCTGAAACTCACAGCCCGGCTGCTGAATGAGTAGCCTTGGCTTCCTTCAGTCTCTCTACCAAGGTGGAAGAAGTGCTTTTGGTTCTCCATCTGATGCGCAGAGAAGATTCGTTCAGCTAGTGCTAAAGTGTCTACTTTGCCTGTCATAGGCTGGCTTGAAGTCCAGCTCAGTTAGGGTGCACCTTAGCGCGCTGGCAGTGCACCACCATCTGATTGAGGGCAAAACCCTCTGCTCAACCACTGGTGGCTCGCTTCCTGGGAGGTCTCCTGCTTTCAAAACCTCCCATCTGCCCTTCGGTGGCAGAGTGGAACTTGAATGTGTTACTCTCAAAGCTTACCGCACCACCCTTTGAGCCTCTCGACTCCTGCCACCTTAAGTATCTCACTTGGTGCTATTCCTTGTGGCATTTACTTCTGCTCACCGGGTCAGTGGGCTTCAGGCATTGGTAGCAGACCCCCACCGTACCCTAGGTTTTAAAAGAACAGGGTTGTGCGTCGCACACACCCCGAGTTCCTACCCAAGGTGGTGTCTTCGTTCCACCTTAACCCAGCAGGTGGTTATTCCCACCTTCTTTCCACAGCCCCACGCCAGCAGGGTGGAGGCTATTCTCCATACATTGGACTATAAGTGGGTGCTATCCTTCTACCTACAGTGCATCGGCCACTGCCAAGCTTTTCAGCTCTTTCTCTCCTTCGATCCAAGTCGGTTTGGGGCAGTGGTCTCTAAACGCACCCTGCTCACTTGGGTGGCAGACTGCATCGCCTTAATTTACGAACAGGCCAATCTCTCACTGATCCCGGGTCATGGCGGCCTCTGTGGCAAACCAGTGTTCTGTTCCCTTGTCGGAAATCTGCTGGGCCGCTACCTACTCCTCAGTCCATATCTTCACAGCTCATTACTGCCTGGAGAGGGAGTCCTGTCGGGATGGTGCCTTTGGCCAGGCAGTTCTGAGTCATTTGTTAGGGATGTAGGCAAATTGTATTTATTTATTTAGACAGATTTGTATACCACCTTATTCGTCAATCAAAGTGGTCACATCACATCACAATTGGAGGGTTACATTTAACATGAGGGTAATTAACATTGTACAATGAACTCGTGTGTCTGGTTGGGATGAGTGGGTGTCTAGTTGTTGGAGATGGTTGTATCACTGTTCGGGCGGGGACTATTGCCTGTAAGTTCATATGTTTCTCCGTATAAAGAGCATGGTTTTAAGGGCTTTGCGGAAGTCTGTGATGTCATTTAATGTCCTTGGGCTTATTGGGAGAGAGTTCATAGTGTGGACGCCAGTAGTAATGGAGCTCTTTTTGAAGTTATTTATTTAGTCTTGTGGTATCCTGCAGGTGTGCCGATCATGTTGTCATTATTGGCCCTTCTTGGTCTATTGCTGATATCTCTTGTTATAATGTCTTGGAATACGTCTGCTGAAAGGTGGTGAATGATTTTAAAGATGATCATGATTGTTTTAAATTTTGCTCTTGCCACCATTGGGAGCCAGTGCAGTTGTTGTAAGACGGGGGTGATGTGTTCAGCTCTTGGAGTGTCTGTTATGATGCGTGCTGCAGTGTTTTACACCATCTGGAGTCGGTGTAAGGTCTGCTGAGGGAGGCCTTGATATAGTGAGTTTCTGTAATCAAGCAGAGGTGTGATGAGTGCTTGGCACACTGTGTGGAAGTGGTCCTGACGGAGTATTGGCTTGATCTTTCTGATGGTTCTCAATCGTTGATAGGCCTTGTTTGCAGTTTTGGTGATGTAGGATTTCAGGTTCAGAGCTCTGTCCAGTGTGATGCCCAGGTGCTTAACTTCATCTTTGACTACTATAAGTTTGTCTAGGATGCTGATGGTTTGTGGTGGAATGAAGGTGGGGTTCCTGGTGATGAACATTGCCTCAGTTTTATTGTAGTTGACCGTTAGGTTGTTGGCTATGAGCCAGGTATTCATGTCTTCAAGGCATTTGGTTACTGTTGTGGTGTCTAACGCTAGTAGGTTGATTGGAGCATACACCATGATGTCGCCAGCATAGATGTGATAGTGGAGTTTGTGACGTTTGATGTTGCATATGGGTTGGATGTAAATATTAAAGAGCATTGATGATAGGACTGATCCTTGTGGTATTCCTTGCATGACGGGGAACTGCAGTGACTTCTTTTGTGCACTTTTGACTTGTTGTGTTCAATCTTCCAAGTAAGAAGTAAACCACTTCAGAGTGTTCTTGCATTATCCTATCTGCTGCAGTCGTTGCAGTAGCTTGGCGTGGGATACAATGTCGAAGGCTGTCAAAATGTCCATGAATACTAGTAGGAATCCGTTCTTTGTTATCCATGCCTCTTAGGAGATTGTCAAAGAAGGAGGTGAGTAGTGATTCCACACCGTGTTGGGGTTTAAAGCCATGCTGATGGAAGTCCAGTGGGGCATTCATGTCCGTATGGTCTTGAAGTTGTCCTTGCAATGTCTTTTCAATGATTTTCGCAAGGAATGGTAGGCTGGAGATGGGACGGTATGATTTTGGTTCAGAGGGGTTAATGTTTCTGCTTTTAAGAATCAATCATATCATGGTGTGCTTTAGGGGTTGCGACATGTGTCCCTGTTGGAGTGAGTCTTTGACGATTTTTTGAAAGTGATGAGAGATCTGGCTTTTTGCGGCTTTGATCCATGCCACTGGGCATGGATCTGGCGGTGAGGTGGTTGTGTTGAGTCCAGTTATTATGTCCTCTACTTGCTTCTTTGATGGTATGCTGAATTTCTCCCATGTTTGATGCTGCTCTTTTATCTTATGGTCATCTGTTTGTGGTGTGATGGAGCATGTCTGTCTGGTGTTTTTTGACTTCATGTAGTCCGCAAATTTCAGTGGATCAAGATGGTGGGTACATTGTTACGTGGTGTCCTTAGTGAGCTTTTGGACAATGCTAGAGAGTTCTCTTAGTCTGTTTAGCAGAATTCATGGTTAGGTTGGTATGGTGTTGCTGTCTAAGCTCATTTATTAGATTGTTAAATTCTAGTTGCTTGGCTCTGTATTGGGTCAGGGAGTTATGTGACTTATTCTGTCTCCATTTTCTTTCCAGTCTTCTGAGAAATCCTCCTGCCCTCCGGCCCTTGCTGTATTTGGACTACTGATTAACTGGTTCCTTGCTAGACATTTGGGACGCATGGATTCTGTTGTCTTCCAACTCGGTTGCTGCTGCTCACAGCTCACCTTTCTGGTCACCCAAGGGATATTTTTTTTACAAATTTTTCAGTAGCCTGTAGCTGGGGAGTCCCATTTGTGAGGACTGACTTCTTGCTTGTTCCCAGAAAAAGCATAGTTACTTACCTGTAACAGGTGTTCTCCGGGGACAGCAGGAATCGGGCCTCACAGCCCTCCCTCCTCCCCGTGGAGATGCTTCTTATTATTTTTTCCGTCTTCTGCTTTGACCCTGTGAAAAGTGGGATATAAATGCAGCTAAATAAATAAATGATGATATACTGAGGCTAAATGGCACCCTTAGGTGGGAACGGGACCACGTATGTGTGGTACATCTCCCAAAGGCTTTTTATTTAAAGCTGGGGAGAGGTTACCACGAGGGCTCCGTCATTGCTGATGTCACCCATTTGTGAGGACTGATTCCTGCTGTCCCCAGAGAATACCTGTTACAGGTGAGTAACTACACTTTTGCAGAAATCAATGCTTAGCTAGAGAAAAGGGCAAATGTAGGAAGAGGTTTCCATATTTCAAATCACAGAGAGACTTTGAGTAGCTGGAGCTGAGGGGTCTTGCCTTGTGATTTGAAATTCTGGGGATGGGAAGAAGATGGGGGACCTTGGAGTGTCATGGATAATTTTGAGCAATCTAGAAATATTACTGACAGGAGCCAAGCCCTGTGTCTTCCACATTTTCCAGCATCTGCCCCCTACCTGTTCATAAGCTTGGCAATGATGTGGATCAGATATGGGAAATCTGTGATGGGGGGAAAAAGGAGGTTAAACATCTGAGGGTCATGAGATGAGATGAGAAATGAGAGGAAGGGCCAATATAATTTTTGTACATGCTTAAGATTCTGGAATGGGTCAGAGTAGGAAGCAACAGCTGCTGCATATATTTTCAGCTCCTGTCTCGAAGAGCTGGATGTAACCTGCTTCTCCTTTTGACACAGGCTAGAAAAAATTTGGCTATAGGTCATTTGTTTGGACTGTGATATTCTGTGGAGCTCCTTAAATTTTGATATTGTCGACCATTATCTACCACTTTGTCTGTCAGATACTGGCATTTCAGATTCTGTGCTCAACTGGTTTTCATCGTTTCTCCAAGAATGTACTTTTCAAGTACAATCTAGTCACGATTCCTTATTGACAGTAACTAGTCTGCCATGTGAGGTGCCACAAGGCTCAGTTCTTTCCCTGACCCTCTAACATATTCTTAGCCCCAGTTTTGAAGTGTTTCCATATTGCCCTGCTAGACCAGTCTAGACAATTGGGTTGTGTTGGATTGTGTTCCCCTACCAGAAGATTGGTGGAGACAGAGATCCCAGATTTCAGTGACAACACTCATTCCTCTAACCGCATCAGCCACCAGAGGTCTCCTTAGTATTTCTTTGTCTCCAGCAGACAGTGGATGGATTGTCTCTTCTCTAAAGAAAATCTGAAGATTTGAGAGGAATAGTTTGATTAAACACTCTCGCTTGAGTTTAACATGAGAGGTTCCACTAGACTGCGGTCTTTGTGGTAGCCAAAGGAGGAGGGAAAATTGTTTCAGCTCCACACGCTTATCATAAGAGCCTGTTGAGCAGTCAGAAATTGGAAGGATCTGGCAGAGTGCAGCAGCCTCACACAACCTCAATGCCCCCTCCCTCCTCCTCCTCTGTTCCTGCCTGCCCTCTCTTCTGAAGATTTCAGAAGACTCTCAGAGGGATCTGCCTGCCAGACATCTTAAACGCAGTGCTGCAAAGCCAGTGAAACAGTATCAGGGAAATAGAGCTGAGCCTGGCACGGATTCTCTGCCTGGGGCTCTCAGGAGCTGAGTACAAAGGCTTGACCTTGTCATTGACCTTGTTGGGGGCTCCCGATTCTGTCAGGGTTTACCACTGGCGACCGTTGGCACGGTGTGGCATTTTCTGCATGCATTAGTAGCGTTTTACCTATTGTGTACCTGGCAGTCACGCAGTTCTAGCGCATGTTCGGCCCAAGTGGCTCCAAAGCGTGTTCCTACCCTAGCGCCTGTAACACATGATCTCCAGGAACAAGCAGGAATGAGTCCTCACATATGGGTACGTCGGAACCGACGGAGCCTGCGCGGGAAAGCTCCCCAGCTTCCCAGAAAGGAAGCTTTTGGGGCCTCCCACAGCGCATGCGCGCTGCCTTCCCGCCTTCCTGACCAACTCTCTTCAGTTCTTCTTTTTCCGCGGAGCCAGCAGGTCGTGTTCCTGTCACCGCTGAAGAAATTGTTATTTTAATTTGTTTCTTTGACCGCGTGTCTGCCTTCCCCGATTCCAGACCGGTACCGCCGGTCCTTTTTTCGTTTATTTAAAAAAAAAATATATATATATAATTACTTTTTCTACACTTGGTGTATTTTTTCTGTGAGGCCTCTAGGCCTTCTCAGGTCTCCCTCATGGAAAACCCAGCTTCTGGTTTTAAAAAATGCACTAAGTGTACCGGTACTATTTCAGTTACAGACACCCATGAGTGGTGTCTTAAATGTTTGGGGCCTGACCATTCCATTCCGGATTGTCCATCCTGCTCTCTGATGTCCAAAAGGGGCTTACAGAACAGAGCAGCTAAATTTCATATGCTGTTTTCTACCGATACTCCAGCATCAACATCCTCCAGGTCTTCTTCTCCTGATGGATCTCAGGTAACCAAACATTCTTCGGGCAAGTCCTCAAAAGGCAAATCTCCCTCTAAGCAGCGAGAGGCCCTTGCAATTGACCCTGAGGACCCTGCCCCAGCCAAACAACCCCGGCGGGAAGCTCCGGCTTCCAAAGCTCCTCCTATGGGGTTACAGGTAGACATCGATGGCACGGCCTCGACCGATCTCCTGTTAGACTGCTCTGGGGTACCGGCTAACACCGGTACCGACTTCCAGGCAGTTGTGGCGGCTATGGGTACTACGGTACAATCCATGCAGCAGGCCTTACTGACTTTCATTAATGCTGCACCGCCATCGGTACCGCGACAATCGGTTCCGACTCCGATTCCGGTACCGCAACCGATACCGGTACCCAGAGCATCTACTTCCAGTAGCATGCCGGTTCCGGTCTCCGGTTCCGGGGCTTTCTTCGATACCGCTCCGATTCCCGGTACGCCCGATGTCGGTACCGATCGGTAGCGTATCGATCTCCGGAAGCAAATAGACGATACTTTGAATCCTCTGAAGATTCTGATACATCAGATGATTCTGCTGACGTCTCTTTTACTCTTCCTGAGGAGCCCTCTTCTCCAAAAAGGAGAATGTCTCTTCCAGAGGATTTGTCCTTTCAAGACTTCATTATTGAAGTAGCTAAAGGACTCTCCATATCTGTATCCTCTGAAAAGGAACCTAGAGCAAAAAAATTAGATATTTTAGGATACTCTAAGGTTCCCAAAGAGGCAGCCACCTTACCCATACATGAAATTCTTCAAGAACACATGATGGATTTGTGGGAGGCTCCTCTCACCCTATCTCCACATTCTCGACGTTTGGACACCATGTATCGGGTTCCTCCTTCTCCTGGTTTTCAAAAAACTCAGCTTCCTCACCACTCTATTGTGGTGAAGTCTGCTATGAAAAAGATAAAGAGTACCAAAAGACACTCTTCTACCCCTCCAGGAAGAGAATGTAGGACTCTGGATGCTTTTGGGAGAAAAATCTTCCAAGCTAGCATGCTTATTGCCAGAATCAATTCATACAGCCTCTATATGGGCATGTTTTTGAAAGAGATTGCATTAAAGATACGTCAGTTTCTCCCCTTTATCCCAGAGGATAAACAAGAGGAATTCCTTCTTTTGCTAAAGCACACTCAAGATGTTTCAAAGTTCTCCAACAGAGCATCCTTTGACTCTTTTGAGGGGGCAAGCAGAGCCTCTGGCATTGCCGTAGCTGCTCGCAGACTTGCTTGGCTCCAGGCCTCTGATTTGGAACCCTGGGTACAAGAAGGCTTGGGCAATCTGCCCTGTACAGGTGAAAATCTGTTTGGCAAAGAGTGGCAAATCAAAGCCACTCAAATGGATGCAGAGAATGCTGCTTTAGATAGACTTTCTAAGTCTACCTCTACCCCTGCCAAGAAAAAACCTTTTAAGAAAACTTTCCATAAAAAGACCAGATTTTCCACAAATACTGGCCAGCAATCTTCCCAAGTTCGCTTTGCTCCTAAGCGTCAGCAAACTAAACAGGCCAGAACAAAGTCTACAGGGGCTGCTACAATCCAGCAGTCCCAACCTCCTCAGGGTTTTTGACTTGATTCTAAAGAACTTAACCTTTCTGGCTCTGCAACAGCCAGAACCTCTCACCATTCCAGGAAGGTTAGCTCATTTTGCTCCCAGATGGGAACAAATCACATCAGAACCGTGGACCCTCTCTATCATCAGAGAGGGCTACAAACTACATTTCTCCAGCCTTCCTCCCCATAACATGGTGAGACAATTCAATTCTCCCCCATCTCTCCTGTACCTGTTGGGCCAGGAGGTGACCACTCTTCTCGCCCAAAACGCAATAGAAGAGGTTCCTCTTCCTCAACAAGGGTCAGGTTTCTACTCCCCTTATTTTCTCATTCCCAAGAAACACGGGGGTACAGACCCATTCTGGATCTCAGAGAATTGAACAAATTCCTATACAAAGAGAAATTCAAAATGCTTTCTCTAGGTACTCTCCTTCCATACCTACAGTGTCAGGACTGGCTTTGTTCTCTAGATCTCAAGGATGCGTACACACATATACTCATCCATCCATCCCACAGAAAATTCCTACGGTTTCTGTTCCAGGGAAAACATTTCCAATACAGAGTACTCCCCTTCGGTCTAGCCTCTGCTCCAAGGGTATTTACCAAATGCATGGCAATAGTAGCTGCATTTCTACGCACTCTGGGGATCTTTTTCTTCCCATACCTGGACGACTGGCTCATCCGAGCTCCATCTCAGTCCGAGGCTCAGACTTCCCTGGACCACACCAGACGCATACTGCAGTATCTGGGACTTGTCATCAATCTGCCAAAGTCTCAACTCACCCCTACTCAGTCCCTAGAATTCATAGGGGCCTGGCTAGATACTACCACTGCAAGGGCCTATCTTCCTCAGGCCCGTTGCCACCGTCTAGTGCACTTGGCCTCTCAAATTCAGTCCAGAAGCCACTTGACTGCCAGAGAGATGCTACAACTGCTAGGCCACATGGCATCCACAGTTCATGTGGTGCCTTATGCTCGCCTACATATGAGAGCAGCTCAATGGACCTTGTCCACCCAGTGGACCCAAGCATCAGGAGCCCTCTCAGACCAAATAGCAACCTCAAAACGTCTTTTTTGGTCTCTCCAATGGTGGATATCCACTCAAAATCTGTTGTTGGGGCCCCCTTCCAACCTTTGGTACCCCAAGCAACTCTCACTACAGATGCCTCCCAAACAGGTTGGGGAGCTCATCTCCAAGACCTCTCCACTCAGGGCATTTGGTCTCCACAGGAGACCACCCTTCATATCAACCTTTTGGAGCTGCGAGCAATTTTCCTTGCTCTCAAGGTCTTTCATACCCTCCTCATCAAAATGACAGTCCTTGTTCATACCGACAATCAAGTAGCCATGTTCTACATAAACAAACAAGGAGGGACTGGCTCTCTGTCACTTTGCAACGAAGCTCTAAAACTGTGGGCGTTCGCCAGAGAGCATCGGATCCATCTCCTGGCAGTGTACCTCCCAGGAATCCAAAACTCTTGGGCAAACAGACTCAGTCGAGTTCTGCTTCCACACGAATGGTCCCTGCACATGAATCAGGTACTCAGAATCTTTCAGGAATGGGGGACCCCGGACATAGACCTCTTTGCAAGTCCGTACAATGCCAAACTTCCCCGGTTCTGTTCCAGGATTCCGTGTCAGGAAGCTCAGGCCAGGGATGCCTTCCTCCTTCATTGGGGTCAGGCCTTCCTATATGCCTTTCCACCCATTCCCTTGATTCCCAAGACTCTATTCAAACTTCAGAGGGAACAAGGATCCATGATCCTCATAGCTCCACGCTGGCCACGCCAAGTGTGGTACCCTCTACTTCTGCATCTCTCCCAGACACCCTCCCTGGATCTGGGAGCTGCTCCAGACCTTCTGTCTCAAGAGGAGGGGACTTTGTGGCACCCAAAACCCAAGTCCCTTCACCTCAGAGCTTGGTTACTGAAGGCCTAGACCAGGGGTCTGCAACCTTTAAGACATAAAGAGCCACTTGGACCCGTTTCCAAAGGGAAAAAAAAAACTGGGAGCCGCAAAACCATTGCGACATTTAAAACAAATCTAACACTGCATATATTGTTTCTTACCTTAATGCTATATACGACCCCCTACTTTTCCTGTTAAAATATAGGTGTTTGGCCTATACTCACCGTATAAGACTACCCCTCTTCCTTCGCACACCAAAAAAAATACGCCAGAAAATATCACAACAACAAGTAACAATATTTGGTTTCAAAATTATGATGATTTTGTAGTCAAATCACCAATATGAAATAAAATTATTTTTTCTACCTTTGTAGTCTGACCAATTTATTCTTTGATCATGCTGGTCCCGATCTGAGGCTTCTGCTTTCCTGTCTTCTCTTAGCTCTCTTTCTGTGGTCTATGGTCCATCTGCCATTTCTTATCTCTTCTTTCGTTTTCTTCACTTCTTTCCATCAGCCTATTTCCAGTCCCAGTAACCCTCCCCAATATCAGCCCCTTTCCAGTCCTCACTCCCAGTACCTTCCAATGTCAACTTGCATTCCCATGATTGCCACTGGTGTCCATTTCCTTCCAGTCCCCCTCCTTCCCCACTGACCAGTCCCTTCTAGTACAAATACCATGGTAGCCCCTCTCAGATCCAGTTCCATTCTCCCATCCCCTCATATCAGCCCATTTGTAGCCTTAGCCCCCAGTTATCTTCCAGGGCCAGCAGCTCTATCCTCCCCTCCCCACAATCAGCCCATGCCCAGTCAAAGCCCCCCAATCAGCTCGCTTCCAGTGCTAATCCCCACTCAACCCCATTACCAGTGCTAGCCTCCCCTAATCAGCCCAATACCAGTCCTACCCCCCATCAGCTCATTACCAGTCCTAGCCTCCCCTAATCAGCTCATTTCCAGTGCTAGTCCCCTCAACCCCATTACCAGTGCTCCATCCCTCCATGTCAGCCCCCTCCCTCCCTCCATCCATATCAGCTCCCTCCCTCCATGTCAGCCCGCCTCCCCAATCCCTCCATGTCAGCCACCTCCATCCCTCCATGTCAGCCCCCCTCCCTCCATCCATATCAGCTCCCTCCCTCCATGTCAGCCCCCTCCATCCCTACATGTCAGCCCCCCTCCCTCCATCCATATCAGCTCCCTCCCTCCATGTCAGCCCCCTCCATCCCTCCACGTCAGCCCCCCTCCCTCCATCCATTTCAGCTCCCTCCCTCCATGTCAGCCCCCTCCATCCCTCCATGTCAGCCCCCTCCCTCCATCCATATCAGCTCCCTCCCTCCATGTCAGCCCCCTCCATCCCTCCATGTCAGCCCCCTCCCTCCATCCATATCAGCTACCTCCCTCCATGGCAGCCCCCTCCATCCCTCCATTTCAGCCCCCCTCCCTCCATCCATATCAGCTCCCTCCCTCCATGTCAGCCCCCATCCCTCCATGTCAGCCCCCTCCATCCCTCCATGTCAGCCCCCTCCATCCCTCCATGTCAGCTCCCTCCCTCCATGACAGCCCCCCGCCCGCCATCCATCCATATCAGCTCCCTCCCTCCATGTCAGCCCCCCTCCCTCCATCACAGCCCCCCTCCCTCCATCCATATCAGCTCCCTCCCTCCATGTCAGCCCCCCTCCCTCCATGTCAGCCCCCTCCATCCCTCCATGTCAGCCCCCCTCCCTCCCTCCATGTCAGCCCCCCTCCCTCCCTCCATGTCAGCCCCCTCCCTCCCTGTCAGCCCCCCTCCCTCCCTCCATGTCAGCTCCCTCCCTTCTTCTGCAGCCGCGGCTCCCTGCCTCTTAGGGAACCGCGGCTGTGCTTTTAAAATCATCTCGGAGCCCTTCCTGTCTTGACGGGCTCCGTGCAGCATTGTCCCGCCTCCAAAACTTCCTTTAGAGGCGGGACAATGCTGCATGGAGCCCGTCAAGACAGGAAGGGCTCCGAGATGATTTTAAAAGCACAGCCGCGGTTCCCTAAGAGGCAGGGAGCCGCGGCTGCAGAAGAAGGGAGGGAGCTGACATGGAGGGAGCCCATAACGCCACGTTTAAATACATCTTTACAACACTATTGCCTGTCACCGGGCGGGCAGTGTGCTCCGGAGCCGCGGCAAAGGTGAGAAAGAGCCGCATGCGGCTCCGGAGCCGCAGGTTGCCGACCCCTGGCCTAGACCTTCAAGACTTGAATCTTCCTCAACAGGTGAAGGATGTCCTCCATGCATCGAGGAAACCTTCCACCAGGCGTGCTTATGCTTTTAAATGGAAAAGATTTTCAATTTGGTGTGCAGACAAAGGTCTTAACCCTCTAGCACTACCTTTAAATTCTTTACTCGAATATCTCCTGCATCTTTCCAATGCAGGACTTAAAACCAATTCTGTAAGGGTCCATTTGAGTGCTATTGCAGCATCTCTTCAGCCTATCAATGGACAATCTGTTTCCTCTCATCCTCTTATTGCAAGATTCATGAGAGGTCTAACTTTAACTAAACCTCCCATTCGTCCTCCTCCGGTGGCATGGGACTTAAACGTAGTTCTTGGTCAGCTTATGAAGCCAGCCTTTGAACCCTTAGCCACTACCTCCTTAAAATTCCTTTCCTGGAAAGTCATTTTCCTTATTGAAATCACTTCGGCTCGCCGCATCAGTGAACTGCAGGCTTTAGTGGCTAATCCACCTTATACACGGTTCCATCATGATAAGGTAGTCCTTAGGACAAATCCCCACTTTATGCCTAAAGTGGTCTCACCTTTTCATCTTAGAGGTATATTTACCTGTCTTTTTTCCAGCTCCTCATGCATCAAATGCAGAGAGGAACCTTCATACTCTAGACTGTAAAAGAGCTCTTGCCTTTTACCTCCACAGGACACAGCAACATCGAAAGTCTTCTCAACTTTTTGTTGCTTTTGATCCTTCTCATTTAGGACTTCCAGTCTCAAAAAGAACACTGTCCAATTGGATTGCTCAGTGTATTTCTTTTGCTTATCAGAGTAAGAACCTTTCTCTGGAAGGCCATGTCACAGCTCACAATGTGAGAGCCATGGCCACATCTATGGCTCATCTTCATTCTGTATCCATTGATCAGATCTGTCGAGCAGCCACCTGGGCCTCGGTTCATACCTTCACAGCCCATTACTGCTTGGACAAGGACTCCCGCCGGGATGCCTTGTTTGGTCAGGCTGTCCTCGGACACCTGTTCCATTCTTAAACAACTCCTGCCCACCTTCCCTGAATGGATGCCTGAGATCCATAGGAAGATGAGAAACCCTTGGGGGGGATCTCCCCGGCATCTTAGCTAGGGAGTCCCCATATGTGAGGACTCATTCCTTCTTGTTCCTGGAGATAGCACAGTTACTTACCTGTAACAGGTGATCTCTGGGAACAGCAGGAATTAGTCCTCACAACCCACCCACCTCCCCTAGGAGTTGTATCTCTCTCTCTCTTTCTCTTTCCTTTCCTCTCTCTATTGTCTCAGCTTTAAACTCGAACTGAAGAGAGTTGGTCAGGAAGGCGGGAAGGCAGCGCGCATGCGCTGTGGGAGGCCCCAAAAGCTTCCTTTCTGGGAAGCTGGGGAGCTTTCCCGCGCAGGCTCCGTCGGTTCCGACGTACCCATATGTTTTGGACTAATTCCTGCTGTTCCCAGAGATCACCTGTTACAGGTAAGTAACTGTGCTTTACAGTAAAAGCGCAATTAACGCACGCCATTTGGACTGCCGTGGCCTTAGTGCACACTGTTGTGATACTCACCTTATCTCTCTCTGTCTTCTTCCAGGAAACATTGTTTGGCCTATAGCAAGTAAGGTGCCTCATCTCTGGATTCTGGACTCTGCTCTTCTTGCATGGCAGCTTGTGAGTCGTCTCTGAAAGGCTTGCTTCCCCTCTCTCAGCCTGTGGATGCAGTTAATACGACCTTGTCTGCCTCAGAGCAAGAGGTGGCAGATGGCACGGTGGTTCAGGATATTCAGCCGGCCGGAGGGTCTGGCGACCATGCCATGAGCCGCTCCTCATCCTCTAGGGAGTCTGCGATGACTGTGCCCACTGATATTGGGAGGTTATTTCTGAGAGAAGAGCTTCCGAACTCTGTATTGTCCTCCCTGGAATTCTTTTCCTTTTTGCAGCAGGCCAGGTCCTTCTGTGGGGAAATTCAGACCCTTCAGCCTCTGAGTGTCCCTGGGCACAGTCTTGTGAGGGGCAGGCTGAGAGTGGAAGCCCTTTTCGACCGTCTTTGGCTAAGCAACCCTCATGATGCGCGCCTTCTGGAGATGTGGATCAGCTGGGATCTGTTCGAGATTTGATATGTGGACAAAGTAGTATGCTTACTTTTAGAGGATTATGAAGAGGCCGATGTGATCCGCTGATTCAGAAAGGAGGAGCTGGCAGCATTGTTTTCCAGGGTCTCTTCCACCTTGAGCTTGGCGGATGCTCCAGGCACAAAGTAGGAGCTGAAGGTGCATCCACTGCTGCAAGGTGTGCAAAAATTCACTACTGTCTTTCTATTCCTGGAGGTGCTCAAGGGTTGGTTCTGGTCAAAGTAGGACCCCCCCCCCCCCCCAACTCCCTGCCTCAGAGGCTAAGGATGTATAAGAAGAGGTGCACACTCCTGGAGAAGGAGGGCATCGTGTGTTTAATTCCCAGGGGGATGCGCAGGTCATGGCGGTTGCCAGACTGACCACCATTCCTGTAGAAGGCGAATTGGCCTTAAAGGATACTCTGGACTGAAAGGTGAATTCCTGTTGAAGAACCAGTTTGCTGCAGTTTGTTGCAGTGGCTGTTGATGATCTTCAGTTGGCAGTATGTGCAGACCTGACATCTCGAGCCCTGCTCCGGTGTCTTCAGCGCGGATAGTTCTACCCATCTTTTGGAGTCTGCTATGGCCTTACTTTCTGATGCCATGTATGACCTGGTACATCTAGAGGCCATGACCTGGTACGTCTACAGTGACATGACATTGGCTTGGCTCTTACACGGGGCAGCGATCTCATGTTCCAAGCCCGGTTGCCCATCTGGCTTTAGAGGAGGGATGCTTCTGTCTGGTCTGATTTGGAGAAGCTGGTAAAGAACCTGGGTGAGACGAGATTTTTCCATTTTCTGGAGGAGAGGTCCAAAGGGCCTGTGAAGTGGACAGGAGCCTCTGACCGCTCCTCGTGGGTGTGCTGATTGGACTCCTGAGGGTCTTTGAATCCTGTCGCTACCAGCCTGGAAAGTCTTTCTTCCCCTCTTCTTATGGTCTTCGGGCTTGCTCTCAGTCCTTTTGTGAAGCCCATGGACCCAGAGACCTGGTCCCATCAAGAGGAGAGGACCCGTCCAGGCTGCGCAATGAGGTTTTGGGGGCCCATTCCCTGGTTCCTCCAGTTGGGGGCAGGCTTCACCTCTTCCTTTTGGAATGGGCCCGGTTCACCAAGGATCGCTGGGTGCTAGTCCCCATTTAGTACGGCTGTGTCCTGGAATTCAAAGAGCGATCCTGGCTGCTTTAGTCTTCTCCCCTTGTGGGTCTGTGAACAGCAGGGCTGCTATGCGAATCACCTTGGACAAGTTCTCTCTCCTGAGAGCAGTGGTGCCCTTTCCCCTGGGTGACTGGGGCAAGAGCAGGAACGCCACCTGTTTCATTGAGGGAACATTCTGTCCCATTCTGGATCTCAAGTATGTCAATAACCTCTTGTGCATCATGCGCTTCTTGATGGAAACTTTGTGATCCATGATTTTAAGTGGTGCACCAAAGGGAATTCCTGGCATATTTGGATTGGCTGAGACTTATTTTCATATCCTGATTCTGGGAATCAGCAAAGTATTTGTGTTTTGCCATGCTTGGCCTTCCCATTCGGATTCTCCACTGCTCCATGTACATTCTCTAAGATCATCATGGTGGAGGCTGCGGTGCTATGGTGCCAAGGGATTTGTGTGCAACCATATCTGGACTACTAGCTCATCCGAGCTGCTTCTCTTTCAGAGGTGTCTCAGGTAGCTCCCTGAGTAGTTTCCTTTCTGATGGGCCTCGGTTGGGTGATCAAGTGGAGAAAGAGCCAGTTGTTGCATTCCCAGTCCCTGGAGTTTCAGGGAGCATGTTTCCATACTGCTATAGAGTATAAGAAATCTTCCTGCCAGAGGAGAAAGTCAGAGGCTGCTGGATTGCCTAGCGCTGTTCTATTCGCAGCTGGCTTCCCAAATCCGGGTTGCTCTTAGCTCTTCTGGATAATGGCAGCAACAGTTGAGATGGTGCCATGGGCACGTGCTCGCATGTGGCTGCTCTAATGGTCATTAGCATTCTCAGTGGTCCCAGAGTTAGCAGCGGTATGAACTTAGGCTCCCGCTCCCAATGATGATGATGATGATGGCCAGCCTACAGTGGTGGCAGCAGCTCGGCCTTCTGAGGAAGGGTGTGCTGCTGGATGATTGCTCATGGATCCATCTGGTGACGGATGCCAATCTCTTGGGCTGGGGAGCCCATTGCCAAGGCCAAACGGCCCAAGGCCCTTGGAACCACAGGGAGGTGGTGTGGTCCATCAACTGCTTTGAGGCGAGGGCCATTAGGTTGGCCCGTGTTTCTAGCTCCTGGTTGAGGGCCATACAGTTTGAGTGTTTTCAGACAATGCTACAGTGGTGGCTTGTGTTAATCCACAGGGCAGCACAAGGGGTGCCAGGGTGGCCCTAGAGGTGACTGCCTTGTTCGCCTGGACAGTGAAGAACCTTCTAGTTTGTCAGCTCTGCACATTGCTGGGGTGGACACTGTGGAAATGAATTTTCTCAGCTGGCACTCTCTGGCTCCAGTAGAATGGGAGTCCAGTCAGGAGGCATTTTCAGTTGTTTCTGCACCGCTGGAGTTGCCCTGAGAGGGTTCTGATAGTGACCTGCTCTAATGCAAAAGCATGCGCTTCTTCAGTTGCCGTAAGGAGATGGTGTTCAAGGGCATCGGTGCCGTGGCTCAACCTTGACAAAGTCATCACCTACAGTATGGGTTTTCTCCATGGGCCCCCTGGTGTGGTATGTGATTTGACGTATGGAGACCACCTTGAAAGGATTATACTGGCGGCAGGAGATTGGCTGAGGAGAGTGTGATTCCGAGCTCTGATGCGGTTCCTGCAAGTGCAATCTCTTTGTTTGCCTCCATCTCGGGATCTATTGTGTTGGGGGCTGCTTGGATCTGGAGGACCCGGTTCTCTCCTCGCTTATTGCTGGGCTTCTGTAAGAGACTGTTAGCGTGTAGGGCTACAATACAGTGGTGGTTTTTCACTCTGTTCAGAGCCCGGAGGAGGTCTACCAAGCTGGCATAAGTGCAGGTCTTGTGCATTGAGTGCTTGTGTGGCACATGACTGCTGGCTTCTGAGGTGGTCAATATGCCATCTCTGTTGGCCTTTTCTGCATTACAGTCTGGAGATGGGCTTTTTCTTTTTGCTGCCTGAAGGTTGAGGTGGCAGCTTTGGCCTGTTTCAGAGGTCCATTGACTGGTGAGTCTCTAGCCTTACACCCAGATATTTCAGGCTTTCTTCAGGGGGGTTAGCGTCTGTGCCCTCCCCTCTGGTCTGTGATCCCTTTCTGGGATTTGTCTGGTGCTTGGGTCCCTGATGTCAGAGCCCTTTGAGCCGTTGAAGTGCGCTACTTTAAAGGATTTGACGCTCTAGATGGTTGTCTTGGTTGCAGTTTGTTCCACAGGATGGATTCTGAGCTGCCGGCTCTGTCTTGCCAAGATCCTTACCTATCTTTTCTGAGGAGGCCGTTTCCTTTTGGCCTGTGCTTTCCTTCCCTGAGGTGATTTCTCCCTTTCATGTGAACTAATTGCCTGTCCTCTTTCCTTAAGGAGCAGGGTCGGGGGAATGGTCAGTATCTTTGCTTTGTGGATGTCCAGAGGGTGCCTCTCCAGTCTTGAAAGTTATGACTTCTTTTTGTAAGTCAAACCATCTTTTTGTGCTGTTTGCAGGTCTGTGCAAGGTAGCCGTGGTGGCTAAGTATGCATTGGGGGCTGGGTTAAGGAGGCTGTTGCCTCTATGAATCTGTTGCGGAACTGGCCAGTTCTGGAAGGTCTGCGAGACCATCCTACCCGAGCGTGAGGGTACCCCTGGGCAGAGCAGAGTTCTGTAGCCCCTGCAGACATTTGTAGGGCAGCAGCATGAGCATCACTTTCCATTTTTGTCAAGCATTTCTGCTTGAATGTCCACATTTGGGCGGACATGGTCTTTGGCTCTAAGGTTTTGCGAGCTGCTGTGTCTTCTTCCCACCCAGTGGAGTCATAGCTTTGGTACATCCCATTTGTCTGGACTGGTCTAACAGGACAATATGGAAGGTGACATTTTACTTAACAGATAATGTCCTTTCTTTGAGCCCTGCTAGACTAGTCCAGAGCCCACTCTCCGGAACTGTGTTTGTATTCTTCTGCGGCAGTAGCCTTGGGTCCACTATGATTTATGAACTTGGCTTCGCAGGTTCATCTTCAACTGTGATAGCCCTTCTGTTTATGCTTTCCTGTACATAGTTCTCTACTGTTTGATTACTCATTGTTGCCCACGTTGAGGTTCTGTAAGGCTTGCTATGTTCTCCCATATGCTTTGGGACGAATATTGAAGAGACCTCTGGTGACTGAAGCAGATAGATGCAAGGGAGTGATGTCATTGAAACCTGAGCTTTTCACTGGTTCTTTGTCTCCAACAGTCTGCCCACTTGTCTGGACTGGTCTAGCAGGAATCAAGGAAAGGACATTTTCTGGCGTGTAAAATTTCACCTTAGATTCTCTAACAACTTTGTTAGACTTACACCATCTTCAGTTGAACCCAGCTAAATCCTAAGCCCTGTGGGTTACTAAGAGTTCTTCCACCTCTGCTGTGAGTCCAGTGATCAAAGGGTTCTCCGTCCCTTTCGTCACTTCCCTGACGCACTTTGCGTAATTTTCAATACACATCTGTCCTTTGACCAACAAGTGGCTGCAACGTTTCGATCCTCATTTCTCTCACTATGCAAAATTCGCTCTGTCTGATTTCTATTTACTACAGATGCCTTGCACTCTCTCATTCACGCCTTTGTCATATCTCGCATTGATTATTGTAATACCATCTATTGTGGTATTCAGTCCACAAACTTAAAAAACTCATAACTTGTACAGAATACAGCAATCTCGTTTACCAGCAAATACTTCATGGTATGGCCATGTCCCCCATTTTTTTACTTGTTATCATTGGCTTCCCCTTAACTTTAGATTTCATTTTAAAGTTCTCATATCAGCTCATAAGGCTTTTTACACAGGCTTTCCTCTCTATCTCTACACATTGCTGACTCTGTACTACCTGTCATGAGTGCTTTGATCTCAGAATGCAAACAATCTTGTTACTCATTCCGTCTCTTCTGCACGTATGGAAGCATCCAGACATATCGCTTTCTATTTTTTGGTCCCATCTCTTGAGAACTCTCTTCCCTCCTATATGTGCCAAGTCCTCTCTAAAATAAAACAAAACAAAACAAAAAATTTAAGGTACTTCTGAAAACTCATTATTTTTAGTCAGCCCTTGGGGACTGCCCAGCCTAGAGTGGGAGGTTATTTCTACTGTCTCCTATGCTGATCTTCTTTCTGTCTAAAATTGGCGTTCTTTTCCTATGTTACTTATTTTAATTATTGTACACTGCTCGCATGCTACCTGGCAAATTTTTAAAATAATAATAATTAATCTCCAGGAACAAACAGGAATGAGTCTTCACATATGGGTACGTCAGTACCGACGGAGCCTGCGTGGGAACGCTCCCCAGCATCCAAAAAGAAAGCTTTTGGGAGCATCCCACACGCATGCGCGCTGCCTTCCCGCCCATTCACTTCTCTCTCATCAGTTTTCCGTTTTCCGCGGAGCCGGCAGGACGTATTCCTGTCACCGCAGAAAATTCTTCTTTTTATTCTTAAGTGTTTTTGTGGTCGCGTCTGCCTTCCCTTGACGCCACCGGTACCGCTGGTGCTTTTCTTTCTTTTACTAAAAATATTTTCCTGTTTAGTGTCTGACGGTTTCTAGGCCATTAGGCCTCTACCCTTTCCATTATGGAAAAGCCAGCCACTATCCTTAAGAAATGCCCAAAGTGTGGCGGTACAAATATATTTTTAGACACTCATTCTTGGTGTCTAAAATGTTTAGGTCCTGACCATTGCCCACTGGAGTGTCTTTCCTGCTGGAGCTCAAACAGAAGAAGTCTTCAGGATCGAGCACAACTCGATACCCGGTTCACATCGGACTCGATGTCACCAGCCAGAATATTTTCTTTTTCACAGGATCAGGTAACCAAACAAAAGTCTGTTAAAGACTAGCCAGTCCTCGAGTGGTAGATCTCCTAAGTATTGAGATGCCTCTGGCTTTGCCCTCTAGGACATTTTGGCAATAAAGCCCCGGCAGGAGTCTTCGGGCTCCAAAGAATTAACGGGGCTTCAGGTTGTTCCCAGGGTTCTTACCTCGATGAATATACCTGGGCCATGCTCGGTGGTTGTGGCCGCTTCGAGCGGTACCGACACCTCAGCATCGGCTATGGTGATGGATGAAACACTCCTCACCGATGAACGTAGTCTAGCGCTCTTAGCTACTTCGGTACCGCTTGAGTTGCTGCAGACCGTTCCTTGAGTATCGGTATCGGCTTTGGTACCGGTATCGGCATCGGTGTCGGTACCGTCCATACTTGCTTCGACAGACTCGCTTCCTTCGATGCCGAGCCTGGAATTGCTCTCTAGCATGGAGGACTCGGTACCGATTCGTCTCGGTACCGACCTTGGGCGATACCGAAGACATCGCTTTAAAAAAAATCCAATGCTTCATCCTTTCAAGTCTTCCGATCCCGATGACTGGGATGAATCCATCGGTACCAAGGCTGAAATTTTCAACAATTCTAGCCTTTGCCCCTCATTTTAGGGGGTTCTCCTCAGGAGAGATTTCTTTTCAAGCTTTTCTGCTTGATATGGCAAAGTTACTTGCCATTTCTATACCTGGTGAAGAATCCATACCAGGAGATTCAGAGACTGCAATCCCCCTGGATTCCAAAGGAGGAAATCATGCTTCCTTTGCATCAGATCTTACAGGATCTACTTTTACGAATGTGGGAAACTCCTTTAACGGTATCCCCACATTCTAAGACACTTGACACTATGTACAAGGTGCCACCTTCTCCAGGTTTTCAAAAAACTCAACTTCCTCATCATTCTATTGTTGTAGAATCAGCAATGAGGCGTATTAAGAGTGCAAAGAAGCACTCCTCTTATCCGCCAGGTCGTGAGTCTAGGACTTTAGATGCCTTTGGACGTCGATGCTTCCAGGCAGCCATGCTTTCAGCAAGAATTATCTCATATATTTTCTATATGGGATTATCTCTTGAAGAGGTCACAAAGAACTTAAAGCTTTTGAACCCTTTTCTTCAAGAACATAAAAGAGCAGACTTTTCCTTATTAGACAGTCATGCTCAAAATGTCTCTAAGTTTCTTAATCGTGCTTCCCTGGACTGTTTTGAGTCTATTAGCAGAACTTCTGCTATAGCCATAGGGGCACGATGCATGGTCTGGCTCCAAGCTTCAGACTTGGACAAATGGGTGCAAGAAAGGCTGGCAAATACTCCTTGTACTGGTGATAAACTCTTTAACAAGGATGCTTTATTCCAAGCTAATCAGTTAAACACTGATATTCTTGCTTTCAGAGGATTGTCAAAACTTTCCTCTAATCCAGCTACTAAAAAAAATCTCCTAACAAACTTTATCCCCCTAGGGGGAAAAAGTTTTATCCATCTTCTACCCATCATGCAGATGTTTCCAAAGAAGGGCAACATCAAACCAGGCTAAGAAAATCAAAACTTCAACAGGCTCAGCAAACCCAGCAGTCGCAGGGTTTCTGATATTTTATTCATTGAATCTCTTTTTCCTGTTTGAGGTTTAGAACCAGTAACCTACTTCTTATGAAAAGTAGCATTTACAGTTCATCTCATCCTTACTGAGATATCAGTGATACACTGACTCAATCCTCGGCTCTAGGCATGAATCTCTTGCCACAAGAGAAATCCATTCTTTTAGCTCCAAGAGCTACTGAGGACAATCATGCCTTACAGGTAACAGGGTTCTCCTCTCCTTTTTGAAGGAAAAAGAGGAGTAACAACAAGGTAGGCTATGTCCTTCACCTTGACAGTTTTCCTGTACGAGGATATCTCTTAGTTTGGACTGCAAGGGACTTACCAAATTGTAAGTCTTCTCAACTCTGTATTGCTTCTTTCCCTCTTCCCTCGTAGTCGGAACATCTAGTCTCTAAGAGTGATACTATTCAACTGGAGGGCTTACCTTTTGAGCCCATAGGTTTTTCTTCAATACCTACTCCAATAACTGATTTCCATACAGTTTTCTTTCCCTTTACAATCTTCTCAAATATTTCTTTTAAGACAGCTTATCAGACACTAATTGAGTTTTACCACTCTTAATTATGTCTGTCGGTCCATTTCCAATCTATAGGACCTAACTTTTTCTGCTGCCTTAATAATAGATAATTCCAAGAGAGGTTCCACAACCCACTTGGACATTTTATCATTGCAGGCAACCAGCCTGTCTACTATTCTTAGCCATCTTTAATTCTTTTTGGCTCCAACAGAATAGATTAGGTTGCACACTGGCAGTTGAACAGCCAGATCTCACCTAAGCAACCTACAACATGCTCTCTGCAATTATACATAAAAGCTCTGCAACTATGGGCCTTTGCTAGAGAGCGTCAGAGCCATTCCTAGTAGGTAGCTTCTAGATGGTTAAAAAGGCTTTGCCCAGTCATGCTCCTACATGACTGTTTTTTTTCCTACTCTTACCATCTTCCTTAAAATTTCCTTTTAAGGAAAAGGAACCAGGGCTTAGACCACATGAAAACATAAAGAATTGCTCGATTCCCTGGGTTGTTCCACATATCCAGTGGAACGCTTTCAACAGGGATGCATTCTTTTTCACTGCAGTCGGTCCTTGTCCACTGTTTTCCTTCTAATTCCTGAAACTTCATTGAAGCTTATGCTGAACAAAGAACGCATGATACTCATATTGCCCTCATAGAGGGGCAAACATGGTATCCTCTTATATTGCGTCGTCTTCTCCACATTGAAGTTATTGAAGGATCCAGACTTGTTGTCTTAAGACTAAGGATCTCCTCCTGCACCCCTTCACGTAGGTCTCCATTCTGGTTATTCAAAGGCTAGAAGTTTTAAAGAAATCTAGACCTCTCCTAAGTAAGAACATTCCACTGGTTTCCATGGTTCTTCCACTTCTAACCAGAAAGAGATTCTCTATCTATAGTCTCAAGCAGGTCTTACCCCTTCGTGTTATTAAGTGGATCTCTCTCTCTCTCCATCTCCATCTCCATCTGAAAGAGTTGTTACTGTCCATATTAATGCTGTTCCAGCGTACCATAGCCTTTTAAATGGACAGCCAATTTCTATGGTAATTACAAACAAAATTCTTTTACCATAACCTGTTACGTTGCATCTCAGGCTTTCCATATAAAGTCAATCTCCAGGAACAAGCAGGAATGAGTCTTCACATATGGGTACGTCGGTACCGACGGAGTCCGCACAGGAACGCTTCCCAGCATCCAATCAGAAAGCTTTTGGAAGCATCCCAACATGCCTGCGTGCTGCCTTCTCAACTGCCTCTCCTCAGTTTTTGTTTTTCCACGGAGCCGGCAGGACGTCCTCCTGTCTCCGCAGAAAATTCTTCTTTTATTTTTTAGTTTTCTTGTGGTCGCGGCTGCCTTTCCCGGCGCCACCGGTACCACCGGTGTTCCTTTTTTCTTTTCTTGTAAAATTTTCCTTTTTAAGGAATATTTTTTCTTCCTTAGTGTCTCAAGGATTCTCAGGCCTTCTAGGCCTCTCCATTTCCTTCATGGAACCGCCAGCCACTTTCCCCAAGAAATGTACAAACTGTGGCGGTACAACTTTATTTTTAGACACTCACAATTGGTGTCTAACCTGCTTGGGTCCTGACCGTTTTCCTTCGGAACCCTCGGGCAATAGTATTGTGAGAGGAAGTTTTCAACATCGAGTTCCTCTCGACAAGCTCAGGGCACCGACATGTCTTCTTTTCCACAGGATCAGGTAACCCAAAAACAGTCTGTTAAGACTAGCCAGTCCTCGAGCGGCAGTTCTCATGCACAGCATAGAGATGCCTCCGGTCTTGTCCTCGAGAATCCACTGGCTTCAAAACCCCGGTGGGAGTCTTCGGCCTCCAAAGCCTTTGTGGGGTTTCAGGTTGTTCCTGAGGTTCACCCCTCACAGAACATACCTGAGCCATGCCCGGTGGTGGCATCCGCTTCGAGCAGTACCGATACCCCGGCATCGGCAATGGTGCTGGATGAAACATTCCTCACCAAGGATCGTCGTCTGGCGTCCTCGGTACCTACGGGCCCGGTGGATACGCTTCAGACCGACTTTCCAGTATCGGTACCGACACCGATACTAGTACCGATGTCGGTACCCTCCAGACGTGCATCGATAGACTCGCTTCCTTCGATGCCGAGTCTAGAATCGATCTCCAGTTTGGAGGACTGGGTACCGACTCGCCTTGGTACCGACTCCCATCGGTACCGAAGGCTCGGTTCCGATACTTCGGATCCGCAACTCTCGGTTCCTCCGACACCGTTAGAGTTGCCACCGGCTGGCCTTCATCCACCGGTATCAGATACGGTACTGAAGTCGGTACCGATATCCACTTTACCTTTGTTGTCGGTACCTTCCATGCTTTTCTCGTCAGGCTTGCTTCCCTCGATGCCGAGTTTGGAATCGATCCCTAGCATGGACGACCTGTTACCGACTGTCGCTGGTCCCGACCTGCAGTACCAGCGACCACCATTTAAGGATCCCATACTGCACCATTCAGGATCTTCTAATCCTATATACTTAGATCCCTCGGTGCCAACGCTAGTTCTTCATCAGATCTAGCCTATCTAAAGGAAGTTCCCTCTGGGGATCCTTCTTTCCAGACTTTCCTCCTGGATATGGCAAAATCACTTGCCATTCCTATTCCTGGACAAGATCCTACACATGGGAATACAGAATACCTCTCTGTTCCTAACAAAGCAGAGGAGAACATAATGCTTCCTTTGCATCATTCTTTGCAGGATCTCCTTCTACGAATGTGGGCAGCTCCTTTAAAGGTACCCCCACCTTCTAGATCATATGATCTTCTATATCAGGTGCCCCCCTCTCCAGGGTTTCAAAAGACTCAACTTCCTCATCATTCCATTGTGGTAGAATCAGCAATGAGGCGAGTGAAGAGTAATAAAAGGCATTCTTCTTGTCCGCCAGGTCGTGAGTCTAAGACAGTAGATGCCTTTGGACTTCAAACCTTCCAGACATCCATGCTTTCAGCAAGAATTCTCTCATATATTTTTTATATGGGTCGATCTCTTGAGGAGGTCACAAAGCAATTACATCTTTTGACTCCTTTTCTTCAAGAGCCCAGATATACAGACTATTCCTCACTGGTTAGTCATACTCAAAATATCTCTAGGTTTCTTACTCGTGCTACCCTAGACTCCTTTGAGTCTGTTAGCAGGACTTCTGCTATAGCTATAGGGGCACGACGTAGAGCCTGGCTTCAAGCTTCAGACTTGGACAAATGGGCACAAGAAAGACTGGGAAATACTCCTTGCACTGGAGAAAATCTCTTCAACAAGGAGTCTTTACCTCAGGTTACTCAGTTATCCACTGACTTTCCTTTTTCCAGAGGCTGTCCTACACCACCACCTTTCCCAGTAGGTAGGAAATGTCCTACCAAACTTTATTCCCCTAAGGGGAGAAGGTTCTACCCATCATCTGCCCATCATTCAGATGTTCCCAAACAAGGGAAACATCGCCTTGGTCTGAAGAATCCACAACCTCAACAGGGTCAACAAACCCAGCAGTTGCAGGGTTTCAAATAGATCATTGTCCCTTTTGGTTGGGGGGTTAGGATAGCAGTCTGCTTCTTTTCACTTGAAGTATCTGCACTAATTTTCATCCTAACCTACCTAGATATCTCTTCATGAGACATCTTTCTCTAACTCTAAGAGTCTTTATGATGATCATGCCCATATTCAATAGATTTTCCTCTTCCTCTTGGAGGAAAGAGAGGTAGCAACTATCAATAGACAGTTGTTTCCCTGTACTGGCATGTATCATCTCATCTATCCGAGACCTCCTTCATAGTCGGTCTCTTGCAACTCTGTCTTGCCTCCCTCTTACTACAACATTTGCTTGTAAGAGTGGCTCTTTAAACAGGTAAGCCCCTATGGTCCTCTACCTGTTCTACCGGGGGATTCTCCCTTCTGGAGATGTCTCCCCCCCCCCCCCCTTCTTACTTTAGAGCAGCTCATCAGACAATAGGGACTCCTATCATGTCTGTTGTTTCTTTTTCCCATTCTAAAAAAAAGGAGCAGGGAAAAGAACTTTTCAATACTGCTCTGGTAGTTGCTGCAGATACAGCAATTCCTAGTGGTTAAGTCACTGGTTTTGTTTCTCTACAGAACCAGGGATTATCACAGTCTGGTTGGTTAGCTTCTATTCTTCGCCCCTTTTTTGGCAGAATAGCTGGTTACCTGCTGGCTTTTCACAGCCAGTTTTTTCTTCTAACCAACCTGCAACATGCTCTCTGCATCTCTACAGAGTAGCTTTGCACTATGGGGCCTTGCTAGAGAGCATTAGTATCTTGCCTAGCAGATAACCCCAGATGGTTAGAGGGGGCTCCCCCAGTCATGTTTCATGTCTGGCAGGTATTCCCTACCCTTACCATCTCATCTTAAATCTCTTTTGAGGCATACGCCTCAGGCCTTTCATTGCGAGAAAGACTTAAGGAGGGCCAAATCCCTAGCTTGGCCCATATCTCCTTGCGTCTTCTCGACAGAGGTCAATTTCTTCAATGGCAGCTAGAGGACGCCTAATACCCTTCTTGCCCTCATAGGCGGGTCACTAGGGTATCTTCCTCCAGAGGCGTCCTCTCTCCATTCTCCATACTGCAGTTCTGGAGATACCTGGACTTCCTGTCTGCAGACAGAAGTTATCCTCTGCCATTTTCACGTAGGCCATCCTGGTTATTCAAGAGCTCAAATTCTGCAAGGAATTCAGACTTCTTGTCAGGGAGATCTCTCCTCTGACTCTGCCAGTCATAACCAGGAAAAGAGGATTCTCTATGTATCTATTCAAGCAGGTATCAACCTTCTTGCTATCAGGTAAATCTTTCTCTCTCCCTATATCCCTAGGGGGGATGAGGTTTTATGGACATCTCTCCACCCTTATACCTGGAGACATGTGTCTATATGCCTGCCTATTCATATAGGTATATATAGATATATATATATATAGATACATATATATACTTATCTATATCTATCAGTGTTTCTTCTGCCCATACATATCTCTTATAGTTATATGCCTATATACCCTCTAGGTGTATATATTTAAATACATATATATATATACATATACATATATATATCTATACATATATGTTTATCGTTATAATGAGATATATTTTTAGATAGATCTGTATCCATCTACTTATCTTTCTGTCAGGTTCAGATATCCCTATATAAGCCTGACAGATGGGCACTACCTCTATCAATGCTGTACCAGCATTCTTAGAGGGCTACAGCTATAACCACTTCCTGTGGTAATTAACAAATGTTTTCCTTACCATAAACTTTCAGGTTAGGTACTCCTGAAGCTCTCCGTGTACCTTTTTTCTTTCCTACTTGACCCCATTTAAGAAAGACATTGCGGAGCTTCAGTTACTCTAAAGCTTAGCGCTCCTGAGTCTGTCCTTACTTTCTTATCAGATACAAGGGTCTCCATACCCTTTCTTCCCTACATGGACTGATTCCAACCCCAGTCCAGTTAGGTCAGACTCATTTTTTCTCTTGGTCCAAGGTTTGTACTGTTTTTGGACCAAAACAGCTTAAGCTTTCTTTCATAGTACCTTCTGCGTCTCCGCTGAAGCTCTACTTCTTATACTACCCCAGTTTTTCCCCTGGGGCTATTTCTCACCCTGAAGGGTTCTGACCTCCACTTGTTTTTGTTCTACTTTATTACCTCTACTTCTCAGTGGGGTATCCCTTGAGCACATTCACTGGCTCTTCTAACAGATCCATATGTAGCTCAGTGGACTTGTGCAGTGCCAACAAGGGAGGCCCAGATTTCAATATTATACTACTAAATGCCCTCTGTACAGGGTCTTCCCCTTTTGAAGCCCTGTTCTAGCCAGCTGTTCCACAGCTCCTTTTCTGTATTCAACTCCTACCCTCCATCCCCAGGATGCCTGAGGTCCTGAGGAATAGCACGGCTCGTTCTAGACTTGCAACATGCTAGGACTCCCTCTGGGCATCTGAGCTTGGGAGTCCCCATATGTGAAGACTCATTCCTGCTTGTTCCTGGAGATAGCACAGTTACTTACCTGTAACAGGTGATCTCTGGGAACAGCAGGATTAAGTCTTCACAACCCACCCACCTCCCCTGTTGTTGTTGTTGTTAAGTGCCATCGAGTCGGAGTCGACTCATGGCGACCCTCTGGATAGCTATCCTAAATTGTGTTCGGTCTTCAGTCAGGCGGCTCATTGTTGACAGACTGGTACCCGTAGCTGCTGTTATTGTATTGATCCATCTCATTGCTGGCCTTCTTCTTTTACGTTGACCTATCTTGCCAAGCATGATGTCTTTCTCTAATGATCTCTTTCTTCGCATGATGTGTCCAAAGTATGAAAGTCGAAGTCTTGTCATCTGAGCTTCTAAAGAAAGCTTAGGTTTCATCTCCTCTAGTACCGACTGGTTTGTTCTTCGGGCAGTCCATGGTGTACACAGTATTCGCCGCCAGCACCATAATTCAAAGGCATCAATTTTCTTCCTGTCTGTCTTTTTCACTGTCCAGCTTTCACATCCATATGATGTTATTGAAAATACCATGGCTTGAACAAGTCGAATCTTTGTATGGAGAGAGACATATCTGCTCTTGAGAATCTTATCTAGGTCTTTCATAGCCATTCTGCCAAGAGCAATGCGTCGTTTGATTTCTTGACTGCTTGTTGCTTCTTTATTGATAGTTGATCCAAGTAGGTTAAAGTTGTTCACAATTTCAATTTCTTCTCCTTCAACGATGAACCTGTTGATTATGCCAGTTGTCATGATCTTTGTCTTCTTTACATTAAGGTGCAGGCTCATTTTGAGACTATGTTCTTTGATTGTGAGAAGCAAATGTTTCAGACCATCTTCACTTTCAGCCAGTAATGTAGTATCATCAGCATAGCGAAGGTTGTTGATGAGTCTTCCACCAATCTTCACACCTCTGTTGTCTTCATACAATCCTGCTTCTCTGATGATTTGTTCTGCATATAAAATAAACAGGTAGGGGTAAAGTATGCAGCCTTGTCTTACACCTTTGCTTATTTTAAACCATTCTGTTTCTCCTTGTTCCGTTTGAACTGTTGCTTCTTGATCAATGTACAAATTGCGCAAGAGAACGATCAGGTGTTTTGGTATATCCATGCTTCTTAATGTGGCCCAGAGTTTCTCATGGTTTACACAGTCAAAAGCCTTGCTATAGTCGATAAAGCACAAATAGATATCCTTTTGGTATTCTTTAGTCTTTTCAAGGATCCATCTCACATCCGCAATGATGTCTCTCGTTCCTCGCCCTTTCCTGAACCCTGCTTGCACTTCAGGTAGTTCTTGTTCCAGGTATGGTTGTAGTCTCTTTTGAGTAATCTTCAGTAGAATCTTGCTGGCATGTGGGATCAGAGCGATTGTTCGATAATTTCCACAGTCAGTTGGATCACCTTTCTTTAGTATTGGTATAAACACAGATCTTTTCCAGTCAGTTGGCCATGATGTTGTCTTCCATATTTCTTGGCAGAGCCCTGTATGTATGGTAACAGCTGCATCAGATTGCTGCAATACTTCTATAGGAATGCCATCAATGCCTGGTGCTTTGTTCTTTGATAAGGCTTTCAATGCTGCTTCAACTTCTTCTTTCATCACCAATGGTTCCCGATCATAAGGTACAGGTTGAAACGGCTGTTGGTCCACTTGATCTTTATCATATAAAAACTCTGTATATTCCTTCCACCTTTTCTTGATCTTCTCAGCATCATTCAACATAGAACCTTGAGCATCTTGTAACATTCCAATTAGAGGCTGGAACTTTTTCTTTAACTCTCGTAGCTTTAGGAAAGCCGATCTTGTTCTTCCTCTAATAGTTTCTGCTTCTATTTCCTTGCATGCGTCGTCATAGTACTTTTCCTTGTCCTGTCTTGCTGCACGTTGAAAATCTCTGTTGAGTTCTGCGATTGTCTTTCTTTCTCCTCTGGCTTTAGCTTCTCTGCGTTTCTGGGCAATTTTCAGAGTTTCTTCTGTCATCCATTTTGGCCGTTTTTGCTTTTTCACCTTTTGTAGAGAATTCTCGCTTTCTTCCAACACAACCTTCTTGATGTCATTCCATAATTCTTCCGGAGCTCTGTCATTTGTATCTAAAGCAGCGAATCGATTTTGCAGGCAGTCTTTAAATTCCAGTGGTATATTCTCAAGGTCATATTTTGCTGCATTCATGAGTGGTTTGCTCTTTTTCAACTTTAGCTTGAGTTTGCATACTAGTAGTTGATGATCTGTACCACAATCAGCTCCAGGTTTTGTCTTGGTTGATGTTATAGAGCTTTTCCATCGTTGACTTCCACAGATGTAGTCAATTTGATTTTTATACAATCCATTGGGTGAAGTCCATGTGTACAGTCGCCACTTGTGTTGCTGGAAGAAGGTGTTTGAGATGAATAGATCATTGGTCTTGCAGAATTCTATCAGTCTTTCTCCAGCTTCATTTCTGTTGCTAAGTCCATATTTTCCAACTACTTTGCCTTCTTCTTTGTTGCCAACTTTTGCGTTCCAGTCACCCATGACTATCAGGATATCCTGTTTGCATGTTCTGTCAATTTCAGCTTGTACTTGTTCATAGAACTCTTCAATTTCATTCTCTTCTGCAGCTGTTGTTGGGGCATATACTTGAATTATAGTTGTGTTGATAGGCAATCCTCGTAGACGAATAGAGATTAAGCGTTCGCTGACTGCATTGTATTTCATTACAGTTCTTGCAAATTTCTTCTTTATTATAAATGCAACACCATTTCTTCTTTGTCTTTCATTTCCAGCATAGTAGACCATGTGATCATCTGATGCAAAGTGCCCGATGCCAGTCCATTTCAGTTTGCTGACACCCAACAGATCAAGTTGTACAGGTTCCATTTCATATTTGACCACCTCCAACTTCCCTTGGTTCATGCTTCGTACGTTCCATGTTCCAATGTGTAAGACATCTTTACAGCTTCTGACTCTCATTTCATGCGCAGCTACATCAGCAGTCAGACTTCCCGAGGGCTTTGATCCAACCACATCATAAATGCTGGCTTTACTCTGAAAAGTCTTCAGCTCTTCCCCAGTAGCTAGTTGAGTGCCTTCCGACCTGGGGGTCTCATCTTCCAGCACCATAGCACAATTTGTTTTGTTGTAACTATCCATTGGGTTTTCATGGCAAGATACAGAAGTAGATTGCCGGGCCTTTCTTCCGCGCAGTTTAAGTTTGGTGTTGTTGCCGTTGTCACAAAAATGTGATCCTCCGCCGTCAACACTGTCCCATTCTGCTGCTGCCCAGATGGGTGGTTTGTCTTGGTCTGACACCTCAGCTGAGACCTGTCCATCTTGGGAGACCCTGCCAGTAGTTAAACTATCGATAGTTTAGCTCTCAGCATCACTGATGCACGCAAGTCCTCACAGCACGACAAGCTGCAAACCAAGTGAGAGCCACCTCCCCTAGGAGTTGCTTTTTCTCTATCTCTATCTTTCCCTTCCTTGCTCTCTCTCTCTTTTTCTCAGCTTTAAAACTTAACTGAGGAGAGGCAGTTGGGAAGGCGGGAAGGCAGCACGCAGGTGTGTTGGGATGCTTCCAAAAGCTTTCTGATTGGACGCTGGGAAGCGTTCCCGCGCGGACTCCGTCGGTACCGACGTACCCATATGTGAAGACTTATTCCTGCTGTTCCCAGAGATCACCTGTTACAGGTAAGTAACTGTGCTTTATCCTAAGTGACATTACTGATCTTCAATGAGTTGGAGGCTACACCGCCTACCACAAATGTTTCTTTCTTTCATTTGGATAGAGGGGTCTTAAAGACCCATCCTTTTTGTGCAAACTAGTCAGATTATCTCCTCTCTTTCCTAGAGCCTTATTCTGCTCCAAGGACAAAGAGCTTCCAACTTTGGCCTACAGAAGCTTTTGCTTCTCCTCCAAAGTCCAACCTCATTAAACTCCCCCAGTTTTTTCTTCTGGGATTAGTTCTAGCCATTAAGGCTTCTGACCTCTGCCTGCATTGCAAAAATTATGTCCCTCTACTTCACAGTGAGGTAATTTCTTTGAGGATAATGTACTGGCTCTGGGCACCAGATCATATTACCCTCAACAAATACTTTCGCAATACCTTGAGTAAGGTCCACATTAGAAAATTGGAATTCAATATTTGCTGACAATTATGGTCTACACAAGGACTCCCCCCCCCCCCCCCCAGACTCCTTGTTTACTCAAGCTGTTCCACAGCACACCCTTTTTTATTCAACTCCTACCATCCATCCCTTGTATGCCTGAGGTTCTGGAAAATAGCATGGCCCATCCATTAGATTTGCAACATGCTGGGACCTCCTCCAGGCATCTTTAGCTTGGGAGTCCCCATATGTGAAGACTCATTCCTGCTTGTTCCTGGAGATAGCACAGTTACTTACCTGTAACAGGTGATCTCTGGGAACAGCAGGAATAATTCTTCACAACCCACCCACCTCCCCTAGGAGTTGTTCTCGCTCTCTCTCTCTAATTTGTCTACTTCCCTCCTTCAGACTCAGCTACAAACCCAACTGATGAGAGGGAAGTGAATGGGCGGGAAGGCAGCGCGCATGAGTGTGGGATGCTCCCAAAAGCTTTGTTTTTGAACGCTGGGGAGCGTTCCGCGCAGGGTCCGTCGTTACCGACGTACCCATATGTGAAGACTTATTCCTGCTGTTCCCAGAGATCACCTGTTCTCCAGGACCAAGCAGGAAGTCAGTCCTCACATATGGGTGACATCGACATCGATGGAGCCCTTGCGCAGCATTTCCCCAGCTTTCCATGAAAGCCTTTGGGAATGCAGGCATGCATGCGTGGTTCCCTTCCCGCCTAAAGGTGCCATCTTACCTCAGTCTCTCGTTTTCCGTGAAGCCCACCGGACGTGAGTCCTAGTCATCCCGGAAAATTGTTTGATTTTTTGCGATTCTTCGCTATTTTTTCTTCTCCGGTTCGACGCCGGTTCCCCTCCCGCCGGGTTCGGTACACCGGTATCGAGCCCGATCTTCTTTTTTCGGTTTTTGCCCTTCGTGGCTGGCGTTCGCGCCCTTTTTTCTTTTTCCCTGGAAGGCCGGTCCTTTGACCTCGCTGGGACTCTTTTTTTTCCTTGATGGCTTCCAGCGGTTTTAAGAAGTGTGATCGGTGCAAGAAGCTGATGTCTCTCACTGATACACACGACTGCTGCCTTCGGTGCCTCGGTCCTGATCACGACCCTAAGACGTGTGGACCATGTGGGAAAATGTCTTCCAAGGCACTGCGAAGTCGTCAGCATCAAAAGGAAAGGCTTTTTTCTGATTCGGCCTCCGGCCGGGCCCAAACCTTGTCTGAGGCCTCGACATCTTCGGAATCGGATCCCGAGCATCGTTGTGGCTCCTCGGAAAGGGGGTCCCCCGACCGGGAATGCAAGAGGAAGAAGCGGCTCGCGAGGGCGTCGTCGGAAGAGGTCCCTTGCTCCTCGAGAGCTAGGTCTCGGACCCCCGACTGTCGCCCCGGGCCCATGGAACAGGAGAAGCCTTCCAAAGTCCCTCGACTGGAGACGGAGTCTGCTGGACACGTAAGCCCTGTAGTCCTCGTGGACTCTCCTCCCAGGGAGCCGACGTTGGGCCCGGCGCCACCGGGGCCCAAGTCGGGAGCTGCTGAGTCTCCTGAGCTGGGTCTCAGGTTGACAGCCTTGGAGAACAGACTGTCTGCCTTCATGGAACAGCAGCGGGCACTGATGGCCAGCCTGTCTGGCGCATCTGCCCCGACCACCAGGACATCGACATCGAAGTCGACCCCGGAGACCGAGCCGATACTCGAGACCATGAAGGCTCGAGGTCGACCTCGGTCGCGGTCTCCCTTGACCTCCCATTCGGGACCGAGGGCGTCGATGCCGGTGCCTTCGGCGTCGGGGCGGGTGCTCGCAGGCCCCGCAAGGTCGGACTCCGATTCCTCATCGGACGAGTCCACATGGGAGACGGAGGATGAGGAGTCTCCCGACACCTTCAAGACTCGGTGCGTCCCATCGGACTCACCAGAGTCTGAACCTCGGAGTAGATCCCCTCCGGAGGATACCCGGTTCTCGGAGTTCGTCCAGGATATGGCCATTGCGTTGGCTGTCCCTGCGGCCCCGAGGAGGAGCCTCGAGCCGAGGAGCTCGAGGCCCTGCAATACGACTCTCCTCCAAAGGAGGCCTTTACTGTCCCGGTTCCTCCGATGCTGGAACGGCTCCTCTTCCGGATGTGGGAGGCACCGGCCTTGGCGCCGGTTTTAAGCAAGCGGGTCGATTCGATCTATCGACTCCGGAAGAGTCCTGGCTTTCAGAAGGCGCAGCTACCACACCATTCCATGGTGGTGGAATCGGCCATGCATCGCCTGAAAAGTTAGAAGATGCTCTCCGTGGTGCCCCCTGGCAGGGAGGCCCGAAACCTCGATGGTTTTGGTAGAAAGTGCTTCCAGGGCTCGATGCTTGCTTGCCGTGTCCAGTCTTACCTGCTGTACATGGGCATGTACTTGCGAGACCTGGCCAAGGAGCTGGCCGGGTTCTCTGCTGGTCTCTCCGGGGAACCCTTGCAGAGGTTCAAGTCCTTGTCCTTGGGGATCTGGGAATGCTCCAAGTTTATGTCCCGTGCTGCCTATGATGGCTTCGAGGCTTCGGCCCGTGTTGCGGCAGCCGCCATTGCGGCTCGACGCCAGGCATGGCTGCAGTCATCGGACCTTGAGCCATGGGTTCAGGACAAGTTGGTCGATGTCCCTTGCCGAGGTGAGAACCTTTTTGGCAAGCCCATGACCGAGAAGGCCGCTCAGCTCGAGACCGAGCACCTCACAAGGAGAAGGCTGTCTAGAAAGACTTCTGCCCCTTCTCCCAAGAAGAAGGGCTCGGGTAAAAAGCCCTTTTACCTGAGGAAGGGCACTGCCTACAAACAGTACCCACAATATCAGGCTGCCCAAGCTGCCCCACAGGGTCAGCAAGCCAAGGGGCAGGGTAATGGGCCCCGTAGGCAGAGGACCCCCATGCCTCCGGCCCCTGTTCCCACTCAGCAGGGTGGGGTTTTTTGACTCCTTAGGCATAGCCTCTCCGTCCCTGCTCTCCCAACCCTGTACAGGAGGTCGCCTCGCTCTGTTTGCCCACCAGTGGCCACTCGTCACTGGAGACAGTTGGGTGTTAAGAATAGTCCACAAGGGCTATGCACTACACTTCCAGCAACTGCCTCCTCCATACTTTCCGGGGGAGCCTCCAAGGCCTCCCCTGCACACAGATCTTCTCCTTCAGGAGCTACAAGGTCTGTTGGTGGACAGGGCAGTGGAGCCTGTGCCTCCCCACTTACAGGGCCGAGGGTTCTACTCCAGGTATTTCCTGGTACCCAAAAGAACCGGTGGCCTTCGACCTATTCTGGATCTCCGAAACCTTAACATGTTCCTGGAGAAGGAAAAGTTCAAGATGCTTACTCTTGGAACCCTTCTGCCCTACCTCCAGCAGGGAGATTGGCTATGCTCCTTGGATCTAAAGGATGCGTATACTCACATCCTCATTCATCCAGACCACAGAAAGTACCTCAGGTTCATTGTGGGAGGAAGCCATTATCAGTACAGAGTACTACCTTTTGGCCTCACCTCCGCTCCCAGGGTCTTTACCAAATGCCTGGCAGTGGTGGCGGCCTACCTGAGAAATCAGGGAATCTTTGTCTTCCCCTATCTGGACGACTGGCTCATCAGGGGTCAGACATGCCAGGAGGCCAGACAAGCCACCCTCAGAACTATTGCTCTTCTTCAAAGCCTGGGGTTTGTCATAAACTTCGCAAAGTCCACTTTGCTCCCATCCCAGAACTTGGAGTTCATAGGGGCAAGGTTGGACTCTCAGCTGGCAAAGGCATTCTTGCCAGAGGACAGAGCCCAAAGACTGATAAGCTTGGCAAGCCAGTTTCTCAGCAGGTCACTGGTCTCCGCCAGACTCTGCCTGAGGCTTCTAGGCCACATGGCTTCGACAGTGCATGTGACCCCCAATGCCAGGCTCCATATGAGGCCTGCACAGTGGTGCCTTTGGACTCAGTGGTCACAGGCCACAGGCAGCATTCGAGACAGGATAAGGGTGTCCAGACAATTCCTGAACTCCCTCAACTGGTGGTGGCACCTACCCAATCTGCTTCAAGGGGTACCTTTTCAGATTCCTGGGTTCACAGTGGTATTGACCACGGATGCCTCCCTGCAGGGCTGGGGAGCTCATTGTCTAGGCAAGTGCACCCAAGGTCTGTGGTCTCCCTGGGAAGCCGCACAACAAATCAATCTCCTGGAACTCAGGGCTATTCAGTTAGCCCTCAAGACTTTTTCTCAAACCCTGGCTCATCAGTCTGTCCTAGTTCAAACAGACAACCAGGTAGCCATGTTTTATGTGAACAAGTAGGGTGGAACTGGGTCCAGGCTCCTTTGTCAGGAGGCACAGGACCTTTGCTTGTTTGCTCTCAGACACAACATGCTCCTCAAGGCAGTGTATCTACCTGTTCAGGAGAACTACCTGGCGGACAGGTTGAGCAGGATTCTGCAGCCCCACGAGTGGCAGCTTCATCCTTTGGTGGTTCAGAAGATTTTCCTGAAATGGGGACTTCCATCCATAGATCTCTTTGCCAGTCCTCTGAACAAACAGCTGCCAAAGTTCTGCTCCAGGCAACCGCATCCTCTGCGGATAGCAGCAGATGCTTTTCTGATTCCCTGGTCTCGGGGCCTCCTGTATGCATTTCCTCCCATGCCCTTGGTGGCCCGAACTCTGTTCAAGATTCTTCAGGACAAGGCCTCGGTCCTGCTAGTGGCTCCCAGGTGGCCAAGACAGCCTTGGTTTCCACTTCTGCTTCAGCTGACAGTGGATCCCCCACTGCCTCTGGGGTTGCAACCCGACCTTCTCTCTCAGGAGCAGGGTTCCCTTCTGCACCCCAATCTCAAAGCTCTCAATTTGATGGCATGGAGGCTGCAAGGGTAGTTTTGGCTCCCTGGGGCCTACCTCAGGAGGTTGAGGAGGTTGTCCCAGCCTCTAGGAAACAGTCCACTAGGAAAACCTACGCTTTAAAATGGAAAAGGTTTTCTGTGTGGTGTCAGCTACGTACAGAAGATCCCTTCTCCTGTGCTGTACCAGTAGTACTCCAGTACCTGCTGCACTTATGAAATCAGGGACTTTAGTCCAATTCTGTTCGGGTCCACCTCTCAGCTCTAGCAGCTCACCACTCACTGGTGGAAGGACATTCTCTCTCGGTTCACCCCTTGGTGTCGTGGTTCCTCAGAGGCTTGCTCTTGCTCAAGCCTCCAATCCATCCTCCTGCTCCTGTGTGGGAGTTGAATGTGGTCTTGCAGCAACTGACTCGCCCACCTTTTGAGCCAATGGCTACTTGTCCTCTACGCTTGTGTGAGAGACGGGTTCTGGTGACGAACTCTGTCTCTATCTCCACGGCCTTATCTTCCATCGGCTTGCCGAAGAGCTGCTCGCCAAGGCAGGGGACATCCAGGAGCTTCTCCTGCAGCCACTACTCCAAGTCTGATGATTGGAGCCATGCCTGACGACGGGCCCCGATGCCCGCGGCCGCCACCCGAGCCAAGGACTCGAAACCATCATAGGCAGTTTGGGAGAGGTATTTTGAGCAGTCCACGACAAACTTCAACAGGGTACTGAACCTATTGAGAGGTTTGCCCTCGAGGCCCATAGAGAAAGCTCCGAGCTCCTTGGCAAAGTCACGCAAGAACATGCCCATGTATAGTTGGTACACTTGAATGCGACAGGAGAGCATGGATACCTGGTAGGCCTTGTGGCCTAGGGCGTCAAGGGCTCTCGACTCTTGGCCCGGGGGAACTGACGAGTGCGACTACAGGCTCTTCTGCTTTCTCATGGCAGATTCCACCACCATGGAAGTGTGGGGGAGTTGGGTCTTTCTGAACCCAGGGCTGCGTTGTACCTTGGCACGTTGTAGTTTCAAGACGCTTGCTCATGATGGGGGAACAAGGCGGGTGCCTCCCACATATGGAGCAGCAGCTGGGACAGGATGGGAGGGACCGGAACAGTAAGAGACTCCCTAGGCGGGGACTCGTACTGAAGGATGTCTAGCTCTTCAGCTCGAGGGTCCTCCTCTGCCTGGGTGGCCAGATTAAGAGGCTGTGTGATATAACGAACAAGAAAAAGGAGGGGTCTTCGGGTGGCGAGCGCCGCTGAAACGTGGACGGGGAGGTGTCCGACGGAAGGTCCCGGTGGATACAGGTCTCTGGGGAGGTGTCCCTATCGGACTCCCAGTCCAAGAATTCGGATGAGGAATCCGAGCCGGGCAGGTCACCCTGTCCCGTGGCCAAGGCCCATTTGGAGCCGGAGGCCCTGGAAGATCTCGCCCCCCGAGGAACGGGAAGGCGAGCGAGACCGACGCCAAGGATCCTCATGAGGCGAGCGGCTCTCGGGGGTTTCCTGGACGGATTTCGGTGTCCCACGCGAGAGACCCAGGGTCTCTGGGTGCGAGTCAGCGAAGCTGGCTGTGAGCGCCTGCTGGGAAGCGATGAATGCAGAAACGCTGCGTTCCAGCACCAGCAAGTGGGATTCCCACGCAGGCATGGGGCCCTGTGATGCAGACCCCGGGGTCACCGGGTTGGGTGTCCAGTAGGAGAGTGAGTCCTCACTGGGACGGTCCTCAGGAGACTGGGCACCTTCGCCGGAGGCCTCTGTGCTCCTTGTCCGACTCTTGGGAACGCTGCCTCCTTCTTGCGCTGCTCCACTTCAGAGTGCCGAGAGCGCGGGGCCAAGGTGGGAGATCCCACTGGAGGAGAGACGACCGAGGGCGCCACCGGGGACTCCGAGGCTGTCTTCCTGAAAATGTCTTCAGACTTCTGCTTACGACTGAGCAGGGCTTTAGAGGGCATTTTCTTACAGAGTGAACAAAGCTCTGCATCATGGTCAGCCCAGAGACACCGCAGACAACAGTCATGGGTGTCTGTAAGCGACATGTTCTTAGAGCATCTATCGCATTTTTTGAATGCGGTGGCCATAGGGGCAAAAATGGACCCCGCGAGGTCGAAGACTCACGCAGCCAGCGGTTATGTCAAAAAGGGCGCGAAGCCCGTTGAGGCAAAAAGGCGAAGAAAACCGTCCCCTAATAGCTCTAAAAAGGCAGAACAGGGGAAGGATGGGTAGAGGACTGGTGCAACTGGAAAATAGAAGGCCGGTAGGCCAAAAACGAAATACTTTTTCCAAGGGACGAGGACGTGTGTCCAAAGGGCTCCGCGGAAAAGGGGAGATTGAGCAAGATGGCACCCTTGGGCAGGAAGAGGACTACGCATGCATGGCAGCAATCCCAAAGGCTTTCTTTGAAAGCTGGGGAATTGCTCCGCGTGGGCTCCATCGGTGTCAATGTCACCCTTAAGTGAGGACTGACTTCCTGCTTGTTCCTGGAGAACACGGGAACTCCCCTTCCTGAGAATGATCCCCAACACAGGGGACACAGCTAGAGCCGAACCCTCCAAAGAAGGGGAGCAGCCAGAAGCACAGTCACAGGAACTCAAAGCTGGGCTAGTTTTCTTACCCACAGCGTCATCAGTCACCTTCTACCTTGAAGCGAAAAATGCCAGGCCAATTGAATCCTTTAGCTGGAAGAAGGGAGATGGGTCCACCAGTGAGAAGTTAGAGACTGCCATGCAAGATGAAGCCAACGCTGAGGCTCTTCACTTGCTACAGGTAAAACCACGTTTCCTGGAAAATGACAGAAAGAGTTAAGGCAAAGCAAATATTTGCGTGCACTAATAATGTGCATACAGAAACACGCATTAGGGGCCTAATGGTTGGGGCAAGTTAACTCAGGCTGGACGGCCAGGGGTTTGAATCCCACTAGAGGACAGCAACCTTGGGCCAGAAGGACTGGGGGGGGGGAGGGGTGTTTCTAGACCCACAGGTGCTCCTTGTGGCCTTGGGCAAGCCACCTAACCCTCCATTTCCTCGGTTACAAACATATTTAGATTGTGAACCCTTCGTGAGACAAGGGAAACACGCACGCACGCACACGCATGCACGCACACGCACACGCACGCACGCGCACGCACGCACACGCACACACACACACACACCCTGAATATACACCGCTTTTGATTGTAGAAAAGAGGTATATAATTAAATTAAATAAAAATAAATTATAAGCACTTGAGTAGGAGCACACATTGGAGTCACTCATGCAGAATGTGTGCTGGGTTCACTTGGCGAAAGGCACGTAAAGGCAGAAAACATTAACAGCACGCATTGGAAAATGGCGGGAAGCTCAACACCAAGACAATGGTCACCCACGGTCCCACCCCAACTTACACCCCAAAACGGACAAGTTCGGGAGTCCCCATCAAGGACGATGACTAGGGTCAAGCCTTGGTACTCACTCCCTGGGAGCCCCAGGCAGGGCAAGTCATGCCAGGCTCATTGCTATTCCCTAGACATTGTTTTTCTTTCTACTTTAAAAAACAGGCTTACTGCCACATGCCTTACAGCAGTCTTCAAGGGACAGCGGGGTGGGGGGGGGGGGGGTATTGCAGTTGTGTGAGACTGCCAAATTCTTCCAAATCCTTCCATTTTTCTGGTTGCTCAAGAGGCCCTTATTTATTTATTTATTTATAGTTTTTCTATACCGCACTATTTACCATCAGCGCGGTTCACAGGTAACAAAACTCGCACAGCAGGAAAAGTCACACTGCGTTTTACATTGAACAGGGTATTGAACATGGAACACAGGCTAACTATATACATCATGGAACTATATACAACATGGGACTATATACAGGTTGATAACAGTAGTAAGATATCAACTAGGCACTATTCATCGTGAACATGGCTTGAGGGATAACGTCATACATTTGCGTGTTAAAGGCTAATTTGCTGGGGGCACAGGGGTGAGATTAACGGAAAAGGGGAGAAAGGAGGAGTGAACAGTGGTTGGTTATGTGATTTCATCAGAGTTGAGGAAGTACTGAAGAAAGAGGTGATGTTTCAGCTCCTTCCTGAACTGAGAGAGGCTGTTTATAGCTCGGATGTTTGCTGGTAGCGCGTTCCAGCAATGGGGGGCATAAAGTGCAAAAGCTCGATTTCCTGTAGCCTTATTACATTTGGTGAATACTTTTGGGAGGCACAAGGTGTTGGAGGCAGCAGATCTTCTCAGTCTAACGGGGGGGATGAGCCGGATAAGCTCGGAAAGGGAGCTAGATGTGCAGTTGTTAATGGCTTTGAATGTCATTGTCAGTATTTTAAGTGATCCTGCAGTGAACAGGGAGCCAGTGTAGAGCTTTTAGGATAGGGGTAATATGGTCTCTTCTGGATGCTCCGTATAGGGTCCTAGCTGCAGTGTTCATTGCTATCTGCAATGGAAGGAATGAGCTCTTTGGTAGACCATGCAGAATGGAGTTGGCATAGTCAAAGTGAGGCATCACCATTGCCTGGAACACTGTTCGGAAGTCTTTTGGCTCTAGAAGCTGTCTCATGTGTCGCATCATCCGGATTTTATGGTAAATTGCTTTTACTAGGTTACTTATATGGGCATTTAGGTCCAGATGTTGGTCGAGGGTTACTCCGAGGTATCGTAACGAAGTCAGGATAATAGCGTGGAACTGAAACAAATTTTCCCTCCACCTATGGCTACCAAAAAGACCTTAGTCTAGTGGAGCCGCCCAAGTTGCGCTCAAGTGAGAGAGTCACCCTCAAAGTGGTCATTCATGAGTGAAATCAATCTTTTCCTCTCTATCATTTCTTCATTTGTACAGATTTTAACAGAGCTGTGAAAATGCAACCACTATCTGTTGGGGACTGAAAAATACTGAGTTGCCCTCTAGTGGCTCAGACCGAGAGAGGCATGGGAGTGATGTCACTGAAACCTGAGCATTTCAATGATTCTCTGTCTCCACCAATCTGCTGGTAGGGGAACATAACCCACTTGTCCGAACTGGTCAAGCAGGACAATACAGAAATCTTAACACTATTATAAATATGAATCTAAATAAATTTAGATATCAATAAATTCCCCACCAGTAGAGACAGCTCTATTCTCATTACAATCCTGAATGAATACTCATACAGCAGCTGACTCTGCTGGTGGGAATCTGGGATCCTAAGTATTAACATGCTGAGAAATCGCTGGGCCAGTATTCAAAGGAACTTATAGATTCAGTAGCTGTAGATAATCGCTTTAGTTCTCTAGCCATGAATTTCCAGTGGCACTACATAGATCAAGTCACTGAAAATTCTTTCTATACACTCCAGCGCTCTCCAGGTAGTGTCAGGTTGGAGCAATGGTGTTTCACCACCTTGTTGCACTATATGGCTGGAAGAGACTACCCGATGCAGTACATCAGGCTCTATTTCTGGTCCTATTCAAATCCAGGCTAAAAACCCACCTTTTTGAGGCTGCTTTTGGATCCTGATCCCCTTATTCTCCCATGTGCCCATTCCCTGTAAAGATTTACCCTAGTCTCCTGTTTGCCTGTCTTGAATAGATTGTAAGCTCTGTGGAGGAGGGACTCTCTTTTATATGTATGTGTACAGCGCTGCATATGCCTAGTAGCACTATATAAATAAGTTGTAGTAGTAGTAGTACACATAGAGCAGCGATAGTCAGTCACTATCCATATAGCAGTGGCACGACTGATTTTTGGTGGGGCATGGGATTTACAGTGCCTCCAGTTCTCCTCTCATTTGGCTGTTCTACTACTTCGGACTGTGTGGGCCGGATGCCAAAGTGGAGGGGCCATAGCCCACCAGTCCAACCTTGGATATGCCCCAGCCATATAGCCAAGAGGTTTCATTTAGGACATTAAAAAAACCCTGCAGCAGCTAGCATACTCTATGCATATTCATCACCTCTACTTATTCAGAAAGCAGTGCTGTATATGTGGATTATTTTTTAAATGCCGCAGCTAGCGTTTAAAAAAAAGCACACACACACAAATGCTGCTGCAGCTGAATACTGATCTATGAATGATTTAGAACTTGAGAAGGAAGACTCGTCGGTCATTGGTTAATTTTCTGTGTGATTAAAAGTCAGACGCTTAAGGAGCGTAGTGTCTTTCTGCCTGTTAGAACCTAACCCACCCTAGGCACAGTCTCTCATTTATATACTGTTATCCCAATTAAAAAGATAGGAGGAAAACCTTTCATAGGAGAAAATTAGGATTTTCATTAACAAATGAAGCCTTATCTTATCAATGATCTTCAAAGGAACTACAGTTATTCTAACATAAAATAGAAAAACAACCAAAATGATAGGAGAAAAACACACACATATGGTCTATATATCCAGTTTGCCCACTCAAACCAAGACCTAGTCTCTACAACTCCCTCTTCCTCAAAGATGATCAGTGCTTGTCTCATACTGTCTTGAATTCTGATACTGTCTTTTGCCTCTACTAGCTCCAGTGGGAGGCTGTTCAACACATCTCCTAACCGTATAGTAAGCTTCCTATTGTCATGGGTGGGGATTTCAATTAGTCCTTAGATTTGCACCTAGATCACCAATCACAATGCAGAATGGCAACAACTAAAACACTGCTTATGACAGACTTAGGACTGGAAGATGGGTGGTGGTTATTACATTACCCCCTAGTTTATCAATTTTGGTATGGTATGGTATGATTTAAGGCTGTACCAAAATACTGAGGAGGCCAGTTCCAATCCCACTGTGCTCCTTGTGATCTTGGGTATGTCGCTTAACCCTTCCAGATCTCAGGTACATACTTAGATTGTAAGATGTCCAGGACAAGGAAATATCTACTGTACCTGAATATAATTAGTCAAGCTTCTGAGAAAGGCATGAGCTTAATCCAATTACAGGGAGCTAATGTAAGGCAAAGCGACAGTGTCATCTGCACCAAACACGATACTCCATTCAACAAGCAAGCTGCTACATTCTGAACAACCTACAGTGTCCTCAAGGATTTATTTAGTGGGCCTAAATAGGAGTTACAGTAGTCCAATAATGAACTTTACTTAAGAAAATAGACACTTTGACTATAATAATAATAAAGCACAGTTACTTACCTGTAAAAAGTAGTTACTCACCTGTAACAGGTGTTCTCCAGGAGCAGCAGGAATCAGTCCTCACATATGGGTGACATCGACATCGATGGAGCCCTTGCGGAGCATTTCCCCAGCTTTCCATGAAAGCCTTTGGGAATGCAGGCACGCATGCGCGGTTCCCTTCCCGCCTAAAGGTGCCATCTTACCTCAGTCAAATGACATAGCTAAGAACAGCACACAAAAAAAAAGTAAAATAAACTATGTACAACTGCAACTCCAAGGGGAGGAGGGAGGGTTGTGAGGACTGATTCCTGCTGCTCCTGGAGAACACCTGTTACAGGTGAGTAACTACTCTTTCTCCAGGACCAAGCAGGAAGTCAGTCCTCACATATGGGTGACTCCCTAGCTCTGGGCTACCAGGAACCCAGGCTGAACAAGAGAACTCCCTCTAGTCTCAGCATCAAAGAAAGGCTTTTCACTGACAGAACCTCCACCGGTAGCCCAACAGAGGGCAGGAGTTGCCTAAACCTCAAAGAGATTCCGGAGTACTGCCTGGCCAAAAGCACTGTCCCTACGGGTCTCCCTTTCCAGACAGTAATGGGCCGCAAACGTCTGGCTTGAAGACAAAGTAGCAGCCCTGCAGATGTCTACCAATGGTACAGAGCGGAGATAAGCCACTGAGGCAGCCATTGCCCTGACACGATGGGCCGTGACCCGACCCTGCAAAGGAAGGTCAGCCGCCCTGTAAGCCCAGGTGATACAGTCAGCCACCCAGATGGACAAGGTACGCTTGGACAGAGCCAACCCCAAATTATTAGGGTCAAAAGATATGAAGAGCTGAGTAGCCCTTCTATGTCCCTGCGTACGGTCAAGGTAGAAGGATAAGGCCCTCCTACAGTCCAGGGTATGCAGAACTGCTTCAGCCTGGCTTGCATGGGGCCTAGGGAAGAAAGTTGGAAGGACCACCTCTTGGTTAAGGTGGAAGGAAAAGAGAACCTTTGGGAGGAACTTTGGATGAGTCCTGAGGACTACCCTTTTCCTATAGAATCTGGTGTAGGGCCTGTCACAGACCAGGGCCTGAAGCTCACTCACTCGCCTAGCCGAGGTTAGGGCTACCAAGAAGAGTGTCTTCCAGGACAGGAAGCGTAGAGGACAAGTAGTCAGGCATGGCCCGTCGTCAGGCATGGCTCCAATCGTCAAACTTGGAGCAGTGGCTGCAGGAGAAGCTCCTGGATGTCCCCTGCCTTGGCGAGCAGCTCTTCGGCAAGCCGATGGAAGATAAGGCTGCGGAGATAGACAGAGTTCGTCACCAGAACCCGTCTCTCACACAAGACTTCCACCCTTCCCCGGAACAAAGCAACAGGCCAAAAAGCCTTTCTTCCCAAGGAAGGGCCTGCCGTACCGTGGCTACCCACCATATCTGACCACCCCCACGCTGGCCACTCTGGCGCAGGGAAAGTCTAGCCAGGGTCACTGCAAGCCGAAAGGGCCTAAAGCCCAAACCCTAGCTCCACAGCAACCCACACAGGGTTTTTGACGTCATAGTCTCTCAGCCTCCGGCGGATCAGCAGCCAGTGGGGGGGGGGGGGGGGGGCTCCTGTCCTCTTTCGCCCCTCAGTGTGCTTCTATCACCTTGGACACCTGGGTCCTCTGGGTCATCCGAGACAGCTGTTGCCTTCGTTTGGACAGGCTTCCCCCTCCCTTCTCCCTGGCGGAGGTTCCTTGACTCCCTGCGCAGCAGGTTTTCCTGCAGCGGGAACTGGTCTGCCTCCTCGCCCAAAGGGCAGTCGAGAAGGTCCCTCCGCACCTCCGAGGTCAGGGCTTCTATTTCCGGTACGTCCTCATCCTGAAGAAGGCGGGGGGTCTGCGGTCCATCCTTGACCTCCGAAAGCTAAACAAATTCTTGGTGCGGGAGAAGTTCAAGATGCTATCACTTGGCGTCTTGCTGCCCTTCCGCTGGCTAGGCGACTGGCTATGCTTCTTGGATCTAAAGGATGCTTATGCCCACATTTTGATCCACCCCCAGCACAGGCAGTACCTGCACTTCAGGGTGAGGGGGCAGCACTTCCAGTACAGGGTGCTCCCCTTTGGTCTCGTGTCCGCACCATGGGTCTTCACGAAATGCCTCTCCACGGTCGCCGCTTGTCTCAGGCGTCAGGGCGTTCCGGTCTTCCCCTACCTCAACTGGCTCATCACAGGATCCTCGGTCGAGGAAACTCAGCGGGTGACTTCGCGCACGATTCTTCTGCTCGAAGTCCTGGGGTTCCTAGTCAGCTACCCCAAGTCCCACCTTGAACCGGTGCAGACTTTAGAGTTCATCAGGGCACACCTCGATACTCAACGAGTGACTGCATTCTTGCCAGCGGATTGCGCCGACCGCCTCTGAGCTCTGGCAGCTCAGGTCCAGAATGCCCCCTACCGTCCATTTGGTTCCCCATGCCCACCTGCACATGCGGACAGCTCAGTGGTGCCTTAGCGCCCAGTGGAGCCTGTCCGTCGGTCACCTCAGGGACCCCGTAAGGGTCTCCAGCGACCTTCGCCTGTCCCTACGCTGGTGGCAACCCCCCCCCCCCATCTCCTCTGGGGGTTGCCCTTCCAGACCCCACAGCACGAGTTAGTATTGACGACGGATGCCTCCCGACTGGGGTGGGGAACACACTGTGGCACATTGTGCACGCAGGGGTAGTGGTCACCCAAGGAGTCGCAGCAGCAGATAAACTTGCTCACGCTCCGGGCGATTCAGTTGGCCCTGAGGACCTTTGAGGACCACCTCAAGGGGCGGTTGGTGTTCGTGCAGACTGATAACCGCGTGGCGATGTTTTACTTCAACAAGGAGGAGGGTACCGGTTCACGCTCCCTCTGTTGGGAAGCGGTCCTCCTCTGCTCCTTCGCCTTCCGTCGGGGGATGTCCTTCAGGGCGGCCTACCTCCTTTGGCCAGGAGAATGTCTTAGCGGACAGGCTCAGCAGGATCCTCCGCCCTCATGAATGGTGACTGGATCCAGAGATAGCTGGCTGGCTATTTCTCCAATGATGGATCTCTTCGCCAGTCCTCAGAACGCGCAGCTCCCCCACTTCTGCGGGCCAGTGCCGCACCCGAGCAAGGTGAGCCTGGACACGTTCCTTTTGAGCTGGTCCTCCAGCCTGCTCTACGCATTCCCTCCCATTCCTATCATTGCGAGAACCCTCCTCAAGGCCTAGTGGGACTGGGCATCGATGATTCTCGTAGCCCCTTCATGGCCTCGGCAGTCCTGGTTCCCGCTTTTGCTCCGACTGTCGACGGAGCCTCCTGTCCCCCTGTGCTCTGCCCCAGGCCTGCTAACGCAGGAGGACGGACTGCAACACCCGAACCTGACCACCTTATCCCTCATGGCCTGGCGGATGAACGGGTCTCCCTAGCTTCGCTGGGTCTCCCAGAGGAAGTCAAGGAGGTGATCCTCGCGTCGAGGAAGTCCTCGACTAGACGGGGCTTACGCCTTCAAGTGGCGGCCTTTCTCGGTCTGGTGCTCTGGGCTCCAGATCGACCCATTTTCGTGCCCCACTCGATGGGTCCTTCAGTACCTCCTCCATCTCTCGATGGAAGGCCTGAAGTCGAACTCCATCAGGGTGCATTTGCGCGCCATCTCGACGAATCACCTCACCATCTAGGGAAAGCGCATCTCGGGGCAGCCTTTGGTCTCCCACTTTATGTGGGGTCTCTTGCTATCCAAGCCGACCTCCTCGGGCGGAATGGAACCTGAACGTGGTGCTCATGCAGCTTACACGTCCACCCTTCGAGCCGATGGCGACGTGCTCACTTCGACATCTATCCTGGAAGGTGGTCTTCCTGGTGGTGCTGACTTTGACCTGCCGAGTTAGTGAGCTCCAGACTCTCATGGCTGATGCTCCTTACACCAGGTTCTATAGGAATAGGGTGGTCCTCTGTACCCATCCCAAATTCCTACCTAAAGTGGTCTCTGACTTCCATCTCAACCAGGAGATAGTCCTACAGACTTTCTTCCCGAGACCCCACGCCAATCAGGCATCGGCGGCTCGCCACATACTCAACTGCAAGAGGGTCCTTGCCTTCTATCTGCAGTGCACCCAGGCTCATTGCAAGTGTGGCCGGCTTTTTATGACATACGATCCCAATCGACTGGTGCAAGCAGTCACTAAACACACCCTCTTCATTTGGGTAGCAAACTGCATTGCCTTTGCTCACACAAAGGCGGGTGCCCCGTTAGATTGTCGAGTCACCACACATGGGTCCGGGCCAAGGTGGCTTTGGTGGCCTCGCTGCGCTCTGTGCCCCTGATCGACATTTGCTGGGTGGCGACCTGGTCTTCAGCAAACACCTTCGCTGCACACTACTGCCTGGAGAGGGAGTCCTGCCGGGACAGTGCCTTCGGCCAGGCTGTACGTCGTAATCTGTTTGGGGTATAAGCAACTCCTGCCCTTCGACCCTTCTTCACGGCTACTGAGGGTTTCGCCATGAGGACCCAAGGACTTGGGCTCCTTCAGGCATCGGCTTCTGCTCACTACCTCGCAGAGGTGTTTTTGGTTACAGGTTCAGTAGCCTATAGCTGGGGAGTCCCATAAGTGAGGACTGACTTCCTGCTTGTTCCTGGAGAGAGCATAGTTACTCACCTGTAACAGGTGTTCTCCAGGGACAGCAGGAATCAGTCCTCGCTACCCTCCCACCTCCCCTGATGAGTTGCTGGATATTTATCCTTCCCTTACCATCTGCTTGGTAGGGCTTGAGCTAAGGGACCTGACTGAGCAAGATGGCACCCTTGGGCGAGAAGAGGACCATGCATGCATGGCAGCAATCCCAAATGCTTTCTTTGAAAGCTGGGGAATTGCGCCGCGCGTGCTCCGTCGGTGCCAATGTCACCCATAAGTGAGGACTGATTCCTGCTGTCCCTGGAGAACACCTGATCTCCAGGAACAAGCAGGAATAAGTCCTCACATATGGGTACGTCGGTACCGACGGAGCCCGTGCGGGAAAGCTCCCCAGCTTCTTAGAATAGAAGCTTTTGGGACCTCCCACTGCACATGCGCACTGCCTTCCCGCCTTCCTGAACAGCTCTCCTCAGTTTCTCTTTTTTCCGCGGAGCCAGCAGGTCGTGTTCCTGTCACCGCTGAAGAAATTGTTATTTTATTTGTTTCTTTAGACCGCGTACCTGCCTTCCCCATACCGATACCGGTATCGCCGGTCTTTTCTTTCTTTCTTTAAAAAATTATAATTCTTTTTTCTTATTTTTTAGCTTTTTGGTCACTTCAGAGAGGCCTCTCGGCCTACTCAATTTCTCCTCATGGAGAAGCCAGCCCCTGGATTTAAGAAGTGTACCAAATGTAATGCTGTTATTTCAGTCACAGACACCCATGACTGGTGTCTGAAATGTTTGGGGCCTGACCATTCCATACCGGACTGCCCATCTTGCTCCCACATGTCTAAACGTGGGCTGCAGAACCGGGCCAACAAATTCCATGTGCTGTTTGCTTCAGAGAATACAGCATCACAGTCATCCAGGTCTTCTTCTCCGGATGGATCTCAGGTAACCAAACCTTCTGTGGGCAAGTCCTCAAAGAGCAAATCTCCTTCAAAGCATCGAGAGGCTCTTAGCTTAGAACTTGAGGACCCTGCCCCAGCCAAACAACCCCGGCGGGAAGTCCAACTTCCAAAAACGCCAATTCAGGGGTCTCAGGTTGATATCGATGCTACGGCCTCGACAGATCACCTGTTAGCCTGCTCTGGGGTACCGGGTCACTCCGGTACCGACATCCAGGCAGCTATGGCGTCCATGGGCGATACTGTACAGTCCATGCAGCAGGCCGTCATGGCTTTCATTAAAGCTGCAACGCCATCGGTTCCGCTTTCAGCGGTTCCGGGCCCGATACCGGTATCGTCCGCCATGCCGGTATCGAGGCCGTCCACCTCTAAACGCAAGTCGGTACCGTATGGGCTTTCGCTCCATACCGGTTCCATACCCGATACGCCCGATATCGATACCGATCGGTACGCGTATCGTGCGTTAGAGGAAAGCACCGATTCCTCTGAGGATTTTCACTCCTCTGATGATTCTGCTGAGTTTTCACTCAACTTACCTGAGGAGCCCTCTTCTCCTAAAAGGAGAATGTCCCCTCCAGAGGATTTGTCCTTCCAGGACTTTGTTTTAGATATGGCTACAGCCCTTTCTATTACCACATCCTCTGAAAAGGAACCCAGATCCAAAAAACTGGATATTTTGGGATACTCAAAGGCCCCTAAGGAGGCAGTTACCCTGCCTATCCATGAAATCCTTCAAGAACAACTGATGGATTTCTGGGAAAATCCTTTGACTTTGTCTCCTTATTCCCGTAGGTTGGACACCATGTATAGGGTCCCTCCTTCTCCTGGTTTCCAAAAGACTCAATTGCCCCACCACTCTATTGTGGTGAAGTCTGCAATGAAGAAGATTAGGAGTACCAAAAGGCACTCTTCCACCCCTCCAGGACGGGAATGTAAGACTTTGGACTCTTTTGGTAGGAAAATTTTCCAGGCTAGTATGCTTATAGCCAGGATTAATTCCTACAGTCTCTATATGGGCATGTTCCTGGAGGAACTTGCCAAAAAGGTGCGGCATTTTGCCCCCTTTATCCCTGAGGATAAAAAGCAGGGTTTCCTTTCCCTAGTGAAACAACTCTTAGAGGTTTCTAAGTTCTCTAATAGGGCAGCATATGATTCCTTTGAGGGAGCCAGTAGGGCTTCGGGCATTGCTATTGCAGCCCGACGTCTTGCTTGGCTCCAGGCCTCTGATCTGGAACCTTGGGTTCTAGATGGCTTACGTAATCTGCCCTGTACAGGTGAGAACTTATTTGGGGAAGAGTGGCAAATCAAAGCCACCCAGATGGATGCTGAAAATGCCACCTTGGAAAGACTTTCAAAGTCCACTTCAATTCCTACTAAGAAAAAGTCTTTTAAAAGGCCTTACTATAAGAAGGCCAGAGTTGCTTCAAATACTGGCCAGCAGTCTTCTCAACCTCGCTATACTGCTAAGCGTCAGCAATCCAAACAAGCACGAGCTAAGCCTGCAGCAGCTACTGTAGCTCAGCAGGCTCCAACCCCTCAGGGGTTTTGACTTGCTCCTAGGGAACTTGCCACTTCTGGTTCTAACACAACCAGAACCTCTCACCATACCCGGAAGGTTGGTTCACTTTGCTCCCAGATGGGAACAAATCACAACAGAACAATGGACCCTCTCTATCATTCGAGAGGGTTACAAACTTCATTTCTCCAGCCTTCCTCCCCATCATATGGTGAGACCATTCAATTCTCCCCCATCTCTCCTAACCCTGTTGGGTCAAGAGGTTTCCTCTCTTCTTGCCCAAGGGGCCATAGAAGAGGTTCCTCTTCCTCAACAAGGGTCCGGTTTCTACTCCCCTTATTTTCTCATTCCAAAGAAGACAGGGGGATTCAGACCAATCCTAGATCTGAGAGAATTGAACAAATTTCTCTTCAAGGAGAAATTCAAAATGCTGTCTCTCGGCATTCTCCTTCCTTACCTCCAGGGTCAGGACTGGCTTTGTTCTCTAGACCTACAGGATGCGTATACACATATACTCATCCATCCATCCCACAGAAAGTATCTTCGCTTTCTGTTTCAGGGAAAACATTTCCAATACAGAGTACTCCCCTTCGGTCTAGCCTCTGCTCCAAGAGTATTCACAAAATGCATGGCAGTCGTAGCCGCATTTCTAAGAGGCATGGGAACCTTTGTCTTCCCATATCTGGACGACTGGCTCATCCGAGCTCCAACTCAGTCACAGGCCCAGATTTCCCTGGACCACACAAGGAGCCTTTTGCAGTATCTGGGACTGGTAGTAAACCTTCCCAAGTCCCAACTCATCCCTACTCAATCTCTAGAATTCATAGGGGCCCAGTTGGACACCATCACTGCAAGGGCCTACCTTCCACAGGTTCGAGGCCAGCGCCTCCTGAGTTTGGCCTCCCAAGCTCAGTCCAGCACTCACTTGACAGCCAGGGAAATGCTACGCCTACTGGGTCATATGGCCTCCACAGTGCATGTGGTGCCCTATGCTCGTCTTCATATGAGAGCAGCTCAATGGACCCTGGCCACTCAGTGGACTCAGGCGTCAGGAGCGCTCTCAGACCAAATACAAACCTCCGATCGTCTGTTTTGGTCCCTCCACTGGTGGACTTCCACCAAGAATCTGTTGTTGGGGGCTCCATTTCAACCATTGCTACCCCAAGCAACCCTCACAACAGATGCCTCCCAAACAGGGTGGGGAGCCCATCTGCAAACTCTCTCCACTCAGGGCACTTGGTCTCTACAGGAGACCACCCTTCATATCAATCTTCTGGAACTGCGAGCAATTTACCTTGCCCTCAAGGTCTTCCACTCCCTCCTAGCCAACCTCACTGTCCTAGTTCAGACGGACAATCAGGTGGCCATGTTTTACATAAACAAACAAGGAGGGACGGGCTCTCTGTCGCTTTGCAACGAAGCTCTAAGACTATGGGCCTTCGCCAGAGAGCATCAGATTCACCTGCTAGCAGTGTATCTCCCAGGAGTTCAAAACTCTCGGGCAGACAGGCTCAGTCGAGTTCTGCTGCCACACGAATGGTCCCTACATTTGGACCAAATAAACCGAATCTTTCAGGAATGGGGGACCCCGGACATAGACCTCTTTGCAAGTCCGTGGAATGCCAAACTTCCCCGGTTCTGTTCCAGAACTCCGTGTCAGGGAGCTCAGGCTACGGACGCCTTTCTCCTGAATTGGAATCAGGCATTCCTATATGCCTTTCCACCCATTCCTTTGATTCCCAAGACTCTGTTCAAACTCCAGAGGGATCATGGAACTATGATCCTCATAGCTCCACGCTGGCCACGCCAAGTGTGGTTCCCTCTACTTCTACAGCTCTCCCAGGGATCCTACTTGGATCTGGGAGCTGCGCCAGACCTCCTGTCTCAGGAGGAGGGGACTTTGTGGCACCCAAACCCCAAATCCCTTCACCTCAGTGCTTGGTTACTGAAGGCTTAAGCCTTCAAGACTTTCATCTTTCCCAACCAGTGAAAGATATCCTTTCTGCCTCTAGGAAACCCTCTACCAGGCGTTCCTATGCTTTCAAATGGAAACGTTTTTCCATTTGGTGTGCTCAGCAGGGTCTTGACCCTCTGGCACTTCCTTTGAATTCTCTTCTTGATTATCTCCTGCATCTATCCAATGCAGGCCTCAAGACGAATTCGGTAAGAGTCCATTTAAGCGCTATTGCAGCATCCTTGAAACATATAAATGGACAACCTATCTCCTCTCATCCTCTTGTTGCAAGATTCATGAGAGGCCTGACTCTCACTAAACCTCCCATCAGACCACCCCCGGTCGCATGGGATTTGAATCTAGTGCTCGGTTCAACTTATGAAGCCACCTTTTGAGCCAATGTTTTCCACCTCCTTGAAATTTCTTTCCTGGAAGGTCATCTTCCTCATTGCAGTCACTTCGGCTCGCCGCATCAGTGAGCTGCAGGCTTTAGTGGCTAATCCACCTTACACAAGATTTCATCATGATAAGGTGGTCCTTAGGACGAATCCCCACTTTATGCCTAAAGTGGTCTCGCCTTTTCATCTTAATCAAGAGGTATATCTACCTGTCTTTTTTCCAGCTCCTCATGCATCCAATGCAGAGAGGAACCTTCATACTCTGGATTGTAAAAGAGCTCTCGCTTTTTACCTTAATAGGACTCAGCCACATCGAAAGTCTTCTCAACTTTTTGTGGCCTTTGATCCTTCCCATTTGGGACTTCCAGTCTCCAAGCGTACACTTTCCAATTGGATTGCTCAGTGTATTTCTTTTGCTTACCAGAGCAAAAACATTTCTCTGGAAGGCCATGTCACTGCTCACAATGTGAGGGCCATGGCAACTTCTATGGCTCATCTGCACTCTGTTTCCATAGATCAGATCTGTCGAGCCGCTACCTGGGCCTCGGTTCATACCTTCACAGCCCATTACTGTTTGGACAAGGACTCCCGCCGGGATGCCTTGTTTGGCCAGGCTGTCCTCAAGCACCTGTTCCATTCCTAAACAACTCCTGCCCACCTTCCCAGAATGGATGCCTGAGATCCATACGAAGATGGCGAACCTTTACAGGGGATCCCATGCATCTAAGCTAGGGAGTCCCCATATGTGAGGACTTATTCCTGCTTGTTCCTGGAGATAGCACAGTTACTTACCTGTAACAGGTGATCTCTGGGAACAGCAGGAATTAGTCCTCACAACCCACCCACCTCCCCTAGGAGTTGTATCTTTTATCTATCTATCTTCCTGTCCTCTCTCTGTTGACTCAGCTATAAACTCGAAACTGAGGAGAGCTGTTCAGGAAGGCGGGAAGGCAGTGCGCATGTGCAGTGGGAGGTCCCAAAAGCTTCTATTCTAAGAAGCTGGGGAGCTTTCCCGCACGGGCTCCGTCGGTACCGACGTACCCATATGTGAGGACTAATTCCTGCTGTTCCCAGAGATCACCTGTTACAGGTAAGTAACTGTGCTTTACAGGTGAGTAACTACGCTGTCTGGATTTCCAACCCGAAATTCTTTCCTTCCTTAAGCAAGCCTGGTCTTTTTGGTACAGACATTTAGACCCTGCAGCCTTTGGATTCCCTCGAAACCCGGCTTGAGTGCCTCCTTCTAAGTGACCCAGATGGAAGTTGCTTTCTGGAGTTGTGGGTCTGTTGGGGTCTGTCCAAGACTTGGACTTGAGTGCTGGTTCTGACATCTGTGTTGAAGCATCTGATCCCCCCCAAAAAATAGTATTTTCGCTTCAGAGGTTCATGTGGAAGCTGGCCTTTTCTGCTTTTTTGGAAGGGAGATCTGGCAGCTTTGATTGCTCAAGTTTTGACCACCTGGTATTTATTTATTTATTTACATTCTCTTATATACTGCGCTATTCTGCATCAGTGCGGTTTACATTGAACAAACTGAAATTACATTGAACAGGGCATTATAACTTGGAGATAACTATTTTACAGGGAACATGGGCTGACACTCCAGCAACAGAGCAGGGGACACAGGTTGCCTGCTTCTACGGGCGGTGCAGATATTCACAGCAGTCTTCCCATTTCTGGAAATAATCAAGAACATGTTCTGGTCAGATGGGTCCTTCCCGAATTCTTGCCTATGGGGGATAAAGGTATGCAAAGGGCTATGTGCTCTCCCAGAGAGGAGTACGTCGCATGGTCAAGCTCACCCACGGTAGGAGACGCAGGTCATGACTGTCATGCAGCGGGCCTCCACTCCCATGGAAGTCTGATTGTCCTTAAAGGACACTATGGATAGAAAGGTGGACTTTCTGCTGAAGAGCTAGTTTGCAGCGGTTGCTGCTATTCTCCAGATGGCAGTGTGTTCAGGCCTGATGTTTCCAGCCCCGCTCTTGTGGATTCAGTCTTTCCTGCTAGATGATACTACTCCTCTTTGGTTGCTGTCTTCTGATGCCACATATGTTCTAGTCCACCTGGCAGCTAGAGATACTGCCCTGTTGGTGGTGTCACAGCATTGGATATAACGTGTTTGTGGTCTTATCTTACGGAGTAAAAATGCTGTTAAGTTATGTGAAAATTATCTTACTCCAAACTTTTTTTGAGAACTGTTATCTGTTCCCAATGTTAACTCTTAACACATGTATTAGCATTAAAGCAACAGGTCTCAGACTTCAGAGAGCTATTGGTCCTTGTTAAATATAGACCGTGCTCTAATTTGCATCAACGACCTGTATGTTGCTTATGCTTTAGTTAGTAATAATCATTTGTATTTGAATCTTAGACTTGCAAACAGAAAAATTAATGAGTGCTTATCTTCAAATCGGCCCGACGCTTCTTTCAGCGCTGTCGCGTTTCACAATTAAGCTGTTTCCTCAGGGGCGAACTTCACTCTTCTTTTAAAAGTATATTCTAAATGGCAAGTTCAGTTTTCGACATTTTTGTAGACATCGCGTTCTATATAGGGAATCATATGTTAGTTCCTTCATTAAATTCAAATTATAGTTGACTACATAGAAGAACATATGCAATAATAAAAACTTAAACCACTTTACCGTAGCTATGCTGTCGGTTGCTTTTCCCTTTTCAAACCATGTCTCTGAACAACGCCGCGCATGCGGTCTTGGAATGTCAGCTACTATTTATCCTCTTCCTATCTATCTTGTTAACCCTTATACACACAAATTCCAATCAATTTGTGTGTTGAGACTCCTTGGTTTTATCGTTTGCAACATAAAGATCCAGTGTTGCTCCTTCACTACTAGTGTCTGGTCTCGTGATTTTCCTTCAAATCCCGATGAACAGTAATCAATGCAATAGCATTTTAAGTCATCAAATCTATGTCCTTCCTGCAGGCCGTGTTCAACAATTGGAGCATTGATTGTGCGGCACTTTAGCCTGCTACGATGCTCTGCCAATCGGATTTTAAATTGCTGTGATGTTTTTCCGACATAGATTAGCCCACACAGGCATTCTATAACATAGACTACATAAGATGTAGTGCAACTTGTAGAATGACGTAATTGATAAGTTTTTCCATGGTATTCAAACATTGTTGTTTCCTTAGTGACTTCACACAGTTGACAGGATCCACAATGAAAATGACCCTTCAATTGATTTAGCTGGTTAGGCTCTATAGATCGTAACTTGGTGGGACTTAGTATTTCTTTAAAATTTCTGTGTCTTAGCCAGACACATCTTATTCGAATATCTTTAAGCGTAGGGATGCTCTGGAGTACATTTAAATGTTTATTGAAAACTTTTTGAATCTTATAATCAAATGGAGAGTGTTTCGTGATGAAATTCAAAACAGATCCCTCCGATTGTTGTATACGGGGTGTCATCAAATGGTCTCGGTTGTTATATAGAGCTCTTTTGTATGCTCTATCTAATATTGTTAGAGGATACCCTCGCTCCAAAAATTTTTCCTTTAATATTTTTGCCTGACCTTTAAAATCCTGTATATTGGAACAGTTCCTTCTATAGCGCAGAAATTGGGAAAAGGGGAGTCCATCTTTTAACTGCTTTGGATGAACACTTGAATAATGAAGCAATGCGTTTCGATCCGTAGGTTTATGATGTACCGTAGTTATCCACTCCCCAGTTCCTTTTTTTATTTCTATGTCCAAAAATGTTATTGTTTCCTGATCATAAGTACACTGAAATTTAATCAGTTCTTCTCTGTCATTTAACCAACTGACATATTGAAGTAAGTGCTCTATCTGACCTTCCCAAATGACAAAAATGTCGTCTATGTAGCGGCACCATAATTTCACTTGTGAACTAAATTCTGACTCCTTCAGCCAAGTATTTTCAAAGGCTCCCATGAAAAGGTTGGCTATAGAGGGGGCGCATGTAGCACCCATGGCCACTCCTGTTTTTTGATGGTAAAGTTGTTGTTCAAACTGAAAAAAATTTTGATAAAGCACTAATTGCACTAATTCGTCCATGAAATCCAACTGTTTTTCAGGAAGATCTCCTCTAGTTGATAATGCTTGCATAGTGACTTTATGTGCTTCATCTTGGCGTATATTTGTGTATAGCACGTTAACATCTAGTGTCACTAGCCAAATGTTCGTGCCATTCGCCCACTGGGAATGATCATTCAGAATTTGTAAAAAGTGCATGGTGTCTCTAACATACGACGGTATTGTTGGTACTAACGGTCTCAAAAAAAGTGTCTAAGTATATTGAGAGGGGTTCCAATAGCGACCCTTTGGTGGACACTATTGGGCGTCCCGGTGGGTTAGTTGGGTGTTTGTGTATTTTAGGTACAATGTAGAAAACTGCTTGCCGTGCTTCCGTGTTGTTCAAAAAAAGATGTTCTTTGTAATTTAAAACTTTATCCTGAGAAGCTGTAAACGTAAGAGATTTAATTTTATCTCTTAGCTGCGGAGAGGGATCCTCTGATAACTTTGTATACGTGTTCGTGTCATTTAAAAGACGATGTACTCCCCCTTTATCTGCTCTTTTCAGAACGATATCAGTCCTTGCTTGTAATTCTGATAGCGTCTGCTGTTCCTGTTTCGTGAGTGCATTGTGGATAAATTTATGAGGGGGGAATTACAAGCAAGGACTGATATCGTTCTGAAAAGAGCAGATAAAGGGGGAGCAATCATTATCATGGCCAGAGAACAGTATGAGAGTGAAGTACATCGTCTTTTAAATGACACAAATATACGCCAAGATGAAACACATAAAGTCACTATGCAAGCATTATCAACTAGAGGAGATCTTCCTGAAAAACAGTTGGATTTCATGGACGAATTAGTGCAATTAGTGCTTTATCAAAAAATTTTTCTGTTTGAACAACAACTTTACCATCAAAAAACAGGAGTGGCCGTGGGTGCTACATGCGCCCCCTCTATAGCCAATCTTTTCATGGGAGCCTTTGAAAATACTTGGCTGAAGGAGTCAGAATTTAGTTCACAAGTGAAATTATGGTGCCGCTACATAGACGACATTTTTGTCATTTGGGAAGGTCAGATAGAGCACTTACTTCAATATGTCAGTTGGTTAAATGACAGAGAAGAACTGATTAAATTTCAGTGTACTTATGATCAGGAAACAATAACATTTTTGGATGTAGAAATAAAAAAAGGAACGGGAGTGGATAACTACGGTACATCATAAACCTACGGATCGAAACGCATTGCTTCATTATTCAAGTGTTCATCCAAAGCAGTTAAAAGATGGACTCCCCTTTTCCCAATTTCTGCGCTATAAAAGGAACTGTTCCAATATACAGGATTTTAAAGGTCAGGCAAAAATATTAAAGGAAAAATGTTTGGAGCGAGGGTATCCTCTACCAATATTAGATAGAGCATACAAAAGAGCTCTATATAACAACCGAGACCATTTGATGACACCCCGTATACAACAATCGGAGGGATCTGTTTTGAATTTCATCACGAAACACTCTCCATTTGATTATAAGATTCAAAAAGTTTTCAATAAACATTTAAATGTACTCCAGAGCATCCCTACGCTTAAAGATATTCGACTAAGATGTGTCTGGCAAAGACACAGAAATTTTAAAGAAATACTAAGTCCCACCAAGTTACGATCTATAGAGCCTAACCAGCTAAATCAATTGAAGGGTCATTTTCGTTGTGGATCCTGTCAACTGTGTGAAGTCACTAAGGAAACAACAATGTTTGAATACCATGGAAAAACGTATCAATTACGTCATTCTACAAGTTGCACTACATCTTATGTAGTCTGTTATAGAATGCCCGTGTGGGCTAATCTATGTCGGAAAAACATCACGGCAATTTAAAATCCGATTGGCAGAGCATCGTAGCAGGCTAAAGTGCTGCACAATCAATGCTCCAATTGTTGAACACTGCCTGCAGGAAGGACATAGATTTGATGACTTAAAATGCTATTGCATTGATTACTGTTCATCGGGATTTGAAGGAAAATCACGAGACCAGACACTAGTAGTGAAGGAGCAACGCTGGATCTTTATGTTGCAAACGATAAAACCAAGGGGTCTCAACACACAAATTGATTGGAATTTGTGTGTATAAGGGTTAACAAGGTAGATAGGAAGAGGATAAATAGTAGCTGACATTCCAAGACTGCATGCGCGGCGTTGTTCAGAGACATGGTTTGAAAAGGGAAAAGCAACCGACAGCATAGCTACGGTAAAGTGGTTTAAGTTTTTATTATTGCATATGTTCTTCTATGTAGTCAACTATAATTTGAATTTAATGAAGGAACTAACATATGATTCCCTATATAGAACGCGATGTCTACAAAAATGTCGAAAACTGAACTTGCCATTTAGAATATACTTTTAAAAGAAGAGTGAAGTTCGCCCCTGAGGAAACAGCTTAATTGTGAAACGCGACAGCGCTGAAAGAAGCGTCGGGCCGATTTGAAGATAAGCACTCATTAATTTTTCTGTTTGCAAGTCTAAGATTCAAATACAAATGATTACTAACTAAAGCATAAGCAACATACAGGTCGTTGATGCAAATTAGAGCACGGTCTATATTTAACAAGGACCAATAGCTCTCTGAAGTCTGAGACCTGTTGCTTTAATGCTAATACATGTGTTAAGAGTTAACATTGGGAACAGATAACAGTTCTCAAAAAAAGTTTGGAGTAAGATAATTTTCACATAACTTAACAGCATTGGATATGGCTTTGCCACTGGGCAGCAGGTTTGTTCTCCAAAGCTCAGCTAACTCAACTGGCTTTTAAGGGAAAGCTCCCTCATGGGGATATTTGGAAAAGTTGGTAGAGGACATGGCCAAGTCCAAGCCTTGTTGCCCTCAGAGGACAGAATGAGAGGACCAGAGAAGCATGCTTGACTGTTTTCCCTCTTCATTCACCGCCGCATCCATCACAGGCACTCTGGATTAACTTGTAGGGGTCTTGGGACTTCCGGTATTGTTGTCTTGGAAAGCCACCTTCTCTGCTTCTGGATTTCAGACCCATAATTAGCCCTTTCAAGGGGCTCATGTGCCCAGAGGCTTGGCCCCTCCAGAAGGAGTTCCCAAATATCGGCAAAGATTGTTGGGTGCTAGATGCCATTCAAAGCGGCTATGTCCTAGAATTCAGGTAGCCTATCACAGAGGCATTTGTCATTTCTCCTTGTGGGTCATCAGACATGAGAGCCACTGCAAGGGTTACGTTGGACAAGTTAGTGCTTCTGAAGGCAGTGGTGCCAGTGCCCCCAGCCAAACAGGGCAAGGACAGAGATTCCATTTATTGCCAAAGAAGGATGGCTCCTTCTGACCAATGCTTGGTCTCCTGGCGATCAATCTTCATTTGTGCATCTTGCGCCTCCAACTACAATCTCTATGATCTGTGATTTTGGTGATGTGCCAAAGGGAAGTTCCTAGCTTTGCTGGCTTTGGCTAAAGCTTATTTTCATATCCCAGTTTGAGAGCATCATCAGAGCTGTCTGCATTTTTGCTGTGTTTTGGCTCTCACCTTCAATTCATTGCTTTTCTTCAGCTTTCCACTACCCCAAGCGCAGACTCCAAGGTCATAGCGGTGGTGGCTGCTGCACTATGGCGCTAAGGACTATGTGTACACCCACTTCTGGACGACTGGCTCATCTATTAGAGGCATCTCGAGTTTCAGCCCAAGTCATGTCCTTCCGGAAGGCCTCTGTTGGGTCGTCAATCGGGGAAGCGTTCGATGGAACTTTCCCAATCTCTGGAATTCCTGGGACCATGGTTCGATATTCGAGTGGACAGAGTCTTCCTGCTGGAGGAGAGAGTACAGAGATTGTTGAAACTACGTGAGGTGTTCCTGAGCGGTCCTCCAGTTTAGTCCTCCACATCCGGGTAGTGCACCTCCTCCCGCAGCCAGGAGACTGGACCAATCAAAACTCTGCCATGTATGATGTATGCAGTAGGAGCTCCCATCAGCCCCCAGTGTGTCCAGTCTCCTTGCAGCTGGAGGACGTGTGTGCCTGGTTCAGGCTCACTTAGGATCTTTTTAAGGAGCAACACTGGGGTTTTCAGTTAGAGGGTTTTGGCTTTGTTTCCTGTTTTTTTCCCCTTTTATTTGTTTAGGTAGCTGTCCCTTTAATTTCATTCAGTTTAATTTCCTTTTCTCTTACAGCCCACTAGGGGCAGGCCGGTGCTGAGGAACCCGAACTGCAGTAAACCTCTACCTTCACTCCGGAGGCTTGAGCAGTTTGTCAGGCTGCATCTTTCCCCTTGACTGCACGGGGAACAGAGCTGCCTTGGGCCAGGTCTCCCTCCTCTTTCCAGCCTGTGGGGTGAGTCAGCGGGTACCTGCCCGCTCCAGTTTTTAGCAGGGAGAGCCCGGGTACAGCAGAGCTCCTTCTCCTTCGCGGGTTGTTGCTCGGCGCGATTCGCGAGTTTTATAGATTTTTTTTTCTCTTTGTTTCATTAATTAATTAGTTGCTTATTTATTTTCCTGCGCTCTCTTCCCGTTTTTTCTCCTCCGGGGATTTTCGCGCCTTTTTTCTTGTACCGGGAGAGACTGCCGGCGGCCATTTTGAGTTTTCTTTGCTGTTTCTCGGGGGCAAATTTAGATGTGCAAGGGCCCCCCTTGCGATTTTTTGGGGGGGTTTTCGTGTCGAATTTGCTAGTCTTCATCTCTGCTTACTGGCCAGATAATTTTTAAGAGTAAAATAAAAAAATTAAAAAAAAACGGGGTTTCACACGGAAGGTTGTTTTGTTACTTTGATCTTTCCTTGTGGGTGCCTTAGGGCAGAACTTGGTGTCTTCAGCTACTCCTACGCTGGAATGGCCGCTAAACCGCAGTGCATGGTCTGCGGATCGCGCAAGGGTGCGGTGGCTGACTCTGGACTCTGTCGGAGCTGTGCCTCTGTTCCTGCGGTCCTGGAGCATCAGGCAGAGTCGCAAGACCTTCCTGACGCTGTTGGATCCCCGATTTTGCCGGTGGTGGAGCCCACGACTGGTCCACTGCCCTCTCCGTCGCAAGTCCTGGCTAAAGGGCTAGCTGATGGTTCTTCCCTGGAGTCGGCGGACTGTCCTTCCGGGGGTTTTTCCCCGGAGGTCTTCTGCTTATGCACCAGGCATTCCGCTTAAGCCGGTCGGGCAAGCTTCCGGGGGCCTTGGCTGCTTCGCTCCCCTCCGACTCGGCAGCGGAGTCCCGCATTGCTTCTCGGCCTCAGGCGAAGCGCCTTCGGACTCTAGACCAGGAACCGGAACCGGAAGATCTGACTTGGCAGGAGTTGGATGCAGATTTGGAACCGGAGACTGATCCGGAGGAGTTGGAAGATGGTGAGATTCCGGAGCCGGAGGATCAGGCACGAATTATTCGGGTGTTTCGTAGGGAGGAGCTGGTTCCTCTAATCACGGAGGCCCTACAGACCCTAAATCTGACGGTAGCTCGGCTTCTGGAGGAGGAAGGCTTGGAGGATCCCCTCATTCAGGCCGTGCGAGACTCTCAGGTAGTGTTCCCCGTACACCGTGTAGTAGAGCAAATGATTCAGACGGAGTGGGATCAGCCTGACTCCGGGCTGAAGGGGATACGGACTATGAACCGCCTGTATCCCTTGGCCGACAAGGACAAGGATAAGTTTAAATCGCCACGAGTCGATGCGGCGGTTTCGGCAGTGACAAAGAAGACCACCATTCCAGTTGAGGGCAGTGCTGCCCTGAAGGATGCGCAGGACAAGAAGGTGGATAACTTGCTGAAACAAGCCTTTGATACCAATGCCTTATCCTTGCAGGCTTCTATCTGCGGCGCGTGGGTCGCTAGGGCCTGTTTGCGCTGGGCTCAGCAACTGCGGTCGCTGGTCGGCTTGGACCCCCAGGGTTTGCTACAGCTGACACATCTGGAATCTGGGTCAGCGTACCTAGCCGATGTGCAATATGATCTCATCAGGACTTTGGCAAATAGCATGGCTTCGTTAGTGGCGGCTCGCAGATCTATTTGGTTGAGAAACTGGGCGGCAGACGGTTCTTCTAAATCCCGCCTCAGTAAACTTCCTTTTAAGGGCAAATTATTGTTTGGTGAAGCCCTGGATAAGTTGGTTAAGGACCTCGGTGAGTCTAAGGGTGGTAGGCTGCCTGAAGATAAGCCGAAACTCAGCAGGTCCGCTCCGCCCACGCGGGGTTCCTTTCGGGACTTTCGCAGATTTCGTTCTTCCCGCCTCTGTTCTACCCAACGAGGCCGCTTTGGTTCCAGATCCCAAGGATTTTGTGGGTTTCGCGGAGCGGGCCGAGGCTTCTCCGGGGCCTCCGCCTCTTCCGTTTCTTCTTTTAGTCGCAAGCCGCAATGAAGCGAGGCGGGCTCCGGAGGGACTTCTTTTCCTTGGGGGTCGCTTGCGCGATTTCCTTCCCTCTTGGGCCCGAGTTACGTCCGATCAGTGGGTGCTGGAGATCGTGGGAGACGGCTACGCGCTCGGGTTTGCTCGCCCGCTTCCCGATTCCTTTGTTCTCTCCCCCTGCAAGGGCGAGCAGAAACTGGAGGCGATCCGATTGACGTTACAACGCCTGTTAGCCTTAGGAGCCGTTATTCCCGTCCCGCCTGCCGAGCGCGGCGCAGGTCACTACTCCATTTATTTTGTGGTGCCAAAGAAAGACGGGTCGCTTCGCCCAATCCTAGACCTCAAGGGGGTGAACCGTGTTCTCAGAGTTCCTCATTTCCGAATGGAGACCTTACGGTCCGTCATGGTGGCGGTACGTTGCGGAGAGTTTCTCACGTCCCTCGACCTCACGGAGGCCTATCTGCACATTCCCATTCGGCCATCTCATCAGAAGTTCCTTCGCTTTGCGTTTCTGTGGGGCCACTTTCAGTTTCAAGCCCTGCCCTTTGGGCTGGCTACCGCGCCTCGCACCTTCACGAAGGTTATGGTGGTGGTGGCGGCGGCCCTGCGGCGAGAAGGCATCTTGGTTCACCCGTACCTCGACGATTGGTTGATTCGCGCGAAATCCAGAGACGAGAGTGTGCAAGTCACGAACAGAGTGGTTACTCTACTGCAATCGCTTGGCTGGGTGGTCAACGACAAGAAGAGTCACTTGTCACCGACTCAGTCCCTAGAGTATCTCGGGGTTCACTTCGACACAGCACGAGGCTTGGTGTGCTTGCCGGAGCGCCGTGTCCTAGCATTGCGGGGCCTGGTGCGCGCCTTCCTGGCGATGCCCGCTCCATCCGCCTGGTGGTATCTCCGGCTCCTGGGCACTATGGCGGCGACTCTGGAAGTGGTGCCATGGTCGCGTTTTCACATGCGACCACTCCAGAGCGCCCTGTTGCGGCGCTGGTCACACCAGCTCGACTCGTTGAACAGGAGATTGCCCTGCCCGAAAGCGGTGCGTCGCTCGTTCCAGTGGTGGCTGTGCTCAGAGAACCTGATGAAGGGGCTCCCTTTGGAGACGCCCCTGTGGGTTCCGTTCATCACGGATGCCAGTCTGTCGGGCTGGGGAGCCCATTGCGAGGGCCACTTTGCTCAGGGGACGTGGTCTCCCCTCGAAGCCTCTTGGTCGATCAACCGGCTCGAACTGCGAGCAGTGCGACTCGCGCTACTTGCCCTCGAAGAATTGATAGCGGAGCGACCGGTGCGGATTCTCTCGGACAACTCGGCGATGGTGGCCTACATCAACCGCCAGGGAGGCACTGGAAGTGTGGCTCTCGAGGCCGAGGCGGCGGCTCTGTTCAATTGGGTTCAGTCCCGGCTACCGGCCATCTCGGCGGCCCATATCACCGGACGGGACAACGTGACAGCGGATTTTCTAAGCAGGGTGCGGGTAGATCCCGGGGAATGGGAACTAAACCCGCAGATTTACTCCCAAATAGTTCGTCGCTGGGGGCCGCCCGTCATAGACCTCATGGCGACGTTTCAGTCGGCGAAGACAGGCCGCTTCTTCAGCAGACGCAGGGAACGCATGTCGGAAGGCATCGATGCCCTTCTGCGGCCATGGCCAGAGGAGGGTCTCCTTTATGTCTTTCCTCCTTGGGCGTTAATCGGACGCGTCGTCCAGCGCATCGAGGCTCACAGGGGGCGAGTGTTACTGATTGCTCCGGATTGGCCACGCAGGCCGTGGTTCGCGGACTTGGTGTGGTTGCACGACGGGGTTCCCTGGCATCTGCCACCGATTCCGGATCTTCTGCTTCAGGGTCCTCTTCGAATGCCCCAAGTGGATCGGTTCTCGCTTACGGTTTGGCCATTGAAAGGGCTCGGCTGAGAAAGCGGGGTTATTCCCCGGCAGTAGTTTCCACTCTCCTTCAAGCACGAAAGACTTCCACCTCTCTCGCATATGTTCGGGTGTGGAGGATTTTTGAAGACTGGTGTTCCCGGCGTGGGGTCCGGGCTGCTACAGCATCCGTGCCTGTGGTACTCAGTTCTTTACAGGATGGGTTCGATAAGGGGCTGCGGCCAGTTCGCTCAAGGTGCAGCTGGCAGCTATCGCTTGTTACCGAGGCAAGGTGCTGGGTGTTAGCCTAGGGTCTCACACCGACGTTCTGCGCTTTCTCAAGGCCGTCTTTCGCTTGCGACCTTCGCGTCGGGTGTCTATTCCATCCTGGGATTTAAACTTGGTGTTGCGAGCTCTGGTTCGCGAACCCTTTGAGCCTCTCCGTAAGGCGTCTCTTAAGGATCTGACCCTAAAGACCGTTTTTCTAGTGGCCATCTGCTCGGCGAGGCGTATTTCCGAATTGCAAGCGCTCTCGTGCAGGGAGCCTTTCTTATCCATCTCTAAGGATCGTGTAGTGCTTCGTCCGGTTCCCTCCTTTTTGCCCAAAGTGGTGTCGCCTTTTCACTTAAATCAGGCGGTATTTCTGCCGGTTCTGCGGGCTGGTCCGGAGAGCGCTGCTAGCAGTGACCTTCACTGTTTGGATGTCCGGCGTGTGCTTCGTCGTTACTTGAAAGTGTCTGAGTCTTTTCGGAAAACTGACCGCCTCTTCGTGCTTTTTGGAGGGGCTCGGCATGGTGAGGCGGCTGCTAAGGCCTCCATCTCTCGGTGGATTAAAGAGGCGATTGCTTCGGCGTATCTTCTGCAACATCAGCCAGTTCCAGCTGGTATTCGCGCCCACTCGACCAGGGCTCAAGCAGCCTTTTGGGCGGAACATAGTCTGGTTCCTCCTGCGGAGATCTGTAAAGTGGCTACGTGGTCCACGTTGCATGCCTTCAGTAAGCATTACCGCTTGGATGTGCTTGCCGCTCAGGATTCTCGGTTTGGTTCTTCAGTGCTGCGCGCCGGTTGGCAAGGTCCCGCCCGGTGTTGACTGCTCTGTTACATCCCGGATGTGGAGGACTAAACTGGAGGACCGCTCAGGAAATGGAAATTACACCTACCTGGTAATTGTAGTTCCTGGAGGGTCCAGTTTAGTCCTCCTTCCCGCCTGTATTTCAGGATCATATTTCCAAAACATTTTGCGGCGCGCTTTTTCGTGGGGCGGTCGGTGCGCTCGTCTGGCGGACGCCCTTCTTTCCCTTTTTCCTCTTTTGCCCGAACTCAACTGGCTTTTTCTTCCGGAGTGAGGGTAGAATCGCTGTGTAAGTTCTGGCTTCCTCGTTTGGGGAGGGAGCCGGTGTATTCATTTCGTGCTAAGGGGGTCTAGTTAATTTTCAATGTATATGTTTGTTTCATAGTCTCAGGTGTTGCTTCTGCTTTGAGTCTGCTTTGTTACTAGTTACTGGGGGCTGATGGGAGCTCCTACTGCATACATCATACATGGCAGAGTTTTGATTGGTCCAGTCTCCTGGCTGCGGGAGGAGGTGCACTACCCGGATGTGGAGGACTAAACTGGACCCTCCAGGAACTACAATTACCAGGTATGTGTAATTTCCATTTCTGTTCTCAACAGGCTCCCATGGTTTGGGATTATCTATAACTTGTCGGCGATCAGGATGGTGCTATGGGCATGTGCTCATGTGAGGTCACTCTAGCGGTCCTTCCTGACCAGTGTTCGAGCTCAGGCTTCCATTCCAGCTAGGAGTGAGAGCTGGATTGAAGTGTTGGCTATGTCTACATTGTTCGAAGAGTGGCATACTACTGGATGTTCCCTTATTGATTCTTTTGGTGATGGATACCAGTCTTACGGGCTGGAAAGACCTTGCCAAGACCAAATGGCACAAGGCTGTTGGAGTTGCAGGGAGGTGGTGTAGACCATCAACCGTCTTGCGGCAAGGGCTATCTCGCTAGCCCTCTTGCGTTTCCCACCTTTGGTCTAGGGCGGGGCGATGTGAGTGTTCTCAGGCAGTGCCATATGTCAGTTGCCAAGGCGGTATGTCATGTGTAGGAGTGGCCCGGGGATGGCTCTGTTGTTCGCCTGGGTGGAAATGAGCCTCCTAGCTCTCTTGGCTCGGCACATTGACAAGGTGGTGAGTGTGGAAGTGGTCTTCATCCGTCTGCACTCTCTCAATCCTGGAGAATGAGAGTTGTCTGGAGGCATTTCAGGTGCTTCTCCGCCGTTAAGAACATAAGAAATGCCATACTGGTTCAGACCAAGGTCCATCAAGCCCTGTGTCCTGTTTCCAACGGTAGCCAGTGTAGGTCACAAGTACCTTGCAGGTTCCGAAAAAGTTACATAGGTTCCATAATACTAGTCCCGGGGTAAGCAGTGGATTTCCCAGGACCTCTTTAATAATAGTTTATGGACTTCTCCTTCAGGAATTTGTCCAAAACCCAACTACACTAACAGCTTTTCCTCTTTGTCTCTCCGGGCCATTCCGGGAACCTTAGGATTGTCAACTTCCTCCAGCAGCTTTGGACTGAATTCTGAAAGCTTTGCTGACAGCCTATACAGCTCCCTCTGGTGTCAGTGATTCAGTCTTTCAGTCCTCAGCAGCTGAACAGGATGTGTGGCTGACAGGCTCCCTGGAGAGAAGGAGAGGAAAAGAATAGTTAGGCAGAGTTACTAAGGAGGATTGGCTCTAGTTGGGCACTGACTCCTGAGAATTTCCCTTGGTAAAGTAGATTAAAAAAAAAAAATAATAAAATAAAAGGAAGACGGTCCTGATCTGCCAAAATTAACAGCAACTGGAAGGGGCAGAGCCTGCCTTGTTTCCCAGGATCCATCCATTTTGAGGTTGGGTAAGGACCTGGGAGCCCCAGAATCCACCCACCTACCTTCGGGGTCGCGATCTCCATATCCCATTAGCAGCGGAGAAGCACGGATTTGGCGGCTCTGTGTGCTGCACTCAGGTGGGTGTTTTTGTGTTTTTAGTGAATTTGTTAAGCGCAGGTGGCTGTTTTTGCCATCGAGTGGGCGAGCAGTAGCCATAGATTTATGTCCGACAAAAAAATTTAACAAAATTCTCGGGGGTCATAACGGTATCCTGTTTTTGTGGTGTCAATTTTTGATTACCGTTTTGGGGTGTTTTTGGGATTTGATTCTACATCATTTTACCCCGATTGATGGCTATGGATACTTTTGCCTACACGGAAGAGCAATTAGATCTACTTTGTCGTCGCTCCACATTATTTGATGAAGTGGACGCCACGGATGATTCCACGGGACCTTCCTGGACGGAATTTAAATCCCTTCAAAAACGATTGCTTCGGGCTCAGTATCATGGGGCTTCGATGTCCCGTTATTTAAAGACCCTTTAGATTCCACAGGGGTTACGTATGACTCGTGCCCCGAAGATGTTTTTGGCGGATGACGATTTCATATCCAAATGAAATCGCATTTGTAATAAGTGCAGTTTTGATCTTATCGCTCTGATTTTAGAGCGGACGTTAGTGGAAGAAAAATCGTTGGAAGACCAGATATCTCAAGCAAAGGAGGCGTTACAAAAGTCCGTGGAGTCTTCAATGTTTCAGTCCAAGGAGGCGGAAATTACTCGTCAATTGAAGGGTTTTTCTGATTATCTTAGAGCATTCAAGCTTCGGAAGTTCACACGAGATAAAACGGATTATGATTCGGGACGTGTCTACTATTGGATGTATGAGTCTGAGGCAGACGTTGGTGACAACCGTAGGAGGGGTCACTTTTGATGTATCGTCTGAGGACACGGAAGATGAGCAACCCCCTAAATCTAAATCTAAGGGACAGCAGGTTTTTCGGCCGGTTAGCACACGCCATTATCGAGCGCGACGGAATGGAGAGCAGTTGTTGGAGGCGGAGCCTACGGTCACTCGACTGCGTGCCCGGCAGACTCGGATTCCTTAGTAGTCAATTTGACCACCCGCCCTTTAGATCCAGCCAGTGAACGGCTTCTTAATTTGGGCCTTTCTTTTGTGCCGGCGGTTGAATATGACCCTTTTGCCATGCGGTTAGCTTTGCATAAGTTTTTTAGAAAGCTGCAGGTTTTGCATTATTTTGAGAACAATCCACTTGGTGCCTCTGATGTGTCAGTGGTGAGACTGATGTCCCGGTGGGTGCCGCCGGGTTCGGCTATAGTCACTTTTCAATCTCTGGTGTTACGGGATCTTCAGGCACAGGAACCGCTTTTCACCAGATGGAAGTCTAATTTAGCACGCTCTAATTGGACATGTCTACAACAGCTGGCTCAGGATTCCTCTTTAATGATTCGTAGCGCTGACAAGGGTGGCGCAATAGTACTATGGGGGACACAGGATTATTTGACCAAATTGAGGTCTCATGTGTTTGACCCACACGTTTGTTAGGTTGGATGCAGACCCCACATTGACTCTACAGGAGGAGATCCGGGTTTTAACTATGGATGCTTTCTCCAGGGGCTGGATAACTTCGAGGGAGTTACGTTTCCTTTCAACATCACATCCTAAGACGCCAATTATTTACTTGGTACCTAAGGTACATAAATCGTTGACAGACCCTCCGGGTAGACCTACAATCTCATGTCGGGGATCAGTTCTCGAACCTTTGTCCAGATTCTGCGATGTTTTTCTAAGCAAGGAGGCTGCGATGGTACGGTCTTTTATTAGAGATTCCACACATTTTTTACAGGCATTGCAACAAGTGGCATTACCATCTGCTCAAATATTTTTGGTTACGCTTGATGTCACAGCATTAAATACAAATGTGGACCAGGAGGAATCGCTTCAATTACTGCAATCCTTGTTTTCACATGCTCCTCTTCGTTTACCTAAGTCTTTCTTAATGGCTTTGATTTCGTTGGTCCTTACTCAAAATTATTTTTTGTTTGAAGGAGCCTTTTTCCAGCAGATATTTGGCATCGCCATGGCAGCCACTGTGGCCCCTTCGGTTGCGACCTTGTATATGGCAGATGTGGAAGAACGACTCATTTATGGTTCATCAAATTTTTTGCATGTGTTGACATGGAAGTGCTTTCTGGATGATATCTTTTTTATATGGACCTCTGATTTGTCTTCCCTACATGAGTTTATTAGCTGGCTGAACGGGTTGAAACCTCATATCAAATATACAGCTCATATTGATACTGATCGTGTGGAATTTTTGGACATGGTAGTTTTTCGTGAGGGGGACCTTTTGGCTACTACTTTATATTGTAAATCGGTCCAACGCAATAGCTTGTTGAATTATCACAGTTTCCATCCAGAACCTTTACGGAAAGGTTTGCCCTATGGGCAATTTCTGAGACTTCGACGGCTGTGTACTTCAATCGATCAATTTAAACATCATGCTGCTGATCTGACAGTGAGATTAACCAATAAGGGTTATCCTAAGTCGGTTATATCTTGGGCCTATCGTAGGGCCTTATATTCACATCGAGAGTGGTATTTGGATTGGCAACCGGCCCGATCATCCGCCGAAGATGAAGATACTGTGACAGGGGTTTTACCTTATATGTCTAATTCATCACGGGTGGTCGGCATTTTAAAGAAATATTGGCCACTTTTGTCTTTGCATCTGAGTCTCAACAAACCTTTGCGGATAGCATATTCTAGGGGGGCTAACCTTCGGGATAAATTAGTTTCTTCTGCTACACCATCTGATCGCCCGATACGGCCTCCACAACGGACTGGGACTCATGAGCCTTGTATGGCATGTAGATTTTATGATACCACCATCTCTGGTTCTTCTTGGACTGATTTACACACGGGCCGTAATTTTTATCGTCGTTGGCAAACTACCTGTAATTCCACCCATGTTGTTTATTTTATTGAGTGTGGCTGCCCTCTGCGATATGTGGGCAGTACTACCCGGCGGATTAGGGTTCGTTTAGCTGAACATGCCAGCCGTCTTCGACAATTGGTTTTTACGGCTCTGATGGTCCACCATTGTTCACAATTTAAACATGATTTTCAACAGTTGCGGTGGACAGTAATCGATCATGTCCCGGAGGATCCTCGAGGGGGTGACCGGATCTCTGTTACGGAGGCTTGAACAACGCTGGATATTTCTCATACAAGCGGTATCTCCTACTGGATTGAATTGTGAGATCGATTGGTTGGGGGCTATGTGACATCATCCTTTCACGGTAGGGGGTTCCCTAAACTGTGGGGATTCCCTCCTTGTGATTGGTTGTTTGGTTTGATAGGCATATTCTTGTTAGCCAATCTGAAGCTAGTATCCTCGTTTTTAACAGCCAACAGTTCGGCGTTTTTTGCCAGTTGCATGGTGGATTCTGTTCTATGAAAGTAGAGTTGTGAGCGCTTGATGCAGGGGTTTTTTCCCCCGAAACGTGCACATTGCGCGTGTCTTCAGATAAGTGCAGTTCTATTTCTCTTTCTTGATGAAATTATTTTGATTATTGAGTTACTTTTAAAACCTTTGTGGTTGAATAAAAGGGATATGTATCGTGTTTGGGGGATGGTTTGCAGTGCCTCCCCCTCACGATTTATGTCCGACAAAAAAATTTAATAAAATTCTTGGGGGTCATAACGGTATCCTGTTTTTGTGGTGTCAATTTTTGATTACCGTTTTGGGGTGTGTTTGGGATTTCGTAGCCTTAGTAGGAGCAGGTTCTGAGGCAGCCGTGAAGTGTTGGGTTCCGGCGGGGACAGCGGACGCTCTGACGGGATTTGTTGCGTGTACCGGAGGCCAGCAGTCTCTGCCGCTCTGCGGGGCTACATCTTTGCGCTTGTTAGTGAGGGGCAATATGGAAGTTAAATCGCCGTCCAGTGACTTGATAGATAGGCCGCAGGGCTCGTCGGAAAAGGCGGGAACGGCAGCCATTTTGGTTGAGGCAGCTGTTCCTCCCGCGCAAAAACACAAGCCGAGTTAAAGAAAGACTAAATCAAATAAGACGTCTTCTGATGAAGTCAAGGAACAGCAGAAATTGCCTGGTGCTCAGGATGGCCTCTCGTCCTTGTTTTCCCTGGATTTCATTTTAGCGTTGTGTAAAGCTTATTGTTTAAAGATGTCTCAGACTGTCAGCAGTCCGACGGTTCCCAGTCTATTTGAGGAGCAGAAAGCGGGGCCTGGTGGGATGGACACGGCAGAGGGGTCTTTATAAAAGAGTACGGGTCCAGAGACAGGCTTCGAGCCGCAGATCTCAATGCCTCAGGTAGGGGAGGAGGGAGAAATCCTCTGAGGCTGCAATAGATTCTTGGTCGGTGGAATTGGAAAAGGGGGAGATCGGACCGGGTGAGGATCCAAATGTGTTTTGGGTTTTTTGCAAGGAGGAGCTAGGGGCGCTTATTGCCCAGTCCTTGTCTGCTCTAAATATTTTCCTGCCAACAGTGCAGCAGGAGCCGCTTGAGGATTCCTTGTTACAAGGGTTTAAAGCGGAGCAGCGCTGTTTTCCCGTTCACAGAGTAATTAAACAGATGATAGAATCTGAATGGGAATGCCCTGAGGCTACTCTGAGAGGTAGCCACGCCATTGGTTGCCTCTACCCTCTTCCACAAGATAAGGGAGTTGAGGTTGCCTAAGGTGGATGCATTGGTTTCGGCAGTGACAAAGACGACAACGATTCTGGTAGAAGGAGGTACAGCACTTAAAGATCTTCAGGATCGCAAGCTGGAGGTGCTTCTCAAGCAGGCCTTTGATTCTAGTGCTCTTTCGCTGCAGGCTTCCATTTGTGGGGCATATGTGTCTAGGGCCTCTATCCGTTGGCTCCAAGGGGAGGCAAGTTCGGATGGGGGGGAAGGATCTTCCTCAGAGGGAGCGAAGCTGTAGTCGGCGGCAGCTTACCTAGCAGACGCCTTCTATGATTTAGTTAGGTTATCCGCAAAGTCCATGGCATCAATGATTGCCGCCAGAAGGTTCCTTTGGCTGCGGAATTGGGCGGCGGACACATCTTCTAAGTTTAGGCTCAGTAAATTCCCCTATAAGGGCAAGCTGCTCTTTGGGGAGGCTTTGGAGAAAATTGTTAAGGATTTAGGTGATTCCAAGGGAGGCCGCTTACCGTAGGATCGGCCAAAGGCATCCAGGCCAGGAGCTATGCAATGGGGGCAAAGTAGAGATTTTCGCAGATTCCGAGGAGCTTGGTTTACTCCCTATCAAGGGGGCCACTTTGTAGCCAGGGGACAGCCCTTTCGAGGAGCCAGAGGGTTCGGCAGGGGCTATTTCAATGCCCAGCAGAACTCTGCTAAGAAAGCACAATGAAGGTCGGCTGGTCCAGGCGGAGATCCCGGTAGGAGGACGCTTGCAGGGATTTCTCTCTGCCTGGACCGCCATAACTACGGACAGGTGGGCGCTGGAGATCATCCGCAACGGGTGTGCGCTGGAATTCGCTCACTCGTTGGCGGAAGCCTTCGTGTTGTCTCCGTGTGGGCCACAGACAAAGAGAGAAGCAATAGGCGACATGCTGCAGCGTTTGTTACGGCTTCAGGCAGTAGTTCGGTGCCTCAAGACCAGTGCGGCTTAGGTCGATACTTGATTTATTTTGTGGTTCCCAAGAAAGAAGGGTCTTTTCGACCAATTCTGGATCTCAAGCACGTGAACCAGTCGTTGAAGGTGCCACATTTTCGGATGGAAACCCTGCAATCAGTTATTCGAGCAGTAAGGCCGGGAGAGGTGCTTTCGTCCATAGATCTAACAGAGGCTTATCTGCACATTCCTGTCAGAGCAGATCATCAAAGGTTTTTGTGATTTGCCGTTCCTATGGGACATTTTCAGTTCCGGGCGTTACCGTTCGGCCTGGCGATGGCACCACGTACTTTCACAAAGGTAATGGTAGTCGTGGCGGCGCTACGCAAGGAAGGAGTTCAGGTGCATCCCTATCTAGACAATTGGTTGATCCGGCCAGGATCTCTGGCTGAGTCGGTCTCAGCAACCTCACGAGTAGTACAGGTCCTAGAACAGCTTGGGTGGGTCATCAACCGAGCAAAGAGTCATTTGCAGCCTGTAAGGCGGCTTACTTACCTCGGGGCCTTGTTCGACACAGAAGTAGGGTCGGTTTTCCTGCCCGAGGACAGGGTGCTAAAGATTTTGACTCGGGTGCAAGCGTTCTTACGGCTGCAGGCTCCTTCGGCATGGAGATACTTGCAGCTGTTGGGGTCCATGGCGGTGGCCTTGGACCTGGTTCTGTGGGCCAGGGCTCATATGCGCCCGCTGCAGTGAGCGTTGCTATCCCGATGGTCTCTGCAACATCATCCTCTCTCCCAGAGGTTGGTGCGCAACAGTCTGCTCTGGTGGTTGGACACAGGTAATCTTCAGGCAGGAGTTCCTTTGGAACACCCGGAGTGGGTGTTGGTCACCACGGACGCCAGCCTATCGGGCTGGGGGGCTCATTGTCAGACTCACGTGGCGCAAGGGAGTTTGTCCACGGAGGAGAGCAGTTGGTCGATCAATCGGTTAGAGCTCAGAGCGGTGCGTCTCGCGCTTCAGCATTTCAGAAGTCTGCTCGAGGGGAGAGCGGTTCGCATCTTCTTTGACAATGTGGTGACAGTATCCTATATCAACAGGCAGGGAGGCACAGGCAGTGCTCTCTTGCTGGAGGAGAGTCAAGAGCTGATGCAGCGGGCGGAAGATCATCTCATGGCTCTCTTGGCGGCGCATGTAGCAGGAAACGACAACGTGCAGGCCGACTATCTCAGTCGGAATGTTCTTGATCCCGGGGAGTGGGAACTGAACGTGGCTGTCTTTCATGACATTACGATGCGTTGGGGGCAGCCGGTTATGGATCTGATGGCTACTCTCGGCCATGCCAAGGCATCTCGTTTTTACAGCAGATGCAGGGAACACATGTCGGAGGGGCTCGACGGTCTGGTACAGCCCTGGCCGGTGGACAAACTTCTATATGTGTTTCCTCCTTGGCCAATGATCAGTCGGGTCATTCGGCGAATAGTGGGGCACGAGGGGAAGGTGATTCTCATTGCTCCGGATTGGCCCAGAAGGCCTTGGTATGCAGATCTGATACGGCTTCTAGTGGATTCCCCTTGGAAGCTGCCAGATCATCTCAATCTGTTGAGTCAGGGACCCATTCTAATGCCGTGGGTAGATAGGTTCTTGCCTTAAGGCTTGGCTCTTGAAAGGGAACGGTTGAGACGTAGGGGATACTCTGCATCGATGGTAGTCACTATGTTGAAATCCCAGAGAAAATCGACTTCCTTAGCGTATGTTCGAGTATGGCGTATTTTTGAGGCTTGGTGTGTGTAGCATAGCGTTAGGCCTTTTTTGGCGGCCTTACCAGATATCTTGTCATTTCTTCAGGGGGGACTTGAAAAGGGGTTAGCTCTCAGCACCCTCAAGGTTCATCTGACTGCCCTAGCTTGCTATAGAGGAGCAGTGCAGAGAAGAGTTTTGTCATCGCATCCAGATGTTTAACGGTTCTTTCGGGCGATTAGGAATATCAGGCCGCCAGTAAGTCCGGTAGTGCCCGCTTGGGATTTGAACTTAGTGCTGGAAGCGTTAATGCAGCCTCCTTTTGAGTCAGAGTCGGCGGTGAGTTTGAGAGAACTGTCTTGGAAGACCACTTTCCTTGTGGCTTTGTGTTCTGCGAGAAGAGTTTCGGACCTGCAGGCTCTTTCGTGTAGGGAGCTGTATCTCCAGTTTTCGGCGGAAAAAGTGCTGTTGCGACCAGTGCCATCTTTTCTTCCTAAGGTAGTGTCATGTTTTCACTTGAATCAGTCGGTTTCCCTGCCGACTTCTTCAGGGCAAGAAGGATCTAGAATGGATCGGTCGCTGCGGAATTTGGATCTGGGGCAAATGCTGCGAAAGTACCTCAGGAGAACAGAGTCTTTTCGAAGGTCAGATAGATTATTCATGCTTTTCGGTGGGCCACGTAAAGGGAAGGTGGCTACCAAAGCTTCGATTGCCCGGTGGGTGAAGCAGGCTATAGGAGCTGCATATGAAGCTGGGGGGGGGGGGAGTCGCCTCCCCCCAAGGGACTCAGGGCTCATTCTACTCAAAGTCAAGCGACGTCTTGGGCTGAATTTGCTTTGGTTCCTCCGGTGGATATCTGTAGAGCAGCAACGTGGTCATCTCTGCATACTTTCACAAGGCACTATAGGTTAGATGTTCAGGCAAGGGAGGATGTGAAAGTAGGGGCCTCAGCCATTGTGGCAGGGATCGTGGGTCCCTCCCGATTTTAGGTACTGCTTTGGTACTGCCCTAAGGTTCCTGGACTGGCCCTGAGAGACGAAGAGGAAGGAGAAATTAGACCTTACCTGCTAATTGTCTTTCCTTGAGTTCTCTCCGGGCCAGTCCAGGGCCCACCCGGTTTGTCGGAAAGTGTTAGGAGGAGTTCTAGGCTTTCCATAGCGCACAGGGCATCAGAAAGTTGTTTTCTGGTCGGCATGGATTTTGGGGCTCCATAGGTGAGAGTGGGGAAAAAAAAAGGTAGGAGATTGTTCAGATGTAATCAACCTCAAGGGAAGAATACGTAATTATCAGTAGGGATGAGAAAAGGTAAGAGCAAATAAGCAAGTTGTTAGGTTTTGGTGTTTTGGGGGAATTTCCGAGATTATAGATAGAGTAGACTGCTTTGACAATAAAAGACTGAATCACTGACACCAGAGGGAGCTGTATAGGCTGTTAGCAAAACTTTCAGAATTCAGTCCTCAGCTGCTGGAGGAGGTTGACAACCCTAAGGTTTCTGGACTGGCCCGGAGAGAACTCAAGGAAAGACAATTAGCAGGTAAGGTCTAATTTCTCTTTACTATATCCTCTGGTAAGGAACTCCAGAGTATGATGCATTGAGTGAAAAAATATTTTCTCCTATTATTCTTTTTTTTTTTTTTTTTTTTTTTTCAAAATTTTACAATATATCAAGAAGTTACAAACATTCTTGAAGAAACAGGAAAACATCAAAGAAATGAATATATAAAGAAACTGGAACAAAACCAGAAACAAGCAAATAAACCAAACATTTTCCACTCTAGCCCACCAAAAGAAGTGGAGGAGCCATAAAAGTAAATTTGAAACCAAAAGTGATAAGAAAACTTGAGGCAAATTGCTACACTAAGTCACACTTTTATGAGAGTACCGGAGAGTCAACTGCCGAGGTCTCCAAACATTTAGCATTAATGAAAGCTACAAGTTGGGCTGGTTCATAAAAAACATAGGAAACTGAGTCTAACTTAACTAGACACTTACAAGGATGTTTAAGGAAAAACAAACCACCCAACTGCAAAATACCCGGGCGCAGTAAAAGGAATATACCGTTCAAAGGGTTGCTAGTTAGGATTTTTCCTCAGAAACGTAGGAAAGAATTTCTTCTCCTATTATTCTTAAATGGGTTACTTTGTAGTTTCATTGCGTGTCCCCTAGTTTTTCCTACTTTTTGATGGAGTAAAAAACCTATCTACGTTTACCCGTTCTACTTCATTCATTAATTTATAGACCTCTATCATAACTCCCCTCAGCCATCTCTTTTCCAAGTTGAAGAGCCGTAACCTTTTAAGCCTTTTCTCATAGTAGTATCCTTCCATCCCCTTTACCATTTTGGTGGCTCTTCTCTGAATCTTTTCTAATTCTGTTATATCCTTTTTAAGATATGGTGACCAGAATTGCACATAATATTCAAGGTACAGTTGCACCATGGAACGATGCAGAGGCATTATAATAATTTTGATTTTATTCGCCATTCCTTTCCTTTTGATTCCTAGCATTCTATTTGCATTCATGACTGCCGCTGCACACTGGGTGAAGGGTTTCAATGTATTATTCATGATGATGCATAAATCTTTTTCCTGGGGGATGGTTCCTAATGTGGACCCTTGCATTGTGTAACCATAGTTTGGGTTGTTCTTTTCTAGGTGCATAACTTTGCACTTGTCCACGTTAAATTTCATCTTCCATTTGGATGTCTAGTCTTCCAGTTTATCAAGATCCTCTTGCAATTTTTCACAATCCTCTTGTGTTTTAACAACTTTGAATAATTTTGTGTCATCTGCAAATTTGATCACTTCACTTGTAATTCCCATTTCCAGGCCATTTATTAATATGTTAAAAAGCAGCGGACCCAGCACAGATCCCTGAGTACTCCACTATTCATCTTTCTCCACTGAGAAAATAAGACTTCCCTTGGCTAAATCCATGTTGGCTTTCTCCCATTAGACCATGACTATCTACATGTTCAAGAAGTTTATTCTTTTTAATGGTTTCTACCATTTTGCCTGATACTGATGTCAGGCTCGCCAGTTTGTAGTTTCCCGGATCACCCCTAGAACCCTTTTTAAAAATTGGCGTTACATTGGCCATTCTCCAATCTTCAGGCACTACAGATGATTCTAATGATAGTTCACAGATTACTAATAGTAGGTCTGCAATCTCCTATTTCAGTTCTTTCAACATCCTCAGATCTATACAATCTTGTTCAGGTGATTTGCTCTTCTTCAGTTTATCAAATAGTTGTACTACATCTTCCCGGTTTATTGATATTTCTTTCAATTCTTCCAATATATCACCTTTAAATACCATTTCAGGCATGGATAACATCCCTACATCTTCAGTAAAGACCAAAGCAAAGAATTCCTTCAGTCTCTCTGCTATGGCCTTGTCCTCCTTTAGTGCCCCTTTTACCCCGCTATCATCTAATAGTCCAACTGACTCTCTCACAGGAGTTTTGCTATAAGTGGACTTGAAAAAGTTTTTATTTCAGGTTTTTGCTTCCACAGCAAGCTTTTTTTTCAACTTCTCTCTTTGCCTGCCTTATCAATACCTTGCATCTAACTTGCCAGTGCTTATGTTGTTTCCCATTGGGGTCGTCCCATGATGGAATTGATGGCATCGTGCTCCAGTAATAAGCTGTGCCATTTTTTCAGTCATCGCAAGGATACTGGGTTCAAGGGTGTTGTGGTAAAGACTGAACCAGGGTGACAGCGATGCTGGCTGCACGTGCTTTCTCTGGGGCTGCTTTTGGGGCATATGCTTCAGCACATAGAGCGCCATCTGGGCTGGATTGTTCTGGGGGTGCCAGATTGGCTGAGCAGAGCATGGCTCATGCAGGAGCCTCCTCTTTGCCCATGTTGGGGCTGGATGCATCAGAGGCCGATTGTCCTGGATATCCCGGCTCCCTGCTCACTCATGGCTTAGCTCTTGAAGGACATCAGCAGATGTAAGCCCTATTTTCCTGTAGTAGTTTTTGCTCTGTTTGAGCCCAGTGGGTCTCTGTCAGCATGGCATATGTGCAAGTCTGGTATCTCTGTGCATGGGTGTGGCGCACAATAGCTTGGTCCTAAGGCTGTCTAGAAGGCTGGTTCTGTTGGCCTTACCTCCCTGAATGTTCTGGTGGCAGCTTTGTCCTGTTTTAGAGGTCCGGTGACAGGAAAGTCTTTCACCTTGAGCCCAGATGTTTTGCATTTTTTTCTTCAAGGAGTTTGATGTCTGCGTCCTCCCTTCCAGCCATTTATTCCTTCCTGGGATCTCTTTTGGGTGCTCAGGGCACTGTTGTCGGAGCCCTTTGAGCCTTGACGTGTGAGACTCTGAAGGATTGATGATAAATGCTGTTTTCTTATTTGCAATTCTTCAGCAAGGTGGATTTCTGAGCTGCAGGCTTTGGCTTGCCAGGATTCATATCTGTCTTTCTAGGAGAAGGCTGTCTCTGTTTGGCCTTTGCCTTCCTTTGCCCCAAGGCGTTATCTCCCTTTCATGTGAACCAGTTGGTTGGCCTGCCCTCCCACTCTAAGAAGCAGTATCAAGGGATAGATAAGGATCTTTGCCTTGTGGTATCTGGAGTGTGCTTCTCCAGTACTTGGAGGTTACGAATTCCTTTGTAAATGGGATCATCTTTAGTGCTGTTTGCTGGCCTGTGCAGGGGTTTCGTGGCAGCCAAGTCTACATTGGGGTGCTGGGTTAAAGAAGCTCTTGTCTCGATGTATCTATTGCGGAACCACCAGTTCCGTAGGGTTTATGCACCCATTCTACCTGAACACAGGTGTCCTCGCAGGCAGAGCGTAGCTTGGTAGTACTTTTATTTGTCAGGCAGCTACATAGGCATCACTTTCCACTTTGTCAAGCATTACCTTTGGCTCCAAGGTTTTCGAGCTGCTGTCTCTTCACGCCTAGTGGAAGCATAGCTTTGGTACGTCCCATTTGTCTGGACTGGTCTAGCAGGACGATATGGAAGGTGATGTTTTACTTAACAGATAATGTTATGTCCTTGAATCCTGCCAAACCAGTCCAGGACCCGCCCCGGGACTGTTCTTGATCTGTTATGTTGCAGCGGTACCTTTGCGGCCGCTATGATCTACATGCTTGGCTTAACAGGCTGATATCCTATATTCAATTTCTCCGGTACATTGTTTTTCTACTGTGGATTAATCATTGATGCCCTCATTGAGGTTGTGTGAGGTTGACCAGACCTTCCCATAATGCTTTGGGATGAATATTGAGTTGCCTTCTAGTGGCTCAGGCAGATAGAGGCATTGGAGAGATGTCATTGAAACCTGGGCATTTCATTGGTTCTCTGTTTCCATCAATCCTCTGATAGGTTAGCACAACCCACTTGTCTGGACTGGTCTAGCAGGACTCAAGGAAGGACATTATCTGGTAAGTAAAATGTTACTGTTTGTGTCTTCTTGGAAGGGAAGATTTTTATTCATGTGGTTGATTACCTTAAGGATTTTTGTAAATATGGAGAAAATTAGCAAATTACACTTGGGCTGTGCATCATTAATAGAAAACTAGGAAGTTGAAAGACTTTTTAATTTATCATAGAGGAAATTCTGACTTCTTTTTCTAATTGCTTTTCTAGGAACTCAGTAGTGGCTCAATGGTTAGGATTACTGTACCAGAAATTGCTATGTCTGAACTAGGTAAGTTTTAGAGACCAAAAGAAAGCATTCTAGTGCATAGAGATGCAAGATAGTTTTGCTTTGAAATGTACATGAAATGTCTCTAATTTCTGAGCTTTTGGAGAATGGTAGAAGACGGTATTACAATCTTAATGGAGAAAAGAACAAAGTGATGGTATTACTGAAATGCAGGAGACCTGTGTTGGGATCTGAGTGTGTTGCAGATGATGCACTGCAGTCCTCAGTAGGAAGAGAGCTATCTCCATTGGAGCTGATTCATGGAATGACACAGAATTTTTTCTTCAACCTGCACTGGGACCTATATCACCCAGTCAGCCATCCTGGGGACGATTGCAGGATGAAAACAAAAATGACCTACCTTCTGCTTGCCAGTGTTCTTCTATTACAATACTCCATTTATCTTAAAAGCAAAGGTTAAGACAACATACAATAAAATAATAGCAGTAAAATATCACATTGTAATGCTACCCATTGTATCCGGGCATTCTTTGCTTTTGTAAACAGGATTTTGTTAAATAACAGTGCTCAGTTTTACTTATGTAAAGTATTTATATCTCCCCATCCATAGTTCTGGGTGGGGAAAAATGCAACATATACAATAAAAATATATGAGACATACTGCATAATATAGTACATACAACAAAAAGTAAGCAACTTGCATGACCACATTATTTATTTAACATTTCTTATATACCACCTTTTCATGATATCAAGGCGGTTTACATTGAACAAACTGAAATTTCATTGAACAGGGCATTGTAACTTGGAGATAACTATTTTACAGGGAACATGGGCTATGGAGGGTTAAGTGGCTTGCCCAAGACCACAAGGAGCACCTGTGGTACTAGAAACCCCAGTCCTTCCAGCCCAAGGTTGCTGTCCTCTAGTGGGATTTGAACCCCCGACCTTCCAGCCTGAGGTAACTTGCCCCAACCACTAGGCCACTCCTAGGTATATTTAAACATACCTGTCTTCATCTTTCCTTAACTAGGACCATACAAAGCATCCAAAGTCAGTCTGTTAACAGGTACACTACCAAAAAACTGCCTCTAGTTTTGCAACTGATTCCTATAGATTTTGGGGTGCTGAATCCAGGAAAATTGCCAAAATGTTCCATCACGTCACGTTTTCTTGCAAAATTAGATTTCTTACCCATATAAGGAATGTTCACATAATTTCTTTTTAGCCGACTGCAGTTTATTTTCTTGGCCCAAAATAGAGGTTGTAATGGTTAACTAACTAGAAACACTCCCTCATGATATTTTAGAGTGTTTTGTATTCATTTTATACATTAACAGGACAATTGGGAGGCGGGGGGCTAAATCCAGTACTCGCGCTGGGGCATGTTCTTTCCTGTTCGCCTCGCCTCGTTCGCTCACTCAAACATGGTGGTTGCGACATGAACGTTCCTGTCAAATTTCAGTTTCTTGCAAGTTCATTATTACCTTTTGTTTGCTCAGTCGTAATCCAGCTTTATTCCGAAGTGGTTCACTACAGTTGTAGTTTGCAGTGCTGTGTATTTGTGATGGCTCACAGAGCCAGAGGTTGCGTCAACTCTCCGGACAGTTTTTGTTTTATTTGTGGGGAATATACCGTGAAAAAGCGGCAGAGGAACATTTCTGCATTTATTAAAAAAGTATATTTCGCGTATTTCGGTTTGAAGTTAGGCGATCAAGACAAACTGTGGGCTCCTCACAAAGTGTGCAAGAAATGTGAGGAAGATCTACGCTTATGGATGAAAGGCAAAAAACAAGCATTTCGTTTCGGAATACCTATGATGTGGCGTGAACAAAGAGACCACAGCAGTGACTGCTATTTTTGCTCTTGCATTGTGAAGGGATACAACTTAAAAAATAAGAACGTAATAAGTTACCCCAACCTTCCCTCAGCAATTAGGCCTATGCCTCATAGCAACGAAGTACCTGTGCCTGAACCACCAAAATCTTTGGATCATATTTGTGTGGACGGTTCTGATCATGATGAGACTCATCAGATGGCTTTTCCCGATGAGTCCAGTACTTCCGAGTTTGAAACTGAACCAGATCCGAAACCTGAACTTTTCTCTCAAGCTGAATTGAATGATTTAGTCCGGGATTTAGGACTCCCAAAAGATGCTGCCCAACTGCTAGGTTCTCGGCTTAAACAGAAAAATCTATTGTCACCAGGAACAACTTTTTATTGGTACCGCAACCGCGAGACACAATTTTTGAAGTATTTCAGCAAAGAGGAAGATTTGGTATTTTGCAACGATATATACGGAGTGATGGAAAAGTTTAAACTCAAGTATGATCCTGCTGAATGGCGGCTGTTCATTGATTCGTCAAAAGACAGCATAAAAGGTGTTCTTCATAATGGCAACACATTCGCTTCAGTTCCTATTGCTCACTCTGTTATTCTCCAAGAAAAATACGAGAATTTGGCCCTGATTCTTCAGAAGATTCGTTATGATGAGCATAAGTGGATGATTTGTGGAGACTTTAAAATTCTATCCATGCTATTAGGGCAGCAATCCGGTTTCACCAAATATCCCTGCTTCCTTTGCTTGTGGGATAGCCGGGCCCGCGACCTACACTGGGGGAAAAAAGACTGGCCAATTCGGGAGTATTTGAGACCCGGTGAGAAAAATGTTCTTCATGAGAGCTTAGTACCTCGTGATAAAATTCTATTACCACCTCTCCACATTAAGTTGGGTCTCATTAAGCAATTCATCAAGTCCCTTCCAAAAGATGGTGAGTGCTTTCGGTACCTTTGCTCAAAGTTCCCCCGACTTTCTGAAGCAAAGCTAAAGGAAGGAGTGTTTGTTGGCCCTGATATAAGGAAACTCATTTCAGATGGAGCATTCGCTGAAACGATGTCTGAGAAGGAAAAAGAAGCCTGGGATTCCTTCAAGGATGTTGTTCTCAAATTCTTGGGGAACAGGCGGGATGAGAACTATAAGGATATTGTTGCCAGGATGCTCAATGCCTTCAAAGAACAAGGCTGTAACATGAGCCTGAAAGTCCATTTCTTGCACTCCCATGTGAACTACTTTCCCGAAAACTTGGGGGCGTACAGTGAAGAACAAGGTGAAAGGTTTCACCAGGACATCAAGGACGCAGAGAGAAGGTACCAAGGAAGATGCAACACCACTATGATGGCTGATTTCTGCTGGTTGCTGCTGCGGGAAACCCCAGATGAAAAATACGCCAAGCAGCGCACCAAGAGAAGCATTCGGGGGAAGAAGAAACGGGCCCACCAGGAGATTGATTGACCCAAGAATGACTTTAAAATCTAAACTGTGTTGACAAATATCGTGTTTTTACTAAACTTTGAAATAAAAATTTGCTAGTTATTACCACAGTGTTGGATCTCATTTATTAGAATTTTATTTTCACACCATCGGGTGTTTGTCTTCATGTATTGCAATGGTGCAGTTTGCGTTTTCTATTCTTACATACATACCTGTACAACATTTTTTGCACATTTCTTTGCTTTGCTTTGTGTCTAACCTCGCTCTTATATGCTCAATGTTTGTGCACATGTATGTGGCTGTTTTAAGTGCAGACAATTTTGCTACCATCACAGTGTGTTTTGTTGACATTACTCTATTCTTATGTGCTGCCTTGTTACAATTTTCTTTATTCTTATTTGAATATAACTACTAAACAATTAGTATAAAGAATTCATCCAAGAAACTTTTATCTCGATCGCACTCAATCTGAAACGTTCACCTTAAACTGCTAACCCAATGTAGCAAAAAATCTGCACGTGATGGAGCAAATTGGTTACCAGATTTGGATTCAGCGCACCAAAAAACGTAAAAATCAATCGAAACATTAGAGGCAGTTTAAAAAAAAATTTTTTTAGTGTACCTGTGTGTTATTAGTATAATCTCAGTGTGAGAATGCATGAGTAAATCATTTTTTCAGTTTTCTAAAGCTACAATAATTCCCAATTATCCATAATTCCAGTAGCACTTTATCTCATTCTGAAAGGTCTGTGGCTGAAAATGCCTTACTTATCACTTCTTCGGTCTAGATTAGACGTTTGGGTTTATGCTGTCCTGCTAGCAGATAGAGACTGAGATCCACTGGTTTGTTGAAGTTACCCTAAAAATGTTTTGTACAGCCCCCAGTTACTCAGTATTTCTCAGACTCCAGCAGATGGAGGTAACTTAGTCCTGTGCAGTCTGAAGCTAATCTAAAGGGATCTGTGGATTCCGTTGTCTTGGTCCTTTCTTATTCGAGCAGGGATTGGCAGAGAGTGCTCTGTAGTTCTGACTTTGAGACCAGGGGTGGACAATGTGTTGTCTGAGTCTCTCTCTCTTCTTAGTCTCCTGCATCCCCATATTTTCTTTGCTTTTAGGGCCTTTACAGATATTTAAGGATATTTATTTAAAAAAAGAAATTTTTGGTACTGAGGCCTTCTGCTCCCCCTCCCCCCTGTTCCCCCGATCCCACTGCGGGAGGCAGAGTACAGCAGAATATTAAGTTCAGAGGGGATTGTGCTCCGTTTCCTGAACACACTGTTTGGGTGAGGAAACGGGAGCAGAAGAGAGCTCTGACACAGTCAGTTGCTAAAGGCGCAGCAGACTCCGGGATCGCCAGAGGACTGTCTCCTCAGTGCCATGTTCTCCCCCTCGCGGAAGCCGCTGTTCGGCTGAGCGTGGGGAGGCCAGACTTGTTGCCCACAGTCCGCGGAGCAAAGGTAAGTGCTGCTGCCATAGAGCCGTTCGATGGGCGGGGTAAGGAGCAAGCATGCCGTTTAGCATTAGTAGGCCCGGGTCGCGTGGTGCAAGCTTGGGAAGCTTAATTTTCGTCGTAGACCTGCGTTTTTTTCAGGATTTGTCAGCCAGATGCAAAGTCCGCATGAATGGATAGTTAAAAAAAAAAAAATAATACCTAAATAGATAGATATTGCCTCTGCATTGTACTGTGGGGCTCAGGTTTCAGTCAGATCAGGCCGCTGTTTCTTGTATCTAGAGAACTTGAGGTGGATTTTTATATAGATATTGAAGGAAAATATCCAGACATATTCCTGTATGTGCTAGGATTCTAGTGCGGCAAACAGAGAAGTGTTGGAGGCATGCCTTCTAAGCCGCAGTGTTTAGTGTACGGTTCTAGAAGGGGTACAGTGTCTGACACTGGAGTCTGTAGAGGCTGCAGTCAGGAAGCCACCTCAATGGAGCAGATGTTAGAAATTACTGGGGAGAGTCAAAAGGGGGCGGCTGTAGTTGCGGAGCCGGTTTCCCCTTCCGAACCACTGCTGGAGACGGTGGCAGGGACTTCCTGGGCTTCAGATCTCCTGCCTTCTCAACCGACATTACTGGGGGGGTCTGGCGGCGATATTTTCTCCAGATTTCATAGCTCTTATGCAGCAGGCCTTTAGTGATAGTAAGAAGGGACCAGAGCCTGCTTCGGCAGAAGCAGAGCGGGGTGTGAAGCGACTAGGTTCAGGGGCTAACGATGTTCTATTATAAAGGCCTAGAAAGGTAAAGAATAGACAGGAGCAGTCAGAGGCTTCGGTTGGCCCTCTCTCGGAGGATGGAGACCAGGAGTTGGACCTGGAAGATGAGTTGGAGGAAGGAGAGTTAATAGAACAAGAGGACCAAGCTAGAGTGATCTGGGTGTTTCGCCGTGACGAATTACCAGCACTCATAGCGGAAACTCTGAAAGCCCTTAACATGCCAGCGGCAGGACCGTCGAAAGATACAACCTTAAGGATCCCTTGTTGCAGGCATTTCATAAGACGCAAACAGCTTTCCCTGTGCACAGAGTGGTGCAGGAAATGATTCAGGAAGAATGGGACATGCCTGAGGCAACTCTTAAGGGTTCCAGGATAATGGCACGCCTTTACCCGTTAGTGGATCAGGATCGTGAGTCTTTTAAATCTCCTAAGGTAGATGTAGCGGTTTCCGCTCTAACCAAGAAGACTACCATTCCGGTGGAAGGTAGTGCCGCTTTCAAAGATACTCAGGACAGGAAATTGGATACCTTGTTAAAACAAGTGTTTGACTTAAATGCCCTCTCCATCCAGGTGTCTATTTGTGGAGCATGGGTAGCGAGAGCCTGTCTGTGCTGGGCCCAGCGGATTCAGGGAGAGCTGTTGGACGAGAGAGACGGGGAAGCAGCTAGGTTGGAGTCTGGTACGGTGTACCTAGCTGACATTCATTATGACCTTATTAGGGGCCTGTCTAAGAGTATGGCGTCTGTGATAGCGGCGAGGCGATATCTTTGGCTGCGAAATTGGGCAGCAAATGGGTCCTCCAAGGCAAGGCTGGGTAAGCTACCTTTCAGGGGTAAGCTACTCTTTGGGGAGGATTTGGATAAGTTGGTGAAGGAGCTCGGGGAGCCTAAAGGGGGGGGGGGGAAGACTCCCAGAGGACAAGCAAAAGCAAGTATGGCCAACGGCATCGAACAGAGGTCAACAGAGAGAATTCTGCCGTTTCCGCCCATCCAGGTTCGGCCCATTTCAAAGGGGACGTTTTTTGTATAGGAATCAGGGGTTTTGAGGTGTTAGAGGGGCTAACAGAGGTTTTGCTTCATCCTCTTCCTCGAATCTTCGAAAGCCACAATGAAGCCAGGAGGACCCAGGTAGGACTAGTAGCCGTGGGAGGTCGACTACAAGAGTTTTATCCTGCTTGGGTCTAGATTACTTCCGATCAATGGGTGTTTGAGGTAATTCGTGAGGGCTGTGCTCTCGAGTTTCAACACCCAATGGTTGATGCTTACATTCAATCTCCTTGCAAGGTGGCCCTCAAGGTCCAAGCAGTGCAAGAGACATTGGAAAGGCTGATGAGTCTCAACGCAGTGGTGCCAGTACTGCCAGACCATTGCGGATACGGTCGTTACTCCATATACTTTGTGGTGCCAAAGAAAGAAGGATCCTTTCGTCCATTTTTGAATCTAAAAGGGGTAAATCGCTGACTACGGGTGTCTCATTTTCATATGGAAACCCTGAGATCGGTTATCGTAGCAGTGAGAGCAGGAGAATTCCTTACTTCTCTGCATCTGTCGGAAGCCTATCTTCACATTCCGATTCAACAGGAGCATCAGAAATTTCTCAGGTTTGCAGTTCCAATGGGACATTTTCAGTTCCTAGCGTTGTCTTTTGGTTTGGCAGCGGCACCACGGACTTTCATCAAGGTCATAGTGGTGGTGGCAGCCGTATTAAGAAAGGAAGGGAGTCTAGTGCACCCTTATCTAGACGATTGGCTAATTCGGGCAAAGTCCGAGAGAGAGAGCGAGGCGGCAACAACCAGAGTGGTAGAGTTTCTTCAGAGCCTAGGCTGGGTGGTCAGTATGGCGAAGAGTAGATTGGATCCATTGCAAAGTCTAGAGTATCTGGGAGTCTGTTTCGATACGAAGGTAGGAAAGGTTTTTTGCCACAATTGCAAGCTCAAGGATTGAGAAAGCTGGTCATCACATTTCTAAGCAGAAAGAATCCCACGGCGTGGCATTATCTTCAGTTGCTGGGTACTGTGGCAGCGACTCTCGAGTTAGTGCCGTGGGCACGGGCTCATATGCGACCGTTACAGAAAGTATTGCTACGAAGGTGGTCGCACCAGGACGATCTGTTGTCTCGGAAACTACCATGTCCACCGGAGACGAGACAGTCGCTGCAGTGGTGGCTAAGTCCAGCGGTTCTTGAGGAAGGTATTCCTCTGGAAGCACCCGCATGGATACCCCTTATGGACGGACACCAGTCTCTTGGGCTGGGGAGCGCATGTCGACGGAGATTTCGCCCAGGGATGGTGGACAGAGGTAGAAAAGACTTGGTCCATCAACAGATTGGAGTTGAGGGCAGCCGCTCTGGCGCTAAAAGCCTTTCAGGGGCAACTGAAGAAAAAGGCGGTGCGGGTGTTCTCCGACAATGCAACCACAGTAGCCTACATCAGTCGTCAGGGAGGCACCAGCAGTGCGTCTCTGGAGTTTGAGGCCGAAAGGTTGTTGCTGTGTACAGAGGTAAATCTGGTGGCCTTGTTGGCGGCTCATGTAGCAGGAGTGGACAACGTGGCGGCCGATGGACCCAGCGGAATGGGTTCTCCATCCAGAGGTGTTCGAGATGGTGGTGCATTGCTGGGGAGTGCCAGTGATGGATTTAATGGCGACATTCGAGTCGGTAAAGGCCAGCAGATTCTTCAGCAGAAGGAAGGAAAGAATGTTGGAAGGTCTGGATGCTCTAATTCAGAAGTGGCCCGAGCGTCAGCTCTTGTATGTGTTTCCCCCTTGGGTCCTGATAGGTCGGGTGCTACAAAGACTAGAGATTCACAAGGGACAAGTTATTCTGATAGCACCAGATTGGCTGAGAAGGCCATGGTATGGCGATCTGATAAGGCTCTTGGTGGAACGCCCTTGGCACCTATCAATTCAAAAGGACCTGTTGTTCCAGGGGTCCATTCGTATGCCTCAGGTGGATCGATTCTCGCTTACGGCTTGACTCTTGAAAGGGCAAGGCTAAGGGCAAGAGGATACTCCTTGGCGGTTATTTCCACCATGTTGAAGGCTAGGTGGAGGTCTACCTCATTGGTGTATGTCCATATCTGGCGGATGTTTGAGGCATGGTGTGCGGACAGGTCACTAGAAGCATTGAGAGCTTAGGTGTCCCACGTGTTCTCTTTCTTACAGGATGGTCTTGACAAAGGATTGGCGGCAGCGTCCTTTCGGGTGCAGGTGGCAGTGCTAGCTTTTTATAGAGGAAAGATAAAAGGGGAGACGTTGGGAACGCATCCAGACGTTAAATGTTTTTTGAGAGCTGTGTCACTTTTGAGGCCGCCATGTAGGTCGGCGGTTCCAACGTGGGATCTTAAGTTGGTGTTGGACGTGTTAGTACGCGAGCCCTTTGAGCCTTTGTCTAGAACTTCAGTTAAAGATCTTACTCTAAAGGTCGTATTTCTCGTAGCGATTTGTTCGGCTTGAAGAATTTCAGAGTTGCAGGCTCTGTCTTGTCAGAAACCTTTTTTGTCATTTTATGATAAGAAAGTGGTGATGCGACCAGTTCCATCTTTCTTGCCCAAAGAAGTTTCAGCTTTTCATGTGAATCAAGTAGTCTCTCTCAAGGTATTTGGGGAAGCTACTGATAGTTCAGACTCCGAAAGGCTGCATTTGCTAGATGTTCGTAGAGTGTTGTCCCCCGCAGCCCCCCCTGGTGGCGGCGTAGTTTTCCACGGAAGGGCTGGGGAGCGCACAAGACTATGGTGATTGGGGTTGGACAGGTGCGAGGGTCAAGGGTAGCAGTCCCTTGTGCCGGCCTCGTTACCAACTTCCCAAAAAGAACAAGTTCACACGAAAATGGAGGGAAAAATGAAAAAGGCTTTATTTCCCCTTTGCACAAAAATGGTTCAAAAACAGGATAAACGGCTTTGGAAAGTAACACAACTGAACAAGTCCTTGCATCAGGTTTAAAGCACAAATGAAAAGGTCAAAGTAATGGCTGTTAACTTCACAGTAATATGAGGTAAGACAAAACACTGCATTCACTTAGGCATTCATAGGGCTAGAAATAAACTACAGCTTCACTGCTGTACAATATGTACATTCCATCGGCTCGTCAGACTCTTCGCCTGCAGATTCCACTTGCATAAATTCTATGTCTGATAGCTCTGAGTCTGAGGCTTCTGCATAACTGAACTCTGGCTTTTTAAAAGCGTGCCGTACAGTTTCCCAGTGTCTGGTAGTTAGGTTAGGGCGTCGGTTTATGGCCACTGGGTAAAAGAAAGGCTCCTCATCAGCTATAGTTTTAAAAGCTCTCTCAGCACAATGCTTAGTATTTACAGTTCTCCTCTTAGAGAAATTGTCTGTTAGCTTTTGCTTATAAATGTCATTGTTACAAGGAGAAACTTCCTTCCCCTGTCTTTCTCTCCTTGGATATCTTTCTCCTCTGGATATCTTTTTCTCCTTGGATATCCTTCTCTTCTTGTTTCAGACCTGCCTCTGCTTAAATCCAAACTGACTGGCCCAAGTCCTGCCCATAGAGGCGTGGTTCTTCAGACTCTGTACTGACTCTCATGCTCCCTCTATGTGGATCTTCAGGATATTGCAGCTTATACCTGTTTTTTTCTGGATTTAAAACTTTTCTTCTATCTGCAAGAGGGTCTGCTGCATCACAGTGTTGAAGAGGTATATACAACGTACAGTGAGTTTCCGGAAGACAGATAAGACTGTTCTCTTTGGAGGAGTGAGAAAAGGAGAAGCCGCCTCTAAAGCTTCCATTGCTGGAGGGATTAAAGAAGCTATAGCGTCAGCTTACATTTTGAAGGGCAAGACAGTGCTGGAAGGACTTAAGAGCGCATTCGACCAGGGCTCAAGCGTCGTCCTGGGCTGAGTACAGTTTGGTGCCGTCTATTGAGGTTTGTAAGGCGGTTACTTGGTTGTCGTTAAATTTGTTTGTCGGGCATTACCGTCTGGATGTTCAAGCGGAAAGGGATACTTGGTTTGGATCAGCGGTGCTTCAGGCTGGTCTAGCAGGTCCCTCCCATTGACTTTTTTCACTGCTCTGTTACATCCACAGAGGTTTGGGACTAGACTGGAGGGACGATAAGAAAGGTGAAATGGATTAAAGAAGCTATAGCGTCAGCTTACTTTTATAAGGGCAAGACGGTGCTGGAAGGACAGAGCGCATTCGAGATTGAGATTTGTAAGGCGGCTACTTGGTGGTTAAATTCGTTTGTCGGGCATTACCGTCTGGATGTTCAAGTGGAAAGGGATACTTGGTTTGGATCAGCGGTGCTTCAGGCTGGTCTAGCAGGTCCCTCCCGTTGACTTTTTTCACTGCTGTGTTACATCCTTAGAGGTTCGGGACTAGACTGGAGGGACGATAAGAAAGGTGAAATGGATTAAAGAAGCTATAGCTTACATTTTGAAGAGCAAGACAGTGCCGGACTGGAGGGATGATAAGGAAGGTGAAATTAGACTTACCTGCTAATTGTTGTTCCTTGAGGAACTCCAATCTAGTCCTGTATCCCTCCCTCTTTTGTTCTGAGTCTATGGCCTGAAGCCAGGAAGTAGTTCGCTGGATAACCTGGAGATTCTGCTGTGGCGATGTGGGTCATTGGGGGGGGGTTTAGGAAATGGGGATACTTGTGGGATCATTATCCTTCGTAGAGCGGGGAAGCGGGCCTCGTTAGCGCTGAAGGAAGTTAGTACCTTGTTCTTTCACAAAAGTTGAAGCGGGGACAGTTTTCCTCACGTTCTTGAAGAAAGAGTTAGATTAGTTGACAGTTTGATTATTTTATTGATGCTTAATTGTTGCTCCGATGAGTCTGCTTTGTTAATAGATTACTGGACAGAGGAGGCGGTCCCGGGGCTATTTGTGCCACCGTCATCAGAAGAGTGACGTTTCTCAGTCTCCAAAGCTGCTGGAGGAGGTGCTTAACCCAGAGGTTTGGGACTAGACTGGAGTTCCTCAAGGAACAACAATTAGCAGGTAAGTCTAATTTCACCTTTTGGGTGTAGCTCTATATGATTTGCTCAGGATGTCTGCAAAGAGCATGGCTACTTCGGTGACATTCCAATGCTTTTTGTGGTTGTGGAACTGTAGGCAGATGTGACCTATAAGGGGCATGTTTACTAAAGGTTAACACATGTTAATTACCCACATCCCTTTTATGTCTATGGGCACAATTGCACGTAATGTACATTAACCTTTAGTAAGCATGCACCTAAAACGCTACTTAGCATGCATCCTTTCAAAGGGAAGTTGCTTTTTGGAGAGAATTTATAAAAGCTGGTGAAGGACCTGGGGGTGCCCAGGCTTCTAGAAGAAAAACTTGTGGAATGGACAGATTAGCCTCCTCCTGACCAGTATCTATGGACTCTTTTGCGAATTCCATAGATACTGGCCAGGTAGATCTCAGAGTCTCCAAAAAACTATTCTTCAGGAGCAAGTAGGAAGTCAGTCCTCATATATGGGTGACATCGGCGCCAACAGAGCCCACACAGAGCATTTCCCCAGCTTTCAAAGAAAGCCTTTGGGAATGCTACCACGCATGCGTGGTCCCCTTCCCGCCCATCTTGCTCAGTCTCCTTTTTTCTGCGGAGCCCAACAGATGCATGTCCTATGTCCCTGAAAAAATTTCGTAAAAATTATCCTCTTAGTGAGTTTCCCCAGTTTTCATACCGGTTCCTCTTCCCGCCTTGAGCCAACGCTGTTCTCGGCTCTTTTCTCTCTTTCTCTTTTTTTCATTGAGGCTTGCTTCGACCGACGTTTGTTCCCTTTTTCGCCTGGGGGTCATCGACCCTGTCCGGGTGTGATCCACCATTTCTCCCGGTGGCTTTAAAAAGTGTGATTGTTGCAGTCAAATTAATGTTTGTCACAGACACCCATGATTGCTGCTTGCACTACCTTGACCCGGACCACGACAGTACCTCCTGCGACCTGTGTCAGGACATGATCCCTCGGACCAATAAGAAAAGATCAGAGTTGCAGGAGAAGATGTTCCCATGGTCTAGCTCTGCTCCGGCTTCCCTGACGCTGAGCCCGAAGCCGAACATCTCCCGTGAGGCCCGGGCATCTTCGGAGTCCAACAGCAGCAGCTCCACCGGAAAGATGCTAGACCCTGGTAAGAAAAAAGAAAAAATCCTCAAAGTCAGTCGAGGTTCCACTGGGGAAACCCAGTAAGGTCCTGCGGCGTGACTCGGGCGACTCTAAGCAGCAACCTCCTAAGGTCTCTAGAAAGGAGTCCTCAGACGGCTGTGACCGTGCGAGGTTCCCTGAGGCCATGGTCCTCGTAGAGAACGTGCTCGTCAGAGCATTGTCACTGTGCCCGAAACCCTCTGTGCCTGTACCAAAAGCTATGGAGCCTTCTGACATCGAGGCCAGAATGGCAGTCCTGGAACCAGAGTTTCTCCAGGACCAAGCAGGAAGTCAGTCCTCACTTATGGGTGACGTCGGCGCCGACGGAGCCCTCGCGGAGCAATTTTCCCCAGCTTTCAAAGAAAGCCTTTGGGAATTGCAGCGCGCATGCGCGGTCGTCTTCCCGCCCGAGGGTGCCATCTTAGCCAGTCTTCTTTTTTCCGCGGAGCCCTACAGACGTCCCCGTCTTGTCCCCGCGAAAAAGTTGATTTTCTTCTTTGTTTTATCCTTTTTTCTTTCGGTTAGACGCCGATCGTTTTCCCGTCCGGACTCGCGACGCCGGTCTCGAGTCCTCCTACTTTTTTCGGTTTTTCTGACTTAGTCAGCTTTCGTTTTCGGTTTCCCTGGCAGCCCGGTCCTTTGACCTCGCAGGGGCCCTTTTTCCCCCGATGGCTGCCAGTGGGTTTAAGCGGTGTGGTCGGTGTGACCGAAATATGTCACTAACCGACACACACGACTTTTGCCTCCGCTGCCTGGGCCCGGATCATGAGGAACTGATCTGTGGGCCCTGCAGCAAACTGTCCTCAAAGGCGTTGAGAAGTCGGCGGCATCAGCGTGAGAGAATCTTCGCTGACCCCAGCCGTACCCGGACCTCGTCGGAGGCCTCCGCGTCGAAAGGCTCCAGCTCGGACCGTCGCCGGAGCTCCTCCGACCGGGGTTCTCCCTCCGGGGACCATCGTCGGAAGGAAAAACCCGCGAGGGCGGCGTCGGTGGACGCTCCTGGTTCCGCGAGGGCCAGGTCGCATAGCCCCGACAGCCGCCCCGGGTCCTTGGAGAAGGAACACTTCCCGAAGCGACCTCGCCTGGAGTCGGAGATGCCTGCCCGGGTAAGTCCAGTGGTCCTTCTGGACTCGCCTCCGCGACAGCCGACGTCGGGCCCGACGCCGTCGGGGCCCGAGTCGGGGGCTGCTGGGTCACCTGAGCTCAGACTCAGGTTGACGGCCTTGGAGAGCAGACTGTCTGCCTTCATGGACCAGCAGAGGGCACTGCTCGCTGGCTTCGCTGGCGCCGCTGCCCCGACCGCCGGGACGTCGACGTCCAAGTCGACCCCGGAGACCGAGCCGATCCTCGAGTCGATGAGAACTCGAGTCGATCCTCGGTCGAGGTCACCCTCGGCCTCCCGTTCGGGACCGAGGTCGCCGACGCCGACTCCCTCGGCGTCGGGGCGGCTGGCGCCGCACCCTGCCCGGGCCGACCCCACCGAGTCCTCGTCGGAGTCGGTCTGGGAGTCTGAGGAGGAAGAGTCACCTGATTCTTTCCGGACTCGGTGTGTCCCATCGGACTCACCAGAGTCCGAGCCTCGGAAGCAGTCCCCCCCGGAGGATGCCCGGTTCTCGGACTTCGTTAGGGATATGGCCAAGGCTTTGGCCTTCCCTGCGGATCCCGAGGAGGAGCCTCGAGCCGAAGAGCTCGACGCCCTCCAGTATGACTCTCCCGCGAGGGAACACTTTACTGTGCCGGTTCCTCCTATGCTGGAACGACTACTCTTCCGCATGTGGGAGAGTCCGGCCTCCTCGCCGGTCCTGAGCAAGCGGGTCGATTCTATCTATCGGGTCCGCAAGAGCCCTGGCTTTCAAAAGGCACAGCTGCCACACCATTCCATGGTAGTGGAATCGGCCATGCATCGTCTTAAGAGCCAGAAGATGCACTCCTCGGTGCCTCCTGGAAGGGAGGCCCGTAACCTGGATGGCCTTGGCAAGAAGTGCTTCCAGGGCTCTATGCTCGCATGTCGTGTCCAGACTTACCAGCTCTACATGGGCATGTATCTCCGGGATCTGGCTAAAGAGCTAGCCGGGTTCTCCGCTGGTCTCTCCGAGGAGCCCTTGCGGAGGTTCCTAGCCTTGTCCACGGGCATTCGGGAATGCTCAAAGTTCATGTCCCGAGCAGCCTATGATGGCTTTGAGGCCTCGGCTCGAGTGGCCGCAGCCGGCATCGGTGCCCGCCGACAGGCTTGGCTTCAGTCGTCAGACCTTGAGCCCTGGGTACAGGACAAGTTGGTCGATGTCCCCTGCCGAGGCGAAAACCTCTTTGGCAAGCCCATGGCGGAAAAGGCTGCACAAATTGAGACTGAGACTCTCACCAGGACCAGGCTTTCTAGGAAGACCTCCGCCCCTTCCCAGAAAAAGAAGGGCTCGGGGAAAAAGTCCTTTTACCCGAGGAAGGCGGCTGCCTACAAACAATACCCCCATTATCAGGCCCCTGCAGCTCCCCAACAGGGCCAGCAGGCCAAGGGACGGGGTAACGGGTCCCGTAGGCAGCAAGCCCCCAAGCCTGCACCACCAGCCCCTGCTCAGCAGGGTGGGGGCTTTTGACTCGCTCAGCATAGCCTCTCCCCCCCCGCTGGTTCCTCCCAGCACCGGAGGCCGGCTGGTTCACTTTGCCCACAGGTGGTCCAGCATCACCGCAGATGCCTGGGTGCTTCAGGTCGTGCGAGAAGGCTACCTTCTCCACTTCCATCAGGTCCCTCCCTCCTATTTTCCGGGAGAACCTCCGCGCCCCCCTCTGCACAGGGAGTTGCTCCTTCAGGAGTTAGCAGGTCTTCTGCAGGAACAGGCGGTGGAACCGGTGCCACACCACCTGAGAGGTCAAGGCTTTTATTCAAGGTATTTTCTGATACCAAAGAGAACAGGGGGCCTCAGACCCATCCTGGACTTGCGCAACCTCAACAAGTTCCTTGTGCGGGAGAAGTTCAAAATGCTTACCCTTGGAATCCTTCTGCCCTACCTCCAGCAGGGAGATTGGCTATGCTCCTTGGATCTAAAGGATGCCTACACGCACATCCTCATCCACCCAAGCCACCGCCAATACCTAAGGTTTGTGGTGGCAGGAAATCATTACCAGTACAGAGTACTGCCCTTTGGCCTGTCCTCCGCACCGCGAGTCTTCACAAAATGTCTCGCGGTCGTGGCGGCCCATCTACGGCTTCACGGCCTCTATGTCTTTCCGTACCTCGACGACTGGCTCATCAGAGCAGCGTCCGCTCAGGAGGTCACCAACGCCACGTGCCGCACGGTGACTCTGCTGCAGCACTTGGGCTTTGTTATAAACTTCGCAAAGTCCACTTTGCTCCCCTCACAGGATCTCGAGTTCATCGGCGCAAGGCTGCACACTCCTCAGGCGCGAGCGTACCTACCGCTCGACAGGGCTCAATGGCTCATGGACCTCGCCGACCGCTTTCGCAGCCAGCCCCTGGTCTCCGCCAGGCGCTTCCTGAGACTGCTCGGCCATATGGCTTCCACCGTCCATGTGACCCCCAATGCCCGCCTGAATATGCGGTCTGCTCAATGGTGTCTCTGCCAGCAGTGGCGACAAGCCACGGGCGGCTTAGCAGACCTAGTGCGCGTTTCCGAGCCGCTGGTCTTGTCTCTCCGGTGGTGGCTCCGGCAGCCGAACCTGATATTCGGAATGCCTTTCCAGTCACCTCAGCCGACCCGGGTGCTAACCACCGATGCATCCCTCCTGGGCTGGGGAGCACATTGCCAAGAGGCACGTACTCAGGGCCTCTGGACCACGTGGGAGTCTGCTCAGCAGATCAACTTCCTGGAGCTCAGGGCGATCCGCCTAGCTCTCAAGGCCTTCTCCCACCTGACTTCCCAACAGTCCGTCCTTGTCCAGACGGACAATCAAGTTGCCATGTTCTACGTGAACAAGCAGGGGGGCACGGGCTCCTTCCTCCTCTGCCGGGAGGCACAGAAGCTCTGCTCTTGGGCCATCAGTCACGGCATTCTCCTCAAGGCAGTTTATCTCCCGGGCCAAGAAAATTGCCTTGCAGACAAACTCAGCAGGGTCCTCCAGCCGCACGAGTGGCGTCTGGATCCCTTGGTAGTTCAGAAGCTCTTCCTCAAGTGGGGTCTCCCCACGGTGGATCTCTTTGCCAGTCCTCACAACCGGCAGCTTCCTCGCTTCTGCTCTCGTCAGCCACACCCCCTTCGGGTTGCGGCGGACGCCTTTCTGATCTCGTGGTCGGGGAGCCTTCTGTACGCTTTCCCTCCCATCCCGCTAGTCTCTCGGACTCTTTTCAAGGTTCTCCGAGAAAAAGCCTTCATGATCCTGGTGGCCCCTCGCTGGCCCAGGCAGCCGTGGTTTCCGCTCCTGCTGCAACTGGCGGTGGAGGATCCAATCCCTCTGGGGGTACAACCGGATCTCCTCACTCAGGATCAGGGGTCCCTCCTGCACCCCAACCTCAGGTCTCTCAACCTCATGGCCTGGCTGCTGAGAGGGTAGTCCTTGCTCCCCTTCTCCTGCCGGCGGAGGTGGAGGAGGTCGTCTTGGCTTCGCGACGGCCTTCTACCCGCAAATGCTACGCCCTTAAATGGCGTCGCTTTGCAGTCTGGTGTACCCAACAGTCTCAGGATCCCTTCTCCTGCCCGGTGTCGGTGATCTTGCAGTACTTGCTGCACCTCTCTAATCTGGGACTTAAGTCCAACTCCGTCAAAGTTCACCTCAGTGCTCTTTCAGCACATCATGTGCCGGTGGACGGCAGACCTCTCTCCAATGACCCTCTCGTAGCGAGGTTTCTCCGAGGTCTCCTTCTACTTAAACCACCTCTGCGCCCGCCAGCGCCTGACTGGGACCTGAATGTGGTTTTGCAGCGGATCACCTGTCTGCCTTTTGAACCTATGGCTACCTGTTCTCTCCGTTTTCTGTCTTGGAAAACACTGTTCTTGATAGCCCTCACTTCCGCTAGACGCGTAAGTGAATTGCAGGCCCTCGTGTCTGATCCCCCTTACACTAGGTTCTACAAGAATAGGGTGGTCCTACGGACTCATCCGAAATTTCTGCCTAAAGTGGTCTCCCCTTTTCACATCAATCAGGAGGTGGTACTTCCAACCTTCTTTCCCAGACCACACTCCAGCCGAGCTGAGACGGTCCTCCATACCCTGGACTGTAGAAGGGCTCTGAACCTCTACCTTGACCGTACGCGGGAGCACCGTAAAGCTGCTCAGCTTTTTGTGTCTTTTGACCCCAATAGATTGGGGCTCCCGGTCTCCAAGCGTACTCTGTCCATCTGGGTTGCGGACTGTATCTCTTGGGCTTATGGGGCAGCCGGACTCTCCTTAGAAAGTAGAGTCACGGCTCATTGCGTTCGGGCAAAGGCCACGTCAGTGGCTTACCTCCGCTCTGTTCCGCTGGCAGACATCTGCCGGGCCGCTACTTGGTCTTCGAGCCAGACTTTTGCGGTCCATTACTGTCTCGAGAGGGAGTCCCGTAGGGACAGTGCTTTCGGACAGGCAGTCCTCCGTAATCTCTTTGAGGTCTGAGCAACTCCTACCCTCCATCCCGGATGTGGGCTACCGGTGGGTGACAATTCAGCGAAGATTCTATCCTTCTGTGCTGCTGAGCTAGAGGGAGCTCATTTTTGTGCTTAGGGTCTCCGGTAGCCTTGAGCTTGGGAGTCCCATAAGTGAGGACTGACTTCCTGCTTGGTCCTGGAGAAAGCGTAGTTACTCACCTGTAACAGGTGTTCTCCAGGAGCAGCAGGAATCAGTCCTCACTACCCTCCCTCCTCCCCTTGGAGTTGCAATCGTCTGCTTATGTTCTTTTTGCAAATTTTTATGCTGTCTTTTTTAGCTATGTCATCTGACTGGCTAAGATGGCACCCTCGGGCGGGAAGACGACCGCGCATGCGCGCTGCAATTCCCAAAGGCTTTCTTTGAAAGCTGGGGAAAATTGCTCCGCGAGGGCTCCGTCGGCGCCGACGTCACCCATAAGTGAGGACTGATTCCTGCTGCTCCTGGAGAACACCTGTTACAGGTGAGTAACTACGCTATCTCTGCTATCCTGACCATGCAGCAGGCGATGATGTTGGGTTTATCTGCATCACCCGCCCCGACAACCGGGCCCCCAACTGTAGTGGCATCCCTGGGCATCGAGCCGGGCCCTGAGCCGGGCCAGTCCTCGACACCAATCGAGGTCCTGTTCCCGATCCTTGGGTGTCCGGTCCTCCCTGGCTCGTTTCCGGGAGTCTGACCCGAGACCAGTCGGGGGTCCTGATTCCCCAATGCAAGCCTTGAGGCATGGGAACTCCGAGCATCAGACTCCTCGATACCCTCAGAGACAGACTGGGAGACCAACATCGAGGCCTCCCCCCAAGACCTCTTGACACCGAGACATCCCCTCAGAGCCGTCTCCCTCAGAACTCCGGTGGCATTCCACAGCTTCATCTGGGACATGGCCTGAGCCCTCTCGGTCCCCACCGAGTCTGAGGAGGACCTGTGCATCGAAGAGCTGGAGATCCTCCAATATGAGTCTCCCCCCAAGGAGACTCTCAGTGCCGGTTCAACCCATCCTCAAATGGCTGCTCCTACAGATGTGGGAGGCCCTAGCCTCTGTGTCAGTGGTCAGCTGATGCCTCGATGCCATCTACTGCGTCAAGAGGAGTCCCAGCTTCCAGAAGGCCCAACTTTCCCACAGTTCCATGTTGGTGGAGTCCTTGATGCAAAAGCTCAAAAGCCAAAAGACTTATTCTTCTGTACCCCCGGGTAGAAAGGCCAGGGCCCTCGACACCCTGGGGGGTAAATATTTCCAACAGTCTATGCTGGGCTGCCGGATACAAACCTATGAGCTCTACATAGGTTTGTATCTTAAGAGCCTCATCCAGGAGCTCGCTGGCTTCTCAGCAAGGCTTGCGGGGAACCCTTGCAACAGTTCCAGACCTTGGTAGCCACCATCCGGGACTGTTCCAAGTTCCTGTCCCGGGCTGCCTACATTGGGTTTGAGGCTGCAGCCCAGACAGAAGCCGCAGGCATCAGTGCTCGGTGCCATGTCTGGCTGCACCGGGGAGAATCTATTTGGAAAACCTATGGCCGACAAGGCGACCGAGATTGAGGCCGAAGTGTTGACCAGGCAGAGGCTCTCAAAGAAGACTTCTACCCTTCCCCGTAAGAAAGCCTCGGAGAAAAGGCCAACTTTATCGAGGAAGAAGGCCCTTTCCATCAGAGTCACCACTACCAGACCTTTCCAAGCCAGCAGCACCAGGGACCCCCAGCCCAAGGAAGCCAAAGGCTTCCAAGCCACAGACACCAGCTCTGGCTCAACCTGGCAGGAGCTTTTGACTCCCAGGGCCGGGCCTCCCTCTCCTTTGAAGACCCTCACCAGCCCACAGGGAGCCGCTTGGCACTCTTCGCCCACAGGTGACCTGAAGTCACCTCAGACCAGTGGACGCTCTTGGTGGTAAAGGAGGGTTATCACCTCTGCTTCCAACTACTACCTCCGGGGCATTTTCCAGGAGAGCCAATGCGACCTCTTCTTCACCAGGCCCCCTTGCTCTCAGAGCTAGTAGGTCTACTAAGGGACAGGGCGGTAGAGCTTGTTCCCCAGCATCTCTGGGGCAAGGGCCTCTACTCAAGGTACTTTCTGGTCCCCAAGAGAACCGAAGGTCTCAGGCCCATCCTGGACCTCCGAGACCTGAACAAGTTCCTGGTGAGGGAGAAGTTCAAAATGCTCTCACTTGGGACACTGCTGCCCTACCTCCACCAGGGAGACTGGCATTGCTCCTTGGACCTAAAGGATGCCTACACCCACATACTGGTCCACCCATCTAACTGGCAATACCTGAGATTCATGGTAGGGGGAGGCCATTGCCAATACAGGGTAGTTCCCTTCGGCCTGGCCTCCTTGTCAAGAGTGTTCACAAAGTGTCTAGCAGTGGTAGCTGCCCATCTGCGCCTACAAGGGGTGTTCATCTTCCCCTTCCTGGATGACTGGCTGGTTTATCAAGGGCGGCACAGCCGCAGAGGCCAGTCAGGGCAGAGAACATACCATTCTCCTCCTGCAGCACCTGGGATTCATCAGCAACTACCCCAATCACATCTCTTTCCGGTGTAAGACCTAGAGTTCATTGGTGCTCATCTGGTCACGATGCGGGCCAGAGTCCTCCTTCCTCAGGGTAGGGCAGAACACCTCAAACAGCTGGCAGGTGGGATCCAGCACCGCACAACAGTGCCGGCTCGCCGCCTTCTGCACCTGCTGGGACACATGGCCTCCATGGTACATGTCACACCCCTAGCCTGTCTGCACATGCAGACAGCCCAATGGTGCCTGTGGTCTCAGTGGACCGAAGCCACGTGCCGACTTCGGGTCAGGCTCAGGGTCTCCCGCCAGCTGACGAGATTCCTCGACAGGAGACAAAACCTAGGCCTCCTTTGGGCAGGAATGCCCTTTCAGGTGCCCCCACCACCGTGTACCCTGACCATAGATGCCTCTCTCCAGGGCTGGGGAGCTCACTGCTGGTCCAGTGAGGAGTCTCTACTACAGATCAATCTCCTGTAACCTTGGGCAGTATTCCTCGCCCTACGCGCATTCCGCACCTTTTTCTGGAACAGACTGTGCTGGTCCAGACAGACAACCAGGTCACAATGTTCTATATAAACAAGCAGGTGGGCATGGGTTCGTACTCCCTCTGCCAGGAGGCTGTAGCCTTCCTCTGCTTTGCGGTGTGCAGTGGCACCCCACTGCAAGCAGTCTACCTCCCAGGCCAGGACAACTACCTGGCAGATGGACTCAGTAGAGTCCTCCACCCTCATGAGTGGCGTCTTGACCCTTCACCTCTCCAGACAATGCACAGCTGACTCACTTCTGCTCCAGGCAGCCTCACCCACAGAAGGCAGTGGCAGACATGTTCCTGATTTCTTGGTCCGAGGGACTGCTGTATGCATTCCCACTGACTCCTCTGGTCGCCAAGACTCTGTACAAAATTCAGAACGAGAGGGCATCGGTGATATTGATCGCCCCCAGAAGGCCCAGGCAACCCTGGTTCCCACTACTGTTCTTGCTGTCGGCGCCGCTCCCAGTACCCCTGAGCCGAGCCCCAGACCTGATGCAGGAGGAGGGCTCCCTTCTGCACCCGAACGTGTGGGGGTCATTGACTCTAACAGCCTGGCTGCTGAGAGGGTAGCCCTGGCTCCACTCAACCTACCACAAGAGTTGAAATCCTGCTAGCCTCCAGGAAACCCTCCACAAGGGCTTTAAATGGCACAGGTTCTCTCTGTGGTGCGCGGATAGGAAGGAGAAACCCATTCTCCTGCCACATCCAGCTGGTACTACAGTACCTAGTGCATCTGTCGTACACAGGTCTGAAAGCTAATTCAGTCCGGGTGCATCTGAGTGCCATAGCCGCTCACCACCACCATGTGGGGAGAATTTCCTTATTTGGTTTCCCGTTTCCTGAGGGGCCTTCTGCTTTCCAAGCCCCCTGTCCACCCTCCGGTAGTAGAATGGGACCTCAACATGGTGCTCTCCCAGCTCACTAGGCCACCGTTCGAGCCACTGGCCACCTGCCACCTCAGATACCTATCCTGGAAGGTGGCCTTCCTGGTGGCCCTGAGTTCAGCTCGCAAAGTCAGCGAGCTTCAAGTGCTGGTGGCGGACCCCCATACACCAAGTTCTTCAAGAATAGGGTAGTGCTCTCGAAGGTGGTATCCCCATTTCACCTCAACCAGGAGGTGGTGCTCCCCACCTTCTACCCGTGGCCTCATGCCGGCAGGGAGGAGCTCATATTCCACACACTGGACTGTAAATGAACCCTGTCCTCCTCTCTGCAGCGGACCCAGGGCCACTGCAAAGCACCTCAGCTTTTCGTGCTCTATGACCCCAGCAGACTGGGGCTCCATGTGACCAAGCGTACTCTATCCTCTTGGGTGGCAGCCTGCATTGCCCTTGCCTATGAGCGGGTGGGCTTCTTCCTGGAATAGCAGATCACAGTGAATCGCATGAGGGTGATGGCCACATCGGTGGCTTAATTCCGTTCTATGTCGGTGACAGAAATTTGCACAGCTGCCACTTGGTCATCCATTCATATGTTTGCAGCACACTACTGCCTGGAAAGCGAATCCTGTAGGAACAGTGCCTTTGGTCAGGCAGTGCTGTGTATTATTTTTGGAGTGTAGGCATCTCCTGCCCTCTGACCCTCTGTTTTCAGGCTAGCAGAGTAGCTGGATGTTAGGGTCTTGCAGAGTCTCTCAGCGGGGACTTGCCTTTTGCAATTCACGGCCACCCGTTTGGTCACCGGTGATACTGTCGTGGTTCGGTCCTCGGCAGCCTGGAGCTAGGGAGTCTCATATGTGAGGAATGACTTCATGCTTGTTTCTGGAGAAAGCATAGTTACTCACCTGTAGCAGGTGTTCTCTGGGAACAGCAGGAATCAGTCCTCACAACTCTCCCTCCTCCCCTAGGAGTTGCCTCTCTACATTGTTTTAGTTTTACTGCCGTCTTAGCTATGTCATTTGACTGAGCAAGATGGCACTCTTGGGCAGCAAGGGGATCATGCATGCGTGGTAGCATTCCCAAAGGCTTTCTTTGAAAGCTGGGGAAATGCTCCACGTGGGCTCCATAAGTGCCAACATCACCCATGTGTGAGGACTGATTCCTGCTGTTTATTTATTTATTTTACTTCTCTTGTATACCGCGCTATTACATATCAGTGCTGTTTACAGAGAACACCTGTTACAGGTGAGTAACTATGCTGTCCTTTCAAAGAAACAAAAGAGGAGACTGGGGTGGTGGTTCAGACACCTCTTCAGTAAAATTTACCAAATGACTGAAGTGAGCATCTGCTTTTAAAGCATTTTGGTACTATGAAAAGCAGTAGGCAAGCATTCATACTGGTTGTGACCTCAGATAATGTGGCTTTTTTCACCCACAGTGGTAAGATTGTGAGTGCAGCCATATATATTTTCTTCCTGTGGCATATCCCTAGAGCATCACTTCTTCTTTGTTTATGATTGAGATCTTTCAGAGGGGATGTAGCATGCCAACTCTGAGCAGCCACAATGGCAGATTTGATCCCCTTTGGGCACATAGGTGCCCATTTATGAAATTACCTCAGTATGAAAAGTTCAAAAATGCACCTGTTTTAGAATAGCAATGTAGTTGCTTATGAAGGCAATTTTAAAATATTTTTGCCCATATTTGCAAGTTTGCACACAGAAACTGCTTCTTATAAAATTACCCTGCATGTACAGGTATGTGTGGTGATGAGAATGTGCATACTTGTGCATGACGTTGGTGTAGGCCTGTTCCTGAGTCGGAGATTGGATGGAGAGTGGGCGGAGTCCCAATCGAAGCCCATGATTTGTAAAGTGTATGTAATTATAGATATTCTATGTGCATACGTTTTATCCATGATCTATGCAGTATTTGTGCCAATATTTTGTAATGTACTTTCATAAATTAGGCTAGATGGCTCCTCTAGGTGCCTTTTTAAAACAGGCTCTTATGATAACCCTTCCCCCCAATAGCACACAAATTATACCTGCTCCAAAAGTGTAAATGGAAAATATGCATGTAATTCCACCCCAGCTCTACCCAATCAATGTCTCCGTAAATACCTGTGTGCAGGTTGCATAAAAATAGCAGTCTTACAGTGCACCAGATTTTTTACATGTGTATACTTGAATGTGATTTTATAACAGCCATTTCCTTATCATCTAGTCTAGACTCTTGAGTTGTCACCATCCATCCGCAGCTTGGAGACTGAGCATGCCAAGTATTGAAGATGTCAAACCATATAGGCAGCTGTCACCTCCCTTTAAACTCAGTATTCTCAGTCTCCAAGTAGCTTGGGAGTATATTCACTGAAGAGGAAATAAAAGAATTGGAATAGACAGCAAATTTATTTCTTTATAATTCGGATCCTGGCCCTTTAAATGTGGTGAAAAAAAAAGAGCAAGAAGAACAAATTTATAAGTAAAAACAAAACAAAAAAATTGAATTAAGCAAACATAAGGAGAAGTATGGGGTCCGTGCTGCTTGAGATTCTCATTGTGCTGGCGGTTTGCTTCAGCAGTCGGGGCAGCTCCCAATTCTGCGCTTGGGAGGAGGAGTCTGTGGGACCAGAGAGCAAAGGTTGCAGTCCCGGTAAGTCACAGGAAACCCTGCTCTGCCTGCTCCGGCTCAGGGTAGGGTGACTGGAGAGGCAGCAGGGTGGAGAGAGTGACGGGCAGTGAGCGGATCGCTTCTGCGTGGCCTCAGCTATTTGTGGGAAACAACGTGGCATTTTTACAGCGGGTGACAGGCTGCACTTTTGACGGACCGGCGGCTCTACGCAGAGCCTCACCGGTGCCATTTTGCAGTACACAATGTGACTAACACGCTGCTGCCAACTTTTCAGTGAGCAAGGGGAGAGGCAGACCATGATCTTTGCTGCTAGACAGGATAGCCAGTGGGATTGGAGGTGCATTAGCGGTGGGGTGGCCAACCGACATGGGGTTATTCTTTGCAATCATGTTTTGTTGTTTTGGGGGCGCTGGTGACTTAGACCAGAACTATGCCAAAGTCGACGTGCTTGTCCTGTGGCACCAAGCGGGGTTCCTTCTCAACTGTGGGTTTTTGTCATGATTGTGAAGCTGAGTCCCACTCTGTGAAAGACAATTTAGCAGGTGAAAAAGCTTCAGTAGCTGGAATGGGAGACACCTCAGGAAGATAATACATGCTGGTCTTGGACTCGTCTGGGCAGTCTCCCCCCCCCCCCCGTGGGTTTGGCGGGGGGGGGGGTGGGGTGTTAGGAGGGATGGATCAAGCAGGTCTCTAGTTTCTCAGGGAGGAGAGGCTGTAGAAGGTATGCCTAAGCCATCGACTTCGGCTGAGGGCCCTTTTGGGGCCTCCTGGAGTGGCTTTTCCTCAGAATTTGTCCTCCTTACGCAACGAGCTTTTTGCTTGGGCTAGGAGGTAGCACCTCCAGGCTGGAGGTGCCGGCTAGAAAGCAGGGCTTCCCAGTGGCGCAGGGGGGTCATGGGCCAGAGGGGGGGGGAGCCCTGGACTAGAGAAAATGTTTGCCTACCGAACTGTGGGAGGACACGGGCTCCATACACTCGGAGGGCTCCGACCCTCCAGAAGGAGGAGGTACAGAGAGAATTGGCGGTGTTCATTGCCCATTCCCTGATGGCGCAGAATGTACCAGAAGGGATAGTGGTGGAGGATGAGTCGCTGGAAGATCCCCTGTTTCAGGCGGTGCAAAAGGCACAGATGGTTTTTCCTGTTCATCGGGTCATCAAGCAGATGATGAATGTGAACTGTCAGAGGCAGGCCTTAAAGGGGTCCGTATATGGCACGGTTATATCCCTTATCTGATTCAGAGAAGGAGATGCTGCGGTCCCCAAAGGTCGACGCGATGGTGTCATTGCAGGCAAAAAAGACAATGATACCAGTTGGGGGGGGGGGGGGGGAGCAGCCCTCAAGGATGCACAGGACTGAAGACTGGAGACTATTCTGAAGCAGGCCTTTGACATCCGTGCCATTTCCTTACAGGTGTCCATCTGTTGGGCCTTTGTGGCCCTGGCCTGTTTGAGGTGGGCACAAGGTATTCTGGATGTGGATGGGGAGTCTCAGCCGGTGACCATTGATGCAAACAAACTGGATTCTGGAGTGGTTTATCTAGCTGAAGCATTTTATGATTTGATTTGATTATGATTTGATTCATTCTCCAGGACCAAGCAGGAAGTCAGTCCTCACTTATGGGTGACGTCGGCGCTGACGGAGCCCTCGCGGAGCAATTTTCCCCAGCTTTCAAAGAAAGCCTTTGGGAATTGCAGCGCGCATGCGCGGTCCCCTTCCCACTCAAGGGTGCCATCTTGCTCAGTCTTCTTTTTTCCGCGGAGCCCTACAGACGTAGTTTGTGATCGCCGCTGAAAAAGTTGTTTTTTCGTTTTGTTTTTCTCGGTTCGACGCCGTGTCCTTTTCCCGCCCGGCCTCGATACTCCAATATCGAGTCCGTTCACATTTTTTTGGTTTTTTTCCTTCGTGACTGGCGTTCCCGCCACTTTTTTTCTTTTTCCCTGGCAGCACGGTCTTTTGACCTCGCAGGGGCCCTTTTTCCCCCGATGGCTGCCAGCGGGTTTTAAAAAGTGTGATTGCTGTACCAGACTTATGTCTCTTACCGACACACATGACTGCTGCCTCCGTTGCCTCGGACCCAGTCATGACTCGATGAGTTGTGGTCCGTGCAACAAAATGTCCTCAAAGGCGTTGAGGAGTCGGCAGTCACAAAAGGAGCGAATCTTCTCTGAATCAGTGTACGGTCGGGCCCGGACCTCGTCAGTGGCTTCAACGTCTCGTGACTCCGGCCCCGAGCATCGTCGGAGTTCCTCTGAGCGGGGGTCTCCCGCCCGGGAACATCATCGGAAGAAGAAACCCGCGAGGGCGGCGTCGGAGGACGCTCCTGGTCCCTCGAGGGCCAGGTCGCATAGCCCCGTCAGCCGCCCCAGGTCCTCGGAGGCGGAAAGGCCTTTGAAGCATCCTCGTCTCCTGGACACGTGAGTACTGTCGTCCTCGTGGACTCACCTCCGAGGGAGCCGATGTCGGGCCCGACGCTGTCGGGGCCCGAGTCGGGGGCTGCTGGGTCTTCTGAATTTGGACTCAGATTGACAGCCTTGGAGACTAGTTTTACTGCCTTCATGGACCAGCAGCGGGCATTGATGGCTGGCCTCGCCGGTGCATCTGCCCCGACCACCGGGACGTCGACGTCCAAGTCGACCCCGGGGCCGAGTCGATCCTCGAGTCAATACGAGCTCGAGTCGATCCTCGGCCACGGTCTCCCTCGGCCTCCCGTTCGGGACCGAGGTCGTCGACGCCGGCCTCGGCGTCGGGGCAGAGGGCCTCGGCACTCGCCCACACGGAGCCACTCTATTCCTCCGCGGAGGAGTCGGGCTGGGACGCGGAGGAGGACGAGTCCCTGGTTCTTTTCAGACTCGGTGCGTCCCCTCCGACTCGCCCGAGTCGGAGCCTCGGAGACGATCACCCCCGGAGGATGCCCGGTTCTCCGATTCCGTGAGGGACATGGCCAAGGCTTTGGCCTTCCCTGCAGATCCGGAGAAGGAGCCTCGAGCCGAAGAGCTCGAGGCCCTCCAGTAAGACTCTCCCCCGAAGGAGGACTTCACTGTACCGGTTCCTCCGATGCTGGAGCGGCTGCTCTTCTGCATGTGGGAGAGCCCGGCCTCGACGCCGGTGTTAAGCAAGCGGGTCGATTCCATGTATCGAGTCCGCAAGAGCCCCGGGTTCCAGAAGACACAACTACCGCACCATTCCATGGTGGTGGAATTGGCCATGCATCGACTTAAACGTCAAAGGATGCACTCCTCGGTGCCCCCGGGTAAGGAGGCCCGGAACCTGGATGCCCTCGGTAGGAAGTGCTTCCAGGGCTTGCTTGCCGAGTCCAGACATACCAGCTGTATATGGGGTATCTCCGAGACCTGGCAAAAGAAATTGCCGGGTTCTCTGCTGGTCTCTCCGAGGAACCTTTGCAGAGGTTCCAGGCCTTGTCCACTGGTATTCGAGAGTGCTCGAAGTTTATTTCTCGAGGAGCCTACGATGGCTTCGAAGCATCGGCTCGAGTAGCCGGAGCTGGCATCGGTGCTCGCCGTCAGGCTTGGCTGAAAATGCTGCGGAGCTCGAGTCCGAGACTCTCACCAGAACTCGCCTATCGGGAAAGACCTCTGCCCCTTCACAGAAGAGGAAGGGCTCGGGGAAAAAGCCCTTTTACCCGAGGAAGGTGTCTGCCTATAAACAACACCACCCACAACATCAAGCCTCAGCAGCTCCCCATCAGGGCCAGCAGGCTAAGGGGACAGGGTAATGGGTCCCGTAGGCAGAAGGCCCCCAAGCCCACTACGCAGGCCCCTGCTCAGCAGGGTGGGGTTTTTTGACTACGCCAGCATAGCCTCTCCCCCTCCACGGCCTTTGCTCAGCATGGGGGGCCGGCTGACCCACTTTGCCCACAGGTGGTCAGCCATAACATCCGATTCCTGGGTGCTGCAGGTGGTTCAAAAGGGCTACCTCTTACATTTTCACCAGGTGCCTCCCTCCTACTTTCCAGGGGAACCTCCAAGACCCCCTCTGCACAGGGACTTACTCCTTCAGGAGCTGAAAAGTCTGCTTCAGGAACAGGCTGTGCAGCCAGTGCCCCACCACCTGCGGGTCACGGGTTTTATTCAAGGTACTTCCTGATACCAAAAAGTACAGGAGGCCTCAGACCCATTCTGGACTTACGCAACCTCAACAAGTTCCTGCAGCGGGAAAAGTTCAAAATGCTTTCCCTTGGAATCCTACTGCCCTACCTCCAGCAGGGAGATTGGCTATGCTCCTTGGATCTAAAGGATGCTTATACTCACATCATTATTCATCCGGACCACCGGCAATATCTAAGATTTGTGGTGGCAGGGAATCCTTATCGGTACCGCGTACTGCCCTTTGGCCTATCCTCCGCTCCCAGGGTGTTCACGAAATGCCTGGCAGTGATGGCAGCCTTCCTGAGGCTCCAAGGCCTCTTCGTCTTCCCCTACCTGGACGACTGGCTCATCCGGGCACAGTCTTCCCTAGAGGTCACTCAGGCCACTCAACGCACAGCGGCTCTGCTTCAGCACTTAGGCTTCGTCATAAACTTCGAAAAGTCCACTTTGCTCCCCTCTTGGGACCTCGAATTCAGAGGAGCACGGCTGGACACTCTGCAGGCTCGTGCCTTCTTGCCTCTGGAACGGGCCAACAGGCTCATAGCTCTGGCCGGCAGGTTCCACAGCGCGTCACCGGTCTCTGCCAGACAATTCCTGCAACTGCTCGGTCATATGGCCTCCACGGTCCATGTCACTCCGAAAGCCCGTCTACATATGAGACCTGCTCAGTGGAGCCTTCGCATTCAATGGCATCAGGCCACAGGGAGCCTGACGGACTTAATACAGATCTCCAACCGCCTGGTCTCCTCTCTGCAATGGTGGCTTCACCTGCCCAATCTGGTACTCGGCATGACCTTTCAGTCTCCTCCACCTTCCCAAGTGCTAACGACAAATGCCTCTCTCCTGGGATGGGGAGCGCATTGCCAGGGAACATGCACTCAAGGCCTTTGGACACCTTGGGAGGCTGCTCAGCAGATAAACTTCCTGGAGCTGCGGGCGGTCCGCCTAGCTCTGCGGACCTTCTCTCACCTCACTTCTCATCAGTCTGTACTGGTACAGACGGACAATCAGGTTGCCATGTTCTGTGTGAACAAACAGGGGGGCACGGGCTCCCTCCTTCTATGTCAGGAGGCTCGGAGACTGTGCTCTTGGGCAGTCGACCACGACATCCTCCTCAAGGCTGTTGACCTGCTCGGGCAGGAAAATTGCCTGGCCGACAAACTGAGCCGGATTCTGCAGCCACATGAATGGAGGTTAAACCCTGTAGTTGTCCAGCAGATCTTCCGCCGGTGGGGCTCCCCACCGTGGATCTCTTTGCCAGTCCTCTAAACCGGCAACTTCCCAGGTTCTGCTCCCGGCACCCGCATCCTCTCAGAGTAGCGCCGGATGCTTTCCTCATCTCGTCCACGGGCCTACTGTATGCCTTTCCTCCCACGCCACTTGTGTCCCGGACGCTGTTCAAAGTTGTCCAGGACAGGGCCTCCGTGATCCTGGTAGCGCCCAGGTGACCGAGACAACCCTGGTTCCCTCTACTCCTACAGCTGGCGGTGGACACCCCTCTTCCTCTGGGGTTTCAGCCCGATCTCCTGACCCAGGATCAGGGTACTCTCCTGCACCCCAACCTCCGGGCCCTTCATCTGATGGCCTGGCTGCTGAAAGGGTAGTCCTAGCTCCGCTCCTACTTCCTCCGGAGGTGGAAGCTGTCGTCCTGGCGTCTCGGCGACCTTCCTCCCGGAAATCTTACGCCCTTAAATGGCGTCGCTTCTCGGTCAGGTGTTCTCAGCGCTCTGAGGACCCCTTCACCTGCTTAGTATCGGTGGTACTGCAATACTTGCTTCACCTCTCCGATCTAGGCCTCAAATCCAACTCTGTCAGAGTCCACCTCAGTGCTCTCTCTGCACTTCATTCGCCGGTGGAGGGCCAGCCTCTTTCCTCTCAGAGGCCTTCTTCTACTTAGGACGCCGTTGCGCCCTCCAGCTCCTGACTGGGCTCTCAATGTGGTTTTGCAAAGGCTTACCTGTCCGTCTTTTGAACCCATGGCTACCTGCCCTCTTCGTTTCCTCTCCTGGAAAACTCTCTTCTTGGTAGCCCTTACCTCCGCTAGGCGCATTAGTGAACTACAGGCCCTAGTGTCGGAGCCCCCATACACTAGGTTCTACAAGAATAGGGTAGTCTTACAGACTCACCCTAAGTTTCTTCCAAAGGTGGTCTCCCCTTTTCACATCAATCAAGGGGTGGTTCTTCCGACCTTCTTTCCCGGGCCGCATACCACCTTCTACCTTGACCGTACGTGAGTGCATAGAAAAGTTGTCCAGCTTTTCGTATCTTTTGACCCCAATCGGTTGAGAGTACCTGTCTCTAAGCGTACTTTGTCCATCTGGGTAGCTGACTGTATCGCCTGGGCTTATGGGGCAGCCGGCCTCTCCTTAGAGAGTCGAGTCACGGCTCACCGTGTCAGGGCGAAGGCTGCGTCAGTGGCTCATCTCCGCTCTGTTCCATTGGCAGACATCTGCCGGGCCGCTACTTGTTCTTCCAGCCAGACTTTTGCAGCTCATTACTGCCTGGAGAGGGAATCCCGCAGGGACAGTGCTTTCGGACAGGCAGTCCTCCACAATCTCTTTGAGGTTTAGGCAACTCCTACCCTCCGGCCCTGGTGTTGGGCTACCGGCCGGATTCGTATTCAGAGAAGATTCCTTCCTTCTGTACTGTTGAGCTAGAGGGAGCTCTTTTTTCGGCTTGAGGCCTCCGGTAGCCTTAAGCTCGGGAGTCCTATAAGTGAGGACTGACTTCCTGCTTGGTCCTGGAGAAAGAGTAGTTACTCACCTGTAACAGGTGTTCTCCAGGAGCAGCAGGAATCAGTCCTCACTACCCTCCCTCATCCCCTTGGAGTTGCAGTCCTTCTTATTGCATATTTTTGCTAACTTTTTGCTGTCTTTCCGCTATGTCATCAGACTGAGCAAGATGGCACCCTTGGGCGGGAAGGGGACCGCGCATGCGCGCTGCAATTCTCAAAGGCTTTCTTCGAAAGCTGGGGAAAATTGCTCCGCGAGGGCTCCGTCGGCGCTGACGTCACCCATAAGTGAGGACTGATTTCCTGCTGCTCCTGGAGAACACCTGTTACAGGTGAGTAACTACTCTAGCCTTGTCCAAGGGCATGGCATCAGCTATAGCGGCTTATCGGTTGTTCTGGCTGTGGGATTAGATGGCCGATGAGCTTTCCAAGACTCGCTTGGCTAAGCTTCCTTTCAAAGGGAAGCTTTTGGTTGGTGAGGTGCTAGACAAGTTGGTAAAGGAGCTCAATGACACTAAAGGGGCCGGCTACTAGATGATAAGCCGAAACCAGTTAGGGCGGAAGTCTCCATGAGGGGCCAGCCCCAGGATTTTTGTCGGTTCTGGGCAGTGCATTTTGCCTCTTTCCAGAGAGGCCATTACCTGAGTTGGGCTCAGCTCTTTCAAGGATCTCGATGGACAGGAGGGGGGCCCAGGAGGAAGTGATCCCGGTGGGTGGGTGTCTCCGGGAGTTTTACTTTGCCTGAGTCTTGATTACATCTGACCAGTGAATGCTGGAGGTCTGCAAGGGGTATGCACTCAAGTTTGCTCGGCCCCTCCAGTATGTCTTCATCACTTCGCCTTGCAGGGGATCCTGAAGGATGAAGGCCATTCGGAACACTCTGGGGCGGCTTTGGCAATTAGAAGCGCTGGTGGATGTGTCACCAGACCAGTGCAGGTATGGTTGATAGTCGATATATTTTGTTGTTCCCAAAAAGGAAGGCACTTTTCAGCCCATTTTGGATCTCAAGGATGTAAACCAGCATTGCACATTCCCCACTTTCGGATAGAAACTCTTTGGTCCATGGTAGTAGCCGTTAGAGAGGATGAGTTCCTCATGGCCCTCGATTTGACGGAGGCTTATCTACACATTCCAATTTGGTCTGAGCACCAGTACTTTCTGAGATTTGCAGTGCCATTTGGATATTTTCAATTCAGAGCATTGCTGTTTGGCCTGGTGACCTTACTGCACAAGTTCACCACGGTGATGGTAGGGGTGGCAGTCGTGTTGAGGAAGGAAGGCATCCCGCTGCAGCGGTACTTGGATGATTGACAGGTTTGGGCGAAGTCTCCAGAGGAGAGCAGAAGAGCCACAGATCGTGTGATCAGCTGTCTGCAGCGGCTAGGCTGGGTTGGCAATTTTGTCAAGGGCTTCATACAGCCAAGCCAGGACCTGGTGTACCTCAGGGCACATTTTCAGACTGACAGGTGTTGGGTCTCCCTACCTGTGGAGAGCGTGCAGTAAATTTAATGTCAGTTCCAGCAGTTTCTGCGGATGGCAGCTCCGACGGCACTATCTTCAGCATTTTGGATCTGTGGCGGTGGCGATAGATATGGTTCCCTGGGCGTACTCCCATACGTGACTGCTATAGTGGGCACTTCTACAACGATGGTCTCTGCAGAGGCAGGCTCTGTCCAGGCAGTTGTCCTGTCCTTTGTACATGCGAGTGGCCCTTTGCTGGTGGCTGTGTTCAGACAAGCTGTTGATCGGAATGCCGCTAGAGTTAGCGGAGTAGATCTCGCTGATCATGGATGCCAGCCTGACGGGCTGGTGAGCACACTGTGAAATGCAGCTGACACAGGGCCTCTGGACAGCAGGGGAGAGTCAATGGCCGATCAACTGATTGGAGATGCGAGTGGTGCTCTTGGCCTTGCAAGTATTCCACCCGTTCGTACACGGGAGGACAACAAGTGTTCTCCTTCAATGCAACCATGGTACATCAATCATCAGGGTGACACCGGCAGTGTGCTCCTCGCAGACCACTTGGGACTGCTTCCATTGTGGGCAGAGTTGAATGTGTAGGCCCTCTCCACAGTGCATGTGGCTGACAGGGAGAATGTGCAGGCTGATCATCTCAGTTGATATCAGCTGGATCCCGCCAAGTGGTCCCTCAACGACGCAGTGTTTGCCTGGATAGTGCAGTGCTGAAGTCAGCCGGTCATATTCTTGTGGCGATCTTTGAGAATACGAAGGTGGCTCGGTTCTTCAGCAGAAGGCGAGAAAGAATGTCAGAGGGCCTGGATGCGCTGATGCAGTAGTGGTCGTTGGGCGGCCTACTGTATTTGTTTCCGCTGTGGGCACTGATAGGTCGCCTGGTGCAGATGATTGAGGCTCATCGAGGTCTGGTGGTCTTGATAGCCCCAGATTGGCCGCTTTGACCTTAGTACATTGACCTGCTGCGGTTGAAGGCCAACCATCCATGGTGCCTTCGGTTTGGGCCGATTTTCTAGTATAGGAGCCCATTTGGATGCCGCAGGTGGATTGATTCTCACGGCTTGGCTCTTGAGAGGGCGAGGCTGAAGAAGAGAAGCTACTCAGGCCCCCGTGATTATAGCTGTTGCGGGCACGGAAGTGCTCCACATCTTTGTCTTACATCCAAGTTTAGAGAGTGTTTGAGGACTGGTGTGCGAAACGTGGATGTTGGCCTCTGGCAGTGTCTTTGCCGGAGATTCTGGTGTTTCTATGGGTGGGTTTGGAGAAAGGTTTGGCCTGTAGCTCCTTGTGGATACAGGTGGCATTGCTTACCTGGTATCGGGAGCACGTTCGGGGTCAGTACCTGGGGGCCCATTTGGATGTGGTACGGTTTCTTTGAGCGGTGAAGCACGTGCGACTCTCGGTGCAGTCTTTGGTTCCATCCTGGGACCTGAATCTGGTGGTATCACCGCTGACAGATGCCCCATTTGAGCTGATGAGTGGCTCAACTTTGAAGGATTTGATGCTGAAGACTGTTTGTTTTTAGAGGCCATTTGTTCGACGTGGAAGATTTCGGAGCTCTAGGCCTTGTCGTGCAGGGAGCCGTTCCTCACGATGTCTAAGGAGAAATTGGTGTCATGTCCGGTGCCCTCTTTCCTACCCAAGGTAGTTTTGGCCTTTCATCTCAATCAGCCAGTGACTGCCCGTATTTTCAGGCAGTGGTTCTGAGAGGGGACTGATCAGCAACTGAACTTGTTGGATGTGCACAGAGTTCTGAAAAAGTACTCTGCTCGAACAGACTCCTTTCGCAAGTCAGATCATTTATTTATCCTCTTTGAAGGGCCGCAAAAAGGGGAAGCTGCATCCAAGGCCTCTATTGCGCGATGGGTTAATAAGGCGATAGCAGCAGCTTACCTTTTGAAGTGTCGGGAGTTGCCCATGGTATTGCGGGCGCATTAAACTCAGGCACAGGCCACTTTGTGGGTGGAGGCTGGCTTGATCCCACTGATTGAGATCTGCTGCATGGCAACGTGGTCATCATTGCATACCTTTGTATGACATTATCGCCTAGATGTTCAGGTGGCGGGGGAGGCCCGTTTTGGAGCAGTGGTATTTCAGACCGAGTTCACGGGTCCTTCCTGGAGGTAGTACTGCTCTGGTACATCTCAAGAGTCTGGACTGGACTGGAGGTGATAAGGGAAAATTTTGGACTTCCCTGATAATTTGCTTTCCTTGAGTCCCTCCAGTCCAGTCCAGAACCCACCCTGGTGTTTCTGTTTATTAGGATGGCGATCTTGGCTTAGAAGAATACATCATATTAGGTTGGACCAGGAATAGTTTGCAGCCACCTTAGGGCGCAAGGTCTCCAGTGGAGTCCTGTGGTCTGCAAAGAAAAAAAAGGAAAAAAAAACATAAAAAGTAATATGGAGTTGTTCAATTCTTTTACTGTTTGCGACCTGATACCTCCATCAGATGAAGAGGGAAACTACATAGCAGGAGCTGCTCATCTGTGCAAGGCGTATCTCCAGGAACAAGCAGGAATGAGTCTTCACATATGGGTACGTCGGTACCGACGGAGCCTGCGCGGGAACGCTTCCCAGCCTCCAATCAGAAAGCTTTTGGAAGCATCCCACCACGCCTGCGTGCTGCCTTCCCGCCTTTCCCAACTGCCTCTCCTCAGTTTTCGTTTTTCCGCGGAGCCGGCAGGACGTCGTCCTGTCACCGCAGAAAATTCTTCTTTTTTATTTTTAGTTTTCTTGTGGTCGCGGCTGTCTTCCCGATGCCACCGGTACTGCTGGTGTTTTCTTTTCTTCTAGTGTCCCACGGTGCGTTAGGCCTCTAGGCCTCCTCTCTTTTTTCCTTCATGGAACCGCGGGACATTTTCCTCAAGAAATGTTCACCGTCGGGCGGTACAACTTTATCTTTAGACCCTCGAAATCGGTGTCTAACCTGTTTGGGTCCTGACAACAGTTTAGTAAGAAGACGTCTTCAACATCGAGAATCCCTCGATACATGGTGCCCCTCCAACCCCTGGGTACCGTCCACTTCTTCTTTCACGTTGAATCAGGTAACCCACAAACAGTCTGTCAAGACTAGCCAGTCCTCGAGTGGTAGGTCTCATGCACAGCATGTAGACAGCTCCGGCTCTGCCCTCGATGGCCTCCTGGCTTCAAAACCCCGGCGGGAGTCTTCGGTCTTCAAAGCGTGTAAGGGGTATCGGGTTGTTCCTGGGGCTCACCCCCCACAGAACATACCTGAGCCGTGCACGGTGGTGGCATCCACTTCAAGCGGTACCGATACCCCTGCATCGGCGCTGGTGTTGGATGAAATACTCCTCACTAGGGATCGTCATCTGACCACCTCGGTGCCTTCGGGACCGTTGGATACGTGCCAGATTGACTTTCCATCATCGGTTCCAACACCGATACATCCACCGATGTCAGAACCTTCCAGATGTGCATAGACAGTCTCGCTTACTTCGATGCCGAGTCTGGAATCGATCTCTAGTTTAGAGAACTGGGTACCGACTCGCCTTGGTACCGTCTCGGAGCGGTACCGAAGGTTCGGGTCCGATGTCTCGGATCTGCAACTCTCGGTTCCCCTGAGGCCGATTGAGTTGCCACTGGTAGACCTTCATTCACCGGTATCATACAGGGTACCGATGCCAGCACCGATGTCTTCATCACCCTTACAGTCGGTGTCATCCAGGCTTCGCTTTTCAGCCTCCTTGCCCTCGATACCGAGCTTGGAATCCATCTCTAGTCTGGAAGACGAGGTACCAATAGTCTTTGGTACCAACACCGATAGATACCGGTGGCTGGGTACCGAGGATACCAACCGCAAGTTTTCGGGTTCCTCGATACCGATTGAAGTGTCACCGATGACTGCTCCGATGTCTTTGTCGAGTCCAACTCCGACATCGGTACCGGTCTCCACTTCAGTACCGGTATCCACAGTAGCATCGTGGCAAACTCCTACCATGCTTTTTTCAACAGCATCGCTCCATTCTATACCAAGCTTGGAGTCGATACCTAGCATGGATAATGTGGTAAGGACGGTTGCTGCTCCTAATTATCGGTACCAGCAACCATCCCTTAAGCATTCCACACTGCACCCTGCAGGATCATCTATTTCTATATATTTGGATAACTCTGTGGCTGCTCAGGCTAGTTCTTTAGATCTAACCTGTCCAAGGGAGATTCCTGTCAGGAATCCCTCTTTTCAGAGTTTCCTCCTGGATATGGCAAGATTCCTTGCCATTCCTATTCCAGGACATGATCCTGCACAAGGCTCTGTTTCTACCAATGCAAAGGACCATATAATGCTTCCCTTGCATCATTCCTTGCAGGATATCCTTCTAGGAATGTGGGAAACACCTTTACGGGTACCCCCACCCCCCAGAACAACTGATCTTTTATATCAGGTGCTCCCCTCTCCAGGGTTTCTGAAGACTCAACTTCCTCATCATTCCATAGTTGTGGAATCAGCAATGAGGCGGGTCAAGAGTAAGAAAAAGCACTCTTCTTATCCGCCAGGTCGTGAGTTTAGGACACTAGATGCCTTTGGACGTCAAACCTTCGAAACATCTATGCTTTCTGCAAGAATTCTCTCATATATTTTCTATATGAGTCTTTCTCTGGAGGAAGTCACAAAGCAATTACATCTTTTGACTCCTTTCCTTTCAGTTTCCAGGAGTACAGACCATTCTTCGCTGCTTCAGCATCTCCAGAATATCTCTTGGTTTCTTTCTCGTGCTTCCCTAGACTCTTTTGAGTCTGTCAGCAGGACTTCTGCTATATCTATAGGGGCACGACGTAGAGCCTGGCTCCAAGCTTCAGATTTGGCTAACTGGGCACAACAACGACTGGGACATACTCCTTGCACTGGAGACAATCTATTCAACAAAGAGTCTTTGTCAGGTTACTCAGTTGTCCACTGATTTACCTGTCAGCAAGGGTCCTTCTTCTGTCCCAGTAGGTAGGAAATGTCCTACCAAACTTTCTTCCCACAGGAGAAGAAGGTTTTATTCCTCATTTGCCCATCATACAGATGTTCCCCTACAGGGGAGACATTATCCTGGTCTAAAGAATCCAAATTTTCACCAGGCTTAGCAAACCCGGCCTCTGCAGGGTTTCTCATCAATCATCATCACATGCTAGTGACCCTTGGGGTTAGAATCTAGAGTTGCTTCTTCTCAACAGAGGCAACCTATCACTTTATTCTAACCTCTACGCCTGGATCTCTTTCCAAAAGACATCCATTTTTTATATGAGCTATCAGAAGATTCATGCCTATACTCACAGGTTTCTCCTCTTCTCTTGCAGAGAAAGAGGTCTGACCACTATCAAAGGATAGTTCCTGTGCTAGCATGTATTTTTTCTTTTTACAGACTTAGTACATGGTAAGTCGTCTTCTTCTTTAGCTCTATTCTCTTCACCCTCTTACCACTGTAAGAGCAAACTTATTTATTAGAGGGTTTTCTTCTCAACCCTTCTAAGTTTGTCACTTTCCAGTGCGGAGTTTCTCCCCTGTCTTGATTTTACTTGAACACAGTTTATCAGACATGTACAGAGTTTTCTAATCTTGTTCTGTCTGTTCTTTCTCTTTTTTAATTAGTAATATTCTTTCTGCTGTCTGGTCAGCAGCTGCCTATGCAGGAGCCTTAATATTTGGTCCACTGATTCTTGCCCACAAGCAACCAGATTGTAATCCTTTAACATTCTATCTGGTCTTAGTAGTGGCTCCAAGTCAGTGTTTTTTCCATCTATCTTGGAGATTATCCCACTACAAGCTTCTGGGTTGCTCTTCTATTTCTGCCATCTCCATCCCCTGGATTTGGCAGCATAGTGGGCTGCGATACTGGCTCTAATAGCCAGTCCTATCTCCTTATTCTCCTGCATCATGCTCTCTGCAATCCTACAGAGAAGCTTTCCACTATGGGCCCTTGCTAGAGAGCATGGGATTTTTTTCTCCAACAGCTATTTTAGATGGTTGGAAAAGGCTTTTCAGTCATGTCTCCCATGACTAGAAGGATCTCCCTTCTTTTGCTATCTCCTTTTGCCATAAAGGACATAAGCCTTCTCTTACCTAAGAGCTTAAGGAATTACCAATTCCCTGCTTTGGTCCATTGCATTCCCAATTGCAGATATGCTCTTTCTCCTTGCAGCTCGTCCTCATGGTAAGAACGCATGACACCTTTTGCCCTTCATCAGGTCAACATGGTACCTCATCCTTTTCTGTCTTCTATCTACTTACTATGCTAGAGTCTTGAATGACTCCGGACTTGCTCATTATAGATGGATTTTATCCTCTATTTCTTATGTAACCATCCTGGTTCTTTTCACTAGCTAGCATCCTTGCGGATCATAACCAGGGGGAATAGATTCTCTATTTATCTTCTCAAGTAGGTTGCTCCTTCTTGCTTTAGATGAATCTTTCCTCTCCACATGTCTGATGTGAAGACCACTCTGTAGGCATATATCTGTCTGTTTAATTGCAGACACCCACTTTTAGGCCTACATATTCAGTTTTTTCTTGGTGTGTATTCTACACCCTTCCATATCTCACTAGATATATTCTTATATGTCTATTCATATATCTATATATCTATATCTATCTATCTATAGATAGATAGATATATGTATCTGTCGAGATATTCCATTATAGATAGATATGTCTCCACATACTTATCTATCTAACTGTCTATATTCATATAGCTTCTGTTTCTGACAGAAGGGGTTTTTTCCCATACCTCTGCTATCCAGCAGGTTTGGGTTTCCACACAGACAACCACTCCTGTGGTACTCAACAATTTTTATACCATAACCTAACGGTTTAGGTACCCCTGAAGCTCTCCATATCTAATATCTCTCCTAGCTTACCCCAGTTAAGAGAGATATTGTAGATCTTCAGTTAATCACAGGCTTAATGCCTCAGGCATTTGTCCTATCTTCATGGGATACAAGGGGTTCCTATACCCTTTTTCCCCACAAGGACTGTACCTGTTTGTCCAAATCGGTTAGCCTTTCTCATTTTGCTCCCAAGAGTGATACTCTGCCGTCAAAAGAGTTTGGTTTTTACCATACAGCTTTCCGCTGAAGGCCCATCGTTTTTATACTACCCCAGTTTCTCCTACTAGGGGTGCCTGTTACCTTTCAGAATTTGACCTCCTCTGTTTTCCTACAGGTTTATTACCTCCACTTTACAATGAGGTCCTCTTTACGGTTCCTCTACTGGGTTCCCAGTAGATCCATGAATCTCCATATTCATATGCAATCCTGTTAGCGGAGGTCCATATTGCAGTATTTTTGGCAGTATCCTTCATAACAATCAATATCCACACATGGACTCCTCTCCTGCAGTCCTGTGCTAAGTTAGCTGTTCCACAGCATCTTTTTTCTTCAACTCCTACCTCCCATCCCCAGGATGCCTGGTGTTGTGGGAAATAGCATGTTCCAACCTATGACATGCTCGGTCTCCAGGCATCTCAGCTTGGGAGTCCCATATGTGAAGACTCATTCCTGCTTGTTCCTGGAGATAGCACAGTTACTTACCTGTAACAGGTGATCTCTGGGAACAGCAGGAATTAGTCTTCACAACCCTCTCAACTCCCCTAGGAGTTGTATCTCTCTGTCTATCTTTCCTTTCTCTCTCTCTTTGTCTCAGCTTTCAAACTTAACTGAGGAAAGGCAGTTGGGAAAGACGGGAAGGCAGCACGCAGGCGTGGTGGGATGCTTCCAAAAGCTTTCTGATTGGAAGCTGGGAAGCGTTCCCACGCAGCCTCCGTCGGTACCGACGTACCCATATGTGAAGACTAATTCCTGCTGTTCCCAGAGATCACCTGTTACAGGTAAGTAACTGTGCTTTCTCAGGAGCAGGTTGAATTTGTTCTGGCAGTTGTTTTTTGTGATCCTTCCCTGTTTGTTTGTGGAGTCTGCTTTGTCAATAGGATACTGAGCATGAAGGGAGGTGCCAGCTGTCTATATGGTGTGATGACATCAAGACGTGGCATGCTCAATCTCCAAGTTGTGGGTGGAGGGTGACAACTCAAGAGTCTGGACTGGACTGGAGGAACTCGAGGAAAGCAAATGAGTTAAGTCCTAATTTTCCCTTCTTGCATGGAAAATATTCTTTACATACAAAAGGTGCTTTCTAAAATTGCCCACAGAAAGTGGAGTCAAGCACTGAAGGTAGCACACAGGGATAATTCTCCGGGAACAAGCACAAAGTCAGCCCTTACATATGGGTGACGTCAGCGCCAATGGAGCCTGTGTGGATCCACTCCCCAGCTTTCAAAGAAAGTCTATGGGAGTTACACTGCGCATGCATGGTCACCTTCCTGCCCAAGCTGCCATCTTGCCATAGTCTTCTTTTTTCCATTGAGCCCTGCAGTCGTGTTGTCTATGCATCCCAAACAAAGTTGATTTTTTTCAGACCATTCTTCGGTGTTTTTCTTCTCGATTGCTTTGGTTCAATCACCTTCCACCGCCTGAGTCCTCTTCGGCATCGTGATTTTCGCTTGGGTAATTTTTCATTATTTTAGCGTTTTCCTGTTTTGGCCTGTGGGTTTTTCTATTCGCAACCTCGCTGGTCGATACATTGGAGTTTGATCTTGCGGGTCTCGTTTTTCCTGCTATGTCTTTGACCAGCAGTTTCAAGCAGTATGGCAAGTGCAGTCGCACTATGTCTCAAACAGACTGCACAGTACCTGCATCAAATGCCTCGGGACAGACCATGACGTGACATCCTTCCTGCTTTGCCTCCTGATGTTGGCTAAGACCCAGAAGGAACACGAAAGGCAGCAGTGTGAGCTGTTTGATAGGTCTGGCTTGGGTTCGGCATTGTGGGCGGAATCCCTGCCTTCGACTGCGGTGCCAGCGACGTGGCGTTGTATGCCCGGGCTCGGTCAGAGCCCAGAGATCATTGGCATCGGAGTTATCGTTGGAGGATCGCCCCCACACACAAAAAGCTTCATCAAGGGCTGACCCAGGCCCGGAGAGTAAGTCATAGAAACATAGAAAAATGACAACAGAAAAAGACCACATGGCCCTATCTAGTCTGTCCTTCCATATCAACAACTGCAATAGTCCCCTTTTTTTCCTTTAGAGATCCTCTGTGTTTGTACCATGCTTTTTTGAATTCAGATATTGTCCTCATCTCTACCACCTCCACTGGGAGACTATTCCATGGATCCACCACTCTTTCCGTAAAGAAATATTTCCGCATATCACGCCTGAATTTATCCCCTTTCACCCTCATCCCATGTCCTTTCATAGCAGAACTTGCTTTCAAATGAAAGAGGCTCTCCCCCTGTGCATTTATGCCATGAAAGTATTTAAACGTCTCAATCATATCACCTCTATTCTGCCTTTCCTCTAAGGTGTACATATTAAGATTCTTAAGTCTGTCCTCATATTCTTTATAATGAAGACCACTAACCATTTTAGTAGCCACCCTCTGTACTGACTCCATCCTGTTTCTATCCTTTTGAAGGTGCGGTCTCCAGAATTGCACACAATACTCCAAATGAGGTCACACCAAAGACTTATACAGAGGCACTATCACCTCCTTTTTTCTGTCCTCTGTGACCCAGCCAAGGAGCCTTTGACTCAACGTGGGGGATGACAGATGGGAGTGCCCATTGAAGCAGCCTTGGAGAGAGGAGTCTCCTGTGGCATTGAGATTGATGTGATTTCCATCCACTGCATCACCATTTGGGATTCCCCTGTCAGGGACCCGAAACCAGCCTTGATGTCCTTGGGGCTGGTGCAGGCTGCAGAGCTGTCTGGCATCAAGGCCAGGATGGCAGCCCTGGAGCGCACACTCTATGTTCTTAGAGGTGCAGCGGGGCCTGACTCCTGGTCACTCTGGGTCATTGGTGCCCCTCACGAGGACATCCTTGATGAGGACTTCCCCTGAGAATGCTCCTCCCATTCTCGAGAGGTTGGTTCAATCGGTGTTGAAGCAGTTGTCGACTGACACAATGCCACAGGACCTCCGATGCCGGGAATCGTTGACACCGGGTCGATCTGACAACCATGGGGCGCTTGCTGATTCCTCCAGCTCTGAGTTGGCGTGGGAGACTGATGAAGATTTCCCCGACACCGTACTCCACCTGGACATTCCCTCTGACCTCTCTCTGCCCCATCATCGGTGGAGGTCCCCTCCAGAGGATCTTGCCGCCTTGAGGTTTGTGAGGAAGATGTCCCAGGCACTCTCTTTTGTGGCTTTACCTGAAGATGAGCTGCATGCTGAGGATCTCGAGATCCTCCAGTATGAGGACCCTCCTCAGGAGGCACTGACAGTGCCTGTGCCCCCAATTCTGGAGCAGCTGCTGTTGAGTATGTGGGAAACCCCAGTGATGGTGCTGATTGTGAACCGTCGACTCAATTTGCAGTATTGAGTTGGCAGCTGCCCCGGGATCCAGAAGACACAACTGCCACACAATGGTGGAGTCTGCTATGCATCATATTACGAGCCAGAAGACTCACTTCTTGGTGCTCCCTGGCAGGGAGGACCTACCATGGATGCCTTTGGCAGGAAGTGTTTCCAGGGCTCAATGTTCACAGCCTGGATCCAGGCTTACTAGCTGTACATGGGCATGTACCTGAGGGACCTGGCAAGGCAGCTCACTGGATTCTTGGCTGGGCTATAAGGTGAACCCCTTAAGCACTTCAGGACCCAAGTTTCAGACTCTGACAGCCTTTGACGGCTTAGAGTCGGTGGCTCAGGTAGGGCCCGCTGCCTTGCCTGGCTACAGTCCTCCGACTTGGAGCAATGGGTTCAGGACAAGTTGGCTGACATCCCATGCCGGGGGGATAACCTCTTCGGCAAACCCATGACGGAGAAGGCTGACTAGTTGGAGAAGGAATTAATGACCAGAACCAGGCTGTCCAAGAAAAGTGCCTGATCCTTCCTGTAGGAAGACTTCAGGGAAAAATTCCTTCCACCTGAAAACCAAGAAGGCTTACGGAAACTACCCCAGGTTTCAGGCCTATCCCGCTCCCCCTAAGGGGCAGCAGATCAAGGGTCAGGGGCACTGCCCCTGTAGGCCAAAGGCTCCCAAACCCCAAATAGCGCCCCAGCTGCAGCCTGGCAGGAGTTTTTGACTCCTTGGACATAGCCTCCCTCCCTCAGGAGGTAACAGGCCCAAGGTTCACGGGAGGGCAGCTGGTCCACTTTGCACACCGGTGGCCCTGTATCACCATGGACACTTGCGTGTTGCAGGTAGTCAAGGAGGGATATCTCCTCTACTTTGTTCAGTGGCCTCCTCCCTTGTTCCCAGGGGAATCACCCATGGATTCCTTGCACAGGGAGCTCCTGCAGAAGGAGCTCGGGTCTTTACTTGAGGATCAAGCGGTAGAACGTGTCTCCCACCACCTTCACGGCCAGGGATTTTATTCCCGCTACTTCTTGGTCCCCAAGAAGACAGGGGGCTTCAGGCCCATCCTGGATCTTTGGGATCCTCAACCGCTTCCTGGTCAAGGAAAAGTTCAAAATGGTATCCCTTGGAACCTTGTTGCCTTACCTCCTGCTGCAGGGAGATTGTCTAGGCTCCTTGGATCTCAAAGATGCCTATACCGACTTCCTGATCCATCCTCTGGTTCGTCATCGGGGGCCACCACTATCAGTACAGCGTGCTCCCCATTTGGCTTTGCTTCAGCCCCTCGAGTGTTCACAAATTGCCAGCTCCTTGAGGTGTTCATGTTCCCATATCTGGATGACTGGCTTATGCAGGCCGGCTCACCAGAGGAAGTGCACAATGCGACACAATGCATTCTAGGCCCACTGCAGTACCTTGGCTTTGTGGTGAACTTCCCAAAATTGCACCTCTTCCCTACACAGTGCATGGAGTTCATCGGGGCCCTGTTGGATTCCATCCGGGTGAGAACCTTCCTGCCACTGGATCGGGTGCAATGCCTCGCCGCCCTGGCGCGAGAGGTACAGAGTGGTGCACCATTGACAGTCTGGATGATGCTCCGCCTCTTGTGGCACATGGCATCCACCGTCCACATCATCCATTTTTCCTGCCTGCGCATGCGGCAGACTCAATGGATGCTCAGCGCCCATGGGATGCAAGTTTCAGGTTGCCTAGAGGACCGCATCTAATTCACACTGGCCTTAGCAACTTCTCTGACCTGATAGCAGGACCATCTCAACCTCAGAGCCAGCCTGCCCTTCCAGGCCCCGCCAATGCAGTGTATCCTCACCACGGACACATCAAAGCTGGGCTGGGGGGAGCCCACTGTGATCACTTGCAGTCGTAAGGACCATGGTCACCAGAGGAGAGTGCCTCTCAGATCAACCTGCTGGAGCTCCGGGTAGTCTCTCATGCCCTGCAGGTCTTCCTGGATCATTTGGAAGGACATGTGGTTCAAGTCCAGATGGACAACCAGGTAGCGATGTATTACATCAACAAGCAGGGAGGCACAAGCTTGTACCACCTCTTTTGGGAGGCGGTGCGCCTCTGGAACTTGACAGGAAGGAACATCTCCCTCAAGACGATATACTTGCCAGGCTAGGACAGTATACTGGCCGACCACCTAAGTCGCATCCTCCAACCCCTCTAGTGGAGACTGAACCGATCGTACTATGGGAGATCTTGCGGCGATAGGGCACCCCGGAAATTGACCTCTTCACCAGTCCAGAGAACGCACATCTGCCACGCTTCTGCACTCAGAAGCTGGCCAGGAGGCAGGAGTCAACAGATGCTTTCCTTCTCCCTTGGTCTCGGGGCTTTCTGTATTATTTTCCACCAACCCCCTGGTGCCTTGGGCCCTCCTCAAGATTCAAGCAGAGGTGGCCTTCGTCATCTTCATTGCATCCAGGTGACCCAGGCAGCCCTGATTTCCCCTTGCTCCTACAGCTGTCCCAGTGGGACGCTTGGCTGCTGGGGAGTGCCCCAGATCTGCTGTCCCAGGAGGATGGGATGTTGTAACACCCCAACCTCCAGTCCCTGGTGCTGATGGCCTGAATGCTGAGAGGCTGACCATTGTGCATCACCGCCTCAGTCAGTGGAAGATATCTTGCTGGCTTCGCGTAAGGACTCTGCGTGATGGGCTTATGCCTTCAAGTGGCATAGGTTTTCCTACTGGTGTGCAGGGGAAGGCCTTAACCCTTTTTCCTGCACAATGTCAGAGATATTACGATACCTCTTGTATTTGTCAGGGGCTGGCCTGAAGTCCAACATGGTCAGAGTGCACTTCTGTGCCATCTCTGCTCATTACCATGGGGTGGATGGTCAGGCCATATTGGTACACCCCCTGGTGGGCCGGTTCATGCGAGGCCGCCTCCTCTCCTAGCCCCCGATCTGCCTGCCGCCGGTAGCATGGGACCTCAATGTAGTGTTGGGGAAGCTCATGACCCTGCCTTTGGAGCTCCTGGCTACCTGCCATCTCAAGTACCTCTCTCGGAAGGTCGTATTCCTGGTGGCGCTCACCTCGGCCAGGTACGTGAGTGAATTGCTGGCCCTGGTGGCACATGCGCCTTATAGCCAGGTTCCACAGGAACAGGGTCATCCTTTGGATGCACCCTAAGTTCTTGCCAAAGGTGGTCTCTGCATTCCATTTGAATCAGGGGGTAGTATTGCCCACCTTTTTTCCCAGAACTCACTCCTCCAGGGCGGAGGCCTCTCTGCACACACTAGACTGCAAGCATGCCCTGTCCTTCTATATCCAGAGGACGCAACCCCATTGCCACTCACCGCAGCTTTTTGTCTCATTTGATCCCATTCGACTTGGGGTTGCAGTCTCCAAGTGCACCTTCGCATGTTGAGTGGCCGATTGCATTTCTTTTGCCTTTCAACAGGCGGGGCTCTCACTGGAGAATCATGTGATGGCTCACAATGTTCGGTCTCTCAATGTGCGTGCCATGGCAGCCTCAGTGGCCAGCTTGCGGTCTGTGCCCTTGCTGGACATCTGCCAGGACGTCACCTGGTCCTCTGTCCACACCTTTGCTGCACACTACTGTTGGGAGGAGACCTCCCGGAGGGTTAGTGCCTACGGCCAGGCTGACCTCCGCCACCTCTTCAGGGAATAATGCAAATCCTTCCCTCCAGCCCCCTGTGTCCAGGCTACCAGAGTGAGAATTGTATCTTTGCTGCTGCTGCTGCAGTGTCAAACTTCCAGCCAACCAGCACTCCCTGCTGACCTTTACGGTCCGCTTTATGTGAGGACTGATTTCCTGCTTGTTCCTGGAGAAAGTGTAGTTCTCCGGGGACAGCAGGAATCAGTCCTCGCTACCCTTCCTCCTCCCCATGGAGTTGTTTTTCTTTTTTGCCGTCTTGTGTTATATCATACTGAGGCAAGATGGCACCTTTTGGTGGGAAGGTGACCACGCAAGCACGATGTAACTCCAAAAGGCTTTCTTTAAAAGCTGGGGAGTGGGTCTATATGGGTTCCGTCAGCGTCCTTCCATATGTGAGGACTGATTTCTGCTGTCCCCGGAGAACACCTGTTACAGGTGAGTAACTGCACTTTTTCCTAAATCTCTCTCTTCAATCTCTACAGTTAAAAGGTGTCTGCAAGCAATTAAATACATCTTGCCAAAGGAGACAGCTGTGCAAATACTTGTTAAGTGGTATAATGCCCTCAATGCCCCAGGGGGCCCCAGCAATCATTCTGAGTGGAGCCTGTTTGTGACTTGTCTCATGAATATGATGGGATACAACACAGACAGATTAGCCTGGACACGGAATGTAAGTACGACCATGAGGTTGTCTGTTTGTTTCAGAATAGAAGCAAGCTTTCTAGCATCATATTGCATTGGTTCAGGCTAAACTAATTTCATCTTATTGAACTAAATTTAGAATTTTCTGGTTTGTGTTCTTCAAATTGTGAAGTTGGAGTTGAATGTATTTGCAGCAAAAATTTTTTGTGTCATAGTAATACTGATATGTCAACTGTTTGCGCTATGATGTTATCTTTGCATTCTCTCTCTGGGGATCTGTCGCAGTGTAATGCATTTCTTTGGCATGTGTAGATACAGTAAGTAAATAGAAGTAGATATGTTAGCATCTAGCTAGGTATTCCTAGTGACATATTTCTAAATGGCAAATATATACAGATATCTATACAGGGATTCAAAAATTCCTTCAGGACTTATTCACCATGGAAGAAACATACTCTCCTCCCTTCCTCTCTGCACTCTCCCTTTCTCTTCAATCTGCTTCTCGCTTATACCTGTACAGCCCACTTTCTTTCCTCTTCCATTCCCACCCAATGCTTGCAGCCCTGTTATCCTCTTGGTGAATCATCCTCCACTGCAATCCTGCTTTCAGTTGGTGTATCTCAGGGCTCTGTCTTTGAGACCCTTATTCTTTTCTCTATACTCAATCTCCAGGAACAAGCAGGAATGTAGTCTTCACATATGGGTATCGTCGGTACTGACGGAGCCTGCGTGGGAACGCTCCCCAGCGTCCAATAGGAAAGCTTTTGGGAGCATCCCACAGTGCATCCATGCTGCCTTCCCACCTTTCCCAACTGTCCCCTCTCCAGTTCTTCATTTTCCTTGCAGCTGACAAGGTCGCACATCCTATCACCGCAGAAAAATTCCGTCCTTATTCTTCTTTTTTGTGGTCGCATCTGCCTTACCTCAACGCTATACCGGTACCGCTGGTGGTTCTTTCCTTTTTTCTAAAAAAAAAAAAACCAAAACCTTTGTTTCTGGAGTCTTTCTCCAGTAATTTTCTACTCGGGTGCCATGCACCATTTTGGGCACTAGGCCCAACTTTTTCCTCAGAATGGAAAAACCCGCTTCGGGTTTTAAAAAGTGTTCTAAGTGTGGCGGTACCATCTCCGTCACCGACAACCATGAGTGGTGCTTCAAATGTTTAGGTCCCGACCACTCTATTTCAGAGTGTGTTGCCTGTGGAATGATGTCAAAAAGGGACCTGCAAAACCGAGCTGCTAAGCTCAGCACCCTTTTTCCCTCCGATGCAGCCTCCGTGGCATCGACATCCTCCGGGGCTTCATCCTACTCCCAAGGATCTCAGGTAACCAAACATAAATCTAACCGGTCCTCAAAGGGTAGATCTCCTTCTAAACATCGAGATGCTTCTGGCGTTGCCCTTGAGGGACTTTCACCAGCAAAATTGCCCTGGCGGGAGGCTTCAGCTTAAGAACATAAGATATGCCATACTGGGTCAGACCAAGGTCCATCAAGCCCAGTATCCTGTTTCCAACAGTGGCCAATCTAGGTCATACGTACCTAGCAGTTTCCCCAAAAGAGACAGGTTCTGCAATGCTTGTACCTAGGTCAAGCATTGATATCCTGGGTCCCTTCTTAATAATGGTTTATGGACCTTTCCTCCAGGAACTTGTCCAAACCTTTTTTAAACCCAGCTATACTAACAGCCTTTACTACATCATCCGGTAACAAATTCCAGAGTTTGATTACACGTTGAGTGAAAAAATATTTTCTTTTATTAGTCTTAAATAGTTTACCCTATAGCTTCATTGCATGTCCCCTAGTCTTCCTATATTCTGATAACGTAAACAGTCGATCTACGTTTACCTGTTCCACTCCGTTCATTAATTTATAGACTTCTATCATATTTCCCCTCAGCCGTCTCTTTTCCAGGTTAAAGAGCCCTAACCTTTTTAGCCTTTCTTCATAGGAGTATCCTTCCATCCCCTTTACCATTTTGGTGGCTCTTCTCTGAACCTTTTCTAATAACGCTATATCCTTTTTAAGATATGGCGACCAGAATTGCACACAATATTCAAGGTGCGGTCTCACCATGGAACGGTATAGAGGCATTATAATATCTTTTGTTTTATTTTCCATTCCTTTCCTTATCATACCTAGCATTCTATTTGCTCTCTTGGCTGCTGCTGCACACTGGGCCGAGGGTTTTAACATGTTATCCACAATGACGCCTAAATCTTTTTCCTGGGTGGTGGTTCCTAATGTGGAACCTTGCATTGTGTAACCATAGTTTGGGTTGTTCTTCCCTAGGTGCATATCTTTGCACTTGTCCACATTAAATTTCATCTGCCATTTTGATGCCCAGTCTTCCAATTTATCAAGATCCTCTTGCAATTTTCCACAATCCTCTTGGGTTTTAACAACTTTAAATAGTTTTGTGTCATCTGCAAATTTGATAACCTCACTTGTTGTTCCACTTTCCAGGTCATTTATGAATATGTTAAAAAGCAGCGGACCCAGCACAGATCCCTGGGGTACACCACTATTGTTTGTTTATGTTTATGTTTATTTCATTTGCTTAACCGCTCTTCAGTGAAAGTCAGAGCGGTGTACAATATATAAAACAACAGAGTAGGGCACTAGGCCAGAAGTATTGAAAGGAAGTTACAATTCTTAAATAGGAAAGAGAGAAGGCTAGTAAAGAGCAGTGGAATATAGGAGAGGAGGTTAGGGTCAGGGGGTGGGGAGGTTGAAGGCCAGGGAGAAGAGAAAGGTCTTTAGGTCATGTCTAAAGGTGCAGTGATGGGGTTCGAGACGGAGAGAGGTGGGAAGAGAATTCCAAAGGGCAGGGCCTGTGTAGAAAAAGGCGGAGGAACGGGTGGATTGGAGGTGGGCAAGGGAGGGAGGGGGAAGGCTAAGACGGTTGAGGTGAAAGGACCAAGGGGTGTGTCGAGGGGTATGGAAGTGGATGAGGTCTGCCAAATATTGTGGAGTGGAGGTGTGGAGTGCTTTGTGGACAAGAGTAAGTAGTTTGAACTGGATACAATAAGAGATGGGAAGCCAATGAAGCTGAAGGAGAAGGGGGGTGATGTGATCTTTAGGGGAGGAGTGAGTGATAAGCCGGGCGGCAGTGTTTTGAATTCTCTGAAGCCGGGTTAATTGAGACATGGGTAGACCAGAGAAAACAGAGTTAGAAAAGTCGACGTGGGACATGACAAGTGATAGAAGTAAGGTTGTGAGAGCGGAGGGAGAAAGGAAAGGGCGGATTGCATGAATTTGGCGAAGAAAAAAGGAGGAGGTCTTTGTGATGTGAGACACATGAGCGTGGAAGGAAAGGTCAGAGTCGAAGAGAACACCGAGGTAGCGGAAAGTGGAGACCAGAGATATGGGGGTGCCAGAGAAAGAGGGGGCTAATGAGGGGGATGGGCGACCGTGCAGAAACCAAATTGCAGTGGTTTTTGTGAGGTTGAGGTGAAGACAGTTCAAGGTCAACCAGTCAGTGACGGCGGTTAGACAGGAGTTAAGTGGAGTGAGATCAGGGCATAAAGGGGAGGTATGATGGAGAAGAACGATATCATCTGCGTAATAGAAAGCCGATATCCCAAATTGTTGTATCACCAGGGTGAGGGGAGCTAAGAAGAGATTGAAGAGGAGAGGGGCCAGGACAGAACCTTGGGGAACTCCACAGATATCTATTCACCTTTCTCCATTGGGAAAATTGGCCATTTAGCCCAACCCTCTGCTTTCTATCTTTTAACCAGTTCCTGATCCACAGTAGTACACTGCCTTCTATCCCATGACTCTTTAGTTTTGCCAAAAGTCTCTGTTGAGGGACCTTGTCAAAGGCTTTCTGAAAGTCCAGATACACTATATCAACCGACTCACCTTTGTCCACCTGTTCATTCACACTTTCAAAAAAACATAACAGATTAGTAAGACAAGATCTTCCTTGTCTAAAGCCATGTTGGCTGTCTCCCATTAGGCCATGACTATCTGCATGCTGAGTAATTTTATTCTTTATGATGGTTTCTACCATTTTTCCTGGTACTGACGTGAGGCTCACCGGTCTGTAGTTTCCCGGATCACCCCTCGAACCCTTTTTAAAAATTGGTGTTATATTGGCGATCCGCCAATCTTCAGCTATTAGAGATGATTTTAATGATAGCTCACAGATTACTAATAGCAGGTCTGCAATCTCATATTTCAGTTCTTTCAACACCCTTGGATGTATACCATCCGGCCCAGGTGATTTGCTACTCTTCAGTTTTTCTAATAGTTGTAATACGTCTTCCCGATGTATCGATATTTCCTTCAATTCTTCTGCACCTTTAAATACCACTTCAGTCATGGGTAACATCCCTACATCTTCCTCAGTAAAGACCGAATCAAAGAATTCATTCAGTCTCTCCGCTATCTCCTTGTCGCCTCTTAGTGCCCCTTTAACTCCTCTATCATCTAATGGTCCAATTGACTCTCTCACAGGTTTTTTGCTACGAATGTACTTGAAAAAATCTTTATTTCGTGTTTTTGCTTCCGCAGCAAGCTTCTTCTCAAATTCTCTCTTTGCCTTCTTTATCAATGCCTTGCATTTGACCTGCCAGTGCTTGTGCTGTTTCCAGGTTTCATCGTTTGGCTCTTTTTTCCATCTCCTGAAAGATGCTTTCTTGGCAACAAAAAAGCACTAACGTGGCTCCAGGATATTCACGAGGCTTCAACCTCGGCAGAACTACTGGTGCCATGCTCTGGGGTTCTGGCCGCTTGAACCGGCACTGATACCCAAGCATCGGCAGCATCGATAGACCAGCGATTCTTGGCTATTGAACGCAGTCTGGCGGCTCTTCTCACGGCCTCGATGCCCCTGAAACCGCTTCAGACAATTCAAACAGTACCAGCACCAACTGCATCGACATTGGCAGGTATTCTACCGGGACCGAGTCATGCGTCTCTATCTGGCATCGACAAGTTGGTACTGGACCACTCCGATCCCGACTTCGATCGGTACCGGTACTGTGCCTTGCATGATCACCCGGATCGGAGATACTTCTAATCCTCGGATGAGTCTGAAGACTCCGAAGGCTCTGCCGATACCAGAGTACTTCTTCCCGAGGATTCCTCTTCTCCTCAGCGTAGGATGTCTCCACTAGAGGATATGTCCTTTCAGGATTTTATCTGAGATGTGGCCCGAGGTCTTTCCATCACAGTGGCTCCTGAAAAAGAGCCTAGGGCAAAGGAATTAGAAATCCTACAATACCCTAAAGCTCCCAAGGAGGCAGCTACCTTACCTATTCATGAGAGCTTGCATGATCTTATGTTAAGGATGTGGGAAACACCTCTAACCACATCTCTTCATTCTCGAAGACTCGACACCATGTATTGAGTTCTTCCTTGTCCTGGGTTTCAGAAGACTCAATTACCACACCATTCCATGGTGGTGGAATCAGCCATGAGATGAAGAGTGCAAAAAGGCATGCATCTAATCTTCCAGGATGTGAGTGTAGGACTCTTGACGCCTTTGGATGTCGATCCTTCCAGGCTTCCATGCTTTCTGCTAGTATCAGTTCCTATATCTTGTATATGGGAAAGTTCCTTAAGGAAGTCACAGGAGACTTAGAGCTTATGAGCCCTCTCCTTCCTGATGATAAAAGGCAAGATTCTTACTCTTGTTAAAGATGCTCAGGATGTTTCCAAGTTTGTGAATCGTACAGCCTTTGACTACATTGAATGCATAAGTAGAACCTCTGCTATTTTCATAGGTGCCCGTAGAATTGCGTGGCTCCAGGCATCTGACTTAGAAATCTGGGTACAGGACAAACGGGGGAATATACCTTGCACAGGAGAGAATCTCTTTGGCAAGAATTGGCAGGAAAAAGCTAATGAGATAGATGGCGACAATATCACTTTGGATAGATTGTCCAAATCTACAGCTAATCCTGCGAGGAAAAGATCCTCTAAGAAACCATTCTTCAGTAAGAAGAAGAAGTTTTATCTCTCCTATACCCAGCAGGGACATCGTTCAGGTCAGTCTGCCCAAAAGGGACAGCAGCAACAACTTAAGCAACAAAGGAAGCCAAAAGCAGCTAAGCCTCAACTGGCTCAGCAGACTCAGCCTCCACAGGGTCTTTGACTCCTATCTAGAGAACTTTGCCTTTCTGGCGCTAAACGGCCCAGAACCCTCCAGCATCCCAGGAAGGTTGTCATTTTGCCCCCAGATGGTGTCAGATAACAGCAGAAAATTGGACTCTGTCTATTGTACGAGAGGGGTATAAGCTTCATTTCCTCAGCATGTCCACTCCTACACTAGTAAGACAGTTCAATTCTCAGACCTCTCCCAATGGCCTGTTAGGTCAAGAAGTCACCTATTGCTCCTTGCTCAAGGAGCAATAGAAGAGGTGCCCATTCCCCAACAGGGTACAGTGTTTTACTCCCCCTATTTTCTTATTCCAAAGAAAACAGGAGGACACAGACCCATTCTAGACCTCAGAGAATTGAACAAATTCCTGTTCAGAGAGAAGTTCAAAATGATTTCTCTAGAAACTCTCCTGCCATACCTTTGGAGTCAGGATTGGCTTTGTTCTCTAGATCTCAAGGATGCGTACCCTCATGTTCTCATCCATCCAAGTCACCGAAAGTTCCTTTGATTCCTTTTTCAGGGGAAGCACTACCAATACAGGGTTCTTCCTTTTGGCCTGGCTTTTGCACCAAGGGTGTTCACAAAATGCATGGTTGTGGTAGCAGCATTTCTCCGCACCCTGGGAATATTCGTCTTCCCTTACTTAGACGACTGGCTCATTCGAGCCCCTTCAGTGCCAGAGGCCAGGGTTACTTTGTCTTGCACAATGCGCATCCTTCAGTATTTGGGACTTGTCATAAACTTCCCAAAGTCCAACCTTGCTCCCACTCAATCCCTAGAGTTTATAGGAGCTCTTCTGGATACCAGACAGACAAGGGCCTTCGTTCCACAGCCCTGCTGCCTTCGCATTGTACACTTAGCTTCCCAAGCAGTGCTAAAACCTCACCTCACTGCTCAGGAAATGTTACAGTTGCTAGGTGTGCTTTGCACAAATCTATTAAGCTATGTTTGGGCTCCTGTCCCTCATATTTCTCTTAATATGAATGGAAACAGGTAGATGCGACTTGACCCGCCCATAGGGGCTAAGGAGTAGTGACCGTTCTGGGCCCTTCTCTTCAAGTGGGCCATAGGTAAATTGGACCTGTAATTTCACCAACAAATCTCGCCCCAACAAATTCACAGGGCAATGTGGGGCAAATAGAAAAGAATGGCAAACCTGCTGATCTCCTAGTCTCAGGGAAACTGGTGTGGTCATGTAAAATGTAAGAGGTTTACCATCAAAACCAGTGGTAGTCATTTTCTTTTTGCTTAGCTGACATCCGTGTGGTAAAGCAGTTAACACAGAGGAAGTAGCTCCCGTATCTATCTAGTAACATTTCGGTAGGCTCATTGACGGGGAGCCAGCAGTAACAAAGTTCTGTAAATAGGCAAAAGGATGACTTGCAGGGAATAGCTTCAGGAGGATGTGACTGTCATACAGGCTTTACCAATGTGTTTGTTCCAGCTATGCAACAGCCCCATCAAGCGGCTGCATCTGACGCCTCATGAAATGGCCACTGGTCGGCGCATGCGCACATCTCAGTTTTTGCAGTCATTGGTCCCGGTCCATGATAGTCTCTCTTCTTACCTTGCAGGACTCCGGATCGCACTTCAAGAAATTGCTGACTGTGTAGCAACTGCACAGTCTGTATCCAGTTCACCTTTATCACCTTGTTTTCCCATAGGAACCACTGTTTATAAAAGAAATTGTGTTCGCACATCCTGGGACTGCCCTACTTTCTCAGGACCTCACATTGTTACTGCTGCCGCCCCCTCGGCTTAAGGGAACCTAAAGATATGCCAAACCGAAGTCACTTTCCTGGGGTTCTCGGTAGGTGAGGGAGTGCTGTCTCTCACAGAAAAGACCAAACAACACTGTTTGCAATTGCAGCTACCTAAAACTGTTAAGGAATTACGATCACTCCTCGGCATGATCAACTTCTGCCGAGATTGGGTCCCCGGTCACAGTCAGTGCACACATCTCTTTCGCAAATACTTGAAAGGGGGGGTTAAAGGGTCTGCTGCTATCAGCTTGTCTGACCCTGATCAGACCTTGCTGCAGTCCCTTTTGACTGATGGGTCAAAGTTGCCAAGTCTCTGGCTCCCCGTCAGGGAATCGAACCCCGGTCTCCTGCGTGACAGGTGGGGATACTTAGGCCACATGGCATCCACCTTGCATGTGGTTCCTTATGCTCGCCTCCATATGAGGGCAGCCCAGTGGACCTTATCCACTCAGTGGACTCAGGCGTCAGGTTGCCTGTCAGACAAAATAGCAAACTCTGATCGCGTTATTTTGTCCATCCAATGGTGGCAGTCACCCAAAAACCTTCTGGTGGGGTCTCCTTTTCAGCAACCCCCACACCAAGCCACTCTAACAACAGATGCTTAACAGGTGGGTTGGGGAGCCCACCAGCGTGGCCTCTCTACCCAGGGTACCTGGACTCCACAGGAGGCCTATCTCCATATCAACCTCCTGAAGCTCAGAGCAATCTTCCTTGCTCTAAGAGTATTTCACACCCAGCTCAGCTGCAAAGACAGTCCTAGTTCAAACGGACAATCAGGTAGTCATGTTCTATGTGAACAAGCAGGGGGGAACAGGCTCTCTGTTCCTGTGCAACGAAGCTTTGCGACTATGGGCCCTCGCCAGAGAGCATCAGATTCATCTCCTTGCGGTGTATCTTCCAGGCATTCAAAACTCTTGGGCAGACAAACTCAGTTGAATTCTGCTTCCACATGAATGGTCCCTCCATGCAGACCAGGTGGCTCAAATTTTTCAAATTTGGGGAACCCCGGTCATAGACCTCTTTGCAAGTCTGTTGAATGCCAAACTTCCCCGGTTCTGTTCCAGAATTCCGGCTTGAGGTTGTCAGGCCAGGGATGCTTTCCTCCTTCATTGGGGTCAGGGCTTCCTGTATGCCTTTCCACCCATTCCCCTAATTCCCAAAACCCTGTTCAAGCTTCAGAGAGACAGAGGTCATATGATCCTCATAGCTGCACGTTGGCCACGGCAACCGTGGTACCCTATGCTCCTACATCTCTCTCAAGCTCCGCCTGTAGAGTTAGGATCTGCTCCAGATCTTCTTTCTCAAGAGGACGGGATGCTGTGGCATCCCAATCCCCAGTCTCTGCATCTCAGGGCCTGGTTACTGAAAGCCTAGAACTTCACGGTCTTAACCTTTCCCAGCAGGTAAAGGATATCCTTCGTGCTTCCAGGAAACCTTCCACAAGACGCTCTTATGCATTTAAGTGGAAAAGGTTTACCATATAGTGCTCGCAGAAGGGTCTTAACCCTCTTGCGATACCTCTGGAATCATTACTGGAGTACCTCCTTCATTTCTCAAATGCAGGGCTTAAGACCAATTCAGTGAGAGCCCATTTGAGTGCTATTGCGGCGGCTTTCAAGCCTCTAAATGGACAACCTATTTCCTCTCATCCTCTCATAGCGAGATTTATGAGAGGCCTTCTTTTAACGAAGCCTCCCATTAAGCCACCACCGGTGGCATGGGACTTAAATCTGGTACTTGGGCAGCTCATGAAACCACCCTTTGTACCATTAGCCACTACCTCTTTGAAATTCCTTTCCTGGAAGGTTATCTTTCTCATTGTAATCACATCAGCACGTCACATCAGTGAATTGCAAACATTGGTGGCTGATCTTCCTTATACAAGGTTCCATCATGATAAGGGTAGTCCTTAGGACTCATCCACACTTTATGCCAAAGGTGGTTTCGCCCTTTCATGTAAACCAAGCGGTTTACCTTCCTGTATTCTTTCCAAGGCCTCACGCCTCAGCTGCAGAAAGGAACCTTCATACTTGAGACTGTAAAAGAGTTTTGGCCTTTTACTTGCAAAGGACACAGCAACATAGAAAATCCTCTCAACTTTTTGTTGCTTTTGATCCTAGTCATTTGGGGCTTCCAGTGTCCAAAAGGACTCTGTCCAGCTGGATTGCACAGTGTATATCTTTTGCCTATGAGAGTAAGAACCTTCCTCTCGAAGGCCATGTCACAGCTCAGAATGTGAGAGCCATGGCAACCTCAATGGCTCATCTTCACTCTGTGTCTATCGATGATATCTGTCGAGCAGGTACTTGCGCTTCGGTGCGTACCTTCACAACCCATTGCTGCTTTAGACAAGGAATCCCGCTGGGATGCCTTGTTTGGTCAGGCTGTTCTTCAACACCTTTTCCAGACTTAATCAACTCCTACCCACCATCCCTGGTAGGTTGCCAGAGATCAATGGGGGTGGGGGGGGGGGGGGGAAGTGGAGCCCTTTCACAAGGGCACACAATGTTTTGTGGCCATCTCCCTGGCATCTGCAGCTAGGGTGTCCCCATATGTGAAGACTACATTCCTGCTTGTTCCTGGAGATAGCATAGTTACTCACCTGTAACAGGTGATCTCCGGGAACAGCAGGAATTTAGTCTTCACAGCCAACCCACCTCCCCTAGGAGTTGTATCTTTCTATCTCTCTCTCTCTCTTTCTCTCTTTCCCTCTCTCTTTTGTCTCAGCTTTAAACTCAACTTGAGAGGGACAGTTGGGAAAGGCAGGAAGGCAGCACGCATGCGCTGTGGGATGCTCTCAAAAGCATTCCTATTGGACGCTGGGGAGCGTTCCCGCATGGGCTCAGTCGGTACCGATGATACCCATATGTGAAGACTAAATTCCTGCTGTTCCCGGAGATCACCTGTTACAGGTGAGTAACTATGCTTTGCATTGACCTCCCTCGGGCTTCAGTACCATCTTTATGCTGATGACTCTCAGATTTATCTTTTTCCCTCGTAAATCTCTCCTTTAACCCAGGCACGAATCTCAGCCTGCATGTCTGATGTTGCTGCCTGGATGTCCTTTTGCCATTGTCTAATAACTGAATATGATCAAGGCGGAGTTACTTATCTATCTCCAGGAACAAGCAGGAATGTAGTCTTATATATGGGTATCGTCAGTACTGACAGAGCCTGCGCAGGAACGCTCCCCAGCGTCCAATTAGAAAGCTTTTGGGAGCATCCCACAGTGCCTGCGTGCTGCCTTCCTGCCTTTCCCAACTGCCTCTCTCCAGTTCTTCGTTTTCCACGGAGCCAGCAGGTCGTCGTTCCTGTCACCGCAGAAAATGTTTTCTTATTCTCCTTCTTTTTTGTGGTCGCGTCTGCCTTTGACGCTATACCGGTACCGCCGGTCCTTTCTTTTTCCTTTTAAAAAAAAATATATATATATATAAATAAATATATATATATATATAATCTTTTTTTCCAAACTTTTCTTCCTCAGGTGCATGTGCCTTTTTGGGCCTTAGGCCCAAAATTTCCTCTATCATGGAAAGACCCGCTTCGGCATTCAAGAAGTGCACCAAGTGTGGCGGTACCAGCTCCGTCACTGACACCCATGAGTGGTGTCTTAAATGTTTAGGTCCTGACTACTCCATTTCGAAGTGTATGGCTTGTGCCATGATGTCCCAGAGGGGTCGACAGAACTGAGTTGCTAAGCTCAGCACCCTTTTTCCCTCCGATGCAGCCTCTGTGGCATTGACGTCTTCCAGGGTTTCGTCTTCCTCCCATGGATCTCAGGTAACTAAACATAAGTCTAGCCGGTTCTCAAAGGGTAGATGTCCTTCCAAGCATCAAGATGCCTCTGGCGTTGCCCTTGAGGGTTCTATACCGGCAAAAATGCCCCGGCGGGAGGCCTCGGCTTCCAAAGCATTATCGGGGCTCCAGGATGTTCTTGAGGCCTCGACCTTGGCAGAACTACTGGTGCCATGCTCTGGGGTACCGGCTGTTTTCTCCAGTACCGATACCCAGGCATCGGCAGCGTCGATAGAGCAGAGGTTCCTGGCTATTGAACGCAGTCTGGTGGCTCTCTTTGCGGCATCGACACCCTCGGAACCGCGTCAGACAGCTCAACCGGTACTGGCACCGACTCCGGCACTGGTATCGGTACCGGCACCGACAGCATCGACATCGGTGTCGGCATTGCTGGCACCCAATCATGCTATGCCTTCCAGTACCGATACACCAGTACCGATTCCCCCCGGTACCGACTTTGGTCGGTACGGGTATCTGGCTCTACAAGAGCATCCGAACAGAAGGTACTTTGAATCCTTGGAAGAATCTGAGGATTCTGACAGCTCTGTCGGTACCGGAGTACTTCTCCCAGAGGAGTCTTCCTCTCCTAAATGCAGGATGTCGCCTCCAGAAGATATCTCCTTTCATGATTTTATCAGGGAGGTTGCTCGAGGTTTGTCCATTACTTTGACTCCTGAAGCAGAGCCCAGGGCAAAGGATTTGGAGATTTTACAATATCCCAAAGCTCTTAAGGAGGCAGCTACTTTGCCTAGCCATGAGATCTTACATGATCTCATGTTGAGAATGTGGGAGACACCTCTTACCACCTCTCCTCACTCTCGCAGACTGGATACCATGTATCGAGTCCCTCCTTATCCTGGTTTCCAGAAAACTCAGCTTCCTCACCGCTCTATTGTAGTGGAATCAGCTATGAGAAGGATCAGGAGTGCAAAGAGGCATGCCTCTAATCCTCCAGGACGTGAGTGTAGAAATTTGGATGCCTTTGGACGTCGTACTTTCCAGGCATCCATGCTTTCTGCCAGGATCAGTTCCTATGTTTTATATATGGGAATGTTCCTTAAAGAAGTCACAGAAAACTTGGAGATTTTAAGCCCTCTCCTTCCTGATGACAAGAGGCAGGATTTTCTCACACTGGTTAAACATGCCCATGATGTTTCTAAGTTTGTCAATCGTGCAGCTTTTGACTGTTTTGAGTGCATAAGCAGAACCTCTGCCATTGCCATAGGTGCACGTAGAATTTCCTGACCCCAGGCATCCGATTTGGAGCTCTGGGTGCAGGACAAACTGGGCAATATCCCTTGTACAGGTGAGAATCTATTCGGCAAAAATTGGCAAGAGAAAGCCAATGAGTTAGATGCTGACAACTCCACTTTGGATAGGTTATCCAAAGCCACAGCTGATGCTGCAAGGAAGAAATCTTTCAAGAAGCCATTCTTCTAAAAAAAAAAAAGAGGTTTTTTCCCTCTTATTCCTAGCAGGGACGTTCTGCAGGTCAGCCTGCCCGAAAGAGTCAGCAACCACCTAAACAAAGGAAAGCAAAGACTGCTAAGCCTCAACTGATTTCTTCCTTGCAGCATCAGCTGTGGCTTTGGATAACCTATCCAAAGTGGAGTTGTCAGCATTGTTTTCCAAGCAATAGTCACACCGCATTTCGACTATGCGACTATCATCCTTCATGGTCTCCCCAAGAATACACTAAACCCACTTCAACTGGCGATGAACGCGGCAGCCCGCATCCTATCTGGAGCTTCTATAAGAGATCATATAACACCAATACTGATCGATCTGCACTGGCTTCCGATAAACTGCAGAATAACATACAAAACCCTCCTCATCACATTCAAGGCTATTAATAAATTATCTCCTGCATCGATCTCAAATCTCATCACCCACACACCAAACAACAGACCCAGGAGACTAGTAGCAGAAAACACACTAGTTACTCCCAGTATCTCCACAAAATGGACACAACAAACTATTAACAGAGCTCATGCTCCCAAGTGCTGGAACAAACTACCTCCAAACATCAGATCAGTCAGGGATATCACCCAATTTAGAAAGTTCATCAAGCACTATCTATTCACTTTACACTTCAAGCTACCATACACACAATAGAATCCGTCTCCCGCATCACTCAGATAACTACTACACATAACAACAATCCAGAACAAAGGATCAAAATGTGAAAACACTATATTCTTATCAAATATCAAAACTTGATGTAACCTATTCAATGTATATATAATTATGTAGATAGTTATTCCCCAGTTAACACCCAGTTTATCTTCCCTGTTATCTGTAAACCTAGATCAGTCATGAATTGACAGGTATGTTGATGTTCAATGTAAACCGCACTGATGATGAATAGTGCGGTATATAAAAAATGTTAAATAAAATAAAAATAAATAAATAAAACTGTCTCAGCCTCCACAAGGCCTTTGACTTTCATCTAGAGAACTTAGCCTTCCTGGCTCTCAATAGACCAGAGCCTTCCACCATTCCAGGAAGGTTGTGTCAGATGGGGGCAGATAACAGCAGAACATTGGACACTCTCCATTATAAAAGAGGGGTACAAGCTTCACTTTCTGTGCATGCCCCCTCCCACAATGGTAAGACAGGTCAATTCTCAGACCTCTCTCATCAACCTGTTAGATCAAGAGGTCACTATGCTTCTTGCCCAAGGGGCAATAGAAGAAGTGCCCATTCATCAACAGGATATAGGGTTTTACTCCCCCTATTTCCTTATCCCAAAGAAAACAGGGGGACACAGACCTATTTTGGACCTCAGAGAATTGAACAAATTCCTGTTCAAAGAGAAATTCAAGATGATTTCTCTGGGAACTCTGCTGCCATACCTTCAGAGTCAGGATTGGCTTTGTTCTCTAGTTCTCAAGGATGCATACACTCATGTTCTCATCCATCCAACTCACACAAAGTTCCTTCATTTACTTTTTCAAGGAAAGCACTACCAGTACAGGGTGCTTCCTTTTGGCCTGGCCTCAGTACCAAGGGTGTTTACGAAATGCATGGCTGTGGTAGCAGCATTTCTTCGCACTCTAGGAATATTTGTCTTCCCCTACTTAGACGACTGGCTCATTTGAGCCCCATCAGAGTCAGAGGCCAGAATTTCTCTATCTTGCACAATGCGTATCCTTCAGTATTTGGGTCTGGTCATAAACATCCCAAAATCCAGTCTAACTCCCACTCAGTCTCTAGAGTTGATAGGAGCTTTGCTGGATTCCAGAAAAGCAAGGGCCTGTCTTCCTTAGATCCGTTGCCTTTGCATGGTGCAGTTAGCTTCTCAAGCAGTGCTAAAGCCTCATCTCACTGCCCAAGAAATGTTACAACTACTAGGCCACATGGCATCTACAGTGCAAGTGGTTCCTTATGCTCGCCTCCATATGAGAGCAGCCCAGTGGACTTTATCCACTCAATGGACCCAGGCATCAGGATGCCTGTCAGACAAAATAGCAAACACAAATCGACTTATTTGGTCCCTCCAATGGTGGCAGTCCACTCAGAACCTGTTGCTGGGGTCCCCATTTCAACAACCTTTACCCAAGGCAACTCTCACAACAGATGCTTCACCAATAGGTTGGGGAGCTCATCTTCAAGATCTCTCCACCCAAGGCACTTGGACTCCACAGGAGACTCATCTACATATCAGTCTCTTAGAGCTCAGAGCAATCTTCCTTGCTCTTTGAGTATTCCACACCCTGCTCAGCTACAAGACAGTCTTCATTTATACGGACAATCAAGTAAGCATGTTCTACGTCAACAAGCAGGGGGGAACAGGCTCTCTGTCGCTTTGTAACGAAGCTTTGCGACTATGGGCCCTCGCCAGAGAGTATCAGATTCATCTCCTGGCAGGGTATCTTCCAGGCATACAAAACTCTAGGTGCAGACAGACTCAGTCGAGTTCTGCTTCCACACTAATGGTCTCTACATGCAGACCAGGTGGCCAAGATTTTTCAAATTTGGGGAACCCCGGACATAGACCTCTTTGCAAGTCTGTTGAATGTCAAACTTCCCCGGTTCTGTTCCAGAATTCCGGCTCAGAGCTCTCAGGCCAGGGATGCTTTCCTCCTTCACTGGGGTGAAGACTTCCTTTATGCCTTTCCACCCATTCCCAAAACCCTGTTCAAGCTTCAGAGAGAGCTCCACATTGGCCACAGCAAGTGTGTTACACTCTGTTTCTACATCTCTCTCAAGCTTCCTCTCTGTAGTTAGGGTCTGCTCCAGATCTCCTTTCTCAGGAGGACGGAATGTTATGGCATCCCAATCCCCCAGTCTCTGCATCTCAGTGCTTGGTTGCTGAAGGCTTAGATCTACATGATCTTAACCTCCCTTAGCAGGTAAGGGATATCCTTTATGCTTCCAGGAAGCCTTCCACAAGATGCTCTTATGATTTCAAGTGGAAAAGGTTTACCATATGGTGTTCGCAGAAGGGTCTTAACCCCCTTGCGATACCTCTGGGTTCATTACTGGAGTATCTCCTTCATTTATCCAATTCAGGACTTAAGAATAACTCAGTAAGAGTCCATTTGAGTTCTATTGCAGCTTCATTCAAGCCTTTAAATGGACAACCTATTTCCTCCCATCCTCTTATAGCAAGATTTATGAGAGGTCTTCTTCTAACTAAGCCTCCCATTAAGCCACCACCGGTGGCATGTGACTTAAACCTGGTTCTTGGCCAGCTCATGAAGCCACATTTCGAACATTTACTACCTCATTGAAATTCCTTTCCTGGAAAGTTATCTTTCTCATTGCAATCACATCAGCACGTCGCATCAGTGAGTTGCAAGCGCTAGTGGCTGATCCACCTTATACAAGGTTCCATCATGATAAGGTAGTCCTTAGGACTCATCCACACTTCATGCCAAAGGTGGTCTCGACTTTTCATCTGAACCAAGCGGTCTACCTGCCTGTGTTTTATCCAAGGCCTTGTGCATCAAATGCAGAAAGGAATCTTCGTACTTTGGCCTGTAAAAGAGCTTTAGCCTTTTGCTTACAAAGATCACAGCAACATAGAAAGTCCTCTCAACTCTTTGTTGCTTTTGATCCTTCTCATTTGGGCCTTCCAGTCTCCAAGAGAACACTGTCCAACTGGATTGCACAGTGTATTTCCTTTGCCTATCAGAGCAAGAATCTTGCTCTGGAGGGCCATGTCACAGCTCACAATGTGAGAGCCATTGCAGCTTCAATGGCTCATTTGCACTCTGTATCTATCGATGACATCTATCGAGCAGCCACTTGGGCCTCGGTTCATACCTTCACAGCCCATTGCTGCTTGGACAAGGACTCCCGCCGGGATGCCTTGTTTGGTCAGGCTGTTCTCCAACACCTATTCCATACCTAATCAACTCCTACCCACCATCCCTGGTAGGATGCCAGAGATCCATGGGGGGAAGTGAAGCCCTTTCACAGGGACACACAACTTCTGGGGTTCTCTCCCTGCATCTAAAGCTAGGGAGTCCCCCATATCTGAAGACTACATTCCTGCTTGTTCCTGGAGATAGCATAGTTACTCACCTGTAACAGGTGATCTCCGGGAATAGCAGGAATTTAGTCTTCACAACCCACCCACCTCCCCTAGGAGTTGTATCTCTCTATCTATCTCTTTCTCTTTCCCTCTCTCTCTCTTTGTCTCAGCTTTAAACTCAACTGGAGAGAGACAGTTTGGAAAGGCAGGAAGGCAGCACATAGGCGCTGTGGGATGCTCCCAAAAGTTTTCTAATTGGACGCTGGGGAGTGTTCCGGTTCAGGCTCCATCGGTACCAACGATACCCATATGTGAAGACTGAATTCCTGCTGTTCCCGGAAATCACCTGTTACAGGTGAGTAACTATGCTTTCTCCCTATACCATCTCTCACCTTCTTCCCTTCTCTATTTCTCTGGATAACACTGTCATCCTCCCTGTCTCCCCTGCTCCTAACCATGGGGTTATCTTTGATTCCTCTCTCTAATTCTCTGCCCATATCCAACAGATAGCCTAACATGTCTGTTCATTCTCTATAACATCTGCAAAATATGCCCCTTCCTCTCTGAACACACTTCCAAGACCCTTATCCAATCTCTTGTCATCTCCTGTCTAGACTATTGCAACCTGCTCTATGCTAGTGTCCCATTGAGACATCTCATCCCCCTCCAATCTGTTCAAAATTCAGCTGCATGACTAATCTGCTAGTGTCACTATGCTCGTAAACCCTCTTCTCAAGTTACTTCTCTGGCTCCCTATCTGTTTCCACATACAGTTCAAATGCATGCACTCTGCAGCTGCTCATTACCTCGCCTCTCTTATCTCTCCCTCCTCAGGAACTCTCCATCAGGGAAATTACTCTTATCTGTGCCTTTCGTTTCTACTGCCAACTCAGACTCTGTTTGTTCCATCTTGCTGCGCTATATGACTGCAATATAGACTACCCAAGTCTATAAGTCGGGCTTCATTCCTTGTCCTATTCAACTCCAGGCTAAAACCCACCTCTGAGGCTGCTTTTGAGAACTGACCTCTGGGACCAGTCCCGACTCTAAAGAAGCATTGAAAGTGTCAGTCAGTGGAGCAGCTAGAACGTCCCCAAGTTCCTTCAATATTCTCGGATTATCCCATCCAGTTCCATCACTTTGTTTACTTTTAGTTTAGCTAGTTCCTCACAAACACAGTCTTCTGAAAATTGTTCAAGATCACTGTCACTTCTGTTCCTATTTGTGGATGTTTTCTGAGGTCCTGATCCTGGCACTTCATCTGTGAATACAGAACAAAAATATTTGTTAAGTAATTCCGCTTTATCCTTATCAACTTCTACATATTCCTCTCCTTCATCCTTGAGTCTGACAAATACCACTTTTGCACTTCGTTTTCTCACTTACATATCTGAAAAATGTAGTCCTCACATATGGGTATCGTCGGTACCGACGGAGCCTCTGCGGGAATGCTCCCCAGCATCCAAAAGGAAAGCTTTTGGGAGCATCCCACAGCGGATGCGTGCTGCATTCCCCCCCTCACTGCCTCTCTCAGTTCAGTTCTTCGTTTTCTGCAGAGCCGACAGGACGTCTCTCCTGTCACCGCAGAAAACGTTTTCTTCTTTCTTGTTTTTTGTGGTCACATCTGCCTCCTTTCGACGCCTACCGGTACCGTCGGTTCTCTTTTCTTATTTTCTTTAAAAAAACAAACAAAAAAAAAAAAACAACCCTCCTGGGGTTAGGCGCCATTTTGGGCACTAGGCCCAAAAATCTCCAGACATGGAGAAGCCAACTAGTGGTTTTAAAAAAAATGTTCAAACTGTGGCGGTACTATTTTCGTCACCGACACCCACGAATGGTGTCTCAAATGTTTAGGTCCTGAACATTGTCCAGCGGAGTGCCTCTCCTGTAGAAAGATAACCAAAAGGGGCCTGCAGAACAGAGCTGCAAAGGCCGGTTCTCTTTTCACTGTTGATAAGATGTCAGTTGCATCGACATCCTCCAGGGCTTCATCTTCCTCTTATGGATGTCAGGTAACTAAACAAAAGTCTGTAAAGACTAGCCGGTCCTTGAAGGGTAAATCTCCTGCAAAGCATCGAGATACCACTGGTACTACCCTTGAGGAAAGTACACCGGCAAAATTGCCCTGGCGGGAGTCTTCGGTCTCCAAAGCACAAACTGGGTCTCAGAATGATCCAGAGGCCTCCACCTCTGCAGAACTTCTGTTGCCATGTTCTGGGGTCGTAGCTGCTTCCACCGGTACTGACCAGGCATCGGCATTAGCATTGGATAAGAGAATCCTTGCTAAGGAACGCAGTTTAGCATCCCTCTTAGCTGCCTCGGTACCGCGAAGACCGCTACAAACGGTTCAAATGAGCTCGGTACTGGCTCCAGTGGCACCCACTCAGGTGGGACGGCTTCCTCCCATGCCGAGCCTCGAGAGTTTCTCCAGCATCGAGGGGTTGGAACCGAAACACCACGGTACCAACATTCATCGGTACCAGCATCAATCGATGCAAAGCTCCGATGAGTCTTCCGATTCCGATGACTCTACCGATTCCGATGACTCTACCGATACAAGAGCAGTACTGTTGAAAGATCCATCTCCTTCTCCTGAGTGCAGAATGTCTCCTCCAGAAGACATGTCTTTTCAGGATTTCATACGTGATGTAGCTAAAGGGCTTTCTCCTCCAGAAGACATGTCTTTTCAGGATTTCATATGTGATGTAGCTAAAGGGCTTTCAATCATGGTTACTCCTGAGAAGGAACCTAGGGTAGAAGAACTAAGAATTCTGCAATACCGTATGGCTCCTAAAGAGGCAGTGATGCTGCCCATTCATCAGATCCTTCAAGATCTTATGTTCAGAATGTGGGAAACTCCCTTAACGGTGTCATCGCATTCTCAACGTCTCGATACCATGTACCGAGTCCCACCTTCTCCAGGGTTTCAGAAGACTCAGTTACCACACCATTCCATGGTACTGGAATCAGCCATGCAGAGAATTAAGAGTGCTAAAATGCATTCTTCCAACCTGCCAGGCTGTGAATCGAGGACACTCGATGCCTTTGGGCGTCGATGCTTTCAATCCTCCATGCTAGCTGCTAGGATTAGCTCATATTCCCTTTACATGGAAATGTTTCTAGAGGAGGTTACAGCGGATCTGGAAAGCATGAGCTCTCTTCTTCCTGAAGATAAACGGGTTCAGTACCTCACTCTGCTCAAGCACGCTCAAAATGTCTCCAAATTTGTGAACAGTGCAGCTTTTGACTGTTTTGAAGCTATTAGCAGAACCTCTGCTATTGCTATCGGAACACGGCACATTGTCTGGCTCCAAGATTCAGATCTAGAGGAGTGGGTGCAAGAGAAGTTAGGAAACATTCCTTGCACAGGTGAAAACTTATTTGGGAAGGATTGGCATACCAAAGCTAATCAGATTAAATCTGACAATACCACCTTGAATAGACTATCCAAGTCTACGGCCAACCCATCAAAGAAAAAAACAAGCAAGAAGTTTTTCTTTAACAAAAAGAAAAAATCTTACCATTCTTATACCCATCCAATTCACTGTCCAGTTCATGCTCCCCAGAAAGGGCAGCAATCTAGACAACAAAGAAAGCTGCAAGCTCAAAGAGCTCAACCGGCTCAGCATGTACAGCCTCCGCAGGGGCTTTGACTTCTACCTAGAGAACTTAACCATTTTGCCTCTGAAGGGTTTCCAGCTCCATTCCGGGCAGATTATGCCATTTTGCCAAAAGATGGCAACAAATACCATTGGAAAACTGGACTCTGTCCATTGTAGGACAGGGGTACATACTTCACTTTCTCAGCATGCCCCCGCCTACAGTCATAAAGCAATTCAATTCTCAAGGCCCTGTCACTGACATTCTGTGTCAGGAGGTCTCTTCACTTTTTGCTCAAGGAGCAATAGAAGAGGTACCCTTATCCCAACGGGGGAGGGGGTTCTACTCCCCCTATTTTCTTATCCCAAAGAAGACAGGGGGATACAGACCTATCCTGGACCTCAGGGAATTGAACAAATATCTGTTCCGAGAAAAGTTCAAGATGATCTCTCTCGGAACACTTTTACCATACCTTCAGAATTAGGATTGGTTATGTTCTCTGGATCTAAGAGATGCGTACACGCATATCCTCATACATGTAAATCACAGGAAGTACCTTCGCTTTCTCTTTCAAGGAAACCACTTCCAATACAGAGTCCTTCCATTCGAGCTGGCCTCTGCCCCAAGAGTCTTCACAAAATGCATGGCTGTAGTAGCAGCGTTCGTGAGAACTCTGGGGATATTAGTCTTCCCCTACTTAGTCGACTGGCTCATCGGGGCACCAACAGCTTCAGAAACAGAACAAGCGGTTTCTCGTGCCATGAGAATTCTCCAATATTTGGGTCTGGTAATCAACCACCCAAAGTCTCACCTCTCCCCTTCTCATTCCCTAGAGTTCATAGGGGCTCACTTAGACACGCAGCAATCAAAGGCATTCCTGCCACAGCCACGCTGTCTACAAATAATAGATTTGGCTTCCCAAACAGTAAAGAAAACCCTCCTAACTGCTCGGGAAATGCTTCAACTGCTGGGGCATATGGCATCCACTGTACATGTGGTCCCTTATGCCCGCCTACACATCCGAGCGACTCGGTGGACCCTCTCTTCGCAGTGGACACAAGCCACAGGTCGCTTAACGGATAAAATCAAGAATTTGACATGTCTCATTTTGTCCCTGCAGTGGGGGCAGTCCCTCAAACCTCCTGATAGGTTCCTCCTTCCAGCAACCACTGCCCCAAATCACCCTGATGACAGGATGCGTCCATGCTGGGTTGGGGAGCCCATTTGTACGATCTTTCCACTCAGGGTCTCTGGACCTCACAAGAGGCCTCTCTTCAAATAAACCTCTTAGAGCTAAGAGCCCTTTACAATGCTATAATAGCATTTCAGGCCCAGCTCAGTCAAAAGACAGTTCTGGTCCAAACCGACAATCAGGTTGCCATGTTTTACATAAACAAACAAGGCGGAACGGGCTCTCTGTTGCTATGCAACAAAGCTTTGCTACTATGGGCCCTCGCCAGAGAGCTCCAAATTCACCTTCTAGCGGTATACCTTCCAGGCATTCAAAACTTGTGGGCAGACAAGCTCAGTTGAATACTGCTGCCACACGAGTGGTCTCTCCAGTCAGACCAACTGGCTCGAGTGTTCCAAACCTGGGGAACACCAGATATAGACCTCTTTGCAAGTCCACAGAATGCCAAACTTCCCCAGTTCTGTTCCAGAATTCTGTCTCAATACTGTCTAGCAAATGATGCTTTCCAGTTCCATTGGGGTCAGGACTTCCTCTATGCCTTCCCACCCTTTCCCCTAATTCCCAAAACTCTTTCCAAGCTTCAGAGAGACAGGGGAATCCACGTTGGCCAAGGCATTCGTGGTACCCTCTGCTTCTGCGTCTCTCTCAAGCAACTCCTCTAGAGTTGGGATATGCTCCAGATCTCCTTTCTCAGGAGAACGGGAAGCTTCTGCATCCTAATCCTCAGTCCCCTGCACCTCTGGGCCTGGCTGCTGAAGGCATAGAACCTTTAGATATCCACCTCTCTCAGCAAGTGAGGGATATCCTTCAGGCTTCGAGAAAACCTTCCACAAGGCGTTCCTACTCTTTCAAATGGAAAAGGTTTTCTATATGGTGTTCAAAAAAGGGGCTTAACCTCCTTTCTGTGCCCATGGAGTCGCTTTTAGAGTATCTCCTCCATCTTTCAAATTCTGGTCTTAAGACAAATTCAGTGCAAGTCCATCTCAGAGCTATTGCGGCTTTTCACAAGCCCCAAGATGGACAACCAATCTCTTCTCATGCACTTGTGTCAAGATTCATGAGAGGTCTACTATTGACAAAGCCCCCCATAAAGCTGCCACCGGTGGTATGGGACCTGAATCTTGTTCTTGGGCAGCTTATGAAGCCGCCTTTTGAACCTTTAGCCACTGCAGCTTTAAAATTCCTTTCCTGGAAGGTCATTTTCCTAATTGCAATAACTTCTGCTAGGCGCATTAGTGAACTGCAAGCTTTAGTGGCTGACCCTCCGTATACAAGGTTCCACCATGATAAAGTAGTCCTCAGGACTCATCCACACTTTATGCCAAAGGTGGTTTCGTCTTTTCATTTAAACCAGCCGGTTTACCTTCCTGTATTCTTCCCTAGGCCTCATGCCTCCAGATGCAGAAAGGAACCTTCAATACCTTAGATTGTAAAAGAGCTTTAACCTTTTACCTTCAAAGAACTGAACAACATAGTAAGTCTTCTCAACTCTTTTTTGCTTTTGATTCTAGTCATTTTGGACTTCCAGTTTCCAAACGAACCCTATCTAAGTGGATTGCAAACTGCCTACCCTTCACTTATGATAGTAAAGGTCTTTCCCTCGAGGGCTCATAATGTCAGAGCAATGGCAGCCTTGGTTGCTAATCTCTGCTCTTTGTCTATAGGTGATATCTGTAGAGTGGCTACTTGGGCTTCGGTATATACCTTCACAGTCCACTACTGTCTGGACAAGGACTCCCGTCGGGATGCCTCATTTAGCCAGGCTGTCCTACAGTATCTCTTTCAGACTTAATGCAACTCCTACCCTCCATCCCGGTAGGATGCCAGGGATCCATGGGAGGAGGTATGACCCTGTTCACACGGGTTCACAGCTCGCTGGGGTCATTCCTCTGGCATCTTTCAGCTGGGAAGTCCCCATATGTGAAGACTACATTCCTGCTTGTTCCTGGAGATAGTGTAGTTACTCACCTGTAACAGGTGATCTCCGGGAACAGCAGGAATTAAGTCTTCACAACCCACCCACCTCCCCTAGGAGTTCTCTCTCTCTCTGTCTCTGAATAAAGTATAGCCTAGTGTAATTACATCGAAGTCATGGTTGTCTGTGAACAATGTCTACGTAACTGCCACTAAATCCAAGTCAGCCTCTTCCATTAAAGCCTCAACATCTGAGATCTTATTTCTCATGTTATGGGCGTCTATACATACGGCTTTCCAGATGTTGTCCCTTTTACCCACTTCTACAGAGGTTTTTAATGTTTTACTTGGGGGCTTTTTTCACCCATCCCCAACGAATCTAGCTTAAAGCTCTCTTTGGTAGGTCAGCTTTAAACTAGATTCGTTGGGGATGCAAACCCAGATTAGTTCTGTTTCCAAAAGTTGTCTTAAGGTCCAGAAGTTAAATAAAGCTCACTTGTGTCCATTCAAACTAGTGTTGCTGATTTAAGTAGCTTCTGGATGAAGGATCAAGCTTCTTTCTGTTGTATGAGATGAATCTAAAGAAATGATAGAACATGGAGCTACTGAAAAAAACAGTGGTAAAGTTATTTGAAGGTACTGACTGGGGAAAGGCTATAAGAAAAATTGAGTGTTTGAATATCCCTTGGGACATTGTCAGCTTCTATCATTGTAAAACTAAAAGTTTGGCACCACCAGAACAAGTCAGGCTCTCCCCAGTAATGCAGTTCACAATTGGTCCATTCACAGTAGTCAAAATCAAGAGCGAGATTCTTCCCAGTCTAAGAACCCCACTCAGATCTACTCTCATGCCTCCTGAGCTTCTCCTATTATAATATCCCAGAATCCTGTCCCACCTCCCATTTCCCTTTCCTCTCATGCCCCCCCATCACACGCTCAAGGTTCACTCCATCTGTACACCCACAACCAACAGCTATTGCAGATCACGGCCCCCCCCCCCAAAAAAATATTTATTTTATTTATTTAACAGTTTTTCTATACCGCCTTTGTCCAAAGCAGTTTACATCAAACATTATAACAATCTTGGTAGAATTGTTTTACAATGGACAGGGAAAAGTAACTTGGAGAACAAAGGATTTAACAACAGGGGTGGGGGAGGTTCTTGTTGGATACCGGAATAGTTAAGGGAGGAGCAATTTGGGCGAATGGGGTTCAATAAGGGAGTGCGGGGCCAAGGCTGTCCATGTTTCACAATCACCCCTTGCCACCCCACAGTTTTCAGTCCTTACACGCCACCATTACTTCACAGTCCATCACACTTCCTACCAAGTAAATCAGCTTCACAACAACCCTTAAAGAGCACAAATTAACATCTGCATGTCCCATGCCAGTAAGCGTTATTCAGGCTTCTAATGGAACATCCCCACCAGTCCACCCTAGGTGTTCCGGTTCATCAATCCGTGGTCGCATGCAATGAATGTACTCCAGTAGCCTGTGGAAGTAAGTCCCCGCATATCAGTTTCAACAAGGCCACACACAGTTCATATAGGCGTTACCAACTTATCGTGGCTCACGAACATTCAGTGAGTTAGCCAGCAAGCAAAACAAAGCTGTTCAGCCTACCCCACATCCCGTCCCCGGAAACATGCACTCCTTGTGGCCTTGGGCAAGCCACTTAACCCTCCATTGCCTCAGATACAAACTTAAATTGTAAGCTCTTTGAGGACAGGGAAATACCTAATTACCTGAATGTAACTCGCCTTGAACTACCACTGGAAAGGCATGAGCTAAATACTAGTTAATATTAATAATAATACTCCCTATCGTCCCTCCAGTCCAGTCCCGCACCATAGGGTAGTGCACCTCTTCCAGCAGCTTGGGAGACTGAGCATGTCACAACTTTGATGACATCAGGATACGTAGGCAGCTGGCACTACCCCCAGCCTTCCAGTAAGCTCAGCCTCCTAGCAGCTGGAGTAGGTGTCTATGAGTGGGGACTCGCTGAAGGAACAACTAGGAAGAGTTTTTGTAGTTTTTTGTAGTTTAGTTAGGTTAGTTTTGTGGGGTGGTTCCCCTTTAAATTTGCCTTATTAGGACTTAGCTGCTCTTGCTGGTAAAGTTAAAAAAAAAAAAAAAAAAGAACGGAAAAGCGGAGGAAGCAGCGTGATCAGACCTGATTGCAGGGGCTCTGAGGAGGTACCGGCTGGTCACTTGGGGTCTGTCTCCGCTCCCGAACCCCTCCTGTGTGTTGGTGAGGAGCGTTGAGTACGACAGGAGTGTTGGTGAGTGGCAGCGGTAGGTTCTCCAGCGTGGGGGTTTCTCATCGGGGGATTAGAGCTGCAAGTTGTTAAAGCGGTATTGCAGACACCTTTGTTTTTTCGGTTTTTCTGCTTGTGGGTAGCTTTGAGCCATGTGTCAGTGCAAGAGAAGGGAAACTCCATTTGTCGCCGCCATTTTATTTGCGCAGAAAGCAGTGGCGCAGCAGCGGGCTTCATTTTGTAAAATTTTTTCTTCTCAAAGCAGTTTTTTCTGTAAGCGATAGATTAATTGGGGTGCCGGGGTCTTTCTGGGCTGCTGTAGCAGGACAGGTTTTCAGGGCTTATTTCAAGCCGTTTTTTTTTCTTGGGGGGGAAAAAATCAACCCAGTTGCCTTTGAAAGAGAAAGCATGCCTTCCAAGCCACAATGTGGAGCTTGTGGGCTGCGCAGGACCTCGTCGTCAGCGGAAGGAGTCTGCAAAGGGTGTGCGGCAGAAACTTGCTCCATGGAACAAAGCATTCTGGAGGATGCTGTTTTGGTGTCTGGGCCAACGGAGCAGGGGCCAGGGGCTTCTCAAACGGAGGATAGTCTTGTACTGCCTTCCCTAGAGGGGCAGCCGGGATCATCTTCATCGACGTCCTTCCCAGGCAGATTTTCCCCCGAGTTTGTTTTATTGCTGCATAAGGCCTTTTGTTTGAAGCAGCTTGGGGAGTCTAAGGGCCCAGCATCTAGGAAGAGGGGGGCTCCAGGAGACGTTCTAGAGGAGGAGCCTGGTACTTCTCAGCCCTCCGTCAAGGCGTCTTGGCAGGGCCAGTGGACTGCTGAGTTTGGCTTGGGTTCCTCAGAGGAGCATCAGGACCAGGAGTTGGAACAGGAGCTGGAGGAAGGGTCGCTTCCTCTAGATGAGGAGTCTAGGATTGTCAGGGTTTTCCGTAAAGAGGAACTGGCAGGGCTCATTTCGGAGTCGCTTGAGGAGCTTAATATGTCACCGGCGGGAGCGCTGGACGAAGACCTGTTGGAGGATCCCATTCTCCAGGCGGTGCGAAAGCCCCAGAAGGTTTTTCCTTTGCATAGGGTCATTAAGCAGATGATCCTAGAAGAATGGGAGCGTCCTGAGGCGGGACTCAAGGGGTCTCATATCATTTCTCGTTTGTACCCTTTGGTGGAGCAGGAGAAGGAGATGTTTTGATCACCTAGAGTGGATGCTGTGGTCTTAGCAGTACTAAGAAGACCACTATCCTGGTGGAGGGCAGTGCTGCTCTTAAGGATGTTCAGGATAGGAAGCTTGATACCCTGTTGAAACAGACTTTTGATGTAAGCGCGCTCTCGCTTCAGGCCTCGGCTTGTGGGGCTTTGGTGGTACAGGCCTGTTTGCACTGGGCGCAGGGGCTCCTGGGTATGGCAGGAGCGGATAGGAATATTGAGTCGGCAGCTAGGCTCGAATCAGGTACGGCTTACCTGGCGGACATCTTTTATGATTTGATAAGAGCGTTTTCGAACAGCATGGGATCTATCGTGGCGGTGCACCGTTATCTCTGGTTACGGAATTGGTTGGCGGATGTGTCTTCTAAGACCCGTTTGAGTAAGCTGCCATTCAAAGGGAAACAGTTGTTCGGGGAGGACCTCTAAGTTGGTTAAGGATTTGGGGGAGGCCAAGGAGGATGTCTTCTGGAGGATAAGCCAAAGCAGGGTCGAGCTCCCGGGCCAATTAGAGGTCAGTCTCAGGAGTTTCCAGTTGGTGAGGTTTTCCCCTTTCCAGAGGGGACGTTTTGCAACTAGTTCTCAGCCCTTTCAGGGGTTTCGGGGTGCGGGCAGGGGATATTACGGTACCACTGCCTCTACCTCGAACCAGCGAAAACAACAATGAAGCAAGGGGGACCCAGACAGGGGTGGATCCTGTGGGAGTCAGTTGAGGGTTTTTTACCATGTCTGGGTCAGAGTCACGATGGATCAGTGGGTTCTGCGAGTAATTCGGGAGGGTTACCCACTCGAGTTTGCAAAACCCCTGTCGCTGGCTTTCGTTCGCTCGCCCTATAGGGCGAGAGCCAAGGCGGAGGACATGCGGCTAACTTTGCAATGCCTTTTGCTGATAAAGTCAGTAGTCCCGGTACCCGCAGACCAGTGCGGTACAGGTCGATACTCCATCTATTTCATAGTGCCGAAGAAGGAAGGTTGTTTTCGTCCTATTCTCGATCTCAAGCGGGTAAACAAGTGTCTTCGTGTCTCTCGTTTTCATATGGAGACTCTTTGGTCGTTGATGGTGGCGGTCAGAGTAGGGGAGTTCTTGACGTCGCTAGACCTCACGGAGGCTTATCTGCATATTCCTTTGCATCCAGATTCCTATCAGTTTCTTCGCTTTGCGTTCCCAGTGGGTCATTTCCAGTTTCGGGTGCTTCCTTTCGGTCTCGCAATGGCTCTGTGGATTTTCACCAAAGTATGGTGGTAGTAGCAGCCGCTGTAAGGCGCGAGGGTATTCTTGTTCATCCCTATTTGGACAATTGGCTCATCCGAGCAAAGTCCAAGGAGGAAAGTGTGCACGTAATGGGACGTGTAGTCACTTTCTTATCCGAGTTGGGATGGATAATCAATGTCGACGAGTCATTTGACACCCTCGCAGGATCTCGAACACCTGGGGGCGCAATTCGATACCCGATCAGCTCGGGTGTTTCTTTCTCAGAGGAGAGTGTTGGGTCTTCGGCGGTTGGTTCAGCAGTTTCTACGTATGGCGAAGCCAACAGCATGACATTATCTTCAGCTGTTGGGCACTATGGCAGCAATAATTGATCTGATTCCCTGGGCGAGGTCTCTGCTGCGCAGATGGTCCCATCAGCGTCAGCCTCTGTATCACATGCTAGTTTGTCCCAGAGAGGTGCGGAAGACACTCCAATGGTGGCTGAGCGAAACGAACCTGACGGTGGGGGTCCCTCTGGAATCTCCATGTTGGCTTCCTCTGACAACGGATGCCAGTCTGTCCAGTTGGGGAGCCTATTGCGAGGGGCAGGTAGCGCAGGGTTGCTGGACTCAGGAGGAATGGACATGGTCCATAAATCGCCTGGAAATGAGGGTGGTTCGGCTGGCCCTGCAGGAGTTCTTGCCTTGGGTTCGCGGTCGCGCGGTATGGGTCTTTTCCGACAACGCTACCACGGTAGCATATATCAACCGGCAGGGCAGCACGGGCAGTGCCAGTTTGGAGGCAGAGGCGGAGCTCCTGATATGTTGGGCAGAGCTGCATCTGCCAGCAATCTCAGCGGTGCACGCGGCCAGAATGGAGAACGTCGCGGCCGACTTCCTCAGTGGGGTGCGTTTGGACCCAGACAAGTGGCAGTTAAACACGAATGTTTTTGAGCAGATTGTGCGCCGGTGGGGAGAACCGGTCATGGATCTGATGGCGACATATGTGTCAGCAAAGGCCAGTCGGTTTTACAGTCGACGGAGAGAAAGAATGTCCGAGGGTCTGGACGCGTTGGTTCAAATGTGGCCGAGGCGCGGTCTGCTGTTTGTCTTTCCGCCTTGGGCGCTCATCGGCCGGGTGCTGCAGTGTGTGGAGGCTCACAGGGGTCTGGTGATACTATTTATTTATTTATTTTATTTGACATTTTTTCTATACCGCGCTATTATAATCAGCGTGGTGTACATCGAACAAAACATACTGCAATGCATACAGGCAACATTGAGTTTACAATGAACAGGGAAAATAATACATGGGAAAACCGGGGGAACTATGTACAAGTTAACTTGATACTATATACAATATTCTAAACTTGTTTGGATAGAGATTTCGTGTGGATGGTGTAGGTAAAAGGTTATCAGGTGGGCTAATGTATAGGCTAGCCATTTTCTGGTTGTGTTAAGGTGTTAAGGCATCTGGGGTATGTGGGAAGCTTGCCAGATGTGTGAGTGTCTGGGATGACTTCTGGGTAACATTTTGTGAACAGATGGTGTTTCAAAGCTTTTCGGAATAGGATTAGGCTTTTGATACCACGGATCTCATGGGGAAGTGCATTCCAGTTTAAAGGAGCGAATAATGAGAAGGCTCTGTTTCAGGTAGCCTTAGTGCACGATGTCATCATCCTAGGAACTATTAAGATGTTCATTGCAGTAGGCCTCCTGTTTCTATTTTCGGGGGTGCTGTGAATTAGCTTGCTGATTGGTGTGGGTGGGTAGTTATTCAAGGCTTTGAAAGTAAGGACTAATGACTTATAATGGAGTCTGGCATGTAAAGGTAGCCAATGCAGATCTTTCATGATAGGCGTTATGTGGTCGTATCTTGATGACCCAGAGAGGACTCTTGCAGCTGCATTCATAGCCAGATGAAGTGGATTTAAAGTTGATAATCATTGCCCTGGATTGGCCGCGGAGGCCCTGGTATGCGGATCTCATGTGGTTAAGAGCAGACGAACCGTGGAGACTTCCCGTCAGACAGGACCTGTTACTGCAGGGGCCGATCATGATGCCGCAGGTGGATCGGTTCTCGCTTATGGCATGGCTATTGAGAGGGCGAGGTTAAGGAAGCATGGGTTTTCCTTGCAGGAGATTTCCACTCTCCTTAGGGTCCGCAGATCTACCTCCCTGGTGTATATTTGAGTGTGGCGTGTTTTCGAAGGATGGTGTATTCAGAGGGAGTGTAGTCCTCTGTCTGCCTCAGTGCCGGTGATGCTAGATTTCTTACAGGCAGGCCTGGAAAAAGGTTTGACGTGGAGCTCGCTGAGGGTTCAGGTAGCGGCCTGGGCCTGTTATCGAGGCAGGATCCACGGTGACTCCTTGGGAAGGCAGCCTGATGTGCTGCGCTTCCTGAGGGCAGTAAAGCAGTTACGCCCTCCTCATAGGCCTTTCGTTCCTACCTGGGATCTTAATTTAGTTCTTTCAGCGCTCTTGGTTGAGCCCTTCGAGCCGGTAGCGGCTTGTACATTAAAGGATTTGACTTTGAAGACGGTGTTTCTGTAGCGATTTGTTTGGCAAGGAGGATTTCCGAGCTACAGGCGTTGTCGTGTAGAGAACCCTTTCTGGTTTTCTCTAAGGAAAAGGTCGTTTTGAGGACGGTGCCGTCTTTTTTGCCGAAGGTGCTTTCACCTTTTCATTTGAGTCAGCCAGTGGTGTTGCCGGTGCTCACAGGGTTGACAGAGCGTCTTCCAGATCCACAGCTGTGACTTCTGGATCTCAGGCGGCTTTTGAAGCACTATTTGAAGAGGACAGCTTCTTTTTGTAAGTCGGATCGGTTGTTCATTCTGTTTGGAGGGCCGCGCAAAGGAGAGGCTGCTGCAAAATCATCCATTTCCAGGTGGATCAAGGAGGCGATAGCTTCGGCGTATCTGTTGCGGGGAAAGCAGGTACCGCACGGCTTGCAGGCCCATTCCACGAGAGCTCCAGCGACTTCTTGGGCGGAGTGAAGTTTGGTGGCGCCGGTGGGTATTTGTAGGGCAGCCACTTTGTCCTCATTGCATACTTTCGTGAAGCACTATCGGTTAGATGTGCAGGCGAGGGAGGATGCGAAGTTTGGTTTAGTGGTTATTCAGGCCGGGCTTGTGGGTCCCTCCCGTAATTAAGGGGCTCTGTTACATCCCTATGGTGCGGGACTGGACTGGAGGGACGATAAGGAAGGTGAAATTAGGCCTTACCTGCTAATTGGCTTTCCAGTCCAGTCCCGGAACCCTCCCTTCAGTAGTTCTGTAATTCTGCATGTGGTAGCGATCCCGGGCAAAAGAAGTTAGGTTATGATGTCTTGTCTGGGTTTCTGATTTTCCCACTGCCGGCTGGGGATGGGTAGATTAGTGTTTACAAGGAAGTCCAAAAAACTGCCAGCATGGTTTAAAGGGGAGGTCAGAGAGGCTGCTGTTGCCAAAAAAGCATCTTTCAGGAAATGGAAAAAAAGAGCCAAACAACAAAACCTGGAAACAGCACAAGCACTGGCAACTCAAATGCAAGGCATTGATAAAGCAGGCAAAGGGAGAATTTGAGAAGACGCTTACTGCGGAAGGTAAACTATTTATAACTAATAAAAGAAAATATTTCTTCACTCAACGTGTAATCAAACTCTGGAATTTGTTACCGGAGGATGTAGTAAAGGCTGTTAGTGTAGCTGGGTTTAAAAAAGGTTTGGACAAGTTCCTGGAGGAAAGGTCCATAAACCATTATTAAGAAGGGATCCAGGATATCAATGCTTGACCCAGTACAAGCATTGCGGAACCTGTGTCTTTTGGGGAAACTGCTAGGTACGTATGACCTAGATTGGTCACTGTTGGAAACAGGATACTGGCCTTGATGGACCTTGGTCTGACCCAGTATGGCATATCTTATGTTCTTATGTAATTGTGTTTTCTCCTCTGAGTTGTTGCACTCTACCTTGCAAGGGTTTTTGTTTGACAAAAAAAAAAAAAAAAGGGAAAGTCAGTAAGGAAGGACAGGGTTTTGGGTTTATGATCATTCACTTCTTATTTGTTGCTCCTGTGAGTCTGCTTTGTCAGTAGGTTACTGGAAAGGCTGGGGGTGGTGCCAGCTGCCTAAGTATCCTGATGTCATCAAAGTTGTGACATGCTCGGTCTCCCAAGCTGCTGGAAGAGGTGCACTACCCTATGGTGCGGGACTGTACTGGAGTTCCTCAAGGAAAGCCAATTAGCAGGTAAGGCTTAATTTCACCTTAAACCAGCGACATCCCTTTTTGTTTAGCGCTGCACATCAGGACGGCAGCTCCCCACTCATAACCAGGAGGCCAATCCCACCAAAAAGGCATAGCATTCCCTGTTCAATGTCAGCTCTCCACAGGCCCCAGGCTCTCAAAGAACGTACGTGCAGCATCCACAGAATTAAACAGTTCCATCAGTCCATTCATGAGAATTATGAACCACGCAGGGTAGAGAAGGCAAAGTGCATTTGTGCTTGTACATGCGAACACAAATAGGGGAGAATCACTTTCACTGCTGCGCCACCCAGCTTGAGTAATCCTGAAAAATGAGAACTCCAGAACCATTATAGCTAGACTGCATTTTCTTGACTATACAGCAGATTCAACATGCAGGCCAGGACTGCACGGGGCCAAGACTCAGAGCCCCTCTGGGGACCCGTACATTGCACATGCTCGATTATGAGGCTGCCACACGATCCCCGATTTTGAGTTCCAAAGGCAGCCAGGTTTCAAGAAAGCATTGCAGCTCCACATCCGCCAAAGATTCAGGCAATCTGACAATCCTCAAATTATTATGCCTTAATCGGTTTTCTTCATCACGTTTGTCTTCACATGCAGTCGCCATTTTTTTTCAGGGCATCTACCTCTGCTCTAAGAGCCTGGGCCTCATCGTTCACTCACGACACTCTGTGTTCTGCCTCAGCCAGTCGGGTGTTAGACACTTTGAGGGAGCCAGCCACCTGGTCCAACTTAGTCATAATCGCCTGAAATTTGCCTTCCAGTGCTGATACTATGGGTCCAGTCACCTCTGAGACTAAATCCTTGTTGCCTTTCGCCAAGGAGCATGGTTCCAGCAGTGCGTCTGCCATCTTGGAATTGGCCATTCGTCCCTTCTCTCTTTCTTTTGTAACTTGGACATGGCACCTCGTTTGTCACTTGACTTGATACCAGCAGTCAGGACAAGTTGTTATGCAGCAAACAAGGCCATTCGGGGGAGGGTTCTATCAAGATGCTTACAGATGGAAGGTGAGCTTTGGAGCTCAGGAAAGCTACATTCTTCCTAGCTCACCACATCATGTGACCTCATATCCACCCACCCCCCCATGTTATTTAGTGCCCTTGTAAGCTTCTATATGGAGTAAAAGCTCCTAAGATCTGTATTAGACTCCTTGAGCACAATAATTATATTAAGAGAAATGTTTTAAAATAACTTTGATTCTGTAACTGCTGTCTGCAGTGGTGATAGTGCATAGTAACTTACCATGCACAAGCTACTCAGCATTGTCCATGTCCATAACCCACCCATTTCCTGCCTCTTCCACGGCAAACAGTTACCATGTGAATTAGCATGCTGTGTTGCAGCCATATGCTAACTATTATCACGGCCATGCACCGTTAGCCATATGCTGATTCCTGTGGTAACTGCTTATCATACTTTAGCCCTTAAGAGAAACTTGCTATTTGATCCTCTGTCATGACTGATATTCTCTCCATCTCCAGGAACAAGCAGGAATGAGTCTTCACATATGGGTATGTTGGTACCGACGGAGCCTGCGCGGGAACGCTTCCCAGCTTCCAATCAGAAAGCTTTTGGAAGCATCCCACCACGCCTGCGTGCTGCCTTCCCACCTTTCCCAACTGCCTTTCCTCAGTTTTCGTTTTTCCGCAGAGCTGGCAGGACGTCCTCCTGTCACCGCAGAAAATTCTTCTTTTTTATTTTTATTTTTCTTGTGGTCGCGGCTGTCTCCCCGACGCCACCGGTACCGCCGGTGTTTTCTTTTCTTTTCTTTTCTTGTAAAATTTTCCTTTCTAAGGGATAATTTTTCTTCTTAGTGTCCCACGGTGCGTTAGGCCTTTAGACCTCCTCTCTTTTTTCCTTCATGGAGCCGCCGGGCGTTTTCCTCAAGAAATGTTCACCCTCTGGCGGTACAAATTTATCTTTAGACCCTCGAAATCGGTGTCTAACCTGTTTGGGTCCTGACCAACAGTCTAGTAAGAAGACATCTTCAACATCGAGAATTCCTCGATACACGGTGCCCCTCCAACTCCGGGGCACTGTCCCCTTCTTCTTCCACGATGAATCAGGTAACCCACAAACAGTCTGTCAAGACTAGCCAGACTCCTTTCCTTTCAGTTTCCAGGAGTACAGACTATTCCTCGCTGCTTCAGCATCTCCAGAATATATCTTGGTTTCTTTCTCGTGCTTCCCTAGACTCTTTTGAGTCTGTCAGCAGGACGTCTGCTATAGCTATAGGGGCACGATGTAGAGCCTGGCTCCAAGCTTCAGATTTGGCAAACTGGGCACAACAATGACTGGGACATACTCCTTGCACTGGAGATAATCTTTTCAACAAGGAGTCTCTACGTCAGGTTACTCAGTTGTCCACTGATTTACCTGTTAGCAAGGGTCCTTCTTCTGTCCCAGTAGGTAGGAAATGTCCTACCAAACTTTCTTCCCACTGGAGAAGAAGGTTTTATTCCTCATTTGCCCATCATACAGATGTTCCCCTACAGGGGAGGCATCGTCCTGGTCTGAAGAATCCAAACTTTCACCAGGCTTAGCAAACCTGGCCTCTGCAGGGTTTCTGATCAATCATCATCACATACTTGTGACCCTTGGGGTTAGAATCTACAGTTGCTTCTTCTCAACAGAGGCAACCTACTATTTTATTCTAACCCCTACGCCTGGATCTCTTTCCAAAAGACATCCATTTTTTATATGAGCTGTCAGAATGTTCATGCCTATAAGTCACAGGTTTCTCCTCTTCTCTTGCAGGGAAAGAGGTCTGGCCACTATCAAGTGATAGTTCCTGTGCTAGCATGTATTTTTCCTTTTTATAGACTTACTAGTTGGTAAGTCGTCTTCTTCAGCTCTATTCTCTTCACCCTCTTACCACGGTAAGAGCAAACTATTTACTGGAGGGTTTTCTTCTCAACCCTTCTAAGTGTGTCACTGTCCAGTGCGGAGTTTTCCTCCCTGAGTTTCCTCCCCTGTCTTGATTTTACTTTAAGGCAGTTTATCAGACATATACAGAGTTTTCTAATCCTGTTCTGTCCTTTCTGTTTTTTTAATCAGTAATATTCTTTCTGCTGTCTGGCCAGCAGCTGCCTATGCAAGAGCCTTAATATTTGGTCCACTGATTCTTGCCCACAAGCAACCGGATTTGTAATCCTCTAACATTCTATCTGGTCTTAGTAGTGGCTCCAAGTCAGTGTTTTTCCATCTATCTTGGAGATCATCCCACTACAAGCTTCTGGGTTGCTCTTTTATTTCTGTCATCTCCATCCCCTGGATTTGGCAGCATAGTGGGCTACGATACTGGCTCTAACAGCCAGTCCTATCTCCTCATTCTCCTGCATCATGCTCTCTACAATCCTACAGAGAAGCTTTTCACTATGGGCCCTCGCTAGAGAGCATGGGTTTTTTTTTCTCCAACAGCTATTTTAGATGGTTGGAAAAGGCTTTTTAGTCATGTCTCCCATGACTAGAAGGATCTCCCTTCTTTGCTATCTCCTTTTGCCATCAAGGACATAAGCCTTCTCTTACCTAAGAGCTTAAGGAATTGCCAATTCCCTGCTTTGGTCCGTGGCATTCCCAATTGCAGATATGCTCTTTCTCCTCGTCCTCATGGTAAGAATGCATGATACCTTTTGCCCTTCATCAGGTCAACATGGTACCTCATCCTTTTCTGTCTTCTGTCTACTTACCATTCTAGAGTCTTAAACGACTCCGGACTTGCTGATTATAGATGGATATTATCCTCTATTTCTTATTTAACCATCCTGGTTCTTTTCACTAGCTAGCATCCTTGCGGATCATAACCAGGGGGAATAGATTCTCTATATATCTTCTCAAGTAGGTTGTTCCTTCTTGATTTAGATGAATCTTTCCTCTCCACATGTCCTATGTGAATACCATGCTGTAGGCATATATCTGTCTGTTTAATTGCAGACACCCATATTTAGGCCTACATATTCAGATTTTTCTTTGTGTGTATTTTATACCCTTCCATATCTCACTATAGATATATTCTTAGATGTCTATTCATATATCTATATATATGTATATATATAGATATATGTATCTGTCGAGATATTCCATTATAGATAGATATGTCTCCACATACTCATCTATCTCACTGTCTATATTCATATACCTTCTGTTTCTGACAGAGGGGTTTTTTCCCATACCTCGGCTATCCAGCAGGTTTGGGTTTCTACACACACAACCATTCCTGTGGTTTTCAACAATCTTCATACCATAACCTAACGGTTTAGGTGCCCCTGAAGCTCTCCGTACCTAATATCTCTCCTAGCTTACCCCAGTTAGGAGAGATATTGTAGAACTTCGGTTAATCACAGGCTTTATACCTCAGGCATTTGTCCTTTTTTCTGGGATACAAGGGATTCCTATACCCTTTCTCCCCACAAGGACTGTACCTCTTTGTCCAAATCGGTTAGCCTTTCTCTTTTTGCTCCCAAGAGTGAGTACTCTGCCGCCAAAAGAGTTTGGTTTTTACCATACAGCTTTTCGCTGAAGGCCCACCGTTTTCGTACTACCCCAGTTTCCCCTATCAGGGGTGCCTGTTGCCTTTTAGGATTTTGACCTCCTCTGTTTTTCTACAGGTTTATTACCTCCACTTTTCAGTGAAGTCCTCTTTATGATTCCTCTACTGGGTTCCCAGTAGATCCATGAACCTCCATATTCCTATGCACTCCTTTTAGCGGAGGTCCATATTGCAGTGTCTTTTGCAATATCCTTCATAACAATCATTATCCACACATGGACTCCCCTACTGCAGTCCTGTGCTAGGTCAGCTGTTCCACAGCATCTTTTTTCTTCAACTCCTACCCTCCATCCCCAGAATGCCTGGTGTTGTGGGATATAGCATGTTCCAACCTATGACATGCTCGGACTCCAGGCATCTCAGCTTGGGAGTCCCATATGTGAAGACTCATTCCTGCTTGTTCCTGGAGATAGCACAGTTACTTACCTGTAACAGGTGATCTCTGGGCACAGCAGGAATTAGTCTTCACAACCCTCCCACCTCCCCTAGGAGTTGTATCTCTCTATCTTTCCTTTCTCTCTCTCTTTGTCTCAGCTTTCAAACTTAACTGAGGAAAGGCAGTTGGGAAAGGCGGGAAGGCAGCACGCAGGCGTGGTGGGATGCTTCCAAAAGCTTTCTGATTGGAAGCTGGGAAGCGTTCCCGCGCAGGCTCCGTCGGTACCGACGTACCCATATGTGAAGACTAATTCCTGCTGTTCCCAGAGATCACCTGTTACAGGTAAGTAACTGTGCTTTTTGTAAAAAGATTGTAAAATGTTTTTGTAAGAATTCTCATAATTGGTTTGTTAGTATTACATAGGTACCCCTTTTGACCTTTCATAATACTTGAATATGGTAGTAATTAAATTGAATTGCACACAATTTATTTATGGTCAATAAATAGCTATTACAAGTCCCTATAGGAATTTATTTATCTGCCTCTGCCAGTCTTGTGGAAATACTGCTGAGCTCTTCGTGTCGTGTTGAGCAGTTTGCAGGGATTGTGCTTCTTTTTAGTTTTTTAGTCAAATTATTGCAAATAAAGAAATCATCCTATCTTATGCAATGGTTGGTAGTGTACCTCTAAATGATCTCAAGGTAGCATTATTGGAGTTCAGTAAGCTGTTACTTAATTTATGAGAATAAATTAAGAGAAATTTAGCATATTACATTTATGGCTGGTAACCATGAAGAATTTCGCATAAGGTCTCCCATCTGACATCTTGGTTATCTTAAGAAAATTTTCTACCTTTTAATGAGATACTTTTTCTTGATTGGCTTTTTTCTTGCAGCTTGATTTCGAAGGATCTCTTTCTCCAGTGATTGCTCCAAAAAAAGCTAGGCCTTCTGAGATTGGATCAGATGAAGTAAGCACAAACACTGTATCTCTCTTTATTGAAAGTGGTAGTAGTGAAAGTCCAGCTGCTTCAGCAGAATTTTTCATTAAACAATGAAGTCAGTATTTGGGGAGAAATGGTCATGGTACATTGCAAGTTAAAATAAATCTGGGTGAATAGCATCTGTATCATCCAGACAAGGAATTTGATATTCCTTCATAAGGATATAGCTAGATATTTTTAGACCCATGGCAAAATTTTACAAACTGTGCCTCCATTCCCTTATCGCTGCAACACTCTGCCCCATTTTGCATCCTCTTGTGGGCAGCACCAGGACAGCTATCTAGCTTCCCATGACCTAATTGCTCCATTGTTACTTCTCATTGTACATGTTTGCTTTTGGGAGCTTGAATTTTTTTTAAATCATCTGTTCTGTATATGGAATGTAAAAGTGAAGTATACACATACCAAAGAGCCACCTTTGCTAGCTCGATTGGTGGTGCTGCATCCTATAATGTGGATGATCTCTGGTGGCCCTGTTAGATAAAGTGAGGTGACTGCCTGGCAAGGAGCACGCTGCCATTGTAGGGGTGATGAAAAGGTGGCGTGCTAAAGTAGCTCCTAGATTTTTCAGAGCAGCAGCTGTGTCCCACCCCTGCCACAATGTTGGATGGAGTAGGAGATGTTAGGTCTTGAGCACGTAAATTGGCTCAAAGACTCCATAATGATTTTTTAGTATTGCCACAGACTCAGGGAGATGTGTGAGGGATGGGAGGAAGAGAAAAGGGAAATGCTGTACCACAGGGAGGGTGGGAGGGAAGAGAAGAGGCTGATGCTGGACACAGGAGAAATAGAGAGAAAAGTGTTTGTGTGAGACTAGGGAATAAGAGGCTGGTGAAGGGGAGAGAGATGAAGTTATAGGTAGATGCCATTAAAGAGGGAGAAGTAGATTTGATTTTAGGAAGAGTGAAATCTGAATGGAGAGTGAGGCAGAAAAATAAATGGAAGAAAGCTAAAAGGGAAGGTTCAATGTCAGTGATGCATGTAGTGGAGGGAGTGAAGATGACGAAGAGAGAAAAGAAATTGCAAATAGACAGGGCAGAAGGTTAAGAAAAAAGGTAGGCAGAGGAAAGCAGAAACCAGTGAGTGCTCTCAACACAATTAGAAAAATTAAATTGCCAGAGAACAAAGGTAAAAAAAGAGGGAATTCTGTATTCAATTTAGTGATTGAAATTTGTCGATTTTGGAAATTTATATTTGGTATCTTAGAATTTTGCACGGTTTGCTCATTGCTACATGCAGAGTCTGACTTGGAGTTTTGGTTTAATGTTTTCTACCTATTTGTGTGTATAGTTAATGGTAACTTGTTCTGTACTTGGTGAATGTCTGTCTATGTTGGGAGTATGCAGCCAAGGGTATTCTGTTAGCATGGAGTTTCTATGTAGTAATCTGTTCAATTTTTCCAATAGGCGTGTTAATGTTTAGGGTAATGGTTCCCTCCAGGGTAGTGGACCCCTGGAGATCTGTGAGACTATTACAAGGGTCCTCAAGACATAGACAAGAGTAAAATAATCACTCCATTTTGCTGGATTCCATGCAAGCCAAATACAGAGGCTACTGTAGAGGTGAGGACAGCAATAGTTGTGGGGATGGTAGTAACAACATCAATAGATACGGGGCACAGAAGAAGCAAAATCCGTTGGATTGGAGGTGGCTGTACAGATCGACGCAGAAGCGGTCGCATGGGAGGAGGCCAATGGTGGTGGGGGTGTGATCAGAGGAATCCATGTAGCCTAGAATCAGGAGCTCCAGGTCCAGCATCAGTATGTAGGGCCTGGGAACATCAAATCTCCAGGAACAAGCAGGAATGAGTCTTCACATATGGGTACGTCGGTACCGACGGAGCCTGCGCAGGAACGCTCCCCAGCGTCCAAACAGAAAGCTTTTGGGAGCATCCCACAGCGCCTGCGTGCTGCCTTCCCGCCTTTCCAACTGTCTCTCCTCAGTTGTTCTTTTTCCACGGAGCCAGCAGGTCGTGTTCCTGTCACCGCAGAAGAACTTCCTTATTTTTACTTTATTTCTTTTCTGTACGCGTCTGCCTTCCTCAATACGACACCGGTACCGCCGGTTCTTATTCTTTTCTTTAAAAAAAAAAAAAAGACCACCTATTTTTTCTTCAGGTGTACTTCAGTTTTGGGCCTTAGGCCCAAAACCTTTTTCCTTAAATATGGAAAAAACTGCCTCAGGTTTTAAGAAGTGCACAAAATGTGGTGGTACTATATCCGTCACCGACACCCATGACTGGTGTCTCAAATGTTTAGGCCCTGACCATTCCATTAAAGATTGTGTGTCCTGTTCCATGATGTCTAAGAGAGGTCGACAGAACCGAGCTGCCAAGCTCAGTACCCTGTTTCCCTCTGATGCGGCTTCGGTGGCATCGACGTCTTCCAGGGCTGCTTCTTCCTCACATGGATCTCAGGTAACAAAACATAAATCCGGCCGGTCCTCGAAGGGCAAATCTCCTTCTAAGCATCGAGATGCCTCTGGCCTTGCCCTTGAGGATTCTGCACCGGCAAAATTACCCCGGCGGGAAGCTTCGGCTCCTAAAGCATCATCATCGGGGTTCCAGGATGATCTAGATGGCGTGGCCTCAACAGATCTCCTGGTGCCATGCTCTGGGGTACCGGTGGCCTCCACCAGTACCGACTTCCAGGCATTGGCAGCATCGATGGATCAGAGGATTCTGTCCATGGAACGCAGTCTGGCGGCTTTCCTTGTGGCATCGACGCACGTGGTACCGCTACAGACTACTCCACAGGTACCGGCTCCGGTATCGCCATCGGTACCGATTCCGGTACCGGTGGCATCGACATCGGCATCGGTGTCAGCCATGTTGGTACCCTGCCCTCTGCAGCCCTCCGGTACCGATACCCCGGTACCGATGATTCCCGGTACCGACCCCGGTCGGTACGGGTATCGGGCTTTGCAAGAGCATCTCGACAGACGATACTTCGATTCCTCTGATGACTCTGAGGATTCTGAAGAGTCTGTCGATGCAGCGATGCTTCTTCCACAGGAGGAGTCCTCTCCTAAACGAAGGATGTCTCCTCCAGAGGACTTGTCTTTTCAGGACTTTATCAGAGAGGTGGCTCGGGGTCTCTCTATTACAGTAGCCCCAGAGTCAGAGCCTAGAGCTAAGGAGTTAGATATTCTACAATATCCTAAAACTCCTAAAGAGGCAGCTACCTTGCCTATTCATGAGATTCTGTATGATCTCATGTTAAGGATGTGGGAAGCACCTCTAACCACCTCTCCTCATTCTCGCAGGTTGGACACCATGTATCGTGTCCCTCCTTGATCTGGTTTCCATAAAAATCAGCTTCCTCACCACTCTATTGTGGTTGAGTCTGCAGTGAGAAAGATTAGAAGTGCCAAGAGACATGCCTCTAATCCTCCAGGACGTGAATGTAGAACCCTGGATGCTTTTGGTAGAAGAGTCTTCCAAGCTTCCATGCTTGCTGCGAGAAATAATTCTTATAGTCTCTACATGGGAACGTTCTTAAAAGAAGTCACTGACCATTTGCAGACTTTTAAGTCCTTTTATGTCTGACAATAAAAGGCAAAATTTTCTCTCTGGGCTCAAACATGCCCAGTATATCTCCAAATTCTCCAACCGTGCAGCTTTCGATTCCTTTGAATGCGTAAGCAGAGCCTCAGCTATAGCTATAGGTGCACGTAGGATTGCTTGGCTTCAAGCATCTGATTTGGAGACCTGGGTCCAAGATGAATTGGGAAATATCCCTTGTACAGGTGAAAATCTGTTTGGTAAGGATTGGCAAGCAAAAGCCAATCAGATGGATGCTGAAAATTCTGCTTTGGATAGACTATCCAAATCTACAGCTGCTCCTGCTAAGAAAAGGTTGTTCAAGAAAACACCTTTTTCTAAAAAGGGAAGATCCTATCCTGCTTATAGTCAGAGAGCATCTTCTGCAGCTCAGTTCCCTTCCAAACGTCAGCAATCCTCCAAACAGACCAAGGCAAAGGCTGCGAGGCCTGCTCCAGCCCAGCAGTCTCAGCCCCCTCAGGGCCTTTGACTTTCTCCTAGAGAACTTAGCCTTCCTGGCTCTGGAAGGAACAGAGCCCTCCACCATTCCAGGAAGGCTATGTCACTTTGCTCCCAGATGGGGGCAAATCACAGCAGAGCATTGGACACTCTCCATTATAAGAGAGGGGTAGAAACTTCATTTTTCCAGCTTGCCCCCTCTCACAAGAGTGCACCAGTTCAATTCTCCAACCTCCCTCCTCAGCCTATTAGAGCAGGAGGTTGCCACTCTTCTAGCCCAAGGGGCAATAGAGGAAGTGCCTTCTCAACATCAAGGCACACGGTTCTACTCCCCCTATTTTCTTATCCCAAAGAAAACAGGGGGGCTTCAGACCCATTTTAGATCTCAGAGAATTGAACAGATTCCTAGTCAAAGAAAAATTCAAGATGGTTTCTCTAGGAACTCTGCTGCCATACCTTCAGATTCAGGATTGGCTTTGTTCTCTAGATCTCAAGGATGCGTACACTCATGTTCTCATCCATCCAACTCACAGAAGGTTCCGTCAGTTCCTTTTCCAGGAGAAGCACTATCAATACAGAGTGCTCCCCTTTGGCCTGGCCTCTGCACCAAGGGTGTTCACGAAATGCATGGCAGTGGTTGCTGCTTTTCTGCGCACCCTGGGAATATTTGTCTTCCCTTACCTGGACGACTGGCTCATTCAGGCTCCCACTCAATCAGAGGCCAGGACTGCTCTAACCTGCACAATGCGTATCCTTCAATACTTAGGGCTGGTAATAAACATCCCAAAATCCAATTTGATCCCTACTCAGTCCCTGGAGTTTATAGGGACATTGCTGGATACCACAAAGGCAAGGGCCTTTCTTCCCCAGGCCCGTTGCCTTCGCTTGATGCAGTTAGCTTCTCAAGCAGAGTTGAAACCCCTACTAACTGCTCGAGAGATGTTACAGTTGCTAGGCCACATGGCTTCCACCGTTCATGTGGTACCATATGCTCGCCTTCACATGAGAGCAGCTCAGTGGACTTTAACCACCCAATGGACCCAGGCATTAGGCTTCCTGTCAGACAAAATAGAAAACAAAAGTCGCCTCATTTTGTCCCTCCAATGGTGGAAGTCCCCTCAAAACCTCTTGCTGGGGTGTGTCCTTTTCAACAGCCTCTACCCCAGGCAACTCTTACAATAGATGCTTCTCCAATGGGCTGGGGAGCTCATCTTCAGGACCTCTCCACCCAGGGCATCTGGTCCCCACAGGAGACTTGTCTCCACATCAATCTCTTGGAACTCAGAGCAATCTTTCTTGTTCTACGAGTTTTCCACACCCTGCTCAGCCACAAGACAGTCCTTGTCCACACGGACAATCAGGTAGCCATGTTCTACCTAAACAAGCAGGGGGGAACTGGCTCTGTCGCTTTGCAACGAAGCTCTGCGACTGTGGGCCCTCGCCAGAGAGCATCACATTCATCTTCTGGCAGTCTATCTTCCAGGGGGTCAAAACTCTTGGGCAGACAGACTCAGTCGAGTTCTGCTTCCACACGAGTGGTCCCTACATATGGACCAGGTGTCCGAAATTTTAAAATTTGGGGAACCCTGGACATAGACCTCTTTGCAAGTCCATGGAATGCCAAACTTCCCCGGTTCTGTTCCAGAACTCCGGCTCAGGCAAGGGATGCTTTCCTCCTTCACTGGGGTCAAGACTTCCTGCATGCCTTTCCACCCATTCCCCTAATTCCCAAAACCCTATTCAAGTTTCAGAGAGACAGAGGCCACATGATTCTCATAGCTCCACATTGGCCATGGCAAGTGTGGTACCCTCTGCTTCTACATCTCTCTCAAGCTCCCTCCCTCGAGCTAGGGTCTGCTCCAGACCTCCTCTCTCAGGAGGACGGAAAATTGTGGCATCCCAATCCCCAGTCTCTGCATGTCAGGGCTTGGTTGCTGAAAGCCTAGATCTCCAGGATCTTCCTCTTTCTCAACAAGTGAAAGATATTCTTCATGCTTCCAGAAAGCCTTCCACTAGACGTTCTTACGCCTTCAAATGGAAAAGGTTTACCATCTAGTGTTTTGGAAGGGGTCTTAACCCCCGGTCAATACCTCTGGAATCGTTGCTGGAGTATCTCCTGCATCTGTCTAATGCAGGCCTTAAGACAAATTCAGTAAGAGGCCATCTGAGTGCTATTGCAGCTTCACTCAAGCCTCTAAATGGACAACCTGTTTCCTCTCATCCCCTTGTAGCAAGATTCATGAGAGGCCTCCTTTTAACAAAGCCTCCCATTAGACCACCACCGGTGGCATGGGACTTAAATTTGTTTCTTGGTCAGCTTATGAAGCCGCCTTTTGAACCTTTAGCTACTACCTCCTTGTAATACCTTTCTTGGAAGGTTATCTTTCTCATTGCCATCACATCAGCACGCCGCATCAGTGAATTGCAAGCACTAGTGGCTAATCCACCTTATACAAGGTTCCATCATGATAAGGTAGTCCTTAGGACTAATCCACATTTTATGCCTAAGTTGGTCTCGCCTTTTCACCTCAACCAAGAGGTCTACCTACCTGTCTTTTTTCCAGGGCCTCATGCACCAAGTGCAGAGAGGAATCTTCATACCCTGGACTGTAAAAGAGCTCTGACTTTTTACTTACAAAGGACACAGCAACATAGAAAGTCTTCCCAACTTTTTGTTGCTTTTGATCCTTCTCATTTAGGACAACCAGTCTCCATGAGAACTCTTTCCAACTGGATTGCCCAATGTATTTCTTTCGCCTATCAGAGCAAGAACATTTCTCTGGAGGGCCATGTCACAGCTCACAATGTGAGAGCCATGGCAGCCTCAATGGCTCATCTGAACTCTGTGTCTATCGACGACATCGGTCGAGCAGCCACTTGGGCCTCGGTTCATACCTTCACAACCCATTACTGCTTGGACAAGGACTCCCGCCGGGATGCCTTGTTTGGTCAGGCTGTTCTTAAACACCTGTTTCATGCTTAATCAACTCCTACCCACCATCTCTCATGGGATGCCAGAGATCCAGGTCGTGAAGTGCAGCCCTGTCCCAGGGACACACAACCTTTGGGCTCTCTCCCTGGCATCAAAAGCTAGGGAGTCCCCCCATATGTGAAGACTCATTCCTGCTTGTTCCTGGAGATAGCACAGTTACTTACCTGTAACAGGTGATCTCTGGGAACAGCAGGAATAGGTCTTCACAACCCACCCATCTCCCCTAGGAGTTGTCTCTCTCTATCTCTCTTCCTTTCCCTCTCTCTCCCTCTTTGTCTCAGCTATAAAACTCAACTGAGGAGAGACAGTTGGAAAGGCGGGAAGGCAGCACGTAGGCGCTGTGGGATGCTCCCAAAAGCTTTCTGATTGGACGCTGGGGAGCATTCCCGCGCAGGCTCCATCGGTACCGACGTACCCATATGTGAAGACTTATTCCTGCTGTTCCCAGAGATCACCTGTTACAGGTAAGTAACTGTGCTTAAGTGAGGGGAGTAAGAAAATGTAGGGAACTAGTTGGGGGGGGGTGGTTGGGGGAGGGAGAGGGGGAGAGAACTGAGGCTGGAGGGGGAATTGATTGATGTGGAGAAAGCGAGACTGGTTGGGGGAAGGGAGAGGAAGGGAAACCAGTGGGGTCTGGTTGACAGAGAGAGAGAGATTGTGGGTATTTCTAAGGAAGCAATTTTATAAAGGGGTTTTCTTGTATAGAGGCCTTTCTACATTGTGTAAGACTTTTATAAAATTACCGTAGGTGTTAGGCACTTAAACAAGGTGGCTGTTTTTACATGACCCATGTGTTCTGGGGTGGTGTTTGGGTGGAGCAGAGGTTGAGCTATGATTTACTTGCTTATTTTACAAAAAATGTGCATATGTGTGTGTGCTTATTTTTGTAAAAATGCATGTGTGGGCTAATATCTCCAGGAACAAGCAGGAATGAGTCTTCACATATGGGTAGATTGGTACCGACGGAGTCTGCACGGGAACGCTTCCCAGCATCCAATCAGAAAGCCTTTAGAAGCATCCCAACACGCCTGCGTGCTGCCTTCCCGCCTTCCCAACTGCCTCTCCTCAGTTTTCGTTTTTCCGCGGAGCCGGCAGGACGTCGTCCTGTCACCGCAGAAAATTCTTCTTTTATTTTTTATTTTTCTTGTGGTCGCAGCTGCCTTCCCCGACGCCACCGGTACCGCCGGTGTTTTTTTTCTTTTCTTGTAAATTTTTTTCCTTTTTAAGGAATATATTTTTCTTCCTTAGTGTCCCACGCTTCTCAGGCCTTCTAGGCCTCTCCATTTTCCTTCATGGAACCGCCAGCCACTTTCCCCAAGAAATGTACAAACTATGGCGGTACAACTTTATTTTTAGACACTCACAATCGGTGTCTAACTTGCTTGGGTCCTGACCATTTTCCTCCGGAGCCCTCGGGCAATAGTATTGTGAGAAGAAGTTTTCAACATCAAGTTCCCCTCGACACGCGGTCCCCCTCCAACTTCAGGGCACCGACCATATCTTCTTCTACACAGGATCAGGTAACCCAAAAACAGTCTGTTAAGACTAGCCAGTCCTCGAGTGGCACTTCTCATGCACAGCATAGAGATGCCTATGGCCTTGTCCTCGAGAATCCACTGGCTTCAAAACCCCAGTAGGAGTCTTCGGCCTCTAAAGCCTGTGTGGGGTTTCAGGTTGTTCCTGAGGTTCACCCCTCACAGAACATACCTGAACCATGCCTGGTGATGGCATCCGCTTCCAGCGGTACCGATACCCCGGCATCGGCACTGGTGTTGGATGAAACATTCCTCACCAAGGATCGTCGTCTGGCGTCCTCGGTACCTGCGGGGCCGGTGGATACGCTCCAGATCGACCTTCCAGTATCGGTACCGACACCGATACTAGTACCGACGTCGGTACCCTCCAGACGTGCATCGATAGACTCGCTTCCTTCGATGCCGATTCTGGAATCGATCTCCAGTCTGGAGGACTGGGTACTGACTCGCCTTGGTACCGACTCCTGTCGGTACCGAAGGCTCGGTTCCGATAATTCAGATCCGCAACTCTCGGTTCCTCCGATACCGTTAGAGTTACCACCGGCTGATCTTCATCCACCGGTATCAGATATGGTACTGAGGTCGGTACCGATATCCACAGTACCATTGCTGTCGGTACCTTCCATGCTTCTCTCGTCAGGCTCGCTTCCCTCGATGCCGAGTTTGGAATCGATCCCTAGCATGGACGATCTGTTACCGACTGTCGCTGCTTCTGACCTGCAGTACCAGCGACCACCATCTAAGGATCCCATACTGCACCATTCAGGATCTTCTATTCCTATATACTTGAATAGATCCCTCGGTGCCAACGCTAGTTCTTCATCAGATCTAGCCTATCCAAGGGAAGTTCCTTCTGGGGATCCTTCTTTCCAGACTTTCCTCCTGGATATGGCAAAATCACTTGCCATTCCTATTCCTGGACAAGATCCTACACAAGGGAATACAGAATACCTCTCTGTTCCTAGCAAAGCAAAGGAGAATATAATGCTTCCTTTGCATCATTCTTTGCAGGATCTCCTTCTACGAATGTGGGAAGCTCCTTTAAAGGTACCCCCACCTTCCAGAGCAACTGATCTCCTATATCAGGTGCCCCCCTCTCCAGGGTTTCAAAGGACTCAACTTCCTCATCATTCCATTGTGGTAGAATCAGCAATGAGGCGAGTGAAGAGTAATAAAAAGCACTCTTCTTGTCCGCCAGGTCGTGAGTCTAAGACACTAGATGCCTTTGGACGTCAAACCTTCCAGACATCCATGCTTTCAGCAAGAATTCTCTCATATATTTTTTATATGGGTCTATCTCTTGAGGAGGTCACAAGGAAATTACATCTTTTGACTCTTTTTCTTCAAGAGCCCAAGAGTAAAGACTATTCCTTACTGGTTAGTCATACTCAAAATATCTCTAGGTTTCTTACTCGTGCTACCCTAGACTCCTTTGAGTCTGTTAGCTGGACTTCTGCTCTAGCTATAGGGGCACGACGTAGAGCTTGGCTTCAAGCTTCAGACTTGGACAAATGGGCACAAGAAAGACTGGGAAATACTCCTTGCACTGGAGAAAATCTCTTCAACAAGGAGTCTTTACTCCAGGTTACTCAGTTATCCACTGACTTTCCTTTTTCCAGAGGCTGTTCTACACCACCTTTATTCCCAGTAGGTAGGAAATGTCCTACCAAACTTTCTTCCCCTAGGGGGAGAAGGGTTTACCCATCATCTGCCCATCATACAGATGTTCCCAAACAGAGGAAACATCGCCCTGGTCTGAAGAATCCACAACCTCAACAGGGTCAACAAACCCAGCAGTCGCAGGGTTTCAAATAGATCATTGTCCCTCTTGGTTGGTGGTTAGGGTGGCAGTCTGCTTCCTTCACTGGCAGTATCTGCACTAAATTTATCCTAACCTACCTAGATATCTCTTCATGAGACATCTTTTTTCTAAGAGTCTTTATGATGATCATGCCCATACTTAACAGTTTCCTCTTGAAGGAAACATAGGTAACATCTCTCAATAGACAGTTGTTTCCCTCTACTGGCATGTATCATCTCACCTGTCAGAGACTTCCTCCATAGTCGGTCTCTTGCAACTCTTACCTCCTTCTTACCTACAACATTTGGTTTGTAAGAGTGGCCCTTTTACACTGGTAAGCCCCTATGGTCCTCTACCTGTTCTACCGGGGGATTCTCCCTTCTGGAGTTGTCTCCCCCCCCCCCTTTGTTACCTTAGGGCAGCTCATCAGACAATAGGAACTCCTACCATGTCTGTTGTTCTTTTTCCCAATCTAAAAGAGGAAGAGGGAAAAGAAATTTTCCACGCTGCCCTGGTAGTTGCTGCAGATACAGCAATTCCTAGTGGTTAACCACTGTTTTTGTTCACTACACAACCAGGGATTCCCCTCCACTAGCAATCCTCCTAGCCTCAGTGCTAAGTCCCAAACTGGTTATCAACCTCGTTTGGGAAACCCTGTTATCACAGTCTGGTTGGTTAACTTCTGTTCTTCGCCCCCTTGTCTTTGGTAGAATAGCTGGTTACCTGCTGATTTTCCACAGCCAGTTTTTTTCTTCTAACCAACCTGTAGCATGCTCTCTGCATCTCTACAGAGTAGCTTTACACTATGGACCCTTGCTAGAGAGCATCAGTATCTTGCCTAGCAGATAACCCCAGATGGTTAGGAGGGGTTCCCCCAGTCATGTTCCATGTCTGGCAGGTATTCCCTACCCTTACCATCTCATCTTAAATCTCTTTTGAGGCATAAGCCTCAGGCCTTTCATTACGTGAAAACCTAAAGGAGGGCCAATTCCCTGGCTTGGCCCGTATCTCCTTGGGTCTTCTCGTCGGAGATAATTTTCTTCAGTGGCAGCTAGAGGACGCCTATTACCCATCTTGCCCTCATAAGCGGGTCACTAGGGTATCTTCCTCCAGGGGCGTCCTCTATCCATTCTCCATATTGCAATTCTGGAGAAATCTGGACTTCCTGTCTGCAGACTGAAGTTATCCTCTGCAATTTTCACGTAGGCCATCCTGGTTATTCAAGAGCAAAAAATTCAGACTTCTTCTTGTCAAGGAGACCTTTCCTCTGACTCTCCCAGTCATAACCAGGAAAAGAGAATTCTCTATATATCTATTCAAGCAGGTATCAACCTTCTTGCTGTCAGATGAATCTTCCTCTCTCCCTATATTCCTGGGGGAATGAGGTTCTATGGACATCTCTCCATCCACATACCTGGAGACGTGTCTATATGCCTACATATTCATATAGATATATATAGATACATATATACTTATCTATATCTATCTGTGTGTCTTCTGCCCATCCATATCTCTTTATAGATATATGCATATATACCCTATATGTGTTTATATATTTAAATATATATATATTTATAGATATAGTGAGATATATTTTTAGATAGATCTATATCCATCTACTTATCTATCTGTCTGTTAGGTTCAGATATCCTTACATTCCTATATGATCCTGACAAATGGGCACTACCCCTATCAATGCTGTGCCAGCATACTTAGGGGACTACACTTATAACCACTTCCTCTGGTAATTAACAAACTTTTTCCTTACCATAACCTTTTAAGGTTTAGGTACTCCTGAAGCTCCCCATGTACCTTTTTTCTTTCCTAATTGACCCCATTTAGGAAAGACATTGCGGAGCTTCAGTTACTCTAAAGCTTTAGCGCTCCTGAGTCTGTCTTTACTTTCTTATCAGATGCAAGGGTCTCCATACCCTTTCTCCCCTACATGGACTGATTCCAACCCCAGTCCAGTTGGGTCAGACTCATTTTTTCTCTTGGTCCAAGGTTTGTACTGTTTTTTGACCAAAACAGCTTAAGCTTTCTTTCATAGTAACTTTTGCGTCTCCGCTGAAGCTCAACCTCTTATACTACCCCAGTTTTTCCCCTGGGGCTATTTCTCACCCTGAAGGGTTCTGACCTCCACTTGTTTTTGTTCTACTTTATTACCTCTACTTCTCAGTGAGGTACCCCTTGAGCACATTCACTGGCTCTTCTAACAGATCCATATGTAGCTCAGTGGACTTGTGCATTGCCAACAAGGGAGGCTAAGATTACAATATTATACTGCTAAATGCCCTCTATACAGGGTCTTCCCCTTTTGAAGCCCTGTTCTAGCCAGCTGTTCCACAGCTCTTTTCTGTATTCAACTCCTACCCTCCATCCCCAGGATGCCTGAGGTCTTGAGGAATAGCATGGCTCGTTTTAGACTTGCAACATGCTAGGACTCCCTCTGGGCATCTGAGCTTGGGAGTCCCCATATGTGAAGACTCATTCCTGCTTGTTCCTGGAGATAGCACAGTTACTTACCTGTAACAGGTGATCTCTGGGAACAGCAGGAATAAGTCTTCACAACCCATCCACCTCCCCTAGGAGTTGCTTTTTCTCTATCTTTCCCTTCCTTGCTCTCTCTCTCTCTGTCTCAGCTTTCAAACTTAACTGAGGAGAGGCAGTTGGGAAGGCGGGAAGGCAGCACGCAGGCGTGTTGGGATGCTTCCAAAGGCTTTCTGATTGGATGCTGGGAAGCGTTCCCGCGCAGACTCCGTCGGTACCAACGTACCCATATGTGAAGACTTATTCCTGCTGTTCCCAGAGATCACCTGTTACAGGTAAGTAACTGTGCTTTCTGTTCTCAAGCTTGTCTAGCCACTAATCTGCTAGTATACCATCGTTTTTTTGTGAAGACACACAGGCGTCTGTGTGCCTTTACAAAATAGGTTAAACATAAGTACCTATATGGCCTTCACATACAGGAAATCTGTTTATAAAGCTACGCTCCACATGACAGTTTATCAGAGGGTCAAAGATGAATCAAAAATCTCATTTGACTCAAAATTTGTTGCTCTCTTCTATATCTGATCCTCGGTGTTGCACACTTAGGAGCCATGATTGCAGGGTTTCAAAAGGAACTCTAGTGTATGAATGCTGGCAAGAGGATATTGGTTCCAATGACTGAGTGGAAAATCCTGGTTAGTTGTACATTGCAGCTCAATGGAAGCCGATTCCAATTGAGCTAAAAGCCCAAATGAGCAGGGGAAAACTGCCAGGCCAAAAATTATTACCTATCCTTGGAAAATGAAAACTAGTATCAGAGTTACATATTTAAAGAACAAGAGTTAACTAGATCAACTGATGGAGAAATGGAAGCAAGATACAGGCTAGTTTCTTGTTCTGAGGGTAATAACAGATTGTGCAGTGTTTTCTGTAAAATAGTTTTAGATGATCCTTTCTTTTTTTCTTATATTGAACTTAGTGGGAATGGGCTAGAAGGATATTAGTAACAGCAAGGCATTCGTTTTTATTTTGCTGCTGTTTTTTGTTTGATTGTTAACCAAATAATTACTTCCTGGTATCTCTACTGTTCAGGATTGGGAATACCTGCTGAATTCAGACTACCATCGAAATGTTGAGTCTCACCTTCTGACCAGTGCGCTGCACCTGGACCCTTTTGAAGTTCCTCATCTTAAAACGGAATTTCCAAGCAGCCTTAGTTTGGATTCTACTACTCTTTTGTTCAACCATATTCCTGCTCTATTTTTTGTGCTTCACCTTGTCTATGAAGACCTCAAACTGAACAGTCTCATGAGAGAGGAAACACGCTCCCTTGTTGTTGTTCTGATTCAACTGGCAAGGTAATCTTCTTTATCTTCCTTTATCCATAATGCATTGAGGTCTGTGCTCTCTGGGCTGGAATCCTCAGTTCTTCTTTTCTGTTTCTTAGCTAAGCATTTTAAAATGAAGTTCGAAGCAGGGTGACCATAAGAACTACTACTGACCTTGACAGATGAGTAGTTTTCAAAACAGGGCTGAGAAGGTTTGTCACACAGTAATTCTTCATTAGAAAAAAAATGCAGAGTAAACATAAAGCCATACGGCTGCTGTTTCTAAATGTAAAGTAAATTGTCAGTTTTTGCTATTCAATCCAGTAAAATGAATTGATTTAGTTTTTCTGCATTTCCAATATGAAGCTGTGAAAAAATAAAATTGTATGAATTGAGTTTTTCAGCTATTTTTTTTCCCTTTGCACTTAAGTGAGTCCCAGATAGAAAGTCTGGTACTAACTGTTGTGGGAGGCTGGAGTGCTTTTCCTATACTGAATGACTACTACTACTACTACTACTGAGCATTTGTTGAGCGCTACCAGTCGTAAGCAGCGCTGCACAGACATGTAAGAGAGAGTCCCTGCCCATCAGAGCTTACAATCTAATCAAGACAAAACACAGAAGTCTAAGCAGGGATAGAACTAGGGGAAAGAAAAGGGAAGGAAAGGAGATCAGGAGAGTCAAGATCCAAAAGCAGCAGCGAAGAGGTGAGTTTTCAACTTGAATTTGAAGAGGGTCAGAGAGGGTGTCTGGCGTACAGACACAGGTAGTTTGTTCCAGGCGTAAGGTGCAGCAAGGTGAAAGGAGCAAAGTCTGGAATTAGCAGTAGGAGAGAAGGGCACAGATAGAAGTAGTTTGCTAGAAGAGCGGAGTTCCCGAAGGGGGGTTGTAAGGAGAGATAAGAGAAGAAAGGTACTGAGGAGCCGCAGAGTGAATGCATTTATAGGTCAGCAGGAGAAGTTTGAACTGGATGCGGAAACAGATAGGGAGCCAATGAAGTGACTTGAGAAGAGGAGTAATATGGGCATGACGAGGCTGGCGGAAGATTAGTCACGCAGCAGAGTGTTGAACAGATTGAAGGGGAGAGAGATGATTCAAAGGGAGACCAGCAAGGAGTAGGTTGCAGTAGTCAAGATGGGAGGTGATTAAGGAGTGGATAAGCGTTTTAGTAGTGTGTTCAGAGAGGAAGGGCTGATTTTGCTAATGTTATAGAGAAAGAAACGGCAGGTTTTAGCTATGAGCTTGGATATGTGTGGAGAAAGAGAGGAGTCAAAGACAATCTCCAGATTGCAGGCCAAGGAAACAGGAAGGAGTAGAGAGTTATCCACAGAGACTGAGAAAAGGAGGGAGGAGGAGGGGAGATTTTAGGGGTAAAGATGAGAAGTTCTGTCTTGGCCATGTTCAATTTCAAGCGCGGTGAGACATCCAGGCAGCAGTGTCAGAGAGGCAGGCAGAGATCCGGGTCTGGATTGCTGGAGAGATTTCAGGTGTAGAGAGGTAGATCTGGGAGTCATCGGCATACAGATGGTACTGAAAGCCATGGGAAGAGATAAGCGCACCAAGGGACTGGGTATAGAGAGAGAAAAGGAGCGGACCCAAGACAGATCCTTGGGGTACACCAACTGGAAGCGGGGTAGCAGAGGAGGAGGAGCCACCTTGAACACACACTGAAAGCGCGATGGGAGATATAGGAGGAGAACCAGGATATTACAGAGCCACTGAAACCAAGTGAGGACAGGGTATCGAGGAGAAAGTTGTGGTCAACAGTGTCGAAAGCAGCAGAGAGGTCAAGAAGGATGAGGACAGAGTAAAGGCCCTTGGATTTTGCCAGGAACAAGCCACTGGAGATACTGGCAAGAGCCATTTCAGTAGAGTGTAGTGGACGAAAGCCAGACTGTAAGGGATTCACGAGGGCATGAGAGGAGAGGAAGTCGAGGCAGCGGCGGTGAACCGCACGTTCGAGTAGTTTAGAAATGAAGGGAAGGGGCCACTGGCCACGGAGCATACCAGTATTAAAAGGAAAGGAGAGTTCCAACTGAAAGCGGCTTTTAAATCAAGAAGACTGAGCAAGATGGCACCCTTGGGCGGGAAGGGGACCGTACATGCGCGCTGCAATTCCCAAAGGCTTTCTTTGAAAGCTGGTGAAATGCTCCGCACGGGGGCTCCGTCGGCGCTGACGTCACCCATATGTGAGGACTGATTCCTGCTGCTCCTGGAGAACACCTGTTACAGGTGAGTAACTACTCTTACTGTGGGGTGGGCGGGAATAACCATAATACATAAGGAGGGAAAGGACCCACAAGAGTGTTTATCTTATCGCCCTATCTCGCTGCTCAACCTCAACGCCAAATTACTAGCTAAAATATTAGCTACGCGTCTAAATAAGTTGATAGGGAAGTTGATACACCATGATCAAGCAGGATTTATTCCTAGTAGACAAGTAGCTGACAATATCAGGAAGATCTTGAATATGATTTGGTCAATGAAACAGAGGGAAGAGGCCGTATTGTTGTCTCTAGATGCAGAAAAGGCTTTTGACCAGGTGTCTTGGCCATTTCTCTTCCAGGTAATGGAGCGAATGGGTTTGGGGGCAGAATTCATAAACTGGGTAAAAGCGCTATACCGTAACCCGAAAGCTTGTGTTAGGGTAAATGGTGGATATTCTGAGTTCTTTGGGCAGGGGAGAGGAATGAGACAGGGTTGCCCACTATCGCCGCTGCTTTTCGCCATCGCCCTGGAACTGTTTGCGGAGAGGGTGCGGCAGAGGGCTGTTTTACAGGGAATAAAAATAGGGCAGGGAGAATACAAAATATCGTTATTTGCCGATGATATAATCTTGAGCGTGGTCAAGCCTCGCTTTTCTATCCCAATATTAATGTGGGAATTAGAAGAACTTGGCAAACTATCGGGTTTTACTATCATTTGGACCAAGTCAGAAATTTTAAATTTAACAGTACACAGGGAATACTACAAGAGAAATACCCATTTAAGTGGGCGAAAGGAAGTATTAGATATCTTGGAATTCACATAAGTAATAGGATAGAAGCATTATATAAGCTGAATTATCAAAAGTTATTTGGGCAGGTAGGGAGCTTATTGGATGGGTGGGGGCGGGGATACCTTTCACGGTTTGGACAGATTGCCACAATAAAGATGATGTTCTTGCCTCGATTTCTATTTCTGTTCCAGAGGCTACCAATAAAGATCCCGCCTAGCAAGCTAAAACAGTTACAACGAATTGTTAATCGGTTCATTTGGCAAAATAGACGGGTGAGAGTAGCTAAGGTCGTAATGCAAAGAGCCAAAGGAGAGGGAGGATTAGGGATGCCTAATTTTTGGAAATACTATAAGGCAGCGCAATTGAAAACAATATATGAGTGGCACCGAGGATATCAGAAACAATGGGTCCAAATGGAAGATGATTTAATAAGGGGGGAGAGCCTGGTACATCTAGTGTGGAGGGGAAGTAATATTTCAGAAAATACATGCCAAAATCCCTTCATCGCGCATAGTTTGCTAGTGTGGAAACAAAAAAGAAAAATACAAGAAAAGATAAAAGATATACCCAGGGCATGACATTGGAGGCCTGTTTTGAGAGGGGACAGGGACCAGGGGTACATATTCTGCGCAGATGGGCACAGGCGATGTTAACACACATCTCTCAAATAGTGAGTATGGAGGACATTCTAGAGTTTGAGGGTATTAAGGACTTATATAGGCTGAGGGACAGTGATTATTATGCATATCTACAGTTGAGCCATTTTGTGAGACAACAGAAGGCGTGGAAGAATCTTTATGAGAATAGGGGGTGATTTGAGGTGCTCAACACAGGGACCACAGGGCAAAAAGGAGTTTTGTCCAGGATTTACAAAGGCTTAATGGAGGGTGGTGAGGGTAAATTGGGGTATATGTTAAAATGGGAGGAAGATTTGGGGGTGAGCTTGAATGATGAGGTATGGGACAAGATAATAGATGGTGGCAAGTATTTCTATTGCCACACAGGTAAAAAAGAATGCTTATAAAGTATTGTTCCGCTGATACTGGACTCCAGTACGTAACAGGAGGGCTGGAAGGGGAGCTCCTGACCAATGTTGGAGAGGATGTCATGAGAGAGGGGATTGGTTGCATATGTGGTGGAAGTGTGAGTGCATACAAGCTTACTGGAGGGAGATTTTAGATAGGATTTATAATGACAGGATATTGCTTGGAAAGGCAACCAGAGATCTGCTTACTGCATCAACTAGAGGAGGACATTCCAAAAAGGGATAGTGGCGTGTTTCATCATTGTACTGTAGCAGCCCACTGTGAGATAGCACAGCACTGGGTGGGGCCGGGCGCTCCACACTTGGCAGGATTTGTTAGAAGGGTGTCAGAGGTGGTTTGATGCATCAATTGACGGAGATGAGGAGGGGGAAAGGGAGACAAGTGCGGAACAATGGCAAAGAATGGGTAAGTGGAATCCTGGAAGGCTGAGAGAGGGGGAGGGCAGCGGGAGGTGCTATAGTTATAGGCAATCAGGAGGATTGAATGGTGATTGGCTGAAATGGGAGATGGTACTGCCACTGGAATGGTGGAGCGGGAGAAGAACGGATGACTACAGAACGAGGGGGGGGAGGGAGAGGGGATGTATAAGGAGGGGTATAAAGGAGGGGAGTCAGCACAAAAAAGGGACGATGTATGGTAGCATATGTACATGTTATGGAAATTGCACAAAGTTGGTAATGCAGAAATCTGTAACTTCTGTGAAATGGTTAATAAAAAATTTAAAATGTTAAAAAAAAAAAAAAAGAAATGAAGGGAAGGAGAGAGATGGGTCGATAATTAGAAGGACAGGTGGGATCAAGTAAGGGTTTCTTGAGGAGAGGTGTGACTACAGCATGCTTGAAGTCTGCAAGGACTGTTGCAGTGGAGAGCAATAGGTTGAGAATATGAGAGATGGAAGGGACAATGGAGGAGATGGGGCTTAGGAGACGGGTGGGGATAGGATCAGAGGAGAGCAGGTGGTGAGTTTGGAGGAAAAAAGGTGTGCAGTTTCCTCTTCAGAGTTCACAGGAAAGGAAGAGTGGCTAGGAGAGGTTGGGGGGGGGAGAGTTGGGAGGGGAGGAGGGCGAGTAGCTGAGTTTGTGGGGAATTGGAGGGTGTTCTTGTGGATTTTGTCATGGAAATAGCTAGGGTTTGGGCATTAAGGGAGGGAGGGATCAGAGGCGGAGGCACTTTGAGGAGAGAGCTGAGAGTAGTAGAGACAGCGAGGATCAGAGGCAAGAGAGTTAGTCAGATGGACATAGTAGTCTTGTTTGGCAAGAGCTATGGTTGACTGGAAAGAGACAAGCATGAATTTGAAGTGTAGAAAGTCTGCAGTGGAGCGGTATTTGAGCCAAGCACGCTCAGCAGAACGGGAACAGGAACGTAGATAGCGGGTAGTGGGTGAAAGCCAGGGCTGGGGTGCAGAACGTCTCACAGGACGTGGGATGGGCGGAGCAAGGGCATCCAGAGCCGAGGAGAAACCTTCATAATATTGATCCCCTGACACTCTCCTCCACCATCTCTCCATCTCTTTCCTCCATTTTATCCTCCAAGTCCGTCGATGAGGCATTATCTTCATACAATGCTACACTATCCTCAGCCCTTGACACTCTTGCCCCTCCCACCCCACGTCCTGTCAAACGATCTACTCCCCAACCCTGGCTTTCACCCACAATCCGTTACCTATGCATCTGCGCCCGTTCTGCTGAACAAGCTTGGTCCAAATCCTGCTCCCCAGAAGATCTTCTACACTTCATATTCATGCTTGGCTCCTTCCAGTTAGCCTTAGCACTTGCCAAACAAGATTACTACATCCATCTGACCAACTCCCTTGCCTCTGATCCTCGCCATCTCTTTAATACCCTCAATTCTCTCCTCAAGATCCCCCCGCCCTCCCTTTCTGCCCAAACCCTAGCCGACTACTTCCATGACAAAATCCACAAGATTACCCTCCGATTCCCTACCCCCCATCTACCTCCCCTCCTCCCCCATCCATACTCCCCCATCCATACTCCCCCTGCCACCCTCTCCTCCTTCCCTCCGATCTCTGAGGAAGAAACCACACTCCTTCTGTCCTCCTCTAAACCCACCACCTGTACTTCAGACCCTATCCCCACCCATCTCCTGCGTTCCATCCCCCTCACCATTATCCTCTCCATCACTCATGTCCTCAACCTTTCACTCTCCACTGCAACTGTCTCCGTTGACTTCAAACATGCTGTTGTCACATCCCTCCTCAAGAAACCCTCACTTGATCCCACATGCCCTTCTAACTATCGACCCATCTCCCTCCTTCCCTTCATATCAAAACTATTAGAACGAGCAGTCCACCGTCACTGCCTCGACTTCCTCACCTCCCAGGCCCTCCTGGACCCACTACAATCCGGCTTCTGTCCCCTACACTCCAATGAAATGGCACTTAAAAAAGTCACAAATGACCTGTTCCTGGCTAAATCCAAGGGCCTCTATTCTATCCTCATCCTTCTTGACTTTTCTGCTGCCTTTGACACCGTTAACCACGACCTTCTCCTCATCACCCTCTCCCCGCTTGGCTTCAAGGACTCCGTACTATCCTGGTTCTCCTCCTACCCCTCCCATCACTCATTCAGTGTATGATTTGGTGGCTCCTCCTCCTCCTCCCCTACCCCGCTCCATGTAGGTGTACCCCAGGGATCTGTCTTGGGCCCCCTCCTCTTCTCTCTCTATACCCAAGGCCTTGGTGCGTTTCTCTCCTCCCATGGCTTTCAGTACCATCTCTATGCCGATGACTCCCAAATCTACCTCTCTACACCTAATATTCTCTGGCAACCCAGTCCAAGATCTCTGCCTGTCTTTCAGACTTCGCTGCCTGGATGTCTCATCGCCGATTGAAATTGAACATGGCCAAGACTGAATTCCTTGTTTTCAAACCTAACTCCTCCCCCCCACACTTCCCCCTCTCTCAATCCATGTGGATGGATCTACTATCCTTCCTGTTCCCTCGGCCCGCAATCTAGGGGTTATCTTTGACACCTCTCTCTCCTTCTCTGCTCATATCCACCTTGTAGCTAAGACCTGCCGCTGCTTTTTCTACAACATCAGCAAAATCCGCCCCTTCCTCTCTGAACACACTACCAAAACGCTTATCCACTCCTTAATCTTCTCTCGCCTTGATTACTACAACCTACTCCTCGCTGGTTTTCCCATGAGCCACCTCCTTCCCCTTCAATCTATACAAAATCACGCTGCTCGACTAATCTTCTGCCAGCCTCGCCATGCCCACATTACTCCTCTTCTCAAATCGCTTCACTGCCTCCCTGTCTAATTCCGCATCCAATTCAAGCTTCTCCTACTGACCTATAAATGCATTCACTCTATGGCTCCTCAATACCTCTTATCTCACCCTACGTCCCCTCTCAAAATTTGTGCTCCGCTAATAAATTACTTCTATCAATGTTTTCACCCGCACCGCGAACTCCCGACTGCGCTCCTTTCACCTTGCTGCACGTCATGCCTGAAACAGCCTACCTGCGTCTGTGCGCCAGGCATCCTCCCTGGCCCTCTTCAAATCCAGGTTGAAGACCCACCTCTTCACCTTTGCATTCAGATCCTGACTCCCTTCCTCATCCTACCCTAACCCCCGCCAACGTTATGACCAAACTATAGACCAAACTGTACCACACCGTACCTTGCGCAGAACTGACTAATGCTCTGTACTGTTCTTACTAATGTACTGTTCCAATTAGATTGTAAGCTCTGATGAGCATGACTCTGATGAGCAGGGACTGTCTCTTGTATGTTGGCTACCTCTTGTAGGTTAGCTGTGCAGCGCTGTGTGTGTGGCGCTTTATAAGTGCTGAATAGTAGTAGTAGTATTATAGGAAGTTACTGCCTCGTCAACAGACTTAGATGACATAGTAGAAGAAAGAGATGAAGAAGTGGTGGAAGAGAGAGCCAGGGGATCAATAGCATGAAGATTTCTAAATAGGTTGGAGGAGACAGGATGAGGCTGAGGCAGCGGGTGATGAAGATTAAAGCTTAAAAGGTGATAGATAAGGGGAGAACTGAGCTACAGAAGTTTGAGGGTAAGCAACTCGAGAAAAATATCAGATCAAGGCAGTGGCCGTGTTGGTGAGTGGGGGCAGTGGAACAAAGTTGGAGATCAAACGAAGAGGTAAGGGAGAGGAGCTTTGAAGCACATGGATCAGAGGGGTTGTCAACATGAATGTTAAAATCCCTAAGAATAAGAGTGGGTGAAGAGAGCCAAGAGTCAAAGTCAGTGAGAAAGGTAGAAGCAGACTTGTCAGGAGGGCGATAACACAACCCGGAGAGGAAGTGGAGTGAAAAGGCAGATGGAGTGGACTTCAAAGGAGAGAATAAAGAAGCTAGGAGTAGCACCGTTTAGAAATGGAGTGTGTGTATTTGTGTATATAAGTTACATATATATATAGGAGAGAAGAAAAGAATGTGATGACAGTGTGCAACTATCTGTAAATATCCTTCAGTGATTTAATTCTCGGATTTTTCAAGAAGACAAATGGTGTATAATCCAAAGGACCAGTCTCAATACTGTCCCTACCACTTCTCTTTCTATCTGTCCCAAGCATGTTCAATTTCCATTATGTGCTGATCACCACCACCACCACTGATAGGCTGTTTAGGCATCTCCAATCATCTTGCCACCTTCTCCTCTAAGTATCACATCATTTTTTTCTCTGAGCTGACCAAAGTAGATTAGTACCAGATGGTCCAACCAGTCTGTCTGGCTGTTAGTGTCATATTCTTTTAAGGCTATACTAGTGGTTAAATGTAGAAGATTGGCAGTCTGCAAAATATCATTCCTTATCCAAACTGGGGGGGGGGGGGGGGGGGGGGGAGGGGGGGGGTTCTGCTCAGAGGGGAGAATGGGTTTGGTTCTGCAGTTTCCTCCTGTTCCTTTTGGCTACCGGTTGTATTGGAGTCTGCCCCTAGTAGTCTATGATGCCATGAACTTTCATTTGAAATTACACCAGATTTTTATCCTATTTTGTGTCTCCTTCCAATTTTCTTATCCCAGTCATTCCTGTGATATTCCTTAGTTGAGAGGGAGGGGGAGACCACTGTTCATTTGGGATATGATAATGTGCATGTCTTGCCACTTGGAACCTGGACCTGCAGTGCTGTGCATCCCGAGAAGCAGTGTACTGGATTCTGGGAAATAAATCTGTGTTTTATGCATTGCATTGCAGTGCATAGCATTGTCATTGAGCCAGAACTCTGGCACTATCTGCTTTTGTTTTCTTTCTCTTTGATTCTTAAGCCAACATATGTTTTCTCCCAGTCTTACAGTTAAGTGCCAAATATATTAAATAGCACATTTCCTAAATTGTATATGTAGGCAGGAATGTGTTTTAACACAGCACTGATGATTCTCCAGGACCAAGCAGGAAGTCAGTCCTCACTTATGGGTGACGTCGGAGCCGACGGAGCCCTTGCGGAGCAATTTTCCCCAGCTTTCGAAGAAAGCCTTTGGGAATTGCAGCACGCATGCGCGGTCCCCTTCCCGCCCAAGGGTGCCATCTTGCTCAGTCTTCTTTTTTCCGCGGAGCCCTACAAACGTAGTTTGTGATCGCCGCTGAAAAAGTTGATTTTTCTGTTTGTTTATTTTTCTCGGTTCGACGCCATGTCCCTTCCCGTCCGGCCTCGATACTCCAATATCGAGTCCGTTCTCATTTTTCTCATTTTTTTCTTCTGTTCTTGTAACGGGCGTTCCCGCCTCTTTTTTCTTTTTCCCTGGCAGCACGGTCCTTCGACCTCGTAGGGGCCCTTTTTCCCCTGATGGCTGCCAGCGGTTTTAAAAAGTGTGATCGCTGTTCCAGACTTATGTCTCTTACCGACACACATGACTGCTGTCTCCGTTGCCTCGGTCCCAATCACAACTCGGTGGGTTGTGGCCCGTGCAACAAAATGTCCTCGAAGGCATTGAGGAGTCGGCAGTCACAAAAGGAACGAATCTTCTCTGACTCCGCGTCCGGTCGGGCCCGGACCTCGTCAGAGGCTTCGACGTCTCGCGACTCTGGCCCCGAGCATCGTTGGAGTTCCTCTGAGCGGGGGTCTCCCGACCGGGAACATCATCGGAAAAGGAAACCCGCGAGGGCGTCGTCGGAGGACGGTCCTGGTCCCTCGAGGGCCAGGTCGCATAGCCCCGCCAGCCGCCCTGGGTCCTTGGAGGCGGAGAGGTCGTCCAAACATCCTCGTCTCGAAGTGGAGTCTCCTGGACTCGTGAGTACTGTAGTCCTCGTGGACTCACCTCCCAGGGAACTGACGTCGGGCCCGACGCCGTCGGGGCCCGAGTCGGGGGCTGCCGGGTCTTCTGAGTTTGGTCTCAGATTGACAGCCTTGGAGTGCAGTATCGCTGCCTTCATGGACCAGCAGCGGGCATTGATGGCCGGCATCGCCAGTGCATCTGCCCCGACCACCGGGACATCGACGTCCAAGTCGACCCCGGAGGACGAGCCGATCCTCGAGTCCATACGAGCTCGAGTCGATCCTCGGCCAAGGTCTCCCTCGGCCTCCCGTTCGGGACCGAGGTCGTCGACGCCGGCCTCGGCGTCGGGGCGGAGGTCCTCGGCCCTCGCCCGCACGGAGCCACTCGATTCCTCCACGGAGGAGTCGGGCTGGGACATGGAGGAGGACGAGTCACCCGGTTCTTTTCAGACTCGGTGCGTCCCCTCCGACTCGCCCGAGTCAGAGCCTCGGAGACGGTCCTCTCCGGAGGATACCCGGTTCTCCGACTTCGTGAGGGACATGGCCAAGGCTTTGGCCTTCCCCGCGGATCCGGAGGAAGAGCCTCGAGCCGAAGAGCTCGAGGCCCTCCAGTACGACTCTCCCCCGAAGGAGACCTTCACTGTACCGGTTCCTCCGATGCTGTAGTGGCTGCTCTTCCGCATGTGGGAGAGCCCGGCCTCGACGCCGGTGTTAAGCAAGCGGGTCGATTCCATGTATCGAGTCCGCAAGAGCCCCGGGTTCCAGAAGGCGCAACTACCACACCATTCCATGGTGGTGGAATCGGCCATGCATCGACTTAAGAGTCAGAAGATGCACACCTCGGTGCCTCCGGGTAAGGAGGCCCGGAACCTGGATGCCCTCGGTAGGAAGTGCTTCCAGGGCTTTTATGCTTGCTTGCCGAGTCCAGACATACCAGCTGTATATGGGCATGTATCTTCGAGACCTGGCAAAGAAAATTGCCGGGTTCTCTGCTGGTCTCTCCGAGGAACCTTTGCAGAGGTTCCAGGCATTGTCCACTGGTATTCGAGAGTGCTCGAAGTTTATTTCTCGAGCGGCATACGATGGCTTCGAGGCCTCGGCTCGGGTAGCCGGAGCCGGCATCGGTGCGCGCCATCAGGCTTGGCTTCAGTTGTCCGACCTCGAGCCATGGGTGCAGGACAAGTTTGTCGATGTCCCCTGCAGAGGTGAAAACCTCTTCGGCAAACCCATGGCTGATAAGGCGGCAGAACTCGAGTCCGAGACTCTCACCAGAACTCGCCTATCCAGAAAGACCTCTGCTCCTTCACAGAAGAGGAAGGGCTCGGGGAAAAAGCCCTTTTACCCGAGGAAGGTGTCTGCCTATAAACAGCACCACCCACAATATCAAGCCTCAGCAGCCCCCCTTCAGGGCCAGCAGGCTAAGGGACAGGGTAATGGGTCCCGTAGGCAGAAGGCCCCCATGCCCACTACACAGGCCCCTGCTCAGCAGGGTGGGGGTTTTTGACTATGCCGGCATAGCCTCTCCCCCTCCGCGACTTTCGCTCAGCACGGGGGGCCGGCTGACCCACTTTGCCCACAGGTGGTCAGCCATAACATCTGATTCCTGGGTGCTGCAGGTGGTTCAAAAGGGCTACCTCTTACATTTTCACCAGGTGCCTCCCCCTTACTTTCCAGGGGAGCCGCCGAGACCCCCTCTGCACAGGGACTTACTCCTGCAGGAGCTGCAAAGTCTGCTCCAAGAACAGGCTGTGGAGCTAGTGCCCCAACACTTGTGGGGTCACGGGTTTTATTCGAGGTACTTCCTGGTACTAAAGAGAACAGGAGGCCTCAGACCCATCCTGGACTTGCGCAACCTCGACAAGTTCCTGCAGCGGGAGAAGTTCAAGATGCTTACCCTTGGAATCCTACTGCCCTTCCTCCAGCAGGGAGATTGGCTATGCTCCTTGGATCTAAAGGATGCTTATACCCACATCCTTATCCATCCAGACCACCGGCAATATCTGCGATTTGTGGTGGCAGGGAATCATTATCAGTACAGAGTACTGCCCTTTGGCCTCTCCTCCGCTCCCAGGGTGTTCACGAAATGCCTGGCAGTGGTGGCAGCCTTCCTGAGGCTTCAAGGCCTCTTCGTCTTCCCCTACCTGGACGACTGGCTCATCCGGGCACAGTCTTCCCTAGAGGTCACTCAGGCCACTCGACGCACAGTGGCTCTGCTTCAGCACTTGGGCTTCGTCATAAACTTCGAAAAGTCCACTTTGCTTCCCTCTCAGGATCTCGAATTCATAGGAGCACGGTTGGACACTCTGCAGGCTCGTGCCCTCTTACCTCTGGAATGGGCCCGCAGGCTCATAGCTCTGGCCGGCAGGTTTCGCAGCGAGTCACCGGTCTCTGCCAGACAATTCCTGCAACTGCTCGGTCACATGGCCTCCACGGTCCATGTCACTCCGAATGCCCGCCTACATATGAGGCCTGCTCAGTGGAGCCTTCGCACGCAATGGCATCAGGCCACAGGGAGCCTGACGGGCTTAATACAGGTCTCCGACCGCCTGGTCTCCTCTCTGCAGTGGTGGCTTCACCTGCCCAATCTGGTACTCGGCATAACTTTCCATCCTCCTCCACCTTCCCAAGTGCTCACGACAGATGCCTCTCTCCTGGGATGGGGAGCGCATTGTCAAGGCACATGCACTCAAGGACTTTGGAGGCCTTGGGAATCTGCTCAGCAGATAAACTTCCTGGAGCTGCGGGCGATCCGCCTAGCTCTGCGGACCTTCTCTCACCTCACCTCTCGTCGGTCTGTACTGGTGCAGACGGACAATCAGGTCGCCATGTTCTACGTGAACAAACAGGGGGGCATGGGCTCCCCCCTTCTATGTCAGGAAGCTCGAAGACTGTGCTCTTGGGCAGTCGACCACGACATCCTCCTCAAGGCTGTTTACCTGCCCGGGCAAGAAAATTGTCTAGCCAACAAACTGAGCCGGATGCTGCAGCCGCACGAATGGAGGTTGAACCCTGTAGTTGTCCAGCGGATCTTCCGCCGGTGGGGTCTCCCTACCGTGGATCTCTTTGCCAGTCCTCTCAACCGGCAACTTCCCAAGTTCTGCTCCCGGCACCCGCATTCTCTCAGAGTAGCACCGGATGCTTTCCTCATCTCGTGGTCCACGGGCCTGCTGTATGCCTTTCCTCCCACTCCACTTGTGTCCCGGACGCTATTCAAAGTGGTCCAGGACAGGGCCTCCGTGATCCTGGTAGCGCCCAGGTGGCCGAGACAACCCTGGTTCCCTCTACTTCTACAGTTAGCGGTGGACACCCCTCTTCCTCTGGGGTTCAGCCCGATCTCCTGACCCAGGATCAGGGCACTCTCCTACACCCCAACCTCCGGGCCCTTCATCTGATGGCCTGGCTGCTGAAAGGGTAGTCCTAGCTCCGCTCCTACTTCCTCCGGAGGTGGAAGCTGTCGTCCTGGCGTCTCGGCGACCTTCCACCCGGAAATCTTACGCCCTTAAATGGCGTCGCTTCTCGGTCTGGTGTTCTCAGCGCTCTGAGGACCCCTTCGCCTGCTTAGTATCGGTGGTACTGCAATATTTGCTTCACCTCTCCGATCTAGGCCTTAAATCCAACTCTGTCAGGGTCCACCTCAGTGCTCTCTCTGCACATCATTCGCCGGTGGAGGGCCAGCCTCTTTCCTCGCACCCCTTGGTGGCGCGCTTTCTCAAGGGCCTTCTTCTACTTAAGCCCCCGCTGCGCCCTCCAGCTCCTGACTGGGATCTCAATGTGGTCTTGCAAAGGCTTACCTGTCCGCCTTTTGAACCCATGGCTACTTGCTCTCTTCGTTTCCTCTCCTGGAAAATCCTCTTCTTGGTAGCCCTCACCTCCGCTAGGCGCGTTAGTGAACTACAGGCCCTAGTGTCGGAGCCCCCATGCACTAGGTTCTACAAGAATAGGGTGGTCTTACGGACCCACCCTAAGTTTCTTCCAAAGGTGGTCTCCTCTTTTCACATCAATCAAGAGGTGGTTCTTCCGACCTTCTTTCCCAGGCCGCATACCAGCCAAGCTGAGACTGTCCTGCATACCCTGGACTGTAGATGAGCCTTATCCTTCTACCTTGACCGTACGCGAGAGCATAGAAAAGCTGTCCAGCTTTTCGTATCTTTTGACCCCAATCGGTTGGGGGTACCTGTCTCTAAGCGTACTTTGTCCATCTGGGTAGCTGACTGTATCGCCTGGGCTTATGGGGCAGCCGGCCTCTCCTTAGAGAGTCGAGTCACGGCTCACCGTGTCAGGGCGAAGGCTGCGTCCGTGGCTCATCTCTGCTCTGTTCCGTTGGCCGACATCTGCCGGGCCGCTACTTGGTCTTCAAGCCAGACCTTTGCTGCTCATTACTGTCTGGAGAGGGAGTCCCGCAGGGACAGTGCTTTCGGACAGGCAGTCCTCCACAATCTCTTTGAGGTCTAGGCAACTCCTACCCTCCGGCCCTGGTGTTGGACTACCGGCCGGATTCGTATTCAGAGAAGATTCCTTCCTTCTGTACTGTTGAGCTTGAGGGAGCTCATTTTTCGGTTTGAGGTCTCCAGTAGCCTTGAGCTCGGGAGTCCCATAAGTGAGGACTGACTTCCTGCTTGGTCCTGGAGAAAGAGTAGTTACTCACCTGTAACAGGTGTTCTCCAGGAGCAGCAGGAATCAGTCCTCACTACCCTCCCTCTTCCCCTTGGAGTTGCAGTAATTCTTCTTATTGTTTTGCTAACTTTTTTGCTGTCTCTTCACTATGTCATCAGACTGAGCAAGATGGCACCCTTGGGCGGGAAGGGGACCGCGCATGCGCGCTGCAATTCCCAAAGGCTTTCTTCGAAAGCTGGGGAAAATTGCTCCGCGAGGGCTCTGTCGGCGCCGACGTCACCCATAAGTGAGGACTGATTCCTGCTGCTCCTGGAGAACACCTGTTACAGGTGAGTAACTACTCTATATCGGCGGTATAGCTGGGGGTCCCGCTCTCCTAGCTGGAATCTCGGATTGCTGTGATGATGATTGAATTTGGCATGTATGCACATACATACAAGATGACAGTGGTCTCATAAGGAAAGGGGTTGGGGGGAGGCCTTTTTCCTAAATTATATATTATAGATATGGATATAGTAGTTAAAAGGTTTTCGTGAACATTTGATGGACTGTAGTATTTTATGCCACTGTTGGTCTAGTCTATCTCTTTCTCCTTTTTAATTTTATGTTTTTATTATTTCTTTTTAGCCCATTTGAGGGAAGCAGATATTTTCACATCCATATAATTCTTGCGACATTAACTACCATACTCCGTTGATTATTGCCATCTTTTATGTGATTACCATACCAGTGTATCCAGATCCCTCAAGATTACAGAAATCTCTTCTTTCTTACAGGGATCTGAACTTGAAGCTGTATATAGATTTTTATTTCAGAGACTATCCAAGGCTTGTGAAGAGATCCATTCAAACATGCATAATTGATCCAGGTAAGTTCTCATGTTGTATTGGAACATGTATTTAAATTGAAATGCTATGTACTAAAGCATCTCCAGGAACAAGTAGAAATGTAGTCTTCACATATGGGTGATGTTGGTACTGATGGAACCCGAGCTGGAACGCTCTCCAGCGTCCAATAGGAAAGCTTTTGGGAGCACGCCACTGTACCTATGCAATTTGCCTTCCCATCTTCCTACCTCCATCTCTTCAGTTCTTCGTTTTCCACGGAGCCAGCAGGAAGCAAATCCTGTCACTGCTGAAAAACCTCTTTTTGTAGATAGCACCTCTGCCTTCTCGTCATCACGGTTCCCTTATTCTTTTTCTTTTCTTTTAAATTCTAGTTTTTCCCTTAAAAAAAAAAAAACCTGAGCATCCCAACACTTTCTTAGGCCTTAAGCCTACCATAGCCTTTCCATCCTTCGAAGGCATAGAGAAACCAGCTAGTGGTTTCAAAAAATGTAATAAGTGTGCCAGCACCATCTCAGCAACTGACACATGGTTGGTGTTTAAAATGCCTTGGCCCAGACCACCAGCCAAAAGATTGTCCCCTCTGTCAGAAAATGACATAGAGAGGCCTACAGAACCGAGCTTCTAAATTTGGGATACTCTTTGCCTTGGACACGGTATCATTGGCGTCCACTTAGTCAAGGGCTTCATCTCCTCTCATGGATCCCAGGTATCCTCAAAGTCTAAAGACAAGTCTGCACCGAAGCAAGACAAAACCTCCAGGGGTAGATCTTGCTCAGAACATCGAGATCCCTTGGGCGTTGCACTGGAGATGGACTGGCCTGCCAAACAGTCCCAGCAGGAGGCCCTGTCCTCCAAAGCCACAGAGGGGCTTCAGGATGCTCCCGAGGCTTCTACCTCCAGAGTGCTACTGGTGCCATGCTCTGGGATGGTAGCGCAAGTACCCACGGCCGATACCCAAGCATTGGCAACCTCGATTGACCAGCGCATACTGACCATTGAGCGGGGCTTAGCAGCTCTCCTGGCAGTCTCGGTAACTATAAAACCCTTGGCTCCGGGCACCGACCCGTCAATACCGGTACCGACATTGACACCAGTTGTGGCACAACAGGGCTAATGCAGATGGCTTCGACATCGCTACCACCCATGTCCTCCCTTGAAACCATCACCAATTTCGGTTCCCAACCCAAACAGCTCACCGAGGCTGATACTTCTGAGCATCTGTACCAACATCAAGCTTTGGGCAAACACTATACTCGTCGATAACTTCGAGTCTTCCTATTCTGATTCCAGCATTTAGGATGCGTAGTCTCTCGATTCTTGGGGCCCCTGGGACCTTCTTTTAGACCCTTCCGCATCACAATAGTGATGCATGTTGCCTCCGGAAGACATGTCTTTCCAGGAATTCAGCCAAGGATGTCTCCATCACAGTAACTTCTGAAAAGGAGCCAAGGGCAGAGGAATTGAAGATCCTCCAATACCCAACAGCACCCAAAGAGGCAGCACCTTGCTGGTGCATTGCATCCTTCATGATCTTACGCTCCGTATGTGGGAGACTCTTTCTCGCAGTCTCCCCTCACAGTCGATGCCATGTATCGGGTACTGAAACGTCCTGGTTTCTAAAAACCGCAGCTCCCCCACCATTCCTTGGTGGTTGAATCGGTGATCCGCCGAATCAGAAGCTTGAAGACCTACTCCTCTAACCCTCCAGGTAGAGAATCGAGAACCTTCAATGCCTTTGGACATTGATGCTTCCAGGCATCCATGCTGTTTGCTAGGATCAATTCCTATATCCTCTACATGGGGATGTTCCTCAAAGAGATGTCCAGGGATCTTGAGGCCTTTGCTCCTCTCCTCCCAGATGACAAGAGTCAAGCATAGCCAAAATGTATCGAAGTTTGTCAATAGGGCGATCTTTGATGCTTTTGAATGCACAAGCAGGGCCTCAGCAGTTTGCATTGGTGCCGCAGAATTGCATGTCTTCAAGTCACAGATCTTGAACAATGGGTTCAAGATAAGCTGGGAAACATACCTTGCACAGTTGAAAACCTTTTTGGCAAAGACTAGCAAGATAAGGCTTCTCAATTAGAGTCAGAAAACACTGTCTAGAACAGCTGACCCTACTAGAAAAAAGGCAACTGCAAGGAAGTCTTTCTACATTAAGAAGATGATTCTACTCTTCTTATCTTCCTCCTTTTCAGTGCCAGTGTCAAGCCACACAGAAGAGGCAACAGCCTCCTAAGCAGCAGAAGAAGCCACAAGGAGCTAAACCTCAACCAGCTCCGCAGCCATAGTCTGTGCCTGGTTTTTGACTCTTTTCTAGAGAACATTACCACCCTGCCACTGGAGGACCCCACCCTCTCCACATAGCAGGCAGACTGTGTCACTACACTCACCTCATCACTTCAGAGAGGTGGACACTAAACATAGTCCAGAAGGGGTTCAGACTTCATCTGCAAACTTTGCCCCCTCCACTTTCATGGGGGAATTTTAAACGCAACCCCGACTCACTGCTGTCCTACAGGTCGAGGTGTCTTCTTTCTCAGGGTGCCATAGAGAATGTCCCGACATTCCAACAGGGAATGGGTTTCTACTCTCTGTACTTTCTCATTCCAAAGAAAACTGGAGGATATAGGCCCATTCTGGACCTCAGAAACCTCAACAAGTTTCTAGTCCAAGAAACGTTTAAGATGATTTCTCTTAGGACTCTAATTCCCTACCTCCAGAGTCAGGACTGGCTCTGTTCTCTAGATCTAAAATCAGCAGGGAACACATAATACAGAGTGCTTCCCTTTGGACTCGCCTCTGCCTCAAGAATCTTCACAAAGTGTATGACAGTTGTAACCGCATACCTACGGTCTCTGGGATTATTCATGTTCCCTTATTTAAATGACTGGCTCATAAAAGCAGACACCTCATTGGAGGTGCAGCTTTCCTTGGGATTTGTCATAAACTTCCCAAAATTCCAGCTCACTCCAACTCAAAAGCTAGAGTTCATCGGAGCCCTGCTGAACACCCAAAGTCCAGGGCGTTTCTGCCCCAGCTCTGCTGTACCCGTCTAATCAAACTAGTGTCCCAGATGCTCCAACAGGACCATCTGACTGCCCGCAAAATGCTGAAGCTCCTCAGGCACATGGCCTGTACAGTACATGTTGTTCCCTATACCCGAGTACATATGTTCACAGCCCAATGGACTCTTGCCTCCCAATGGATGCAGGCCTCAGGCCGTCTTTCGGACAGGACCCAAGTCACTGCCCCTCTAGCCTCATCCCTTCAGAGGTGGTGTTCTCAAGAAAATCTGCTTATAGAGTCACCTTTTTTAGATGTCTCCACTTCAATGACGGATGCCTCCAAACTGGGTTTGGGAGCACACCTGGGCAACCTGTCTATCCAGGGACTGTTGTCACACCTCCAAATCAATCTTCTGGAACTTAATGCTATCTTGAATGCCCCAGGGTGTTTCAACACCAACTCATGGCACAATGGGTCCTAGTCAGGAAGGACAATCAGGTCGCCATGTTCTGTGTGAACAAGCAGGGCGGAACAAGATCATGGCCTCTCTGCGAGGAGACACTTCACCTGTGGTCCTTTGCCGTTTCTCATCAAATACAATGTCTTGGCAGACAAGCTGAGTCACATTCTTCCCCATGAATGGTCTCTCCATCCGGACACAGCATCCTACATCTTCCAGACCTGGAGAACTCCAGACATAGATCTGTTTGCTACTCCGCAGAATGCCAAGCTTCCTCACTTCTGCACAAGGACTCCGACATCCAGCAACCAACAGGTGGATGCCTTTCACCTACATTGGGGTCAAGGTCTGCTTTTTGCTTTCTCTCCTATACCCCTCATTCCTAAGACACTTTTCAAGCTTCAGTCTGACAAGGGCTCCATGATTCTCATAACCCCTCACTGGCCGTGGCAACTGTGGTTTCCACTGCTATTATGTCTGACTCGAACTTAGCCTCTGCAATTGGGATCTGCACCTGATCTCCTCTTCCAGGACAACGGCTCACTACTCCATCCCAATCCACAGTCTCTCCTCCTCACAGCTTGGCTGCTGAGAGCATAGCATTTCAGGGCATTGACATTCCGCAAGAAGTTAAGGAGATCCTATTGGCTTCTAGAAAGCCCTCCACCAGATGTTCATACACTTTTAGGGGCATAGATGCTCCGTCTGGTGTTCCCAGAAAGATCTCAATCCCTTTTCTGCTCCAGTGGAGTCACTCTTTCAGTATCTCCTCTATCTGTCCTCAACAGGTCTAAAGACCAACTTGGTGAGAGTCCATCTCATTGCCATTGTGGCCTCTCACCTCCTACTAGATGGACAGCCCATCTCCTCACATCCGCTAATAGCGTGTTAAATGAGAGGTCTCTTGCTGTCCAAACCGCCCATCAAGTCACCAAATAACAAAGTGTGGATGAGGCCAAAGGGCGACCTTTTAGCAAAACTGGGTATGGGGGGGGGGGTCCGTCAACAGATCCTGAAGCTCACTAATGCGTCTAGCTGAAGTGAGGGCAATGAGGAAGATTACCTTTGAAGACAAGAACTTCAGGGTGGTCGTGGCCAGTGGTTCAAAGGGTAGCTTGAGAAGCTGCACTAGAACGACATTGAGGTCTGGTGATTTGGGATCTCAACGTCGTTCTAGCGCAGATTCCCACAGGGGAAGTCATGCAACAAATGCTTCAAAAATATTTTCTCAAAAAAGCCTACCAGATAAATTTATAAAGGAATGATAAGGACCATCAGATAAAGCCAAACTACTCACCATTAGTGTTTTAAGTGACAGTTGGTCAATGGACTTCACTGTTGTCATTGTTTTTGGAGAGAAAGTGAGTGGGAAAAGCATTCTGCTACAGTGATTCACTTGCCCCTGAGGCAGGAAATGAACCCTTATGGCCATTTTGAGGTTGTGCCAAGGAATACAGAATGCTCATTTGAAATGGTGATATGCTTGGATAAAAGCTGTGTGAAAGTGGACAGCATCATGATGAGAACCTTTGCTGTATCCATATAAGTAAAAAACATTTTTAGTGAAGTGTTATTTCTCCACAATTATAACTTAATTGGTGCTGGTATCCTCTGGTGGAGGTGAAGATATTCAATTTGTTTAGTATATTTTTATAGAAAGAAATATATGGATTGGGGCTACTAAATGGGATTCGAAATTTAATGTGAACAAGTGCTGAGTGATACACATAGGGAAAAATAACCCACACTATAGGGTGCATGATGCTGGGTTCTGTATTAGACATCATCACCCAGGAAAGAAATCTTGGCATAATTTTAAACATTACATTGAAATCCTCTGCTCAATGAGCAATGTCATTCAGAAAAAAAAACTGGCATGCTAGATATTAGGAAAAGAATGGAAAATGAGAGAGAATATCAATGCAACTGCATCTTGAGTATCGGGTGCAGTTCTGGTTGCCTTTTCTCAAAAAAGATATGGCAGCACTTAGAGAGACTGAATGAAGGGAGATAAAAATGATGAAGTAGATAGAATTACTATCCTATAGTGAGAGGCTAAAGAAGTTGGACTGTTCAGCTTGGAGAATTGATGGTGGAATGGAGATATGATTAAGATCTATAAAATCATGAGTGGGTGGAATGGGTAAATAGAGAATGGTTGTTTACCTTTCTAAATAGTACCAAGACGAGTGGTCACTCGATGAAGCTAATTGGTGGCACCTTTAAAACTTTAGAGGACGTACTTCTTTTTCACTCGGCAAACAAACAAATTCTACAGTTTGTTGCTAGAGGATGTGGTGAGAGCACTTAGTTTAACTGGGTTTAAAAGGGGTTTAGACAAAGAGAAATAATGAACAAACAAACCTCTTCCAGAGACGGGGAAGCTGTAAAACTAGAGGGCATGACAGGAAGCTGCAAGGTGGTAAATTGAAAGGCAATGTCAGGAAATACTTTTTTACTGAAAGGGTGGTGGATGCTTGGAATGCCCTCCCGATGGAGGTGGTGGGGGCAAACACGGTGACGGAATTCAAAGTGGCCTGGGACAGACACAGTGGATCACTTTACAGCAACAAGATTAAATCAAAATAAACTGAACCATCTAATTTCTCAACAAATAGGGGTCCTACATGGAGCGATGGGGGAGGAGCAGTGGGTTCACCCCTATACAAAGAAACAAAAATATGGGGAGGGGTGCACCTGCTCCTGGTGGGTGCACCACTAAGCAGAGACATGGGTAGAGGTGCACCTACTCCCTAAAAGACATGAGAAGGGGTGCACCTACTCCTGCCATATTGCTGGGCAGACTAGATGGACCATACTGGTCTTTATCTGCCGTCATTTACTATGTTACTATGTTTACTATGTTACAAGTTCCTGTAGGAAAAGCTCATAAGCCATTATTAGCAAGGTTAGGCTTCAGATAGCCACTGCCTTATTCCTGATTGTAAGGAACAAGGAATGGATCCCTCCCCCTTGGATCCTTCTGGGTCCTTGTCACTTGGATTTGCCATTGCTGGAGATGGGGTGGGCCTGATGGACCTTTGGTTTGACCCATTAAGACTGAGAATTTTTATGGGACAACATAGCCTTTCCTCTAACCTCTGGACACTAATGAAATTCTGTACAGTCAATAGGAAATTGGTAATTCTAGGCAGAACCTCTGAAAAGATTCTCTTCCTTGCTGGTGCTGATGGCATTGTGTTTTCCCTAAACACTTTTCAAACAGACCAGAGATCAAATATTCTCCAGGAACAAGCAGGAAGTCAGTCCTCACACATAGGGTGATGTCGGTGCCGACGGAGCCCTCGTGCAGAGCAATTCTCCAGCTTTCAAAGAAAGCCTTTGGGATTGCATCTCGCATGCACGGATCCCCTTCCCGCCCAAGGGTGCCATCTTGCTCAGTCTCCCTTTTTCCGTGGAGCCCAACGGACATGGTTCTAATTCCCTCGCGGAAAAAATGCGTCAAATCTCCTGAAGATTATTTTCTTCGGCCTGGTTCAACGCCAGTTTCCCTTCCCGCCTCAATTCGGTACACCGGTATCGAGTCTGGTCAGTATTTTTTGGATTTTGTCCTTAGTGACTAGTGTTCGCGCCTTTTTTCTTTTTCACTGGCAGCCCGGTCATTTGACCTCGCAGGGGCCCTTTTTCCCCCGATGGCTGCCAGCGGGTTTAAGAAGTGTGATCAGTGTAAAAAGTTAATGTCCCTCACCAACACACATGACTGCTGTCTCTGCTGCCTCGGGGCTGACCATGACCCGATGGCCTGTGGCCCATGCGGCAAGATGTCTTCTAAGGCACTCAGAATTAGGCAGCAGCAGCATGAAAGGATTTTCTCCGAGTCCGCATCCACCCGGGCCCGGACCTCGTCAGAGGCCTCGACGTCTCGGGAGCTATCTGACTCAGAGCATTGTCAGGGGTCTTCTGAATGGGGGTCTCCCTCGAGGGAACACCGGAGGAAGAAGAAGCTCGTGAGGGCATCGTCGTTGGATGCCTCTGATAGGCCTGGGTCCTCATGGGCCAGGTTGCGGAGTCCCGACGGCCGCCCCAGGTCATCGGAGTCGGAGTGGCCTGCAAAGGTACCTCGCGTGGAGCCGGAGACGCCGAGGAAGGTAACTGCTGTTGTCCTCGTTGACTCTCCTCTGGGAGAACCGGCATCGGACCCGATGGCGTCTGGACCCGAGCCGGAGGCTGCAGAGCCTTCTGAGCTCGGTCTCAGAATGGCGGCCTTGGAGCGCAGCATGCCTGCCTTCATGGAGCAGCAGCGGGCGCTGATGGCCAGTCTCACAGGTCCATCTGCCCTGACCACCGGGACCTCAACGTCTAAGTCGACCCCGGAAGCCAAACCAATCCTCGAGACTGGACTCGGGTTGATCCTCGGCCGAGGTCTCCCTCGACCTCCTGTTTGGGACCGAGGTCATCGATGCCGGTGCCATCGGTGTCGTGGTGGTCGAGATCGAAGCCCTCACGGCCAGAGCCCATCGATTCCTCCTAGGAGGACTCGGCATGGGAAACGGAGGATGAAGAGTCCCTGGACACCCACCAGACCTGGTGTGTCCCATCGGACTCGTCGGTGTCTGAGCCTCGGAGAGGATACCTGGTTCTCGGAGTTCGTCAGGGACATGGCTAAGGCTTTGGCATTCCCGGCAGACACCAAGGAGGAGCCCCGAGCCAGGGAGCTCGAGGCCCTCCAGTATGATTTTCCCCCTCAGGGAAGCCCTTAGGGTACCGGTTCCTCGGATGTTGGAATGGCTGATGTTCCATATGTGGGAGTCAACGGCCTCGATGGCGGTTCTCAGCAGGCGGGTCGATTTCCATCTATCGAGTCTGCAAGAGCCCTGGGTTCCAGAAGGCATAGCTGCCGCACAACTCCATGGTTGTGGAATCGGCCATGCACAGGCTCAAGAGCCAAAAAACGCACCACTCGGTGCCTCCTGGCAGGGAAGCCCGGAATATGGACGCCCTCGGCAGAAAGTGCTACCAGGGCTCGATGCTGTCCTGCCGTTTCCAAACATACCAGCAGTACATGGGCATGTAGTTGCGGGACCTGGCAAAGGAGAGAGATTGCCAGGTTCTCAGCTGGCCTCTCCAAGGAACCCTTGCAGCGATTCAAGGCCTTGTCCATGGGGATTCGAGAGTGCTCAAAGTTTGTCTCTGGCATCGTATGATGGCTTTGAGGCTTCAGCCTGAGTAGCCGCAGCCAGCATCGGGGCCCGATGCCAGGCATGGCTAATGTCGTCGGACCTAGAGCCATGGGTACAGGACAAGTTGGTCGATGTCCCATGCCGAGGTGACAACTTTTTCGGCAAACCCATGACTGAAAAGGCTGCTGAAATCGAGTCCGAGTACTTGACCCGGACAAGACTCTCCAAAAAGACTTCTGCCCCTTCTAAAAAGAAGGGCCCGGGTAAAAAGCCCTTTTTCCCGAGGAAGGGTGCTGCTTACCGCAACTACCCCACTCACCAGGCCTCCCCGGCTCCCCACCAGGGGCAGCAGGACAAGGGACAGGGGCATGGCCCGCATAAGCAGAAGACCCCCAAGCCCCAGGCACCAGCTCCTTCCCAGCTGGTAAGGGGTTTTTGACAGCCACAGCAGTCTCTCTCCAGCCAGGGGTGAGACTTGGCACAGGAGGAAGGCTGGCCCTCTACGCCCACAGGTGGCCAGCAATCACTACAGATACCTGGGTTCTACAAATAGTCCAGAAGGGCTATTTGCTCCACCTCAACCAGGTGCCTCCCTCCTACTTCCCAGGGGAGCCTCTCAGACCCCCTCTACACAGGAACCTCCTGGCCGGTCTTTTCTAGAGGATCAGGCGGTGGAGCCGGTGCCCAACAGCCTACAAGGGCAAGGCTTCTACTCCACGTATTTTCTGATACCAAAGAGAACAGGAGGCCTCAGGCCCATCCTCGACCTGCGAATCTTAAACAAGTTCCTGGTGAGGGAAAAGTTCAAGATGCTTTCCCTTGGAATATTGCTGCCTTACCTCCAACAGGGAGATTGCCTATGCTCCTTAGACCTGAAGGATGCCTACACTCACATCCTTATACATCCAGACCACAGGCAATATCTCAGATTTGTAGTGGGAGGAAACCATTTTCAGTACAGAGTACTTCCATTTGGCCTAGCCTCCGCCCCCAGAGTATTCACCAAGTGTCTGGCAGTGATGGCGGCCTTTCTCAGGAACCAGGGAATCTTTGTCTTTCTGTACCTGGATGACTGGCTCATCAGGGCCCCGTCGCCTCAAGAGGCCCAACAGGCCACAGCTTGCACTATCAACATACTGCAGCATCTAGGCTTTGTCATAAATCAGGCAAAGTCCACCTTGCTCCCCACACAGAACTTAGAGTTCATAGGGACGAGGCTGGACATCATTCAAGCAAAGGCTTACCTGCCAGAGGACAGGCACAGAGGCTTCTGGAGCTGGTACACCAAATCAGCCACAAGTCTCAGATAGCAGCAAGGCATTTTCTGCGCTTTCTAGGACACATGGCCTCCACGGTGCATGTGACCCCTAAACGCCCGTCTCAACATGAGAACAGCTCAGAGGTGCCTCCGGGATCAGTGGACGCAAGCCATAGGGCGACTTCGAGACAGGATAAGGGTGTCCAAACGACTGCTGACATCATTGGCCTGGTGGCTTCAGCCACCCAACCTGCTGGGACGAGTGCCTTTTCAGCCTCCAGCATACTCAAGAGTCCTGACGACAGATGCATCCCTGCTGGGCTGGGGAGCCCATTGCCAGGACTCATGCACTCAAGGGTTGTGGTCTCCTCAAGAGAGGACACTACAAATCAACCTCTTAGAGCTAAAAGCGATACACCTAGCTCTTCGAGCCTTCTACCATGTTCTCTCACATCAGTCTGTCTTGGTGCAGACAGACAATCAGGTGGCTATGTTCTATGTGAACAAGCAGGGAGGGACAGGGTCCTGTATCCTTTGCCAGGAGACACTGGAGCTCTACTCCTTTGCCATCAGACAGAGTATGTCTCTCGAGGTGGTTTACCTGCCAGGTTAAGAGACCGGCCTAGCAGACAAACTAAGCAGAATTCTTCAATCTCACGAATGGCAACTGAATCCGGAAGTGGCCCAGCAGATTTTTCTATGCTGGGAACATCCCTCCATAGATAGTTTCGCCAGCCTGCAGAATCATCAGTTGCCCAACTTTTGCTCCAGACAGCCACATCCCCAAAGGGTGGATGGGGATGCTTTTCTGATCTCCTGGTCTGTGGGCCTCCTGTATGCATTTCCTCCCACGCTTCTGGTGGCCTGAACATTGTTCAAAATCCTGCGGGATAAGGCTGGTAGCCCCCAGATGGCCAAGATAACCTTGGTTCCCACTTCTCCTCCAGCTGGCAGTGGAGACCCCACTCCTCCCTCTGGGAACGAGACCTGACCTTCTGTCTCAGGAGCAGGGCTCTATCTTAAATCCCAACCTCAGGTCTCTCAACCTGATGGCATGGCTGCTGAAAGGGTAGTGCTGGCTCCTCTCCTCCTACCTAAGAAAGTAGAAGAAGTGTTACTGGCCTCAAGGAAGGCAGTCCACTAGGAAAACCTATGCCTTCAAGTGGCGAAGGTTTGAGGTGTGGTGTAACCAACACAATGAAAACCCTTTCTCTTGCCTCGTACCAGTGGTGTTGCAGTACCTGCTTCACCTCTCTGACTTAGGCCTCAAGTCTAACTCTGTCAGGGTCCACCTGAGTGCTCTGGCAACACATCACTCACCTGTGGAAGGACAACCTCTTTCGGTTCACCCCTTGGTGTCCAGGTTCCTCAGAGGTCTACTTCTACTAAAACCCCCAGTTCGTCCTCCGGCGACCGAGTGGGATCTGAATGTGGTCTTTCAACAGCTTACTCGCCCACCTTTTGAGCAGATGACCGCTTGCCATGTGCGCTTCCTCTCCTGGAAGATACTCTTCCTGGTGGCACTCACATCTGCCAGGCAAGTGAGTAAGCTACAAGCTCTGGTTTCAGAAAGACCGTACACACGGTTTTATAGGAACAGGGTGGTCCTATGCACCCACCCCAAGTTTCTCCCAAAAGTGATCTCTCCGTTCCACCTCAACCAAGAGGTGGCTCTTCCGACATTCTTTCCCAGACCGCATGCTAGCCAGGCAGAGGCGGTTCTGCATACCCTTGATTGTAAGAGGGCATTAGCCTTCAACTTGGAGTGTACGCGGGGGCATCAAAGGGCTCCTCAGCTCTTTGTCTCTCTTGACCCCAGTAAGCTGGGGCTACCTGTCTCCAAGCACATGTTGTCTACCTGGATAGCAGACTGCATTGCCTGGGCATACAGGGCGGCTGACCACCTGTTGCAGGGTCGGGTCACGGCCCACCATGTCAGGCCTAAAGCCGCATCAGTGGCTCATTTCCACTCTGTTCCGCTGGCAGACATCTGCCTGGCCACCACCTGGTCTTCAAGCCAGACCTTTGCAGCCCATTACTGCTTGGATAGAGAGTCCCGACGAGACAGTGCTTTCGACCAGGCGGTACTCCGCAACCTATTTGAGGTTTAGGCAACTCCTACCCTCCGGCCCTCTAGTGTCAGACTACCGGGGGTGTTGTGTATCCGCTGGATTCCTATCATAGCTGCTACGACTCTTCTAGAGGGAGACATTTTTCAGCTATGGGTTCTCGGTAGCCTATAGCTAGGGAGTCCCATATGTGAGGACTGACTTCCTGCTTGTTCCTGGAGAAAGCGTAGTTACTCACCTGTAACAGGTGTTCTCCAGGGACAGCAGGGATCAGTCCTCACGACCCTTCCTCCTCCCCTGGAGTTGCAGTCCTATTATTGATTTTGTTCTTTTTGCCGTCTTTTTAGCTATGTCATTAGACTGAGCAAGATGGCACCCTTGGGTGGGAAGGGGACTGCACATGTGCGATGCAATCCCAAAAGCTTTCTTTGAAAGCTGGGGAATTGCTCCGCACGAGGGCTCCGTCGGCGCCGATGTCACCCCCCTATATGTGAGGACTGATTCCTGCTGTTCCTGGCGAACACCTGATCTCCAGGAACAAGCAGGAATGTAGTCTTCACATATGGGTATCGTCGGTACCGACGGAGCCTGCGCGGGAATGCTCCCCACCGTTCAATAGGAAAGCTTTTGGGAGCATCCTACAGTGCCTGCATGCTGCCTTCCTGCCTTTCCCAACTGTCCCTCTCCAGTTCTTCGTTTTCCGCGGAGCCGACAGGTTGCACATCCTGTCACCACAGAAAATTCCCTTCTTGTGCTTCTTTTTTGTGGTCACGTCTGCCTTCCCTCGACGCTATACCGGTGCTGCTGGTGTTTTTTTCTTTTTTCTAACCCCCCCCCCCCCCCCAAAAACACCCCACTTTGTTTCTGGAGTCTTTCTCCAGTAATTTTCTTCTCGGGTGCCACGTACCATTTTGGTCACTAGGCCCAGTTTTTTCCTCAAGATGGAAAAACCCGCTTCGTGTTTTAAAGAGTGTTGTAAATGTGGCGGTACCATCTCCGTCACCGACACCCATGAGTGGTGCCTCAAATGTTTAGGTCCTGACCACTCTATTTCAGAGTGTGTTGCCTGTGGGATGATGTCAAAAAGGGGCCGGCAAAACCGAGCTGCTAAGCTTAGCACCCTTTTTCCCTCCGATGCAGCCTCCGTGGCATCGACGTCCTCCAGGGCTTCATCTTTCTCCCATGGATCTCAGGTAACTAAACATAAATCTAACCGGTCCTCAAAGGGTAGATCTCCTTCTAAACATCGAGATGCCTCTGGCGTTGCCCTTGAGGGACTTTCACCGGCAAAATTGCCCCAGCGGGAGGCTTCGGCTTCCAAAGCACTGACGGGGCTCCAGGATGTTCGAGGCTTCAACCTCGGCAGAACTACTGGTGCCATGCTCTGAGGTTCCGGCCGCTTCATCCAGCACCAATACCCAAGCATCGTCAGCGTCGATAGACCAGAGATTCTTGGCTATTAAACACAGTCTGGCGGCTCTTCTCACGGCCTCGATGCCCCTGAAACCGCTTCAGACAATTCAACCGGTACTGGCACCGACTGCATCAACATCAGCAGGTATTCTACCAGGACCGAGTCATGCGTCTCTATCCAGCATTGACAAGTCGGTACTGGACCACTCCGATGCCGACTTCGATCGGTACCGGTACCGTGCCCTGCACGATCACCCGGATAGGAGATACTTCGAATTCTCGGATGAGTCTGAAGACTCTGAAAGCTCTGCCGATACCAGAATACTTATTCCCAAGGATTCCTCTTCTCCTCAGCGTAGGATGTCTCCACCAGAGGATATGTCCTTTCAGGATTTTATCCGAGATGTGGCCCGAGGTCTTTCCATCACAGTGGCTCCTGAAAAAGAGCCTAGGGCAAAGGAATTAGAAATCCTACAATACCCTAAAGCTCCCAAGGAGGCAGCTACCTTACCTATTCATGAGATCTTGCATGATCTTATGTTAAGGATGTGGGAAACACCTCTGATCACATCTCCTCATTTTCGAAGATTCGACACCATGTATCGAGTTCCTCCTTGTCCTGGGTTTCAGAAAACTCAATTACCACACCATTCTATGGTGGTGGAATCAGCCATGAGACGGATAAAGAGTGCAAAAAGGCATGAGTCTAATCCTCCAGGATGTGAGTGCAGGACTCTTAACGCCTTTGGATGTCGATCCTTCCAAGCTTCCATGCTCTCTGCTAGGATCAGTTCCCATATCTTGTATATGGGAATGTTCCTTAAGGAAGTCACAGAAGACTTAGAACTTATGAGCCCGCTCCTTCCTGATGATAAAAGGCAAGATTATCCTGCTCTTATTAAACATGCTCAGGATGTTTCTAAATTTGTGAATCGTGCAGCCTTTGACTGCTTTGAATGCATAAGCAGAGCCTCTGCTATTGCCATAGGTGCACGTAGAATTGCCTGGCTCCAGGCATCTGACTTGGAAATCTGGATACAGGACAAACTGGGGAATATACCTTGCACAGGAGAGAATCTCTTTGGCAAGAATTGGTAGGATAAAGCTAATGAGATAGATGCTGACAATATCACTTTGTATAGATTGTCCAAATCTACAGCTGATCCTGCGAGGAAAAGATCCTCTAAGAAACCATTCTTCAGCAAGAAGAAAAGGTTTTATCCCTCCTATACCCAGCAGGACATCGTTCAGGTCAATCTGTCCAAAAGGGACAGCAGCAACACCCTAGGCAACAAAGGAAGCCAAAAGCAGCTAAGCCTCAACCGGCTTAGTAGACTCAGCCTCCACAGGGGCTTAGACTCCTGTCTAGAGAACTTTGTCTTCCTGGCCCGAAACGGCCCAGAACCCTCCACCATCCCAGGAAGGTAATGTCATTTTGCCCCCAGATGGGGTCAGATAACAGCAGAAAATTGGACTCTGTCTATTGTAAGAAAGGGGTACAAGCTTCATTTCCTCAGCATGCCCCCTCCTACATTAGTAAGACATTTCAATTCTCAGACCTCTCTCAACGACCGGTTAGGTCAAGAAATCACTGTGCTCCTTGCTCAAAGGGCAATAGAGGTGCTCATTCCCCAGTGGGGTACAGGGTTCTACTCCCCCTATTTCCTTATTTCAAAGAAAGCAGGAGGCCACAGACCCATTCTAGACCTCAGAGAATTGAACAAATTCCTGTTCAGAGAGAAGTTCAAAATGATTTTGCTAGGAACTCTGCTGCCATACCTTCAGAGTTAGGATTGACTTTGTTCTCTAGATCTCAAGGATGCGTACACTCATGTTCTCATCCATCCAACTCACCAAAGGTTCCTTCGATTCCTGTTTCAAGGGAAGCACTACCAATACAGGGTTCTTCCTTTTGGCCTGGCTTCTGCACCAAGGGTGTTCACAAAATGCATGGCTGTGGTAGCAGCATTTCTGCGCACCCTGGGAATATTCGTCTTCCCTTACTTAGACGACAGGCTCATTTGAGCCCCTTCAGAGCCAGAGGCCAGGATGGCTCTGTCTCGCACACTGCGCATCCTTCAGTACTTGTCATAAACTTCCCAAAGTCCAACCTTGCTCCCACTCAATCCCTAGATTTTATAGGAGTTCTTCTGGATACCAGACAAACAAGGGCCTTCCTTCCACAGCGCCGCTGCCTTCGCATTGTGCAGTTAGCTTCCCAAGCAGTGCTAAAACCTCACCTCACCTTACAGTTGCTAGGCCACATGGCATCCACTGGTCATGTGGTTCCTTATGCTCGCCTCCATATGAGGGCAGCCCAGTGGACCTTATCCACACAGTGGACTGAGGCGTCAGGTTGCCTGTCAGACAAAATAGCAAACTCGGTTTTATTTTGTCCCTCCAATGGTGGCAGTCACCCAAAAACCTTCTGGTGGGGATCTCCTTTTCAGCTACCCCCACCCCAAGCTACTCTAACAACAGATGCTTCACAGGTGGCTTGGGGAGCCTACTTGCGCGGCCTCTCTACACAGGGTATCTGGACTCCACAGGAGTCCTATCTCCATATCAACTTCCTGGAGCTCAGAGCAATCTTCCTTGCTCTTCGAGTATTTCACACCCAGCTCAGCTACAAGACAGTCCTAGTTCAAACGGACAATCAGGTAGCCATGTTCTATGTGAACAAGCAGGGCGGAACAGGCTCTCTGTTGCTGTGCAGCAAAGCTTTGCAACTATGGGCCCTCGCCAGAGAGCATCAGATTCATCTCCTTGCGGTGTATCTTCCAGGCATTCAGAACTCTTGGGCAGACAGACTCAGTCGAGTTCTGCTTCCATACGAATGGTCTCGCCATGCAGACCAGGTGGGCCAAAGTTTTCAAATTTGGGGAACCCTGGACATAGACCTCTTTGCAAGTCCACTGAATGCGAAACTTCCCTGGTTCTGTTACAGAATTCCGGCTCGAGGTTGTCAGGCCAGGGATGCTTTCCTCCTTGATTGGGGTCAGGACTTCCTGTATGCCTTTCCACCCATTCCCCTAATTCCCAAAACCCTGTTCAAGCTTCAAAGAGACAGAGGTCATATGATCCTCATAGCTGCACGTTGGCCACGGCAACCGTGGTACCCTCTGCTCCTACATCTCTCTCAAGCTCCGCCTGTGGAGTTAGGATCTGCTCCAGATCTTCTTTCTCAAGAGGACGGGATGCTGTGGCATCCCAATCCCCAGTCTCTGCCTCTCAGGGCCTGGTTGCTGAAAGCCTAGAACTTCACAGTTTTAACCTTTCCCAGCAGGTAAACTATATCCTTCATGCTTCCAGGAAACCTTCCACAAGACGCTCTTATGCATTCAAGTGGAAAAGGTTTACCATATGGTTCTCGCAGAAGGGTCTTAACCCTCTTGCGATACCTCTGGAATCATTACTGGAGTACCACCTCCATTTATCAAATGCAGGGCTTAAGACCAATTCAGTGAGAGTCCATTTGAGTGCTATTGCAGCTTAGCGAGATTTATGAGAGGCTGCCTTTTAACAAAGCCTCCCATTAAGCCACCATCGGTGGCATGGGACTTGAATCTGGTTCTTGGGCAGCTCATGAAACCGCCCTTTGAACCATTAGCCACTACCTCTTTGAAATTCCTTTCCTGAAAGGTTATCTTTCTCATTGCAATCACATCAGCACGTTGCATCATTGAATTGCAAGCGTTGGTGGCTGATCCTCCTTTATACAAAGTTCCATCATGATAAGGTAGTCCTTAGGACTCATCAAGACTTTATCCCAAAGGTGGTTTCGCCCTTTCATTTAAACCAAGCGGTTTACCTTCCAGTATTCTTTCCAAGGCCTCACGCCTCAAATGCAGAAAGGAACCTTCATACTTTGGACTGTAAAAGAGCTTTGGCCTTTTACTTGCAAAGGACACAGCAACATAGAAAATCCTCTCAACTCTTTGTTGCTTTTGATCCTAGTCATTTGGGGCTTCCAGTCTCCAAAAGGACACTGTCCAGCTGGATTGCACAGTGTATATCTTTTGCCTATGAGAGTAGGAACTTTCCTCTTGAAAGCCATGTCACAGCTCACAATGTGAGAACCACGGCAGCCTCAATGGCTCATCTTCACTCTGTGTCTATCGACAACATCTGTCGAGCAGGTACTTGGGCTTCGGTACATACCTTCACAGCCCATTACTGCTTAGACAAGGACTCCCGCCGGGATGCCTTGTTTGGTCAGGCTGTTCTTCAACTCCTGTTCCAGACTTAATCAACTCCTACCCACCATCCCTGGTAGGATGCCAGAGATCCATGGGGGAAGTGGAGCCCTTTCACAAGGGCACACAACGTTTTGTGGCCATCTACCTGGCATCTGCAGCTAAGGAGTCCCCCATATGTGAAGACTACATTCCTGTTTGTCCCTGGAGATAGCATAGTTACTCACCTGTAACAGGTGATCTCCAGGAACAAGCAGGAATGAGTCTTCACATATGGGTACGTCGGTACCGACGGAGCCTGCGCGGGAACGCTCCCCAGCTTCCCAAAAAGGAAAGCTTTTGGGAGCATCCCACAGCGCCTGCGCGCTGCCTTCCCGCCTTTCCTAACCGCCTCTCCTCAGTTCTTTGCCGCGGAGCCAGCAGGTCGTGTTCCTGTCACCGCTGAAGAAGTTCTTTGTTTTATTTCTTTGGTCGTGCGTCTGCCTCCCCCGACTCGGACCGGTACCACCGGTTTTTCTTTCTTTTCTTATTAAAAAAAACAACAACATCATATTTTTCCCTCACTTAGTGTGTTTTTCTTCTTTTGGGCCTTAGGCTCCACAAGGAATTTTCCTCATGGAAAAACCAGCCTCTGGGTTTAAAAAATGCACTAAGTGTAGCGGTACTATTTCTGTTACCGACACCCATGAATGGTGTCTTAAATGTTTGGGTCCTGAACACTCCATTTCGGATTGTTCGTCCTGCTCTTTGATGTCTAAACGAGGTTTACAGAACCGAGCAGCCAAGCTCCATGTGCTGTTTCCCTCTGATGCAGCTTCAGTGGCATCAACGTCTTCCAGGGCTGCTTCTTCCTCCCATGGATCTCAGGTAACCAAACATAAATCCAGCCGGTCCTCGAAGGGTAGATCTCCTTCCAAGCATCGAGATGCTTCCGGGCTTGCCCTCGAGGATTCCGCACCGGCAAAACAACCCCGGCGGGAAGCTCCAGCTTCCAAAGCTCCTCCTATGGGGTTTCAAGTTGACATCGATGGCACGGCCTCGACCGATCACCTGTTAGAATGCTCTGGGGTACCGGTGCAACCTTCCGGTACCGAATTCCAGGCATTCATGGCGTCGATGGATCACAATGTTCTATCCATGCAGCAGGCTATCACAGCCTTCAGTCAAGCTGCGACGCCGCTGATACCACAACAAACCCCGTTGTCGGTATCGGCTCCGGTACCGGCACCAGTGTTGGTACCGGTACCGACTGCATCGACATCAACCAGGATGCCGACTGCAGCGGTTCCCTGTTCAGGGATGCTCATCGGTACCGAACCGGTCCCGATGACGCCCGATGCCAATACCGCTCGATACGCGTATCGAGCTTTAGAAGAGCACCCTGACAGGTAATACTTTGATTCCTCTGAAGATTCTTATACATCGGAGGAGTCTGCTGAAGTATCCATAGCCCTTCCTGAAGAGCCGCCTTCTCCAAAAAGAAGGATGTCTCCTCCAGAGGACTTGTCCTTTCAGGACTTCATAAGAGAAGTGGCTAAAGGACTTTCTATTTCAGTTACCTCTGAATCAGAGACTATAGCTAAAAAATTGGATATTTTAGGTTATTCTAAGGCTCCTAAGGAGGCAGTCACCTTGCCAATTCATGAGATTCTTTATGAGCACATGATTGACTTATGGGAGACTCCTCTCACTATCTCTCCTCATTCTCGAAGATTGGACACTATGTACCGTGTCCCTCCTTGTCCTGGTTTTCATGAAACACAGCTTCCTCACCATTCTATTGTGGTGCAGTCAGCTATGAAAAGGATAAAGAGTGCAAAAAGACACTCCTCTGCCCTTCCAGCAAGAGAATGCAGGACCTTGGATGCTTTTTGTAGGAAAATCTTCCAAGCCAGTATGCTCATTGCCAGAATCAACTCCTATAGTCTTTACATGGGTATGTTTCTGAAAGAAGTTGCAGATAAACTGCACACTTTCCTCCCTTTTCTTCCAGAGGATAAAAGGGAAGAATTCCTTATTTGGCTTAAGCATACTCAAGACATGTCAAGGTTTTCCAACCGTGCAGCTTTTGACTCCTTTGAAGGTGCCAGCAGAGCTTCGGCCATTGCCATAGCTGCTCGCAGAATTGCTTGGCTCCAAGCTTCTGATTTAGAACCTTGGGTCCAGGATGGCTTAGGAAATCTTCCCTGTACAGGTGAAAACCTGTTTGGCAAAGAATGGCAGATAAAAGCCACTCAAATGGATGCAGAAAATTCTGCTCTGGATAGACTTTCAAAGTCAACCTCCATTCCTGCCAAGAAAAAACCTTTCAAGAAGTCTTTTTTTCAAAAAGGGCAGATTCCCTTCTACTTCTGGCCAACAATCATCTACATGTCGTTTTGCTACTAAGCGTCAGCAACCTAAACAGGCCAGGCCTAAGTCTACAGGGGCTGCTGCAACTCAGCAGTCCCAACCTCCTCAGGGTTTTTGACTTGATGCTAGAGAACTTAGCCTTTCTGGCTTTAAAACAGCCAGAGCCTCTCACCATTCCAGGAAGGTTAGCTCAGTTTGCTCCCAGATGGGAGCAAATTACAGCAGAGCAGTGGACCCTCTCCATCATAAGGGAGGGCTACAAACTTCATTTCTCAAACCTTCCTCCTCACACCATGGTGAGACACTTCAATTCTCCAACATCTCTTCTCGACCTTTTAGGTCAGGAGGTGGCTACCCTTCTTGCCCAAGGGGCAATAGAAGAAGTACCCCTTCTTCAACAAGGGTCAGGGTTTTACTCCCCCTATTTTCTCATCCCAAAGAAAACAGGGGGCTACAGACCCATATTAGATCTCAGGGAATTGAACAAATTTCTATGCAAGGAGAAATGCAAGATGCTTTCCCTGGGCACTCTCCTTCCATACCTTCAGAGTCAGGATTGGCTTTGTTCTCTAGATCTCAAGGATGCGTACACACATGTGCTCATCCATCCATCTCACAGAAGGTTCCTCCGTTTTCTTTTCCAAGGAAAACATTACCAATACAGGGTGCTTCCTTTCGGTCTGGCCTCTGCTCCAAGAGTGTTCACCAAATGCATGGCAGTAGTAGCTGCATTTCTACGCACTCTGGGAATATTTGTATTCCCATACCTGGACGACTGGCTCATCCGAGCTCCATCTCAGTCAGAGGCCCAGAGTTCCCTGGACCGCACAAGGTGCATTCTGCAGTATCTGGGACTTGTGGTAAACCTCCCAAAGTCCCAGCTCACCCCTACTCAGTCTCTAGAGTTCATAGGGGCCTGGTTAGACACTACCACTGCAAGGGCCTATCTCCCTCAGGCCCGTTGCCTACGCCTACTGCAGTTAGCCTCCCAGATTCAGTCAAAGAGCCATTTAACTGCCCGGGAGATGCTTCAACTGCTAGGCCACATGGCATCCACAGTGCATGTGGTCCCCTATGCTCGCCTTCACATGAGAGCAGCTCAATGGACTTTGTCCACCCAGTGGACTCAAGCATCAGGGGCTCTGTTAGACAAAATAGTGACCTCCAGGCGCCTCTTTTGGTCTCTCCAGTGGTGGAAGTCCACCCAAAATCTGTTGCTGGGGTCCCCCTTTCAACAGTTGTTGCCCCAGGCAACCCTCACAACAAATGCCTCCCAAACAGGTTGGGGAGCTCATCTACAAGACCTCTCCACTCAGGGCATTTAGTCTCCACAGGAGACCTTTCTTCATATCAACCACTTGGAGCTTCGAGCAGTTTTTCTAGCTCTCAGGGTCTTTCATACCCTGCTCAGCTACAAGACAGTCCTCATTCATACGGACAATCAAGTAGCCATGTTTTACATAAACAAGCAAGGAGGAACTGGCTCTCTGTCGCTTTGCAATGAAGCTTTAAGATTGTGGGCCTTCGCCAGAGAGCATCAAATCCATCTCCTGGCCGTATACCTCCCAGGAATCCAAAACTCTTGGGTAGACAGACTCAGTCGAGTTCTGCTTCCACACGAATGGTCCCTGCACATGGACCAGGTACTCAGAATATTCCAAGAATGGGAAACCCCGGACATAGACCTCTTTGCAAGTCCGTGGAAAGCCAAACTTCCCCGGTTCTGTTCCAGAATTCTGTGTCAGGGAGTTCAGGCCAAGGATGCCTTCCTCCTTCACTGGGGTCAAGGCTTCCTGTATGCCTTTCCACCCATTCCCTTGATTCCCAAGACTCTGCTCAAGCTCCAGAGGGATCAAGGATCTATGATCCTCATAGCTCCACGCTGGCCACGCCAAGTGTGGTACCCTCTACTTTTGCATCTCTCTCAAGCCTCCTCCCTGGACTTGGGAGCTGCTCCAGACCTTCTGTCCCAGGAGGAGGGGACTTTGTGGCACCCAAACCCCAAGTCCCTTCACCTCAGAGCTTGGTTACTGAAGGCCTAGACCTTCAGGATTGGAATCTTTCTCAGCAAGTGAAGGATATCCTCCATGCTTCCAGAAAACCTTCTACTAGACGTTCCTATGCTTTTAAATGGAAAAAGGTTTTCCATTTGGTGTACTAAGAAGGGTCGTGACCCTCTAGCACTACCTTTGAATTCTCTATTGGAATATCTCCTGCATCTCTCCAATGCAGGCCTTAAGACGAATTCAGTAAGGGTCCATTTGAGTGCTATTGCAGCATCCCTTAAGCCTATCAATGGACAGCCTATTTCCTCTCATCCTCTTATTGCAAGATTCATGAGAGGCCTAACTTTAACTAAACCTCCCATTAGACCTCCTCCGGTGGCATGGGACTTAAATCTGGTTCTTGGTCAGCTTATGAAGCCACCTTTTGAACCCTTAGCCACCACCTCCTTGAAATTTCTTTCCTGGAAGGTTATTTTCCTTATTGCAGTCACCTCAGCTCGCCACATCAGTGAACTGCAGGCTTTAGTGGCTAATCCACCTTATACAAGGTTCCATCATGATAAGGTAGTCCTTAGGACCAATCCACACTTTATGCCTAAAGTGGTCAAGTAATCAAGAGGTGTATTTACCTGTCTCTTTTCCAGGTCCTCATGCATCAAGTGCAGAGAGGAATCTTCATACTCTGGATTGTAAGAGAGCTCTTGCCTTTTACTTACAAAGGACACAGCAACATAGAAAGTCTTCCCAACTCTTTGTTGCTTTTGAACCCTCTCATTTGGGACTTCCAGTCTCTAAGAGGACACTGTCCAATTGGATTGCTCAGTGTATTTCTTTTGCCTACCAGAGTAAGAACCTTTCTCTGGAGAGCCATGTCAGCTCATAATGTGAGGGCCATGGCCACCTTTATGGCTCATCTAAATTCTGTGTCCATCGATCAGATCTGTCGAGCGGCCACCTGGGCCTCGGTTCATACCTTCACAGCCCATTACTGCTTGGACAAGCTCTCCCGCTGGGATGCCTTGTTTGGTCAGGCTGTTCTCAAACACCTGTTCCATTCTTAATCAACTCCTACCCTCCTTCCCGGAATGGATGCCTGAGATCCATAGGAGGAGGTAGAGCCCTTCCCAGGGTCTCATAACCTTGGGGATCTCCCAGGCATCTCTAGCAAGGGAGTCCCCATATGTGAAGACTCATTCCTGCTTGTTCCTGGAGATAGCACAGTTACTTACCTGTAACAGGTGATCTCTGGGAACAGCAGGAATAAGTCTTCACAACCCACCCACCTCTCCTAGGAGTTGTATCTCTCTATCTATCTTTCCTTTCCTCTCTCTCTCTTTGTCTCAGCTTTAAAACTCGAACTGAGGAGAGGCGGTTAGGAAAGGCGGGAAGGCAGCGCGCAGGCGCTGTGGGATGATCCCAAAAGCTTTCCTTTTTGGGAAGCTGGGGAGTGTTCCAGCGCGGGCTCCGTCGGTAGCGACGTACACATATGTGAAAACTTATTCCTGCTGTTCCCAGAGATCACCTGTTAGTTAAGTAACTGTGCTATCTCCAGGAACAGCAGTAATTTAGTCTTCACAACCTACCCACCTCCCCTAGGAGTTGTATATTTTATCTCTCTCTCTCTCTCTCTCTTTCCCTTTCTCTTTTGTCTCAACTTTAAACTCAACTGGAGAGTGACAGTTGGGAAAGGCAGGAAGGCAGCACGCAAGCACTGTGGGATGCTCCCAAAATCTTTCCTATTGGACACTGGGGGGCGTTCCCGCGCAGGTTTCGTCGGTACCGACGATACCCATATGTGAAGACTAAATTCCTGCTGTTCTCAGAGATCACCTGTTACAGTTGAGTAACTATGCTTTACAGGTGAGTAACTACGATTTTTGAAGCCTGCTTGTGGCTGGTTATGCAGCATACATTACTTGACCTTAGGCAAGGGTAATATTTTCAGAAGGCTTGGGCTGTTTACATGTAATTAGTTTAGTTTAAGGTAGGGGGGGGGGCGTCCACAAACATACACTTGCAAGAACAGCAAAAACACAATAGGGAACGAGATGTAGACAAATAAGTCATTTATTGATTAAAACCCCGACACGGCTGTATTTCGGCACAATGACTTTATCAGGGGGAACCTCAAAAATAATTTATTTATTTTATTTATTTAAAGCTTTTCTATACCGCGCTCTTTAAAATCAGTGCGGTTTACAAGTAACATTTCTTTGTACAAAGCAGGGAGGACCTTTTTTGAACTTAATTGAACAGGTATAGGAACTTGGATTTAGAACTGGGGGAACTATATACAAGCTAAGCAATGTCTCACTGAGCCGTTGTTGCGACATGGCGTGCTCAATAACTATGTACAGAATTGTCAGTTATTTACAATTTAGCTAGTGGAGTGGCCTAGTGGAGTGAAGGAGTGGCCTAGTGGTTGGGGCAAGGTACTTCAGGCCGGAAGGTCGGGGGTTCAAATCCCACTAGAGGACAGCAACCTTGGGCCGGAAGGACTGGGGTTTCTAGTCCCACAGGTGTTCCTTGTGGTCTTGGGCAAGCCACTTAACCCTCCATAGCCCATGTTCCCTGTAAAATAGTTATCTCCAAGTTATAATGCCCTGTTCAATGTAATTTCAGTTTGTTCAATGTAAACCGCACTGATGCAGAATAGCGCAGTATTTAAGAGAATGTAAATAAATAAATAATAAAATAATAGTTGGACTGTTGAGTGCAGTTGCCTCAACCTGCCTAGGGTGTGCTGGTGGTGATGTCAAGGTTGGTGGGGGTATGGTGGGTGGATTTGTATCGTTAGGATGTGTGTAATGCAGAAGAAAAAGATGGTGCTTTAATGCCTTCCTGAATTGGGTGAAGTCAGTGATCGCTCGGATAGTGTTTGGGAGGTCATTCCAGGAAGTAGATGCATAGAACTCAAAGGCTCTGTTCTTCGTTGCCTGAGAGCATTTTGTTATTTCTTTGGGGATTACTAGTGTGTTGGTAGCGAAAGTCCTTCTGGATCTGTTTGGAGGAGTGGGGTGGAGTAGGTCCGTTAGGGAGATGGAGGATATTTTGTTGATGGCTTTGAAGGTCAGTAGTACTACTTTGTAAGTGAGCCAGCAGTTGATCGGCAGCCAGTGTAGGTCTTTTAAGATTGGGGTTATGTGCTGTCTTCTGGAGGCCCCATATAGGAAGCGGGCAGCAGCATTCATTGCCAGCTGTAGTTGGTTCAGTGTGTTCTTGGTGAGTCCGTGCAGGATGGCGTTGGCGTAGTCGAAGTGGGGGTTACAAGTGCTTGAAAAATTGTTAGGAAGTCCTCTGGCTGTAGCAAGGGTCGGAGGTGCCGAATTGTCCACATCTTGTGGTAAATTGCCTTGATGTTGTTTATGTGCGTTTTCATGTCGAGGTGCCGGTCTCGCGTAATGCCCAGGTAGTGGATGGTGGGTCTGCTTGGGAGCTCGGCGTCTCTCACCTTTATTGATGCGGGAGGGGAAAAGGCTTTATTTCTTGTGATGAATAGTACATCTGTCTTGTTGTAGTTGATCCTGAGATTCTGTGAGTGGAGCCAGTCAGAGACAGCATCAAAGCATCTAACTAATGTCGAGAAGTCCGAGTGGTCGATGGCGAATGGGGTGAACAGCAGTACATCATCCGCTTATATCAGGCAGGATATATTGAAGGAGCGGATGATTGCACATATGGGCTGCATATATATATTGAACAAGAGGGCAGAGAGTGAGGAGCCTTGGGGAACCCCTTATCTTTGTTGGAAAGGCTCAGAGGTCTTGGAGCCCATTCGTACCTGCTGCCATCTGTCTGTCAGGTATGACTTGCACCAGCTCCAGGCTGAGCCCTGGATTCCTTTCTCATGGAGACGCGTCAGGAGTTGTTTATGTTTGACGGAGTCGAACACAGAGGCGATGTCCAAGAAGATAAGAGCGTACCCTCTTCTGATGTCAATTCCTGTGATTAAGCTGTTGATTACTGTATAGTGTATATGAACATTAATAAAACAATAAAAAGTCATAACACAATAAGTACAATAAGAATACTTAAAAAACACGACGCATAAAAATAGATAAATAAAAATGCTCATTGGACCATAATTTTAAAATGAAGCAGCTAAAAAATGTCTAAACTGATATGTAACTACAATGCCATAGTGTAAAGTAACTTGAAAAGACAAAAGCTTACAGGAGGGACATGTCATAAAACAAGACGGGCATAATATAACAATATTAGAGGGTGGAGAAACCAGATATTACCTGTGATATATGTGGCATACATAGAGTTCACACTAATAATGCAATGGACACAATATGCTATAAATTCTGAGATGTATATGTGGAAAACATTTGCATATCTCAGTGGGAAGAGGGAAAGGCAGGGACAGGGAGAGAAAGAAGGATAGGGAAGAGAAGAGGGCAAAAGGGGGGAGGGGTGAGGGGAGAATGGGAATCGGGGAAAAGGAAGGAGGGAAAGAAAGGGGGAAGGAACCAACCATCTGAACTGCCAGAGGACTTATTGTTATGAGATAAAGGCTTTGTATGGTAAGAACTGCAGGTTATAGGCTCGTGATGACCAACCTTGGGCCGGAAGGACTGGGGTTTCTAGTCCCACAGGTGCTCCTTGTGGTCTTGGGCAAGCCACTTAACCCTCCATAGCCCATGTTCCCTGTAAAATAGTTATCTCCAAGTTATAATGCCCTGTTCAATGTGATTTAAGTTTGTTCATTGTAAACCACACTGATGCAGAATAGCACGGTATATAAGTGAATGTAAATAAATAAATAAATTGCATCTATATACTGTAAGGCCTCCTACTGGTCAGGCGGTTGCCTAACCGTGGAGGGCGTACCTCTTTATGTCCCTTTTTATTGCTGAGAGTTTCTCAATGTTATAGTTGTGTTGTCAATCAAACAGACAGCCGAGGGTTTCCAAGGTTAACAGGAAAATTTATTTTGCACAGGAATTATTTTCTACTGCCCACTGAACTTCTTTGGCATCAGTTCAGGTATTGCACAAACATAAAAATACAGGATACTTTCTCCAAAAGAAAAACACAGCTCAAACGATACAGCACAGTCCATGCATTAGTCTTCACAGCTAGCTTGTTTAAACAGAGCAGCAAACCCCTCTGTCAGCAGGGATTACACTCTCACGGCATTCAGGGCTTTGCATAGCACCTTGGCTTCCTTAACAAGCTGCTAAACGTTTGCATCAATCCTTAAAGCAATTGTACTTTCCACATTCAAGTTTTGCAAGTACTGGCTCTTTCACTTCTAGCACTCTCAGCTTTCTTGAGCTTATCTGGCTAGCTCAATTTAGGGCTTTAATTAACACCCTTCCTCAAGTCATTCAGTTTCAAAGCTTTTGGCTTTTCCCACTATTTTAAAACTCAAATAGCTTTACTGCTTCTGGCTTTTATAGTAAGAACAATCCATTTCCAAATCTGAGGAAATGCTTTCAAAAAGACATTCTTCTGTTTCCATACTCTCTTGCTCAGATCCATATAACACCTGGCCGGCCTCAGTGTCTCTGACGTCAGGCTTCAATTGTTCTAACAACTTCAGAACCTGCCCTCAGTGAGATTCCTCACTACGCTGAGTTACAGGGGAAGGACCCAGGAGATTTTTCTTTCTCAGCAGACTTTTAAAAGCTTGTAAAGGGCTCACCTTATTTCCAGTACTCTGTCTCCTCTCAGACTGTGCCACAGGTAAAACTCTCTCCAGAGACTCCCTCACTTGGATTCCTGTTCCATGCCTTTCAGCAGCATTTACCTCAGAATCAACTCCCCTCTGTTTCCAGCCAGCTGTCCTCTTTCTAATAGCTGAGCTGCATTCAAGGCTTGAGCTTTCTGAACGTTGCCTGCAATAAGAATCCCCTTTAAGGGTTCTGCTGGAGCACCTGCCTCTTTCTGCTTTATCTCCTTTCAGGGCAGCTTCTGTGGAAACCTCTCTGGAAGGACTTCTCCTTCTCCTGGAAAGACTCTCCAGCTTCGCTGGCCTCCTTCATCTCTCCGGCTTCCTTGCTTCCCTCGTGTGCCTTGCCTGCTCCACCTTCCTCTCCTGCTTCGCCTGCCCCGCCTGCTGCTCATTAACAGTTTCTCTTTGCTTATATGTTTGAGGCTGTCCTATAGCCTCTGACTCCACCCCTAGGCTTCCCTCGTCACCTCCCCTGGTTACCATGGAGCTAGGGTGTGGCTCCCTCTCTACCTCTTGGTGCATAGAGTTTTTTTCTTTAGTAAGAGTTTTAACCCTTACACTTCCTGAATCTGTCCTGTGCTCAGGGGGAAAAAACTGTTTTGTCCCACTTTCCTTGGGCTCTAACCCTGTCTCACCACCACAATACATATAAAGAAACAACCGTAGAATAAGCCACATATTGTAAGCAGACCTGCAGGGGAAAGGGGACACTCTATAAAAGTAAAAGGAGCACCAGAGGGTTAAAATATAATAAAGGTTTAAAAGATAAAGGAACATGCATAAAAACATAAAAAACCTCACAAAAACCTTGGATAAAAATCATTAAAAACTGCCTTTAAAGGTAAAGCATAAAAGTATGCATGCCATGGTCATAAAACTAATTATAAGCAATTGTTAAAAAAGGGGGGAGAAACAATAGGGATAAAAGACAGGTTGGTGGGAGGGCAAACAGATGTCTCCAATGGAGCAGGACTCAAAAATATGGAGATAAAAAGCATCTGTACTTTGGATAAAAATAGCATGACCCAGGGAGAGTGCATCAATTGCAAAGTGGATTCCAATGAAAACTGTCAGATGGGAACCTGCATCAGAGGTTAAAAATTGGCTATGTTGGTAATAACTGATAGACTCACCGGCAGCCTTCAAACTGACATGTTAAAAAAATAAAAGTAAGTTTAGTAAAAACAAAACCAAAAAAACCCAAACATAGTTATATGCACCACGGATAAAAGCGATCTAACCAACAGCACAGGAAGCGCAGCCTAGACTGTTCCAAAAACAATATCAATTGTTGAGCCCACCAAGTAAAAACAACTAAACGTGCAATAGGGGAAAGATATGTGCCGGTAACCAAAGCAAGGTAATGATAAGTGAATAACTTCTAGTACTAAACCTGCTGCAAAAATGATGAATACAAAATTACAAACAAAAGTATTTAAGGGCAGCTAAGTGAGAGTAAAAAAACTGGATGATGCCGATACCTGTGTACAGACAATCAAAAAATAGCATCAAATTCAAAAACTAAAATAAATACGGGCGGTCACGGGTAACATAAGGATCCGAAAATGCTGATATTTGTACTCTGCCTGCTAAAAAGTGACTGATACTGAAGTTAAAACATAAACCAGCATCACAAGTCATGTTAAACCTGAAAGATTGGTGCAAAAGACATGTGAATGTACTGCTTTATGAAGCCCCCATGTTAAGTGAAACTACAGCAAAAGGTTCTGCGGCAGGGCCGTACTGAGCCAGAATTGCTCCCTGTGCGACTTGCATATTGGGTGCATGTCCCCCCCCCCTCCTCCTCCTCCCCATACCTCCATCCAGCCGTTACCTACTCTCATCCTGCTGCTGCCTACTTCTGTTTTTTCTATGGCGGCGCCGGCAGCAGGGCAAGAGCAGGCAGCGGCAGGACGGAGGAGTGGGGTGGCATGCGCTCAGTGTGCAAGTTGCAGGTCTGCTCTACTCTGCTGCTGCCGAACTTTAAGCAGATCTGATCCCTCCTTGCTCTGACGTCACGTTAGAGCTGGGGTCTCAAACACGCGGCCCGCGGGCCGCATGCGGCCCATGAGAGAACTTTGTGCGGCCCGCAATGGAGGGAAACAAAAAAACCCCAAAAACCCTGGCTTCTGCTGCTGCCGTGGCAGCAGCAGAATCAACTGTCAAATTTAAAAAAAAAAAAAACGGGCTTCTGCTGCTCAAGCAGCAAAATCAGCTGTCCTGCGGCCCCTTCCCCTCTGCCCGGAGATCCCTGAGTCTGCTTCATCAGCGGCGTGCTTTTCAAGCCGCGAAGAGAGTATTTCCCTCTCGCGCAGCTTGAAAAGTGAATAGGCTTAAGCCGCGCGAGAGGGAAATACTCTCTTTGCGGCTTAAAAAGTCCGCCGCTGATGAAGCAGACTCAGGGCTCTCCGGGCAGAGGGGAAGGGGCCACGGGACAGCTGATTTTTCTGCTTGAGCAGCAGAAGCCAGTTTTCTTTTTAATTTGATAGCTGATTCTGCCGCTGCCACGGTGGCAACGGCAGCAGCAGAAGCCAGGGTTTTTGGGGGTTTTTTGTTTCCCTCCATCGCGGGCCGCGTTTTGAGACCCCGGTTCTATATGATGTGGCTCGGTAGCACTTCACTTCACTTGTCAGCAGCAGAAGCCAGGTTTTTTTTTTTATTTACCTGGGCTGATGGGAGGGTGGGGGGGGGGGTGTAGGACTGGAAATGGGCTGATGGGGGTTAGTAAGGACTGGAGGTGGGCTGATGGGGGAGACTGGTAATGAGCTATGGAGGGGCTGACTGAAATGGGGTAATGGGGGTTAGGACTGGAAGTGGGCTAATGGCAGGGGGGGTTATGACTGGTAATGGGCTATGGTGGGGGCTAGGACTGGAAATGGGCAGATGGGGGTTAGGACTGGAGGTGGGCTGATTGGGGGGTTAGGACTGGAGGTGGGCTGATTGGGGGGTTAGGACTGGTAATGGCCTATGAGGGGAGGTAAGACTGAAAATGGGGTGATGGGGGATAAGACTGCAAGTGGGCTATGGGGGGACTAGGATTGGTAATGGGCTATGGGGGGTGGGGGAAGACTGAAAATGGGGTGATGGGGGGTAAGACTGGAAGTGCGCTATGGGGAGGTTAGGACTGGTAATGGGCTATGGGGGGTCTAGGACTGGTAATGGGCTGGGGGGGTTGCTAGGACTGGAAATGGACTGAGTGGAAGGGGGGCTTGAACTGCAAATGGCTGATGGGGAGGGGGCTTGGAATGGAAATGGGCTGTGAGGGGAGGGAGCTAGCACTGGAAATGGGCTGAGTGGGGGGGAGCTAGGATTGGAAATGGGCTGATGGGGGGCTAGGATTGGAAATGGGCTGATGGTGAGGCTAGGATAGGACTGGAAATGGACTGATGCAGGGACTAGAAAGGAGCAGATGCTGGGTGGGGCCGGAACTAGAAGGGAGCTGATGTTGGGGGAGGATTAGAATGGGATGGAGCTGGGAAAGTGAAATGGAGAGGGGAAAAATATTTTGTCTGGGAGAGAAGACAAATCTACAATTGGCCAGGTATTGGGAGAGTAAGTGGGGATTGAGGATGGAGGGGTAAAATTTGAGTGGATGAAATAGGAATGAGGAAAGAGCAAAAGGAGAAAGATTAGTATGTTAAAGCAGATGTAGAGAGAGAATGGAAAAAAAACTAGGAGAGAGAAGAAAGGACAAATGGACAGCAGACGATGGAGAGTTAGCAGAAGACATGAAGAAACCAGAAGAAAGTGGCTGGAACAATTGCAACTGAAAAAAAATGCACAAAAGGTAGAAAAATATCTCTTTATTTTGAATTTATTAACTGGAATATGTCAGCTCTGGGAAATGTGTATCATTAATGTTTGCGCTTTGTTTAGCACAAGAGGAAATTAATTTATAGTTTTATTTCTACAGTGTTGTACATTCCAAGTTTGGCTTTTGGGGTTCCCAGTTATTGTCTTCCTGTTTCTAAATCTTTTAGTCTTTCTTTATCCATACTCATTAAGAGGCATGTTTACTATTAGTTAGTGTATGGTAACATTATGCAAATATTTATGCAAATGAGGCCCCGCATCTTATGCGGCCCCCGGGTTACTTTACAAGTCCTCATTTGGCCCTCAAAGCAATTTGAGTTTGAGACCCCTGCGTTAGAGGAAGGAGGGTCCAGACCTGAAGAAAGATTTAGGGGGCACATTTTGACTGCCTGCTGGTGCTCTTCCGCCACTGAGAGAACAAAAGGTGGTGGCGGTAGGGCAACAGCAGGGAGCCGTAATGTGCCCCCTAAGCCTTTGAGCCCTGTGCAGCTGCAACACTCGCACAGGGCTAGGTTCGGTACTGTCTGGCGGCATCAGTGTAAAAAAAAAAAAATAGTGCCGATAACAGTTTTACCTTGCAGGAAACCTGAAAGCATATACTGCTGTAGTAATGCAGAGTGATTGTGCCCGGCTATTCTAAGATGCTCTTTAAAGCTTTCATTTTGAGACCAAGGAGAGCTTAAAGATGACCAGAGAATAGCTGGGCACAAAAATCAATCACTGTCATAGTACAGGCACGAATTGCCTTAAACACAAAATTGAAAACCTAAAAAACAAGGGGGTATAAGAACATTAAAAAACCTAAAAGAAAATAAAAGAACAAATTAAAAAACAGATCAGAGCTGTCGACAATGTGCCAGTCATTAAAATGGGAGAGACATATTGTTTAGTGTGCAGCGTATGGTGCAGGTTGAAATTAGCACTCCAGATTGCTCCAGGTCAGCCTTAAGCTCTTTGGATGTTGTATGTGGTGTTTTTCTAACAATTCGCACTAACTTTCAAAGATGACTTGGATTAATATTCCTCTTCCCACCACGTCCTGGGAGGGTTTTGACAGTTCCATGAGCAGAAAACTTCTTGTGATTTATATACACCCATAGAGGACACAGGATAGTACAATAACAATGAATTGCTGCCATAAGAGATTTTAAGAGAAGAGTAGAACATTCTGTCCACCGTTATATTATATTCAAAGGAGCAGAAACATAAATACTTTAACAATACCAAAAGATTTTACAAAAGCCAGAAAACAAACCAATAAGAGAGCTTTCTCACACTCTGCTCCAATACTCTGGAACAATTTACCTGACAACATTCGCCTACTGTCTGACATAAAAGAATTTAAAAAAAAATTAAAAACTCACTTATTTACATTACACTATAATACACTCCCAAAACAGAATTCTCAAAGGGATACAGGCTAACATTTATTTTTAATATTATATACCCTATTTTCAAAAATAAACGACACTAATACACTAATTTAACCATACTACACACTCATTTACATGATGATTAATAATTTAACTAGCAATGTATATATGTTCTAATATGTTATACTTGTAATGTTACAATTTTCCTTGTAATTTATAATTATCTGTTCTATGTAAAATGTCCTGGTATATCTCATACCAATTAACCTACTGTTACATGTAAACCGCACTTGAAACAAGGGAAAGAGCGGTATATAAATAACTGTTAAATAAATAAATAAATAAATAAATCACAAGTAATGTCTGGTTTCTCCGCACTCTAATATTGTTATGTTATGCCTGGTCTTGTTTTATGACACGTCCCTCCTGTAAGTTTTTGTCTTTTTAAGTTACTTTACGCTATAGCATTGTAGTTACATTTCAGTTTAGACATTTTTCAGCTGCTTTGTTTTAATATTATGGTCCAATGAGCATTTTTATTTATCTATTTTTATGCTTTGTGTTTTTTAAGTATTCTTATTGTACTTGTGTTATGACTGTTTTTATTGTTTTATTAATGTTTATATACCCTTTTACTATTTTTGAGGTTTTACCTGATGAAGGTATTGTGCCGAAATGCGGCCATGTTGGGGGTTTTAATCAATAAAGGACTTATTTTTCTACACTTTGCTCCCCTGTTCTGTGTTGGTTATTAGTTTAGTTTAATCCATTTTCTGTACTGTCTTTTGAACATCCACACAATTTACATCATAACATGCAAAACATTCTCCAGGAACAAGCAGGAAGTCGGTCCTCACTTATGGATGACATCGGCACCTACGGAGCTCGCGCAGAGCAATTCCCCAGCTTTCAAAGAAAGCCTTTAGGATTGCTGCCATGCATGCTTGGCCCTCTTCCCGCCCAAAGGTTATGTGATGGGTTTGAGTCTTCCGCCCGTGTGGCAGCGGCCGGCAGCAGATCCTGACGCCAGGCGTGGCTTCAGTCATCAGACCTGGAACAGTGGGTCCAGGAGAAGCTCCTGGATGTCCCCTGCCTCGGTGAGCAGCTGTTCCAAGCCCATGCAGGACAAGGCAGCCGAGATTGAGACGGAGTTTGTGGCTCGCACCTGTCTCTCCCGCAAGACCTCCTTTCTTCCACGGAAGAAACAGCACAATAAAAAACCTTTCTTCCAGAGGAAAGGGCTCCCCTACTGGAGATACCGACCTACCCCTATGCTGACGACCAGCACTCAGGGCAAAGGGGGGGGAGCTCAGGGTCACCAGAAACCCAAGGGGCCCAAGATCAACCACTGGGCCACCCCAGGCAACCCCGGGGTTTTGACGCCAAAAGCATAGCCTCTCGCCCCCCGGGGACGCTTCCGCCCATGGGAGGATGCTTGTCTCTTTTCGCCCCTGAATGGGCAGCTATTACATCGGACACCTGGGTCCTGCAGGTGATACAGGACGGGTATCGTCTTCGACCAGACTCCCTCATCCCTTCTCCCCAGCGGAGCCTACTCGGCTTCCCTCGCACCAGGCTTGCTTGCAGCAAGAGCTGAACAATCTCCTCGGTTAACAGGCGGTCGAGAGAGTTCTGCCGCACTCTGAGGTTGGGGGTTTTAGTCCTGGTACTTCCTTGTTCCGAAGAGGATGGGGGCCTACGCCCCATCCTTGATCTCAGGAATCTGAACAAGTTTTTGGTACGGGAGAAGTTCATAATGCTATCGCTTGGCGTTCTGCTGCCCTACCTCCAGCAGTGCGATTGGTTATGCTCCTTGGATCTCAGGGATGCTTATGCCCACATCCCTGTCCACGCCAAGCACAGGAAGTACCTGTGTTTCAGGGTGCAGGGAGAGCCAGTACAGGGTACTCCCCTTTGGGCTCGCGTCTGCCCCGTGAGTCTTCACCAAGTGCCTGTCAGCAGCCGCAGCCCACCTCCAGCTGCAGGGCATATCCATCTACTCTTACCTAAACGATTGGCTTATCTCGGGCACATTGGCGGAGGAGGCTCGCCTTTCGGCATGGCGTACGGTGGTCCTCCTCGAGCGCCTCGGTTTTCTGGTCAACTACTCTAAATCCCACCTCGAACCGGTGCAGACCGTGGAGTTCATTGGTGCTCTTCTCAACACAGAACATGAGACCGCCTTCCTCCCTTGAGGTCCAAGCCCGGCCCAGGGTCTCGGCATGGACCATGCTGAGCCTCTTGGGGCACATGGCCTCGACCTTCCACGTCGTTCCCCGCGCTCGCATGCACATGCGAGCGGCCCAGTGGTGCCTCAGTTCGCAATGGGCCCAAGCCTCGGGCCACCTCCGGGACCCTGTCCGGGTGTCTCGCAGCCTGGTCGGGTCCCTAGTCTGGTGGTAGAACCCCCAGAGCCTCCTTCAGGGCATGCCCTTCCAGACTCGACAGCAGGAGCTTGTCTTGATGACTGACACCTCGCTGTTGGGCTGGGGAGCCCACTGCGGCCACCTGTGCATCCAGGGGCGGTGGTCACCCGAGGAATCTTGGCAGCAGATCAACAGAGTCGTGATGTTCTACATAAAGAAGGAGGGGGCATCGGCTTCTGCCTCCTCTGTCAGGAGGCAGTCATCCTCTGCTCCTTCGCCCGTACGCAGGGGCATGATACCGAGAGCGGTTTACCTCCTGGGCTAGGACAACCTCCTCGTGGACAGACTCAGCAGGCTCCTTCACCCACACAAGTGGCGCCTGAGTCCAGAGGTGGTTCGGCGCCTGAGTCCAGAGGTGGTTCTCCACCTGTTTCGCTGCTGGGGGACTTTGTCCATAGACCTTTTCGCCAGGCTGGCCAACATGCAGCTTCCCCGTTTCTGTGGATCGATACTGCACCTGAGCAGAATGGCCCCAGATGCCTTCCCTCCTGAACTGGACCTCTGGGCTTCTGTACACATTCCTTCCCACGTCTCTCCTTGCGAGGACCCTCCACAAGTTCCAGCATGACCAAGCCTCGGTGATTCTCATGGCTCTTTCATGGCCTCGACAACCTTGGTTCCCGCTTCTGCTCTGGCTCTCAACAGAGTCTCCGGTCCCCCTGGGTAGTGCCCCAGGTCTGCTGACGTAGCAGGAGGAATGGGTCTCGCTATCCCTGACAGCCTGGTGTCTGAGCGGGTCTCTTTAGCCTCGTTGCACTTCCCAGTGGAGATCGAGGACGTCCTCCTCCCATTGAGGAAGCATTCAACGAGGCGGGCCTATGCCCTGTAGTGGCGCCGGTATTCAATTTGGTGCTCCAAGCTCCAGCTCGACCCGTTCTCCTGCTCCACCCTTTGGGTTCTTTAGTACCTTTTCCTCCTCTCACAGGTGGGGGCTGAAGTCTAACTCAGTCAGGGTTCACCTGAGCGCCATCTCGGCCAACCACTTGCCCATCGAGGGTAAACCCCTCTTGGGCCAGCCTCGGGTCTCCCGCTTCATGCGGGGCCTCTTGCTTTCCAAACCTCCCATCTGGCCTCCACCGGCGGAATGGAACCTGAACATCATGCTTATGCAGCTGACGCAGTTGCCCTTCGAGCCGATGGCAACGTGCTCGCTCCGGCACCTCTCCTGTAAGATGGTTTTCCTGGTGGCATTGACCTCGGCGTGGCGAGTCAGCGAACTTCAAGCCCTCATGGCCAAGGCCCCCAACACCAGGTTTTATGGCAACAGAGTGGTCCTTCGCACCCACCCCAAGTTCCTACCGAAGGTCGTCTCGGATGTCCACCTCAACCTGGAGGTGGTCTTGCCGACTTTCTTCCCGAAACTTCATGCCGACCGGGCATCGAAGGTCCTGCATACACTCGACTGCAAGAGGGCTGTCGCCTTCTACCTGCAGCACACCCAAGGTCATCGCAGGTCCAACCGGCTCTTCATCACATACGATCCCAACTGCCTGGGGCTGGCAGTCACCAAGCGCACCCTCTCCATCTGGGTGGCAGACTGCATCACCTTCAACCAGGCAAAGGTGGGTGCCCCGCTGGATCATCGGGTCACCGCACACGGTGCCTGCGCCAAGACGGCGTCAGTGGCTTTGCTGCACTCAGTGCCTCTGATGGACATCTTCCGAGCTGCGACCTGGTCTTCAGCGAATTCCTTCGCTTCGCACTACTGCCTGGAGAAGGGAGTCCTGCTGGGACAGCGCCTTTGGCCAGGCAGTACTCCGTAGTCTGTTCGGGGTATAAGCAACTCCCGCCCTCCGACCCTTCTTCTGCAGCTACCGAGAGCTTGTCCCGAAGGCCTGAGGACTCGGGCTTCCTTCGGACATGGCTTCTGCTAACTGCATCGCGAAGGCATTTTTTGCTTGCAGGTTTCGGTAGCCTGTAGTTGGGGAGTCCCATAAGTGAGGACTGACTTCCTGGAGAAAGTGTAGTTACTCACCTGTAACAAGTGTTCTCCAGGGACAGCAGGAATCGGTCCTTACTACCCTCCCACCTCTCCTGAACAGTTGCATTTTTTTTATCCTTCCCTTGCCATCTGCTTAGTAGGGCTCTAGCTATGGGACCTGACTGAGCAAGATGGCACCTTTGGGCGGGAAAAGGATCACGCATACGTGGCAGCAATCCCAAAGACTTTCTTTGAAAGGTGGGGAATTGCTCTGAGCGGGCTCCGTCTGTGCCTGCATCACCCATAAGTGAGGACTGATTCCTGCTGTCCATGGAGAACACCTGTTACAGGTAAGTAACTACGCTTTACAGAAATAAAGCAATCCCAATAATACAACAAATTACTCTGTAGTAACAAATTTCATTTTAAAACCATCCACACGTAATGAAAGAATAACTAATAACATCCCATTTGCAAACAGCATGTTGCAAGTTTAAGTAAAGAATACATCAGAAGAGCAAGGCCCTGAACCTCCCACTAAATCCATTCTTTTGTTTTGTTTTTTAATGTCTTAAGCCCAAACAGGAGTTATGCATCATCCCTCATGTTTTACTGAGGAGCCTCCAAGCATCTATCAGTGGCTGAGTTCATGTCTGAAGGGAGAAGAGGTGCTACCTTATCCCTATTTGCCAGGGGTTTGCGAGAGAAGCAAGCTAGCAGTGCTGGTATGTATTGGGGGCAGGCTACCCTTGCAGTCTTCTTCATATGTTGCCGCTTGTTACTTTTGGTACACTATTGAACTTGGTCTGACTCTCCTGACCTATCCTCATTAAATGAATGTTTAGATTCTATAGCAACTTGGTTAGACTTGCACCATCTTTAGTTGAACCCAGCTAAAAACCAGGCCCTGAGGATCACTAAGACGACTTCCACCCTCACTGTGAATCCAATGATCAAAGGTTTTTCCGTCCGTCTCGTCACTTTGCTGACACACTTAGATGTAATTTTCAATACGTAGCTATCCTTTGACCAACAAGTGGTTGCAACAGTTCAATCCTCATTTCTCTCACTATGCAAATTTCGCTCTGTGATCTCTGCTTACTACAGATGTTTGCACTCTCTCATTCATGCCTTCATCATATCTCACATCAATTATTGTAACGCTATCTATTGTGGTATTTGGTCCACAAACCTAAAAAAACTACAACTTGTACAGAATACAGCATTCTCCAGAAACAAGCAGGAAGTCAGTCTTCACATATGGGTGACATCGGCACCAACAGAGCCCACGCGGAGCATTTCCCCAGCTTTCAAAGAAAGCCTTTAGGAATGCCACCACGCATGCATGGGTCCCCTTCCAGCCCAAGGGTGCCATCTTGCTCAGTCTCCCTTTTTCTGCGGAGCCCTTCAGATGTGTGTCTCGTCCCTGTAAAAGGTTTTTCTTCTTAAGTACTTTTTGTCTTTTCCGGCTAGTGCCAGTTCCCCCTCCTGCCTCCCGTGCACCACTGCTTCTGTGGTGGGTCTCGGGTCCCATTTTTCCCTTCTTTCCCCCTTTAGTGCTTTTGGGCCCTTTTTTAACCGCTGGTTGTGTTGAGGGTCTTTGACCGCGTAGGGTTCCTTTTTGCCCCATTGACTTCTGGTTTTAAAAAATGTGATCAGTGCTCTGAAAAAAAGTCACTCACAGACACCCATGACTGCTGTCTCTGGTGTCTGGACTCTGATCACGACTCGGAGCAATGCTCCTTAAGCAAAAGATGTTCTCTAAGGCCATCCAGAGTCTCTGGCAGAAGCTCAATGATATCTTCCATAAGGCAGACTCGACCCCAGTATCCCCAGTAGCCTCGCGCTTCAAGGGCCCGCAACTCTGAGCTGCCTAAGGTTCCCCTGTGGGCCCGCAGGCACTCCGACCAGGAGTTCCCCGAGCGTGAGTGGAAAAAGGAGGCCGCACGGGCGTTGTCCGGAGGATCGGACAAGTGTGAGAAGTCACGCGCCTAGTCTCTCAGTCCCCTATGACAGTCCGAAGAGTCAGAGCGGGAGCAGCTGAGAAAGGTACCTCGAACTGATGCGGCGGCCTCTGGCGATGACACCCAGTCTCCCGAGGGTTGTCCTGGCAGGACCTCCTTTCCTCTTTGACGCCTGACCCAGTCGCTCTGGTGTCTGTGTCGTAGGGCTCCACTCCTGAGTGGGAGGCCCGAATGCTGGCCTTGGAATGCAGTGTTTCTACGTTCCTCACTGCCTAGCAGGTGCAGATGCTTGGCCCCGCCGACACATGCAATTTATTTATTTTATTTTATTTATAGTTCTTTTATACCGCACTCTTTTTCATCAGCGCGGTTTACATTAAACAGGAATACTCATTGCAAGCAACAGACTGTGATGAGTTTACATATAACAGGAGAATTCAACTGGGATTGTAACTTTGGGAAACTTTGTACATATTTGTAAAAACTTTGTAAAAACTTAGTACATATTTGTAAAGAACCTATATACTTTGAGAAACTCTATACATATTTGAAAGAACCTATATACAATGAATAGAATTTCTTAGTAACATCTTGAGTAAATATGGTATTTACAATTTATACTGTGCCTGTTAGAGGGATGATGATGTGCTTTGGAAATGCAGAATGAAGAGGTGGTGCTTTATGGCTTTTCTGAAATGCTTGAGGTCAGTAATAGCTCTTATGTTGGGGGGTAGGTTGTTCCAACATCTGGGAGCATAGTATGCAAAGGCCCTGTCTGTTGTTGAACGTTTGCATTTTGTGGCCTCAGGTGGTGTAACTAGGGTATTTGCCGCTGCTGACCTCCTGGATCTGATGTTGGGAGTGGGATGGAGGAGTTTTGAAATTGATGAAGGAGCTATAGTATTTGTCGCTTTAAAGGTCATGAGTAGAGCTTTATATGCTATTCTGCAGTATATAGGGAGCCAGTGAAGCTCCATTAAGATGGGTGTTATATGTTCGTTCTTTGAAGCACTGTATAGTACCCGGGCTGCGGCATTCATGGCTAGTTGTAATGTATTTAGGGTGTTTTTTGGGAGACCATGGAGTATTATGTTCGCATAGTCGAAGTGGGGTGTGACTATGGTTTGGAATATAGTTCTGAAGCTGTCTGGTTCAAGCATATTTTTGAGATGGCGCAGGGTCCTTATCTTGAAATAAATGGTTTTCACCATGCGGTTGATATGTTCTTTAAAATCCAGTCGCTGGTCCAGTGTTACTCCAAGGTATTTTATGGAGGGTTTGATTGGGAGGTCTGCGTCTCGTACTTTTAGGGTCTCAGGGGGTGAGAATTCTCTGTTTTTCGTGACTATCAGTACTTCGGTTTTTTTGTAGTTTATTCGCATATTCTGGGTGAGGAGCCAGTCTGCTATTGCGTTAAAGCAATCTACTAGTGTTGTGTAATCTGGGAGCTTGACGTTGATTGGTGTGAATATTAGCACATCATCTGCATAGATCAATGAGGATATGCCAAAGGAGCGAGTGATGTCACATATAGGCTGCATATAAATATTAAATAACAGCGTGGATAGGGATGAGCCCTGAGGTACTCCTTGTTTTAACTGGAAAGGTTGTGAGGTACCTGTAACAGTCCTGACGTGTTGCAAGCGATCTTCCAGGTATGATTTGCACCATTCCCATGCCAGCCCATGGATTCCCTTGTCGTATAGACAGGTTAGTAGTATATCATGGTCCACAGGGACCTCCCGGGCCGTCACAGTGATCCCCGAGAGCCAGATGCCTCGTGAGGAACCTAAGCGAGGGTCTCTGTCTCCTTCCCGCTCCTTGGGTGCGAGATCATCTCAGATGAGCGCCTCCGGCTCTGGACAGGCTCCAACCTCGGGAGTGGAACCGCCCTACCTTGAGTCCTCCTCGGATTACTCGGAGTGGGAATCCGATTGGGACACCTCACCGGAGACTCGGGCTCACCGAGATCTCCCCTCAGACCCTTCCCCGCTGACCCAAAGGCAGCGGTCCCCTCCTGAGGGCACCTCTTGCCTTGAGTTTGTCCATGATATGGTGCGGGCCCTCATGCTTACCATCGAGTCTGAGGAGGAACCTCGAGCGGAGGAACTCGACATCCTTCAATATGAGGCGCCACTGAGGGGAAACTCTCACAGTTCCGATCCCCTCCATTCTTAACCAGCTCCTTCTCTGCATGTGGGAGACCCCGGCCTCTGTTCCGATCGTCATTCGGCGCCTGGACTCCCATGTACAGGGTCCAGTGAGGAAGAGAACAAAAAGAACAGATGCCCAGACTGGCAGAGTTTTCTGGTTTGAAAAACCCCTTTATTGCCACCTGAAAACTCTGCCGGTCTGGGTATCTGTTCTTTTTGTTCTATTGCATCTTACAGATACATTGGTTGCTTTTTTTGTTCAGGGTCCAGTGAGGACCATAATTTCGGAAGGCACAGCTTCCCCACACCTCTGTATTCATCAAGTTGGCCATGCACAAGCAGAAGAGCCCGAAGACTCGCTCTTCATTTCCCCTGGGCAGGGAGTCTTGCGCCCTCGATGCCCTTGGGCGTAAATGTTACCAGGGCTCCATGCTAGCATGCTGCATCCAGGTCTACCAACTTTACATTAGTATGTTTCTCTGAAACCTTAGTAAAGAACTCGGGGGATTTGCGGCAGGCTTCGATGGGGACCACTTCCGGCACGTCCAGGCACTCTTCAGATCAGTTGATGAGTGCTCCAAATACCTCTCACGAGCCACTTATTACAGCTTTGAGTCCTCCATGCGAGTGGCAACGGCCGACATCAGCGCCTGCCGATTTTCTTGCTCCAATCCTCTGACTTGGAGCAGTGGGTCCAGGAGAAGCTCCTCGATATCCCTTGCCTCGGGGAGCAGCTCTTTGGTAAGCCCATGGAGGATAAAGCGGCCAAAATTGAGAGTACGTCACCCTTATTCAGCTCTCCAGGAAGACCTCCACCCTTCCTAGAAAAAAAGCCACAGGGGAAGAAACCCTTCTTCCTCAGGAAGCGTCAACCCTACAGGGAAAACCCCCTGTACCTGACCACACTGAACCTGCCACAGGGCGGTCAGGGTAAGGGGTCTGGTCATGGGCCTCGCAAGTCTAAAGGGAAAAGACCCAGCCGCCGGCTCCAGCTCAGCCGGGCTCAGGGTTTTGATGCCCCCAGCATAGCCTCTCGACTGCTGGACAACCAGCTGCCGATGGGGGGGGGGGGGGGGGGCTGGTCCATTTCGCCTACAGGTGGAACTCCATCACCACCAACACATAGGTCCTCCAGGTCGTCGAGGAGAGTGACCTCCTCCACCTAGACCATCTGCCTCCCCCCTACTTTCCCGGGAAGCCGCAGCGGCCTCTCCTGCACCAGGCCTTAATAACTCGAGAGCTCGCAGGCCTCCTCGAAGATGGAACGATGGCGCCCGTACCACTCCACCTACTAAGAAAGGGGTTCTACTCCAACTACTTCCTCATCCTGAAAAGAACAGGAGGCCTCAGGCCCATTCTCGACCTGAGAAACCCCAACAAATTCCTGGTGCGGGAGAAGTTCAAAATGCTCTCCCTTGGAACACTGCTGCCCTACCTCCAGCAAGGCGATTGGCTATGCTCCTTGGACTTAAAGAATGCTTACACCCACATCCTCATCCACCCCAACCACAGGCAGTACCTGCGGTTTATAGTAGGAAGCAATCACTAACAGTACAGTGTGCTCTCCTTCGGACTCTCCTCCGCACCACGGGTCTTCACCAAGTGTCTGGAGGTGGTAGCAACCCACCTCCGTCTCCAAGGTGCCTTCATCTACCCTTATCTAGGTGACTGACTCATAAAGGGGAACACTGCCTCAGAGGCCCTGCAGGCCACAGGCCGCACTGTCCGGCTTCTACAGCACCTTTGCTTCTTGGTCGACCACCCAAAATCCCACCTTACTCCAGCGCAATCCCTGGAGTTCATAGGGGCTTGCCTGGATACACTCCAGGCCAAGGCCTTTCTTCCCCAGGACAGGGAAGGATCGCCTTGTGTCCCTGGTGTCTGGCGTACAACATCGCAGCTCAGTCTCAGCTCGGTCGATGCTTTGCCTTCTTGGCCACATAGTCTCCACGATCCACATTGTGCCCAACGCCTGCCTCAAGATGCGGGCAGTGCAATGGTGCCTCTTTGCACAGTGGGCCCAGGTGATAGGCTGACTCTGGGACTCCATCTCTGTCTCGCCTTGGTTGGCAGAAACCTTGGTCTGGTGGCAGGACGTACAGCACATGCTCCAGGCATGTCCTTCCAGACCCCCGACCCCCAGGCAGTCCTGACGATGGACGACTCCCTCTTGGGTAGGGGGGGCCCACTGCCAGGAGCTGCACACTCAGGGGGCCTGGTCCCCCGAGAAGAGTCGGCAGCAGATCAACCTGCTGGAGCTCCGAGTCGTTCGCCTCATACTGAAGGCATTCCAGCACTGGCTATGGCACCAAGTGGTGCTTGTGCAGATGGACAACCAGGTCACTATGTTCTACTTGAACAAACAGTGTGGTATCAGCTCCTACAGTCTCTGCCAGGAGGCGATGACCCTGTTCTCATATGCGCAGAGCCAGGACATTATCCTCAGAGCTGTCTATCTCCTGGGCCAGGACAATGCCTTGGCAGACCGACTGAGCAGAGTCCTCCAGCTGCATGAGTGGTGCTGAACCCGCGACAGCACAACAGCTGTTCAGCTCTGGGGCACCCCGGACCTGGATTTCTTCACCATTCCAGCCAACACTCAGCTCCCCCGGTTTTGTGGTCCTTATCCGCACCCGGGCCCAGTGGCTCTGGATGCCTTCCTCCTCTCGTGGAGAACGGGCCTACTATATGCCTTCCCTCCCTCACCACTGATAGCACGGACCCTTCTCAAGGTCCAGTAGGACAGGGCCTCGGTGATACTCATGGCCCTGAGGTGGCCCAGACAGCCATGGTTCCCCTTGCTGCTCCGTCTCTCTTCGGAGCCCCCCAGTCCTCCTGGGGTGGTCGCCAGAACTCCTAACACAGGAAGGAGGCTTGCTCCTCCACCCCATTCTGGGGTCTCTGTCTCTTACAGCTTGGCTGCTGAATGGGTCACCTTAGCTCCCCTCCCATCTCCCCAAGGAGGTCAAGGACATCTTATTCGCCTCCCGGAAGGACTTGCGAGACAGGCGTATGCCTTCAAGTGGTGCAGGTTTTTTGGTGTGGTGCTTGGAGAACCGCGTGAACCTGTTCTCCTGCTTGATTCACTTGGTCCTGCAATACCTGCTCCATCTCTCGCAGTCGGGTCTCAAGTCTAACTCGGTTAGGATTCACCTGAGTGCGATCTCGTCGAACTATCATCCCATTAAGGGCAAACCACTCTCGGGCAGCCCCTCGTCTCTCACTTCATGCGGGGCCTGCTCCTCTCCAAGCCCCCGGTCTGCCCACACCTGTCGGAATGGGACCTCAATGTGGTTCCTCGCACAGCTGACCAAGCTACTTTCGAGCCTCTGGCTACTTGCTCCTTGCAGCACTTATCCTGGAAGGTGGCCTTCCTTGTGGCGCTCACCTTCACCTGTAGTCAGTGAACTCCAAGCTCTGATGGCTGAGGCGCCTTACACCAGGTTCTACAAGAACAGGGTGGTTCTCTGCACCCACCCCAAGTTCCTCTCTAAGGTTTTCTTAGACTTCCATCTCAACCAGGAAGTGGTGTTGCCCACTTTCTTCCCAAGATACCACACCACCCAGGCGTTGGCAGTTCTCCATACTCTGGACTGCAAGAGGGCCCTATCCTTCTACCTGCAGTGGACTTGGGGCCACCGCAAAGCTGGGCAGCTCTTTGTCTCATATGATCCCAGCCATCTGGGACAGGTGGTCACCATGTGAATCTTGTCTGTCTGGGTGGTGGACTGCATCGCCTTCGCCCAGATCCAGGCCCAGGCTGGGCTGCCTGTGGACCGCCGGGTCATGGCGCACAATATCTAAGCGATGGCGATGTCAGTCACGAGCCTCCGGTTGGTGCCCCCGGTACACACCTGCCGCACCGCTACCTGGTCTTCCGCTCATATCTTCATGACCCATTACTGCCTGGAGAGGGAGTCCTGTTTGGACTTGGTCTTCAGCCAGGCGGTCCTCCATAATCTGTTCGGGGTTTAAGCAACTCCTGCCCTCCGACCCTTCTTGTTCAGGCTACCAGAGACCTGGCTGTCCATGGACTTGGGATTATTGGGTCTGTCTTCAGATTCGCTTGCGGCTGCTCATGGCTCCACCGTGCTTTTTCCTACAGGTCCTTGGTAGCCTGTAGCTAGGGAGTCCCATATGTGAGGACTGACTTCCTGCTTGTTCCTGGAGAACGTGTAGTTACTCACCTGTAAAAGGTGTTCTCCAGGGACAGCAGGAATCAGTCCTCACACCCCTTCCTCCTCCCCTTGGAGTTGTTGTCCATTTTATACCATCTTCTTGGTGGGGCTCTAGCTATGGTACCTAACTGAGCAAGATGGCACCCTTGGGCAGGAAGAGGACCACGCATGCGTGGTGGCATTCCCATAGGCTTTCTTTGAAAGCTGGCGAAATGCTCCATGCGGGCTCCATCAGTGCCAACGTCATCCTTATGTGAGGACTGATTCCTGCTGACCCTGGAGAACACGTGTTACAGGTGAATAACTATACTGTTTATTGGCAAGTGCTTCATGGTATGACTGTGTCTCCCCATTGTTTACTCATTACCATTGACTTCCCCTTCCCTTTAGATTTTATTTTAAAGTCCTCATATTAGCTCATAAGGCCTTTTGCATGGGCTTTCTTCTCTACCTCTCCACATTGCTGATTCCGTAATGACTGTCATGAGTGCTTTGTTCTTAGAACACAAACCGTCTCCTTTCCCCTTCTGCTTCTCCTATGGAAGCATCCAGACATACGGCTTTCTATTTTTTGGCCTCTTCTCTTTGGACCTCTTCTCCCCCAACGTACGCGCTGAATCCTCTCTCAAAAAAAAAAAAATTTAAGGTACTTCTGAAAACCTATTTTCTTTTTTCAGGCAGCCTTCAGGGTCTGCCCAGCCTAGAGTGGGAGGTTACTTCTTCTGTCTCCTATACTGATCTTCTTTCCTGTCTAAAATTGGCCTTCTTTTTTGTGTGTTACATATTTTAATTGTACTCCGCTTGTATGCTACCTGGCCAGAGCGTTATAGTAAGTTTTAATAATAATATAACAATTTCTGCCAGTTTGGAAGATTTCCAGAAAAACACAGCTGCAGAGTTGGTGTATAGAAATTGTGAGATGTGTCTCCTCCAGCCTAATTCTTCACAGAAATGTTGCTTTATTTTTTCTGAGACAAGTGTTTTAGGTGGCGTGCAAATTTACTGGAAACAGTGTATGGTGATCACCAGTTTGCTCTTTTCTAATCTTTGAGGAAGCCTTGTGTATTTTTGGTTTATTGTTATAACTTCATTGCACACCTCACCAAATAAAGCTCAGAGTTGCATACAGTATGCATAAAATCACCATCATATGCTACCAAAGCTCTTCTGTCTGCCCCCCCCCCTCCCACTGCAACATGTACACCTTTTCTGTCTGTTTTCATGAGAGCCACCGTTGCTGACATGGATTTAATCTAAGTGCAGTTTTTCTTTTCTCCCTTACTTTTCGGCTCAATTGGAACCAATACTGGGATCCTAGCAGGGCAGTTACCTGGTACACTGTGTGATAAAGGGTGCCACTGGAAGTCATGAGTATACACAAACCAGAGGTGCTGCATGGCCATGTGCCAATTCAACCTGCCCCCTTCTTCCAGATCATGCCCGCACGAATTATCAGTACTGTGGAACACCTCAGATGACTGCCCGGTGGTGCCTCACATTCAGCAGATCATGGAGGGAGGTGCCGTTGACACATCCAGTGGTGATGGGAAGGTGCTAGTGACATCCTTGCCCAGCATGCTACAAACCTCTGAGACTGTCCTGCATCCTGCCATCATGAGCTTTTATTTACAACTATCCAGGAATTTTTTCTTTATTTTAATAGACTCTCCCTTCCATTGTTTGTAGTCTGGTCAAAGCAGTAAAGGTCGCAAGGCTAGGAATCTTATACCAGAGCTCCTTCCAGAGCCTTGTATTATGGACTCTAAATCTGGCCACTAGATATTATTCTTCATATTGACTACAACTCTCTCCTCCCCTAAGGACTGTAAACTCTGCCTTGACTGCATCTCCAGTCCCAATCTATCTAGGGTACAGAAAACCCGATTCATGAATCAAATCAAGCAATGCTTTACATGGACATGCATAATGCTGCTGCTGAGCCACCAGGCCGGTCCATAGCTGCATGTTTTGTTAAGGATGGTTTTGACCAGAGAAGGAAAATGGGATGATGAGTTCCTTCCCACTATGACACTCGCATAGAGTTGTAGATTAATGCATTCATCTTACTTTATTGAGCATGACTGTATACTTAGACTGGCTTTGGAAAGGGGGACATATGATGGACCACAAACCCCTCCCTTTTCTCTTATCATTACATTTCAGAATAATAAGGCTGGAGTAATGGGAAGTTTGATTCCAGTAATCCAGGGTGGGACAGGTAATGAAGGGAAGGCCGTATTGGCAGAACAGAGCAGTTGAGGGACCCAGTATCAAAGAAGACTTCCCTTTCTAGTTGATGACCAGCAGAATTTTCTGGTTCATACAGCATAGCTGTTGAGATTGAGGCACAAAAGCGAAGAACATTCAAATTAAAAATTATCAAGGAAGGAACAGAAAATAGTTCCATTTATTACACAATTCAGAATTCATTAGTTTTGTTGATAGGGCTGGTATAGAATATTTAATGCCACCTCTCTAGAGCCATAAGCAGGCCTGAATTTCAGAGTAACCAAAGTATGTATAGTTGTGGTCAACATTATTGGCACACTTGCATTTTAGATAAGTTATATATATACAATATCTTGAGAAATAATTGAAAATCTTCCAACTGTATGTTGTCATAATATATTTCTAGTATGCTCAAAGGTATACAACAAAAAAAAAGATGTCTGTGCAACTTAAACATAGTAATTTCTGAAAAAAAAGTATGACCTGTGCAGGATTAATTGCAACCTTCACTAATATTTGGTTGCACAACCCTTGGCAGTGATGACAGCCTCCAAATGTTTCTTGTAGCCGTCTATAAGTTTTGTACATCCGTCTGCTGATAGTTTCTCCTGCTCTTCAAATGCGATTTGTTCCAGCTCATGAATGTTTCCAGGATTCTTTTTACCAATGGCAGATTTCAGCTCTTTCCAAAGATTCTCAATTGGATTGAGATCAGGATTCATTGCTGGCCATTCCATTTGTTCCTTTTTAACCATTCTTTTGTACTTTTGAATGCATGTTTTGGATCATTGTCCTGCTGGAGGACCCATGACCTTCGACCCAAACTTGACTTTCTGACACTGGGTAGCACATTTCGCTCCAAAAGCCTTGATAGTCCTCTGATATCATGATTCCTTTAATATGTTCCAGGCCTCCAGTTCTTGAGGCAGTAAAACTTCCCCACAGCATTATGGAACCTTCACCACATTTAACTGTAGGAAAGGTGTTTGTTTCTCCAGGACCAAGCAGGAAGTCAGTCCTCACATATGGGTGACGTCGGCGCCGACGGAGCCCTCGCGGAGCAATTTTCCCCAGCTTTCAAAGAAAGCCTTTGGGAATTGCAGCGCGCATGCGCGGTCCCCTTCCCGCCCAAGGGTGCCACCTTAGCCGGTCTTCTTTTTTCCGCGGAGCCCTTCAGACGTGCCCGTCTTGTCCCCGCTGAAAAAGTTGATTTTTTCGTGTTTAATCTCTTTTTTCTCTATCGGTTCGACGCCGGTCCTTTTCCTGCCCGGACTCGCGACGCCGTTGCGAGTCCTTCTGTTATTTTTCGGTTTTTCTGATTTTCTGTCAGTTTCGTTTTCGGTTTTTCACTGGCAGCCCGGTCCTTTGACCTTGCAGGGGCCCTTTTTCCCCCGATGGCTGCCAGTGGTTTCAAGCGGTGTGTTCAGTGTGACAGAAATATGTCACTCACTGACACACATGATAATTGCCTCCGCTGCCTTGGCCCGGATCACGAGGAACTGATCTGTGGGGCCTGCAGCAAAATGTCCTCCAAAGCGTTAAGGAGTCGGCGGCATCAGCGGGAACGAATCTTCGCTGACCCCGGCTGTACCCGGACCTCGTCGGAGGCCTCGGCGTCCAGAGGTTCCAGCTCTGACCATCGCCGGAGTTCCTCCGACAGGGGTTCTCCCTCCGGGGACCATCGTCGGAAGGTGAAACCCGCGAGGGCGGCGTCGGTGGACGCTCCTGGTTCCGCGAGGGCCAGGTTGCATAGCCCCGATAGCCGTCCCGGGTCTTTGGAGAAGGAGCATCTGCCGAAGCGACCTCGTCTGGAGTCGGAGTTGCCTGCTCGGGTAAGTCCTGTAGTCCTCCTGGACTCGCCCCAGAGGGGTCCGACGTCGGGCCCGACGCCGTCGGGGCCCGAGTCGGGGGCTGCTGGGTCACCTGAGGTCGGACTCAGGTTGACGGCCTTGGAGAGCAGACTCTCTGCCTTCATGGACCAGCAGCGGGCACTGATCGCTAGCCTCGCTGGCGCCTCTGCCCCGACCGCCGGGACGTCGACGACTAAGTCGACCCCGGAGACCGAGCCGATCCTCGAGTCCATGTGGGCTCGAGTCGATCCTCGGTCGAGGTCACCCTCGGCCTCCCGTTCGGGACCAAGGTCGTCGACGCCGACTCCCTCGGCGTCGGGGCGGCCGATGCCTCCGCCCGCCCGGACCGACCCCACCGATTCCTCCTCGGAGTCGGCCTGGGTGTCTGAAGAGGAAGAGTCACCTGATTCCTTTCGGACTCGGTGTGTCCCCTCGGACTCGCCTGAGTCCGAACCTCGGAAACAGTCCCCTCCGGAGGACGCCCGGTTCTCGGATTTCGTCAGGGATATGGCCAAGGCTTTGGACTTCCCTGCGGATCCCGAGGAGGAGCCCCGAGCTGAAGAGCTCGATGCCCTTCAGTACGACTCTCCCGCCAGGGAGCACTTTACTGTACCGGTTCCTCCCATGCTGGAACGACTACTCTTCCGCATGTGGGAGAGTCCGGCATCGTCGCCGGTGTTAAGCAAGCGGGTCGATTCCATTTATCGAGTCCGCAAGAGCCCTGGCTTCCAAAAAGCACAGCTACCGCACCATTCCATGGTGGTGGAATCGGCCATGCATAGGCTTAAGAGCCAGAAGATGCACTCCTCGGTGCCTCCTGGCAGGGAGGCCCGCAACCTGAATGGCCTAGGTAAGAAGTGTTTCCAGGGCTCTATGCTTACTTGTCGGGTCCAGACCTACCAGCTCTACATGAGCATGTATCTCAGAGACCTGGCTAAAGAGATAGCCGGATTCTCCGCTGGGCTGTCCGAGGAACCTTTGCGGAGGTTCCTAGCCTTGACAGCTGGTATTCGAGAATGCTCCAAATTTATGTCTCGAGCAGCCTATGATGGCTTTGAAGCTTCGGCACGAGTGGCCGCAGCCGGCATCGGTGCCCGCCGACAGGCTTGGCTTCAGTCATCTGACCTTGAACCCTGGGTGCAGGACAAGTTGGTCAATGTCCCCTGCCGAGGTGAGAACCTCTTTGGCAAGCCCATGGCTGAAAAGGCTGCCCAAATCGAGACGGAGACTCTCACCAGAACTAGGCTTTCTAGGAAGACCTCCGCCCCTTCCCAGAAGAAGAAGGGCTCGGGAAAGAAGTCCTTTTACCCGGGAAAGGCGGCTGCCTATAAACACTACCCTCAATATCAGGCCCCCGCGGCTCCCCAACAGGGTCAGCAGGCCAAGGGACGGGGTAACGGGTCCCGTAGGCAGCAAGCCCCCAAGCCTGCACCACCGGCCCCTGCTCAGCAGGGTGGGGGTTTTTGACTTCATCAGCATAGCCTCTCCCCCTCAGCTGGTTCCTCCCAGCACAGGAGGCCGGCTGGTTCACTTTGCCCACACATGGTCCAACGTCACCTCAGATGCCTGGGTGCTTCAAGTGGTGAGAGAAGGCTATCTTCTCCACTTCCACCAGATCCCTCCCTCCTATTTCCCGGGAGAACCTCCACGACTCCCTCTGCACAGGGAATTACTCCTTCAGGAGTTAGCAAGTCTTCTTCAGGAACAGGCTGTGGAACCGGTGCCCCACCACCTGCGGGGTCAAGGCTTCTATTCCAGGTATTTCCTAATACCAAAAAGAACGGGAGGCCTCAGACCCATCCTGGACTTGCGCAACCTCAACAAGTTCCTCGTCAGGGAGAAGTTCAAGATGCTTACCCTTGGAATCCTTCTGCCCTACCTCCAGCAGGGAGATTGGCTATGCTCCTTGGATCTAAAGGATGCCTACACGCACATCCTCATCCACCCAAGCCACCGCCAATACCTAAGGTTTGTGGTGGCAGGAAATCATTACCAGTACAGAGTACTGCCCTTTGGCCTATCCTCCGCACCACGAGTCTTCACAAAATGTCTCGCGGTGGTGGCGGCTTATCTCCGGCTTCACGGCCTCTATGTCTTTCCGTACCTGGACGACTGGCTCATCAGAGCATCGTCCTCTCCAGAAGTCACGCAAGCCACACACCGCACCGTGACTCTTCTGCAATACTTGGGCTTTGTCATAAACTTCGCAAAGTCCACTTTGCTCCCCTCACAAGATCTCGAGTTCATCGGCGCAAGATTGCACACTCTTCAGGCACGAGCTTTCCTGCCTCTCGACAGGGCTCAACGGCTCATGGACCTAGCCGGCCGTTTTCGCAGCCAGTCCCTGGTCTCCGCCAGGCGCTTCCTGAGACTACTCGGCCATATGGCTTCCACCGTCCACGTGACCCCCAATGCCCGCCTGAATATGCGGCCTGCTCAGTGGTGCCTTCGCAAGCAGTGGCAACAGGCCTCGGGTGGCCTAGCCGACTTAGTGCGCATCTCCGGCCCGCTGGCCTCTTCTCTACAGTGGTGGCTTCATCGGCCGAACCTGGTGCTCGGAATGCCTTTTCAGTCTCCTCCGCCGGCTCAAGTGCTGACAACCGATGCTTCTCTCCTAGGATGGGGAGCACATTGCCAAGGGGCATGTACTCAAGGTCTCTGGACCACGTGGGAGTCTGCGCAACAGATCAACTTCCTGGAGCTCAGAGCAATCCGTCTGGCTCTCAAGGCTTTCTCCCACCTGACGTCTCACCAGTCCGTCCTTGTCCAGACGGACAATCAAGTTGCCATGTTCTACGTGAACAAACAGGGAGGCACGGGCTCCTTCCTTCTCTGTCGGGAAGCACAGAAGCTCTATTCTTGGGCCGTCAGCCACGGCATTCTTCTCAAGGCAGTTTATCTCCCAGGCCAAGAGAATTGCCTGGCGGACAAACTCAGCAGAATCCTCCAGCCGCACGAGTGGCGCCTGGATCCCTTGGTAGTTCAGAAACGTTTTCTGAAGTGGGGCCTCCCCACGATGGATCTCTTTGCCAGTCCTCTCAACCGGCAACTTCCTCGCTTCTGCTCTCGGCAGCCGCATCCCCTTCGAGTAGCGGCGGATGCTTTTCTGCTCTCATGGTCGAAAAGCCTTCTGTATGCCTTTCCTCCCATACCGCTAGTCTCCCGAACTCTTTTCAAGGTTCTCCGAGACAAAGCTTCCATGATCCTGATAGCTCCTCGCTGGCCCAGACAGCCGTGGTTTCCACTCCTGCTGCAATTAGCGGTGGAGGATCCGTTCCCTCTGGGGTTTCAACCAGATCTCCTAACACAGGATCAGGGGTCCCTGCTACACCCCAACCTCAGATCTCTACATCTGATGGCCTGGCTGCTGAAAGGGTAGTCCTCGCTCCCCTTCTATTGCCGGCAGAGGTGGAAGAGGTCGTCCTAGCTTCCCGGCGACCTTCTACCCGCAAATGCTACGCCCTTAAATGGCGTCGCTTTTCCGCTTGGTGTGCCCAGCAGTCTCAGGATCCCTTCTCCTGCTCAGTGTCGGTGATCTTGCAGTACTTGCTCTACCTCTCTAATCTGGGACTTAAGTCCAACTCCGTCAAAGTTCACCTCAGTGCTCTCTCAGCACATCATGTGCCGGTGGACGGCTGACCTCTTTCCAGCGACCCTCTCGTGGCGCGGTTTCTCCGAGGTCTCCTTTTAGTCAAACCACCTCTGCGCCCGCCAGCACCTGACTGGGATCTAAATGTGGTTTTACAGCGGATCACCTGTCCGCCTTTTGAACCTATGGCTACCTGTTCTCTACGTTTTCTATCTTGGAAAACCTTGTTCCTGATAGCCCTCACTTCTGCTAGACGCGTAAGTGAATTGCAGGCCCTCGTGTCTGATCCCCCTTACACTCGGTTCTACAAGAATAGGGTAGTCCTACGGACTCACCCAAAATTTCTTCAAAAAAGTGGTCTCCCCTTTTCACATCAATCAGGAGGTGGTACTTCCGACCTTCTTTCCCAGGCCACACTCCAGCCGAGCTGAAATGGTCCTGCATACCCTGGACTGTAGAAGGGCATTGAACTTCTACCTTGACCGTACGCGGGAGCACCGTAAAGCTGCTCAGCTTTTTGTATCTTTTGACCCCAATAAATTGGGGCTCCCGGTCTCCAAGCGTACTCTGTCCATATGGGTTGCTGACTGTATCGCTTGGGCTTATGGGGCAGCCGGACTCTCCTTAGAAAGTCGAGTCACGGCTCATTGTGTTCGGGCGAAGGCTACGTCAGTGGCTTACCTCCGCTCTGTTCCGTTGGCAGACATCTGCCGGGCCGCTACTTGGTCTTCGAGCCAGACTTTTGCGGTCCATTACTGCCTCGAGAGGGAGTCCCGCAGGGACAGTGCTTTCGGACAGGCAGTCCTCCGAAATCTCTTCGAGGTTTGAGCAACTCCTACCCTCCATCCTGGATGGGGGCTACCGGTGGGTAATAATTCAGCGAAGATTCCTTCCTTCTGTACTGCTGAGCTAGAGGGAGCTCATTTTTGTGCTTAGGGTCTCCGGTAGCCTTAAGCTTGGGAGTCCCATATGTGAGGACTGACTTCCTGCTTGGTCCTGGAGAAAGCGTAGTTACTCACCTGTAACAGGTGTTCTCCAGGAGCAGCAGGAATCAGTCCTCACAACCCTCCCTCCTCCCCTTGGAGTTGCGATTATCTGCTTTAGTTTTTTTGCAAATTTTTACGCTGTCTTTTAGCTATGTCATCTGACTGGCTAAGATGGCACCCTTGGGCGGGAAGGGGACCGCGCATGCGCGCTGCAATTCCCAAAGGCTTTCTTTGAAAGCTGGGGAAAATTGCTCCGCGAGGGCTCCGTCGGCGCCGACGTCACCCATATGTGAGGACTGATTCCTGCTGCTCCTGGAGAACACCTGTTACAGGTGAGTAACTATGCTTTTCCTTATAAGCTTTATTTCTTTGCCTGTAAATGTATCGCTGGTCTGCATTGCCAAAGAGCTCATTTGGTTTCATCTGTCCACAGAACATTTTTCAAGAAGGATTGTGGTTTCTCAGTGATTTTGGGCAGAGATGAGGTGTGCCTTTTTTATGTCTGTCTTTTTGCAGTGGAGTCCTCCTTGGCCTTCGCCCATGAAATCCTTCTTTGTTTAGTGTGCAGCGTATGGTGCAGGTTGAAATTAGCACTCCAGATTGCTCCAGGTCAGCCTTAAGCTCTTTGGATGTTGTACGTGGTATTTTTCTAACAATTCGCACTAACTTTCAGAGATGACTTGGATTAATTTTCCTCTTTCCACCACGTCCTGGGAGGGTTTTGACAGTTCCATGAGCAGAAAACTTCTTAATAACATTGCGAATTGTAGAGACAGATATCCCAAGGTCTTTGGAGATGGCCTTGTACCCCTTTGAATTTTGATTTTTGGTGATGATGGCTTTTCTGACGGTCTCAAGCAGCTCTCTTGTCTTCACCATTGTGAAAATGGAACAGGGAGTGAATGTGGCCATTTTAAATATTAGCGCCATCATTCATTGGTTTATTTAAGTCATGTCAGTACTGACGATCACAGGTTTGTCTAATTTTACTGTAATGGGAATGTGATTCTTCTATTCAAACTGATTTGAATTGTTTATAAGGGTGCCAGTAATGTCCTAGCAATGTCCCAGTTTTTATACAATTTTCTTTTTTAATTGGTCTTGTTTTATTTGATTATTTTATGTATCAAATATGTGTGCATATAGTCCAAAGCCATTTCACTGACCACTATTTTAGGCGATATTGGACATTAACCGGTTGAACTGCAAGGGTGCCAATAATGTCGACAACTGTATATTAATTGGATTCTGGTACTGAATGTATGCAATTACATTTGAATATTCATTGTGGATTGCCTGGAAAGAGACCTGTTTGTAAACTGGTGTTAAATATGCCCATTTTTGTCATGTGAGATATTTTGATTTACCTAATGTATGCTTGTAATCGGGAAATAAATGAATTTGAGGGATAAAAGGGAGGGGATGAATTGCGTGGACAGGCCAACCAACAATTTGATGTATCCCTAAGAAGTCAGCTTCTTTGGATACAATATATTATGGTGTGTGATTGAGATTCTTACAGAATGATATGCGTCGTTTACTTTAGCACTTCATTATAATTTACCTTTTTCTTTCTTGAGAGGAGACAAAGCTTCATTCAAACCCCCAGCAAATAGAGCAGTGAGTGGGGAAGCATTGATTGCCAACTTTAGCCCATAGTTCTAAACGATTTGCTTTCTTTTTCTTGCACAGAGCTTTGCATTGTACATCCTCAGTGATGACAAAGCTGTGTCTAGTGAGGCACCAAAGTACTTGTCAAAAATAACTGCAGGTGAGTTTATTTTTCTCTTGACAGTAGAAAACTTGTAGCCTTGAGCAAGTCACTTAACCCTCCATTGCCTCAGAAAAATCCAAGTTATCAATGTCCCTGTTTAATGTACATTACCAAGTTTAAGTTTCAATGTAAACTGCTTTGATTGAAATGATAAAGCGGTATATAAAACCTGTTAAATAAATAAATCAATAAAAACACATTTCTTAGGGATCCTATTAATTTTAACAGCATGGCAGTCTGCGAGCTGTTCCTCTACTCTTAGATAGTGCCCATCTCTCTTGGTTTGTCTGACTTTATAGTGGACACTTTCCACATTGTTGGGAAGTTCAGGAGAAGAGCACCATCTGTGTTAAATTTATGAAACTTGTTTGCTATAATGCTGCAATTGTGCTGGAAGGAGCAGTGTTAGATCCAGTCAGTCCAATTATTTCTTGTCTACTCTGATAAAGATGCATTTCTGCTGTTAGGACTACTTCTCTTACATGACAATTTTTGTCAGCTTCACTGTTTGTATGCTGATCTGTACAAAGTCCTCCAATTAGTTGACACCTAGTACCCCTTTCCTTCCATGTCTCAGCACAAACTTTGTAATAATCTAATCAGCAACCAATACTAGCAATGGTTTTGCTGAACTATGTCTCTGTTTTAGCTCATGCCTTTTCATTGATAGCTTATATTCAGGTACAGTAAGTATTTTCTGGCAACAAACAAGAAGGGGCCAGACACACAAATGAGTGACATCATCACATGTTGCGGGATGGATCCGCTCTCCCAGAGCTCAGAACTATTTGTAAAATCCCTAAGTTTAGCAGTCTCATTAGCACCTGAGATTTTTTTCCGCTCTGCTGAATGAATGCGGAAACAAAGCTCTTGTATAATAACTTGTAGAACTGAAAATGGACAAAGCCATGGGGGCTATACGAGAAATATCCCACAAGACTCTAAAGAAGATTTGTCCAAGTTCAGTCTTTTAAGGGTCACAAACAGACTAAATATTCAGGATATCCCTATTGAATATGCATAAGACAAACTATACCCCACACTTGCAGACCAAAACACTTCCCACAAAAAACTCAAAAAAATTTCTTTTTTATAAATTTAAACCGCCCTCACAACGGACTCATTCCAAAATACTTATATTAAAAAAACACTGGCAAATGGAGAAATATAATAAATATATAAAGGGTAGGAGAAAAAGCCTCAGGTTGATCTATCATCCCTCTATATGGTTACTCAAAGCCATAGGGGAGAAAAGCAGCTCCACATCACAGGGTTAAAAAAGTCCTTCCAACATAAACGGAATATACTATAAATTTTGAAATACTGCACTCACTCTATTTAGATTGAAATTAAACAGCGGGAGAAACCCCAAGGCGCCTTGAGAGCAACAACCGCTCAAATTATATTATGATGCCAGCAATGCTGGAGAATAAACAGCAGGAACTGTTAAAGGAAAAATCGCACACCAACAAAATGAACACCTAAGGAGGAAAAGAAGGAAAATCACAAAAATACCTAATCGCAGTTCAAAAACTTGCCCGCATCCCCATACTTAGCTCTTTATAACATTTCCTCTGGTCTGCAGCACTCCATTCTCTCCGTTGTTGAGAAACTCCCACAGAGTATGCAGACAATGCAGCCACCTTACAGTACAACAAGCACGTTATCCACCATCAAACAAATTCTCAGAATAACTTTTTTGCTAGAGAAAAGCTTCTTTAGGGGTTAGACTAAATGGCGAAATTCTCCGTGCAAAGAATTTGACATTAAACACTATTAGCATTTAAATACAAGGCTGCATCCAATCAGGACCAGCCTGCTATCTGATTGGATAAACAATAAAGACTTAGAAAGAAGACTCATACGCTTGGAACACACAGGAAAACAGATGGCATTCTATAGAAAAACACTCCAATCTATTTCATTAAGTTCACTGGTTCAAGAGTGTTTAATTTAAATATCCACCTCTGTTCCCACTGTACCAACAGTCGCCCCCAATCACTTCCACTGGGGTTTGCAGGGACAGAGTCACAGAACCAAACAGCAAAAATCATTAAATTCATGCTGAAACTGCTGACAGTGTTGTATTAAAGGTGCTTCTTCACGAGCTTTTAAGATGTTATTCTTGTGCTGTGATAATCTCATCTGCAATTGTCGTATTGTCTTCCCCACATAATACTTATTACCCAGGCATCGAAGAGCATATACTATATATATTGAAATGCACGTAGTAGATCTGTGATTGCATGCAGTGCAACTATTAATAACATAACGAGATCCCTCTTCCATAATTCTACAGAAAATGCAGAAACCACATTTGAATGTCCAGCATTGCCTGTACTAGAAGAAACTCTGGATACTGCAGGGCATAAAAGGTCCCTAAAATTCCACCCTCTACTGTAAGGGAGGCGTGGTCTAGTGGTTAGGACAAAGTACTTCAGGCCGGAGGGCCGGGGTTTCAAGTCCCACCTGGGGACAGCAATCTCAGGCCGGAGGGACTGGGATTTCTAGTCCTATAGGCACTCCTTGTGGTCTTGGGCAAGCCACTTAACCCTCCATTGCCCATGTTCCCTGTAAGTATTAACGTATGTGTGTCATATCCCCTCGTGTTAAATGTATCCCCCAATTGACCGCTTTGACCCGGTGAAAAGCGGAATATAAATACAGCTAAATAAAATAAATAAATAAAGCCATTCTACGTCTTGTATCAACTAAATATGGAATGCTGTCTTATAGAGGCTGCCAATGCTTTAGAAGTACCTGAATACTGAAGCACACAAGTAATAGGCTTCACTTCAACATCATCCACCAAAGTTGTTGTAGTCGAAGCTAATAGCCACTCTCGATGATTAGAAAAGGCACGCTTGTATGCCTTACGCAACACAGGAATAGGATAACCACAATCTAAAATTTAGATAATAGCTTACGTGCTTGATGGTGAAATTCTGAATCAGTAAAGCAGATACGACGACATCTTAACAGCTGCAAAAATGGAAGACTATTCTTCAAATGATGTGGGGTAAAACCTTTGATATTGTAGCAGAGTATTTCTATCTGTTGGCTTAGTATACTGTGTAGTCTCAAAGGCTGCACCAACTTTTTTTTTTTTATTGAAAGGCAGCAATTAGACACCAAAGAAAGCAAGAGACTCATAAGCTATATGCATAATACAATAGTAGAAGATAACAATGCCAAAATTGCAAACATCAAGTACTAAACCAGCAAAACGCCCCCTTTATTTTTTTGTTCCCCCCTTCCCCCACCCCCCCCAACTCACCATCAAGCAACTCATAGCACCCCCAGAACACTCTACCTAACTTTCCTCCATCCAATCCCCCTCCCCAACCTCCGAGCCAGCTAAGAGAGAAGGGAGCGGACCAGCCAACCAGCCCTCATGAGGCAAAGGGGGAACTCTGGGGGGTCCATTGTACAGGAATGCACAAGGCCAGCCCCCCCCCCCCACGGGATACACAGGACCCTCGAGCAATCATGAACCATATTGTAGAACAAAGGCTTCCCACACTTGCTCAAAACGTGACAATCGCAGCTTGCCAGCAGCCACCCCACGTTCCATGGTATATGTATCCCATATCCGCTCCAACCAGGCGGAAAGGGACAGCGACAGGACCTGCTTCCACGCGGTAGCCACAACTATCCGAGCCGCATTCAAACCATGTCGAATCAAGGCCAGAAAAATGCCCGGGTCCCAAGGAATGGTCAACCCAACTAATTGCTTCAAGCAATATTGAATCCCTCTCCAAAAGGTTCTGATGCGAGGACAAGACCACCAGACATGCACCAAAGTACCTTTCTGTCCACATCTCCGCCAGCACAGATCCGAAACCCCTGGGTACACTTGTGCGATTCGCTCAGGTGTCATATACCATCTGTACAATAGCTTGTAGTTAGTTTCGTGGATATTAATCACCACCGAACTTTTCCACAGCCTGCCCTCTACCTGTTCCCATTGCTGCTCAGAGTAACGAAGACACAAGTCAGAATTCCATTGCTCTCTATATTTGCGTAAGCTCGGTTGCTGCGCCTGCAAATGGGCATACAAGGCAGCTATATAAGACCTTTCGTAGTATTTATTTTATTTATTTATTTAGTGTACACTTATATCCCGCTACTTCCAGCGATCAGCAGCGGTATTCCAACAGAGAAATAGAGTGGCTGTACTGGCCAGAATTTACAATACACAGGATGATTAGTGGAAGAGGTACAGTTCACAGCACACAGTACACAGTATGATTAGTGGATAAGGTAAAGTTCACAGCACACAGGGTTAAGGTTTAGACAAATTGAGGAGGGAGTATTTACAATTAGTATTTACAAAAGCAGTGCATTCTTCGCAAAGACGCTGTCAGACGGCTGCCTGGGTGAGAATGTTCACAGTCTTGGCAAGTGCATATGTCAATATGATTGGCAAGGGATTGTGGGCAATGCAGTCCATTCACACCCGTCACAGCTGCTCACAATAATTTAGTTGTGCTCAAGTGTAAAGCCAATAAGATATTTATTTATGGGGTTATTTCTCCCAACACAGATATGCTTGGTAGCACATAAATCAGGTTACTTGCTTTCAGTGTTAAACTTGATAAAACAAAATCAGGAAAACAACATTTTAACTTATCAGGCAATCAAAGCAAAAGAAATAAGACCTGGTTGGCAACAAACTGGTCTTTTCTGTAGGCTTTAGCTAATATTCTCTTAGCAATGTATCAAACAACAAACCAAAAGCCACAAAGAAAGAAAAAAACTGTTCTTTTCAGGTAAACTTCTTATATCTTCCCACATAGATTCAGAAGTGATTCTCTCAGAGCTCACAAGCAATTAGGTAAGGCTCAATTGCTAGCAGTTATCCAGCTGAAACCCCTTAGCTGGCTTGCTTTTCTACTGCGTGGCTAAAAATCCTACTCAGAAGCTTTTCTGAGTAGATTAAAGAACAAGTTTGTATTTCTTTGTGATGGTTGCTGTACTTTATAACAGAAAATCACCAAAGGAGTTTAGACAGAGAGCAGTCCATGTAAACAGATTCTTCATCTGCTATCACCCCCTCTTCTTCAACAAGCATGGGTTCAATATCATGGATTGGCACAGATGAATCTCCCAATGGAGCACTTTCAGGAGAATACTTGTTTCCCTGCTGTCTTTCAAGGTTATAGCTAGGGCATAGATCAGTGTTCATACCTGAGCTTCCATTGCTGTTAGAGTTCCTCTCTATATAGCCTGGCCAGTATGTAGTCCAGTTCTTATGTCCAGCCTTCCAATCCAGATCCCTGGACACTGGATCTCTCTTCACATACCTTCTGGCATGGGTCTTAGGGTCCCTTCCACGTGCAGCCGTCTCCCTCACAGGTACCATCTGGAGATTCCTAGCTCTGCAGCACCATTCCTCTGGCTTTCCCCAGTCCAATGGTGTATGCTGGCCCTTGGAATGCCTCCCAGTATACGTACTGCTCTGGACTCTTCTAGACCTCTCAAAGGCTTTTCTCCTCCTTCTTCCAAAGGGTTTCTTTCCCTCTCTGTCCGTCCGGTTGGGCTTCTGCTTCTGATGATCCTCCTGATGATGAAGATGATCAAGCTCAAGCTGCTTCTCTGTAGAATAAACTCTACCTTTATTCTGCTTAGATGAGTGCTCCTCCCTAACACAGCGCAGCTGTGCTGAATCAGGCCCTGCCCTTTGAGCTGAGTGCTTAGGGATTACCTCATAGCCCTCCTGATTGAACACACGTTTCCCCACTTCAACTCCTCTAATGGCTGCTGGAAACCTGGTGCATTCTGGGACTGGTAGTCTTTTATGGGAAAATTCTGTTTTCTTATTTCTACCAGAACTGACAGGTTGCTTGTTCAGAGTCACTTCACCTTTTCTATAGCTCCTTCCTGAGCTATGATAAGCTTCCTTATCACATAGCTCTATGTCCGACAAATCACGGGCCACTTGGGACCGAACGTTTCGAGCCTGAACCCAGTGGGCCACTTGCGTATATTGAAAAATATGACAGTCGGGAAGGCCAAATTCCTCTGAAGCGCACTAAAGGAGCGCAGCTTACCCTCATCGAACAATTGACCAGCACGACTAAGTCCCTGGTGCCCCCACATCCGAAAAACCGGGTCCGTCATCCCAGGAGGGAACATAGCATTATCCACAATAGGCGCCAAAGGAGTCATGTCCGCCCCCCCGAGTCCGAAAAGATTGGTCCCAGCAGCGGAGGGTATGTAAGATATATGGGTTACCTAAACGCAAGCCACCGTGCAGCTTGGGACTAAGCCACAGCCGATCTCCCAATCCCGCCCCCCCCCCCCGCGATATGCATTTCCAATTGTACCCAACGTTTGGAGCTATCCGGGGTCATCCATTCCACCCCGGCATGACATTGCGCCGCCGCGTAGTACCAATGGAGGTTAGGCGCCCCCAGAGCGTGTGCGCATATAAAGAGTTCGACGCGCAATACGCGGTCGACAAAACTGCCATATGTACTTCATGAGCATGGTTTGCCAAACATCCAATATTCCCCGAGACAATGGGATAGGAAGTACCTGAAAGAGATACAAAAACCTCGGGACGACCACCATCTTAACCACCGCTATACGCCCAAACCAGGATAGTGTCAGGCCTGCCCAAGACTCCAGATCACGCCGAACCTGCTGAAGTAGCGGATCATAATTAGCCTTAAAGAGCGCCGCCCGCTCAACCGTCAAGTTCACACCTAAATAGCGAAGAGCACCTGTCACCCAACGAAAGGGGTAGGTAGCCCTCAATACCACACAGACCGCCTCCGGGACCCCCACATTAAGAATCTCAGATTTAGTATAGTTAATTTTGAATCCAGACACCTGGGAGAAGGCCTCAAAGAGCTGCATAGCAGCGGGAAGGGACGCAGCCGGATCCACCAACGATAAGATGATATCATTCGCAAAAAGTGCAATTCTATAATCAGTAGGACCCACGCGAAAGCCCAGAATGTCTGGATGTTCGCGAAAGCTTTGCGCCAAAGGTTCCATCACCAGTGCAAACAACAACAGCGACAGAGGACATCCCTGACTGGTACCCCTTTCCAATGGGAATCTTCTCGATTGACCTCCGTTAACCCAGACACATGCCGTAGGGTCTTGATACAGGCTGTGGACCCAACGGATAAAGTTAGGACCAAACCCCATCGTGTCCAGCACGCACCAGAGGTAACTCCAACTAACACGGTCAAAGGCCTTCTCAGCATCAACTCCCACCAAGAGCGTCGGTTGGGAATCCTGTCGAGCAGTATGAATAACCTGTAACATCCGCCTAATATTGTCCTCCGCCTGACGATCCGGCACAAACCCAACCTGATCCGGATGTACCAAAGCCGGGAGAACCCAGTTCAATCGAGCAGCCAGGGCTGAGGCCAGTATTTTTTTTTTTTTTTTTTTTTTTTGTTTATTGAAAGGCTTCCAAAGAATACATAACATCATAAACCACAAAGATCTTCAAAAAGGGAGCAATAACAATAACACAACGCCAGATCACAATGGCATTCAACAGTATGCCTTCACTTTTACAGTTTTAAAGTGATGAACCCAAAAGCTGTAACCCCCCCCCCCAACCTCCCCCCCCCGACACCTCCCTGGCCCAGGATCCCCCTCCCATCCAACCCCCCAATTCCCCCCTCTATAGCTCGCTAAGGTTCAAGGACAGGGAGGGTGATGAGCAGCAGATATACTCAAGGGACAGACTCCCTTATAAAGTTTTACAAATTCCCCCCTATTTATCCAATACAATCACGCACCATAACGAGAGACAAAAGGCGCCCACACCAACTCAAAGTGTGCCAGGCGCATTCTACTGATCGCCACCCCTCGTTCCATTGTATACATATCCCACATCCGTTCCCGCCAAATCTGGAAGGAGGGGGCTAAGACACTCTTCCAGGCTGCTGCAAGGGATAGCCTAGCTGCATTCAGGCCATGGCGAAGCAGAGTGAGTTGCGGAGCCCGTGCTCCCGGCACCGCGGCCCCAAATAAGAAAATCCCCGGATCCCAGGGGACACTCACTCCCAGAAGCAATTGCATCCGAAATTGTATACCCCTCCAATAGGCGCGAATGCGGGGGCAGTCCCACCAAATATGCCCTAAGGTACCCCGATGTCCACAGTTACGCCAGCAGAGGTCAACCGCCCCAGGATAGATGCGCGCGATCCGCGTCGGAGTCATGTACCATCGGTACAATATTTTATAGTTGGTCTCACGGGCATTAATCGCTACCGCGCTTTTCCACAGGTGGGTTTCTGCCCGTTCCCATTGCTGCTCAGTGTAGGAAAGGTTCAGGTCGGAGTTCCAGAGTTCCCTGTGTCTGGTAGAACACGGTTGGGAACCCTGCAAGTGAGCATAGAGGGTCGCCACAAGTCCCTTCGTGGTGGTGCACCCCTCGCAGTAACGTTCCAAATCTGTCAAGGCCCTCGCAACTTGTGGTCGCACAAGCCTGGATCGAACCCAATGTATCACTTGCAGATATTGATAATGTTGCCTGGCTGGAATGTCAAATTCCGCTTGCAACGCACGAAAGGGCTGCAATTGTCCATCGTCAAAAAGCTGTCCGACCCTACTAAGACCTCGATGTCCCCACTGCCGAAAAACTACATCACTCAACCCCGGTGGGAAGGAGGCATTATCTACTAATGGGGCTAAAGGGGTTAGGTCCATGTCGCGAGATCGAAAGTGCCGATCCCAACAGCGAAAGGTATGAAGGATATAGGGATTGTTAATGCACTTACCACGACGCAGTTTCGGGCCTAACCACAGCCAATCTCCCAAGCCAGCTCCCCCCGCCAAATTCATTTCCAGTTGCACCCACCGCTTAGTGCTATCCGCAATCATCCACTCCACCCCCGCCCGGCATTGCGCCGCCGCATAGTACCAATGCAAGTTGGGCATGCCCATGCCTCCAGAGCGCGTCCGGGCATAAAGAACCTGTCGCGCCAGGCGTGGGCGGCGATAGTGCCAAATGAATTTCATGAGCAACTGCTGCCAGGTCGCCAAGGTAGCCCGCGCAATGGGAAGCGGCAGGACCTGAAAAAAATAAAGGAAGCGGGGGACAACCACCATCTTAACTACAGCTATACGCCCAAACCAAGAGAGGAGCAAGCCCTTCCAGATTTCTAGGTCCCGCCGGACCTGGCGAAGCAAGGGATCATAGTTGGCCCTAAAAAGGTCTGTCCGCTCTACAGTCAATTGCACCCCTAGATAACGTAAAGCCCCGGACACCCAGCGAAGAGGGTAGGCCGCTTGGAGCTCCGCACAGACCGCCCCAGAAACCCCAACATTCAGAATCTCCGATTTAGTATAGTTGATTTTGAAACCAGAGACCCGCGCATAGTTATTAAACAGCTGCATCGCAATTGGAAGAGAGGTGGACGGGTCCACCAGGGACAGTATGATATCATCCGCAAAAAGCGCAATCCTATAATCCTCCGGGCCAATGTGGACTCCCTTCAAGCTTAAATGCTCTCGGAAGCTCTGGGCCAAGGGTTCCATCGCGAGAGCAAAAAGAAGGGGCGAAAGAGGGCAACCCTGTCGCGTGCCCCGCTCCAGCAGGAAGCGTCTCGAGTGTCCCCCATTGACCCGAACGCACGCCTGGGGCATCTGATAAAGACTACGTACCCAGCTGATATAATTGGGGCCGAAGCCCATTTTCTCCAAAACACACCATAAATATTCCCAGTGAACCCGATCAAAGGCTTTTTCTGCGTCAATTCCCACCAGGAGAGCTGGTTGTGGGTCCCGCTGGGCTACGTGAATGACCTGTAACATACGCCTAATGTTATCTGCTGCCTGGCGCCCTGGCACGAATCCCACCTGATCCGGATGAACCAAGCCCGGAAGAACCCGATTTAGGCGCGTCGCCAGTATAGAGGCAAAGATTTTAACATCAACATTTAACAAAGAGATGGGGCGGTAGGACGCCGCATCATGTAATGGTTTACCAGGCTTGGGTATCATAACAATCAACGCCTCACGCTGGGATGATGGTAAAGAGGCCCCTCCCAAGATCTCATTAAACAAGATGGTCAAGGTGGGCGCCAATTGTGCTCGAAACTGCTTGTAATATTCTGCTGGAAGGCCATCAGCACCTGGCGCACTCCCAGTTTTCAGTCGTCGAATTGCGATTTCCACTTCATCTACCGTTACTGCAGATTCTAGCTGAGCTCGGTCAGAATCTGAAAGATGCGGCAGATCAATCCCCCGCAAATAGTCCTGTACACTATCCCGCTCAAAGGACTCTGCCTTATAAAGCTGCTCCAAGAAGTCAGCAAACAAATCGCGTATCTCCCGTGAGATAACCCTCTTCTGTCCCCCAGCGTCGCGCAGTTCGCGTACCACTCGCGCGGATTGTTGTTGGCGAAGACGCAAAGCTAGGAAGCGGCCCGTCTTATTCCCATGCTCATAAAACGTTTGTCGTAGCTTCCGACGCTTATTATCTAACTCTTTCTGCAAACATGCATCCAAGGAGGCTCGTGCTGCCCGCCACTGACGCAAAACCTGCCGCGAGCCAGTTCGGGCATGCTCCGCGCCCAAACGGGCAGCCTCCGCCACCAACTGTTCGCGCTCACGCGCGTCCACTTCTTGCGCGTGGCAGCCGCTTCCGCCATGAGTTGACCACGAGCCGTAGCTTTGTAAGCATCCCACACCGTGGGGAGAGGAACATCTCCAGTATTGTTAAGCTCAAAGAATTCCGTAATAAAACGGACATGATCCTGCACTGCGCCCTGTCTCCGTAGAAACCTCACATCTAGGCGCCAAAGCCTCTGATGCTCACTATACAATCCGGGCGGGAGAGCAAGCCAGCACGGGGCATGATCCGACCAGGTCAACGCTCCATGTCCAGCCTTCACTCTCCTGTCCATCAGGCGCTGATCTAATAAAAAATAATCAATGCGAGTATGAACCTGATGGACCGGAGAGTAGTACGTATAACCTCTTTCCTCCCCATGGGTATCCCTCCAGACGTCTCTCAAGCCTAGATCAAGCATGAGGCTTTGCAGAGCTTTGGCTGGTCCCCCCACTCGCCCCCCAGCCCGACTTGTGGAATCCAGGTGGGGCACCAGGTGCGTGTTGCAGTCCCCCCCCAGGATAATAGGACCCCTTGCAAAATCCGCCAGTGACGCTTTCAATCGTGCAAAAAAGGCCCCCTGACCTGCATTGGGAGCATAAACATTAGCCAAGGTAAGCAGGTGCCCCTCCAGACGGACATTCAAAAAGAGCCACCTCCCCAAAACATCCTGCTTTGTCTCCTCTATCTGCAGTGAGAGGCTCTGGTGAAACAATAAGGCCACTCCCCGCTTCTTTCGTCCCTGTGCATCCGAGGCCACCCGTACCTCAGTGTATGGGGACCTCCTCAACCAGCCCTGCTTACAGGCCTGAATATGGGTCTCCTGTAGGTAAACAATGTCTCCTTGCAAAGTGCGCAATTCGGAGAACAGTAAGGATCTCTTCCTCGGGGAGTTAAGGCCTTTAACATTCAAAGAAACAAAGCGCACCATTAGTAATTATAATCCACTCCCTCGCTGCCGCCCACTGTTCAATAAGTCCCCGTAGCAGCTCCCCCCCATCAAACCCAGGGAAGTAGTTAGTCGAACCCATCCATTCCACTTTCCAAGAATAAGGGCCATAGTCCCCCCTCCCAAGCCCAAACACGTCCCCCAATTCCATGTTAATAAAAGTTCCCCCTCCCCGTTTGTTCCACCCTGGAAGAGAACCCCCCCTCCCTCCCCCCTTCCCGTCAATACCACCTGCCTGTTTGAATTAGCACAGGACACGGTAAATTGACCACAAACCCCGAATCCCCCAGAACCCCTTAAAGCAAAAGTACAGCCTAAACAATGAAAATACAGAGAAGAACATACTCCCCGATACTCCTCCCCTCCCCCAGATCGTCAAACGCACCACACCCCATCATTAAAGCAATAACATCAACAAAACGTTTGCAGGGCATCCGCCGCCCCTCAAGCGCCAAAAAGGGCCCGGGGGACCCCTATCTAATACCCATTACCCCTTATGTAAGACTCAGGGGACCCACAGGTTGAGACTCCTTAAAGAAAAAAAAAAAAAAAAAAAAAAAAAAAAAAAAATTGAAGGAGTTCCTCAAATCCACAATAAAAAAGCGATCAGGTGGGCTTGCCCACTCGGGTCCACTTGGAATGCTGGGGCCTAGGGGGTGGCGGATGCGGCTGAGCATTGTCATCTACTAAACCCGCCTGGCGAAGAGCTCGCCAGGCTTCAGTACAGTCCTTTGCAGAAATCTTTTTGTTGTCCAAAAGAAAGTTCATCCTAAATGGAAATGACCAGGAATAGCGAATCCCCTTGCTGTTCAGGACCGCTGAGACAGGTCTCATCTCTCTCCGCTTCGCCAAGGTGAACGTCGAGAGGTCCTGGTAGATGGACACAGATGCGTCCCGAAAACGGACCGTCTTTTTCTCCCGGCCTCGACGGATAAGGAGCTCGGCATCAGAGTAGCGCAGAAATCGTGCGATGACATCACGAGGCTGATTATTGGGGGGTTTCCCCAAAGCGCGGTGAACTCGCTCTACTTCCATACCAGGCGCATGTGTGGCCAAGTCCTCTGCAGAGAGCAATTCTGCTATGAGCGATTTGAGTACAGTTGGTAGATCTTCTCCGCCCCCTTCCGCTTCTGGGATCCCACGGAAGCGCACATTGTTGCGGCGGGAACGGTTTTCAATGTCGTCTAGTTTATAAGTCAGTTCCATTGCTTGCGCACGTTGTCGATCCAGAGCACATTGTAGATCCATCATAGTCCCGTCTTGTTCCACCAGCTTGGTCTCCACATCTTCCACTCGGGCTCCCAGTTCCTTAACGTCGGTCCTGAGTTCGGCGATGTCTTTCATCAGGTCCTCCCGCAGCCCACGAAATTCAGTAGCTAGTTCCGCAAAGCCCTTCCGGAGTTCTTGTTTAAGTTGGGCTGAGGAAAGTTGCCGATGCGGGTCCAAATCTTCCTCGCTCACAGTCTCATCATCGGAACCTGATGGGAGGGGTTGCTCATGTGGGCTACTGGGGGCTCCAGATTTATTCTGCAGGCGCTGTGAGGAGCGCATCCCCTCCCGGGCCTCAGAACTTTTAGCTTTAGTAGCCATCTTACAGTGTCACACAGTGTTAGGAGAAGGATATGCCCAATGCCAGTCCAAGTGGAGACAATAAGGAAGCTGTAATGTCCAGGGCTACACACAGCTGCAGTAGGAACTCACAGTGTCAGGAGACAGGCATCTGCAATGTCAGCAAAATGGCAGCAATGAGAGCAGAGGGAAGCGCCACTTCTGCCCTCCCAGAGAAGGGGACTCTCAGTGGGGCTCCCAAGCCCTCTTAGGGGAGCAGCCTATGCCAGATGAGGAGCAGAGAGCAATTTGATGCGCTAGCCAGAGTCCGCCTCTGGAAGTGGGAAAATTGCCACGAAAAGCCCGAGGCCGTGGTTAGAGTGGTTAGCTGTTGCAGCGGCAGCCGCCGCACAGAGTGCACGTGGGTCCAGCCAAGTACTCCGGGCGATCTTTCTGTTCTGTGCGGTGCAGTCCCCCTCCCGCGAAGTGCTCCGGCGCTCAACCCACAGGCAAGAATTTGCGGCAGCGTCGGAAGCAGGGACTGATGGCAGAGTCAGGCGAGGAGGCGTCCAGAGGCCGGAGACAATTTTTAACAGGCCGCGGAGCAGAGAGCGTTCCCTCGATGTCCCAGTCTCCGGAAGACCCGCAGAGCCGCGAAATCAGTCGTTGAGGGGGATCGCTGATTAGCGCCGAACCGGGAGAGGTGCTGGGGGGTCAGAATGCGGCTGTACGCTAGTGTTGGCTAAAAGTTAGGGGTTGTGGGGTCGGAGCTTCAGTAACTTGCGGCCATCTTGCAGTGGGCTCACGAGCGCCCCGAGGCCAGTATTTTAACATCCGTGTTTAGTAAGGAGATGGGGCGGTATGAGGCGGCTTCCTGCAAGGGCTTACCCGGCTTAGGGAGCATTGCTATTAGAGCCTCACGCTGAAAAGGAGGAAGCGACTCCCCCTGCAGGACCTCATTAAAGAGTACTACCAGAGTTGGAGCTAATTGAGCACAAAATTTTTTATAGTACTCCACAGGAAAGCCATCACTACCCGGCGCACCCCCAGCTTTCAACCGGCGGATTGCAATTTCCACCTCTTCCACAGTAAGTTCAGCATCCAATTGATCTCTATCCGAGTCATTCAACCGCGGCAAAGCAACAGTCCGCAGGAAACCTTGCACACGAGTCAAATCAAAAGACTCAGCTTTATATAACCGTTCCAGAAACGTGGCAAAAACATCGCATATCTCCTGGGAGACTACCCTCCTCTGGCCCCCTGAATCTCGAATATCACGAACCACCCTCATAGTTTGCTGCTGCCGAAGTCGTAAGGCGAGAAAACGACCTGGCTTATTTCCCCGCTCATAAAAAGTTTGTCGTAACTTCCGACATTTATTATCCAATTCTCTCTGTAGACACGCATCTAAGTTAGCATGGGCCGCCTGCCATTGGCACAAGACTCGTTTAGAGGCAGTCTGAGCGTGTTCCATTTGGAGACGGGAAGACTCCCCCACCAGTTGGCAATATTCCCGCCTCCAAGCCCTCCGAGTACGAGCCGCCTCCTCCGCTATTAGTCGACCCCGAGCGGTGGCCTTAAAGGCGTCCCAAACCATGGGGAGCGGAACTTCCCCAGAGTCATTTAACTCAAAAAAAATCGGTTATGAAGCGGCCATGTTCCTGAACAGCGCACTGTCGCCGGAAGAATCGTGCGTCTAGTCGCCAAAGCCAGTGCCATGCACTGCACAAATCCGCCGGTAGAGTAATCCAACACGGGGCATGGTCCGACCATGTCAATGCCCCATGCCCAGCCTCCACTCTCTCATCCATCAGGCGTTGATCCAATAGAAAATAATCTATGCGAGTACGCACCCGGTGAACGGGTGAGTAATACGTGTAACTTTTCTCCCCTTCATGTGTATCTCTCCAAATATCACGCAAGCCTAGATCCAGCATAAGTTTCCGCATTGCCTTACTGGGCCCACCCGCCACCCTCCCAGCGCTACCCGTCGAATCCAAGTGGGGTGCCATGTGAGCGTTAAGTCTCCGCCCAATATAATAGGGCCTTTCGCGAAGTCAGCTAACAAGGCCTTCAGCCTCGCATAAAAGGTTACCTGGCCTTCATTAGGGGCGTAAATATTAGCTAGCGTTAATAAATGGCCCTCCAATCGCACATTCACGAAAAGCCACCTCCCCAAAGTATCTTTCTTAACCTCCTCCACCCTGAGGGATAAGCACTGATGGAACAGCAAGGCCACGCCACATTTCTTCCATCCATTCATGTCCGATGCAACCCACACCTCAGTGTAAGGGTTACGTTTTAACCACCCCTGGGTGCTGTTAAGAAGATGTGTCTCCTGTAAAAACACAATATCCCCTTTCAAGGATCTCAATTCCGAAAACAACAATGAACGCTTTCTAGGGGAATTAAGACCCTTGACATTCAGAGAAATCAGTTTCAACATGGGTAATCAATCACCTTACCACCGCCGCCCCTGTCCCCCCCCCAGCCCGCAGGGTCCAGCCCCCCCCTGTCACCTGCATAACCACATACCTTTAGCAGTAAAAGGAGCCCTATACCCATCAACCCCCTAACTGTCTTCGGAGGCTCACCCCACATCCACCAACAGTCCCTGCCCCATAAAATTACCCAGGAACCCCTACCCCCCACGCCCATTCCCCTACTCTCCCCCAGCTGTACTCGCCCCCCCCTCAAATCCCACCCCCCTTCCTGTCAGTACCGCCTGCCTGCCAAAAAAAGAACAGGACACGGTTAGACTGACCCCAAACCCAGCTCCTTCCAGGCCCCCTTACATAAAAATTATGATAGAGTAATGCAATGTTGTTTCCCCTTTTTACAACTCACCAGTAGGGTATTATTTATTTATTTATTTAACATGTTTTGTATCCCGCCTTTTCCTTCAATCAAAGCGGTTAATACAGCACAGAGTTAAACAAAGGTGAGGGAAACATACATTGCATTATCATTACATCACAACAAAACACTAGGAGTACAAACAGGGAACACAGTACATAACTTACATTACATTACCTTACATTAACTACAAACAGCATATCGCTGAACAGAATGAGCATATAGAATAAGCATATAGCAGCAGATAGTGGGTCCCGCACGGTCCACCGCCTAAGGGCCACGCCAAAGGGCCCTCTTGCGAGGCCCTCAGGCGCGGGCCCGCAAGGCACGGGCGCGCCATTGCTGAAGGGATTCTAAATGATTTGAAAAGTGCTCAGATTGGCTGCAGTTTTCTCTCACACACAGTTCCCAACTAAGTAGGCACAGCTGATTCTCACTCACTGCTCACAGGATCGTTGAAGCCTTTGCTGAAGGGATTCTAAATGATTTGAAAAATGCTCAGATTGGCTGCAGTTTTCTCTCACACACAGTTCCCAACTAAGTAGGCACAGCTGATTCTCACTCACTGCTCACAGGATCGTTGAAGCCTTTGCTGAAGGGATTCTAAATGATTTGAAAAGTGCTCAGATTGGCTGCAGTTTTCTCTCACACACAGTTCCCAACTAAGTAGGCACAGCTGATTCTCACTCACTGCTCACAGGATCGTTGAAGCCTTTGCTGAAGGGATTCTAAATGATTTGAAAAATGCTCAGATTGGCTGCAGTTTTCTCTCACACACAGTTCCCAACTAAGTAGGCACAACTGATTCTCACTCACTGCTCACAGGATCGTTGAAGCCTTTGCTGAAGGGATTCTAAATGATTTGAAAAGTGCTCAGATTGGCTGCAGTTTTCTCTCACACACAGTTCCCAACTAAGTAGGCACAGCTGATTCTCACTCACTGCTCACAGGATCGTTGAAGCCTTTGCTGAAGGGATTCTAAATGATTTGAAAAATGCTCAGATTGGCTGCAGTTTTCTCTCACACACAGTTCCCAACTAAGTAGGCACAGCTGATTCCTACTATGCCCCTCTCCATGGCACAACCACTTTCCCCTCCGCCCCCGTATAGCACCAAGCCAATACCAAGATCCCCATACAACCAAAAACATTTAGTACAACAAGAACAAAAGTGGATAACAGCAAAGTTGTACAAAACTGATCAAACAAGCTCAGTCTCAGCACCAGAGAATCCTCAAGCACGCCTCCAGGTCGGGAGGACAAAAATGCAGGAACCAAGGAGATTTAAGCAGGTCTTCCCACTCGAGTCCACTTCGAGTGCTGAGGCTTAGGGGCCGGAGGTGCTGGCAACGCATTATCTTCCACAAGACCCGCTTGGCGCAGCGCTCTCCAAGCTTCGGTATGGTCTTTTGCTGAAATCTTTTTATTTCCCAAGAGGAAGTTCATCCGGAATGGAAAGGACCAGGAATAGCGAATCCCTTTATTATTCAGCACTGCTGTGATTGGCTTCATCTCCCTCCGGCGAGCCAGCGTAAAGGCCGAGAGATCCTGATATACAGTTACCGTTGCCTCTTGGTATTGGATCGCTCTCTTCTCCCGACCCCTTCGCAGGAGAAGCTCTGCATCAGTATACTGCAGGAATCTGGCAATAACATCCCTGGGTTGATTGTTAGGAGGCTTTCCCAAGGCACGATGCACACGTTCAATCTCCATTCCAAACTCACAGGAAGCAAGTTCCTCTGTTGTGAGTAATTCACCCATCAAAGTTTTGAGCACCACCGCCAGGTCTTCTGCGCCCCCCACAGCCTCCTGGATGCCTCGGAAACGCACATTGTTACGACGGGATCGGTTTTCAATGTCGTCAATTTTATAGGTCAGTTCCATTGCTTGCGAGCGTTGCCTATCTACAGCACATTGTAAATCCACCAAAGCCCCATCATGATCTTCAATTTTTGTCTCGGCCTCTTCCACTCGCGTCCCTAGGTCTTTTATGTCGCCCCGGAGTTCTGCAGTTGTGCTCATCACCTCTTCGTGCATGGAGCGGAATTCGCCAGCCAGATCTTCAAAGCCCCTCCGAAGCTCCCGCTGGAGAAGGGCATGTGAGGACAGCGCCGCAGGCCCCAGGTCATTTTCACTCACTGTCGCATCGCCTGAGCCCTTGGAAGGCTGTTGTCTGGTTGGGCTGAGCTGGGAACCACTCCTACCCAGCAGACGCTGGGAGGCGCGCATTCCCTCCCGGACTTCAGGCCCCTTGGTTTTGGAGTCTTAAGGGCCCTACAGCTCAAAACAATGCGAGGAGCAGCAACAAGGAGGAGGGTGACAGCTGTCAGTAAGGAGAGCAGGAAGGAGCAGAATAAAGGAGAAGTCCCACTCTTGAGCAGTAGATGGCGCTACAGACTCACTTAAAATTGCAGGCTCCAGCAGGCACAGAGACTGTATCCGATGCAATAAATACAACTTCAACCGGTCCAACAGGCCCAAAGCGAAACTGCCCCAATGTTAATATTGCAAGTTCAACTGCACACAATAAGAGGTTCAACGAACCAGGCTCAGAGGCAGGGCAAGAGAACAGAGGATCCAGCGATCGAAGCAACAATCTCTGGAGACGCTGAGGGTACAAGGAGCTGGAGGCTGATTCGCTGGGGTAGTACACGTGATTTTTTTCCCGCCGGTGCTGCTTGGAACGCAGACAGGGGCATGCGTTCCAGGACCACGTGGCAATGGCCGCTGAGGCACCCAACCAGGCCAGTGGCCCTCACTCAGATCCACCAGACCAGATATGGCACTGCTCTCACCTCTTCTGAGCACGCTGGATGCAGGCAGAGCGAGGGGGAGGAAAAAGCCACAGCACGAGCTTTGCTGTGGAGCCGAACCCTCTCGCTGCTCCGGATCTCAACAGGAAATCAATCAGCCTCGCCGCCTCAGCCACACTCCTCACTTCCTCCGATCGGCGGGCCCCGAATCGGAAGCGCCAGGTGATCTCAGCACAGAAGTCGCTGTGAGGGGAGTCCCGCTCTTAGCAGCATCAGCGGCAGGCAGAGAGGTAGCGGCTCCAGCCGCGGGGTCAGATGTCGCCGGGCTCCAAAGCACACCGCCTAGCTCCGATCACCCCACCAGGGCTCAAAACGCTTCTGCAGACTCTCAGCAACCGGGATCGGGTAAGCACAGGGGAATTACTCTGGAGAAAAGCTATTGTTAGCTGTATAAAAGGAGAGCCCGGGACAGAGCTGAACTAAAGTGCGGCCATTCCTTCACGGGCTCACTAGTGCGCCCCCCCCCCCCCCCGGCTGCACCAACTTTTAAGACACACACATCCAAAAAAATGAATTTCAGATTGATGGCAATGCATCTCAAAAACAATAGCATTATTACAAGCATTCAAATAGTACAAAAACTCCTGCAACGCATCATAAGACCCACTCCATAATAAAAAATTTAAAAAAAAAAAAGTCATCAATCTACCGCCACCAGGCAATAATATAAGGAACATCCACTGAAGAATAAACCCATACCTTCGCAGTTCATTATTGCCTGGAGAGGGAGTCCTGCCAGGACAGCGCCTTCGGCCAGGCACTACTCCGTCATTTGTTTGGGGTGCAAGGCAACTCCTGACCTCCAACCCTTTGGTGTGTTCAGGCTATTGGTGAACTAGTTCTTCGCTTGACACTTGGGGCTGCTCATGGGTCTGCTGTTCCTTGACTCCATAGCTGCTTCTCACAGTTCACCTTTTTCTGGTCACTCATGGTTTTTACAAGCTGCTTCTCACAGTTCACTTTTTTCTGGTCACTCATGGCTTTTACAAGTTTTTTTGGTAGCCTGTAGCTGGGGAATCCCATGTGTGGACTGACTTCCTGCTTGTTCCTGGAGAAAATATAGTTGCTCACCTGTTCTCTGGGAGCAGCAGGAATAAGTCCTCACAACCTTCCCTTCTCCCCGTGGAGTTGCTTTTTGTCAATTTTGCCTTTTGAGCTTTGTCATTATACTGAGGCAAGATGGCACCCTTAGGCAGGAAGGGGACCATGCATGTGTGGTGCATCTCCCAAAGGCTTTCTTTGAAAGCTGGGAAGAGGTTACTACGCGAGCTCCGTTGGCATCGATGTCACCCATATGTGAGGACTGATTCCTGCTATTCCTGGAGAACACCTGTTACAGGTGAGTAACTATTCTGTCTCCACGTTCATTGGTGGTTGGATTCATGAAAATCTAATTTAACACAAAACCACCATTCAGGAAGTTAGTTTTTGGTTTCTTTTGGCTGAACTCTGAAAATGAAGACAAAAGGATTGGAGGCAGACCAAGGCCACAACTGAGAAGGTGCAAAATGATTGATTATATTGGAAGTCCCAACTCAGTTGAATTTCGGCAAACTCGCCTGCATCGGGAGTCTAAAAATATAAATAAAAATAAAAACATAAAATATCTTTCAAAATGTAACAGAGCAATAAGAACATATAGATTCCAAGATGGCAACATGCAGCTTGTAGCACTCTACCAGTGTTTTCTTGATGGGGGGAGAAAGAGAAAAGGTGGGCTGGGCAAGCAGCCCCAGGCTACCTGGCTTGCCTCAACCCCTGTTACCTCTGGTCCGATGGACGAATTATTTGGTCTGGCGGGAGCAGCAGTCAGCGTACTTTAGGGCAGTTTGCTCAGCAGGGAGATCACTAGAGCAGAGAAGCTCATAATCTCCATTGAGATTCGATCTCATGCCCCCTGACGCACGGTGACCCCCGGATGCAGTTGGAGTCTGAGTCTGTCTCTGGAGACATGGTAGTTTCAGGCCCCGTGAATGTTGGAGCTTCTTCGCCCCTGCTGGTTGTTAGTGGAGAGAGGACTCAGAGTGACCTTCAACAACCCTCTCTGCTACCTGGGTTTAGAGGTCTGTTGAAACCAGCAGGTTTGCCTGGTGCTGCGCAACCTGAGGAAACCATGGAGACAGCAGCAAATTTGGGCACCAAACCCGGGTAAAGCAGCATTTTTCTTTGATTTAATTCACCCCGAACACTTACACTTGAGTCTATCTGGGATGCGATTAAAAAGCTTGGGGAAGCCATTATTCCACAGGTCAAGGAGCTTCAAAGACAGATACAGAAGAACTCAGAGGCTATAGTAAAAAATTCTACAGCAATTGGAACATTGCAATCCTCTGTGGAAGAACATTCCTTGCATGTGGATCATTTTGATAGTCATTCTAAAGCACTTATTAAGGATGTTACCCATCTTAAAGCTATTTTGGAGCAGTTGGACAATCATAGTAGGCTATCGAATTTAAGATTGATAAATTTCCCAAAATGTGCTAGTGTCTCTGTAAAGGAAATGTTTAAGTTATATTTGACAGACGTATTGGGTGTTCCTGCTGAATTTTGTCCGCCTTGGTAAAAGTATATTTTCTTTCTACTGGCCAAAAGGCTACTGTAGGAGTTGAGATTCCTGGGCCTCAAGTGTTAAATGTTATGGCTTTGTTAGAACCCTTTGTATTTGAGGAGGCTATGCCCTCTACTTGAATCTTAACTTTAGTATTAATATCTGATAGAGGGTGTCTTAAGTTGTTTTTTTAGGAAGCGTAATGTGTGGTTTAAAGGCTGTTTAGTTTGTATATTCCCTGACTTGGCAAAGGATACCCAGTCCTGAAGGAGAGAATTCTTGCTCCTGAGGCCTAGGGTTTTGCAGTTAGGTGGGATGTTTTTCCTAAAATACCCATGTAAGTGCTTAATTAAGCTGCTAGGGAATTCATATATTTTCTATATCCATCTCAGTTGTTTTCTTTTTTGAATGTTCATGGTTCTCCTGGAGTTGGGCAGGCGGACCCTTTGATCCATGATATTGGTAATGCTGTCTGTTAAGCTGTGTTTTTTCCTGCGTACAGTTTCGTTAATAATTTTGTTTCTTTTGGAGTTCCCCCTTGTTAGTGGGCTTGAGATGGGGTTACATGTTTCTTTGTTTCTTCTTAATTTGTATTTCCTTTGAACACAAATGCAGTGTATCATGTGTTGCTTTGTACCTCACATTTCCTATGCAAGTTTGCTTTCTTGCATTTCTGTGTGAAATTAGAAAGATTAAATAAGAAAAGAACATATAAAAATACATATGCAAGCTCCAAATAAGCTAAAAACACCTAAAACATATATTTCTCCAGGACCAAGCAGGAAGTCGGTCCTCACATATAGGTGACGTCGGTGCCGACGGAGCCCTCGTGCGGAGAACTTCCCCAACTTTCAAAGAAAACCTTTGGAAATGCAGCGCGCATGCGCGGTCCCCTTCCCACCCAAGGGTGCCATCTTGCTCAGACTTTTTTTCCGCGGAGCCCAACGGACATGAGTTCGTGTCACCCGGTAAAAGAAGATTTTTTCTGCGATTTTCACTTTTTCTGATCCGATTCGACGGCGGTTCCCCTTCCCGCCTGGGCTCGCTACACCGGTATCGAGTCCGGTATTCTTTTTTCAGTTTTTGTCCTTCGTGAGTAGTGTTCGTGCCTTTTTTGTTATTTTCACTGGCAGCTCGGTCTTTTGACCTTGCAGGGGCCCTTTTTCCCCGATGGCTGCCAGCGGGTTCAAAAAATGTAATCGGTGCAAGAAACTTGTGTGTCTCACCAATACACATGACTGCTGCCTCCGATGCCTCGGGCCTGACCATGATCCACTAGCCTGTGGCCTGTGTGGCAAAATGTCGTCAAAGGCACTTCGGAGCCGTCAGCATCAACGTGGGAGAATTTTCTCTGAGTCCGCGTCTGGCCCGGCCCGGCCCGGCCCGGCCCGGACTTCATCAGAGGCCTTGACATCTTGGGAGTCGGAACCTGAGCGCCGTCATGGTTCCTCTGAAAGGGGGTCTCCCACCCGGGAGCACAAAAGGAAGAAGAAGCTCGTGAGGGCGTCGTCGGTGGAAGCTTCTGGGTCCTCGAGGGCCAGGTCGCGTAGCCCTGACTGCTGCCCCAGGCTCTCGGAGTCGGAGAGGCCGTCCAAGCTACCTCGTATGGAGCTGGAGTCCCCGAGTCACGTAAGTGCTGTTGTCCTCATGGACTCTCCTCCGGGAGAGCCGACATTGGACCCGACGCCGTCGGGGCCTGAGTCGGAGGTTGCTGGGTCTCCTGAGCTCCTTGATGGCCTTGGAAAGCAGCTTGGCTGCCTTCATGGAACAGCAGCAGGTGCTGATCACCGGTCTGACCGGTGCATCTGCCCCGACCACCGGGACCTCGACATCTAAATCGACCCCGGAGACCAAGCCGATCCTCGGTCAAGGTCCCCCTCGACCTCCTGTGCAGGGCCAAGGTCGTCGACGCCGGTGCCCTCGGCATCGGGGTGGGTGGCACCGAAGCCCACATGGCCGGAGCCGCTCGACAACTCCTCGGAGGAGTTGGCGTGGGAGACGGAGGACGAGGAGTCTCCGGACACCTTCCGGACCTGGTGCATCCCTTCGGACTCACTGGAGTCCGAGCCTCGGAGAAGGTCCCTCTCAGAGGATACCCGGTTCTCGGACTTCGTAAGGGACATGGCCAAGGCTTTGGCATTCCCTGCGGATGCCGAGGAGCTCAATGCCCTCCAGTATGACTTTCCTCCGAAGGAAGCCTTTACTGTACCGGTACCTCCGATGCTGGAACGGCTGCTCTTCCGTATGTGGGAGGCACTGGCCTCGGTGCCGGTTCTTAGCAAATGGGTTGATTCCATTTATCGAGTCTGTAAGAGCCCTGGGTTCCAAAAGGCGCAGCTACCGCACAATTCCATGGTTGTGTAATCAGCCATGCACCGCCTGAAGAGTCAGAGGGTGCACTCCTTGGTGCCTCCTGGCTGGGAGGCCCGGAACCTGGATGCCCTCGGTAGGAAGTGCTTCCAGGGCTCTATGCTATCTTGCCGTGTCCAGACTTACCAGCTGTACATGGGCATGTACCTACAAGACCTGGCAAAGGAGATTGCCGGGTTCTCAGCTGCCCTCTCCGACGAACCTTTGCAGAGATTCAAGGCCTTGTCAACAGGGATCTGAGAGTGCTCAAAGTTTATCTCTGGAGCAGCCTATGATGGCTTCGAGGCTTCGGCCCGAGTAGCCGTGACAGGCATCGGTGCACGCCGTCAGGCCTTGCTACAGTCATCGGACTTGGAGTCATGGGTGCAGGACAAGTTGGTCGATGTCCCCTGCTGAGGTGACAACCTATTCGGTAAGCCCATGACTAAAAAGGCTGCAGAAATCCAGACTGAGACTCTCACCAGGACAAGGCTGTCCAGAAAGACTTTTGCCCCTTCTCAGAAAAAGAAGGGCTCGGTTAAGAAGCCCTTTTTCCCGAGGAAGGGTGCTGCCTAAAAATCCTACCCCCAATATCAGGCCTCTCCAGCTCCTCAACAGAGCCAGCAGGCCAAGGGGCAGGGGCAGGGGCATGGGCCCCGTGGGCAGAAGACCCCCAAGCCGCCAGCTCCAGCTCCTGCACAGCAGGGAGCGGGGTTTTGACTCCCACAGCATAGCCTCTTCTCTGCCACTGGCTCCACTCAGCACAGGAGGTCAGCTGACCCTGTACGCCTATAGGTGGCCAGCCATTACAGGGGGATACCTGGGTACTCAGCATAGTCCAAAAGGGCTACATGCCCCACTTCCACCAGCTACCTCCTCCTACTTTCCAGGGGAGCCTCCAAGACTCCCTCTACAGAAACCTCCTCCTTCAGGAGTTGGCAAGTCTTCTAAAGGAACAGGCAGTGGAACCGGTGCCTCACCACCTGAAAGGACAAGGCTTCTACTCCAGGTACTTTCTAGTACCAAAAAGGACAGGAGGCCTCTGGCCTAGCCTAGACTTGCGAAACCTAAACAAGTTTCTGGAGAGGGAAAAGTTCAAGATGCTTACCCTTGGGATACTGCTGCCCTACCTCCAGCAGGGAGACTGGCTATGCTCCTTAGACCTAAAGGATGCTTATACTCACATCCTCATTCATCCAGGCCACAGGAAATATCTCAGATTTGTGGTGGGAGGAAACCATTTTCAGTACAGGGTACTTCCCTTTGGCCTAACCTCTGCCCCCAGCGTTTTCACCAAATGCCTGGCGGTGGTGGCGGCCTATCTCAGGAATCAGGGAATTTTTGTCTTCCCATACCTGGACGACTGGCTCATCAGGGGCCAGTCTCTCCAGGAGGCTAGACAAGCCACTCTTCGCACGGTCTCTCTTCTTCAGCATCTGGTCTTTGTCATAAACTACTCAAAGTCCACTTTGCTCCCCTCTCAGAACCTAGAGTTTATAGGGGCAAGATTAGACATCCTGCAGGCAAGAGCTTACTTGCCTGAGAACAGGGCCCACAGACTGATGGACTGTAACAGGTGTTCTCCAGGAGCAGCAGGAATCAGTCCTCACAACCCTCCCTCCTCCCCTGGAGTTGCAGTCATATACTTCATTTTGATTTTTACTGTCTTTTAGCTATGTCATCAGACTGAGCAAGATGGCACCCTTGGGCAGGAACGGGACAGCGCATGCGCTCTGCATTCCCAAAGGCTTTCTTTGAAAGCTGGGGAAATGCTCCGCACGAGGGCTCCGTCGGCACCGACGTCACCCATATGTGAGGACTGGTTCCTGCTGCTCCTGGAGAACACCTGTTACAGGTGAGTCACTACTCTATTTCTACATAAGTGATCGATGTATGCATACATGCACAAATCAATTTAAATACATGTAAATAATAAATATACTTAGAATGTAACAAAACTAAACACAATAAAAACTTCAACAAAGAAAAATAAAAAATAAAAACATATATAAAACCAAAGTCAGAAACATTAAGAAATGTTATGATATATAGAAACAGATTAAGATATGTAAACAAAGCCACATTACCATTTGAGCCTATGGATTTAGAAGAACTGAAATATCTGTGGTGGAAAGCTTTCTTAACATTATGTTCAGCCAGGAGTAAGTGAGCTACAAGCACTTGGCTTTTATTCTGCATATCTATATTTTTTCTACAAAAGATAGTACTTCATACATATCCAGAATACTTACTGAAAGTGCTGTGAGCCTTGCACATCAGTCAGGCCATATGATATTTCCCCCTTGCTTTCCAACGTCTTTTGCTTGTAAATGTAAATAGGCTCTTTGTAAGGCAGCACTAGCTTACTATAAGAAAAGAATATGTCCACATCAGTAGTTTGCACAACTTTTCATATCTTGCAACTCTAACAAGTTGGAATTTGCAATGACTAAAGGAACATTATTGAACTGGCTTGCCAACGGCTCATACTGTCTTAAGTATTCATGGTATTACATATAGCTCATCAGTCTCATTATTTATTGTATATAGTTTGTATATAGTTTTGTATATAGTTTAACCCTCTTATAGGTTTATTATTTCATGTATATAGTTCAACCCTGTTATCCAAGTTTGTACCCCTGTTCGATGTAAAACCAAACAGAGTGTGTGTTTTGGTCGTTTTGTTATACTGTAAACCGCGCTGATACCGAATAGTGCGGTATATAAGCAACTGTAATAAATAATAATAAAATAAATAAATCTTTTACCATTACCATCTGGCAAGTCTGCAACTATTTGTTCCAGTGAAGGCACATCACATTAGAGCAATAGCAGCATCAGTTGTACATAAGAAATGCCATACTGGGTCAGACCAACGTCCATCAAGCCCATTCCTTATCGTTTCTCCGGGCCAGTCCAGGGAACGGTAGGGTTGTCAATCCCATTCAGCAGCTGAGGACTGAAAACTGTAAGTTTTTCCATGACAGGCTTAGCCACACCCCCTGCTGTTCCTACCCCAGTCTTTCAGTCCTCAGAAGCTGAATAGGACGTCGATGGTCACATCTCCTGGTTCTACTCTGTTAGAATTTCTTTTATTTTGTTTCTTTTTGTTTTTGTGCAGTTGGTCCTAGCGGGGCTGTTCTCTGCTTTCTTCCTAGCACTAATTTTAGTTCTCAAAATAACCCTTAGAATTCCCTGGCTGCGAGTGCCTGCAGCGCTAAAAGGCAGAGCCTGCCTCTCAGGGTTTCTACCATACGGGTAAGGGAATCGGTTCTGGGAGCCCCACGAACCTCTTCTCTACGGCCGCGATTCCATTCTCCGCTAGCAGCGGGGTTGCCGGAACGCGAGGTGGAGGAGCTTACTTTGGCATCGGGAGTCCTTCTCCCTCCCTTCTGTGACTCAGCGGCCTTCTTGTTTCCCGGAGAACCGCGCGGCGGCGCATCCTGCTCTGGAGCCCAGAGCGAGGCGATCACGCTGTCTGCGGAGTGCGGCTGCTCGTTTCTTTCTCAGGGGAGCGGTTCTTTCCCTTCTTCCTCCCTTCTAGATGGCAATGCTCCTAAATTGTCTGGTGTGGATCCTGGAGAGGGTTCTTCCCAGAACGACATTAATGTGGGCTCCGGCTTGGGAGACCTTGAAACTCGGCTGTCCGGTCCTCAGGGGTTGGAGGAGGGGGAACTCTTCTCTGAGGCGGGCTTAGATTTTGCTCCAGGGGAATTGGAAGAAGGAGAGATTGCGCCAGGCGAGGACCCTAATGTCTTTAGGGTTTTTCACAGAGAGGAACTAGGGGTGCTTATCTCCCACTCCTTAGCGGCTCTGAATATTCCTCTTCCCTCATTAGCTCAAGAGCCGCTGGAAGATCCCTTGTTGCAGGGTTTCAAAACGGAGAGCCGTTGTTTTTCAGTGCACCGCGTGATCAAACAGATGATTGAGGCGGAATGGGAATTCCCAGAGGCTACCCTGCGTGGTAGTCGCGCTTTAAGCCGTCTCTACCCTGTTCCTCAGGAGGAGAAGGATTTTTTGAAAATGCCAAAGGTGGATGCCTTGGTCTCCGCGATGACTAAGAAAACCACTATCCCTGTGGAAGGGGGTGCGGCGCTTAAAGATTTGCAGGATTGCAAACTGGAAGTGCTGTTGAAGCAGGCCTTTGATTCCAGTGCTCTTTCTCTGCAGGCGTCCATTTGTGGAGCGTAAGTGTGTCTCGGGCCTCCATCTGCTGGCTCCAAGGTGAGGTTCCTGTGGATGGGGGGGAAGGCTCTTCCATGGAAGGCGCCAAGTTGGAATCGGCGGCGGCGTATTTAGCGGATGCTTGTTATGATTTAGTTCGGATTTCGGTGAAATCTATGGCCTCGCTCATTGCTGCCAGGCGTTTCCTTTGGCTTCGGAATTGGGCGGCGGACGCATCTTCCAAATCCAGGCTCAGTAAGCTTCCTTATAAGGGCAAGTTGCTCTTTGGCGAGGCCTTGGAGAAAATTGTGAAAGATCTGGGAGACTCCAAAGGGGGTCGCTTGCCAGAGGATCGGCCGAAAGCTTCCAGGGGGGCTTCGCTCCAGTGGGGGCAAAATCGAGATTACAGAAGATTCCGGGGTGCGCGCTTTGCTCCCTATTCCAGAGGGCGGTTCGGACTCTTTCGCGGAGCGCGCGGCTTTGGCAGGAACTATTTCAACTCCCAGCAGAGTTCCGCTAAAAAGCCGCAATGAAGGTCCGCTGGTCCAGGCGGAAGTGCCTGTGGGGGGACGCTTACAAGGCTTTCTTTCCGCCTGGACCGCAATAACCACGGACAAGTGGGTGCTAGAGATTATTCGAGATGGTTATGCCCTGGAGTTTGCACAGCCGTTAAAGGAGGCCTTTATGGTTTCTCCCTGTGGTCACGGACCCAAGAGACAAGCAGTTACCGACACGCTTCTGCGATTGCTGCGCCTTCAAGCGGTTGTGCCAGTGCCTCCCGACCAATATGGATCCGGTCGATACTCGATCTATTTTATTGTTCCAAAGAAAGAGGGGTCATTTTGCCCCATTCTCGATCTCAAGAGCGTGAATCGTTCGTTGCGGGTGCCCCATTTTCGTATGGAGACCCTGCGGTACGTTATTCGAGCGGTTCATCCTGGGGAGCTTCTCGCGTCCATCGACCTCACGGAGGCTTATCTGCACATTCCCATCAGAGCAGATCATCAGAGGTTCTTGAGGTTTGCGGTTCCGATGGGGCATTTTCAGTTTCGGGCCTTGCCCTTCGGTCTAGCCACAGCGCCTCGAACGTTCACGAAAGTTATGGTGGTCATAGCGGCGGCTCTACGGAAGGAAGGCATCCGGGTGCATCCTTATCTGGACGACTGGCTGGTCAGAGCCGGGTCTTTTCCGGAAGCAGTCGCGGCAACCTCGCGGGTCGTGCAGGTCCTGGAAGAACTCGGTTGGGTTCTCAACAGGGCAAAGAGTCACTTACAGCCAGTACAACAGCTTACCTATCTCGGGGCCTTCTTCGACACGGCAGTGGGGTCTGTCTTCCTGCCCGAGAGCAAGGTGTTGAAAATCATCAATCAGGTTCAGGCGTTTTTGCATCTGTCGACTCCTTCGGCGTGGAGGTACTTACAGCTCTTGGGGTCAATGGCAGCGGCGTTGGATTTGGTGCCGTGGGCCAGGGCTCATATGCGCCCTCTTCAGCAAGCATTGCTGTCCCGCTGGTCTCCGTAGCTTCACCCACTCAAGCAGAGATTGGTTTGCCCGTCGGAGGTACGCGTCAGCCTGAATTGGTGGCTGAATGCGTCTCATCTTTGGGCAGGGGTTCCCCTGCAGGATCCAGAATGGGTGCTCGTCATCACGGATGCGAGTCTTTCCGGCTGGGGGGGCTCATTGTCTGGGTCGGGTGACGCAGGGTCTCTGGTCAGTGGAGGAAAAGGCATGGTCGATCAATCGCTTGGAGCTCCGAGCAGTTCGTCTTGCCTTACCTCGGTTCGACGACTTGATACAAGGGAAGGCAGTGCGCGTTTTCTCGGACAATCTGGTAGCAGTCTCGTATATCAATCGTCAAGGGGGTACCGGCAGTGTGCCTCTGCTGGAGGAGAGCCAGGATTTGCTTCTTTGGGCGGAAGCTCATCTCGTAGCCCTGTCAGCGGCCCATATGGCAGGGAAAGACAATGTTCAGTCGCCATACTCTCGATCCCGGCGAATGGAAATTGAACGCTGCGGTGTTTCACGATATTACCAGCCGCTGGGGGATGCCAGTGATGGATCTCATGGCTACCTTCCTCAATGCCAAGGCTTCACGGTTTTACAGCAGGCGCAGGGAGCACATGTCGGAAGGCCTGGATGGGCTGGTACAGCCATGGCCGTTGAACACCCTGCTCTATGTTTTCCCACCTTGGCCGATGATCGGCAGGGTTCTTCACCGAATAGCGCAGCACAGAGGGTCAGTAATTCTCATAGCTCCGGATTGGCCTCGGCACGCAGATCTGGTCCGGCTACTGATAGAGCCTCCCTGGCGTTTGCTGGTTCGTCTCAACCTATTGACTCAGGGACCGGTGCTAATGCCGCAGGTGGATCGCTTCTTGCTTACGGCTTGGCTCTTGAAGGGCAACGGCTGACGCGTCGCGGTTTCTCGGAGTCCGTGGTCGCCACGATGCTTCAGTCTAAACGGCCATCCACTTCTCTCGCGTATGTTCGGGTCTGGAGAGTGTTTGAATCTTGGTGTGCGCAGCAGGGGTTTCGCCCCATGTCGGCATCTCTTCCGGCTCTCTTATCTTTTCTGCAGCGTGGGCTCTCAATACTCTCAAAGTTCACTTGGCTGCGTTGGCCTGCTATAGAGGTTTGGTACAGGGGCGTCGTTCGACGGCTCATGTGGATGTGCAGCGGTTTTTTCGTGCAGCCAAGCTTATCAGGCCACCGGTGAGGCAAATAGTCCCTCCGTGGGATTTGAACGTTGTTCTCGAAGCGTTATCGCGGACTTCGTTCCATTCGGCTATCCGGTTGAGGGAACTGTCTTGGAAAATAGCTTTCTTGGTTGCCTTGTGTTCGGCTCGAAGAATTTCAGATCTCCAAGCTCTCTCCTGTCGAGAGCCGTACCTTCAATTTTTGCCAGAAAAAGTGGTGTTGTGTCCGGTTCCTTCTTTTCTCCCTAAGGTGGTTTCGTCGTTTCATGTGAATCAATCGGTGTCATTGCCCGTTTTCTCCGATTTGACGGAGTCGCCTATGGATCGTTCGCTTAAAAGGTTGGATCTCGGCAGAGTGTTGCGGAGATATCTGAAGGCCACTCGGTCTTTCCGCAAGTCAGATAGGTTGTTCGTGCTTTTTGGGGGAGCACGCAAAGGTAAAGCGGCGTCGAAGGCTTCAATTGCCAGATGGGTGAAAAGTGCCATTGTGGCGGCTTACGAATCCGTGGGAAAATCTCCTCCGGAGGGGCTTAGGGCTCATTCCACCCGTAGTCTAGCAACTTCCTGGGCGGAGCATGCGTTGGTTCCTCCGGTAGATATATGTCGTTCTGCTACATGGTCCTCGCTGCATACTTTTACTAAGCACTATAGATTGGATGTGCTGGCCAGAGGCGATGCGAATGTGGGGGCTTCAGCCACTGTAGCAGGGCTCGCGGGTCCCTCCCGTTTTTAGGTACTGCTTTGGTACTGCCCTACCGTTCCCTGGACTGGCCCGGAGAAACGATAAGGAAGGAGAAATTAGGTCTTACCTGCTAATTGTCTTTCCTTGAGTTCTCTCCGGGCCAGTCCAGGGCCCACCCAGTTCGAGATTTTGCATCGGATTCTGATCTCCCTATAGGCAAGAGTGTACATCTCCCGGAGAATCCGAACAGTTAAAGTAAGCTTTCAGATTATTTGCGTAGAGGGGTTCTTGGGGCTCCCTCAGGTGTAGATGGAGTATGTGTTTGCGTTTCCACAAATGTGAAAAAAAAACAAAAACTCCTTAATTTGGGATAAGATAAGTGTTATACGGAAGCCGCGTTGCTTATTAGCGGGTGAGCTTTCTGCTAGAGAAGTATGCAATGTTCTTTTTTCTTTGTTCCTTCCTGTTTTTCTAGTCTTAGGTGTTGAGCTGCTTGGCCAAGAGGAGACTGAGGCAGGAACAGCAGGGGGTGTGGTTAAGCCTGTCATGGAAAAACTTAGTTTTCAGTCCTCAGCTGCTGAATGGGATTGACAACCCTACCGTTCCCTGGACTGGCCCGGAGAGAACTCAAGGAAAGACAATTAGCAGGTAAGACCTAATTTCTCCATATCCTCTTTCCAACTGTGGCCAATCCAGGTCACAAGTACCTTTCAGGTTCACAAAAGGTACACATATTCCTTGATGCTTATCCTGGGTTAAGCTGTGGATTTCCCTGGTCCTCTATAATAATAGTTTATAGATTTTTCCTCCAGGAACTTGTCTATTAATCTTTTATATAGTGCTACAAGGCATACGCAGCGCTGTACAGGCACATATAAAGATGGTCCCTACTCCTCAGAGCTTATAATCTAATTAAGACAGACAAGACAAAAGACGAGAACAAGCAGGGGTGGTTCTTCCATTAGGCCACCTGAGGCGATCGCCTCAGGCGGCACTCCGATGCCGGCACTCCAGATCTGTTTTAATTTAGATTTTGCAGCCTCTGGCCTGCCTCTGATTTCCCACGCGGGAAGGCAGAGGCAGGCCAGAGGCTTCAAAATCTAAAATTAAAACAGAGCCGAAGTGCCGCCAGCGTTGGACAAATCAGCATGATTGCTTGCAGGAACCCTCCGACACTCCGGTTGTTTTTATTTTAGATTTTGCCACCTCTGCCTCCCTGACGCTTCTTTTTTTTTTTTTTTTTTGCTGCAAGCATTCTTGAGGAAAAAAACATGGTGGGAAGGCAGAGATAGGCCAGAGGCGGTAAAATCTAAAATAAAAACAGCCGGAGTGCCCCTGCCGCTGCTGAATGAGAGATGGCAGGTGGAGGAAGTGGGGACAGGAGGAGGACAAGGAGAATCAAAGGTGGGAGACGGGACATGCTGGACAAAGGGGGAGTCAGGGGGACAAGTGCTCGACAAAGGGGGGAGACAGGGCACAAATATTGGACAAAGGGGAGACAAGGGGACAAGTACTGGACAAAGGGGAGAGACGGGGGACATTCTGGACAGACAGATAAATGCTGGACAAAGGGGAAGACGGGGACATACTGGACAAAGGGGAGAGACGGGGACATACTGGACAGACAGGGGATAAATGCTAGACAAATGAGAGACAGTGCGGGTTAGGATTATAATGGGCTGATGGGGAGGGCTAGTGCTTGTAATGGGCAGATCAGAGGGGATCAGGACTGGTAATGTGTTGATTAGGGAAGGCTAGGACTGTGAGTGGACTGATCGAGGGGGGGCTGGGACTGGTAATGGGCTGATTAGTAATTGGCTGAGGGGGGACTAACACTGGAAATAAGCTGATCGGGGTGGGGGGGTAGGACTGGAAATGGGCTGATTAGTGGAGGCTAGGACTGGTAATGGGCTGATGGGGGTAGGACTGGTAATGGGCTGATTAGGGGAGGCTAGCACTGGTAATGTGGTTCAGGGGGGACTAGCACTGGAAGTGAGCTGATTTGGGGGCTTCGACTGGGAGTGGACTGATGGTGGGGAGGGGAGGATAGAGCTGCTGGCCCTGAAAGAAAACTGGGGGCTAGGACTACAAATGGACTGATGTGAGGAGATGGGAGAATGGGACTGGAAGGGAGTGGATGTTGAGAGGGGCTGCCATGGTATTTGGACTAGAAGGGGCTGGACAGTGGGGAAGGAGAGGGACTGGAATTGAGTGGGCACCAATGGCAGTCATGGGAATGCAAGTTGACATTAGAAGGTACTGGGAGGGAGGACTGGAAAGGGGCTGACACTGGAAAGGCTTACTGGGACTGGAAATAGGCTGATGGAAAGAAGTAAAGAAAACAAAAGAAGAGATAAGAAATGGTAGATGGACCATAGACCAGAGAAAGAGAGCTAAGAGAAGACAGGAAAGCAAAAGCCTCAGATCCCCAGGACCAGCATGATCAGCGAATACTATGGTCAGACAACAAAGGTAGAAAAAATAATTTAATTTCATTTTAGTGATTGGACTTTGTGCTATCTTTATATTTTACACAGTATGGGGGAACTGCTTCTCTTATTTATCTGATGTTGCACTGCATGCGGAGTCTGGCTTCTTGGGGTTTCAGTTTAAATTTTGTCTACATATTTTTATTTTTACTTTAGATTGTAAGTCACTTATTCTGTACTTGAGGGTCTGTGTTCTGAGTGTGTGACTGAGGCCAGGTGTTCTGTTAACATGGAGTTTGTACATGAAGATCTATACTTTAGTGTAGTAATTTGACTTGTTCAGCTTTTCAAATAGGTGTATGGATGTTCCAGGGCCCACTGTAGTATTTACAGTGATGCTTTTTTTGGATGGGCTTCTTATGTGAGTTTTGGACATTGGTGCTGATATGGTATGGTAGATTTGCTCTATAGATACTCAGTGACTTTGTTGTAGGGTTTTGCATTAGTTCACAATATGCTTGGTACTGAAGAATGTTTGTTAGTGAGATGATCAGAATCAGATTTTTTTTAAGATATTGAGTTCTGTGGGTGAACGTCCTGGTTCTGCTCTGCACCCACTGTTGAAGGGGGTTCTGTGGATGCAAAATATATGTTGAAAAAGAAAAAGCAAGAACCATGACGCAGTTTATAGTAACAAAATAAAAATTTGTTATAATTTGGTTTTATAAACCGTGCTGTGGTTCTTGTTCACTTTTAGTTCCTTGGTGTGCAGACATCTTGCATTTCCTCCATATAATCTAATCGGCTTTTTGGTTTGCTTCAGTCCCTGATTGGAGTTTTGAAAAAGCCCCGCCCCTCTACGGGGGGTTGCGGGCGCTATCTCATCCTTCACCTCAGGCAGCAAATTGCCTTGAGCCACCCCTGAGAACAAGGGTAGAATAAGAAAGGTTAAGGGGACACAAGGAAAACAAGTGATCAGGAACCAAAAGCAGCCTCAAAGAAATGAGCCTTTAGCATGGATTTGAAAAGGGGCAGGGATGAAGCCTTTATAAATCTATCTCCAGGAACAAGCAGGAATGAGTCTTCACGTATGGGTACGTTGGTACCGACGGAGCCTGCGTGGGAACGCTCCCCAGCATCCAGAAAGAAAGCCTTTGGGAGCATCCCACACGCATGCGCACTGCCTTCCCGCCTATTCACTTCCCTCTCATCAGTTTTCCGCGGAGCCGGCAGGACGTATTCCTATCACCGCAGAAGATTCTTATTTTTTTTATTCTTGTTTTTTGTGTTCGCGTCTGCCTTCCCTCGACGCCATCGGTACCGCCGGTGCTTTTCTTTCTTTTTACTAAAGATTTCTTCTTTTTTCTAAGGAATTTTTTCCTGTTTAGTGCCTGACGGTTTTCAGGCCACTAGGCCTCTATCCTTTCCATTATGGAAAAGACAGCCACTATCCTTAAGAAATGCTCAAAGTGTTGGCGGTACATATATATTTTTAGACACTCATACTTGGTGTCTAAAATGTTTAGGTCCTGATCATTGCCCACTGGAGTGTCTCTCCTGCAGGAGCTCAAATAGAAGTCTTCAGGATCGAGCACAACTCAATACCCGGTTCACATCAAACTCGATGTCACCAGCCAGAATATCTTCTTTCTCACAGGATCAGGTAACCAAACAAAAGTCTGTTAAGACTAGCCAGTCCTCGAGTGGTAGATCTTCTAAGCATCGAGATGCCTCTGGCGTTGCCCTCGAGGACATTTTGGCAATAAAGCCCCGGCGGGAGTCTTCAGGCTCCAAATCATTAACGGTGCTTCAGGTTGTTCCTGAGGTTCTTACCTCCATGGACATACCTGAGCCATGCTTGGTGGTTGTGGCTGCTTCGAGCGGTACCGACACCCCAGCATCGACTATGGTGATGGATGAGATATTCCTCACCGATGAACGTAGTCTAGCAAATCTCTCAGCTACATCGGTACCGCTGGAGTCACTGCAGACCGTTCCCCGTCTATCGGTATCGGCTTCGGTACCGGTATCGACATTGGCACCGGTGTCGGTACCATCGATGCTTGCTTGAACAGACTCGCTTCCTTCGATGCCGAGCCTGGAATCGCTCTCTAGCATGGAGGATTCGGTACCGACCTCGGGCGGTACTGAAGACATCTCTTTAAAGAAAATCTGATGCTTCATCCTTTCAAGTCTTCCGATCCCGATGACTGGGATGAATCCATCGGTACCAAGGCTGAGTTTTCAACAATTCTAGCCTTTACCCCTCATTTCAGAGGATCCTCCTCAGGAGAGATTTCTTTTCAAGCTTTTCTGTTTGATATGGCAAAGTTACTTGCCATTTCTATACCTGGTAAAGCATCCATACCAGGGGATTCAGAAACTCTGCAATTCCCCTGGATTCCAAAGCAGGTGATCATGCTTCCTTTGCATCAGATCTTACAGGATCTACTATTAAAAATGTGGGAAAATCCTTTAACGGTATCCCCACATTCTCCAGGACCAAGCAGGAAGTCAGTCCTTACTTATGGGTGATGTCGGCGCCGATGGAGCCCTCGCGGAGCAATTTTCCCCAGCTTTCGAAGAAAGCCTTTGGGAATTGCAGCGCGCATGCGCGGTCTCCTTCCCGCCCAAGGGTGCCATCTTGCTCAGTCTTCTTTTTTCCACAGAGCCCTATAGACGTAGTTTGTGATCGCCGCTGGAAAAGCTGATTTTTTTGTTTTGTTTTTCTCGGTTCGACGCCGTGTCCTTTTCCTGCCCGGCCTCGATACTCCACTATCGAGTCCGTTCACATTTTTTCGGGTTTTTTCCTTCGTGACTGGCGTTCTCGCCACTTTTTTTCTTTTTCCCTGGCAGCACGGTCTTTTGACCTCGCAGGGGCCCTTTTTCCCCCGATGGCTGCCAGCGGGTTTTAAAAAGTGTGATTGCTGTACCAGACTTATGTCTCTTACCGACACACATGACTGCTGCCTCCATTGCTTCGGACCCTATCATGGCTCGATGAGTTGTGGTCCGTGCAACAAAATGTCCTCGAAGGCGTTGAGGAGTCGGCAGTCACAAAAGGAGCGAATCTTCTCTGACTCCGCGTCCGGTCGGGCCCGGACCTCGTCAGTGGCTTCGACGTCTCGTGACTCCGGCCCCGAGCATCGTCGGAGTTCCTCTGAGCGGGGGTCTCCCGCCCGGGAACATCATTGGAAGAAGAAGCCCACGAGGGCGGCGTCGGAGGACGCTCCTGGTCCCTCGAGGGCCAGGTCGCATAGCCCCGTCAGCCGCCCCGGGTCCTCGGAGGCGGAAAGGCCTTCGAAGCATCCTCGTCTCGAAGTGGAGTCTCCTGGACACGTGAGTACTGTAATCCTCGTGGACTCACCTCCGAGGGAGCCGACGTCGGGCCCGACACCGTCGGGGCCCGAGTCGGGGGCTGCTGGGTCTTCTGAGTTTGGACTCAGATTGACAGCCTTGGAGAGCGGTTTTACTGCCTTCATGGACCAGCAGCGGGCATTGATGGCTGGCCTCGCCGGTGCATCTGCCCCGACCACCGGGACGTCGACGTCCAAGTTGACCCCGGGGCCGAGACGATCCTCGAGTCCATACGGGCTCGAGTCGATCCTCGGCCACGGTCTCCCTCGGCCTCCCGTTCGGGACCGAGGTCGTCGACACCAGCCTCGGCATCGGGGCGGAGGTCCTCGGTACTCGCCCGCATGGAGCTACTCGATTCCTCCGCGGAGGAGTCGGGCTGGGACGCGGAGGAGGACGAGTCCCCGGTTCTTTTCAGACTCGGTGCGTCCCCTCCTCCTCGCCCGAGTTGGAGCCTCGGAGACGATCACCCCCGGAGGATGCCCGGTTCTCCGATTCCGTGAGGGACATGGCCAAGGCTTTGGCCTTCCCCGCAGATCCAGAGGAGGAGCCTCGAGCCGAAGAGCTCGAGGCCCTCCAGTATGACTCTCCCCCGAAGGAGGCCTTCACTGTACCGGTTCCTCCGATGCTGGAGCGGCTGCTCTTCCGCATGTGGGAGAGCCCGGCCTCGACGCCGGTGTTAAGCAAGCGGGTCGATTCCATGTATCGAGTCCGCAAGAGCCCCGGGTTCCAGAAGACACAACTACCGCACCATTCCATGGTGGTGGAATCGGCCATGCATCGACTTAAACGTCAAAGGATGCACTCGTCGGTGCCCCCGGGTAAGGAGGCCCGGATCCTGGATGCCCTCGGTAGGAAGTGCTTCCAGGGCTCTATGCTTGCTTGCCGAGTCCAGACATACCAGCTGTATATGGGGTATCTCCGAGACCTGGCAAAAGAAATTGCCGGGTTCTCTGCTGGTCTCTCCGAGGAACCTTTGCAGAGGTTCCAGGCCTTGTCCACTGGTATTCGGGAGTGCTCGAAGTTTATTTCTCGAGGAGCCTACGATGGCTTCGAAGCATCGGCTCGAGTAGCCGGAGCCGGCATCGGTGCTCGCCCTCAGGCTTGGCTGAAAAGGCTGCAGAGCTAGAGTCCGAGACTCTCACCAGAACTCGCCTATTGGGAAAGACCCCTGCCCCTTCACAGAAGAGGAAGGGCTTAGGGAAAAAGCCCTTTTACCCGAGGAAGGTGTCTGCCTATTAACAACACCACCCACAATATCAAGCCTTAGCAGCTCCCCATCAGGGCCAGCAGGCTAAGGGACAGGGTAATGGGTCCCGTAGGCAGAAGGCCCCCAAGCCCACTACGCAGGCCCCTGCTCAGCAGGGTGGGGGTTTTTGACTACGCCAGCATAGCCTCTCCCCCTCCGCGGCCTTCGCTCAGCACGGGGGGCCGGCTGACCCACTTTGCCCACAGGTGGTCAGCCATGACATCCGATTCCTGGGTGCTGCAGGTTGTTCAAAAGGGCTACCTCTTACATTTTCACCAGGTGCCTCCCTCCTACTTTCCAGGGGAACCTCCAAGACCCCCTCTGCACAGGGACTTACTCCTTCAGGAGCTGCAAAGTCTGCTTCAGGAGCAGGCTGTGGAGCCAGTGCCCCACCACCTGCGGGGTCACGGGTTTTATTCAAGGTACTTCCTGATACCAAAAAGTACTGGAGGCCTCAGACCCATTCTGGACTTACGCAACCTCAACAAGTTCCTGCAGCGGGGAAAAGTTCAAAATGCTTACCCTTGGAATCCTACTGCCCTACCTCCAGCAGGGAGATTGGCTATGCTCCTTGGATATAAAGGATGCTTATACTCACATCCTTATTCATCTGGACCACCGGCAATATCTAAGATTTGTGGTGGCAGGGAATCCTTATCGGTACCTCGTACTGCCCTTTGGCCTATCCTCCGCTCCCAGGGTGTTCACGAAATGCCTGGCAGTGGTGGCAGCCTTACTGAGGCTCCAAGGCCTCTTCGTCTTCCCCTACCTGGATGACTGGCTCATCTGGGCACAGTCTTCCCTAGAGGTCACTCAGGCCACTCAACACACAGTGGCTCTGCTTCAGCACTTGGGCTTCGTCATAAACTTCGAAAAGTCCACTTTGCTTCCCTCTCAGGACCTTGAATTCATAGGAGCACGGCTGGACACTCTGCAGGCTCGTGCCTTCTTGCCTCTGGAACGGGCCAACAGGCTCATAGCTCTGGCCGGCAGGTTCCACAGCGCGTCACCGGTCTCTGCCAGACAATTCCTGTAACTGCTCGGTCATATGGCCTCCATGGTCCATGTCACTCCGAATGCCCGTCTACATATGAGACCTGCTCAGTGGAGCCTTCACACTCAATGGCATCAGGCCACAGGGAGCCTGACGGACTTAATACAGATCTCCGACCGCCTGGTCTCCTCTCTGCAATGGTGGCTTCACCTGCCCAATCTGGTGCTCGGCATGACCTTTCAGTCTCCTCCACCTTCCCAAGTGCTAACGACAAATGCCTCTCTCCTGGGATGGGGAGCGCATTGCCAGGGAACATGCACTCAAGGCCTTTGGACACCTTGGGAGGCTGCTCAGCAAATAAACTTCCTGGAGCTGCGGGCGATCCGCCTAGCTCTGCGGACCTTCTCTCACCTCACTTCTCGTCAGTCTGTACTGGTACAGACGGACAATCAGGTTGCCATGTTCTACGTGAACAAACAGGGGGGCACGGTCTCCCTCCTTCTATGTCAGGAGGCTCGGAGACTGTGCTCTTGGGCAGTCGACCACGACATCCTCCTCAAGGCTGTTTACCTGCCCGGGCAGGAAAATTGCCTGGCCGACAAACTGAGCCGGATTCTGCAGCCACACGAATGGAGGTTAAACCCCGTAGTTGTCCAGCAGATCTTCCGCCGGTGGGGCTCCCCACCGTGGATCTCTTTGTCAGTCCTCTAAACCGGCAACTTCCTGGGATCTGCTCCCGGCACCCGCATCCTCGCAGAGTAGCGCCGGATGCTTTCCTCATCTCGTCCTCGGGCCTACTGTATGCCTTTCCTCCCACGCCACTTGTGTCCCGGATGCTGTTCAAAGTTGTCCAGGACAGCACCTCCGTGATCCTGGTAGCGCCCAGGTGGCCGAGACAAGCCGGGTTCCCTCTACTCCTACAGCTGGCGGTGGACACCCCTCTTCCTCTGGGGTTTCAGCCCGATTTCCTGACCCAGGATCAGGGTACTCTCCTGCACCCCAACCTCCGGGCCCTTCATCTGATGGCCTGGCTGCTGAAAGGGTAGTCCTAGCTCCGCTCCTACTTCCTCCGGAGGTGGCAGCTGTCGTCCTGGCATCTCGGCGACCTTCCACCCGGAAATCTTACGCCCTTAAATGGCGTCGCCTCTCGGTCCGGTGTTCTCAGCGCTCTGAGGACCCCTTCGCCTGCTTAGTATCGGTGGTACTGCAATACTTGCTTCACCTCTCCGATCTAGGCCTCAAATCCAACTCCGACAGAGTCCACCTCAGTGCTCTCTCTGCACTTCATTCGCCGGTGGAGGGCCAGCCTCTTTCCTCTCAGAGGCTTTCTTCTACTTAGGACGCCGTTGCGCCCTCCAGCTCCTGACTGGGCTCTCAATGTGGTCTTGCAAAGACTTACCTGTCCATCTTTTGAACCCATGGCTACCTGCCCTCTTCGTTTCCTCTCCTGGAAAACTCTCTTCTTGGTAGCCCTTACCTCCGCTAGGTGCGTTAGTGAACTACAGGCCCTAGTGTCGGAGCCCCCATACACTAGGTTCTGCAAGAATAGGGTAGTCTTACAGACTCACCCTAAGTTTCTTCCAGAGGTGGTCTCCCCTTTTCACATCAATCAAGGGGTGGTTCTTCCGACCTTCTTTCCCGGGCCGCATACCAGCCGAGCTGAAACTGTTCTGCATACCCTGGACTGTAGAAGAGCCTTATCCTTCTACCTTGACCGTACGCGAGTGCATAGAAAAGCTGTCCAGCTTTTTGTATCTTTTGACCCCAATTGGTTGAGAGTACCTGTCTCTAAGCGTACTTTGTCCATCTGGGTAGCTGACTGTATCGCCTGGGCTTATGGGGCAGCCGGCCTCTCCTTAGAGAGTCGAGTCACGGCTCACCATGTCAGGGCGAAGGCTACGTCAGTGGCTCATCTCCGCTCTGTTCCATTGGCAGACATCTGCCGGGCCGCTACTTGGTCTTCAAGCCAGACTTTTGCGGCTCATTATTGCCTGGAGAGGGAATCCCGCAGGGACAGTGCTTTCGGACAGGCAGTCCTCCACAATCTCTTTGAGGTTTAGGCAACTCCTACTCTCCGGCTCTGGTGTTGGGCTACCGGCCGGATTCGTATTCAGAGAAGATTCCTTCCTTCTGTACTGTTGAGCTAGAGGGAGCTCTTTTTTCGGCTTGAGGCCTCCGGTAGCCTTAAGCTCGGGAGTCCCATAAGTGAGGACTGACTTCCTGCTTGGTCCTGGAGAAAGAGTAGTTACTCACCTGTAACAGGTGTTCTCCAGGAGCAGCAGGAATCAGTCCTCACTACCCTCCCTCCTCCCCTTGGAGTTGCAGTCCTTCTTATTGCATATTTTTGCTAACTTTTTGCTGTCTTTCCGCTATGTCATCAGACTGAGCAAGATGGCACCCTTGGGCGGTAAGGGGACCGCGCATGCGCGCTGCAATTCCCAAAGGCTTTCTTCGAAAGCTGGGGAAAATTGCTCCGCGAGGGCTCCGTCGGCACCGACGTCACCCATAAGTGAGGACTGATTCCTGCTGCTCCTGGAGAACACCTGTTACAGGTGAGTAACTACTCTTTCTAAGACACTTGACACTATGTACAAGGTGCCACCTTCTCCAGGTTTTCAAAAGACTCAACTTCCTCATCATTCTATTGTTGTAGAATCAGCAATGAGGCGTATTAAGAGTGCAAAGAAGCACTCTTCTTATCCGCCAGGTCGTGAGTCTAGGACTTTGGATGCCTTTGGACGTCGATGCTTCCTGGCATCTATGCTTTCAGCAAGAATTATCTCATATATTTTCTATATGGGATTATCTCTTGAAGAGGTCACAAAGAACTTAAAGCTTTTGAACCCTTTTCTTCAAGAACATAAAAGAGCAGACTATTTCTTATTAGTCAGCCATGCTCAAAATGTCTCTAAGTTTCTTAATCGTGCTTCCCGGGACTGTTTTGAGTCTATTAGCAGAACTTCTGCTATAGCCATAGGGGCACGATGCATGGCCTGGCTCCAAGCTTCAGACTTGGACAAATGGGTACAAGAAAGGCTGGCAAATACTCCTTGTACTGGTGAAAATCTCTTTAACAAGGATGCTTTATTCCAAGCTAATCAGTTAAACACTGATATTCTTGCTTTCAGAGGATTTTCAAAACTTTCCTCTATCCCAGCTAGTAAAAAATCTCCTAACAAACTTTATCCCCCTAGGGGAAAAAGTTTTATCCATCTTCTACCCATCATGCAGATGTTTCCAAAGAAGGGCAACATCAAACCAGGCTAAGAAAATCAAAACCTCAAAATCAGTCGCAGGGTTTCTGATATTTCATTCATTAAATCTCTTTTTCCTGTTTGAGGTTTAGAACCGATAAACTACTTCTTATCAACAGAAGCATCTACAGTTCACCTCATCCTTACTGAGAGATCAGTGATACACTGACTCAATCCTTGACTCTAGGCATGAATCTCTTGCCACAAGAGCTATTGAAGATAATCATGCCCTACAGGTAACAGGTTTCTCCTCTCCTTTTTGAAGGAAAAAGAGGAGTAACAACTGATAACAAGGTAAGCTATGCCCTTCACCTTGACAGTTTTCCTGTACGAGGATATCTCATAGTTTTGACTGCAAGAGGGCTTTACCTTTTTCAGGGACTTAGCAAATTGTAAGTCTTCTCAACTCTGTATTACTTTCTATCCCTCTTAGTCGAGACATTCAGTCTAAGAGTGATACTGTTCAATACCTACTCCAGTAAGTGGTTTCCATACAGAGCTTTCTTCCCCTTTGCAATCTTCTCAAATATTTCTTTTAAGACAGCTTATCGGACAATAATTGAGTTTTACCACTCCTAATTATGTCTGTCGGTCATTTTCCAATCTATAGGACCTAACGTTTTCTTCTTCCTTAATAACAAATAATTCCAAGAGACGTTCCAAAACCCACTTGGACAATTTATCATTGCAGGCAACCAGCCTGTCTACTATTCTTAGCCATCTTCAATTCTTTTTGGCTCTAACAGAATAGATTAGGTTGCACACTGGCAATTAAACAGCCAGATCTCACCTAAGCAACCTACAACATGCTCTCTGCAATTATACAAAAAAGCTCAGCAACTATGGGCCTTTGCCAGAGAGCGTCAGAGCCATTCCTAGTAGGTAACTTCCAGATGGTTAAAAAGGCTTTGCCCAGTCATGCTACTACATGACTGTTTTTTTTTCTTACTCTTACCATCTTCCTTAAAATTTCCTTTTAAGGAAAAGGAACCAGGGCTTAGACCACGTGAAAGCATAAAGAATTGCTCAATTCCCTGGGTTGTTCCACATCTCCAGTGGAACTCTTACAACAGGGATGCATTCTTTTTCACTGCAGTCGGTCCTTGTCTAGTGCATTCCTTCTAATTCCTAATACTTCATTGAGGCTTATGCTGAACAAGGAACGCATGATACTCATATTTATTTATTTATTTATTTATTTTATTTATTTATTTACAGTTCTTATATACCGCGCTCTTTGGTATCAGCGCGGTTTACAGATAACAAATTTTTGCATTAGTACAATCTTTTGCTTACATTACAACAGGGTCAGTAACTTGGAAGTAACAGGGGAAACTATATACAGAACAGGTATTACACCTGTATATAATTTACAGTTCACATAACACATTGAAAATCATGGTGTATAAACTTTGAGGTCTATTGACTTTTGGGTGTGTAGAGGGTCTTATTCGTGTTCTATCAGGGCTATGTTGTTGGGGTGTCAGAGGCTGTGTGGGTGATTTGAGAGATGGGGGGAGGGGGCGTAGGGTTAGTGCCTAAAAGGTGAAGACAGAATAGGTAGTGTTTAAGGACCTTTCTCATAGAGGGGCAAACATGGTATCCTCTTATATTGCGTCTTCTTCTCCACACTGAAGTTATAGAAGGATCCAGACTTGTTGTCTTAAGACTAAGGATCTCCTCTGCACCCCTTCACGTAGGTCTCCATTTCTGGTTATTCAAAGGCTAGAATTTTTAAAGACATCTAGACCTCTCCTTCTAAGTAAGAACATTCCACTGGTTTCCATGTAACCTTCTCCATGGTTCTTCCACTTGTAACCAGAAAGAGATTCTCTATTTATACTCTCAAGCAGGTCTTACCCCTTCTTGTTATTAAGTGAATCTCTCTCTCTCTCTCTCTCTATAGATAGATAGATAGATAGATATAGATATATCTATATAGATATATATCTATATATATAGATATATATCTGACTCTGAAAGATTTGTTACTGTCCTTATTAATGCTGTTCCAGCATACCTTAGGTTTTAAATGGACAACCAATTTCTATGATAATTAGAAACTACCTTCTTTTACCGTAGCCTTTCACGTTACATCTGAAGCTCTCCATGTAAAGTCATTATCCTAAGTGACATCACTTAGGGAAGACATTACTGATCTTCAAGAAATTGGAGCCTACACCGCCTACTACAAATGTTTCTTTCTTTCATTTGGATAGAGGGGTCTTAAAGACCCATCCTTTTTCTGCAAACCAGTCAGATTTATCTCCTCTCTTTCCTAGAGCCTTATTCTGCTCCAAGGACAAAGAGCTTCAAACTTTGGCCTACAGAAGCTTTAGCTTCTCATCCAAAGTCCAACCTCATTAAACTCCCCCAGTTTTTTCTTCTGGGATTAGTTCTAACCATTAAGGCTTCTGACCTCTGCCTGTATTGCAAAATTTATTTTCCTCTACTTCACAGTGAGGTAATTTCATTGAGGATAATGTACTGGCTCTTAGCACCAGACCCATATTAGCCTCAACAAATACTTTCGCAATACTTTTGAGTAAGGTCCACATTAGAAAATTGGAATTCGATATTTACTAACATTTATGATCTACACAAGGACTCCCCTCTAGACGCCTTGTTTAGTCAAGCTGTTCCACAGCACACCCTTTTTAATTCAACTCCTACCCTCCATCCCTTGGATGCCTGAGGTTCTGAGAAATAGCATGGCGCATCTATTAGATTTGCAACATGCTGGGACCTCCTCTAGGCATCTCTAGCTTGGGAGTCCCCATATGTGAAGACTCATTCCTGCTTGTTCCTGGAGATAGCACAGTTACTTACCTGTAACAGGTGATCTCTGGGAACAGCAGGAATAAGTCTTCACAACCCACCCACCTCCCCTAGGAGTTGTTCTCTCTTTCTCTCTCTCTCTCTCTAATTTGTCTACTTCCCTCCTTCGGTCTCAGCTACAAACCCAACTGATGAGAGGGAAGTGAATGGGCGGGAAGGCAGCGCGCATGCATGTGGGATGCTCCCAAAGGCTTTATTTCTGGACGCTGGGGAGCATTCCCGCGCAGGCTTCGTCGGTATCGACGTACCCATATGTGAAGACTTATTCCTGCTGTTCCCAGAGATCATCTGTTACAGGTAAGTAACTGTGCTTTTTTTAAACTCAGCTATACTAACCGCTTTTTCACATCCTTGGGTAACGAATTCCAGAGTTTAATTACGTGTTGAGCGAAAAAAAAATTTCTCTTATTAGTCTTAAAAAGGTTACATTATAGCTTCATTGCATGTCTCCTACATACAGTTGCAGTTGAAGATACACGTAGAGCTGTACTATGGTCATCTATTCAAACCTTCACTCCCACTGCTGTCTGGAATACAGTTCAGGACAATTGAAGACAGTTCATTTAAACAAGTTTTTTATACAGGGCCCTTTATTTTCAAAGTTAACTCTTCCATAAAGACTGTACTTGGGTAGCCCTACACGAGCCATATCAGACAGAATTGTGGTAATCCTCAGTTATGGTGTTCCCAATTTGCTTGACTAATTCATCCTGCTTATTGATGGGGAAAATGAAGTTGCTTGCATATAACTGGACTTTGAATTGGAGTTGAGATTTAATACTGTCTTTCAAATTGGAGATCAAGGAGAGTAATAAATAGGTACACAAGTTACATAATGGGGGTTGCTATAGTGTGACTAGTTTATTTTGCGGACTTACCTATCCATTTTTCCAGAGAGCTGACTTCTAAGACTGAAGAAGCAGAGGCTGTGCAGGAAGTCCTGCTTATCTCAGCAAGACCTTATGGTGTTTTTTTTATGAGTTCTTAGAGCTAGTCCACCTCAGCACTGCCAGATAACTAGTTTCACAAGTAAGAGATGCTGTCTGCAGAAAACCCCTGTTATAGATAAGTAGCTTTGCATACAACTGGGACTTATATTTCTTATAATATGTGTAGCCAGCTGCGCAGACACAGCAACTAGCTCAAATCTATCTGTCATAGTAATCTAAGCTAAATAGCTGTAATACTGCAAGCTAACTATGTTTGTTTATTAGGACAGAGGAAACAACAAACAGACCAAGATAACACAAGGTAATTGCAGCATGAATAATGTATAATCAATACTAACAGTTATCCTAACATGCTTATTGTTAGCTTTGATATTTTGTGCTCATTTTCCCTTGCCAGATTTAGTTTTAGACCATGCACATCTGTTTCCAGCCTAACAGAAGAGTTGGTGATTTGGATGAGTAACATAGGTAAGAGGCTTTTTTTTCCCCTTAAAGATACATTCTACAGAACGTTGCTTGTTTGTTTAGGGAAAAACACCTTGGATCATTCTTCCTTCCATCTTTATTGGTTCAGCAGTTTCCTAAAGCTTATTTGGGCTTCTATCTCAATTGGAACTGCTATTGATTGGCTTCTGGCATCATGAACCTTCTTTATATACCACTACACTACCCCCCTCCCCCCCAGCTCTATTTTTATATCCCCTTCCCAGCTCTGCTGAGCTGTCATGGCAATAGCCTTTGGTCAACATTACAAATGGTTATTCACTCTGGGGTGTTAATAATATGGACCCCAAGTTTGGCTTCTAGATGTCTGTTTGGATAGCTGATATTTCTTTCCCTCAGTGTTTTACCACTGCCTCTGCAGCATCCTCAAACCATCCCAAAGAGTAGAAGATTTAGTTTGGACATCAAACCCCCAGGTCCTCACATTACAATGCACAGCACTCATCAATGAGCCAAAGTTTTGGCCTCCATCTTTTGTGAACACCAAAAAAGAATGAATTTTATATTTTTTTCTCTCCTCCTTCCCCACTTTTGAATTTGAGGTTTTACTTTAAGAGATCTAGAATCTATGCCGTTTGGAGTTGCTCTTCCTGTCAGACATGCTATTTACCAGTGCCGAGAGCAGCCTGCTTCTGATTGGCCAGAAGCTGTCAGCCTCTTGATTGGACGACAGGACCTTTCCAAACAGGCATGTGAGGGGAACCTGCCAAGAGGGAAATCTGTGAGTATACAAACATGACATGTATTTCCAGTGGAATTTGTAAAATAAGGGGATTCTTTCCTCTCTTTGTTAAGGAACCACTGACATGATTCTTCTTATTGACCTCACATACTTTGTGTATCGGTAGTTTCTCAAAATAACACCCTATAGTATTTTTTATTGGTATAGATAGCACCAATAAATCATAGTATCGGCTAAGATGATGCCATTTATGTTGACCTTATTTAACCCTAGGTCTTGAAGTTTATGCACCTGTGTTATTAAAATCAAGGCGATCAAAGAGATCTATGATACGATATGACCTTTCTGGGACTTGCATATTATGCTGTCTCAGAAGGAGCAGAAAACATAGTGGGAACTGTTATATATGTAGTAAGTTGGTAATGATTCGGTATATGTGCATGAGGTGCCACCAAGAAAGATGATATCTCTTTGTTAATTGTATACTGCTTAGAGAACTTGAGATAGCACATGCCTAAGTAGATGTCAGCGTTAACGTGACTGCCAGCCCATTTCCAGGCATCCCTGCTCCTTTTCGATTACAAGTGGTAATATAACTTGTGCTAAGGAATCCTTTATTTACCTTGTTGTGCAAAGCTTTTTGTGCTAACAGAAAAGGAGGTAGCAAATAACAAATTGGCAACTCATGTAAACACAGGCTTCTAAAAGATGGGTAAGCAATTCATATTATCTGTGTCTGCTGGCCATAGGAAAGATCAGTTATTGCATGGGCATTTATTGTCAGCATGAAATCTCTGTGTCTGTTTGAAAAAATGAAGTGCCAAAACTAGAATGTGTGGAAGGCCATTGTGCTTGGGCTGAAGATTTTATAATCTTAGGAATTTGTTTGTGATTTTTAAGGCACCACATTTTCCCAGCCCAGAACTGTATAAAAACATTTTGCCTGAAGAAATTTCAGTACTGTAAATTTTGAAACTGAGAAGTCTGTTGGTGTGAAATATGTTCTGGTTTCATTACAAATGAATACTACCTGAAAAGGAGAGGCTCAGCTTAATTTCTAACTAGGTAGGTAGGGACCTCCACCAAGGCTGCCTGATTAGTAACATTTTACTTCCTTATCATCCTACTAGACCAGGGGTCGGCAACCCGCGGCTCCGGAGCCGCATGCGGCTCTTTCTCACCTTTGCCGCGGCTCCGGAGCACACTTCCCGCCCGGTGACAGTCAATAGTGTTGTAAAGATGTATTTAAACGTGGCGTTATGGGCTCCCTCCATGTCAGCTCCCTCCCTTCTTCTGCAGCCGCGGCTCCCTGCCTCTTAGGGAACCGCGGCTGTGCTTTTAAAATCATCTCGGAGCCCTTCCTGTCTTGACGGGCTCCGTGCAGCATTGTCCCGCCTCTAAAGGAAGGAGGCGGGACAATGCTCCACGGAGCCCGTCAAGACAGGAAGGGCTCCGAGATGATTTTAAAAGCACAGCCGCGGTTCCCTAAGAGGCAGGGAGCCACGGCTGCAGAAGAAGGGAGGGAGCTGACATGGAGGGAGGGGGGCTGACATGGAGGGAGGGAGCTGATATGGATGGAGGGAGGGGGGCTGACATGGAGGGATGGAGGGGGCTGACATGGAGGGAGGGAGCTGATATGGATGGATGGAGGGAGGGGGCTGACATGGAGGGAGGGAGCTGATATGGATGGAGGGAGGGTGCAAGACATGGAGGGAAGGAGGGGTCTGACATGGAGGGAGGGGGGCTGACATGGAGGGAGGGAGCTGATATGGATGGAGGGAGGGAGGGGGGCTGACATGGAGGGATGGAGGGGGCTGACATGGAGGGAGGGAGCTGATATGGATGGAGGGAGGGGGGCTAACATGGAGGGATGGAGGGGGCTGACATGGAGGGAGGGAGCTGATATGGATGGAGGGAGGGGGGCTGACATGGAGGGATGGAGGGGGCTGACATGGAGGGAGGGAGCTGATATGGATGGAGGGAGGGGGGCTGACATGGAGGGATGGAGGGGGCTGACATGGAGGGATTGGGTAGGCGGGCTGACATGGAGGGAGGGAGCTGATATGGATGGAGGGAGGGAGGGGGCTGACATGGAGGGATGGAGCACTGGTAATGGGGTTGAGGGGACTAGCACTGGAAATGAGCTGATTAGGGGAGGCTAGGACTGGTAATGAGCTGATGGGGGGTAGGACTGGTATTGGGCTGATTAGGGGAGGCTAGCACTGGTAATGGGGTTGAGGGGGGATTAGCACTCGAAGCGAGCTGATTGGGGGGCTTTGACTGGGCATGGGCTGATTGTGGGGAGGGGAGGATAGAGCTGCTGGCCCTGGAAGATAACTGGGGGCTAAGGCTACAAATGGGCTGATATGAGGGGATGGGAGAATGAAACTGGATCTGAGAGGGGCTGCCATGGTATTTGTACTAGAAGGGACTGGTCAGTGGGGAAGGAGGGGGACTGGAAGGAAATGGACACCAGTGGCAATCATGGGAATGCAAGTTGACATTGGAAGGTACTGGGAGTGAGGACTGGAAAGGGGCTGATATTGGGGAGGGTTACTGGGACTGGAAATAGGCTGATGGAAAGAAGTGAAGAAAACGAAAGAAGAGATAAGAAATGGCAGATGGACCATAGACCACAGAAAGAGAGCTAAGAGAAGACAGGAAAGCAGAAGCCTCAGATCGGGACCAGCATGATCAAAGAATAAATTGGTCAGACAACAAAGGTAGAAAAAATAATTTTATTTCATATTAGTGATTTGACTACAAAATCATCATAATTTTGAAATCAAATATTGTTACTTGTTGTTGTGATATTTTCTGGTGTATTTTTTTTGGTGTGCGAAGGAAGAGGGGTAGTCTTATACGGCGAGTATAGGCCAAACACCTATATTTTAACAGGAAAAGTAGGGGGTCGTATATAGCATTAAGGTAAGAAACAATATATGCAGTGTTAGATTTGTTTTAAATGTCGCAATGGTTTTGCGGCTCCCAGTTTTTTTTTTCCCTTCGGAAACGGGTCCAAGTGGCTCTTTATGTCTTAAAGGTTGCAGACCCCTGTACTAGACCATTCCAGATGAGTGGGTTATGCTCCCCAGCCAGCAGGTGGAGGCAGATCAGACCAATGTTCAGTGATGTCATCACTAGTATATATACTGGTGCCGTACTGAAGGAAGTCAGTATTGTCTTGCAGGTAGCAAAGCGTTTGGACTGGTGCAGGAGTGCTGATAGGCCTATTTCCACAAACCCAGATCATGGTCTTGTGTCCTATGTGTGTGAGACCTGTGGTCCAGCGTTGTCTTGGAGCTTGGGTACGCCCATTGTGCCCTCAAGTCAACTGTTGCCCTACGTCCAGTACTCTTATCCATAGGTTTCAGTAAGGCTGGAGAAGTGAGCAGCAGGACCCCATGGGGCGCTTGAGAAGGGTTGATAAGGCTAGGGCCAGGTCTTCCCTCCCTTTCACTCAACTGTATCTGCATGCTCTCCTCTTTTACAGATTTTTCTATTTTATTAATTTAGTCTTATTTCTTTAACTGGTATTCTTCTCTGGCTGGTCTGACAGGTACAGGGATTCTCTTACTAATCAGAGGTTCCTTTTTTGTCACAGTTGTTCCATTTTTTTCTTTTTCTTTAACTGCATCTGAAGTCAATCACAATGTTGGGTGCACAGAGGTATGTTACTTGTAGCTCTTGTCAGGTGAGCTCTGTGGCTGGTTTTTTGCTTAAAGTGCAATGTCGAAGTCGCTGGGCACATGTTTTGGGAAATTTTGGGATGCTCCAGGAGGAGCCTGGGTCCCTCTGTCCCTGCTGCATTTTCTACAATTTTCCTGCATGTGGGAAGAGTGCAGCATGGCCCTGGCTGAGAGGAGGCTGCAGGCTCATGTCAGCTTGTCCCAGATCCTATTCTCATTTGGCTTGGAGCAGCAGCTCCTGAAACAGCTTATTGGGATGCTTGCATATTTCATAGCCATTGTTCCTTTCTCCCCTTATCTTCCTTCCTCTACCTAATGTTATATAAACTCCAGTTTGTTTATGCTTATTAATCCCTCTGTAATTCTGAAGTTTCCGTATAGCCTTTTATCACGTTTAATCTCCAGGAACAAGAAGAAATGTAGTCTTCACATATGGATATCGTCAGTATCGATGGAGCCTGCGCGGGAACTCTCCCCAGCGTCCAATAGGAAAGCTTTTGGGAGCATCCCGCAGCGCCTGCGTGCTGCCTTCCTGCCTTCCTACCTCTCTAACTTCAGTTCTTCGTTTTTCGCGGAGCCAACAGGACGTGTACCCTGTCACCGCAGAAAATTTATTCTTATTCTTTTGTTTTTTTGTGGTCGCGTCTGCCTTCACTCGACGCCTTCCAGTACCGCCAGTTCTCTTTTCTTCTTTTTCAAAAAAAAAAAAAAAGCTTTCTAAAAGATTTTTTCTTTCAGGGGCCTCTCCCCTTTTGGTGCTAGGCGCCATTTTGGGCACTAGGCCCACTTTTCTTCAAATATGGAGAAGCCAGCTAGTGGCTTCAAGAAATGTTCTAACTGTGGCGGTACTATATCCGTTACCCACACCCATGATTGGTGTCTTAAATGTTTAGGTCCTGATCAGTTGCATCGACGTCTTCCAGAGCTTCATCTTCCTCCCATGGATCTCAGGTAACTAACCTTATGTCTTCCAAGACTAGCCGGTCCTCAAAGGGTAGATCTCCTTCTAAGCATCGAGATGCCACTGGCATTGCCCTTGAGGAAAGTTCACCGGCAAAACAGCCCTGGCGGGAGTCTTTGGTCTCCAAAGCATTAACGGGGCTCCAGGATGTTTCAGAGGCTTCCACCTCTGCAGAACTACTGGTGCCATGTTCTGGGGTCGTGGCCGCTTCCACCGGTACCGACACCCAGGCATCGGCAGGAGCGATGGATAAGAGAATCCTCACTATCGAATGCAGTCTAGCGACCCTCTTAGCAGCTTCGGTACCACTACAGACGGCTCCATAGGTATTGGTACCGACATTGGTGCTGGTACCAAGTGCACCTGCCTCGGCAGGTATGCTTCTGCCCATGCCGAGCCTCGAGTCTATCTCAGGCATCGAAGGGCCAGTACCGAAACACCCTGATACAGACTTCGAGCAGTACCGGTACTGAGTGTTGCATGAACACCGGTCACCGAGATACTTCGAATCTTCTGATTCTGATGATTCTGTGACTCTACCGGTAGTAGAGGGATCCTACCAGAGGATCCAACTCCTTCTCCTCAATGCAGAATGTCTCCTCCAGAAGACATGTCCTTCCAGGATTTCATACGTGATTTAGCCAAAGGTCTTTCAATCACGGTGATTCCAGAAAAGGAACCTAGGGCAGAAGAATTAAGAATTCTACAATATCCCATGGCTCTTAAGGAAGCAGCTATGCTTCCCAATCACAAGATCTTACATGATCTTATGTTAAGGATGTGGGAAACTCCTTTAACTGTGTCTCCACATTCCCGTCGCCTCGATACCATGTACCGAGTGCCAAGCTGTCCTGACTTTCAAAAGACTCAGTTACCACACCATTCAATGGTAGTGGAATCGGCCAGGCGTAGAATTAAGAGTGCTAAAACACATTCTTCTAATACTCCAGGCCGGGAATCGAGGACACTCGATGCCTTTGGGTGTCTGCTTCAAATCCTCCATGTTATCAGCCAAGATCAGTTCCTACATTCTTTATATGTTCCTGGAAGAAGTCGCATGTGGACTTAGAGCTCATGAGCCCTAATATATCTGAGGACAAAAGGGAAGTTTTCCTTACCCTGGTCAAGCACGCCCAGAATATCTCTAAATTCATGAACCGTACAACCTTTGATTGTTTTGAATGCATAAGCAGAACCTCTGCTATCTCCATAGGTGCACGTCGTATTGCCTGGCTTCAGGCATCAGACTTAGAGCAGTGGGTGCAAGACAAGCCGGGAAACATTCCTTGTACAGGAGAAAATCTCTTTGGCAAAGACTGGCAGGACAAGGCTAATCAGCTTGAATCTAAAAATACTACCTGAACAGACTATCAAAGTCTACAGCCAACCCAGCAAAGAAAAAGTCATTCAAGAAACCCTTTTTCAACAAGAAAAAGAGGTTTTACCAATCATACCTCCATTTGGGCCACTGTCCAGTTCATGTTCCCCAAAAGGAATAACAACAGAACAGACAGCAAAGAAAGCCGCAAGCTCAAAGAGCTCAACCAGCCCAGCAGACTCAGCCTCCTCAGGGGCTTTGACTCTTACCTAGAGAACTTAGTCATTCTGCCCCTGAAAGGACCAGAACCCTTAACCATTCCAGGCAGGTTATGCCATTTTGCCAAAAGATGGCAACAAATAACATTAAAAAACTGGACTCTGTCCATTGTACGACTGGGGTACAAGCTTCACTTTCTCAACATGCCCCGCGCCTACAATAATCAAACAGTTCAATTCTCAGGTCCCTGCCACCAGCCTCTTGTGGCAGGAGGTCACATCACTTCTCGCTCAAGGAGCAGTAGAAGAAGTACCCATATCCCAACAGGGTACGGGGTTCTACTTCCCCTATTTTCTTATTCCAAAGAAAACAGGGGGACACAGACCTATACTGGACCTCAGAGAATTAAACAAATATCTGTTCCGAGAAAAGTTCAAAATGATCTCCCTCGGAACACTCCTACCCTACCTTCAGAGTTAGGAATGGCTAGGTTCTCTAGAACTAAGAGATGCGTACACACATATTCTCATCCACGCAAATCACAGGACTTTCCTTCGATTCCTGGTCCACGGAAGACACTTCCAGTACAGAGTTCTTCCTTTTGGTCTGGCTTCTGCCACAAGAGTCTTCACAAAATGCATGGCAGTGGTAGCAGCATTTCTGAGAACTCTAGGAATATTCGTCTTCCCTTACTTAGACCATTGGCTCATTCGAGCATCAACAGCTCCAGAAGCCAGCTTCGCTCTTTCTCGAACAATGAGAATCCTTCAATACTTGGGGTTGGTCATAAACCTCCCAAAATCTCATCTGACCCCCTCTCAATCTGTCAAGTTCATAGGGGCTCATCTAGACACACGGCAGTCATAAGCTTTCGTGCCACAGCAGCGCATTCTACGTATAATACAGCTGGCATCCCAAGCAGCCATGAAGGTCTTCCTGACTGCTCGGGAGATACTTCAACTTCTGGGGCATATGGCATCCACTGTCCATGTGGTTCCCTATGCTCGCCTTTGTATGCGAGCAGCCCAGTGGACCCTATCCTCTCAGTGGACACAGGCCTTGGGTCGACTAACGGACAAAATCAGAAACTCCACACGTCTAATTTTGTCCTTGCAATGGTGGCAATCACTGTAAAACCTCCTCGTAAGGTCTCCTTTCCAGCAGCCTCTGTGCCAAGCCATCTTAACAACAGATGCATCCAAGTTGGTTTGGGTGGCCCACTTGCACGATCTCTCAACTCAGGGTCTCTGGACCCCACAGGAGACTTCTCTTCATATAAACCTCCTAGAGCTGAGAGCCATTTTCAATGCTATTCAAGTATTTCAGGCCCATCTCCGTCACAAGACAGTTCTGGTCCAAACAAACAATCATGTAGCTATGTTCAATCTGAACAAGCAAGGCGGAACGGGCTCTGTCGCTATGCAACGAAGCTTTGCGACAATGGGCCCTCGCCAGAGAGCTTCAGATCCACCTTCTTGTGGTATACCTTCCAGGCATTCAAAATTCATGGGCAGACAAACTCAGTTGAATACTGCTGCCGCACGAGTGGTCTCTCCACTCAGACCACCTTGCTTGAGTGTTTCAAATCTGGGGAACACCAGATATAGACCTCTTTGCAAGTCCACAGAATGCCAAACTTCCCCGATTCTGTTCCAGAATCCAGGCTCACAACTGTCAGGCAAGGGATGCTTTCCTACTCCACTGGAGTCAGGACTTCCTCTGTGCCTTCTCACCCATTCCCCTAATCCCCAAAATTTTATTCAAACTTCAAGGAGACAGTCGTATGATACTTATCGCTTCACGTTGGCTACGGCAGATGTGGTATCCTCTGCTTCTGCATCTCTCTCAAACTGTTCCTCTGGTGTTGGGGAATGCTCCAGATCTCCTTTCCCAGGAGAACGGATCCTTACTGCACCCGAATCCCCAGTCCCTGTATCTCAGGGCCTGGTTACTGAAAGCCTAGATTTCTTGTATATCAACCTCTCTCAGCAGGCAAAAGATATCCTTCTGGCTTCCAGAAAACCTTCCACGAGGCGTTCCTTTGCTTTTAAGTGGGAAAGATTCTCTGGTGCTCACAAAAGGGACTTAACCCCCTTTTGGTACCTGTGGAGTCGCTACTGGAGTATCTCCTCCAACTATCCACTTCTGGTCTTAAGACCAATTCGGGGAGAGTCCATCTTAGTGCTATTGCTGCTTTTCACAAACCTTTTGATGGACAACCTATTTTCTCTCATCCACTTGCGTCAAGGTTCATGAGAGGCCTACTCTTAACAAAACCTCCCATTAAACCACCACCGGTGGCATGGGATCTAAATCTTGTTCTCGGGCAGCTCATGAAACCGCCTTTTGAACCCTTAACCACTACAACCCTAAAGTTTCTTTCATGGAAAGTCATTTTCCTAATTGCTATCACTTCTGCAAGACTTTAGTAAACTGCAGGCTTTAGTGGCTGACCCTCCTTATACAAGGTTCCACAATGATAAAGTAGTCCTCAGGACTCACCCTCACTTTATGCCAAAGGTGGTTTCGCCTTTTCATCTAAACCATTCGGTTTATCTTCCTATATTCTTCCCTAGGCCTCATGCCTCCAGTGCAGAAAGGAATCTTCACACTTTGGATTGTAAAAGGGCCTTAGCCTTTTATCTTCAAAGAACTAAGCAACATAGAAATTCTTCTCAGCTTTTTGTTGCTTTTGACTCTAGTCATTTGGGACTTCCAGTTTCCAAAAGAACTTTATCTAAATGGATTACAGATTGCATATCCTTTACATATGAGAGCAAAGGACTTTCTCTTGAGGGCCATGTCACAGCTCACAGTGTGAGAGCCATGGCAGCCTCGATGGCTAATCTTCGTTCTGTGTCTATTGACGACATCTGTAGAGCAGCTACTTGGGTTTCGGTGCATACCTTTACAGTCCACTACTGCTTAGACAAGGACTCCCGTCGGGATGCCTCGTTTGGCCAAGCTGTTCTTCAACATCTCTTTCATACTTAATACAACTCCTACCCGCCGGTCCCAAGTTTGATGCCAGAGGTCCATGGGAGGAAGCATGACCCATCTCACCTGGGTTCGCAGCTTTCTGGGGTCATTCCCTTGGCATCTATAAGCTGGGGAATTCCCATATGTAAAGACTACATTCCTGCTTGTTCCTGGAGATAGCGTAGTTACTCACCTGTAACAGGTGATCTCCGGGAACAGCAGGAATTGAGTCTTCACAACCCACCCACCTCCCCTAGGAGTTGTCTCTATCTTTCTCTCTCTCTCTCTCTTTCTCTATTCCTCTCCTTTGGTCTCAGCTATAAACTCAACTGACATGAGAGAGGTAGAAAGGCGGGAAGGCAGCACGCAGGCACTGTGGGATGCTCCCAAAAGCTTTCCTATTGGACGCTGGGGAGCTTTCCCTCAAAGGCTCCGTCGGAACCGACGATACCCATATGTGAAGACTAAATTGCTGCTATTCCCAGAGATCACCTGTTACAGGTGAGTAACTATGCTTTCCAAGGGTTTCCCTGTGTTATGTAAGCCTCCAAGTTTTATTGTTCCTGTTCAATGTACACTTCCTAGTTTGTTATAATGTAAACGGCTTTGAATATATGATAAAGTGGTATAGAAAAACTCGTTAAATAAAATAAATAAATAGCTGCAAGGCAGCTCCCCTTAAAGGGGTCTGGGGCCCTGACCCTCTTCTACAGGGGACTGAGCTCTCTGGCGTCTGCCTCTGGAGGCAAAGGGGTCAAGCACCCCCGCACCTCATTTTTGCCTGTCCATTTCTCTGGGAGTCCTGCCTGGTCCTTCGAGGGGGATGGCAGGGGAGAAAAGGAAGATTCCTAGAGGGTCTCTATTTCAAGCAAGGTAATTTTGTAGCTCTTAATACAAATTGTTTGAATGAAAATTCTTAAAGGGGGCTTTTTTTATTTTTATTGGATGACATTTTTCATTGCTTAGGCTACTGGTTTAAGCAGAAGGGGATTTTTCTGTTTTGGTCAAAGCTTTTCTGCTGCTGTTTTTTTTTCTCTAGCCTTCAAGTTCAAAGAGGAGGAAAAACACTCTTTATAAATCACTGCACTAGTGAGGTGTTAATGCCCTTACCCTGGCATCTCCCACCCACCCCATATGAGAAATCTTGATATATAGAACCATTTACAGTACCAATTAGCTTGTTGATTAAGACAGAAGTGTTTGGTATTGTTTAGAAGGGAAAGTCTAGGAAGTAAATAGTTCCACCTTTGACTATCTGGCAAAAGTAAACGGTTTTATTTGAAGGACCTTAGATTAGGTAATTCTACAAAGGGAGCATATTAGACTATACACCTCTCATGTGTATATATATCAGATTTTAGTAGCTTAAAGTGATAAGAAACTGCTCCATATCCAGATAATAGGTGAACAAGCAAGCAGAACTATACACAGGGATTCAGAACAGAGGTGACAAATCACACTTTAAAGAAGCTAGCTGCTTTTTATCTTAACGGACAGATGCCAAAGCTCCTACAACTGAACTATGGCTGGGAAATATTGTGTTGTCAAAGCTGCTGACCCTGTTACAGCTTCTCATCCATCCAGACGGACAGCCTGATCCCAGGTGAGGAACTGGTTCTGTGTGTAAGATGTCTGCAAGTTGAATCCCTCATGGAACCATGGAGGAACTGAGAGAGGAGGTAACGAAGCTGAGAAGCATCCTTGACAGCCAGAACTACATTGTTGAACTGCTTCTTGATGCATCCAAGATATCAAACGGAGGTGAAGATGATATGGTACAGACAGAAGAGAGCTGGACACGGTCACCAGAAGCTGCAGAATTGACACTTCAACTCCAAACTCCGTTGAACCGAAGAATCAATGTGCAGCTCTGGAAGTGGAGGAGGCAAGACCATCCTAGGAACTGGAGCTCAAAAACCTCAACATGGTCAAATCAGTGGCCACAAGGAAGTGAAAGATAGTGGTGGTTGGTGACTCCCTTCTGAGAACAACTGAGGGGTCCATTTGCTGACCAGATCATGATGTCCCTGGATGAGTGCTGTCTGCCAGGTGCCAAAATCTGAGACATTATGAAGAGCTTGCCAAGACTCATCAAGTTTACAGACTATTATTTGATGCTGCTCAGTCATGTTGGCACAATTGATACCTCTAGGTATGCCTCTAAGCGTATCAAGAGTGATTTCATGGCTCTGGAAGAGAGAGTGAAGCAGATAGTGCGCAGGTGGTGTTCTCGTTAATCCTCCCTGTTGAGATTAAAGGTTGTAGCAGAGAAGCTTGCATCCTAGAGATGAATGCATGGCTGTATGGATGGTGTCATCGAGAGCATTTTGGTTTCTTGTACCATGGGATGATTTTCCAAAGGCTGCTGAGCAGAGATGGTGTCCACCTGTGCAAGGAGGGTCAAAATGTCTTCTGCAGCAGCCTGGCTAACCTACTGAAGAGGGCTTTAAACTAGATTCATTAGCAGGACCGATGCAACCATTAGGCAAACTAGGTGTTCACCTAGAGCACCAGTGGTTAGAGGTTTACCATTGTTGCTGCTTGCTGCCCCTCTCCAAGATATATGGAGCAGTAATACTTTTAAAATGGCAGCAAAGTGAGAGAGGAAGTGACGTCATCGGTGCGGATGGCAGCCTAAGTTAGGAGCTCCGGCGTGGCACCCCGCTAAAGGTGAAAAAAGCAGCCCCCAAAGATCGGTACAGTACCGCAGACCGTGGATAGTGGTGGCGGAAAGAGTGGTGGTGGTACGGGGTGCGATGACGCGCAAGAAGGCAGCAGACCTGAAAGAATTTGCCTATAGTGGCGCGCAGGTCGGAGGACGGGAGGCTAAGATGGCGGCGGGGGAGAGACAGCCCCGGGAAACTGTTGAGAGCCTGATACCGCGTGCGCTGGAGACAGAAAAGGGAGCGATGGTGGTGAATGGAGTCTCCCGAGCTGAACTGAAAGCATGGTTTGGGGAGCTGAAGACGGAGTTGGCGGCTGTGAAAGCAGAAGTAGGTGAAGTTTGCAATGAACTACGGGAGGAAGTGAGTGAGCTGAGCAGGCGAACGGAGGTACAGGAACAGCAATTAGAGACTGTACAAAAGCAACAGGGGGAATTGGCACACTCGATGAAAGCATGGGAGGAGTGGAAAGCGCAACTTCAGTATAAGATGGAGGATCTTGAAAACCGCACGCGACGAAATAATTTGTGCATTCGAGGTGTGCCTGAGGACCCTGAATTTATGGACAGTCGGAGGGTAGCTGAAGCCATCTTTCAGGCTATCTTGATGGAGGGAGAGGAGGATATGGTGGGGGCAAAGGTGGCCCTGGATAGAGCACATCGCGCATTGGGTCCCAGTCGGCCTAATCGGCCACGTGACATTGTAGTCTGCTTGCATGATTTTGCCATAAAGGACAAGATAGCCACGAAGATGCGGAGCAAGAGAGAGTTTGTGTGGCAGGGGTATAAGGTGGCCATCTATGCAGACCTGGCGGCAGGGACCCTGCAGAGAAGGCGGGAGATGCAACCTATTACGACGCTGTTGCGGCAGGAGAATGTATGCTATAGATGGCTCTACCCTTTTGGACTTTGTTTTACGGTGGGTACCCGAACTTGGCGGGTGCAAAACTGTACGGAGGCGCAGAAGGCCCTGCGTGAAGCTGGACTGGGCGAACAGCAGCGACGACCAGGAGAGATCTTGGAACAGCGGCCTGATCGGGACTCATTGCTGGCGGGAAAGGAGAGCCTTCCCAGTCCAAAGCAGAATCAGCGGGAGGAGGCAGCCCAGTCGGGGCTGACATGAAGGACTGAGTGGACTCCACTGGATTTTCTTGTTTTGCAATTTGTTGGACTTGTTTGACCCAGTATTTTGGGTTTGTTGCCTTGCGGGTTTTGGTTGTGTTGGGTGGGTGGGGGGTGGTTGGGTGGTGGGGAGGAGGGATGGATGGGCAATGTTGGGTTGAGGTTGGGCTTAATTGGATGGTTGGGTGAGGAGGTGGGGGAGTGGGAGCTGCAGGGGGGGGTGGAGACATTGGGGAGTATTGAAATGGTTGGGGAGGGAGTTTGCGGAGGTGGGGGAGGGGGCTTTAGGGAGGTGAAATGGCTGGAGGGGGAGGGATGGATTGGATGGGGGGGGTTTCTTGGGGGTTGATATATCGTTGTGTGAGTATTGTAGGGGGGGGTGGGAGGCTGGGGGGTTAAGAGTATGGAGGGGTGGGGATGGGGTTGAGCGGGGCTAGTAATGAGCAAGAGGGGGGTGGAGAGCAGCGGAGGAGGGGGTATGTGGGGTGGCCGGGGGGGGGACTGGGTTGATCTGCACTGATGGGCACTACTCTGCGGGAGGCCTCCGGAGGAGGGAGGACGGGGTTAAGGGGGGAAGGGGAGGGGGGTGTAGGGGGGGAGGGAGAGGGGGAGGGGGAGGGGGTCGGGGGTCGGGGTGCGGGGGGGGTAAGGAGGGGGGATCGGAGACTACAGGGGAGACAGGGGCAGGGGGTAGTGGGGGAGCAAAAAATGCGGGTGGTTACCATTAATGCTAAGGGCCTGCGTACTTGGAGGGAGCGTAGATTGGTTGAGAAGGAGGGAGCACGGACTAGGGCGGATTTTGTTTGTGTTCAGGAAACACATCTGAGGGTGGGGCAGGAACGGATGTTAGAGACACGGAGGTACCCTAAGGTGGTGTTGGCGGGGCAGAGGGCCGAATCGCGAAAGGGGGGAGTGGCCATAATGGTGGGAGCTGGGATGCGGGATAAGGTGGTGGGGGAGTACCGGGACAAGAAGGGGCGGTATGTGGGGGTTAAGGTGCAGCTGGAAGGGGAGATGGTGTGGATTTTTAGCGTTTATGGACCGAACGAGGGGCAGGGAGAGTTTTATACCACTATGCGGGCAGATTTGGAGAAGCTGGGGGATTTGCCGATAATTGTTGGGGGGGATTTTAATCTAACGGTGAATCCCCGACTAGACAATGGACAGGGAGCGGGAGGGGGGAAGCGCCGAGAGCGGTCACTCATGTTGACGATGAAAGCCGGCCTCGGGTTGGTAGATGCCTGGCGTTGCCGGAATCCGGGACGGAAACAGTATACCTACTACTCCATGCCACATGGGTGCTATAGTCGAATAGATATGATATGGATAGATAGTGGGTGGATGAGTAAGGTGGCAGAGGTAGAGCAGGGATCGATCACGTGGTCGGATCACGCTCCAGTGAGCATTGAGTTCAACTTGGGGTATAAGGACACGGGCGTGAAGTTCTGGAGGTTGAATGATTCGTTGCTGGACGATCCTGCTGTAGTAGAACGAACGGTAGGGGTTATTAAGGAGTATAAGGGTTTCAATTTGATTGGGGAGGTGGGGCTTGGAATGGTATGGGATGGTATGAAGGCCGTGGTGCGGGGACATTTACTGGGTGAGGCGTCGAGGCAGAGGAAGCTGCAAGGGGAGGAGGAGGAGGAGCGCTTACTAGGGGCTATTAGGACGTTGGAGGGCAGTCATCAATGTGACCTGAATGAGGGGGTCCTCGGCGAGTTGCAGCGATTGCGTGGACGGTTAGGTCAGTTGCGAGCCAGTAAGATGGCCTATGAACTGAATGTACTTAAGCAAGCCATGTTTGAGGGGGGAAATAAGGCAGGGACCCGTTTGGCAAGGAGGTTAAGGGCTAGGGTGGCCCAGTCGACGATAGGCAGTATACGGAATGGGAGAGGACAGCTAGTGTCGGGGAACAATGAGATACGTGCGACATTCCGCGAATATTATCAACAGTTGTACAGCAGTGAAGTGAGAGGTGGAGTAGAGCAAAGCAGGCAATATCTGGAAGGGTGTGACTTGCCCAAGTTAGACCCGGGGGTGGGGGAGGAGTTGGATCGGCTCATTACGGTGGAGGAGGTGGCAGAGGCAATCAAAACCTTGAAGTTGGGGAAGGCACCAGGCTTAGATGGCCTGACCGGGAAATTTTACAAAGTTTTTCAGGGGGTGCTGGAACCGCTGTTGGTGGATGTTTTTAATGGGGTTCTTCAGATGGGAGCAGTCCCAGACACGATGAAGGAGGCGGGGATCACTATTCTCTTGAAGCCTGGTAAGGACCCCATGGTTTGTGGCTCTTATAGACCGATCTCTCTTCTGAATGTGGATGCAAAGCTATTGGCGAAAATATTGGCTATGAGGTTGCAGCGGGTATTACCTTCTCTGGTGCACGTGGACCAGTCAGGTTTTGTGGCAGGGAGACAAGGGGGGGATAACATCAGACGCTTGTGTAACCTCACCTGGGAGGTGGAAAGAACGGGACAGAAGGCGGTGTTTATTTCTGTCGACGCAGAGAAGGCCTTTGATAGGGTGGAGTGGGACTTTTTATTGATGGTCTTGGAAAAGGTGGGGTTGGGGGAGAATTTTATTAAATGGATTCGTGCTTTTTATACAGGGCCTAAAGCTCGCGTACGGGTCAATGGGAGCTATTCTGAAGGGTTTGGGCTAGGGAGGGGGACTCGACAGGAATGTCCGTTGTCGCCCTTGCTCTTTGCGTTAGCTATTGAACCTCTGGCTGACCGGGTCAGGAGAGCGGTGGATGTCAAAGGGGTGCTTATGAATGCTTGGGAGTCAAAGATAGCTTTGTTTGCGGATGACATTATTTATACTCTGCGAGAGCCTTTAATATCTTTGCCGGTGTTAATGAAGGAAATAGAACAGTATAGTAAAGTGTCAGGGTATAAAATCAATGGAAGTAAAACCGAGATTCTGGGGTTTAATTTAGGGGAGCGGTTAGAGTCGAGTCTTAGAAGTAGTTTTCCGTTTCGGTGGGTGAAGGGCGATTATAGGTACTTGGGGATACAGATGGGGGTGGACTGGCGGCGGATTTGGGAGCAGAATTTTGGTGCGCTCATGAAAGCGGTAAGGAGCGACCTGACCCGGTGGCAGACTTTATATTTGACCTGGATTGGGCGCATAGCGGTTATAAAAATGAATGTGCTGCCTCGTTTTCTTTTTCTGTTTGGATCAATCCCGGGTAAGATCCCACGCAGCTACTTGCGCAGAGCACAACGTCTGCTCCTGGATTTTATCTGGGCGGGGGGACGAGCTAGGGTGTCGCAAGCTACTTTATATCGGGATCAGCGGGAGGGAGGAATGGGAGTCCCTTGGCTGGAGAAGTATTACATCGCGGCGCAAGTGAAGGCAGTGGCAAGTTGGCAGGGGGGAGGGGGGGAGACCCCTATCTGGGTGGAATTGGAACAGCTGAGAGGAGAGGGAGTGAGCCTGCAAATGTGGATGTGGGACCCGGGGGGGAGACGGGGGAGAGGGGGTGGGGGGAACCCCTTTAGGGAATACACGCAGCAGCTGTGGGGGAGTGTGAAGGGGACACTATTGAGGGGAAAGCGCTATACTAGAGATACTTTTATCAGGGGGATGGCTGATTTCTATCCTGGGAGGGAGGGGGGGGTGTTTACGGAATGGGGGGCTTTGGGTTTAAAGACCCTGGGACAGCTAATAGATGGCGGAGGGGGGGTTAGGTCGTTTACTGAATTGCAGGAATTATATGGGGTGATGAACAGACACTATTTTGCTTATGTACAACTGGTGTACTACATTCGGAGGAGGGGGGTAGGGACTGATTTGCGAAAAGGGGCTACTCCATTTGAAATGGCAATGAGGAGGGGGGGTGGGAGGAGGGGGTTAATCACGCTATTGTATGCGGAGTTGTGTGATCCGGGGGGGGGAACGTACGAGGGGGAAGAGCAAAGGGGAGTTGGCGTGGGAACAACAACTGGGGGGGGAATGGGGGGAGGAGAGGTGGGATCTGATTTATAACTGGACCAGGCGTCTGGCCCCAGGTCCTTCTTATCTGGAAAATAGTCTCAAAATGAGGCATCAAATGTATTGGACCCCCTGGAAGTTGAAGAGGTTTAGACCTCAGGAATCAGGAGATTGTTGGCGGGGATGTGGGAGGCGGGGGGACTTGTTCCATATAGTGTGGGGTTGTGTAAAGGTTCAATTGATGTGGGGTGCTTTGCAGAGTTGGCTCCAGGATCTGGTAGGGGGGGAAGTGATCCTTACGGCGTCTATGATTTTATTAAACGAAATGCCTGAGGGGGGAGACCGGGAGCTGATACGGTTTGTGGGGTGTTGTGTAGGGGCGGGGCGGGGGGCGATTATGGCCAGGTGGAGATGCGAGGGGGCCCCGACCCTGGGGATGGTACTGCAACGCATTGATCACCTCTGGACTATGAGTGCTATCACTGCTCACCAGAGACATGCAGTGAAGGCCTTTAAGGCAGTTTGGGATAGGTATGAGGCCTGGCGAGAGGGTTGAGGGGGGGGGTTGGGGGAGGGATTAGGTGGGGAGGGGTAGGTTTTATAATTGGAAATTTGTTGATGTATTATTGGGAGTCTATGGGGTTTTGATGTATAATGTTGGTTGAAGTGTGTTTAATTTGTTATTCAATAAAAATTCAAGTTACAAAAAAAATGGCAGCAAAGTGCTAGAGTTACCTTTTCTGGGGGTAGTTTCTCCAAATGGGTTAGCTTTACGCATGAGTCATGAACCTCACTTCTAAGCCTCAGGGTATGTGGAGTATGATCTCAGTCTCATATTTATTGCTAATGCTCAGCATAGTACTTGCATCGTGTCAAAGAGAGCCTCCTGGAATTCGTAAGGTGTAACTTATATAAGTAATTTATAAAGTTATGCTTGGAAATTCTTCTTAACTCTATGGCACCCAACACAATGGGAAATAACTTGGCTTGAATAAGAATTTTCTAGCACACCTTGATACATTATAAATATGAGGGGGAATTGGACGGGAGGCGGAAGCACAGACGGTACTGTAGCACTGGAGGAGAAGGTAACTACAGCACTTTGGCGCCATTATTGCCACCACTGCATGTCCCAGAGAGGGGGGCAGCAGGGGCTGGAGTGGGGGCAGCACTGTGAATGAGGTTTGCCTAAGGCGCCTAATATCCTTGCACCAGCCCTATTCATTAGGGATGGCTGAAGAAGGTAAAAGCTCTTGGGTAAGTATAACATTAAATACCTCTCTAGAAATGGGAAAAAGGGGCAACATCTGGAATGTGATGTGTATTAATGCCTGTAGTATGGGAAGTAAGACACTAGATTTTGAGACTTTTATGGAAGAGGCTGACATTGTTCACAGAGAACCATGACTAGAGTATAATTATACTGGACTATAATGTATACAGGAAGGGGACAAGGTAGGAAGAAAGGGAAAAGAAGTGGCATATGTGAAAAAATATATATATTAAAGCAGTAGAATTTGTAGATCTTAGAGGAAGGAGGAGGCACTATAGGTTAAACTGGAAAGAGGGAATGGAACATCTATTTGAATTAGTGTGATATATTGACCACTTGCACAGGCAGAAAAAATGAAGAGTTTAAAGATGTTCACACTATTGTTATGAAGGGAAACATGCTACTGATAGGTGATTTCAATATGCTGGATGGTGATATGGACATTCCTGTTGCAGTGCCATTTAGAAGTAAGGAGGTACTGGGTTCTCTACAGGGAGAACTATTGCAGCACAGCACCATCTCAGTAGACCATTTGTCTACTTCAGATTCAGAGCATGATCCTGCACACCTATTGCCATCTTCATCTCCAGGCTCTGATATTTTGCAAAGTGGTTTAGGGGAGTTCTTAAATTCAGATTGTATCTTTTTGGAATCTTATATAGGCATGGAATATCCCATGGAAGTACTTTCAGGTCTGTTCCTACAGCCAATGAAAAGCAAATATCCCTATGAAGACATTTCTTACCCAAGATTTGTTCAATACATGGCAAGGGAGGGAACCCTTCCTGTTAACAATAAGAAGAGGAAACATGGGTGGATGTTTTTGGCCTTCTGAAACTCATAGATAACCCTAGAGGCTCCAAAGGCCACTGTCACAGCACCAAGTAATAAATTACTTCAAGACCAACAGTCTCAGATTTTGCAAACTCCACTTACTATACAGCCTATTTCCAAGAGAGTGGATGTTAAATATAAGGTCCAGCTAACGCACGGTTTCAACAAAGATCAGCTGTTGTATGCCTCAGTTGTAGTTAACCAACCTATGAAAACCTGAACAAAAATATGCAAGAAGGAATAAATTTCTTTTGTCGGAACAGCCATGACAAAGGAAGACAGAAGGGAAACTGTCTTCCTGCTGCGGCTGCTCCTTTTTAATACATTTTTTTAGGTGAGTGAAACTTAACACTTAGCTTTTTGATTCTCGATTTACTGAAGTAAAGGAATTCGTGTGTAACAACGTGTCACGTTTCTGGTCCTCGTCTTAACAACCCTGCTTCAGGTTAAGGAACTCCTGTTGTCATCCAACTTCAAGTAAACAGAAAGAAACCATGCATTGTTGTTTAAAGAAATGGCGTCTGACGTCAGTGCTGACGACACAAATTTATGTCCACCTATCATAACCAAGCAATCCCTCACCCACCAATCAGAGAGGGGAAACCCTACAAAGAAGGGAACCCCCCACTCTGAATGGACCTGGTCACAGTCAGTCAAGTCGCAAGAAGTGTAATAGGATGATCATAGTCAAAGGAGGCTGTTCCATTCCAACATCATATTGAGGCTAGGCGGGGAGACTGTATTCAATTTGTATATCCAGCGTTGTTCTAACTTTTGTAGTCGACATATACGATTACCTCCTCTCAGTCCAATGATACAAAATCTAATATGCTCCAACGTAGATGTTCAAAACTCAAAATACAAGAGATCACAGAGAGAGGAAGACAGGCATCTGTATTTGGAAAAACTTAGAGAAGCTAGCAAAGTAGTCAAGAAGGCAAAGATTCAAAAGGAGGAGGAAATAGCCAATGCAATAAAATGGGGGGATAAGACATTTTTCAGATATATTAGTGAGAAGAGGAAGGGCAAAAGTGGTATTGTCAGACTCAAGGGTACAGGGGGGGAATATGTAGAAGCTGATAAGGATAAAGCGGAATTACTTAACAAATATTTTTGTTCTGTGTTCACAGATGAAAAACCAGGAGCAGGACCTCAGAAAACACCCACAAATAAGAACAGAAGCGAGGGACATCTTGAACAATTTTCAGAAGACTGTGTTCGTGAGAAACTAGCTCAACTCAAAGTAGACAAAGCGATGGGACCGGATGGGATACACCCTAGAATACTGAGGGAACTTGGGGACATTCTAGCAACTCCACTGACTGACCTTTTCAATGCCTCGTTGGAGTCGGGAGTGGTGCCAAAGGACTGGAGAGAGGCTCATGTGGTGCCTTTACACAAAAGCGGAAGTAAGGATGTGGTTGAAAACTACAGGCCGGTTAGTTTAACTTCGGTGGTGAGTAAATTATTGGAAACGCTGCTGAAAGAGAAAATAGTGAGGTTTTTGGAGTCCAGCGGATTACAGGATCCGAGGCAACATGGATTCACCAGAGGCAGTTCTTGTCAGACAAATCTGATTGATTTCTTTGACTGGGTGACCAGGGAGTTGGACCGAGGGAGAGCTCTAGATGTGGTGTATTTAGATTTCAGTAAAGCCTTTGACACTGTTCCTCACAGGCGACTTATAAACAAACTGAGCACCCTAGGGATGGACCCTAAAGTTACTGCTTGGGTTAGAAATTGGTTGGGTGGGAGGCGACAAAGAGTACAAGTAAATGGAGCTCACTCTGAGGAGAAGGATGTTACCAGTGGTGTGCCCCAGGGATCTGTCCTTGGTCCGATTCTTTTTAACATCTTTGTTAGTGATATAGCGGAAGGGCTGTCGGGTAAGGTTTGCCTCTTTGCAGATGATACCAAAATCTGCAATAAAGTAGACACCCAGGAAGGTGTAGATAACATGAGGAGGGATCTAGCTAAGCTTGAAGAATGGTCTAGAATTTGGCAGCTGGGATTTAATGTTAAAAAATGTAAGGTCATGCATTTGGGCTGCAGCAATCCAAGGGAGCAATACAGTATAGGAGGTGAAGTACTTTTGTCCACTAAAGAAGAGCGGGACCTAGGCGTAGTTGTGTCCGATGATCTTAAAGTAGCTAAACAGGTAGAAAAGGCGACGGCAAAAGCTAGAAGGATGCTTGGGTGCATACGGAGAGGAATGGCTAGCAGAAAAAAGGAGGTGATAATGCCTCTGTATAAGTCTTTGGTGCGACCTCATTTGGAGTATGGTGTGCAATTCTGGAGACCGCACCTTCAAAAGGATGTGAACAGGATGGAGTCGGTGCAGAGGGTTGCTACTAAGATGATTAGTGGTCTTCATTATAAAGCATATGAGGACAGACTTAAGGATCTTAATATGTACACCTTAGAGGAAAGGCGGGATAGAGGTGATATGATTGAGATGTTTAAATACCTCCGTGGCATAAATGTTCAGGGAGAGAGCCTCTTTCAATTGAAAGCAAGTTCTGCGATGAGGGGACATGGGATGAGGGTGAAGGGAGATAGATTCAGGAGTGATATGCGGAAATATTTCTTTACGGAAAGAGTAGTGGATCCGTGGAATAGTCTCCCAGTGGAGGTGGTAGAGATGAGGACAGTAACTGAATTCAAAAAAGCATGGGACCAACACAGAGGATCTCTAAAGGTAAAAAGTGGACTGTTGTAGTTGTTGTTATGGAAGGACAGACTAGATGGGCCTTGTGGTCTTTTTCTGTCATCATGTTTCTATGTTTCTATGTAAAACTGTGAGTACTGAAAACAATGCTCCACCAACGGAGCAGTGAGTGCTTTTACGTTTAAACGGGAACGGTGTTCAGCCAGATGTATCTTTATAGCACGGGTTGTGCGTCCCACATAGTAAAGATGACAAGGACAGATGATGTAAACCACATAGTCTGACATGTAGTATGGCATTTGGAATAATATGTCCAAGTAGTGTGTGTGTCCAACCATATGTAGTATGGCATTTGGAATAATATGTCCAAGTAGTGTGTGTGTCCAACCAAGATGGTCCTATAAGAGCATTATCACAAAACATACACAAGCCACAGCAAAAGTGCCCTAGGTTTTCATGAAATTAAGGTGGGCGATCAACCGGTGAGGTGGATCTAACAATAAGATCCTTCAAGTTAGCCCCTCTAGAATAAGCCACTCTTAAAACTTTATCACGGAAGCATTCATGTAGGGAGAGAACCTGCCAAAAACAATGCAGAATCTTGACCACTTTTTGAATCCCTCTTGTATAGGGAAGAACTCAGTAATATTCCTCTCTAACTTTTGAGATGCCTGATCCTCAGTTGTTGATAAAAATAGCTATTCGCGTTGTGTAAACCTGGCCCATTTAAAGGCTAAATTTACAATCCTACAAGGATATCCCCTTGAAAGTAGGCGATTCTTAAGATCTTCAGCATGAAACACTCCTCCTCAAAAAAAGCATAGTTACTCACCTGTAACAGGTGATCTCCGGGAACAGCAGGAATTTAGTCTTCACATATGGGTATTGTCGGTACCGACGGAGCCTGCGCGGCAACGCTCCCCAGCGTCCAATAGGAATGCATCTCCAGGAACAAGCAGGAATGAGTCTTCACATATGGGTATCGTCGGTACTGACGGAGCCTGCGCGGCAACGCTCCCCAGAGTCCAGTAAGAAAGCTTTTGGGAGCATCCCACAGCGCCTGCGCGCTGCCTTCCAGCCTTTCCCAACCGCCTCTCTCCAGTTCTTCTTTTCCACGGAGCCAGCAGGTCGTGTTCCTGTCACCGCAGAATAAGTTCTTTATTTTTTTCTTTATTTTTCTGTGTCGCGTCTGCCTTCTTCGATGTCAGACCGGTACCGCCGGTCTTTTCTTTTCTTTCTTAAAAAAACAAAACAAAACTATTCTTTACTTCAACTGTGCATTTTCAGTTTGGGCCTTAGGCCTGAATATTTTTCTCCTCATGGAGAAGCCCGCTTCCGGGTTTAAAAAGTGCACAAAATGTGGCGGTACTATTTCTGTCACCGACACCCATGATTGGTGTCTATGTGGTTTACATTATCATCTGTCCTTGTCATCTTTACTATGTGGGACTCACAACCCGTGCTATAAAGATACGTCTGATGGAACACCATTCCCGTTTAAATGTAAAAACACTCACTGCTCCGTTGGTGAAGCATTGTCTTCAGTACACTCACAGTTTTGAACATCTACTTTGGCGCATATTAGTTTTTGTGCCATTGGACCCGAGAGGAGGTAATCGGATATGTCGACTACAAAAGTTAGAACAACGCTGGATATATAATTCAGTCTCCCCGTCTGGCCTCAATATGATGTTGGAATGGAACAGCCTCCTTTGACTATGATCATCCTATTACACTTCTTGCGACTTGACTGACTGTGACCAGGTCCATTCAGAGTGGGGGGTTCCCTTCTTTGTAGGGTTTCCCCTCTCTGATTGGTGGGTGAGGGACTGCTTGGTTATGATAGGTGGACATAAATTTGTGTTGTCAGCACTGACATCAGACACCATTTCTTTAAACAATGATGGATGGTTTCTTTCTGTTCACTTGAAGTTGGATGACAACGGGAGTTCCTTAACCTGAAGCAGGGTTTTTAAGACGAGGACCAGAAACGTGACACGTTACATGTGAATTCCTTTACGTCAGTAGATCGAGAATCAAAAAGCTAAGTGTTAAGTTTCACTCACCTAAAAAATGTATTAAAAAGGAGCTGCCGCAGCGTGAAGACAGTTTCTCTTCTGTCTACTTTTGTCACGGCTACTCCGACAAAAGAAATTTATTCCTTCTTGCATATTTTTGTTCAGGTTTTCATAGGTTGGTTGATTGATTTATTCCTGGCATTTATTTGGCTCGGTTGTAGTTAAAGCAGCCATTAAGAAAACAAATAATGTAGAGTTTTCTAGTACTTTCCCTAACAAAGATCTATGGCTCTTGGACCATCTGAATAAGAAGGTGTTCCAGGGGGCCATGCTATTGGCATGCAGTTCATTTCATCAGCTTTATATAGTACAATATGTGCGTTCTTTCTAAGTATTATAGTTATCTTTTCAATATCTACCTGCAACCGCTCTGCTCCATCATAAAATCACACAACATCAACATCAACTTTGCACATCTACACAGACACCATCATATTCTATGGGCCCTTCACCACCAAGCAACCTACAAACACACAGCTTCTCCAATGCTTTGCCAACGTCTCCAAATGGCTCACTGACAACAACCTCACCATCAACTACAAAAAGACTGAAGCCTTATGCATAACAAAAGATGACACCTTCACACCCCCAGCCCATCTCACGCTAAACGGCACCCAAATAAAAGTACAACACCAAATAAAATACCTTGGCGTCATTCTAGGCCAAACTCTCTCTCTCAAACCACAAATAGACAAAACTGCCAAAGTGATCTACTACAGAGCCAGAGCACTACAACACTTTTGCCCCATCCTGGAGCTGCAAGACTTCCACTCAGTGCTACAAGGCATTATTCTTCCCCACCTCAACTTCTATAACTCTATCTACCAAGGCCTACCTCTCACCGCACTCCTTCCTCTATGCACAACCCTCCACACAACAGCCCACATCATACAAGGAGTGCAAAATACCATCACATTATACCCATCCTGAAACAGCTCCACTAGTTCCCCCTGGAAAGCTGCATCAAATACAAAACCCTCCTTCTCATGCACAAAGCCATCTACAATCAAGATACATCCCACGGGGACCGATGCAGGGGAGTAACCAATATGGCGGATGTGAGCGTGGTCGGGTGAGCTGCCTTCCTGAGTGTTGCTAATCTGTCAAGCCGCTGCCGTTGAAATGGGATGGAGGAAGCGAAAACAAGCCGCCCTACCTCCGGGCGAGAAAACTTCAAGCTTGGCCGGCCAGCGAACGCTCGGGGAGTGTGGTTTTGACCCACGCGTTGGAGCAGCGTCTTTGGCTGGGGCAGTGGAAGGAGTTTCGCCCCAGAGCGTCTCAGGTGTCTCGCTGTCTTCGGTTGAGCGTACACCCCCGCCTCGGCCAGGAAATTTGGTCTCAGCTGCTGCTCTGTCCTCGGTTTTGGTTTTGGCGAGTACACCAATTTCAGAGGGAGATGGAGGTGCTTTGGCTGAGCTAGATCCTCCACTTGAGGAAAAGGGCCAGAGTCGGTGGTTTCAGCAGTACGATCTGTGTCTGGACCCTCAGTGGTGAAGGAAGAATTTCCTGACTTTCCCATTATGGTGAGACCCGCGGCATTTACTTTGCAAACGCTATGGGAAGGATTGGCGACCTTGAATGACTCTATGAATAGAGTTTGTGGAACTTTTAAAAAAAGACATTAATGTGGTAAGAGACTCTTGTGGGCTCCTTACTAAGGCTAATGAGGTACAATGCAGTAGACTAGCCAGCTTGGCAAGGGAGATGGGGGAGGTTCGGGATTTGGTAAATGCCCAAATAAAGGATAATAATGTCTCTGGTAGAAACTTGGAATACCTAGAGAACCAGGTTCGGAGATGTAACCTCTGTTCTCCAGGACCAAGCAGGAAGTCAGTCCTCACATATGGGTGACGTCGGCGCCGATGGAGCCCTCACGGAGCAATTTCCCTAGCTTTCAAAGAAAGCCTTTGGGAATTGCAGCGCGCATGCGCGGTCCCCTTCCCACCCAAGGGTGCCATCTTGCTCAGTCTTCTTTTTTCCGCGGAGCCCTACAGACGTTGTTTGTGATCGCCACTGAAAAATTTGATTTTCTTTAATATTCTTTTCTCGGTTCGACACCGGATCCTTTTCCCACGCGGGCCTGATACGCCGGTATCGAGTCCGTTCTTTATTTCTTTGGTTTTTGTCCTTCGTGACTAGCGTTCGCACCATTTTTTCTTTTTTCACTGGCAGCCCTGTCTTTTGACCTCGCAGGGGCCCTTTTTCCCCCGATGGCTGCCAGCGGGTTTAAAAAGTGTGATCGCTATAAGAAGCTTATGTCTCTTACCGACACACACGACTGCTGCCTCCGCTGCCTCGGACCCGATCATGACCCGATGATCTGTGGTCCGTGTGGCAAAATGTCCTCAAAAGCGTTGAGGAGTCGGCAGCATCAAAAAGAAAGAATCTTCTCTGACTCTGCGTCAGGCCGGGCCCAGACCTCGTCAGAGGCTTCGACATCCTGGGACTCTGGTCCTGAGCATCGTCGGAGTTCCTCTGAGTGGGGGTCTCCTGCCCGGGAATATCATAGGAAGAAAAAACCCGCGAGGGCGGCATCGGTGGACGCTCCTGGTTCCTCGAGGGCCAGGTCGCATAGCCCCGATAGCCGTCCCGGGTCCTCGGAGTCAGAGAGGCCTTCAAAACATCCTCGTCTTGAGATGGAGTCTCCTGGACACGTGAGTACTGTAGTCCTCGTGGACTCGCCTCCAAAGAAGCCGACATCGGGCCCGATGCCGTCAGGACCCGAGTCGGGGGCTGCTGGGTCTCCTGAGCTCGGACTCAGGTTGACGGCCTTGGAGAGCAGTTTCGCTGCCTTCATGGACCAGCAGCGGGCATTGATAGCTGGCCTTGCCGGTGCATCTGCCCCGACCACCGGGACGTCGACGTCCAAGTCGACCCCGGAGACCGAGCCGATCCTCTAATCCATGCGAGCTCGAGTCAATCCTCGGTCATGGTCTCCCTCGGCCTCCCGTTCGGGACCGAGGTCGTAGACGCCGGCCTTGGTGTTAGGGCGGAGGGCATCGGTGCCCGCCCGACCGGAGCCGCTCGATTCCTCCTCCGAGGAGTCGGGCTGGGAGACGGAGGACGAAGAGTCACCCGGTACTTTTCGGACTTGGTGCGTCCAATCGGACTCGCCTGAGTCCGAACCTCGGAGACGGTCCCCACCGGAGGAAACCCGGTTCTCGGACTTCATGCGGGATATGGCCAAGGCCTTGGCCTTCCCCACGGATCCTGAGGAGGAGCCTCGAGCCAAAGAGCTCGATGCCCTCCAGTATGACTCTCCCCCGACGGAGGCCTTTACTGTACCGGTTCCTCCGATGCTGGAGCGACTTCTCTTCCGCATGTGGGAGAGCCTGGCGTCGGCGCCGGTGTTAAGCAAGCGGGTCGATTCCATTTATCGAGTCCGCAAGAGCCCCGGGTTCCAAAAGGCACAACTACCGCACCATTCCATGGTGGTGGAATCGGCCATGCATCGACTCAAGAGTCAAAAGATGCACTCCTCGGTGCCTCCCGGCTGGGAGGCCTGAAACCTGGATGCCCTCGGTAGGAAGTGCTTCCAGGGCTCTATGCTTGCTTGTCGAGTCCAGACCTACCAGTTCTACATGGGCATGTATCTCCGAGACCTGGCAAAGGAGATTGCCGGGTTCTCTGCTGGTCTCTCCAAGGAACCTTTGCAGAGGTTCCAGACCTTGTCCACTGGTATTCGAGAGTGCTCGAAGTTTATTTCTCGAGCAGCCTATGATGGCTTCGAAGCATTGGCTCGGGTAGCCGGAGCCGGCATCGGTGCCAGCCGACAGGCTTGGCTTAAGTCATCCAACCTCGAGCCATGGGTACAGGACAAGTTGGTCGATGTCCCCTGCAGAGGTGAAAACCTATTTGGCAAGTCCATGGCTGAAAAGGCTGCACAGATCGAGACTGAGACTCTGACCAGGACTCGGCTGTCCAGAAAAACCTCTGCCCCTTCTCAGAAGAAGAAGGACTCGGGGGAAAAAAGCCCTTTTACCCGAGGAAGGCGCTGTCTATAAACACTACCCTCATTTTCAGGCCTCAGCAGCTCCCCAACAAGGTCAGCAGGCCAAGGGACGGGGTAATGGGTCCCGTAGGCAGCAGGCCCCCAAGCCCACAACACCGGCCCCTGCTCAGCAGGGTGGGGGGTTTTGACTCCATCAGCATAGCCTCTTCCCCTCCGCTGGTTCCTCTCAGCACAGGAGGCCGGCTGGTCCACTTTGCCCACAGGTGGTCAGCCATCACATCAGATACCTGGGTGCTTCATATAGTTCAAAAAGGCTATCTTCTACACTTTCACCAGGTACCTCCCTCCTATTTTCCAGGGGAGCCTCCAAGACTCCCTCTGCACAGGGACTTACTCCTTCAGGAGTTAGCAAGTCTTCTTCAGGAACAGGCTGTGGAACCGGTGCCCCACCACCTGAGAGGTCACGGCTTTTATTCCAGATACTTTCCGGTACCAAAAAGAACAGGAGGCCTCAGACCCATCCTGGACTTGCGAAACCTCAACAAGTTCCTGGAAAGGGAAAAGTTCTAGTTGCTTACCCTTGGAATCCTGCTGCCCTACCTCCAGCAGGGAGACTGGCTATGCTCCTTAGATCTAAAGGATGTGTATACTCACATCCTTATTCATCCAGACCACAGACAATATCTCAGGTTTGTTGTGGGAGGAAATCATTACCAGTACAGAGTACTGCCCTTTGGCCTATCCTCCGCCCCCAGGGTGTTCACCAAATGCCTAGCAGTGGTGGCGGCCTATCTAAGACTTCAAGGCCTTTTGGTGTTTCCATACCTGGACTGGCTCATCAGAGCCCAGTCTTCCCAGGAAGCCACTCAGGCCACTCAGGCCACTCATCGCACTGTGACTCTACTCCAGCACTTGGGATTTGTCATAAACTTCGCAAAGTCCACTTTGCTCCCCTCTCAAAATCTTGAATTCATAGGCGCCAGGTTGGACACTCTTCAGGCGCGGGCCTTCCTGCCTCTGGACAAGGGCCCACAGGCTCATGGATCTCGCCAGCCACTTTCACAGCAATTCCCTGGTCTCTGCCAGGCAATTTCTGAGACTGCTCGGCCATATGGCTTCCACGGTCCATGTAACCCCCAATGCCCGCCTGAACATGCGACCTGCTCAGTGGTGCCTTCACACTCAATGGCATCAGGCCACAGGAAGCCTGGCGGACTCAGTACAGATATCCGACCTGCTGGTCTCTTCTCTGTGGTGGTGGCTTCATCTGCCAAACCTAGTGCTGGGAGTGGATTTTTAATCTCCTCTGCCTTCTCAGGTACTGACATCCGATGCTTCTCTCCTGGGTTGGGGAGCACATTGCCAAGGGACATGTACTCAAGGTCTCTGGACTCCTTGGGAGTCTGCTCAGCAGATCAACTTCCTGGAGCTCAGAGCCATCCGCCTAGCTCTGAGAGCCTTCTCCCACCTCACTTCTCACCAGTCTGTGCTGGTCCAGACGGACAATCAAGTTGCAATGTTCTACGTGAACAAACAAGGAGGCACAGGCTCCTTCCTTCTCTGTCAGGAGGCACAAAAACTGTGCTCTTGGGCCGTCGGCCACGGCATCCTCCTCAAAGCTGTCTATCTCCCAGGTCAGGAAAATTACCTGGCAGACAAGCTGAGCAGGATCCTCCAACCACACGAGTGGAGATTGGATCCGTTGGTGGTTCAACGGATCTTTCTCAAGTGGGGCCTCCGCACCATGGATCTGTTTGCCAGTCCTCTGAACCGGCAACTTCCCAGATTCTGCTCTCGACAACCGCATCCTCTCAGAGTAGCGGCGGATGCTTTTCTGATTCCATGGTCCACGGGCCTCTTGTATGCCTTTCCTCCCATGCCACTAGTGTCTCGGACGCTCTTCAAGGTTCTCAGGGACGGAGCCTCGATGATCCTGGTGGCTCCCCGGTGGCTGAGACAACCCTGGTTCCTGCTTCTGCTGCAGCTGGCGGTGGACACTCCTCTTCCTCTTGGGTTTCAACCCGATCTCCTGTCACAGGATCAGGGGACTCTCCTACACCCCAACCTCCGGTCCCTTCATCTGATGGCCTGGCTGCTGAAAGGGTAGTTCTTGCTCCCCTCCTGCTGCCTCGGGAGGTGGAAGAGGTCGTCTTGGCCTCCAGGCGGCCATCCACCCGGAAGTCCTACGCTCTTAAGTGGCGTCGCTTCTCCGTGTGGTGTGCTCAGCAGTGTGAGGATCCTTTCTCCTGCTTGGTGGCAGTGGTCTTGCAATATTTGCTTTACCTCTCCAACCTTGGCCTTAAGTCCAACTCTGTCAGGGTCCACCTCAGTGCTCTCTCTGCGCATCACGCTCCGGTGGACGGCAGGCCTCTTTCCAACCATCCTTTGGTAGCTCGTTTTCTCCGAGGTCTCCTTCTCCTTAAGCCTCCTTTGCGCCCACCAGCCCCAGAGTGGGATCTGACTGTGGTCTTACAGCGGATTACCTGTCTGCCCTTTGAACGAATGGCTACCTGCCCTCTTCGTTTTCTCTCCTGGAAAACATTGTTTTTGGTAGCCCTTACCTCTGCTAGGCGCGTTAGTGAACTGCAGGCCCTAGTGTCTGATCCTCCCTACACTAGGTTCTACAGAAATCGGGTAGTCTTACGGACTCACACTAAGTTTCTTCCAAAAGTGGTTTCTCCTTTTCATCTCAACCAGGAGGTGGTTCTTCCGACCTTCTTTCCCAGGCCGCATGCCAGCCGGGCTGAAATGGTCCTGCATACCCTGGACTGTAGGAGGGCCTTGTCCTTCTACCTTGACCGTACACGAGAGCATCGGAGGGCTGTTCAGCTCTTCGTTTCTTTTGACCCCAATAAGTTGGGGCTCCCTGTCTCCAAACGTACTTTGTCCATATGGGTTACTGACTGTATCGCTTGGGCTTATGGGGCGGCCGGCCTCTCGTTGGAGGGTCGAGTCACGGCTCATCGTGTTAGGGCGAAGGCTGCATCAGTGGCTCATCTCCGCTCTGTTCCGTTGGCAGACATCTGCCGGGCCGCTACTTGGTCTTCAAGCCAGACTTTTGCGGCCCATTACTGCCTGGAGAGGGAGTCCCGCAGGGACAGTGCTTTCGGACAGGCAGGCCTCCATAATCTCTTTGAGGTTTAGGCAACTCCTACCCTCTGGCCCTGGTGTTGGGCTACCGGTCGGGGGCGTTTTCAGAGATGATTCCTTCCTTCTGTGCTACTGAGCTAGAGGGAGCTCATTTTTCCACTTGAGGTCTCCGGTAGCCTTAAGCTGGGGAGTCCCATATGTGAGGACTGACTTCCTGCTTGGTCCTGGAGAAAGAGTAGTTACTCACCTGTAACAGGTGTTCTCCAGGAGCAGCAGGAATCAGTCCTCACAACCCTCCCTCCTCCCCTTGGAGTTGCAGTCCTATCATTTCGTTTTTGCTAATTTTTTTGCTGTCTTTTAGCTATGTCATCAGACTGAGCAAGATGGCACCCTTGGGCGGGAAGGGGACCGCACATGCGCGCTGCAATTCCCAAAGGCTTTCTTTGAAAGCTGGGGAAATTGCTCCGTGAGGGCTCCGTCGGCGCCGACATCACCCATATGTGAGGACTGATTCCTGCTGCTCCTGGAGAACACCTGTTACATGTGAGTAACTACTCTTTTTCTTTGTTTTCCTCGGTCACCAGTGCTATCAGCGGTTGAAATGGTTCGAAAATATTTTGGGGAGGTATTGAAAATCCCGCCGGAGCAGTTCCCTCCTATGACCAGGGCTGTGTATCTATCCCTGGGTGGTAGGGGTGGAACAGTTGCTCCCCCTCTCCCACAGCCTGGGCTAGAGGATCTTGCGTGTCTCCTTGAGAGTTCTATGAAGAGTGTAATGGAGAGAGCCACCCTGCTTGTTACATTTGCTTTAGAAACGGATAAAGTGTTTATTCTTAGAATGTTTTTTCGAAATGCTAATGAAGCTTTTTTGGGGTCTAGGGTGAGAGTATTTCCTGATCTTTCATGAATTACGCAGCTGCGGAGGAGGGAGTTTTTGGCTCTTCGCTCTAGGGTTTTGTCCCTGGGCGCTTCCTTCCAACTTAAATTTCCTGTTAAATGTTTTGTTAATTATAAGCAAAAGATGTATTTGTTTTTTGACCCCAAGCAGCTGCTGGCTTTTCTGGAGACTAGGGAGGGGAGTAATATTGAGGTGGTTCTTTCTTCTCATACAGCTGACGTGTAAGTCTCCCTTCCGCCCTTAATGTATATTTTGTGTTAAAGCTAGGATTTCTTGGCGGTATATGAATTACCTAGTACTCCCCTATTTCCTATGTCTTTTTTGGGATCTAAATAAGATGGAGATATGATTTGCTATGTGACTTATTTCCTGGATAATTGTATTGGAAGAATTCCATTTATTTCTGTCATTCATGGTATGATATCTGAATGTTAATTTGATAATTGATAAAAAAAAAAAAAAAAAAAAGATACATCCCACCTTCACATGCTACTCCACGAATTCAAACCCAGCAGAGCAACAAGACCATCCACGAACAACACACTAATCATTCCCCACACAAGAACAAAGAATAGCCACCAAACCTGTACCCATTCCTTTGAACTCTATGCACCTTCCATATGGAACATACTCCCGACCCAATTAAAATCCACAGTGGACCTCCCCACCTTCCGGAAATGACTAAAGACACACCTCTTTATAGAACACTTTGGCCCCTCTGCATAACCCTCTCTCCCCTCAGAAACATAGGTCCCCAGCAAATGAAACAATGCCTCATGTAAATAAGTTAAAATCCTACAACAAAATTGCCCACATACCGTAATAAACAGGGACACATAATAATGTAGATATCAAATGATATTTGACAATTAGTCTCACCTAAGCCAAGGTATATGGTCAAGTCCAAAAGACTTCTTCACGTTAGTATTGCCCAAAAGTATTGCTTAAGTACTTTGGGCAATATTTTATGCTCTTCGAGTCTTAGCCCATCATCTTCAAGACACCTCAGTCTTAATTTAGACTGACAACCAAGTTGCTATGTTTTATGTCAACAATCAAAGTATGGTATTCCTGCACCTTGGCCAGGAAGCAGCAAAGATTTGGAATTTTGCCATTGCCAATCACATCCAAATGCAGGCAGCTTATTTCCTTGGCATTCAAAATCAGATAGCCGATAGGGTCAGTAGTGTTCTTGACCACACAGCTGGTGCTTGTATCAGAAAGTTTTGCAGAATATCTTTTGGATTTGGGGGACCTCTTAAATAGATCTCTTTACTGGCAATGAAAATGCAAAGCTACCACTCTTGTGCAATACTCCCATCCTCAGATTGGCTAGCGAGGGATGCCCTAGAAATCAGATGGTCTTGCTTATCCCCACATCCTACTCATAGTGAAGATGTTGCCAAAGTTTCAAAAGAGATCCAGCACCATGATCCTTTTAGCACCATACTGACCCTGTTGAATGTGTTTCTCTGCTAAAATAGCTCACAGGTCTATCTCCATGCAGGCTACCGTTGTTTCTCTTGTTAATCACTCCAGTCTGTTATGATGCAAAATGATGGCTGCTTTCTCCATCCCAATCTCAGATTGTTAGCGCTCACAGAGTGGAAATTGAGCATCACTTAGTCTCCACTTTTAAGATTGTAAATGCTTATTCAGAATATGGTAGTTGCTGCAAGAAAAGTATCTCCCAGCGAAATACACGTTTTAAGTGTTTTATGAATTGCCTCAACTCCATTTGTTCACCTAACACTATTTTGCACCTCTTATATCTCTATCATCTGGGACTACAAACATCTGCCATCAGATTACGTCTCAGCACACTTTCTCAGCTTATCACCCCCTGATTGATAGGCTTCCAGCTTCTCAATGTTCTATCATTTTTTGTTTTTTTGAAAGGGCTTCTGTATGTCAAATCACCATTGCAGAACCCTTTTCTGTTATGGCATCTCAATGTCATCTCTTCGGTTATGAAACGGCCATTTGAGCCAAAGGAGTCTGCTTCATTTCAACGTAGATTGTAGATCAATTGTTTACGCTATCAGAATATAGAAAGACTAGGGGACATGCAATGAAGCTACAGGATAAACTATTTAAGACAAATAAGAGAAAATATTTTTTCACTCAACGTGTAATCAAACTCTGGAATTTGTTACCAGAGGATGTAGTAAAGGCTATTAGTGTAAATGGGTTTAAAAAAGGTTTGGACAAGTTCCTGGAGGAAAGGTCCATAAACCATTATTAAAAAGGGACCCAGGATATCAATGCTTGACCCAATACAAGCATTGTGGAACCTTTGTCTTTTGGGGAAACTGCTAGGTACGTATGACCTAGATTGGCCACTGTTGGAAACAGAATACTGGGCTTGATGGACCTTGGTCTGACCCAGTATGGCATATCTTATGTTCTTATATGTTCGTAACATATCATCTGGAAAATACTCTTGCTAGCAACCGTTACCTCAGCTAGAAGAATAAGTGAACTTCAAGCTTTAGTTACATATGAACCGTATACTCAGTTTTATCTTAGAATGTTAAAGTTAGAATGTAAAATGTTATAATGTAAAAAGTTCTAAAATCTGTTTTATGTAACACGTTAGTTATCTGTAAACCGCCCCTGATCTCTGGAAGGGGCGGTGTAGAAAATTGTAATAAATAAAATAAATCTTTACAGGATGGTTCTTCAAATTCATCCCAAGCTTTTACCCAAAAGAATTTAATCTATCAAAAAGTCTGCACAGCTGTGTCTCCTTTGACCCCAACAGAACCGATATTCCAGTCATTAAACAAACACTAGCAAATTGGCTAGCATCCTGCATCCAGTCTGTTATGAACAAACATGTGCTCCTTTAACGACTGAAGTGAAATCTGAACAGATTAGGGCCACTGCAGCTATGATGGCTTTCCCTGAAGTCAGTTCTGTAAAGCAGCAACCTTGTCTTTGTTTCTTATCTTTAGCTTGTACTACTGCTTAGACCTTTATGCAGAAAGAGAGTGCGTTTGGTCAAGTTGTCCTGGCGAATTTCAACTCTGATTGCAATTGTGTGGTATTGCAACTCTTGTACCTTTTTGATGAGTGGGCTGCACATGACAAATGGACAGTACATAGAGAAGAGCAGTCCTGAGCTTGGGCATCACTCGTGTGCCTGCTTCAGTCCTACTTGTTAACAGAAAAATCATGTCTAACAGGAGTTTTCCAAAGACAACAGGATTGATTAGGCGCAGTCATTCCCACCTCTCTGAGTGTTGCATTAATTATTGAGGTATTTGAACTAACTGAGGAGACTGCTGCTTGTGGGGTGGGCTGCACATTCTCAGAACTTTACACTAAGTTCTGAGCTCTGGAAGAACTGTTTCATCCCAGCAGAGTCGGCCCAACTAGTCTTGAGTCTTGAAGGACTAGAAAAGGGGACTGTTACTTCTGAAGAGAGATCTGCAATTGTGAGCATATACGTCTGGGAATTTTGTGAAAGGAATTCTTTGTATTAAAGCTAATTAATCTGTGAACCCACTGTTTTTTGTTAAATCAGTCAGGGCCTAGTAGCAGCAGTTTAAGTTTAAATTTAAAACTCAGAAGATAACTTTCTGGTTACATTTCATATCCAGCAGAGAGCTTGTAGTTTAAATTTAATAGTCACTCAGGGCCTAGTTTCAGCAAAGTACTTTTAGTTTAAATATAAAACACAGAAGAGAGCTTTCTGGTTAAATTTAGAACCCAGCAGAGAACTTGTAGTTTAACTTTCATAATAAGTTAGAGCCTAGCAGCAGCAAAGAGCTATAATTTAAATCAAATCAGAATATAGCTTACCTCAGCAGCACAGGACAGGGTACTGTATAGCAGCCCTCTTTTAATAAGTGTTATTTCCCTCCCCAAAACCCACCCATCCCTGGAATAATCATAGCTTTATAGGTACTTACACATCTTAACAGACAGGAGGTGCTCTCAGGTGAAGCTCGTTACCCAAATCAGTCATACACTAAGGATCTGAGATTAATTAAGCTTCAGGTGAACAAGGTATATTAAACGTATTAGGTACAGTTTTATTAGTATAAATTTCCATAGCAACCCTTACTAAGTAAAGAACTTAAAGATCTAAACACAAGCTTAAAACTAAGATGCAGACAGCAGTCCAGAAGCGAGATGGGGGCTTTCCAGTCTTTTGCATTGAGTGTCACATGTATGATTTTCTCCCAGTCGGTGAGAGGTCTTACGTGTGCACTAGGTGCAAGGAGCTCTTTGCTCTCAGGGAACGAGTCCGTTCTCTAGAGGCTACAGTAGCAGACTTGGAAAACATAAGAAAGACAGAGAGGTACATAGACGAGACCTACAGGGATATAGTCCTGAAGTCCCACCTCCAGTCTGGCAGCATCCCTGTTGCCATGGAGGAGAGCGGTCACGTGAGAGGAGAGCATCACCGTGGTGTGGTAGGAAGTGATCCTGTAACTAGGACCTGTCCTCCAGGTGATGTAAAACCCTCTCGCACCGAGGAAGTTTCTCCAGGGCCATGTGCCCATGAGGGAAGGGTTAGGACAGCCGTTATAGTTGGAGATTCGATCATTAGGCATGTAGATAACTGGGTGGCTGGTGGATGTGAGGATCGCCTGGTAACATGCCTGCCTGGTGCGAAGGTAACGTACCTCATGCGCCACCTAGATAAGGTCTTAGATTGTGCTGGGGAGGAGTCTGCTGTCTTGGTGCATGTCGGTACCAATGACATAAGAAAATGTGGTGTGGAGGTTCTGGAGGCTAAATTTAGGCTTTTAGGGAGGAGGTTGAAATCCAGAACTTCCAGGGTAGCGTTCTCCGAAATGCTTCCCGTTCCACACACAGGACCCAAAAGGCAGGCAGAGCTCCAGAGTCTCAATGTGTGGATGAGACAGTGGTGCAGAGATGAGGGTTTTGGATTTGTTAGGAACTGGGGAACATTCTGGGGAAAGGAGGGGCTCTTCCAAAGGGATGGGCTTCACCTTAACCGGGATGGAACCAGGCTGCTGGCATTAACCTTTAAAAAGGAGATAAAGCAGCTTTTAAACTAGATAATAGGGGAAAGCCGACAGTCGCCCAAGAGCGGATGGTTCGGAAGAATGTATCCTTGAAGGATACTACCAAAAGCAGAGAGGTTCCAAAAAAGAGTAAAGTAGCCCAAATGCCCTCGAGTATGGAGCAGAGAGAGCTTAAAGATCCCAAATTACCCATGTCTACCAATAGCCAAATTAATATGAATAAAATACAGTCTCTAAAATGCTTGTATGCAAATGCTAGAAGTCTAAAAAATAAGATGGGAGAGTTAGAATATATAGCACTAAACGAGAGGTTACATATGATTGGAATATCAGAGACATGGTTGAAGGAGGACAACCAGTGGGACACTGTGATACCTGGGTACAAACTATATCGTAATGATAGAGCTGATTAAATTGGTGGAGGGGTTGCTCTCTATGTTAGAGAGGGCATTGAGTCAGAAAGGATTAAAGTTTTGCAGGAAACAAAATCTGCTGTAGAATCTATATGGATTGAAATTCCATGTAAAAGGGGGAAGGCGATGGCAGTGGGGGTGTACTATCGACTGCCTGGCCAGAATGACCAAATGGATGATGAAATGTTCAAAGAAATCAAGGAAGCTAACAAAAGTTACAGCGCAGTAATAACAATGGGTGATTTCAACTACCCCGGTATCGACTGGGTCAGTGTCACGTCAGGACATGCTAGGGAGATAAAGTTCCTAGATGAAATAAATGACTGCTTCTTGGAGCAGCTGATTCATGAACTGACCAGAGGGGAAGCCATATTAGACCTAGTCCTTAGTGGAACACCAGATCTAGTGCAAGAGATAAGGGTGTTGGGGCCACTTGGCAATAGTGATCATAGCATGATCGCATTTGATGTAATTAGTGGAGGAGGGATGGTAAGGAAATCCACAGTGTACTGCCTTTTAACTTTCGAAAGGGAGACTATGATAAAATGAGGAAAATAGTTAAGAAAAACTAAAAGGAGCAGTTGCAAAGGTTAAAGACTTACATCAAGCTTGGGTGTTGTTGAAAAATACTATCTTGGAAGCCCAGACTAGCTGTATTCCACGCTTTAAGAAAAGTGGAAGGAAGTCCAAAAAACTGCCAGCATGGTTTAAAGGTGAGGTCAGAGAGGCTGTTGCCAAAAAAGCATCTTTCAGAAAATGGAAAAAAGAGCCAAACGATGAAACCTGGAAACAGCACAAGCACTGGCAAGTCAAATTCAAGGCATTGATAAGGCAGGCAAAGGTAGAATTTAAGAAGAAACTTGCTGCGGAAGCAAAAATGTAAAATAAAGACTTTTTCAAGAACATTCGTAGCAAAAACCTTTTGAGAGTCAGTTGGCCCATTAGATGATAGAGGGGTTAAAGGGGCACTAAGCCGACAAGGAGATAGCGGAGAGACTGAATGAATTCTTTTCTTCGGTCTTCACTGAGGAAGATTTATTTATTTATGCATTTTTTATACCGCCTCTTCCAGAGATCAGAAGCGGTTTACAGAGAACTTTTCAAAAAAATTAACAAGTAAACATTACATGGAACATTACATTAAACAATGTTAAACTATGTGCAACTAGAACAGATACATGAAAACCGAAATTTTTACATATCTACATAATTAAGTATTCATCAATGGTTGGGTTGTCATGATTTGTAGGGGTCGATTTAAGTGAGTATGTTCATACCGGATTATGGAGGTTGAGAGGCTATAGATAAGTTGTAAGCAGTGTTGGAGTAGTATTGAGTGAACAAATGTGTTTTTAGGTCCTTTCGGAATTTTTGAATATCTTTCATTTCTCTTAATTGATCTGGAAGGTTATTCCATAGGATTGGTGCTACAAAAGAGAAGGCACTGTTGCTTGTTGTATTTTTGGTTTTCTTTATAATGTCAGGTACTGAGATGGTATTTAGATTCCTTCTTCGTCGTGTTCTATTGTCAGCGGGGCCATGGATTAGAGTGGATAGATAGGATGGGGCAATATTATTAATTAGTTTGAAGGTGGTTATTAATATTTTATATTGAATCCTGCTGGAGATGGGTAGCCAGTGAAGGGAGTAGAGAATCGGGGTAATGTGGTCTGAAAGTTTAGCTTTAGTAATTATTCTTGCAGTAACATTTTGGGCCATTTGAAGTATTTTTAAATTCTTTTTTGTTATACCATGAAGTATTCCATTACAAAAGTCGAAGTGTGGGGTTATTAAGGCTTGTGTAATAGTTCTGAAATCATCATATTCTAAGAAAGGCCTCAGCTGTTGAATGGAACGAAGCTTGTAATATATTGTTCTTGTTATTTTCTTGATGTGATTTGTATAGCTAAGAGTCTTGTCTAAGGTGACTCCAAGGTATTTAATTTCTTCTTTCACTGGAAGGGTAAAATTTAGAAGTTTGATGTCTGTTGGTGGAGAGAAATTTGTATTTCTTGTTGTAAAGAGAACTTCAGTTTTTTTAAAGTTGATGGTCAGATTGTTTAGTCTAAGCCACTTATCGGTTTCTATAGGGCAGTTTGTTATTTTATCATAGTTGAGATTATGTAGGTTAATTGCGGAGAATAACATAATATCATCCGCATATATGTGAAAATTGATCTTATGTTTTCAGAATATGGAGCATATTGGTTGTAGATAGAGATTAAATAGGAGGGCTGATAGAGCAGATCCCTGTGGCATTCCTTGTTCTTGAGGAAATGGAGGTGATTGGGTTTGATTTGTTTGTACATATTGTGATCGGTCAGATATGTAAGATTTAAACCAGTCTAGTGTAGTTTTCTTTAAACCTATCTGGATGAGTCTTGATATGAGTATGTGATGGTTTACACTGTCAAATGCAGCGGATATATCAAGGAATACCAGAATGAATGCTTGTTTTGTGTTGTCAAGGCCCTTGATGAGGGTATCAGTTAGAGCTAGGAGTAAAGTTTCTACGCCATGGAAAGGACGGAACCCGTATTGGTGTTCATCAAGGGGAGCTGAGGTGTCTATATAATCTTGGAGTTGAAGTTGAACTGCTTTTTTCGATGATTTTGGTTATAAATGGAATACTAGCAATCGGGCGATATGATGATGGGTCTTTTCCATTAAGGGTTTTGTTCTTTAATATTGGGCGGATGGCAGAGAGTTTGAGCTCTTTAGGTAGTACACCTTGCTGAAGGGAGTGATTTACTATGTTTAGAATAAAGGGGGCAAGTTCTTGTTCTGTTGTTTTAATCCATGAAACTGGGCATGGATCAAGCAAAGAGGTAGTCGTATTGATTGATGATATTATATTAAGTAATTGCTTTTTATCAATAAGTTGGAAAGAGTTCCAATCCCTGTTATTGTTTAATACGTATGGGGGATCAGGTATTGGTATTGGAGTTAATTTAAGTTTGTTAGCAAAATAGTTAGCTAGGTCATTTATGTTGATAGGGTCCTGTTGACAATTATCAGTAGGTGTTTTAGCTAAAGATTTTACAATATCAAACAGTTCTCTTGGGTGGTTTAAAGCTTTAGTTAGGATGGTAGTGGGATATTGTTTTTTGGCATTGTTAGTTGCTGATCTATAGGAATTAAGAGTTGTAAAGTATAAATCTTGGAGTTCTGGGGTTTTTCTTGTACGCCATTTATGTTCTATTTTTCGGAGGTATTTTTTGAATGATGCTAGTTCCTGTGTGTACCATTTTTCTGATACTCTTTTCTGGAGCCTTTTAGGTTTAGTATATATAGGTACTGAAGCAGTTTTTATAACAGAGTTCCAATTAGCAATGGCTATGTCTAGGTTGTTAGTGTCTTTAGCAAGCTGAGGTATAATTGAATCAAGAAAGTCTTCCGATAAAAATTGGCGAAATCTAGGTCCTTGATATGTTTTTGATTGTTGAAATGAGGAGGTGGAAGAGATAGGGATGTCAAATTGAATCATGAAATGGTCAGACCATGGAATTTGGGTTATGGTAGGAGTAAACTGGTGTCTTTTGGTCATATGTTCAGGAAGGAAAACTAAATCAAGAGTGTTTCCTGTTATGGGTAGATTGTCTAATTATTTGATTAAAACCTATGTCTTTCATTGATTCAAGGAAGGTTGAGGTATGATTGTTATTAGAGGCTGCTAAGTTAAAATCTCCCAGAATGATGTGAGGCTTGCTTGTGGAGGCTTTACATGCCATTTCCAAAATGGTTGTTATGTTTTGCGCATCTGGTGTTGGGGGTCTGTAGCATAGGCAGATAGCTAAGTTTTTATTCTCTATTTTCAAGATCTCTCTGTTTTCTTTATTATCACAGATGGTAGTGGAGCAGTTTGATTTTGCTAATATTAATACTCCACCTCCTTTTTTTTTATCTCGATTGCAATTGTATAGAGAGTATCCATTTGTTTTTAATTGATTTAATAAGACTGTGTCAGTGTTGGTTAGCCATGTTTCAGTTAGACACAGATAGTCTGGTTTCTCATCAGTGATGAGATCTGTAATTAATGGGATTTTATTCCTAATAGATCTTACATTGATAAGAATAATTTTTAAGTTTTGAGTGTGTGTTAGTTCTTTGAGTTCATTTTCATGTTTTACTTTTATGTGGATTAATCTTCTAGTATGCGTTTCCGGGTATCGTGGTGGCAGTGTCTTATATGAATAAGAGGATTTATTGTAATTATTAAGGTGTTTTTGTATATGGTGATATGGTATATTGTGTATGTGAGCCATTCCAACTTGATCAAGGGGTGGGTATGGCCATTGAAGACATATACTGGAGGAGAGTAGTAAACACATAGCAATACATAGAGCATATAGGAATTGCATGGTAATGTATATAGGTTCCATTGTGGGATAAGCTAGGACTCCTTTCTGATTATACAATGTGATAAGATAATATAAGAAAATACTAATATTTGAACTTATAGCAGATTGGTGTTTGGTTTTGAAGCCTATTCTACTTTGCACAACAATTCAGTCAATTTAATCAGTTACTTTGTAACAGTTATGTTGAGGTTATAGCATTGTATTGGCTAATTTGTTACTGCAGAATCATCTACTTTGAATCAGTACTTGAAGAAACTATCTTACCACAATTGTTTTGTTTCAGTTAATTTGTAACAGATATCTTGTTAATCAAGCTGCTGCAAATAATAGTTAAACTTATGATGGTGGTTATTGTGAAATTGTCTACAGTTTATCACATTGTTTGTTTGATTTCAGATTAACTTAGTCTCTGTTGCGGTGTTTGCAGATATACTTGATTTTCTTTTTCAATGCAGGTGTTACTTCAATTGGTATTAACTGTTATTCGCGTCCTTTTTTGTTGTTGTCTTTTAGTGGTATCGATGCAATATTCGTTGCTGAGTTTTCAGCTTCTTCGGGGATATATTTCTATAGACTCTGGTTCTGTTGGTGTCGTTTTTTTCATAGATTGGCCTTAGCCTAAGGGCCGTGCCAAAGGGCCCTCTGGCGAGGCCCTCAGGCGCGGGCCCGCCTGGTGCGGGTGCGCCCGAATAGCGCTGCCTTTTAAAACTCTCGGAGAGCCCCGATTGGGCAGTCCCTCTTGTCGGCGATGCACGTGTTGCTCCTGGATGCTCGATCCCCTTCAGGGAGAGCTGCTGAGCTCGGGAGAGTGGAGGAAGGCAAGAGAGGATGATGCGCCCGATAGCGCTGCCTTTTAAAACTCTCGGAGAGCCCCGATTGGGCAGTCCCTCTTGTCGGCGATGCACGTGTTGCTCCTGGATGCTCGATCCCCTTCAGGGAGAGCTGCTGAGCTCGGGAGAGTGGAGGAAGGCAAGAGAGGATGATGCGCCCGATAGCGCTGCCTTTTAAAACTCTCGGAGAGCCCCGATTGGGCAGTCCCTCTTGTCGGCGATGCACGTGTTGCTCCTGGATGCTCGATCCCCTTCAGGGAGAGCTGCTGTGCTCGGGAGAGTGGAGGAAGGCAAGAGAGATGGCAAGAGTGAGAGATGGAGAGTGGAGGAAGGCAAGATGTAGGGATGTTACCCATGACTGAAGTGGTATTTAAAGGTGCGGAAGAATTGAAGGAAATATCGATACACCAGGAAGATGTATTACAACTATTAGATAAACTGAAGAGTAGCAAATCACCTGGGCCGGATGGTATACATCCAAGGGTGGTGAAAGAACTGAAATATGAGATTGCAGACCTGCTATTAGTAATCTGTGAACTATCATTAAAATCATCTCTAATACCTGAAGATTGGAGGATTGCCAGTGTAACACCAATTTTTAAAAAGGGTTCCATGGGTGATCCGGGAAACTACAGACCGGTGAGCCTCACGTCAGTACGGGAAAAATGGTAGAAACCATCATAAAGAATAAAATTACTCAGCATATAGATAGTCATGGCCTAATGGGAGACAGCCAACATGGCTTTAGACAGGGAAGATCTTGCCTTACTAATCTGTTATGTTTTTTTGAAGGTGTGAATAAACAGGTGGACAAAGGTGAATCGGTTGATATAGTGTATCTGGACTTTCAGAAAGCCTTTGACAAGGTCCCTCATCAGAGACCATTGGGAAAACTAAAGAGTCATGGGATAGGAGGCAGTGTACTATTGTGGATCAGGAACTGGTTAAAGGATAGAAAGCAGAGGGTAGGTCTAAATGGCCAATTTTCCCAATGGAGAAAGGTGAATAGTGGTGTACCCCAGGGATCTGTGCTGGGTCCGCTGCTTTTTGACATATTCATAAATGACCTGGAAGGTGAAATAACGAGTGAGGTTATCAAATTTGCAGATGACACAAAACTATTTAAAGTTGTTAAAACCCAAGAGGATTGTGGAAAATTGCAAGAGGATCTTGATAAATTGGAAGACTGGGCATCAAAATGGCAGATGAAATTTAATGTGGACAAGTGCAAGGTTATGCACCTAGTGAAGAACAACCCAAACTATGTTTACACGATGCAAGGTTCCACATTAGCAATCACCACCCAGGAAAAAGATTTAGGCGTCATTGTGGATACCATGTTAAAACCCTCGGCCCAGAGTGCAGCGGCGGCCTAGAGAGCAAATAGAATGCTAGGTATCATAAGGAAAGGAATGGAAAATAAAACAAAAGATATTATAATGCCTCTATATCGTATCATGGTGTGACCACACCTTGAGTATTGTGTGCAATTCTGGTCGCCGTATCTTAAAAAGGATATAGCGTTATTAGAAAAGGTTCAGAGAAGAGCCACCAAAATGGTAAAGGGGATGGAAGGATACTCCTATGGAGAAAGGCTAAAAAGATTAGGGCTCTTTAACCTGGAAAAGAGACGGCTGAGGGGAGATATGATAGAAGTCTATAAATTAATGAACGGAGTGGAACGGGTAAACGTAGATCGATTGTTTGCGTTATCAGACTATAGAAAGACTAGGGGACATGCAATGAAGCTACAGGATAAACTATTTAAGACTAATAAAAGAAAATATTTTTTCACTCAACGTGTAATCAAACTCTGGAATTTGGTACCAGAGGATGTAGTAAATGCTGTTAGTGTAACTGGGTTTAAAAAAGGTTTGTACAAGTTCCTGGAGGAAAGGTCCATAAACCATTATTAAGAAGGAACCCAGGATATCACTGCTTGACCCAGTACAAGCATTGTGGAACCTGTGTCTTTTGGGGAAACTGATAGGTACCTATGACCTAGATTGGTCACTGTTGGAAACAGGATACTGGGCTTGATGGACCTTAGTCTGACCCAGTATGGCATATCTTATGTTATGTTCTTAACTACTAAGCAAGCTTGATGATTGCCTAGAGTGGCAACTTTGGTGGGTGACAGAGCAGGGAATTGTAAGCTGAACAATGGATTTTGACAGCGGGGGGGGGGGGGGTAGGTAAAGTTTGTTTGCCTGCCTAGGGATCCAACACCTTGAACCAACTCAAGCCAGCCCTGCATCCCAGCAAAATTCAGTGGTGTCACCCACTTGTGTGCCTAATCAGTCCCTCCTGTCTATGGCAAACTTTTGTTACTAGTGAGCAGCAGTGCATTCTTCTTTGGGCACTTCATATTTAAGGTAGAAAAGCAATAAAAGCCTCTTAAATCCTAAAATTCCTTCCAATAAACCAAGCAACTAAAATAACACAATAAACTACTAGTTAAGCAATATATAGAATAGAATAGAAACAAAACATGACAGCAGAAAAAGACCACATGGCCTATCTAGTCTTCCCTTCTATACCAATTACAGTAGTCCCCTTTTTCCCCTTAGAGATCTTCTGTCCCATGCTTTCTTGAATTCAGATACTGTCTTTGTCTGTACTACCTCCACTGGGAGACTATTCCACGCATCAATCACTCTTTCCGTGAAGAAATATTTCCGAGCCACTCTTTCAGTGAAGAAATATTTCTGCATATTACTCATGAATCTATCCCCTTTCATCTTCATCTTATGTCCACTCGTAGCAGAGCTTGCTTTCTCTTGTGCATTTAAGCCACAGAGGAATTTATACATCTCTATCATATCTCCTCTATCCTGTCTTTTTTCTAACTTATACATATTAAGATCTTTAAGTATGTGCTCATATAATATGTATATATGTTATACCAATAATACGTCGGTCTGGTCTTTATTTTTTGTTAATTTTTATTATTCAATTCTGTCTCAGTCTGTTGGCCAAGTGCCCTCAGCTGAGGTTTCTCCAGGTGGTGAAGCAGAAGATGATGATGATGGAATGAATGATATGAATCAAGAAGTAATGTCATTGATTTGGAGTGAGGACTTACGAGTCCAGGAGGTGCGCAGGCTCCTTCAGAGTGCCCATCCTGTGCGTGTTAATGTGGTACAGATGCCAGAAGTGAGTGACCATGAATACATAGAAGAAAAAGAAAATAGGTAACTTGCATGTATTCATATGTGTGTCTGACTGACTTTTCTTAAGTACTTTGGTTTTAAGGAATAATCTAATCCTTAGTCTCCCTATTTTGCCATAAAATTGATGACTCTAGTTCTCCAAATAGCACTCTAAAAAAATCCATGCCTTCCAAACTGTTTAGCATAATTGTATTATGCATGTGTATTTCTGAACCCATTTTAGTTAGGATGGTATGGGCAGTAAAGTTTCATTTTCTGCATACTTTCAGCTACAGTGTTATGTTTTAACCTGTAATTTATTCTGTAGGCACCAACTCAAGTACTGAATGCTGCTGTTGTACATCTGGTTGGGGGGGGGGGGGGGTACTCCATAATAAAATCAAGTTGGGAGTGAGAGTCCCCTCTAATCATGAATGCCAAGAGAGGCCCCCAGTGTTAACATAAGAATTGCCACACTGGGTCAGATCAAAGGTCTGCCAAGTCCAGCATCCTGTTTCTAACAGTGGCCAATCCAGGTCACAAGTACCTACATATTCCAACAGTGACCAATCCAGATCCCATGTACCTGGCTTATCCCAAAAGTAACACAAAAAAAACAGATGATGGAAAAGTAATTACTTGTAAAAATATAAGACAGCTTCAAAAAACATTTCACATAATCACAATAAATAATATAGAGTGAAAATGGGATATCAAAATTAAACCTCGACAGCCAATCATTCACATTTTAAAAGACCTAAGAGGTGAAATCTAAACATATACCTCATATAATAGCTTAAATTATTTTTGTAACTTTTATCAGCAGTTCTATATGTTTAAACACTAGTGTTAATTGCCCTTATCTGAATCATGTGTACACTAGTCAAACAAAGCTGCCAAAAATCTTCAAATACTGGTATTATGGCAAAAAATTGCCTTTCTTAAGGGGGTCACATTTTTATATTGCTGATTCTTAAGGAACACACAAAAATTAATTTTGAAAGGAAATATAAAAAGGAAGAGCCAAACAAAGGTCAAGAACGAGAGACTTGTTGCACAGCACATACAAATAGTAACTGCCTGTGGCAAGAATGCCAGCACATGAGTTTATCAAAAGCATGGACCAATACTACTTAACATTTATATAGCACGTTGCAAGGCATGCACAGTGCTGTATATATGCACATAAGAGAAAGTGAGCAGAGTTCCAAGAAGGGGTGTAGGGAGAAAAAGTAATGAAGAGCTGTAGAATGAATGCACTTGAAGGTCAATAGGAGAAGTTTGAATTGGATGTGGCAATCGCTAGGGAGGCAATGAAAAGACTTAAGAAAAAGGGTTATGTGACGCTAGTGGAAGATTAGCGGTGCAGCTGAGTTTTGAATAGATAGAAGGTGAGAAAGATGAGTCAGTGGGAGACCAGTGAGAAGCAGGTTGCAATGGTCTAAGAGGGAGGTGACTAGAGAGTGGATTAGGGTCTTGTTAGTGTGTTAAGAAAGAAGCTATGAATGAATTTTTCTGATATTATAGAGAAATGACAGGTTTTAGCTATCTGTTGGATGTGCATAGAGGAGTCAAAGATGACTCTAGGGTTGCAAACTGAGGAAATAGGAGGCTAATAGTCTATCCACAGAAAGGTGAAAGGGGAAAAAGTGGGTTTAGGAGGAAAGATAAGGAACTCTGTCTTGGCCATGTTCAGTTTTAGATAGCGGCGGGACACCCAGGCAGCAACGTCAGACAAGTGGGCTGAGATGCGGAGAGATTTCTGGTGTAGAAAGGTAAATCTGAGAACATTCAGCATAAAGATAGTATTGAAAGTCATGAGAGGAAATCTGGGCACCAAGGGCATGAGTATAGAGAGAGAAAAGAAGAGATCACAAGCAATGTTCCCTCTAATTTTCTGTAGGCTGTGTGCGCATAATATATAAGCTGTGTGCAGCTTTTGAAGGAAGGTTAAATTTTTGTGTGCCACATAACGACACTCGGAGTTATATACTTTAAAATTTGACTACACGTCAGAATACAGTATGTACACCACATTGTTTTTAATCAAATTAAATGAAAATAGACGATTACTAAATGAAGCGGGAAATTTCTAGTAATTACAATCATAACTTTTAAATTTTAAGATGTCTGTGTTGTTTTCTATCAGAATCAGAGCCGTAATTTTTGTGCGCTCTGTTGTAAAGTATGTGCGCTCGCTCTGCGAGGTGTGTGCGCTCGCACACGCGCACAGCTTAGAGGGAACAGTGATCACAAGACAGAACCCTGTGGTATACTGACTGAAAGTGGGATAGCAGTGGTGAAAGATCCACCAGAAGATACATAAGTGTGATGGGAGAGATCACAAGAAAACTAGGAAAGAGCAGAGCCCCTAAAGCCAAGAATGTCAAAAAGCAGCAAATAGGTCTAGAAGGATGAGTATCAAGTAATGGTCCTTGGATTTGGCCAGGAACAGGTCACTTGAGACTTTGGCAATGGCCGTTTCTATAGACTGTAGAGGACAAAAGCCAGGTTGCAGTGAATCTATAATGGCTTGAGAAGAAAGAAAATCAAGACAGTGGCAGTGAATTGCACATTGGAGTAGTTAGTTTGAATATGAAAAGGGAGGAGGGAGATGGGCTGATAGTTGGAAGGGCAGGTAGGATCTTGTGAAGGAGGAGAGCTGTGACCACAATATGTTTGAAGGCTGCAGGAACCGGAAAGTGAAAGGTTGAGGATGTGACTAGAAGGAAGGGATGAAAGTGGGAGAGTTAGAGCTTAGTAGATGGGAAGAAATGGGATTAGAGGAGCAGGTAGTGAGTTTGGAGGAGATGATGTGCAATTTCCTCTTTTATGACTTTAGAATAAAAAAATGACAGAGGCTGAGTGAAAGACCTGAAAGTAAAGAAGGGAAGGGGGAGATGGAAAATGGAGCAAGCCATATGGAGAGCTCATCTAATCTTGTGAATCTTATGTAAGTAGTCAGCCAGAGTTTGAGCAGAAAGTGAAGGAGGGGTTCGGGGCAGAGGCACTTTGACACGTGTGTGACATAGAGATGGTGAGGGTCAGAGGCAAGGTTGTTTGTCAGATTGAAATAGTACTCTTGCTTGGTGAGTGCTGAGGCAGACTGGAAGGAGGTTAGCATGAATTTGAAATGTAGGAAATCAGCATGCGTATGGGACAAGAAAAGTGCCAGTATGGCTCGCCCACAAGTTAATCAAAAAAGCTCACTCATGGGCCAATCAAGGCTCCCCATGTTACAAAAAAAAAAAAAAGTGAAAATCAAAAATACTGAAAAATCAGCCATTCAGGCTGATAGTCTGTAAACAAAAGAGCCAACTTTGCTCAAGTTATAGTAGTGTCTGATCAAAATCACTGCCATGAGATGACTGTTGCGGATATTCAGTCTAGAAAGCCAGTCACTAGATAAATCAAATCTTCAGATCATGTGATGAAGGCAGCCTAAACAGATGCCTTCGTGTCGAGCTCTGTCCTTCGCCCCACAAAACTGCTAAAAAGACTGCTTGACTGCTTATCTGACAGAAATTTATGGCATCGATCACCTCTGCACCCCCACGCACCGCAGCTGACCCTAATAGGAGGTGCTCCTTATGCAAACCCTCTGCAATGCCGCTGAAGGCGGCCCAGATGCCCAAAGACCTCAAGGGAGACAAGATGGCAGCCGAACACAGAGGCCCATCTTTCTGTTGAACCAGGGAATAGAGCAGGTAATGGCCACTATAATGCGCTTTGGTGCCTTTTCTGGTCTAAAAATCAATTGGAGAAAGTCGGAAGCCATGGAGGCTTCTCAAATCTGTAGATGTTGGGGGAGGTCTAATTTCTCACTGGCTTGGGCAGACAATTTTCTTAAATACTTGGGGATATATGTGTGCACTGACCCAAGAAAAGTCTATAATAGGAATGTCCAGGACAAGGTGGGGGGGATGAAAGATCTCTGTGAGCGCTTGCGAGAACTCACCCTATCCCTCAGGGTGGCACTGGTTAAAATGGTGGTGTTCCTTAGCGTCCCTCTAGTCCAGTCCCGGAACCATAGAGTTGTGAACCTCCACCAGCAGCTTTGGAGACTGAACATCTTCATCTCTTTGATCATCCAGCTATATGCAGCCCCAAGGACCGCCCACACATCAGTATCTCAGTCTCCAAGCAGCTTGGAAGTCAGAGCCCAGAACTGGGCTCCTTAGGAACAAATAAGCAGAGCTTTAGTGTTTTATTATTTTCTAGATTTAGGTGCTGGGCTGCTGCTGTGGAGGAAATCTTTGACTGTGTCCCTTCTGTCTTTCTCTAATCTGTTTTTTTCTCTCTGTCTCTCTCTGTCAGTCTCCCCATAGGTCAAACAAGCAGGGGAGCTGCACAGGACACAGGTCTCCTTTCTACCGAACCCCCTTGGTGGGTGAGGAGAAGGTTGAAGACAATTACAGGCAGCAATTGAATACAGCAGTAGGCTCTGAGGGTCCCCTGACTGATTTAGGGGTTCCCCAAGCTGCCCTGAGCGGTTATTACTCTGTTATTGACTCTGATAACTGCTACTCAGAGCTTGTGACAGGCACGCTGGACAGCACTCTCAGTGTTTTGACCCCCCCTCCACTCCTGTGTGTGGGTGAGTAGAGTTTGAAGCTTTTTCTTTCTAAAGGCAGTGGTGGAGGCCTTGGGGTGGCCTGGAATCAGCTCTGGGGAGTGTTTAAAACCTTTTGGGTATTTTTTCTGGTCCTTTTTTTGGCGGGATCGGGTCCGGCGGCCATTTTGGATTTTTTTCAAAGTTGTTTTTCTTCGTGTTTTTTTTAGGGATAGGAGCTTCGTTTTTGCATTTCTTGGTCAGATATCAGCTAATTGACTCCAGCTCTATCTAATCCTGCAATGTGGAGTGTTTTTGAGCACTTTTAAAATCACGATTTTTTTTCTGCTCTGTTTGCTTCAGCAAGGTGTTCCTGCTTTGCTGGCAAAGGGCTGTGTGCATAGCCATGCCTCCTAGTCCTCGGTGTCTGGTCTGTGGCATTCGTAGAAGTAGTAATTTGGAAGCCCGAGTCTGTGCCACTTGTTCTGCTGTGGGTGCTGGCATGGAGGATCCTCTGGAGGGCTCCAGTGCAGATCTCCCACCTGTATCTACAGAAGGGACATCAGAGCAGGCAGAGACGGTCCTTGGTCCGGGGATTTCTGCGGTGCCGGAGCGCCTGTTGGCGGGGGGCATCCAGGAGGGATCCCTGGGAGTTCCACCCACCTTTTTCTCTCTCATGCAGGAGGCTCTGGCTCTCTTGCAGCCGGCGGGGGGAGGCTCGGTCCTGCCCCGCCGTGGGCTAAAGCGTCCACTTTCAGTGGAGGGAGACACTGGTCCACAAAAGAGCCGGCCCCCCGAGTGTTGCGGATTCTGCGCCTCCTGGGGACGAGTTCCACGAGGGGCTGGGGGAGGCTCTCGAGCTGGAGTCTGCGGAGGATTTAGAAGACGGCGAGTTGTTGGACGACGAGCAGAGTAGTAGAATAGTGCGTGTATTTCGTAAAGAGGAACTTCCGGCACTGATTGCCGAAACCCTCAAGGTATTGAACATACCCGTGGAAGATGCCACTGTGGAGGACAAGTTGGAGGATCCCTTGATGCAGGCGGTGCGCACTTCCCACAGAGTCTTCCGCTCCATAGGGTTTTTAAAGCTATGATCCAGGAGGAGTGGAACAGTCCAGAGTCCGCTTTGCGCGGGGCTAGACTGTTGCCTAAGTTGTATCCTCTGTCGGAGGCTGATAGAGAGCTCTTTCGTTCGCCGAAGGTGGACGCGGCAGTTTCCGCGGTTACTAAACGGACTACTATCCCGGTGGAAGGTGCTGCGGCGTTGAAGGACCCGCAGGATCGGAAAGTTGATTGCTTGTTGAGACAGGCGTTTGATGTTGCTGCCCTGTCAATGCAGGCGGCGGTGGCCGGGGCCTGGGTGGCGCACGGCTGCCTCCGTTGGTCTCAACAGTTCCAGGGGCCCCAGTCGGCGGAACAAGAGGCCGCGGCGTCCAGATTGGAGTCGGGTACCGCTTATTTGGCGGATATCCACTATGACCTCATTAGGGGGTTAGCTAACGGCATGGCGTCGGTGGTAGCGGCGCGTCGTTCTCTTTGGTTACGCAATTGGGCGGCTGATGGCTCTTCTAAAGCTCGCCTTAGTAAGCTGCCATTTAAGGGCAGGCAGTTATTTGGAGAGGACTTGGATAGGTTGGTAAAAGATCTCGGGGATTCTAAGGGGGGTCGGCTTCCGGAGGATAAGCCCAAGCAGGGGAAGCCGACCTTCACCTTCCGGGGGTCTCAGCAGTCCTTTCGGAGGTTTCGTGCCTCCCGCTTTGGTCAGTCCCAGCGTTCCAGATATCTGGGGCGCGGACAGAGTTTCCGCGGATTTCGGGGGGGCAGGTAGAGGTTTTGGCTCCTTCCAGGCGCAGGTCCCCAAAAAGTCGCAATGAAGCGAGGCCGGCTCCGGTGGCGGTGATTCCCGTAGGGGGCAGACTGCGGGATTTCTACCCTGCCTGGGCCGCTATCACATCCGATCGGTGGGTGTTAGAAGTGATACGAGAGGGATATGCGCTCGAGCTACATCGACCGGTGCTCAATTCCTTCGTTATGTCCCCGTGCAGCGCTCCCTGGAAACGACGAGTCGTATCCGATACACTTTCCCGGCTGCTTCGGCTCTGGGCGGTCGCCCCCGTGCCGGAGGGGCAGTTAGGGTCCGGTCGATACTCCATCTACTTCGTCGTGCCGAAAAAGGAGGGCACCTTTCGACCAATCCTGGATTTAAAGAGTGAATCGGTGCCTCCGCGTGTCGCATTTTCGCATGGAAACGCTGCGCTTGGTCATAGTGGCGGTCCGCGAGGGGGAATTCCTAACGTTCCTAGACCTTACGGAGGCCTATTTGCACATTCCCATTCGCCGGGAACATCAAAGATTTCTGCGGTTTGCGCTGCCGATGGGCCATTTTCAGTTTCAAGCCATGCCCTTCGGCCTAGCGACGGCGCCACGGGTCTTCACGAAGATCATGGTGGTGGTAGCGGCGTTCCTGCGGAAGGAGGGTGTCCTCGTGCATCCCTATCTCGACGACTGGTTGATCCGGGCGAAGTCGAGGGAGGAGAGTCTCCGGGCGACGGCGTGGGTCGTACAGGTTTTGCAATCGTTAGGTTGGGTGGTCAATCGGGCGAAGAGCAGCCTTCTTCCCTCGCAGAACTTGGAGTATTTGGGGGCGCATTTCGAGACCGGCAACGGGAAGGTTTTCCTCCCAGTGCACAGAGCGCGGGCCCTGAGGCGGCTGGTGGAGCAGTTTCTAGCGAGACGGGCGTCCTCGGCTTGGCAATACCTTCAGCTTCTCGGCACGATGGCGTCGACCATCGAGGTAGTTCCGTGGGCAAGGGCGCACATGCGGCCTCTGCAGCGAGCGCTGCTGCGTCGATGGTGTCATCAGTCCGACTCGCTAGCTCGTCAGTTAGTTTGCCCCATGGAGGTTCGGCGCAGCCTTCGCTGGTGCTTGCGTCGGCGTTCTCTGGCGAACGGTATGCCCTTGGAGTCTCCCGTCTGGCGTCTGCTGATGACGGATGCCAGTTTGAGAGGCTGGGGGGCTCATTGCAAGGGCCAGATTGCTCAGGGCCAGTGGTCCTCGCGGGAGAGCCGGTGGTCCATCAACCGACTGGAAATGAGAGCCGTGTGGTTGGCTCTGACAGCGTTTCAGCCTTGGCTGCAGGGAGCGGCGGTCAGGGTGCTATCCGACAATGCCTCCACGGTAGCCTACATAAATAGCCAGGGAGGCACAGGCAGCGCGGCGTTGGAAGTGAAGGCAGATCTGCTTCTGGATTGGGCAGAGCGGCATCTTCAGTGTCTGTTGGTCCAGCATATCGCGGGGGTTCACAATGTGGAGGCGGACTTTCTGAGTCGTCGCAGGGTAGACCCCGGAGAGTGGTCTCTACATCTCGAGGTATTTGCGTTGCTGGTCCGTCGTTGGGGTCTGCCGATAATGGACCTCATGGCGACCTTCGAGTCCGCGCAGGTCGAAAGGTTCTTCAGCAGGCGTCGGGAACGTATGTCGGAAAGCCTCGATGCATTGGCACAAAGGTGGCCAAGGTACGGGCTGCTCTATGTCTTTCCTCCGTGGGCTCTGCTGGGTCGCATTGTACAGTGGATCGAGTGGCATCCGGGTCCCGTGGTTCTGATTGCCCCGGACTGGCCTCGTCGGCCTTGGTATGCGGATCTGGTGCGGTTGAGTGTGGCCGATCCGTGGCTCCTTCCTCCTCGGCCGGATCTCCTTCTGCAGGGGCCGCTGCAGATGCCTCAGGTGGCTCGATTCTCGCTTACGGCATGGCTATTGAGAGGGCGCGAATGAGAGCCAAAGGTTATTCTCCGGAAGTCATTGCTACCTTGTTGCGGGCGTGGCGTCGGTCTACGTCGCTAGCGTATGTCCGGGTCTGGCGTATTTTTGAGAGCTGGTGTGCGGCTCGCGAGTTGCGGCCTTTGCGGACCTCCGTTCCTTAGATCTTCTCCTCCTTGCAAGCAGGGGTGGACAAGGGCCTGGCGGCCAGTTAGTTGAGGGTACAACTTGCAGCTCTTGCGTGTTTTCGAGGCAAGGTTCAGGGCCAGTTATTTGGGTCCCATGCGGACGTGAAGCGCTTCTTGCGAGCGGTGTTGCTTATGCGTCCTCCGTGCAGGGCTTTAGTGCCCTCGTGGGACTTGAATTTGGTGTTGAGGTCTCTAGTGGCTTCGCCGTTTGAACCCTTGGCGCAAGCTTCGTTGAAGGACTTGACGTTGAAAACGGTGTTTCTGGTAGCGATCTTGTCAGCTCGCAGGATCTCGGAGTTGCAGGCTCTTTCGTGTAGGGAACCCTATCTGTCTTTCTCTGCCGACAAGGTGGTATTGCGACCGGTTCCCGCGTTTTTGAGGTGGTGTCTCTCCCGGTGTTTGCCAAGGAACGGGGCAAGCATGCGGATAACTCCTTGCACGCGTTAGATGTCCGTCGAGCTCTTCGGTATTTGAGGGAAACGGCGGCCTTCCGTAAGTCCGATCGCCTATTTGTCGCATTTGGTGGTCCACGCAAGGGGGAAGCGGCGTCTAAGTCTTCCATTTCCCGCTGGTTGAAAGAGGCGATTTCGTCGGCATACCTTTTACATGGCAGGATGGTTCCTGCCGGGCTTCGGGCTCACTCGACTAGGGCGCAGGCGGCGTCTTGGGCAGAAGTTAGCTTGGTACCGGCGGTGGATATTTGTCGGGCGGCGACGTGGTCGTCCTTGCACACCTTTGCTAAGCACTATCGTCTGCATGTGCAGGCGGCGTCGGATGCGCGGTTTGGGTCTCGGGTGCTTCAGGCTGGACTAGCGAGGCCCTCCCGTTGAGATTTACTGCTCTGTTACATTCTCTATGGTTCCGGGACTGGACTAGAGGGACGCTAAGGAAGAGTAAATTAGACTTACCTGCTAATTGTTGTTCCTTGCGGAACTCTAGTCCAGTCCCGGATCCCTCCCTGTCTATCTGTTCTCGCTGCCAGCCAAGAAGGTACATTCATTATAGGAGTCTGCCAGGGTTTTTGTTCTCTATACTTTCGGTCAGAGCTCCTCTGCTTGCAGCACGCCTTAGTTTCCTTTCGGGGTCAAATCTTGGGGGTGAGCGGTGGCGTCTCTTGTTGCATGCGTTTTGCACAAGGGTCTCCACGGCCGTTCTGGTCCGCCTTCCCGTAGGCGGGAGGTTGTTCTTACGCGATTGGAAAAAAAAAAAATTTTTGCTAGTAGTGGGAACTTTAGGGTCAGGATCCTTTTTTCCACTGTGTTGTTATATCTACTTATTTGTTGCTCTGCTTAGTATGCTTTGTCAATAGGTATTGATGTGTGGGGCGGTCCTTGGGGCTGCATATAGCTGGATGATCAAAGAGATGAAGATGTTCAGTCTCCAAAGCTGCTGGTGGAGGTTCACAACTCTATGGTTCCGGGACTGGACTAGAGTTCCGCAAGGAACAACAATTAGCAGGTAAGTCTAATTTACTCTTACCTTGTCTTCTGTACCCGCTGCAAATGATACCCTTTTAGGTTAAGAGGAGGGAAGAACACCTTCATAGTATGTTGTGGGCCTTTTTGTGGCAGGGGAAACGAGCACGAATTAGCTATGTTTAAACTTGTGGTAGACAGAGACAGCAGGGGAATAGTGCTGCCTGACCTGTGTATACAACGTGGCGGCACTCATGAAGTGGGAGTATGAGCTACACACCAGAAGGGAGGGGGAGGTATGCGCCCCAGGGTTTCTTTGATGCCAGCTGCCAGCTCTTCAAGCAGTTTAGCCTGCTGCACGTCATAGAAACATAGAAACATGATGACAGAAAAACACCACATGACCTATCTAGTCTGTCCTTCCATATCAACAACTACAGCAGTCCACTTTTTACCTTTAGAGATCCTCTGTGTTGGTCCCATGCTTTTTTGAATTCAGTTACTGTCCTAATCTCTACCACCTCCACTGGGAGACTATTCCATGGATCCACTACTCTTTCCGTAAAGAAATATTTCCGCATATCACTCCTGAATCTATCTCCCTTCACCCTCATCCCATGTCCCCAAGTAGCAGAACTTGCTTTCAATTAAAAGAGGCTCTCTCCCTGAACATTTATGCCACGGAGGTATTTAAACATCTCAGTCATATCACCTCTATCACGCCTTTCCTCTAAGGTGTACATATTAAGATCCTTAAGTCTGTCCTCATATGCTTTATAATGAAGCCCACTAATCATTTTAGTAGCCACCCTCTGCACCGACTCCATCTTGTTCACATCCTTTTGAAGGTGTGGTCTCCAGAATTGCACACTATACTCCAAATGAGGTCGCACCAAAGACTTATGCAGAGGCATTATCACCTCCTTTTTTCTGCTAGCCTTTCCTCTCCGTATGCACCCAAGCATCCTTCTAGCTTTGCCGTCGCCTTTTCTAGCTGTTTAGCTACTTGATCATCAGACACAACCACGCCTAGGTCCCGCTCTTCTTTAATGGACAAAAGTACTTCACCTCCTATACTGTATTGCTCCCTTGGATTGCTGCAGCCCAAATGCATGACCTTGCATTTTTTAACATTAAATCCCAGCTGCCAAATTCTAGACCATTCTTCAAGCTTAGCTAGATCCCTCCTCATGTTATCTACACCTTCCTGGGTGTCTACTCTATTGCAGATTTTGGTATCATCTGCAAAGAGGCAAACCTTACCCGACAGCCCTTCTGCTATATCACTAACAAAGATGTTAAAAAGAATCGGACCAAGGATAGATCCCTGGGGAACACCACTGGTAACATCCTTCTCCTCAGAGTGAGCTCCATTTACTTGTACTCTTTGTCGCCTCCCACCCAACCAATTTCTAACCCAAGCAGTAACTTTAGGGTCCATCCCTAGGGTGCTCAGTTTGTTTATAAGTCGCCTGTGAGGAACAGTGTCAAAGGCTTTACTGAAATCTACATACACCACATCTAGAGCTCTCCCTCGGTCCAACTCCCTGGTCACCCAGTCAAAGAAATCAATCAGATTTGTCTGACAAGAACTGCCTCTGGTGAATCCATGTTGCCTCGGATCCTGTAATCTGCTGGACTCCGAAAACCTCACTATTTTCTCTTTCAGCAGCATTTCCAATAATTTACTCACCACCGAAGTTAAACTAACCGGCCTGTAGTTTTCAACCACATCCTTACTTCCGCTTTTTTGTAAAGGCACCACATGAGCCTCTCTCCAGTCCTTTAACACCACTCCCAACTCCAACAAGGCATTGAAAAGGTCAGTCAGTGGAGTTGCTAGAACGTCCCCAAGTTCCCTCAGTATTCTAGGGTGTATCCCATTCGGTCCCATCGCTTTGTCTACTTTAAGTTGAGCTAGTTTCTCACAAACACAGTCTTCTGAAAATTGTTCAAGATGTCCCTCGCTTCTGTTCCTATTTGTGGGTGTTTTCTGAGGTCCTGCTCCTGGTTCTTCATCTGTGAACACAGAACAAAAATATTTGTTAAGCAATTCCGCTTTATCCTTATCAGCTTCTACATATTCCCCCCCTGCACCCTTGAGTCTGACAATACCACTCTTGCCCTTCCTCTTCTCACTAATATATCTGAAAAATGTCTTATCCCCCCATTTTATTGCATTGGCTATTTCCTCCTCCTTTTGAATCTTTGCCTTCTTGACTACTTTGCTAGCTTCTCTAAGTTTTTCCAAATACAGATCCCTGTCTTCCTCTCTCTGTGATCTCTTGTATTTCATGAAGGCCTCCCACTTTTTCTTCACTTTTTCAGCTACTTCCTTAGAAAACCATAGCGGTCTCCTTTTCCTTTTGCCTTTATTTACCATTTTAACAAAAAGGTTGGTTGCCCTTAAAATATCCCCTTTCAGTTTTGCCCACTGTTTTTCTACATCCCCCAGCTGTTCCCATCCCACTAACGACTCCCTGAGGTATTGGCCCATCTTCGCAAAGTTAGTCTTCCTAAAGTCTAAGATCCTCACCTTGGAATGGATTCTAACAGCCGAAGTACTAATACTGAACCACACCATCTGGTGATCACTGGATGCAAAATGATCTCCCACTACAACATCAGAAACACTTTCACCATTGGTAAGCACCAAGTCCAGTATGGTCCCTTCACGTGTGGGGTCTGTTACCAATTGCCTGAATAGTTCTCCCTGTAGAGAATCCAGGATCTCCTTACTTCTAGATGATACTGCAGCAGGAATGTGCCAATCAACATCTGGCATATTGAAATCTCATATCAGTAGTACTTCCCCTTTCCTAGCAATGCTGCATATGTCTTCAATTAACTCTCTGTCCACCTCTTCCTCTTGTGAGGGAGGTCTGTATATCACACCAATGCAAATAGATTTCTCTTTCCCTCTTTCTAGTTTAACCCACAATGCCTCCTCTCTCCCTTTTAAGCTCTGTAATTCCAAAGCTTTAATAGTAGTTTTTACATATAGTGCCACTCCTCCTCCCCTTCTTCCTACCCTGTCCTTTCTGAATAAAGTATAGCCAGGTATAGTTACAATCCCAGTCATGGTTTTCTGTGAACCATGTTTCTGTAACTGCCACTAAATCCAAGTCAGCCACTCCCACCAAAGCTTCAACATCAGGGATCTTATTTCCCATGCTACGGGCATTTATACACACTGCTTTCCATATGTTACCCCTGTTACCCATTTCCATAAAGGTATTTAATGTATCACCTACCTGGGGGCTTTCACTTACCTGGGGGCTTTCTTCACCTATCCCCAACGAATCTAGTTTAAAGCCCTCTTCAGTAGATTAACCAGTCTACTACCGAAGATGCGTTGACCTTTCTTGGACAGATGGATGCCATCTCTGCTCTGCAACCCTTGGAACAGCATCCCATGGTCTAGGAAACCAAAACGCTCGCTGACACCATCCATGCAGCCATGCATTCATCTCCAGGATGCGAGCCTCTCTGCCTTGGCCTTTACCCTCAACAGGGAGGATTGAAGAGAACACCACCTGTGCACCTAACTGCTTCACCCTCTGTCCCAAAGCCATGAAGTCACTTTTGATACGTTCCGAGGTATACCTGGCAGTATCATTTGTTCCAACATGGATTAGCAACATTGGGTAATAGTCAGTGGGCTTGATGAGTCTCGGCAAACTCTCCGTAACATCTTGGATTTTGGCACCAGGCAGACAGCATACCTCTCTGGACATCAAGTCTGGTCGGCAGATGGACGCCTCAGTATTGTGATTGAGCAAAGATGTTTTGGACTATTTTTTTTTCTGCTTTTTATGATATATCCCAGAAGTAGCCCTTTTCCATGCTACTTATTCCCAGGGATAAGCAGTGACGTTACCCATTTCTTAATAGCGTTTTCTCCAGGAAAAAGCAGGAATGTAGTCTTCACATATGGGTATCGTCGGTACCGACGGAGCCTGCGCGAGAACGCTCCCCAGCGTTCAATAGGAAAGCTTTTGGGAGCATCCCACAGCGACTGCGTGCTGCCTTCCCACCTTTCCCAACTGTCCCTCTCCGACAGGTCGCACATCCTGTCACCGCAGAAAATTTCCCTCCTTCTTCTTTTTTGTGGTCGCGTCTGCCTTCCCTCGACGCTATACCGGTACCGCTGGTGGTTGTTTAATTTTTTCTAAAAAAAAAAACAACCTTTGTTTCTGGAGTTTTCTCCAGTAATTTTCTTCTCAGGTGCCACACGCCATTTTGGACACTAGGCCCAATTTTTTCCCTCAAAATGGAAAAACCCGCTTCGGGTTTTAAAAAAGTGTTCTAAGTATGGCGGTACCATCTCCGTCACCGACACCCATGAGTGGTGCCTCAAATGTTTAGGTCCTGACCACTCTATTTCAGAGTGTGTTGCCTGTGGGAATGATGTCGAAAAGGGGCCAACAAAACCGAATTGCTAAACTTAGCACCCTTTTTCCCTCCGATGCAGCCTCCGTGGCATCGACGTCTTCCAGGGCTTCATCTTCCTCCCATGGATCTCAGGTAACTAAACATAAACCTAGCCGGTCCTCAAAGGGTAGATCTCTCCTTCTAAACATCGAGATGCCTCTGGCGTTGCCCTTGAGGGACTTTCAATGGCAAAATTGCCCCGGCGGGAGGCTTCAGCTCCCAAAGCACTAACGGGGCTCCAGGATGTTCTCGAGGCTTCAACCTCGGCAGATCTACTGGTGCCATGCTCTGGGGTACCGGCAGCTTCATCCGGCACCGATACCCAAGCATTGGCAGCGTCGATTGACCAGAGATTCTTGGCTATTGAACACAGTCTGGCAGCTCTTCTCACGGCCTCGATGCCCCTGAAACTGCTTCGGGCAATTCATCCGGTACCGGCACCGACTGCATCGACATCGGCAAGTATTCTACTGGGACCAAGTCATACGTCTCTATCCGGCATCGACAAGTCGGTATCGGACCACTCCGATGACAACTTCGATCGGTACTGGTACCGTGCCTTGCACGATCACCCGGATCGGAGATACTTTGAATCCTCGGATGAGTATGAAGACTCTGAAAGCTCTGCCAATACCAGAGTACTTCTTCCTGAGAATTCCTCTTCTCCTCAGCGTTGGATGTCTCCACCAGAGGATATGTCCTTTCAGGATTTTATCAGAGTTGTGGCCCGAGGTCTTTCCATCACAGTGGCTCCTGAAAAAGAGCCTAGGGCAAAGGAATTAGAAATCCTACAATACCCTAAGCTCCCAAGGAGGCAGCTACCTTACCTATTCATGAGATCTTGCATGTTAAGGATGTGGGAAACGCCTCTGACCACATCTCCTCACTCTCGAGGACTCGACACCATGTATCGAGTTCCTCCATCGTGGTAGAATCAGCCATGAAACGGATAAAGAGTGCAAAAAGGCATGCATCTAATCTTCCAGGACGTGAGTGTAGGACTCTTGATGCCTTTGGACGTCGATCCTTCCAGGCTTCCATGCTTTCTGCTAGGATCAGTTCCTATATCTTGTATATGGGAATGTTCCTTAAAGAGGTCACAGGAGACTTAGAGCTTATGAGCCCTCTCCTTTCTGATGATAAAAGGCAAGATTATCTTGCTCTTGTTAAAGATGCTCAGGATGTTTCCAAGTTTGTGAATCGTGCAGCCTTTGACTGCTTTGAATGCATAAGCAGAACCTCTGCTATTGCCATAGGTGCACGTAGAATTGCCCTGCTCCAGGCATCTGACTTGGAAATCTGGGTACAGGACAAACTGGGGAATATAGCTTGCACAGGAGAGAATCTCTTTAGCAAGAATTAGCAGGAAAAAGCTAATGAGAGAGATACTAACAATATCACTTTGGATAAATTGTCTAAATCTACAGCTGATCCTGCGATGAAAAGATACTCTAAGAAACCATTCTTCATCAAGAAGAAAATGTTTTATCCCTCCTATACGCAGCAGGAAATCGTTTAGGTCAGTCTGCCCAAAAGGGACAGCAGCAACAACCTAGGCAACAAAGGAAACTAAAAGCAGCTAAGCCTCAACCAGCTCAGCAGACTCAGCCTCCACAGGGGCTTTGACTCCTGTCTAGAGAACCTTGAACGGCCCAGAACCCTCCACCATCCCAGGAAGTTTGTCATTTTGCCCCCAGATGGTGTCAGATAACAGCAGAAAATTGGACTCTATTGTAAGAGAGGGGTACAAGCTTCATTTCCTCAGCTTGCCCCCTCCTACAATGGTAAGACAGTTCAATTCTCAGACCTCTCTCAACGACCGGTTAGGTTAAGAAGTCACTATGCTCCTTGCTCAAGGGGCAATAGAAGAGGTGCCCATTCCCTGATGGGGTACAGGGTTTTACTCCCCCTATTTCCTTATTCCAAAGAAAATAGGAGGACACAGACCCATTCTAGACCTCAGAGAATTGAACAAATTCCTGTTTAGAGAGAAGTTCAAAATGATTTTTCTAGGAACTCTGCTGCCATACCTTCAGAGTCAGGATTGGCTTTGTTCTCTAGATCTCAAGGATGCGTACACTTATGTTCTCATCCATCCAACTCAACGAAAGTTCCTTTGATTCCTGTTTCTAGGGAAGCACTACCAATACAGGGTTCTTCCTTTTGGCCTGGCCTCTGCACCAAGGGTGTTCACAAAATGCATGGCTGTGGTAGCAGCATTTCTCCGCACCCTGGGAACATTTGTCTTCCCTTACTTAGACTCGACTCGACGGCACTTAACAACAACAACAACTTAGACGACTGGCTCATTCGAGCCTCTTCAGAGCCATAGGCCAGGATTGCTCTGTCTCGCACAATGCGTATCCTTCAGTATTTGGGACTTGTCATAAACTTCCCAAAGTCCAACCTTGCTCCCACTCAATCCCTAGAGTTTATAGGAGCTCTTCTGGATACCAGACAGACAAGGGCCTTCCTTCCACAGCGCCGCTGCCTTCGCATTGTGCAGTTAGCTTCCCAAGCAGTGCTAAAACCTCACCTCACTGCTCGGGAAATGTTACAGTTGCTAGACCACATGGCGTCCACTGTGCATGTGGTTCCTTATACTCGCCTCCATATGAGGGCAGCCCAGTGGACCTTATCCACTCAGTGGACTCAGACATCAGGTTGCCTGTCAGACAAAATAGCAAACTCAGATTGCCTTATTTTGTCCCTTCAGTGGTGGCAGTCACCTAAAAACCTTTTGGTGGAGTCTCCTTTTCAGCAACCCCCACCCCAAGCCACTCTAATAATAGATGCTTCACAGGTGGGTTGGGGAGCCCACCTGCAAGGCCTCTCTACCCAGGGCACCTGGACTCCACAGGAGGCCTATCTCCATATCAGTCTCCTGGAACTCAGAGCAATCTTCCTTGCTCTTCGAATATTTCACACCCAGTTCAGCTACAAGACAGTCCTAGTTCAAAGGACAATCAAGTAGCCATGTTGTATGTGAATAAGCAGGGCGGAACAGGCTCTCTGTTGCTCTGCAACGAAGCTTTGCGACTATGGGCCATCGCCAGAGAGCATCAGATTCATCTCCTTGCAGTGTATCTTCCAGGCATTCAAAACTCTTGGACAGACAGACTCAGTCGAGTTCTGCTTCCACACGAATGGTCTCTCCATGCAGACCAGGTGGCCCAAATTTTTCAAATTTGGGAAACCCCCGACATAGACCTCTTTGCAAGTCCCCTGAATGCCAAACCTCCCCTGTTCTGTTCCAGAATTCCGGCTCGAGGTTGTCAGGCCAGGGATGCTTTCTTCCTCCATTGGGGTCAGGAATTCCTATATGCCTTTGCACCCATTCCCCTAATTCCCAAAACCCTGTTCAAGCTTCAGAGAGACAGAGTTCATATGATCCTCATAGCTCCACGTTGGCCACGGCAAATGTGGTACCCTCTGCTCCTGCATGTCTCTCAAGCTTCGCCTCTGGAGTGGAGGACTGGCCTAGTGGTTGGGGCAAGGTACTTCAGGCCGGAAGGTCGGGGCTTCAAATCCCACTAGAGGACAGCAACCTTGGGCCGGAAGGACTGGAGTTTTTAGTCCCACAGGTGCTCCTTGTGGTCTTGGGCAAGCCACGTAACCCTCCATAGCCCATGTTCCGTGTAAAATAGTTGTCTCCAAGTTATAATGCCCTGTTCAATGTAATTTCAGTTTGTTCAATGTAAACCGCCTTGATATCATGAAAGGCGGTATATAAGAAATGTTAAATAAATAAATAATAAATAGATCTGCTCAAGTTCTCCTTTCTCAAGAGGACGGGATGCTGTGGCATCCCAATCCCCAGTCTCTGCATCTCAGGGCCTGGTTGCTGAAAGCCTAGAACTTCACGGTCTTAACCTTTCCCAGCAGGTGAAGGATATCCTCCTTGCTTCCAGGAAACCTTCCACAAGACGCTCTTATGCATTCAAGTGGAAAAGGTTTACCATATGGTGTTCACAAAAGGGTCTTAACCCTGTTGCAATACCTTTGGAATCATTACTGGAGGTACCTCCTTCATTTATCAAATACAGGGCTTAAGACTAATTCAGTGAGAGTTCATTTCAGTGCTATTGCAGCTTCATTCAAGCCTCTCAATAGACAACCTATTTCCTCTCATCCTATCATAGCGAGATTTATGAGAGGCCTTCTTTTAACGAAGCCTCCCATTGAGCCACCACCGGTGGCATAGGACTTGAATCTGGTACTTGGGAAGCTCATGAAACCGCCCTTTGAACCATTAGCCACTACCTCTTTGAAATTCCTTTCCTGGAAAGTTATCTTTCTCATTGCAATCACATCAGCACGTTGCATCAGTGAATTGCAAGCCTTGGTGGCTGATCCTCCTTATACAAGGTTCCATCAGGATAAGGGTAGTCCTTAGGACTCATCCACACTTTATGCCAAAGGTGGTTTCACATTTTCATTTGAACCAAGCGGTTTACCTTCCTGTATGCTTTCCAAGGCCTCACGCCTCAAATGCAGAAAGGAACCTTCATACTTTGGATTGTAAAAGAGCTTTGGCCTTTTACTTGCAAAGGACACAGCAACATAGAAAATCCTCTCAACTCTCTTTCTTGCTTTTTATCCTAGTCATTTGGGACTTCCAGTCTCCAAAAGGACACTGTCCAACTGGATTGCACAGTGTATATCCTTTTCCTATATGAGTAAGAACCTTCCTCTCGAAGGCCATGTCACAGCTCACAATGTGAGAGCCATGGCAGCCTCAATGGCTCATCTGCACTCTGTGTCTATCGACGACATCTGTCGAGCCGCTACTTGGGCTTCGGTTCATACCGTCACAGCCCATTACTGCTTAGACGAGGACTCCCGCCGGGATGCCTTGTTTGATCAGGCTGTTCTTCAACACCTGTTCCAGACTTAATCAACTCCTACCCACCATCCCTGGTATGATGCCAGAGATCCATGGGGGGAAGTGGAGCCCTTTCACAAGGGCACACAACTTTCTGTGGCCATCTCCCTGGCATCTGCAGCTAGGGAGTCCCCCGATATGTGACGACTACATTCCTGCTTGGTCCTGGAGATAGCATAGTTACTCATGTGTAATAGGTGATCTCCGGGAACAGCAGGATTTTAGTCTTCACAACTCGCCCACCTCCCCTTGGAGTTGTATCTCTCTTTCTCTCTTTCCCTCTCTCTTTTGTCTCAGCTATAAACTCAACTGGAGAGAGACAGTTGGGAAAGGTGGGAAGGCAGCACGCAGGTGCTGTGGGATGCTCCCAAGAGCTTTCCTATTGGATGCTGGGGAGCATTCCCGCGCAGGCTCTATCGGTACCGACGATACCCTTATGTGAAGACTAAATTCTTGCTGTTCCCGGAGATCACCTATTACAGGTGAGTAACTATGCTTTATGGACTTCTGTTCCAGGAATTTGTCCAAACCTTTTTTAAACCCAGATACTCTTACTGCTCATACCACATTCTATGGTAACAAGTTTCAAAGTTTAGCTATGCATTGAGAGAAAAATATTTTCTCTTATTTCTTTTAAATGTCTTGAGCTTGGAGCAATAGCAGTGGAGGATCCAGGATTGCAGCAAGAAGCAAGTACAGCTCGGGAACAAAGCAGCTATGCTCTAGATAAGAATCTTGGTAACAGAGACAGTTCAGGCCCATCAAAGAACTGTTGAACTAGCAAGGATGTGTCTGACTGAGTTTCCTTTATATGGTATTCAATAGGGCACACTCCTTGTTAGTCCAATGGGCTCGTCTGGTGGGCAAGTTTCTCCTTTCACTGCCTCTGGGTTATCCTTCTTGGACTTTGAGTTTGACTTGTGGTTTGGGTCACAAGTTTGATCCCCAGCAAGCCTGATACTCAAGCTGCTCCTTCCAAAGTACCCAGAACTATGCCCTGCATTTTCCCCAGTGCTATGTCTAGAGAGGCAATGTGTGGAGAAAAAGCCATAAACAAATCCACCCAATACAACTTCATACACATGCAGAAGGGTTGGAAAAATTCCAGGAGCTGTGCTCTTCATGCTTTCTCCACCTGTTGCCTGATGTACTTACAGATGTACTTTTACTTTAAAATGGCTACGGATACAAAGTATATGCAATTATGTACACCTTTTTGTACAGATAGGATTTTGCTTGAAAAGTATGTGTTTATATTTGAAAATGCAATATACATGCAATTTTTTTGTCCTTCAACCTAAATGAATCCCAAAAAACAATTCTTCTCAATAGTGCTAAAGGTTATGCAGAAATTTATTTGAAAATTGCTCTCACTGTTATCTTAGAGGACAATTTTCAAAGTCTTTTTGTGTGGGTAAAACTGTGTTACACACAGAAATGGGCTAAGGGAAAATTGTTCACCCTGTATGCAGGAAGAGGTCACTCATATCCAGTGCGGTTAGGGTGGGAATTGCAGCTAAATGTGTCATTCTGCATGTAACATAGAAACATAGTATATGACAGCAGATAAAGACTAATATGGTCCATCTAGTCTGCCCAGCAAGGTGGCAAAAGTAGGTGCACTTGCCGCTCCATGCAGGTCACCCCTTCCCATGCCTTTGTTTAGGGGTATATGCACCGCTCCATGTAGGTCACCCCTTTTTTGTTGAGATATAAGAGATAATTATGCTTATTTCGATTTTATCCTTTTGCGTCTGTCCCTTTGTAGTTCAGTTTGAAAAGTATCCACAGAAAAGGTAGTTCTAAGGATACTTTTCCTTAGGCAGTTTTCAAAATGAAAGTTCACTTGAAAAATTGATTGAAACTATGCAGGTAAAAAGTAGCCGTGAACTTACAAGCAGTGTTGGGGCCTGAGCCGGCGGCTGCGGAGCCTTCCGGACTCGAGTCCAGAGTGATGGCTTTGGAGCACAGTTTCACTGCCTTCATGGAGCAGCAGCGGGCGCTGATGGCCGGCCTGTCCGGTTCCTCCACCTTGACCACCTTGCCCTCGACGTCAAAGTCGACCTGAGAGGCCGAGTCGAACCTTGAGGCCTTTTGGGCTCGAGTCGATCCTCGGCCGAGTTCTCACTCGGCCTCCCGTTCGGGACCGAGGTCGGCACCGCCAAGTCTGCCAGTGTCGGGGCGGTTGGCGCCGACCCTCGATGCCTGACGAGCCCCTGGATTCCTCCTCAGAGGCATCGGCATGGGAAACCGAAGATGAGGAGTCCCCGGATACCCACCGACATAGGGATGTCTCTTCCGATTCCCGGTATCTGAGCCTTGGAGAAGGTCTCCTCTGGGAGGACATGAGGTTCTTGGACTTCGTGCAGGACATGTCCAAGTCTTTGGCATTCCCCACGGAGTCAGAGGAGGATCCTCTAGCCGATGAGCTCAAGATCCTCCAGTATGAGGACCCTCCTTGGGAGGCCCTTACTGTACCAGTGCCTCCGATCCTGGAACGACTAATGCTCCGTATGTGGGAGGCACCAGCGTCGACGCTGGTGATCAGCAAACGGCTCAACTCAATGTATTGAGTCCGCCGGAGCCCTGGGTTTCAGAAGTCACAACTGTCGCACAACTCCATGGTTGTGGAATCAGCCATGCGCAGGCTGAAGAGCCAGAAGACGCACTCCTCGGTGCCTCCCGGCAGGGAGGCCCGCAACTTGGATGCCCTCAGCAGGAAGTGCTTCCAGGGGGCAATGCTGAATTCTCGGATCCAGGCATACCAGCTCTACATGGGCATGTACCTGAGAGACCTGGCAAAGGAACTCGCCGGGTTCTCGGCTGGTCTCTCCAAGGAGCCTTTGCAGCGCTTCAGGGGCCTGTCCAAAGCTGTCCATAAGTGTTTGAAGTTTGTCTCGGGCGGCCTATGACGGTTCAAGTTGGCAGCCTAGGTAGCCGCGGCTGTCAGCGGTGCACGCCGCCAGACTTGGCTGCAGTCGTCGGACCTCGAACAATGGGTTCAGGACAAGTTGGTTGATGTTCCATGCCAAGGGGAGAATCTCTTTGGCAAATCCATGACCGACAAGGCCGAGGAGCTGGAGGCTGAGTACATGACGAGGACACGGCTCTCCAAGAAGACCTCTGCCCCTTCTCGCAAGAAGGGCTTGGGTAAAGAGCCCTTTTACCCGAGGAAGGGTACTGCTTACCGAAGCTACCCCTATTATCAGACCCCCCCCCCCCCGACTCCCCAACAGGATCCAAGGGCCAGGGGCATGGCCCACATAAGCAGAAAGCCCCCAAACCCCAGGCACCGGCTCCGGCCCAGCCTTGGAGTGGCTTTTGACTCCTGCAGCATTTATTTATTTATTTAGCTGTATTTATATCCTGCTTTTCACCGGGTCAAAGCGGTCAATTGGGGGATACATTTAACACGAGGGGATATGACACATACGCTAATACTTACAGGGAACATGGGCAATGGAGGGTTAAGTGGCTTGCCCAAGACCACAAGGAGTGCCTATAGGACTAGAAATCCCAGTCCCTCCGGACTGAGATTGCTGTCCCCAGGTGGGACTTGAACCCCTGGCCCTCCGGCCTGAAGTACCTTGTTCTAACCATTAGACCACGCTTCCAACAGGAGCCATACAGACCACAGGAGGCTGGCTAGCTTTGTATGCCCACAGGTGGACAGTCATTACCACCGATGCCTGGGCCTTACAGGTGGTCAGGGAGGGCTGTCTTCTTCACCTAGTCCAGGTACCTCCTCATTATTTCCCAGGAGAGCCCCTCAGGTCTCCCCTTCATCAGGACCTTCTTCTGAAGTAGTTAGCAGGTCTTCTTGAGGATCAGGTGGTGGAACCAGTGCCCCACCACCTGGAGGGCAGGGGCTTCTACTCCAGGTACTTTCTGGTGCCAAAGAGGACAGGAGTTCTCAGACCCATCCTCAACCTGCGCAACCTCAACAAATTCCTGGTGAGGGAGAAGTTCAAGATGCTCTCCCTTGGGATATTGCTGCCTTACCTCCGCCAGGGAAACTGACTATGCTCCTTAGACCTAAAAGATGCGTATACACACATCCTAATACACTCAAGCCACTAGTAATATCTGCACTTTGTGGTGGGGGGCAATCATTACCAGTACAGGGTACTTCCCTTTGGCCTTGTCTCGGCCCCCAGGGTGATCACAAAGTGCCTGGCAGTGGATGCCGCCTTTCTCAGGCTCCCAGGGGTCTTTGTCTTCCCCTTTCTCAACGACTGGCTCATCAGAGGCACTTCAGCCATTGAGGTCCACCAGGCCACAACTTGCACCATTCAGGTGCTGCAACACCTAGGGTTCGTAATCAACTACCCCAAGTCCAGCCTCACTCCGACTCAATAGCTGGAGTTCATTGGGGCCAGAATCAACACCCTTCAGGCGAAGGCCTTTCTGCCTGCAGACAGCGCAAGCAGGCTTATGGCTCTGGCAGGACAAGTGAGTTGCAGGTCTGTAGTGTCAGCAAGACAATTCCCGCACCTCCTCGGGCACATGGCTTCCACAGTCCATGTGACCCCAGATGCCCGCCTCCATATGCGGACCGCTCAATGATGTCTCAGAGACCAGGGTTCTCAGACCACAGGGTGCCTCCGGGACAGGGTCAAAGTGTCCAGGCGTCTGGTATGGACCCTGGCCTTGTGGCTCCAACCGCATCACTTGGAGGCGGGAATGTCTTTCCAGGCTCCTCTACACACGAGGATCCTGACAACAGATGCATCCCTGCTGGGCTGGGGGGCCCATTGCCAGGGTTTCCATACTCAGGGAATGTGGTCCCTGAGCGAGAGGACCCAACAAATCAATTTCTTGGAACTCCCGTGCCATCTGCCTAGCCCTAGAGGTTTTCAGGCAGGTCTTGGTGCACACAGACAACCAGGTTGGCCATGTTCTATGTGAACAAGCAGGGTGGTACGGGGTCCCGTCCCCTATGTCAGGAAACCCTGGACCTGTGCTAGTTCGCAGTCCGGCATGGCATTTGTCTCCGAGCAGTCTACCTGCTGGGCCAGGACAACTGGGTAACCGACAGGCTTAGCAGGATTCTCCAGCCCCATGAATGGCAACTGGACTGCGGGGTAGCCAATTGGCTTTTCCAGACCTGGAGGCAGCCAGTGATGGACCTATTTGCGAGTCCGGACAATCCCTAGTTGCCCCGTTTCTGCTCCTGGCTGCGGCACCTGGACAGGGTGGCCATTGATGCGTTTCTGGTTTCATGGTTGGTGGGCCTTCTGTATGCATTTTCCTCGACACCTCTGGTGGCCAAGACTCTGTTCAAGATTCTCCAGGACAGAGCCGCGATCATCCTTATTGTCCCACGGTGGCCCAGGCAACCCTGGTTCCCGCTTCTACTGCAGCTAGCAGTGGAGGCTCCCATTCCCTTGGAGTCCTCCCCGCGCCTCCTATCTCAGGAGGGGGGCTCTCTCCTGCACCCCAACCTCAGCTCCCTCGCTTTGATGGCGTGGCTGCTGAAAGGGTAATTCTCGCTCCGTTCCTCCTTCCAAGGAATATTGAGGAGGTCTTGCTGGCCTCGCGGAGGCCGCTGACTAGGCGGGCCTACGCCTTGAAGTGGCACAGATTTGCGTCGTGCGAGGAGCAGGAGGTGGTTCCTTTCTTGCCCGGTGGGGGTGGTTTTGCAATACCTTCACCACCTCTCTGATTTGGGTCTCAAGTCCAACTCTGTCAGAGTGCACCTCAGTGCCCTTGTGGCGAACCACTTTCCAGTGGATGAGAAGCCTCTTTCCGCCCACCCCTTGGTCTCTCGGTTTCTGAGAGCTTGCTTCTCTTGAAACCCCTAGTCCGCCCCCCCTCCCCCCGGTGACCGAATAGGATCTGAATGTGGTGTTAGGGCAGCTTACTAGGCTGCCCTTTGAACCGATTGGGACCTACCATCTATGCTGTCTCTCTTGGAAAGTGGTTTTCTTGGTGGCACTCACGTCTGCCCAGAGGGTGGGTGAGCTCCAGGCCCTAGTGTCAGAAAGGCCATACACCAAATTCTATAGGAACCAGGTGGTGCTTCGCACGCACCCCAAGTTCCTTCTGAAAGTGGTCTCCACATTCCACCTCAACCAGGAGGTGGTTCTGCCTACTTTTTTTCTCAGGCTGCATGCCAGTCGGGCAGAGACGGTCCTGCATACCCTGCACTGTAAGAGGGCGTTGGCCTTCTATATCCAGCGTACGCAAGCGCATCAGAAGGCTTCTCAGCTTTTTGTATCCTACGACCCCAGTAAGCTGGGGGTGGCGGTATCAAAGCATACACTGTCCACCTGTGTAGCAGACTATATTGCCTGAGCATACAAGGCAGCTGAGCTTCCGATGGAGGGTCGTGTTACGGCCCATAGGGTCAGGGCCATGGCGGCATCAATGGCTCATTTGTGCTCTGTTCCTCTTGCATGCATCTGCCGGGCCGCCATCTGGTCTTCGGGTCAGACCTTTGCAACCCATTATTTCCTGGACAGGGAGTCCCGATGAGACGGTAACTTCGGCCAGGCTGTACTCCGTAACCTTTTTGAGGTCTAGGCAACTCCTGCCCTCTGACCTTTCTGTGTTCAGGCTACCGGAGTGCTATTCCTTTAGTTTGGATTTCTATTGCGGCTGCTTGTGGCTCTCGTAGAGGGAGTCTTTTATAGCTATGGGTTCTTGGTAGCCTATAGCTGGGGAGTCTCATATGTGAGGACTGACTTCCTGCTTGTTCCCGGAGAAAGCGTAGTTACTCATCTGTAACAGGTGTTCTCTGGGGACATCAGGAATCAGTTCTCACGACCCTCCCTCCTCCACTTGGAGTTGCAGTCCTATTATTATATTTTGTTCTTTTGGCCATCTTTTTAGCTATGTCATTTGACTGAGCAAGATGGCACCCTTGGGCGGGAAGGGGGACCGTGCATGTGTGGTGGCAACTCCCAAAGGCTTTCTCTGAAAGCTGGGTATTTGCTCCGCATGAGGGCTCCGTCGGCACCGATGTTACCCATATGTGAGGACTGATTCCTGCTGTCTCCGGAGAACACCTGTTACAGGTTTTATGGACGTTAGCTTCAATCTTTGATTAGAGTATTTCTATTCAGCATTTAAATCCCAGCATATCACATAGCTTCAGCCAATCAAATGTCAGAGTGACGATATCCATTTCACTTCAAGTTTTAATCCCTTCAGGGCAATTGTATCTAGTTTAATATCCAGGTTTGTTGACATTAATTAAAACTACATTCTCTGTCACCTTCCCCTCCACCACCAATTAATTTCACATTCCATATTGTCCTGCTAGACTTGTCCAGACCAGTGGGTTGTATTCTCCTACCAGCAAGTGAGTGTAGACAGAGCCAATGAAATGTTCAGGTTTCAATGACATCACTCCCATGCCTCTATCAGCCTGAGCTACTAGGGGCAAAATCAGTATTTTTCTGTCTCCAGCAGATGGTGGCTGGATATTTTCAGTTCTGATAGAATCTGAACAAATAAGGATTTGATTGAGAGGGAAAAGATTGATTTCTCTCATGAACGACCACCTTCAGTGACTATCTCACTTGAGCGCGATGTGGGGGCTCCACTACTGTGGTCTTTTTGGTAGCCATAGGAAGAGGGAAAATTGATTCAGCTTCATGCTCTTATCCTGTTAAGGGCCTGTTGAGCAGCCAGAAGTTGGAAAGATTTAGAAGAAATTTAGTTGCCTCACACAACCTCAACGCCCCCTCCCTCCTTCTCTGTACCCCCTCCCCTCTCTGCTCTCTCCCAAAGATTAAAGAAGACTCTCAGAGGTATGTGACTGCAAGCCATAAAAAAAAAAATAAAGGAGAAAAGCAGTGTCAGGGGAGTAGCACCGAGCCTGGCATGGTTTTTCCGGCCTGGTTCTTCCAGGGGTGAGTAGCGAGGTTTAACCTCGTCATTGTCCTTGTGGGAGGCTTTCAAACTCATCCATTTTAGGGCATTAGTCGAAGTGGACCGTGGGCAATTTTTGGCGCAGTGTCAGGGATTCCTATCCTTTTCCAATGCATGCTGTTAGTGTTTTCTATCTTGAACGCCTTGCAGTCAAGCGGTCCTAGCATGTGTTCTGCTTGAGTGACTCCAATATACATTGCTGCCCAAGTGGCTATAACACGTGCTCCATTAATGTGCACTCTTGTGCCTATGTGGCCTTGGCACCTGCAAGTATATGCCTTGCCTTAACTCTTTGTCATCTTCCAGGAAGCGTTGTTTTCCACAGAAAGTGAAGTGCCTCGCTACTGGATTCCGGAATCTGCTTATCTCCAGGAACAAGCAGGAATGAGTCTTCACATATGGGTATCGTCGGTACCGACGGAGCCTGCGCGGGAACTCTCCCCAGCGTCCAGTAAGAAAACTTTTGGGAGCATCCCACAGCGCCTGCGCGCTGCCTTCCCACCTTTCCCAACCGCCTCTCTCCAGTTCTTCTTTTCCGCGGAGCCAGCAGGTCGTGTTCCTGTCACCGCAGAAGAAGTTCTTTATTTTTTTCTTTATTTTTCTGTGTCGCGTCTGCCTTCGACGTCAGACCGATACCGCCGGTCTTTTCTTTTCTTTCTTTCTTCAAAAAAAAACAAAAAAACCTTTTATTTCTTCAACTGTGCATTTTCAGTTTGGGCCTTTGGCCTAAATATTTTCTCCTCATGGAGAAGCCCGCTTTCGGGTTTAAAAAGTGCACAAAATGTGGCAGTACTATTTCTGTCACCGACACCCATGATTGGTGTCTAAAATGTTTGGGTCCTGACCATTCCATCACGGATTGTGTGTCCTGCACCATGATGTCTAAAAGAGGTCGGCAGAACCGAGCAGCCAAGCTTAGTACCCTGTTTCCCTCTGATGCAGCCTCGGTGGCATCAACGTCTTCCAGGGCTGCTTTTTCCTCCCATGGATCTCAGGTAACCAAACATAAATCTAGCCGGTCCTCGAAGGGCAAATCTCCCTCTAAGCATCGAGATGCCTCCGGGCTTGTCCTCGAGGATTCCGCTCCGGCAAAATTACCCCGGCGGGAAGTTCCGGCTTCCAAAGCATTATCTATGGGGTCACAGGTTGACATCGATGGCTTGGCCTCGACCGATCACCTGTTGCCGTGTTCTGGGGTACCGGTGGTCTCCACTGGTACGGACATCCATACTTTGGTGGCGTCGATGGATCAGAAAATTCTATCCATGCAGCGCACCCTTACGGCGTTCATGCAGGCTTCAATGCCTTCGGTACCACAACAATCCCTGTTGCTGGTACCGACTCCGGCATCGGCACCGTTCCTGGTGCCGGTACCGATTGCATCGACATCGGCTTCGGTGTCGACTGCAACGGTACCCTGTCCTATGATGCCCATCGGTACCGAACCGGTACCACTTACTCCCGATGTCGATCCCACTCGGTACGCGTATCAGTCTTTACAGGAGCATCCAGACAGGCGATACTTTGATTCCTCCGAAGACTTTGATGAGTCAGAGGCTTCTTTCGATGCACCGGTACTACTTCCTCAGGAGTCTGCTTCTCCAAAACGAAGAATGTCTCCTCCAGAGGACTTGTCTTTTCAAGACTTCATTAGGGAAGTAGCTAGAGGCCTCTCTATTACAGTGGCCTCTGAGTCAGAGCCTAGAGCCAAGCAATTAGATATTTTGCAATATCCTAAGGCTCCTAAGGAAGCAGCTACCTTACCTATTCATGAGATTCTTTATGATCTCATGTAGGCATGTGGGAGACTCCTCTCACCACCTCTCCTCATTCTCGTAGGTTGGACACATGTACCGTGTCCCTCCCTATCCTGGTTTTCATAAGACTCAGCTTCCTCACCACTCTATTGTGGTTGAGTCTGCTATGAAGAAAATAAAGAGTGCAAAGAGACACTCATCTAACCCTCCAGGACGTGAATGTAGGACTCTAGATGCTTTTGGCCGAAGAATTTTCCAGGCCAATATGCTTGCTGCCAGAATCAACTCCTATAGTCTCTATATGGGGATGTTTCTAAAAGAAGTCACCGATCATCTGCAGACTTTAGCTCCTTTTATTTCAGAAGATAAAAGGCAGGAATTTCTCACTTGGCTCAAACATGCCCAAGATGTTTCCAAATTCTCCAACCGTGCAGCCTTTGACTCTTTTGAGTGTGTAAGCAGAGCCACGGCTATTGCCATAGGTGCACGCAGAATTGCTTGGTTACAAGCCTCTGGTTTGGAACGCTGGGTCCAAGATGAGTTGGGAAATCTTCCTTGTACAGGTGAAAACCTGTTTGTCAGGGATTGGCAAGCAAAGGCCACTTAGATGGATGCTGAGAACTCTGCTTTGTATCGACTTTCAAAGTCTACCTTTGCCCCTGTTAAGAAAAGATTGTTTAAAAAGACATCTTTTTCTAAAAAGGGAAGATATTATCCTGCTCATGGGCAGACATCTTCTGCAGGTCGTTTTGCTGCAAAGCGTCAGCAACCACCTAAACAGGCCAAGTCAAAGGCTGCCAGGCCTACCACAGCCCAGCAGCCTCATCCTCCTCAGGGCCTTTGACTTGCAACTAGAGAACTTAGCCTTTCTAGCTCTGGAAAAACCAGAGCCCCTCACCATTCCAGGAAGGTTGACTTACTTTGCTCCCAGATGGGAGCAAATCACAGTAGAGCAATGGACCCTCTCCATCATAAAGGAAGGGTACAAGCTTCATTTCTTGAGTCTTCCTCCTCACACCATGGTGAAACAGTTCAATTCTCCAACATCTCTCCTCAACCTTCTAGGTCAGGAGATTGCTACCCTTCTTGCCCAAGGGGCAATAGAAGAAGTACCTCTTCTTCAACAGGGCTCAGGGTTCTACTCCCCTTATTTTCTTATCCCAAAGAAAACAGGGGGCTACAGACCCATATTAGATCTCAGAGAATTGAGCAAGTTTTTATTCAAGGAGAAATTCAAAATGATTTCTCTAGGGGCTCTGCTTCCATACCTTCAGAGTCAGGACTGGCTTTGTTCTCTAGATCTCAAGGATGCGTACACCCATGTCCTCATCCATCCAACACACAGAAGGTTCCTTCGGTTCCTTTTTCAAGGAAAGCTCTACCAATACAGGGTGCTTCCTTTTGGTCTGGCCTCTGCACCAAGGGTGTTCATGAAATGCATGGCAGTAGTAGCTGCATTTCTCCGCCCTCTCGGAATATTCGTATTCCCATTTCTGGACGACTGGCTCATTCGAACCCCATGCCAGTCAGAGGCCCAGACTTCTCTAACCTGCACAATGCGTATCCTTAAGTATTTGGGACCAGTAATAAACATCCCAAAATCAAATCTCACCCCTACTCAGTCTCTGGAGCTCATAGGGGCATTGCTGGATACCACATCTGCAAGGGCCTATCTTCCTCAGGCCCGTTGCCTACGTCTGGTGCAGTTAGCCTCCCAGATTCAGTTAACGTCCCAGTTAACTGCTCGAGAGATGTTACAACTATTAGGCCACATGGCATCCACCGTGCATGTGGTTCCATATGCTCGCCTTCACATGAGGGCAGCTCAATGGACTTTGTCCACCCAGTGGACTCAGGCATCAGGTTGCCTGTCAGACAAAATAGCAAACTCCAGTCGCCTTTTTTGGTCTCTCCAGTGATGGAAGTCCTCTCAAAACCTGTTGCTGGGGTCCCCTTTTCAGCAACCGCTACCCCAAGCAACTCTCACAACAGATGCTTCTCCAAGGGGTTGGGGAGCTCATCTGCAGGATCTCTCCACCCAGGGCATCTGGTCTCCACAGGAGACTTCTCTCCATATCAATCTCTTGGAACTCAGAGCAATTTTCTTAGCTCTCAGAGTGTTCCATTCCCTGCTCAGCTACAGGACAGTCCTCATCCATACGGACAACCAAGTAGCCATGTTCTATGTAAACAAGCAGAGAGGGACTGGCTCTCTGTTGCTTTGCAACGAAGCTTTGCGACTGTGGGCCTTCGCCAGAGAGCATCACATCCATCTTCTGGAAGTATATCTTCCAGGCGTTCAAAACTCTTGGGCGGACAGACTCAGTCGAGTTCTGCTTCCACACGAGTGGTCCCTCCACATGGACCAGGTAGCCAGGATCTTTCGAATTTGGGGAACCCCGGACATAGACCTGTTTGCAAGTCCGTGGAATGCCAAACTTCCCCGGTTCTGTTCCAGAATTCCGTGTCAGGGAGTTCAGGCCAAGGATGCCTTCCTCCTTCACTGGGGTCAAGACTTCCTTTATGCCTTTCCACCAATTCCCCTAATTCCCAAGACACTATTCAAGCTTCAGAGAGATCAAGGGACCATGATCCTCATAGCACCACATTGGCCACGCCAAGTGTGGTACCCTCTACTTCTGCATCTCTCTCAAGCTCCCTCCCTGGACTTGGGCTCTGCTCCAGACCTTCTATCCCAGGAAGAAGGAACGTTGTGGCACCCAAACCCCCCAGTCTCTCCATCTCAGGGCTTGGTTGCTGAGGGCCTAGACCTTCAAGATTTTCATATCTCCCAGCAAGTCAGAGATGTTATTCATGCCTCTAGAAAGCCTTCTACTAGACGTTCCTATGCTTTCAAATGGAAAAGATTTACCATTTGGTGTTCAGGGAAGGGTCTAAACCAGGGGTCTCAAACACGCGGCCCGCGAGACAACTTTGTGCGGCCCGCGAGACAACTTTGTGCGGCCCGCGACGGCGGAAAACCAAAAATCCCCCAAAACCCTGGCTTCTGCTGCTGCCGTTGCCGCCGTGGCAGCAGCAGAATCAATTGTCAAATTTAAAAAAAAAACTGACTTCTGCTGCTCAAGCAGCTGTCCTGTGGCCCCTTTCCCTCTGCCCGGAGATCCGACTCTGCTCTCAGCGGCGTGCTTTTCAAGCCGCGAAGAGAGTATTCCCCTCTCGCGCGGCTTGAAAAACCGCGCGAGAGGGGAATACTCTCGTCGCGGCTTGAAAAGCACGCCGCTGATAGAGCAGAGTCGGATCTCCGGGCAGAGGGAAAGGGGCCGCAGGACAGCTGCTTGAGCAGCAGAAGTCAGTTTTTTTTTTAAATTTGACAATTGATTCTGCTGCTGCCACGGCGGCAACGGCAGCAGCAGAAGCCAGGGTTTTGGGGGTTTTTTTTGTTGGCCGGTAATGAGCTATGGAGGGGCTGACTGAACTGGAAGTGGGCTATTGGCAGAGGGGGAGGGGGGGGTTTATGACTGGTAATGGGCTGGGGGGGGGGGTTATAACTGGTAATGGGCTATGGTGGGGGCTAGGACTGGAAATGGGCAGATGGGGGTTAGGACTGGAAGTGGGCTATTGGCAGGGGGGGTTATGACTGGTAATGGGCTGGGGGGGGGTTATAACTAGTAATGGGCTATGGTGGGGGCTAGGACTGGAAATGGGCAGATGGGGGTTAGGACTGGAAGTGGGCTATTGGCAGGGGGGGGGTTATGACTGGTAATGGGCTATGGTGGGGGCTAGGACTGGAAATGGGCAGATGGGGGTTAGGACTGGAAGTGGGCTATTGGCAGGGGGGGGTTATGACTGGTAATGGGCTATGGTGGGGGCTAGGACTGGAAATGGGCAGATGGGGGTTAGGACTGGAAGTGGGCTATTGGCAGGGGGGGTTATGACTGGTAATGGGCTATGGTGGGGGCTAGGACTGAAAATGGGGTGATGGGGGTTAGGACTGGAGGTGGGCTGATTGGGGGGTTAGGACTGGTAATGGCCTATGAGGGGAGGTAAGACTGAAAATGGGGTGATGGGGGATACGACTGCAAGTGGGCTATGGGGGGGACTAGGACTGGTAATGGGCTATGGGGGGGGGTAAGACTGAAAATGGGGTGATGGGGGGGTAAGACTGGAAGTGCGCTATGGGGAGGTTAGGACTGGTTATGGGCTATGGGGGGTCTAGGACTGGTAATGGGCTGAGTGGAAGGGGGGCTTGAACTGCAAATGGCTGATGGGGAGGGGGGCTTGGAATGGAAATGGGCTGTGAGGGGAGGGAGCTAGGATTGGAAATGGGCTGATGGGGGGCTAGGATTGGAAATGGGCTGATGGTGAGGCTAGGATAGGACTGGAAATGGACTGATGCAGGGACTAGAAAGGAGCAGATGCTGGGTGGGGCTGGAACTAGAAGGGAGCTGATGTTGGGGGAGGATTAGAATGGGATGGAGCTGGGAAAGTGAAATGGAGAGGGGAAAAATATTTTGTCTGGAAGAGAAGACAAATCTACAATTGGCCAGGTATTGGGAGAGTAAGTGGGGATTGAGGATGGAGGGGTAAAATTTGAGTGGATGAAATAGGAATGAGGAAAGAGCAAAAGGAGAAAGATTAGTATGTTAAAGCAGATGTAGAGAGAGAGAATGGAAAAAAACTAGAAGAGAGAAGAAAGGACAAATGGACAGCAGACGATGGAGATAGCAGAAGACACGAAGAAACCAGAAGTGGCTGGAGCAATTGCAACTGAAAAAAAATGCACAAAAGGTAGAAAAATATCTCTTTATTTTGAATTTATTAACTGGAATATGTCAGCTCTGGGAAATGTGCATCATTAATGTCTGTGCTTTGGTACAAGAAATTATTTATAGTTTTATTTCTACAGTGCTGAGGTATTCTGTGTAATTCCTATTTGACATTGCTACTTGTTCTCTTTTCCCAGTAGGTCATGTATTGTTCTCTGAAATGTATTGATTTAATATTTGCAGTGTTGCCTTTTGATAGGTAGGGTCTGGTGCTTTGTGAGTCCTGGTAGTGCTGTTATGATACGGGGGGTTTGCTATGGGTTCCAAATGGGCAGTGTTAGTAGTAGTTCCTAATGTGCCTGGCGGTTGGCACTGGATTATAGTAATATAGAAATTTTCTAGTCTTTCTTTATCCATGCACTCATTATGCAACATTATGCAAATATTTATGCAAATGAGGCCCCTTATGCAAATGAGGCCCGTGTCTTATGCGGCCCCCGGGTTACTTTACAAGTCCTCATTCGGCCCTCAAAGCAATTTGAGTTTGAGACCCCTGGTCTAAACCCTCTTACAATACTTCTGAATTCTCTACTAGAGTATCTTCTGCATCTATCCCATGCAGGTCTGAAAACAAATTCAGTAAGAGTCCATTGGAGTGCTATTGCAGCGTCCCTCAAGCCTCTCAATGGACAACCTATTTCCTCTCATCCTCTTATAGCAAGATTCATGAGAGGCCTTCTTTTAACTAAACCTCCCATTAGACCACCTCCAGTGGCATGGGACTTAAACCTGGTTCTTGGCCAGCTTATGAAGCCACCCTTTGAACCTTTAGCCACCACCTCCTTGAAATTTCTTTCTTGGAAGGTTATTTTTCTCATTGCAGTCACCTCAGCATGCCGCATCAGTGAGTTGCAAGCTTTGGTGGCCAATCCACCTTATACAAGGTTTCATCATGATAAGGTAGTCCTCAGGACCAATCCACACTTTATGCCTAAAGTGGTCTCACCTTTTCATCTGAACCAAGAGGTGTATTTACCTGTCTTTTTTCCAGGACCTCATGCATCAAGTGCAGAGAGGAATCTTCATTCCTTGGATTGTAAGAGAGCTCTCGCTTTTTACTTACAAAGAACACAGCAACATAGAAAGTCTTCTCAACTCTTTGTTGCTTTTGATCCTTCTCATTTAGGACTTCCAGTCTCTAAAAGAACACTGTCCAACTGGATTGCTCAGTGTATTTCTTTCGCCTACCACAGTAGAAATCTTTCTCTGGAGGGCAATGTCACAGCTCACAATGTGAGAACCATGGCAGCCTCAATGGCTCATCTAAACTCTGTGTCCATCGACCAAATCTGTCGAGTGGCCCCCTGGGCCTCGGTTCATACCTTCACAGCCCATTACTGCTTGGACAAGGACTCCCGCCGGGATGCCTTGTTTGGTCAGGCTGTTCTCAAACACCTGTTCCATTCCTAATCAACTCCTACCCACCTACCCTGGTTGGATGCCAGAGATCCATGGGGGGAGGTAGAGTCCTTTTCAAGGACACACAACCTGGGGTCTTCCCCTGGCATCTGCAGCTGGGAGTCCCCATATGTGAAGACTCATTCCTGCTTGTTCCTGGAGATAGCACAATTACTTACCTGTAACAGGTGATCTCTGGGAACAGCAGGAATAAGTCTTCACAACCCACCCACCTCCCCTAGGAGTTGTATCTCTCTATCTTTCCTTTCCTCTCTCTCTCTTTGTCTCAGCTTTAAAACTCAAACTGGAGAGAGGCGGTTGGGGAAGGCGGGAAGGCAGCGCGCAGGCGCTGTGGGATGCTCCCAAAAGCTTTCTTACTGGACGCTGGGGAGCGTTCCAGCGCAGGCTCTGTCGGTACCGACGATACCGATATGTGAAGACTTATTCCTGCTGTTCCCAGAGATCACCTGTTACAGGTAAGTAACTGTGCTTTCTTGCATGGCAGCCTCTGATTCATCTCTGGAGGGCCCGTCTCCTTTCTCCCACTGAAGGGATTCGGTTGGCCTAGCATTGTCCACCTCAATGGAGGAGGTGACAGATGGCGCTGTAGGTAATGATGGTAGGCTGGCTCTGAGTTCTGATGTCTGCGCTTCAGACTGCAGCCTTCTTCAAAGTGTTCAGCTATAGCTATGTCCCCTGTTGTTGGGAGACATTCTGAGGATGGGGCTCCCTGAATCCGGGTTGTCATCCCCAGAATTCTTTTCCTTTCTGCAGCAAGCTTGGTCATTTTTGATGCAGGAACTCTGACCCTGCAACCTCTGGTTCCCTTGAGCTCAATCATGTGAAGGAGAAGCAGAATGTAGACGTCCAGCTCGATTGCCAACTAAAAAACTTAGATGGAAGTTGCATTCTGGAGATGTGTATCAGCTGGGTCTGTCAGAGCTTGGACTTGGATTTTGGTTCTGATGTCTTGGCTGATGCAGAGGAAGAAGTGTTTTCACCTTCAGAGGATCACGAGGAGGCTGACATTATCCACCTATTCTGGAAGGAAGAGCTGGCGGCATTGATTGCTAGAGTGTAATCTGTCTTGAATTTGGCAGATGCTCCAGAGGAGGAGCAGGGGCCACAGGTCTATCTGCTCCTTAAGGGAGTTCAGAAATCCACAACAGTCTTCCTGTTTCCACAGTTATTAAGAACATGAACCATTCAGAATAGGACTTTCCCAATTCCCCACCTGAGGGGTTTAAGGTTTGTCAGAGGATTTGGAGGAGGAATGCATCACATGGTTCAGTACCTAAGGTCATGGTGGTCATGAATTGGATTGGCCTTAAATGATACTCTTGATCGAAATGTGAGCTCTCTGCTGAAGAGTCAGTTCTCAGCAGCAGCTGCTATTCAGTTGGTGGTGTATCTAGCCTAACGTCTCAAGGTCTTCTCCAGTGGATTCAGTCTCTCCCTCTGGATGATGCTACCCTTCTTTTGGAGTTGGCTACTGCCTTCCTTTCTGATGCTATGTATGATCTAGTCCGCTTGGTGGCTAGAGATATTGCCCATCAATGGTGATGTGGCATTGGATTTTTGTCAACTATAATCTGAGTGATTGGCCCTGCAGTCTTATAACCTACTGTTCAAACTAATCCTGTAGATAATTTCTTTGATGTTTGGTTGAATATTGTTACCCTTGTTGAGGCTGTGTCTTTTCCATATGCTTGGCTGCAAATACTGATTTTGCCCCTAATGGCTCATGCTGATAGAGGCATGGAAGTGATGTCATTAAAACCTGAACATTTCATTGGCTCTGTCTCCACTCGTCTGCTGGTAGGGGAGCACAACTCACATGTCTGGACTAGTCTAGCAGGACTCCAGAAAAGGACATTATCTTGTAAGTAAAATGTCATTTTTGTCAATCACACACTATTTAAAGACCTCTATTTTATGATTTTTAGCAGTCCCAATGTTCAACGAAGGATGCAGATAAATTCTTTGTAACAATACAGTTATGAAGTTTATTCAAAAGTAGTCTGATTTTCTGTACAAGCAACATAAATTAAAGAGCATGAGCATATAATTATATACACAACATAGAATTGCAAACCCTGTATAACTGACTTTAAATTTATATATACCATTCCTGGATGTTTCTATTCAGACCTTCTATTGTTAATATACACGATTTGCAATTTCCACATACCATATTGATTTGCATTTCAAATATATAATTTCTTATCAAATTTAAATTGCATAAAGTGTTCTCCGATGCTGTTGTCCCTATGATAAGCTATCAAAAGCATTTCATTGAAGGTTGAATGAACAGTAAGAATGTACCAATATTTAAAAATAAGTCATCAACTGATGTGCTAAATTGGTGTAAGGCAATACACAGACTAACTTATCTATAAGCTTTTGAGTTCTATATTCTACCAAAAAGGTCTCATTGTGCATGTTTCACATGAATCTGTGCTTGTCTGATGATGTGACGTGGGAGCCCCACTTTTCATATTGTGCACCTTATTCTTCAGCTTTCTAACAACAGCAAAAAAAAAATCAATGGAGGATAATCTTATGCGTAAGAATGGACTAACTGGCAAACTTGACTTTAGCTTAAATGGATGACAGTTCCTAAATCACAAATAACTGTTATGTTCCACTGACTTACAAAATACTGTAGTACATAATTTATTTCCTTCTTTTTTAACACAGAATATGCAGATATGTAATTATATCTTCATGACAACTCATGCTAAATTCTAAGTTCCCATCCAGTGAATTAAGCTATGTAGTAAATTGATTGTTTCTCTCTTGATCTTTCCATAAAATAACTATCGTCCAGGAATCTTCTCCACATTACAATATCATTAGAAACACTAAAATTGATAAATATGCTTATTTTTAAATTTTTTCTATATAAAGAACTTTCTAACCCATTTGGTGGTGTTTTCTGATATTTTTAAATTCATCCACATAGAGGGTACTAGAAGAGCACCCTTTGCCACTCCATATTTTTATTCATAAAATTTCCCTGCAAACAAAAAATAATTTTTCTTTAATACTAGTTCTGCAAGAGCAGCCAAAAAAGAAATTTTAATCTAGTTTAATCATTGGCATTTATTCAATATATTTTCTGTGATAGTTAATGTTGCATCTTGTGGAATCCCAGTATAATGCGATGTTACAGTACATCCAAAGTCACCATCCAAATAATCTCTTCTACATTCTCTATATTAGCTAGAATTTTTTTAAAACATGATGTATCCTGAAAATATGATTTCATTTTAGCCACTTCAAGTCTTAAGAAAATGTCTTGTTAATAAAATAGACACTTTTTTGACATTTTATATAGGTGCCCTATTATGATGTTGGCCTTTAACCATATAATGTGATAAGTATCTGGTTCTCTCTTGGCACTCTGCTGCTGCTAGACAATGTATATAATAATTCTAATCTATTTGTTTTATGTTGTTTTATCGATATTCTACTCTAGACTACTGCAGGTATGTCAGCGGACAATGGCACTGCCCGTAGGACGAGGAATGTTTACATTGTTTTCATATCATCCTGTTCCAACAGAACCTCTGCCTATTCCAAAGCTGAATCTAACTGGTTTGTAGATCATCATTCTTTTTAATACTGCTTTCCTTAATAACTTTGTTTAGTAATCATGTTTAAAGAACTTGAATTACTTACAGTATCCTTGCTGTCAAGAGGCCTGCCTGTTGACCCCTTGTGCTCTCAGACAAGAGATTTGGGATTATGCTCCTTGGTGTTTCAAAGGCATATATGAGAATAGTTTGTGATGATCATGATGTCCAGTTTGAAACACAATCTGGAGTCATAGTTTAGTTTTTGTTTACCTGAGATCCTTGTGAGAAGAGACCTTCATCTTGTTAAATGGAGGATGAATTTTGAAAATCTGAATTTTCATTTTTTTATTAAAACTTGCCAATTGTTCAACCAGTCTCTAGTTTTAAATTCATGAGCAAGTTCATAATATTTCACCTTAGAATTAGATTTTGTCTATCTTCCAAATGTCTTAGATCCCTTTTTTCATTGATTAGTAAATATTAACTATTCCCACTCCCAGTGATTGTAGAGCAAATACATTTTCATGCTCCACTTTTTGAGGAGCAAACCTTGGTGTATTTCATACAATATCATTATTATTTTGTTTGTGTATATATGTCTGTCAGAAATTGGAGAGGATTGTGAGATACTTAGAGCAGTAAGGCATGCCTTAAGTGCATGTTGTGCTGATGTGCTTGTCTTGGTTCTTTCAACCATCTGAAAGAGTCAATGTCTTATTTCTGCACACAGTTTGACGTGACTTATGCTCAAAAAGTGATTTATTTTTATTGTTGAGATGTAGTAATATATTGAGACCCATGGCAGCCATCTTGGATAAAGTAGTAGTGTTTATATGTTAGTCCACTTTAAGAGATTACCTATGTGAGAATGTCGCAGAGTGCCTGTTTTATAAAGATACATAGGTATCTGTGGTGTTTTTCTAAATACTAACACAGATCTGACAGAAATAGCAACTAGATTGAAACTGCAAACGTTCATACCTGCTTGGGAGTCAGTGTAAATACTAACACATAGAGTACACATATTTTGGAGTGGAGGAGTAGCCGAGTGGTTAGAGCACTGGCTTGGTAACCAAGCAACCAGGGTTCAATTCCCGCTAGCACTCCTTGTGGCCTTGGGCAAGTCACTTAACCCTCCATTGCCTCGGAAGAAAGGCCTGGCAATCTACTTCCGGTGACACTGCCAAGAAAACCCAGGAGCTTCTGGGTCGCCAGGAGTCAGGACTGACTCAAAGGCACACATTGCATTACACATATATTTTATAAAATATATACATAAATTGCAACTCCATCCACACTCTGCTCAAATTCCTCTGCTAAATACAACTACTCAAGTCATGTACAAGTACGCGCCTAACTGCAGTGCGCATATTTTACCACATTAGGTAATTTTATTAGAAGCCTTCTATATGTGTATATTGGTGCACATGCACAAAAAATCTTCTATAAAATTATCTTCTAAAGCTTAATAAATAGAAACCAAAGAACATAAAATGATACATTTTTAGTGAACTAACAGTACATGCCATATCATCCAGCTAGCATGTAAGGGCTACTTTCCGGCATTGGTCTCCACTCTGTTCAGAGCCCAGAGGAGGTCAAGCATGCTAGCATACATATGGGTCTGGTGCCTCTATGAACGATGTTGTGGCTTTCGGCATTTGGCTCTTGAGCTGGCCAAGATGCCACCTCCATTGGCTTTTCTACAGGATGGCCTAGAGAAGGGATTTTTCCTGAGCTCTCTGAAAATTCAGGTGGCAGCTTTGGCCTGTTTCCAATGGCCAGTGGCTGGTATGTCTCTAGCCTTGCACACGGATGTCTCGCACTTTCTCCAGGGAGTTCAGCATCTGCGTCTTCCCCTTCAGTCTGTGGTCCCTTCTTGGGATTTGTGTCTGATACTCAGGGCCCTGATGTCAACATCCTTTGAGCTTTTGAAGCATGCTACTCTGAAGGATTTGACGCTCAAGATGGTCGTCTTGGTCACAATTTTTTCCACAAGGCCGCCATCTGAGCTGCAAGTTCTGTCTTGCCAAGAATCCTTATCAATTTTTTTTCAAAGGAAACCGTTTCCATTCGGCCTGTGCCTTCCTTCTTGCCTAAGGTGCTTTCTCCCAATCATGTGAACAAGGTGGTCTGCCTGCCCTCCTTCTCTAAGGAGAAGTGTCAGGGGAAGAGTAAGGATCTTCGCCTTGTAGATGTCCAGAGGGTGTTTCTCCGGTACTTGGAAGTTATGAATTCCTTTTGTAAGTCCGACCATCTTTTTGTTCTGTCTGCTGGATTATACAAGGGTGTCATGGCGGCTAAGTCGACTTTGGGTTGCTGGATTAAGGAGGCCATTGCCTCAATGTATCTGTTGCGGAACCGGCTGGGTTTGTGCACCCATTCTACCCAAGCGCAAGTGTCCTCATGGGCAGAGCGGAGCTTGGTAGCCCCTGCAGACATTTGTTGGGCGGCAACATGGGCATCACTTTCGTCAATCATAAATGCTTAGCTGTCCATGTGCAGGTGGACATGGCCTTTGGCTCAAGGGTTTTATGAGCTGCTGTGTCTTCCTCTTGCACAGTGGAGTCATAGCTTTAGTACGTCCCACTTGTCTGGACTGCTATAGCAGGATGATATGGAAGGTGACATTTTACTTACCAGATAATGTTCTTTCCTTGAGTCCTGCTAGGCCAGTCCAAGGCCCGCCCCTGGAACTGTATTTGCTCTGTTCTTGCTGCAGTACACTTGAGTCCGCTATTTTTTCTATACTTGGCTCTGCAGTTTCATCTTCTACTGACCATCTTCTGTTTATGCTTTCTTGTACATAGTTCTCTACTGTTGCTTATTTTTTGTTGCCCACGATTGAGGTTGTATGAGGCTTGCCATGTTCTCCCTTATTCTTTGGGATGGATACTGAAGAGACCTCTGTGGCTGAAGCGAATAGAGGCATGGGAGTGATGTCATTGAAATCTGGGCTTTTCATTGGTTCTTTGTCTCCACCGATCTGCTGGTAGGGGAACACAACCCATTTATCTGGACTGGTCTAATAGGACTCCAGAAAAGGACATTATCTGCTAAGCAAAAAGTCACCTTTTGTTCCAGGATGTATGCCTTTAGAAACATTGAAAAATGATAGCAGATCAAGATCAAATGGCCTATAAAATCTTCTGCATACCAGATACTAAGCACTACAATCCCTTTTCTCCCTTACAGATCAGTTTTTGTCCCATGCTTTTTGAGTTTATATATAGTCCTTGTCTACCCCACCTCCTCTGTGAGGCTATTCCATGTATCTAACACTTTTTTTGTAAAACAATATTTCCTTATATTACTTCCAAGTCTGTCCCCTTTCACCTTCATCCTATGCCTCTTTTTTCCAGAGCTTTTTCAGTTGAAAAAGGCTCACCACCTGTGTATTTAAGCCACAGAGGTATTTAAACTTCTCTATCAGATGTTCCCTTTCCTACCCTTCTTCCAAAGTAAACATGTTGAGCTCTTTAAGTCTGTCTCCATATGTTCTCCAGGATCAAGCAGGAAGTCAGTCCTCATTTATGGGTGACATCAGCACCGATGGAGCCCACGCGGATCAATTTCCCCAGCTTTCAAAGAAAGCCTTTGGGATTGCTGTCACACATGCGTGGTCCTCTTCCCGCCCAAAGATGCCATCTTGCTCAGTCTCCGTTTTTCCACGGAGCCCTTTGGACGCACATCCCCTCTTCCCTCGGGAAAAAGTTTTTTCTTTTCCAGCATTTTGACCCTATTTCCGGTAGCACCAGTCCTCTCCCATTCTTCCCGTCGCCCCTCCTCTGGCTGTGGGCCAGGGGATCCCTTTTTCCTCTCCTTTAGTGTTTTTTTTTCCCTTCGGGCTCTCTTTGTGCCCTTTTTTCCAACCTCTGGCCTCAAGGGTCTTTGACCTCGCAGGGTCGCTTTTTGCCCCCATGTTCACTGGCTTCAAAAAATGTGACAGATGCTCCAAGAATATGTCGCTCAAAGTTGCCCATGACTGTTGTCTGTGGTGTCTGGTGGCCGACCATAACCCGGAGCTCTGCTCGCTCTGTAAGAAAATGTCCGCTAAGGCCTTGCTAAACCGTAAGCAGACATCCGACGACATTTTCTGTAAGGCAGTCCTAAGGTCCCCCGGGAGTGCCTTATCCCACCGAACCACCACTTGCGGGGTCCTCCGCAGTGAATCTGCGCCCACGGCATCACTCCGATCAGGGTTCGCCCGAGGTGAAACGGCGAAAGAAGACAACGACCTCGAAGTTGCTGTCGGGGCTCCAGACAAGCGTGAGCAGTCTTGCGCTCTTTCCCTCAGCCCTCTTCAGCGTTCACGAGAGTTGGACAAGGAGCGGCCTTGAAAGGTACCTCGTACAGATACGGAGGCCTCCGGCAATGGCGCCCGGTCTCCAGAGGGTTGTCCCGACAAGGACCCCCTCTCCTCCTCCATGCCAGACCCAGTAACCCCGGTGTCGACGGCGCAGGGACCCACTCCTGAGTGGGAGTCCCATATGCTAGCACTAGAGTGCAGCGTTTCTGCCTTCCTCGCTGCCCAGCAGGTGCTTTTACCTAGCACAGCTGGCCCGCACCTCGAGACTAAGGGTCTCTCGATGGGGGTCCCAAAAACTGCCTTGCAAACACCCGAGAGTCGCGGGCCTCGCAAGGGTCCTCTGCACCGGTCTTACTCGCTGTCCTGTTCCTCGGGGGCGAGGTCTTCCAGAGTCAGTGCCTCCGGCTCCAAGCGGGCCTCAGCCACTGAACGCAGGGATCAACCCGACTCTGAGGTCTCCTCGGACCTCTTGGGCTGGGAATTGGACAGGGACACTTCCCCTGAAACCCATGCCCATAGGGACCTTTCTTCTGACCCGTACCCTCCCGCCTCGCAAAGGTGGTTGCCCCCTGAAGACACCTCCTTATTGGTGTTTGTGCGGGTTATGGCTCGAGCCCTCAATCTGCCCACACAGACCGAGGAAGAGCTGAGGGCAGAGGAACTCGACATCTTGCAATATGAGTCTCCCCCTATGGTCTCTCACCGTCCCAGTACCATCCATCCTGACCCAGCTGCTCCTCTGCATGTGGGAAGCACCCACCTTGGTCCTTATTGACAGTAAAAGACTCAATGCCATGTACAGGGTCCAGGGTGGCCTGGAAGACTCAGCTTCCCCATACCTCCATGGTAGTTGAATCTGTGATGCGGAAGCAGAAGAGCCTGAAGTCGCACTCGTCGGTCCCACCTGGTAGGGAATCCCTTGCCCTCAACGCCCTCAGGCACAAGGCTTACCAGGGATCCATACTGGCGTGCCACATCCAGGTTTCCCAACTGTATATGGGGATGTTCCTTTGCGACCTTGCTAAAGTTTTGCGCAGTTTCTCCGCGGGCCTCAGAGGCGAACACCTCCTCATATTTCAGACCCTTCTGAGATTGTTTGCGGACTGCTCAAAATACCTTTCCCGTGCTGCATATGAAGGGTTTGAGTCTTCCGCCACTGTGGCAGCGGCCGGCATCGGAGCCCGGCGTCAAGTGTGGCTCCAGTCTTCAGACCTGGAGCAATGGGTCCAGGAGAAGCTCTTGGATGTCCCCTGCCTCGGTGAACAACTTTTCGGCAAGCTCATGGAGGACAAGGCAGCCGAGATCGTGACAGAGTTTGTGACCCACACCTGTCTCTCTCATAAAACCTCTTCTCTTCCGCGGAAGAAACACAGCAAGAAGCCTTTCTTCCAGAGGAAGGGGCTGCCTTACCAGGGATACACACCCTATCCGCCTGCCCCAGCACCGACGCCCAGCGGCCAAGGCAAAGGAGGAGCTCAGGGTCACCGGAAACCGAAGGGGCGCAAAGTGACGCCAAGTGCATAGCCCCCTCGCCTCCCGGCGGCACTTCTGCCCATGGGAAGGCATCTGTCCCTTTTTGCTCCCGAATGGACGGCCATTACATCGGACACCTGGGTCCTTCAGGTAATCCGGGATGGTTATCGTCTTCGTCTGGACAGACTCCCTCCTCTCTTCTCCCCAGCGGAGCATACTCTGCTTCCCTCGCACCAGGCTTGCTTGCAGCAAGAACTGATCAACCTCCTCAGTCAATAGGCGGTCAAGAGTGTTCCGCCGCATCTCCGAGGTTGGGGGTTTTATTCCCAGTACTTCCTTGTTCCGAAGAGGATGGGAGGCCTGCACCCCATGCTTGATCTCAGGAATCTGAACAAATTTCTGGTGTGTGAGAAGTTCAGGATGGTATCGCTTGGCGTCCTGCTGCCCTTCCTCTGGCAGGGCGATTGGCTATGCTCCTTGGATCTCAGACGCTTATGCCCACATTCTGGTCCACCCCAAGCACACGAAGTACCTGCGCTTCAGGGTGCAAGGGGAGCACTTCCAATACAGAGTGCTCCCTTTCGGGCTCGCGTCTGTCCCGTGTGTCTTCACGAAATGCCTGTCAGTGGCCGCAATCCACCTCCAGCTACAGGGCATATCCGTTTATCCTTACCTGGACGACGGGCTCGTCACAGGCACATCGGCAGAGGACGCTTGCCTCTCGGCGTCACGCACGGTCCTCCTTCTCGAGCGCCTCGGTTTCCTGATCAACTACTCCAAGTCCCACCTCGAGCCAGTGCAGACCCTGGAATTTATCGGTGCTCTTCTCGACATGGGACGGGTGACTGCCTTCCTCCCTCGAGCGCACGTGAAGTGACTTTGCACTCTGGCCACTGAGCTCTAAAGCTGGAGACAGAAGGAGAACAAAGGATTAAGATCCAAAAGCAGCCTGAAAGAGGTGAGCCTTTAGCATGGATTTGAAAAGAGGGAGAGATGAAACCTGACATAAAGATACAGGTAGTTTGTTTACACTGGGGTGATAAACAGATCTCTTTCTTAGGCAGAAGCAGACATACTGAATATGTTCACAATATCTCTTTAACATAGCCCATAACCTGCCTCCCTCTTAACTTGCCTCTCATTATTCCCCCTGCTCTCCCCTCTCCCTCCTACCCCCTCCCGTCTCTTCCCACCCTGGGCATGGATGTTTTAATTCTTTAATGTTTTAAAATGGCGTTCTCTTTCCCCTACTTTTTATCTTGTTTTTAGAGTTTGAACAGTAAGCTGCAGCAGCTGGAACAATGGAATATGACATTGGCAGATAAAGTAGAGGACCTACAGAACCGCTCCAGCAGGAGCAATATCTGGTTTCGGGGTATCCCAGAGGAGGGACCCATACTCAGATTGTGAAGCGGTAGTGCTGGACTTTTCAAAAGCACTGTTGAAAGAAGCAGGCATAGAGTTGGATAAATTTGATTTCTGGATTGACAGAGCACACTGCGTAATAGGGGTTGCTGGACAGAACAATACACCCGTGACATAATTGCATGCTTCCATGATTATGCTTTAAAAGAACTCGTGCTGAGGAAAGCGCGAGCAGACAGCCCTTTTAAGTGGGGATCTCACGCAGTGGACTTGTACGCAGACCTGGCACAGACTACATTGCAAAAAAGGCGCCAAATGAAGGATGTGTTGGCTAAACTCAGGGAAGAAGGCATAAGATATGGATGTACTTTACCTTTTGGCCTCAGTTTCACATATAAAGGGCAGAGAATGAGGATTAGCATGCGAGAGGAAGCAGTCCGGGCCCTCACAGAGGCTGGAATAACCGGGCTGACACTAGAACAGGGCATGGGGAAGGTTGCAAGGAAAACTCATCCAAGATGTCAGCAGGTAACGCATGGCCAGCGCAGGCTTTATCGCTTATCAGGAGCTATGGAGCAGAGGGGTGCAGATGGCTGAATAGACTTAAGTCTTCAAGGCTGCGAGTAGGCCAGACAACGTGAGAACGATGGCAAACAAAGTTACGGCTAAAACGTAAAGAAGACCAAGTATTTGCTGGAAAAGTACTACAGGACATAAGAAAGGACTTTCTCCCCCTTGTATATATATTTTTTTATTTTTTGTTCATAGGATATGGAGTGGGTTTTGTTTTGTACTGTGCTGTGGAGGAGTCCCTGCCCTGGGTTTCCCCCGGAAGGGGGGGGGACTTGGAGAGGGGGGCTTAAAGGGTAGGGGGAGGGGGAGGTGATAAGGTTTGCTGAGATAGGAAAGGGGTAAGAGGGAGTACTGCTATAAATTGCAATGGATGGGAATTGCAATTTTACTATGTTGGTTTGAGAGCCGATTTGTTTGTTTTTATGTGAAGCACGTGAGTAATAAGGGGAGAAGAGAGCAAGAGGTCATGGAATGAAGGGTTGAGCGGTAAAAGAGCGGGGCTGACAAGGCCATCTGGATGATGTCAGCAGCCCGGGTTATCCATAAGGGAGGGAGAAGATAGCTGGACCGACGGGAGGGAAAGGTGGAAGGTAGGGGAAGAAGGGGGGAGGAGGTTCCAAGGCTAAAGAGGAAAGGAGGGGCTAGTTAACAGGTGAACTGAAGATCGTGACCTTAAATGTCACCTTTCAAGCGTCAGAGGCTGTACAAGAAAATGGCACGCCAGAAAGAGTCACTTTTCCTTGTGCAAGAAACACATTCGTTGCGTGCACATGAAGGCTTGGTGGCACCTGGGGGTATCATGTGTGACTATTTGCATCAAATACAGTGGAACGAAAGAAAGGAGTTGTGATACTGGTGGACTCTACATTGAAAGTAGTAATTCATACAGTGATCAGAGATAAAGGGGGAAGATACCTGCTGTTTTAATTTAATTTAATTTAATTAGCAGGTTTTTATATACCGCAACTTCCATAGATCAGCTGCGGTTTACAAAGAACAACAATGAACAAGCAAGGCTGTTTTACAAGGAACGGCAGTAAACATCATGCTGTTTTTACATATAACAGTGTTAACAGTAATAACAATTTCGGTAATAACAATAATGGGTTCATTAGGTTGAGGTTAAAGTTAGGCTCGGAGTGGTTTTGTATTGCTAATGTGTATGCATCCATCGGGACAAAAAGGGCCTTTTGGGAGAATCTTAAAGAGGAAATGGCTAAATTGGGGGAGGGAATGCTGATTTGTGGGGAGGACTTCAACCTAACATAGGATCTGGGGAAGGACACGACAGGCAGTAAGGGAGGTCAACAAGCAGATAGGGTTAGATATCAGCAGTTTGTAGAACAATACAGCGTGGTAGATGTTTGGAGATTTTATCATCCAGAGAAAAGACAGTTCTCGTTTTACTCCCCGGTGCATGGCATGTATTCAAGGATAGATACTATCTGGGTCACTAGGGAGGCAGTAGGGAGGATTCAGGGAGTAGTTATGGGTTCTATCACATGGACGGATCACGTGCTGGTGAAACTTAGGTTTGCAATAAAGGGAGAGGAACGGGGTCCACAGTCTTGGAGGTTGGATGAATCATTATTGGAAGATGAGAGAACAGTGGAAGAGGTAGAACACAAGATAGTGGAATACTTTCAATGAATGACAATGGAGAAGTGGGTTGGAAGACAGTCTGGGATGGGTTCAAAGCAGTCTTGAGGGGGGTGTTGATTAAATGGGGTGAAAGAAAGAGGAGGGAACGAGAGGCAAAGGAGAATGGGCTTTGTCAGCGCTTAATGGAGTTAGAAAGGCTGGATGCACAGGAGGGGGCGGGGAGGAAATATATAAAGGGCAGGTATTGGCAGCGCGAGTGCAATTAAACATTTTGCTGGCGGAAGAGATACGATTTAAAATGCAAAAATTGTGCGAAGAGTTTTTTGAGGATGGGAATAAAGCTGGGCAATACATGGCACAGCGCTTAAAACAACATAAGCTAAGGTTGCATATAATGCAGATCAAAGGCCCTGGAAATACTATCTTACGCTCAGGAAAAGAGATTAGACTAGCGTTTGCATCTTATTACAAAAATTTGTATACTGTAGCGTCGCCACCCTCAGTAGAAAGCATTCTCCAGGACCAAGCAAGAAGTCAGTCCTCACATATGGGTGACGTCGGCGCCGACGGAGCCCTCGCGGAGCAATTTCCCCAGCTTTCGAAGAAAGCCTTTGGGAATTGCAGCGCGCATGCGTGGTCCCCTTCCCGCCCAAGGGTGCCATCTTGCTCAGTCTTCTTTTTTCCGCAGAGCCCTACAGACGTAGTTTGTGATCGCCGCTGAAAAAGTTGATTTTTTCGTTTGTTTTTCTCGGTTCGACGCCGTGTCCTTTTCCCGCCCGGCCTCGATACTCCGGTATCGAGTCCGTTCACTATTTTTCGTTTTTTTTGTCCTTAGTGACTGGCGTTCCCGCCACTTTTTTCTTTTTCTCTGGCAGCACGGTCTTTTGACCTCGCAGGGGCCCTTTTTCCCCCAATGGCTGCCAGCAGGTTTAAAAAGTGTGACCGGTGTACGAGACTTATGTCTCTTACCGACACACACGACTGCTGCCTCCGTTGCCTCGGACCCAATCATGACCCGATGATTTGTGGTCCGTGCAACAAAATGTCCTCGAAGGCGTTGAGGAGTCGGCAGTCTCAAAAGGAGCGAATCTTCTCTGACTCCGCGTCCGGTCGGGCCCGGACCTCGTCAGAGGCTTCGACGTCTCGTGACTCCGGCCCCGAGCATCGTCGGAGTTCCTCTGAGCGGGGGTCTCCCGCCCGGGAACATCGTCGGAAGAAGAAACCTGCGAGGGCGGCGTTGGAGGACACTCCTGGTCCCTCGAGGGCCAGGTCGCATAGCCCCGTCAGCCGCCCCGGGTCCTTCGAAGCATCCTCGTCTCGAAGTGGAGTCTCCTGGACACGTGAGTACTGTAGTCCTCGTGGACTCGCCTCCGAAGGAGCCGACGTCGGGCCCGACGCCGTCGGGGACTGCTGGGTCTCCTGAGTTTGGACTCAGGTTGACGGCCTTGGAGAGCAGTCTCGCTGCCTTCATGGACCAGCAGCGGGCATTGATCGCTGGCCTCGCCGGTGTATCTGTCCCGACCACCGGGTCGTCGACGTCCAAATCGACCCCGGAAGCCGAGCCGATCCTCGAGTCGATCCTCGGCCACGGTCTCCCTCGGCCTCCCGTTCGGGACCGAGGTCGTCGACGCCGGCCTCGGCGTCGGGGTGGAGGGCCTCGGCACCCGCCCGCACGAAGCCGCTCGATTCCTCCACGGAGGAGTCGGGCTGGGACACGGAGGAGGACGAGTCACCCGGTTCTTTTCAGACTCGGTGCGTCCCCTCCGACTCGCCCGAGTCTGAGCCTCGGAGACGATCCCCCCTGGAGGATACCCGGTTCTCCGACTTCGTGCGGGATATGGCCAAGGCTTTGGCCTTCCCCGCGGATCCGGAGGAGGAGCCTCGAGCCGAAGAGCTCGAGGCACTCCAGTATGACTCTCCCCCGAAGGAGGCCTTTACTGTACCGGTTCCTCCGATGCTGGAAAGACTTCTCTTCCGCATGTGGGAGAGCCCGGCATCGACGCCGGTGTTAAGCAAGCGGGTCAATTCCATGTATCGAGTCCGCAAGAGCCCCGGGTTCCAGAAAGCACAACTACCGCACCATTCCATGGTGGTGGAATCGGCCATGCATCGACTCAAGAGTCAAAAGATGCACTCCTCGGTGCCTCCGGGTAAGGAGGCCCGGAACCTGGATGCCCTCGGTAGGAAGTGCTTCCAGGGCTCTATGCTTGCTTGTCGAGTCCAGACATACCAGTTCTATATGGGCATGTATCTCCGGGACCTGGCAAAGGAAATTGCCGGGTTCTCTGCTGGTCTCTCCGAGGAACCTTTGCAGAGATTCCAGGCCTTGTCCACTGGTATTCGAGTGCTCGAAGTTTATTTCTCGAGCAGCCTACGATGGCTTCGAAGCATCGGCTCGAGTAGCCGGGGCCGGCATCGGTGCCCGCCGACAGGCTTGGCTTCAGTCATCCGACCTCGAACCATGGGTGCAGGACAAGTTGGTCGATGTCCCCTGCAGAGGTGAAAACCTCTTTGGCAAGCCCATGGCTGAAAAGGCTGCAGAACTCGAGTCCGAGACTCTAACCAGGACTCGCCTGTCCAGGAAGACCTCTGCCCCTTCACAAAAAAGGAAGGACTCGGGGAAAAAGCCCTTTTACCCGAGGAAGGTGTCTGCCTATAAACAACACCACCCACCATATCAAGGCTCAGCAGCTCCCCATCAGGGTCAGCAGGCTAAGGGACAGGGTAATGGGTCCCATAGGCAGAAGGCCCCCAAGCCCACTACACCGGCCCCTGCTCAGCAGGGTGGGGGTTTTTGACTCCGTAAGCATAGCCTCTCCACCCCCGCTGGCTTCTCTCAGCACGGGGGGGCCGGCTGGCCCACTTAGCCCACAGGTGGTTAGCCATAACATCAAATACCTGGGTGCTTCAGGTAGTTCAAGAGGGCTACCTTTTGCATTTTCACCAGGTACCTCCCTCCTACTTTCCAGGGGAGCCTCCAAGACCCCCTCTGCACAGGGACTTACTCCTTCAGGAGTTGGCAAGTCTTCTTCAGGAACAGGCTGTGGAACCGGTGCCCCACCACCTGAAAGGTCACGGCTTTTATTCCAGGTACTTTCTGATACCAAAAAGAATCCTGCTGCCCTACCTCCAGCAGGGAGATTGGCTATGCTCCTTGGATCTAAAGGATGCTTATACTCACATCCTTATCCATCCGGATCACCGGCAATATCTAAGATTTGTTCTGGCAGGGAATCATTATCAGTACCGGGTACTGCCCTTTGGCCTATCCTCCGCTCCCAGGGTGTTCACCAAATGCCTGGCGGTGGTGGCAGCCTTCCTGAGACTTCAAGGCCTCTTCGTCTTTCCCTACCTAGACGACTGGCTCATCCGGGCACAGTCTTCCCTAGAGGTCACTCAGGCCACTCAACGTACAGTAGCTCTTCTTCAGCACTTGGGATTTGTCATAAACTTCGCAAAGTCCACTTTGCTCCCCTCTCAAGATCTCGAATTCATAGGAGCACGGTTGGACACTTTGCAAGCTCGAGCCTTCCTGCCTCGGGAACGGGCCAACTGGCTCAGAGCTCTGGCCAGCAGGTTTCACAGCACTTCCCTGGTCTCTGCCAGGCAATTCCTGCAACTGCTCGGCCATATGGCTTCCACGGTCCATGTCAGTCCGAATGCCCATCTACATATGAGGCCTGCTCAGTGGAGCCTTCGCACTCAATGGCATCAAGCCACAGGGAGCCTTGCGGACTTAGTACAGATCTCCGACCGCCTGGTCTCCTCTCTGCAATGGTGGCTTCATCTGCCCAATCTGGTACTCGGCATGACCTTTCAGTCTCCTCCGCCTTCCTCCCCCTTCCCAAGTGCTAACGACAGATGCCTTTCTTCTGGGATGGGGAGCACATTGTCAAGGGACATGTACTCAAGGCCTTTGGACCCCTTGGGAGGCTGCTCAGCAGATAAACTTCCTGGAGCTCAGTGCGATCCGCCTAGCTCTACGGACCTTCTCTCACCTCACTTCTCATCAGTCTGTACTGGTCCAGACGGACAATCAAGTTGCCATGTTCTATGTGAACAAACAGGGGGGCACCGGCTCCCTCCTTCTATGTCAAGAAGCTCGGAGACTGTGCTCTTGGGCGGTCGACCATGGCATCCTCCTCAAAGCTGTTTACCTGCCAGGACAGGAAAATCACCTGGCCGACAAACTGAGCAGGATTCTGCAGCCACACGCGTGGAGGTTGGACCCGCTGGTGGTTCAGCGGATCTTCCTCTGGTGGGGCCTCCCCACCATGGATCTTTTTGTCAGTCCTCTGAACCGGCAGCTTCCCAGGTTCTGCTCCAGACACCCGCATCCTCTCCGAGTAGCGGCGGATGCTTTCCTCATCCCGTGGTCCACGGGCCTACTGTATGCCTTTCCTCCAACAGCACTGTGTCCCGGACGCTTTTCAAAGTTCTCCGGGACAAGGCCTCAGTAATCCTGGTAGCGCCCAGGTGGCCGAGACAGCCCTGGTTTCCGCTCCTGCTACAACTGGCGGTGGACACCCCTCTTCCCCTGGTGTTTCAGCCCGATCTCCTGACTCAGGATCAAGGCACTCTCCTCCACCCCAACCTCCGGGCCCTGCATCTGATGGCCTGGCTGCTGAAAGGGTAGTCCTAGCTCCGCTCCTACTACCTCCAGAGGTGGAAGCAGTCGTCCTGGCGTCTAGGCGACCATCCACCCGGAAGTCTTGCGCCCTTAAATGGCGTCGCTTCTCCGTCTGGTGTTCTCAGCAGTCTGAGAACCCCTTCTCCTGTTTGGTATCGGTGGTACTACAATACTTGCTTCACCTTTCCAATCTAGGCCTCAAGTCCAACTCTGTCAGGGTCCACCTCAGTGCTCTCTCTGCGCATCACTCATCGGTGGACGGCAAACCTCTTTCCACACACTCCTTGGTGGTGCGCTTTCTGAGAGGCCTCCTTCTACTTAAGCCTCCTTTACGTCCTCCAGCCCCTGACTGGGATCTCAATGTGGTCCTACAGCGGATTACCTATCCGCCTTTTGAACCTATGACTACCTGCCCTCTTTGTTTCCTTTCCTGGAAAACTCTCTTTTTGGTAGCCCTTACATCCGCTAGGCGCGTTAGTGAACTGCAGGCCCTAGTGTCTGAGCCCCCTTACACTAGGTTCTACTCGAATAGGGTGGTCTTGCGAACTCTCACCCTAAGTTTCTTCCAAAGGTGGTTTCCCCTTTTCATCTCAACCAAGAGTTGGTTCTTCCAACCTTCTTTCCCAGGCCCCATGCCAGCTGGGCTGAAACAGTTCTGCATACCCTGGACTGTAGGAGGGCCTTATCCTTCTACCTTGACCGTACGCGGGAGCATCGAAAGGCTGTCCAGCTTTTCGTCTCTTTTGACCCCAATCGGTTGGGGGTTCCTGTCTCCAAGCGTACTTTGTCCATCTGGGTAGCTGACTGTATCGCCTGGGCTTATGGGGCAGCCGGCCTCTCCTTAGAGAGTCGAGTCACAGCTCACCGTGTCAGGGCGAAGGCTGCGTCAGTGGCTCATCTCCGCTCTGTTCCATTGGCAGACATCTGCTGGGCCGCTACTTGGTCTTCAAGCCAGACTTTTGTGGCTCATTACTGCCTGGAGAGGGAGTCCCGCAGGGACAGTGCTTTCGGACAGGCAGTCCTCCACAATCTCTTCGAGGTTTAGGCAACTCCTACCCCTCCGGCCCTGGTGTTGGGCTACTGGCCGGATTCGTATTCAGAGAAGATTCCTTCCTTCTGTACTGCTGGGCTAGAGGGAGCTCATTTTTCGGCTTGAGGTCTCCGGTAGCCTTAAGCTTGGGAGTCCCATATGTGAGGACTGACTTCCTGCTTGGTCCTGGAGAAAGAGTAGTTACTCACCTGTAACAGATGTTCTCCAGGAGCAGCAGGAATCAGTCCTCACAACCCTCCCTCCTCCCCTTGGAGTTGCAGTCATTCTTATCCATTGTTTTTGCTAACTTTTTGCTGTCTTTTTGCTATGTCATCAGACTGAGCAAGATGGCACCCTTGGGCGGGAAGGGGACCGCGCATGCGCGCTGCAATTCCCAAAGGCTTTCTTCGAAAGCTGGGGAAATTGCTTCGCGAGGGCTCCGTCGGCCCTGACGTCACCCATATGTGAGGACTGATTCCTGCTGCTCCTGGAGAACACCTGTTACAGGTGAGTAACTACTCTTTCAGAGTTATTTAGATTATGTGCCTATGCATCATCTAGGTTTGGAGGAGCAGCAGCTATTAAATAGGGAGATAGGGGAAAAGTAAGTTATACAAGCGATTCAAGAATTAAAGAATAATAAGGCGCCCGGCCTAGATGGGCTGACAGCTCGTTTTTATAAAAAATTTGGAGGGGGGGTGCTGGTCAGTCATCTAGTAAGGCTATTTAACTTACCTAGGGAAGGGGGAAGCTTAGAAACAATGGGATGGGCAGGGATTTCTTTGATACCCAAGGTGGGAAAGGATCCACAAAGTTGCGCATCATATACACCCATATCCTTACTCAACCTGGATGTTAAATTGTTGACTAAAAGATTGGCCTTGTGCTTGAAAAGGTGATAGCTCAGTTGGTGCATCAAGACCAAGCTAGATTTATACCAGGGAGGCAAGTCGCGGACAATGGCAGCAAGATTCTAAATTTAGTATGGACTGCTAGTAAGAGCAAAGAACCGGCCCTGCTAGTGTCATTGGATGCTGAAAAAGTGTTTGATCATGTGTCCTGGACCTTTCTCTTCCAAGTGATGGAGAGAATGGGGGTGGGGGAGGGTTTCTTAAGCTGGATGAGAGCGCTGTATCAGAAACCTAAGGCCTATGTTAGGGTCAACAGAGGCTATTCCGAATTTTTCGCCCAGGGTCGTAGAACTCGCCAAGGGTGTCCCCTCTCTCCCCTCTTATTTGTGTTGAATTAGAATGAATACAAATTTGAGAGGGATTACATTCGGTCAGGAGGAATATCGGAGTGCGCTCTTTGCAGATGATATAATTTTAGCAATGACACGTCCACGCTTTACCCTATCTGGCATTATGGGGGAAATAAAAGAATATGGTAGGTTAGCAGGGTTTAACATAAATTGGGCTAAATCTGAGATATTAAATTTGACAGTACCGGAGGAGTTTCAAGATGTCTTGCGAAAGAACCTCCCTTTCAGATAGGCAAAAAACTCTATTCATTACTTAGGGATACAAATTGGGAGCCATTTAAAAAATCTATTTGAATTAAACTATAAGAAGTTGTTGGGAGAGGTAGAGAAGGGTTGTTGGCAGGCTGGGGCAGGGGTTATATCTCTTGGCATGGGCGAATAGCTGCAATAAAAATGTTACTGCTCCCACCTTTTTTATTAGACTTTATCCACAGTTGTACCCCCAAAAACATTAAAGCATCTTCAAAGAAAGGTAGACCGATTCATATGGCAAAACTGAGCTCCCAGAATAGCAGCAAAGACTTTGCAGAGATCAAGAATGGAAGAGGGTCTGGTGGTCCCCAACTTTCAGAAGTATTATTTAGCAGCACAGCTCAAGGCTTTATGATTTATATATATCTCCAGGAACAAGCAGGAATGAGTCTTCACATATGGGTATGTCGGTACCGACGGAGTCTGCACAGGAATGCTCCCCAGCGTCCAATCAAAACGCTTTTGGGAGCATCCCAACACGCCTGCGTGCTGCCTTCCCGCCTTTCCCAACTGCCTCTCCTCAGTTTTCGTTTTTCCGCTGAGCCGGCAGTATGTCGTCCTGTCACCGCAGAAAATTCTTTCTTTATTTTTCTATTTTTCTTGTGGTCGCGTCTGCCTTCCCTTGACGCACCGGTACCGCCGGTATTTTTTTCTTTTCTTTTCCTTACTTTTGTAAGAATTTGTTTATTTTTCCTTGTTGGTGCCTGACGGCTTTTGGCCTGTTAGGCCTCCTTAGTTTTCCTTCATGGAAACGCCAGCCACTAGAATATGTTTTAACTGTGGCAGTACCAAATTGGTATTAGACACCCATAATTGGTGCCTTCCATGTTTGGGACCTGAACACCATCCACTTTAGTGTTCTTCCTGTAGTATTATTTCTTCAAGAGGTTTTCAGCATCGAGCTCCACTCGATGCGCAGTTCCCCTCTGGCCAGAGGGCACCAGCTGCATCTTCTTTCTCATAGGATCAGGTAACCAAACAAAAGACTGTAAAGACTAGCCAGTCCTCGGGTGGTAGATCTCATATGCATTATGCAGATGGCTCTGGCCTTGCCCCTGAGGACATTTTGGCTTTAAAACCCCGGCGGGAGTTTCCTACCTCCAAAGCATCAACGGGGTTTCAGGTTGTTTCCAGGGTTTTTACCTTGATGAACATTCCTGAGCCATGCTCGGTGGTGGTATCCGCTTTGAGCGGTGCCGGTACCCCGGCATCGGCACTGGTGTTGGATGAAACATTCCACACCGATGATCGCAGTCGAGTGCTCTCGGTATCGTTGGTGCCGCCAGAGCCGCTACCGACCGATCTTCCAACATCGGTATCGATCCCGGTGCCGATGTTGGTATCCATGTCGGTACCCTCCAGATATGCATCGATAGACTCGCTTCTCTCGATGCCGAGTCTAAAATCGATCTCTAATCTGGATGACTGGGTACCGACTCGTCTCGGTACCGATTTTAAACGGTACCAAAGACATTCTATCGATGATCAAGGTCTGCCACATTCGGTTTCCTCAGTACCAATAGTGTTATCACAGACTGATCTTCGTGAATTGGTATCAACGATGGTACCGGTCCCGGTACCGGTATCTACATCAGCATCGGTGTTGGTACCGTCCATGTTCTGTTCATCTGGATCGCTTCCTTCCATACCCAGTCTGGAATCGATCCCTAACATGGACGATTTGCTACCGACAGATTGCGGTGACGTTTTTCAGCGGTACCGACAGCTATCTTTTGTAGATCCACCAATGCTCCACCCCTCCAGATTTTGTGCTCTAGATAATCTGAATGAACCGGTGGTTGTTGGAGCTAGTTCTTCAACAGATCTAGCTCTTTCTCCTCTTTCTCGAGGACTCCCCTCTGGGGAGATTTCTTTTCAAGCTTTCCTGCTTGATATGGCAAAGTTACTTGCCATTCCTATACCTGGTCTAGATCCTGCATCAGGGGTTCGAGAACCTCTGCTGATCTCTGGCAGTCCAAAGGAAGTCATTATGTTTCCTTTGCATCAAACCTTGCAGGATCTACTATTTAGAATGTGAGAAACTCCTTTAACGGTGTCCCCCACCTTCTAGGGCAACTGATCTTTTATACAGGGTGCCCCCCTACTCCAGGTTTTCAAAAGCCTCAGCTCCCTCATCATTCTCTTGTTGTAGAATCAGCAATGAGGCATATTAAGAGTACTAAGAAGCACTCTTCTTATCTGCCAGGTTGTGAGGCTAGAACATTAGATTCCTTTGGACGTCAAACTTTCCAGGCATCCATGTTTTCAGCCAGAATTCTCTCATATATTTACTATATGGGATTATCTCTTGAGGAGGTCACGAAAGATATACTACTTTTGACCCCTTTTCTCTAAGAACCTAAAAGAGCAGATTTTTCTATACTACTCAATCATGCTCAAAATATTTCTAGATTCCTTACTCGTGCTTCCCTTGACTCTTTTGAGTCTGTTAGCAGAACGTCTGCTATAGCCATAGGAGCATGACGTACAGCTTGGCTCCAAGCTTCAGACTTGGACAAATTCCTACGAGATACACTGGGAAATACTCCTTGCACTGGAGAAAATCTCTTCAACAAAGAGACTTTACTCCAAGCTTCTCAGTTAACTACTGACACTATTGCTTTCAGAGGCTTGTCTACGCCTTCCTCTGTCCCAGTTTCTAGAACATCATCTGGCAGGCTTTCTGGCCTCAAGGGGAGAAGATTTCATCCATCTTCTACCCATCATACAGATGTTCCCAGACAGGGGAAACATCCAACCAGGCTGAGGAAACCACAACCTCAACAGCTTCAGCAAACCCAGCAGCCGCAGGGTTGCTGATAGACTCTTCACTGCTTCTTTTTCCTGTTTGAGGTTCAGAACCTGTAGTTTGCTTCTTCCCTTTACAGACATTTACAGTGGTTCCATCCTAGTTTTTACACATGTATCTCTTAAGAGAACATTTTGACTTTTAGCTCATAGAGCTTCTTTAGATCACTATGTTGTACAGGTACTAAAGTTACTCCTCTTCCTTTCAGGTACAGAGGAGTCACAGTTGTCAATGAGGTTCCTATACCTTCACCTTTGACTCTTCTCCTGTATCAACAATTTCTCATATTACTTAACAGAGCTTTACTCCACCGTGTCTCTTTTTTCAACCCTGTCCCTCTTACTAAGACATTTCGTCTGTAAGAGTGCTACCACTCAACTGGAGGCTTCTCAATAAGCCCCTAAGTTCCCTCTCAGAGTTGTCTTCCTCCTGCTGTTTTTGCTGGCAGCTTCTCAGACGATAACGGAGTCTTTCTACTCCTACTCAAGTCTGTATGTCTTTCAATCGTCTCATAAGATTTCGTCTGCTGCCCAGCAACAGTTAGAACTGCAGGGGCTCTTAGTGGTTGCACCACTGACTTGCTGACCAAGAAACCAGAGTTTGTTCTCCAGTTTCAATTTTTCTGGTCTTACTACTAAGTCCCAGACAGTCTACAGCCTTTCCTGGCCATTGTTGCAGACACGTCTCCTCACCACCTATTCTTGGCCTTCCCCAATCCTTGGGCTTGGCAGAATAGTTCAGAATATATACTGGATCTTAAACAGCCAGTTTTTTCTTCTAAATGACCTGCAACATGCTCTCTGCATCTCTACAGAGCAGCTCTTCACTATGGGGCCTTGTTAGAGAGCATATGATTCTAGATGATTAGGAAGGGCATTACCTAGTTATGTCAACTGGGTTCCCCTGCCCTTACCATTTTCCATTAAAATCTTCTTAAATAAAGGACACAGACCTTTAGTTAAGCGAAGACCTGGACAATCATACAATTCCCTGGATTGGTTCACATCTCTAGTGCACCCCTCCGCCAGGGATGTGTTTTTTTTCTTTCAGTACAGCCAGTCCATGTCTGCTATTTCCTTCCATCTTCAATTCTTCATAGCAGAATTCATATTCATCACCAGAATGCACCATACCCTGTTTGCCCTCATAAAGGGTAAACAAGGTATTTCTTTCATGGCATCTTTTTCTCCAGCTGTCTGCTGGAGTTATGGAAGGATTCAGACTTATTGTCTGCATATCAACAACATCCTCTGCAATTTTCATGTAGGTTTCCATTCCTGGTTATTTAAGGGCAAGAGTTCTTACAGGACTCTGAGCTTCCCCTTATCAGTGAGGGAACTCCCTTTGCATTCCTACTCATAACCAGTAGCAATGGATTCTCCAAAGATTCCCTCAATCAGGTAACATACCATCTTGTTAGTGGAATCTTCTCTCGCCACATACCCCATGACAGGACATGGGTGTATATATATATATATATACATATATATATATATATACATATATATACATATATATATATATATATATACATATATATATATATATATATAGATATATATATATATACATATATACATATATATATATATACATATATATATATATATATACATATATATACATATATATATATATACACATACATATATATATATGTATGTGTATATATATATATGTATATATATATATATGTGTATATATATGTGTATATATACACATATATATATATATATATATATATATATATATACACACACATATATACACATATATATATATAAGAACATAAGAACATAAGATATGCCATACTGGGTCAGACCAAGGTCCATCAAGCCCAGTATTCTGTTTCCAACAGTGGCCAATCTATGTCATATGTACCTAGCAGTTTCCCCAAGGGACACAGGTTCCACAATGCTTGTATTGGGTCAAGCATTGATATCCTGGGTCCCCCCTTAATAATGGTTTATGGACCTTTCCTCCAGGAACTTGTCCAAACCTTTTTTAAACCCAGCTACACTAACAGCCTTTACTACATCCTCCGGTAACAAATTCCAGAGTTTGATTACACGTTGAGTGAAAAAATATTTTCTTTTATTAGTCTTAAATAGTTTACCCTGTAGCTTCATTGCATGTCCCCTAGTCTTTCTATATTCTGATAAGGTAAACAATCGATCTACGTTTACCCGTTCCACTCCGTTCATTAATTTATAGACTTCTATCATATCTCCCCTCAGCCGTCTCTTTTCCAGGTTAAAGAGCCCTAACCTTTTAAGCCTTTCTTCATAGGAGTATCCTTCCATCCCCTTTACCATTTTGGTGGCTCTTCTCTGAACCTTTTCTAAAATCGCTATATCCTTTTTAAGATACGGCGACCAGAATTGCACACAATATTCAAGGTGCGGTCTCACCATGGAACGATACAGAGGCATTATAATATCTTTTGTTTTATTTTCCATTCCTTTCCTTATCATACCTAGCATTCTATTTGCTCTCTTGGCCGCCGCTGCACACTGAGCTGAGGGTTTTAACATGGTATCCACAATGACACCTAAATCTTTTTCCTGGGTGGTGGTTCCTAATGTGGAACCTTGCATCGTGTAACCATAGTTTGGGTTGTTCTTCCCTAGGTGCATAACCTTGCACTTGTGTCCACATTAAATTTCATCTGCCATTTTGATGCCCAGTCTTCCAATTTATCAAGATCCTCTTGCAGTTTTCCACAATCCTCTTGGGTTTTAACAACTTTAAATAGTTTTGTGTCATCTGCAAATTTGATAACCTCACTCGTTATTCCACTTTCCAGGTCATTTATGAATATGTCAAAAAGCAGTGGACCCAGCACAGATCCCTGGGGTACACCACTATTTACCTTTCTCCATTGGGAAAACTGGCCATTTAACCCTACCCTCTGCTTTCTATCTTTTAACCAGTTCCTGATCCACAATAGTACACTGCCTCCTATCCCATGACTCTTTAGTTTTGCCAAAAGTCTCTGATGAGAAGGACCTTGTCAAAGGCTTTCTGAAAGTCCAGATACACAATATCAACGACTCACCTTTGTCCACCTGATTATTCACTCCTTCAAAAAAACATAACAGATTAGTAAGACAAGATCTTCCTTGTCTAAAGACATGTTGGCTGTCTCCCATTAGGCCATGACTATCTACATGCTGAGTAATTTTATTCTTTATGATGGTTTCTACCATTTTTCCCGGTACTGACGTGAGGCTCACCGGTCTGTAGTTTCTCGGATCACCCCTGGAACCCTTTTTAAAAATTGGTGTTACATTGTACTTCCAGTGACGGCATCGGGGCAAATGGCGGCATAAGATTCGGCTCTGCTGCCTAAGCCTGACAAAAAGGGGAGTTTGTACCCCTAATCGCATGGAGTAAGACGGCGAACGTGGGAGAGCAGTAGGATAGGAGCCCCAGGCCGCGTTACAACAGTGGCGAAGTAGCGAGCCCTTGTCGGAGCGTTGGAGAGTGTGGAATAGGAGACCGCGTGGCAGGTCGGTGTGACGGCTGCCGGAACAGCGAGGCTGAGGCCTACCTTGAGCTCTGGGGGCGGAAGGAGTTTGCCGCGCTGGAAAACCGGTGCTCTGGTGAGCAGTGACGTCCCCTGTGAGACCGCGTGTAGCTGGCTGAGGTGAGCCGGCAGATCTGAGAGGCGGCAGACCGGGAGGCTGAAACCAGAGCGGCAGAGCAGGGGGCAGCCGGCGGTGGATGCAGAGCTGGGGAGAGGCCCGAGGACAAGGAAGCCGGTGAGGAGGCGGGAAGGCACTGAGGCTGGGATCAGAGCACCACGCAGGGGAGAAAGTGTCAGTGGCGCCCCCCCCCCCCCCGGGTGGATCTGACAACATCCAGTCCAACTTAGAGAGCTGAGAAGCCCCGGTAAGGGGGGAAGTGAGTAGAGCAAAGTGCAGCCCTACAGCAGACAGTGGGGCCCCCACCAGCAGCTTTGACAAACGGCTGAGAAGTAGAGGGGAGAGGCCCTCAGGAGACGCAGCTCACTAAGCTTGGGGACCCAGCATTGCATAATATAAGAATGGAAAAAAATAAAGGCTCCCTGGCGGCACGCAAGAAATTGGCCGACTTTCGCTCCCCTTATGCGGCAGTCAAAGGCGGAAAAGAGGGGGAGAAGGAGTGCCGAACGCAGGGGGGAGAGGGGCTGGATCGTGGAGCTAGTCCAGGGGATATCTCTCACCTGAAAACCTGGCTTATTGAAATGAAGGAAGAGATTAAAACAGAAATTAGCGGGGTGAAGCATGAACTCAGAGTCCATACAGTCACTGAGACAAGATATTGTGGACATTGGAAATAGAGTTGAGGAGATGGAGACTCAGCTGGAGCAACAAGGGGAGGAAATGGTGGATTTACAAAAGCGCGGGGGGGGGGGGGGGCACACCAGCAGGCCCAAGAGGAACAGCAGATGAAGTTGGAGGATCTGGAAGACAGGTCCAGGAGATGTAATCTACGGATCCGGGGACTCCCAGAGGAACCTCAGTACCGCAACTGTGAAGAGGTTCTGCTAAAAATTTTCAAATCCCTGCTGTTAGCTGCAGACCCGCAGGGGGAGATGCTGATCGATTCATCGCACATTGAGCGAGCGCACCGGGGCCTGGGCCCGATACGCGATAATAAACCCAGAGATATCGTTGTGTGCTTTAGCTCTTTCAAGATTAAGGAAGGACTGCTTCGAGCGGCAAGGAAAGCGCGCCAGATAGTTTGGGAGGAACACCATCTGGAGCTCTTCCAAGATTTCTCTGCAGGAACCTTCCAACGCCGACGGCACCTCAAGGAGGTGACCGCGTATTTGCGAAAAGAGGATGTACGATACAAGTGGCTGTTTCCATTTGGGCTGTTGATCACCTGCAAGGGGAAGTCAAGGCGGGTGCAGAACAGAGAGGAGGCATGGACTGTACTTAAAGACTTTGGCCTACCTAACATACCGGAAGGGGGAAGTTTTCAGACAAGAGCACCGGCGGATACTGCGAAGTCCTCCAGTCCACAGAGGAAGGCACAGAGATGGCACCGAGTTCCAATGTCGGGGAGCAGAGCGGCACGCTTGAATAGAGAGAGCCCAGGAATACCAGCTGAGGAGAAAGGCGATGGCTGAATGGATGGACTCTGAGTTACCAAAGATGTATTAGTATGTTTTTCTTAGAAATAGTAGAACTGGGTTGCAGAGGGGGGGGAGATGAAGTTATTAACTGATGGAGGAGGGACGGAGGGATTCGACTATAGGGAGGGGGAGGGAAGGAGGGCGGTGGGGAGGACGGAGGTAGAGGTTCGGAAGGGGAGATGAGGGGGCTTTGGGTGTTGAGTTGGTATGGGGGGAGGGGGGAGGGGGAAGGGCAGATAGAGTCAGGCAAGGCCCGATCACTGGTCACCTTTATGGAAGACGATTCCCTCCTAAGGAGAGGGGAGAGGGTTGGGGGGAGGGAGTGGGGAGGGGGGGGGCTGGGGGTTTCAGGTTAGAGGGAGGGAAGAGGGGGTGTGGGAGAATGGGTGAGCTTAAACTAGTCACATTAAATGTGAAGGGGCTTAACTCACCACTAAAGCGACGCAAATTGTACACAGAGTTAGCCCGCCAGAAGGCGGCAATAGTTATGCTTCAGGAAACGCACTTGACACGGGCAACAGAATATCTGGTCAAGCCCAAAGGCTATGGGGTGTGTATTCATGCTTCAAATACCGTGGAAAAGAAGAAGGGAGGGGTTGCTATACTCTTTGCATCTCGATTAAAGATGCAGGTGCAGTCGGTGGTAAGGGATACGGAGGGGAGGTATGTGTTGGTGCGAGTGAAGGTGGGGAGTGTATGGTACTGTGTAGTGAATGTGTATGCACCGACTGGGGCATATCGAGAATTCTGGACAAAACTGAACGAGGAGGTGGGGAAGCAGGGGGACGGTATCCTTATATGTGGGGGGGATTTTAACCTAACATGGAACCCAACCCGGGATGCTACAGGGAAACGGGAGGGAAAGAGGGGGGATAGAAAGAGATATCGTAACTTCGTGATGCAGCACTGCCTAGTGGACGCGTGGCGATTGCAGCACCCTGGGAGGAGACAGTTTTCTTACTACTCGCCAGTACATGGGTCCTACTCACGTATCGATGCCATTTGGGTCTCGAAGGAGATGGGGGGAACGATTACAGGGGCGGAAATGGAGTCCATTACCTGGTCAGACCACGCCCCGGTAGTGGTGAGCTTGCAAGTGGTAGAGGAAGGGACGGGGATGAAGTTTTGGAGACTCAATGAGTCACTGTTGGAGGATGTGAGGGTCCAAGAGGATGTGGAGAGGGGGACCCGGGAATATTTCAGGTTTAACGATAATGGAGAGGTTGCATGGGGAGGTATATGGGATGGGTATAAGGCGGTGATACGGGGCGTATTGCTCAAATGGGCGGCGCGGAAAAAGAGGGAGCGGGAGGATAGAGAGCGGTTCTTGAGGGAACGACTGCTGGAACTGGAAGAACTGGATGGGCAAGGGAGGGGAGACACTTATAGGGGACGGGTGCTGCTAGCGAGAGCGCAACTTAATGAATTGCAGGCGGAAAAGGTACGTTATCAGCTGCAGCTTCTGAGGCAGGAGGTATTTGAAGGGGGGAATAAGGCTGGGAGGTATCTAGCGCAGAAGCTGAAGCAGCAGAAGCTTCGCTCTCATATAATAGGGGTTCAAAGGAAGGCGGGGAATTGGTTACTAAAGATGGGGAGATTATGGATGTCTTTAAGGAATACTATCAGGAGCTGTACAAAGCAAGAGACCTGCCACAGGCGGGGAGGGTGGGAAACTACCTTGACTCCATAGACTTGCCTAAGTTGGGAGAGTGCGAACAGGAGGAAATTAATAAACCCATTCGAGCAGACGAAGTAGGGAGGGCAATTAAACAGTTAAAATTAGAGAAAGCCCCAGGGTTGGATGGTGTGTCTGCCAGATTTTATAGGAAGTTCGGAGATCTGTTAATTGGGCCTCTAGTGAACTTATTTAGCCAACCACGGGCGGGTGGAAAATTAGCAGACACAATGGGGTGGGCGGGTATAACAGTAATTCACAAGGAGAGGAAGGATCCGAAGGAGTGTGCCTCTTATAGGCCTATCTCCCTGCTTAACCTGGATGCCAAGCTTTTAGCTAAGATTCTCACCACGCGCCTCAATAAAGTAATTGGAACACTGATACACCAAGATCAGGCGGGCTTTATTCCTGGTAGACAGGTTGCGGATAATATCCGAAAGATCTTAAACATTATCTGGGCTAGCGAGTGGAGAAAGGATGAGGCGCACCTACTCTCGTTGGATGCGGAGAAGGCCTTCGATCAGGTGTCTTGGCTTTTTCTTTTCCAGGTGCTGGAGAAGGTGGGGCTGGGGGGAGAGTTTCTTGCTTGGGTGAAGGCGCTATATGCGCATCCAAAAGCATGTGTGAGGGTGAATGGGGCCCATTCGCAGTTTTTTGACCAAGGGAGGGGAACAAGGCAGGGATGCCCATTATCTCTGCTACTGTTTGCGATAGCAATAGAGCCCTTGGCGCAGAGGATTAGAGAACGGGCGGATATATCTGGAATAAGAGTGGAGCGGAGTGACTATAAAATTTCCCTGTTTGCGGACGATATAATTCTAAGTATGGTGAGACCCCGGGTCGGCCTCCCCATAGCTATGTGGGAACTGGAGGAATATGGTAAAGTGTCGGGGTTTACCATCAACTGGAACAAATCGGAAATCCTGAATTTAGCGGTCTCCAGCGAGGTAGTTAATGTACTGGCAAAGAAATATCCCTTCAAATGGGCGCGAGAAAGTATCCGGTACCTTGGCATATGGATTAGCAATAAAATTGACGAGTTATATAACTTGAACTATCGGAGGGTTCTGGGGAAGATAGAGGGCTGGTTGGACGGGTGGGGAAGGGGATACCTATCGTGGTTTGGGCGCATTGCGACGGTTAAAATGATGCTTGTGCCCAGACTGTTGTTTTTGTTCCAGACGCTCCCGATATGGGTTCCGCCAACTAGTTTGAAAAGGATACAACGGTTAGTTAATAGGTTTATATGGGTGCAGAAGCGCCCGAGGGTAGCATTGCGAGTATTGCAACGGACAAAAGGAGAGGGGGGGCTGGGGGTACCTAATATCTGCAAATATTATGAGGCAGTGCAATTAAAAACGATTTATGAGTGGCACAGAGGAACATTGATATCTTGGGTTCAAATGGAGCACGAGTTGGTGGGGGGGGGGTGGAACTTGAACGAGTGATTTGGAGGGGGACTAAGGGACTCGACATACAGGCACTAAACCCCATGGTGGCGAATAGTTCGAAAATCTGGAAACGCAACAAGCCTCAGCTTGTTCCAGATAAAGGCTACATGCAGGGGATGCCAATCGCTTCGAGCGGGGACAGGGCCCCGATGAGCAACTTTTAAGTAGATGGGCACAAAACGGGCTGGAGTACATTCACCAAGTTATACACTCTCAGGGAATGCATCCGTTTGAAGGCATTAAGGATCTCTATAAGCTGAAAGAGAGTGATCATTTTGCCTATATACAATTAAGCTACTTTGTAAGGCAACCGAAGATATGGAAAGATCTCTGGGAAAATAGAGGCTGGTTTGAGGCTCTATGCTCTGGCCAGATGGGTCAAAAGGGGGTTTTGTCCAGAATTTACCGAGGCCTAATGGGGACTGGTGTATGCAAGTTACGCTATATGTTGCAATGGGAGGAGGATTTGGGTGTGTGTTGGACGGTAGAGGCTTGGGAGAAGTTACTCCAGACGATTGCTACTGTGTCCATAGCCACGCAAATTAAAGAAAATGCATATAAAGTATTATACAGATGGTATTGGACGCCAGTACGTCGGTATCGAGCGGGGAGGGGAAGGGATGATTTATGCTGGCGGGGGTGTGCTGAAAGAGGGGACTGGATGCACATGTGGTGGAAGTGTGATAAGTTACAGGGGTACTGGGAGCAGGTAATTGCGGTGATTTATGGCATGACCGGGCATAGTTTGCATGGGAGACCGGAGGCATGCCTGTTGCATCAACTGGATGATGATCTTTCGAGACGGGAGGAGGGGGTACTGCATCATTGTATTGCTGTAGCTCGTTGCGAGATCGCACAGCACTGGGGGGGACAGAGTATACCACAATTGGCGGGATTTGTGCGAAGAGTGGCTGAGGTGAACCTGATGTATAAATTAACAGAGTTGAGACGGGGGAAAGGAGGGCAAAGTGCGATATATTGGCAGGGGGTTTGGAGATGGTTGGAGGCATGGAGAGAGGGGGTGGGGGGGTTGGAAGGCGGAGGAGGACAACGCGTGTAGAGTTATGGCTGAGATGCTCGGTGAGTGTGCAGTGGCATGCAGACTATAGGGGGTGCAGAAGGGGAGCTGGGGGGGGGAGTACAGAGGGGGAGGGATAGGTTATAATACAGAGGGGGGAAGTGCGGGATTGCTGGGGGGGAGGGGGGGAGTTTTAGTGTAGTATATCTGCATTGTACTATGAGTTATTTAGGCATAATACCCAGGTTGAGGTTTGCTTTTTGATTCTAATGTGTGAACGCTGTTTTTTCAAATGGTTTGTATTTCTATTGTATAATCTCAATAAAAAAATTTTTTAAAAAAAAATTGGTGTTACATTGGCGATCCTCCAATCTTCAGGTATTAGAGATGATTTTAATGATAGTTCACAGATTACTAATAGGAGGTCTGCAATCTCATATTTCAGTTCTTTCAACACCCTTGGATGTATACTTGATATATATGTACTTGCCTATCTATATATCCATATCTTAATAGGATAGTACATACATGTTTGTCTATATACTATTCTTTATCTGTCTGACTAAATGTATCGGTATATACTCATATATATCCATATATTTCCCTACGGACCCATCAGATAGTCTCTATCCCTTTCTATGCTGTGGTAGTTAGGGGGCTTTTGCACCATGACCTTCACTTTTGGTACACCTAAAGCCCTCCATATCCTCTCTGTTACCTATGTAATTTTAAATACAAAGGACCTTCTGAACCCTCAGAAAATGAGAGGCTACTATGCCTCATGTTCCTGTCCTTTTTCTTCTCGAATATAGTAGTCTTCACAGCTCTTTCTCCCATGGGAACTATGTCCTTTTTAGTTCAACAGAGCTTCACTCTTACCCATCTACGGACTTTCACATCTCCTGCAAAAGTCCTACCTATTTGAACCACCCCAGTTCCACTGGGCTTTCTCCTCACCATAAGGGTTCTGACCTCAACCTGTTTTTGCACAGTGTATCTACCTCTCCTTTCATTGAGGTACTCTCTGGAGATATTTTCCTGGTTCATATTACCAATTTCATATGAACCCCCATAAAACCCTTGCATTTCACCAGTTGAGGTCCATGTGGGTTATTGCACTTCTATGTTTTCACTAGATAGCACCTGTCCAGAGACTCCTTCCAGGTGTCCTGTTTGGTCCAGCTGTTCCACAGCACATCTTTTTAGTTCAACTCCTACCCTCCATCCCTAGGATGCCTGAGGTTCTGTAGAATAGCATGGCTCTCAGATAACATGCTGGGACTCCCCCAGGCATCTTAGCTTGGGAGTCCCTATATGTGAAGACTCATTCCTGCTTGTTCCTGGAGATAGCACAGTTACTTACCTGTAACAAGTGATCTCTGGGAACAGCAGGAATAAGTCTTCACAACCCACCCACCTCCCCTAGGAGTTGTATCTCTCTATCTATCTTTCCTTTCCTCTCTCTCTCTTTGTCTCAGCTTTAAAACTCAAACTGGAGGGAGGCGGTTGGGAAAGGCGGGAAGGCAGTGCGCAGGCGTGTTGGGATGCTCCCAAAAGCGTTTTGATTGGACGCTGGGGAGCGTTCCCGCGCAGTACCGACGTACCCATATGTGAAGACTTATTCCTGCTGTTCTCAGAGATCACCTGTTACAGGTAAGTAACTGTGCTTTATTGATGTTTGCACAATATACATAAAAAAACATAAGCAAAGGTAAAATCTCAGTAAATACAGGATTATCGTTTCCAGTAATATTAACAAACACCAGAAAACATGGATAATAGCCCACATCAAGGGAGCAAAAAAGAAAAGAAAAACAAGAAAAAGGAAAGACTCAATTTAACCTCACAATAAGCTGCGAAAATTTTTTTAAAACTCCTGAATGAAGACTATATAGCTTACATGATCGCCATAAACCCTCAACCCTCCTCAACCATAGGTACAGTCGCTTCCTTGCTAACCAAGAGTTTTCTCCAAGTGAAAAGGATCAAGGAACACATATTTCACCCCCCAGCAATGTAACTAAATACTTACAGGGGAATCTTAAATAAAAAGTGCCGGATAAACCCAGCACACGAGATTTAAGTAACAAAAAGGCTTTCCTCCTCACTTGGGTAGCTCTGGAGACATCCGGGAACACCTGAAGTTCCCCCCCCCACAAAAGGCAACATCTTTATGTCTAAAGTAACTTCTCAAAATTAAAGCTTTATCACCATCATTCATAAAGGAAACCACCAAAGTAGTTCTAGTATTTATAATATCTTGCGAGTCTTCAAGAAAGGCGGAGAGACTGAACTCTAGTTTATTCTCCAGAATGCCCTCCTGCTCTGAAGACGTCCGCACTATCTTATCAGAAACATAATACAACCTAGAAATCACAATCTCATCAACATTAGGTAATAACAAAACTTCCTTAAAATATTTTCTTAACAAAATATCTGGCGATAACAAATGTGTCTTAGGAAAATTTACAAAACGCAAATTCTTACTACAAAATATGTTCTCCAGAGACTCCAACTTATGGTGCATCAACAGGCTGTTCTTAATAGAGGACACGCCTGCTGAACTCAAGCAAACAACCTGGGAATCCAAGCTGGAGACCTTTTTACCTAGCGTCCCCAACATGGTAACCACCTGATGAAATTTTGCAGTAGTCTCCTGGGAAAATACACAAAGTTGAGGAACTATAGTAGTAAGAAGGGCCTCTGTGTGTGACACTACTTGCCATACATCCTATAAAGAAACAGTAGAACCCACCGAAGAAATAGAAACTTTATCCAAATTACATTGCACAGGTGTAGGGCAAGGTGTCAAATCACTGAGGACACCAGAAGAAATAACCAATCCATCCCCCACAGGAGAGCCCTGCAAAAACAGTTGGAGAGGAGGGGGTGAAGTCCGCTCCGGGGAACTTAAAGAAGCTCCCTCACCTAATGATATTGACTGCAACCTTGCCTGTTCTAAAACATCAGTCTTCGCTACTAAATGTTTGTCCGTAGGACCCAACCCTGCCACAGCCTTACTGCCTTTAGCTTTCCGTTTCCCAGGCATCGTGGTTATTCCGTGTACATTACATTACACTTAATAAATAAAACATTCAAAGTCCCTTAACATACTCCCCGCGCTCCCCAGTGCTCCTAAGGGGCTCACAAGGGGCAGACATGCCCCTTGTTGCACGCCCCTTAGTGCACACTCCCAGCTGCGCGCTTGGGAAAGTACAGAATTTATAGGTCCCCGGGAAGAGCAGAGGTAACCGCGGCGATGCCGGGCTGCAGGCAGACACACAGATGATTCTCTCAGCGGCAGGCAGCACAGAAACTGCTCCAGCTCAAGGCTTTATATTCCTGGAATGGTGAAAGACAGAAACAATGGGTGCAAATAGAGGAAGCATCGCTCCAAACACAGTAGCTCACCAGCTCAACCTTTATAGGTCCCTGGGGAGAGCAGTGGTAACTGCGGCGATGCCGGACTGCATGCAGACACACAGATGATTCTCTCAGTGGCAGGCAGCACAGAAACGGCTCCAGCTCAAGGCTTTATATTCCTGGAATGGTGAAAGATAGAAACAATGGGTGCAAATGGAGGAAGCATCGCTACCAGTAGCTGCACTAGAGCGCTTAGTGTGGAAGAGACGAGGGGAAAAGGGCAACAACCCCCTAGTAGAGCATACTGCAGCGATATGGCAGCATAGACGCGAGAGCTAATGGGGAGCAAACAATATGCACAGGGGATGTCATTGATAGCCTGCTTTAACGAGGGGCAAAGACCAGAAATTGTTACCCTGCAGCGGTGGGCTAAATTGGGATTAAATTGGGTTTCTCAGGTGATAGATAAAAAAGGGATGTTAGAGTTTGCGGGAATAAGAGATTTGTATTGTTTACCTGAGCATGACTATTATAGTTATTTACAAGTTAGTGCCTTCTTACTACAAAGGAAGGTATGTGGGGAGTTATGGAGTGAGAGGGGATGGTTTGAAATTGCCTGTTTGGGGATGCTAGGAAGAAAGGGTCTCTTGTCACGTTTGTATAAGTGATTAATTATGAAGGGGCCTGAGAAGCTTGACTATATGCTGAAATGGGAGCGGGATCTAGAGGAAGAGTGGGAGGAAGAAGCATGGGAGGCAATCATACAAGCAGTGGGGAGGGTGTCTATAGCTATAGCTTTGCGAGAAAATGTTTATAAAATGCTTTTCAGATGTTATTGGAACCTATGAACAGGTATAAAGCGGGATTTGGACAATCGAATGAATGTTGGAGACAATGTGGGGCCATAGGTAATCTTACATATGTGGTGGGAATGCAAGGTGGTACAAGCATATTGGGATAAGGTACTACAGGCTATTAAAGAGATTACGGGTTATCAGTTACAACGGAACTCAGCTATACTTTTACTTCATAAACAGGAGGAGTAGTTTCCTAAGAAAATAAATGGTGTGGTACAACATTGTATAATAGCAGCCCGATGTGAAATAGCAATGTATTGGAATAGACCGAAGCTACCTAGTTTAGCGGGATATGCTAAGCAATTGGCAAATCTGTATTTGATGCACAAGTTGACGAATCTGAAGAAGGGGAAGGGTGAAGAGGGGTATAGTGCACTGGCAAGAAGTATGGAAATGGTTGGATCAATGGAATAGGATATAAGAGGGAGCGTAGGAATGGGGGGTGGATGATGGATAAGTGGGATCTGGTAGCTCACGTTTGGAAGAAGGTGGTAGAAATGAGGGAAGGGGTTGGGGATGGGGAGGGAGGGATAAGGCATGGAAAGTTGATTTCATGGGATGGATGTAAATGTTAGCTGTGATGCTATTGGTTGGAATGTATCTGTTAAAAATTTGTTAAAACGTCATAAAGTTTAAATGGAAAAAAATGTTTGTTTAGGTTGCTTTTCAGTTAAATAGATCTCAAACTGTAGTAATTTTATTTTTGTGCATTTTTCTACTAAAGTCTTTTCTTCGTGCTTTTTTAACCAGCCTTGCCACCTTTTCATACCATCTTAATCTTTCCTGCTCCCTTGCCCTTTTTTTTTCCTGGTCCTCCATTTAACCAATATCCCCCACACCATCTTCATAACATCCCTCAAAAGCGCCTTCGCTCTTTCCCCATGACACCAGGCACACTGGACTGTCTCCGAGCCCTTGCCTTTCCCCTTCCCCCCTGCCCCTCCTTTCTTTTCCCCTTGCAATTAATGGCCCGATCCATCATTTCTTTTCTTAAACTGCTTTATTAATGGATCTTTACAGGCCACAGCTTGCAGATACACAGTTGCTTTGAACATTGACAACGACAATAATCATAATCACAGTAAACCATAGGGTACTGTACATAATGGGTAACAATAAGTAACGATGAGTAAACAATGAGCCTAGGCTAGCTAATGTGGAGGGGCACCGCCATCCCGGCTGCCTGGTTCGGAAACCCTGGCCTGCCTCGTGGCCAAGGTCGCCGCCCCATTACACCTCCCCGTTACCATCCGCTCTGTGTAGGTGCCTGAGTGGCCCCCCGCTCGAGGTCAGGCTGCCCTGGTACCTGGCCTCCCTTTATCCACTGGGCCCAGGCACACCCCAGCCTGGTACCTGGGCCACCTTTTCGTTCCAGGGTACCCCTCCCCTCCTCCTTTATCGGTGAGGTCTTATTTTTTATTTTATTTATTTATTTATTTACATTCTCTTATATACCGCGCTATTCTGCATCAGTGCAGTTTACATTGAACAGGGCATTATAACTTGGAGATAACTATTTTATAGGGAACATGGGCTATGGAGGGTTAAGTGGCTTGCCCAAGACCACAAGGAGCATCTTTGGGACTAGAAACCCCAGTCCTTCCGGCCCAAGGTTGCTGTCGTCTAGTGGGATTTGAACCCCGACCTTCCGGCCTGAAGTATCTTGCCCCAACCACTAGGCCACTCCTCCACTCTACCACCAGGAGGGCTCGCAGCCCGACTCACCCCATAATGAGTACCAAACTGATAGCCCGCCGCAGACCCTCAATAAACAACTCCAGACCAGATTCGTTCAGGTGAACCCCAGAGTACTACGACTACTACTACTACTACTACTTATGAGCATTTGTATAGCGCTACAAGACATATGCAGCGCTGCACAGATGTAAGAGACAATCCCTGCTCATCAGAGCTTACAATCTAGTCGAGACAGACAACACAAGGGAAACACAAGGAGATCAGGTGAGTCAAAATCTGAAAGCGGCATTGAAGAGGTGAGTTTTCAGCCTGGATTTGCGAAGGGTCAGAGAAGGTGCCTGATGTATAGACTCAGTTTGTTCCAGGCGTAAGGTGCAGCAAGGTGAAAAGAGCGAAGTCTGGAGTTAGTAATAGAAGAAAAGTGCACAGATAGAAACAATTTGCCAGAAGAGTGGAGTTCCTGAGGAGGGTGTAGGGACAGAAGGGAGGAAAGGTAGTGAGTAGCTGCAGAGTGAATGTACTTTACAGGTCAGCAGGAGACGTTTGAGCTGGCTACGGAAGCGGAAAGGGAGCCAGTGAAGTGATTTGAGAAGAGGGGTAATGAGCATGATGAGGCTGGTGGAGAATTAGCCTCGCAGCAGAGTGTTGAACAAATTGAAGGTGAGAGCGATGATTCAAAGGGAGACCAGCAAGGAGTAGGTTACAGTAGTCAAATGGAGTGGAGGAGTGGCCTAGTGGTTGGGGCAAGGTACTTCAGGCCGGAAGGTCGGGGGTTCAAATCCCACTAGAGGACAGCAACCTTGGGCCGGAAGGACTGGGGTTTCTAGTCTCATAGGTGCTCCTTGTGGTCTTGGGCAAGCCACTTAACCCTCCATAGCCCATGTTCCCTGTAAAATAGTTATCTCCAAGTTATAATGCCCTGTTCAATGTAATTTCAGTTTGTTCAATGTAAACCGCACTGATGCAGAATAGCGCGGTATATAAGAGAATATAAATAAATAAGACAGGAGGTGATTAAGGAGTGGATAAGTGTCTTAGTAGTGTGTTCAGAAAGGAATGGGCTGATTTTGTTGATACAGGGAAAGAAATGGCAGTATTTCTCAAACACGCACAAATACGCCCAATCCTTAAGAACAGCAAACTTGATAAAACCTCGCCTGTATCATATAGACCCATCTCTAGCATACCATTCTTGGCTAAAATAATTGAAAAAGTGGTTCAATTACAGACACAGGATTTTCTAGACTCATCTTACCCACTTGATGAGCAACAATATGGCTTTCGGCCCCGCCACGGAGTTGAAACACTCCTTACAGTTTTAATTGATGCACTACTAAGAGGGATTGACAATCATAAACAGTCTTCATTCTACTTTTCATTGATATATCAGCTGCGTTTGATAGCGTACACCACACAATAATGCTCAACAACTTGAGACAAATAGGCTTAAACTCCACAGTACATAAATGGTTCTCGTCCTACCTAAATAATAGAACGCAAAATGTAAGAATTGGGAATCAAACCTCAACTATATATAAACAAGAAATTGGATTACCACAAGGCTCAGCGTTATCAGCCCTACTTTTCAATATTTACATAAAACCAGTGCAACATTTTCAAAAAATTTGGAGTACAATATCACCTATACGCAGATGATATTATGATGTACATTCCATTCACGATACCCAATCTACCGCTTCAACTCCTATCGGACTGCTATAATGAAATCACAACTTAGCTAAAAACACAAAACCTCCACATAACCACACTAAAACTGAAGTTCTAATCGTGACCAAGAACAAATCCTTTATCCCCCCAACACACATAAGACTTCAAAACCAAGAAATCAAAATAAAAAATGAAATAAGATATCTAGGCGTTATACTAGACACACCCCTTACGATGGAAACCCACATTAGCAGTACCATAAAGAAAATTTATTTCAAACTCAAAACCCTCAAACAACTACGTCCTCTAGTATTCTCACACGACTTTATCAATATAATCCAGGCCACCATAACTCCTCATTTTGATTTTGCCAATCTAATACTAATAGGCATATCAAAACAAAACATCAAACGAATGCAATTGGTACAAAACGCAGCTGCTGGAATTATATTGAAAGTTAATTCACTCCAACACATAACACCAATACTAGCTTCCCTCCATTGGCTACCAATTCAAAGCAGGATAATTTACAAAACAATAATAACTTCATTCAAAGCCTTATATGATATGGCTCCAACTACGCTATGTAACTTAATACACAAAGAACCATCTAAGACTACACACAGAAAAGGACAATTAAACAAACTAAAGATTCCGAAAGATTACACAAGAGCTCATAAATCAACAAACAACAGAGCCTTTTCTCACATAGCCCCAACTATCTGGAATTCCCTCCCAGAGGAGTTGCGAACACTATCTGGGATCATGGAACTCCGCAAAAAATTGAAAACTTATCTATTCACCAAACACTATAACAACATAGATAATCCCTCACCCGCTTTAGATAAAGGCTAAACTGGTATCTGACTGCTCCAAATAAAAACCCTTCAACTCACACAGATAGCACACTTAGTTAAACTCTTTTAATGATCCCACATCTTATGTCCTTTCACTTCCACATATATATATACATATATATATTTGTATATAGTATATTCTGTTCTGTATTGTCTCACATTGTTTAGACAATATATTCTGTCTAGTTAATTACTTCGTTCCTCAATACATATACTGTTTTGTTAATCATTATACTTATAATATGACGTTCCTTGTAAAATATATTCTGTTAATCAGTATACTTATAATATGACGTTCCTTGTAAAACAAACTTGCTTTGTTAATTGTTGTTCACTGTAAACCGCAACTGAACTCTGGAAGATGCGGTATATAAATGTGTATAAAATAAAATAAAAATAAAATAAATTAGCTATCAGATGGATATGTGTGGAGAAGGAGAGAGAGGAGTCAGATGGCCCCAAGGTTGCGAGCTGAGGAAACAGGGAGGAGTTGAGAGTTATCCACAGAGACTGAGAAAGGAGGAAGAGGAGAGGAGGTTTTAGGGGGAAAAATAAGAAGCTCGGTTTTGGCCATGTTCAGTTTCAAGCGGCGGTGAGACATCCAAGCAGCAATGTCAGAAAGGCAGGAAGAGACCCAGGTCTGGATTGCCGGAGAGATTTCAGGAGTACACAGTCCCCCCCCCCCCCCCCAAATACCCTGATGCTCCACTACAACACCTTCCACTGTCCACACCAACGTCCTGACCTCCTTATTCAGCTTCCTTCTGCTTCTCTCGATACCCCTGAGGTAATCTGCTCCCTTCCACTGCTGCCGCGGAATGACGGGGGACCAGATTTTATTTATTTATTTATTTGAACAGTTTTTCTATACCGCCCCTTCCAAAGATCAGGGGCTGTTTGCATCGAACAAAACAATTACTGAGAACATTGTAGCGAACAGCGAATACATATAACTATTTACATAGCAGCAATCAATATAAACATAGTGGTAGGTGCTTATGATCCAACTATTTACATGATAACTTTTACATTATGTACCAGTTGTGGCGGTTATGATCATAGATGAGTGCATAGTTGCTGAGGTGGGGGGAGCTGTTTCTATTAGGAGGTTGGGGGGGAGAGTGGTTCTATTAGGGGAAAGCTGGTTATATTAGTGGGTGTTGGGGTGAGTATGTGTACTAGGATCGCTGAAGAGAGGGGTTGTTACAGTACTCGGAAAAGAGTAGGGTTTATAGTTCTTTTCGGAAGGTCTGAAAGTCCTTAATTGATCTGAGGGGGTCTGGTAGGAAGTTCCATAGTGTGGGTGCTGTATATGTAAAGGCTCTGTTGCCAGTTTGTTTGGTCTTGCGGATTGATGATGGTATTGAGAGGAGGTTTTGATTGCTTTTTCTTCTGCTCCTAGTATCAGTTTGGGTGTGTATCCTAGATGGAAGGAAGGAGGGGGGGAGATATTGTTGAGTAACTTGAATGTAGTAACTGTTTTGTATTTTATGCTACTTGCTATCGGGAGCCAGCGGAGGTTATGGGTGTGATGTGATCAGTTAGGTGTGCTTTGGATATAATTCTGGCAGTTACATTCTGAGCTATTTGAAGTGTATGTAGGTTCTTTTTGGGTAGACCCTGTAATAAACTGTTACAGTAGTCCATTTGTGGAGTGATTAGAGCTTGGACTACTGTTCTGAAATCATGGGTTTCTAGGAAGGGTCTGAAATGCTGAATGGTTTTTAGCTTGAAGAATATGGTTCTGGTAGTTTGTTTTATTTGTGATGACATACTGAGGGTACTATCTAAGAATATTCCTAGGGCATTTCACCTCTTGTTTTACTGGGAGGGTGGTGTTGTGTATGTTAATTTTTTGGGGGGGAGTAAAGTTTTGGTTTCTCGTTGTGAACAGTATTTCTGTTTTTTTGAAGTTTATATGGAGGTTGTTTGCATTTAGCCATGATTCTACTTAAAGTATGCAATCAGTAAGGTTGTGATATGTGGAGGGATTTTAAATCTACTGGGGAATATAACATGATATCGTCTGCATAAATGTGATATCTTATTTTGTGTTTTTTGAAGATTGCGCAAATTGATTGAAGGTAGAGGTTGATCAGGAGGGCAGATAATGCAGAGCCTTGAGGGATTCCTGGTTCTTGGGGGAAGGTAGTGGATGATTCGTGATTGATTTTTACGTATTGAGAGCGGTTTGAAATGGATGATTTGAACCAATTGAGGGCTATTCCAGTTATACTAGTTGGGCTCCCTCCCCCAGCTCAGCTCGTATCCAGGCCATGTCCGCCTTGATCCCGATGATAAGATCGACGCCTTTCCTGGACACCAGATGGTTACCACCCAGGTGGAGGACTACAAAGTCCGGCAGGCAGCTGACCTGTCTCCGGCTGGCGAGAGCGGGCCTCAGCTGATCCACCGCATCCCCCTTTGTCCCATCCACTGTATACGGATGCTGTCGGGGTGGAAACCGAGCTGCCTGCTGTAGTGATGTTCTGCTGCCCTTTGCCCAGCCCAGTAGACATAGGAGTGTCCCACAATCCAGACTGAGATCGCTCTGAGACCTGTCAGGCAAGAAGGAGAGCAGCATCGGCAAGTGTCAGTGGTGTTGAATTACAGCTTATATCGGTTGGAAGCCCACCTCCTGATAGCCTTATCTACTCTGCTCCCAGATTCAGCCTGTGTGCCGTGGTGGCCTCCCTAATTCTAAAGGAGTGTAGAGTCAGCCCCCTGATATCAAAATCTGTCGCCTTCACCGCCTGCAGCACAGCACCCGGAACTGGTACTGTGAGAGGCAGGAACGATCCTCATGCCAGAGGAAGGGCCCCCCCCAACTGGGGGGGCGCACCCGTAAATATGCGCACATGGCCTCGACCGGGCAAAGTTCCTGAACCGCTGTAGCAGTTAGCTATATTGTTCTCCCCTTCCCAAGCTGAACTGTCCTTTGATCTGGTCAGGAACAGGCGTACCCTGTCTCCTACAACTGCTGCATCACCCACTGTGTCTGCCCTGGACCACGGCAGGACATTGCTCGTGTGGAAGGCCCCAAAGAACATCAACAGAGCCGCCAGCCCAAATAGCTTGTCTTCAAACCCATCCCTGGTGATATCCACTGCCTGCCAGATGACCCTGCCAAGCATGGGAAGGGAGATGGGCCGGCGACCATCCAGCTGCAGCGCAGCCTTCCTTGCCCAGTCTTCCATCACCTTCCGGACAAAGAACTCTTTTGTCACATCCTTATAACCCCCCAGTTTTAGAAAGAAGGCCACCTTTGCCAGCACCAGTCTGGCCTGCCTCACCGACACCTCTTCTGCCTGTAAGTGCATAAGGAACTTGAGCATTATCATTAGTTTTCTAATTTCATAATGTCCTTGTTTGTGATTGGTCAGTTTTTGACATTTATTCTTGGAGTCTTCGCAGTGGCTTAAACAGTTAATGAGCATGCGCCGGCGTCTCTGCAAAGGGGAGAAGCCGACATCTCGCTAGCAGTGGAATTGAGCGTTGAAGCAGGGCATATTAAACATTTTTGCCCGAAACGCAGTGCTGTGTCCTCTCGGAAGAACTGCTGTTATACTTCTGTGCATTTTCGGATTACTGGTTGCCGATTCCAGGGAGTGAATTCTGGGTTGTCAATCATTTTGACCCAGTAACATTGGGCTGAACAGATAAGTGATCTTTTCACATAAAACCTTTTCTGTTTTCAACTATGTCATTTTCAGAAAGTTTGATTTTAACATCAGTTGGTGTAGGTTTCACTTGTTTGTGGTGATTTTGCCTACGTTTAAAAAGCTTTTTTTAGGAGGCTTTTCAAATGAGAAAAATGGAAGTTTAAGCCTCAAGAGATCGTTTGGTCCTCACGGCGTAACTTCCTACATTAATATTTCACACAAAGGCTGCTCATTTTTTAGGTTCCCTCTATTTTGGTTTTGGATTTGTTTATTGATGGCAAACGCTACCACCGTGTTATCCGAGTGGAAAACTGTTCTCCCTTCGGCGAAAAGTCGCTTCCATATGACCATGCCTATGACAATGGGAAACACTTCAAGGAATGTAATGTCCTTTGTCACGCCACGCTGATGCCACTCCGCCGGCCAGCACTCATGGCACCATTGCCCCTTGAAGTAAATTCCAAATGCCATGCCCCCCATCGCAGCAGTGAATAGTTTCAGCTCCCTATTACAGGTGGCTGGTGCCCTCCATATGTTCCTGCCATTGTAATGCAACCAGGAACCTCTGCCACACGGCCAGGTCCTCCTGCAGGGGTGCAGTGACCCTAATGAAGTGGTGTTTTCAGTAGATGCCCCATGTGGCATCTGCCAGCCGCCAAATAAAAGCCCGCCCCCTAGGGATTGCATCTGCCCCAATGTGACCACCTTTGCTGCCAACGCCGACTGAACCGCAGACTTCAAGGCCAACACTTTATCAGCCAGTAGCCCCGTCACCATTTCATTAGTGTCTATCTCTATCCCCAAAAAGGATAGGCACTGCGTTGGCCCCTCTGTCTTGTTAGGGGACCAATGGCACCCCCATCTCCTCTGCCTTCCTTTGAAAGGCACCCAGAAGGTCCTGGCAACCCTGCTTATCCCGTGCCGTGAGCAGAAAGTCATCCAGGTAATGCATTATCCTGCCCTGGCGCGACCCCTTCTCGGCCATCCATTGGGGGCGGAATTGAACTCCTCAAAATAGGCACAAGATATTGAGCACCCCATTGGGATGCATTTGTCCACATAGTATCATTCCCTGAACCGGAGCCCCAGCAAGTAGAAGCTATCCAGATGTATCGGGAGCAGCCGGCAGGCAGCCTCCACATCCATCTTTGCCATCCATGCCCTCTCCCCCAAGCCCCGGAGCAACTCCAGGGCCTGATCTATGGAGGCACACTTTACCGAGCATGCCGCTGGATCCAGGTGGTCATTCACGGATGCCCCATCGGGCATTGACAAGTGGTGAATGAGCCGGTATTCGCCTGCCTCCTTTTTTGGGACTAGACCCAGTGGGGAAACTATCAGGTCGGGCAAAGGCTTACTCACGAAAGGGCCAGCCATCCTGCTCAATGCCCGCTCCTTATCAAGTTTCTTCTGGACCAACTCTTTCTGCTGCAGAGCAGATTTCAAGTTCCCTGCCCCTCCCCCAGTGGGCCGCTGTAAGGAATAGTGAAGCCATCGAGTAACCATCGTGTTTTCCCCTGATCGTAGCCCTGCAGGTTCCGCCTCAGTGCCTCAATTTTGATAGGTGTTGTGGCCTGCCCCGCCAAGGCTGCCTCAGCACAGGTGCAGGGGCTCTCACCCTCTTGCTGCTTCACGCATTGCACCTACTGGTGGCCTTTCCCGAAGGTTGTGCATGCATTATTGAACCTGCAGGTGCCCCCAATTTACAGCCTGCAAACGACTTGGCGGGAGGGGAAGTTGGGCGGCAGTGGGCCGGTGCCTTCCTCCCCAAAGCCCAAGCTACAGTCTCCTCAAAATGGCTGCTGTGGCCTGCATACCTGCTGGGCAAGCTCACCGCTGTGGACCCTCTCACTATGCTGCCCCTTTGACCCTGCAGAAAGCAGAGGGTATGGCTAAATGGCCAATTTTCCCAATGGAGAAAGGTGAATAGTGGAGTACCCCAAGGATCTGTGCTGGGACCGCTGCTTTTTAACATCTTCATAAATGACCTGGAAATAGAAGTAACAAGTGAGGCTATCAAATTTGCAGATGACACAAAACTATTTAAAGTTGTTAAAACCCATGAGGACTGTGGAAAAGAGGATCTTGATAAATTAGAAGACTGGGCATCCAAATGGCAGATTAAATTTAATTAAGTTTATTTATTTATTTAGCAAGTTTTCTATACCGCTTTATCATTAGAATCAAAGCTGTTTACAGTATAACACATGAACAGAACAATTACAGAAAACTCATGTAACAAACATAGGTTGGGGTAACATGCAGGCGATGCTCAGGAGCATAACTTATTTACAACTGAAGTATGCAGGTATAGTTTTGAATAGGCATGTGTCATGAGGGGTGTACTGAGTGTTCTCTCTGAAGTGTTCAGAGAACAGGAAAGCTTTTAGATGTTTCCTGAAGTCTTTGATTGTCCTTATTTGTTTGTCCTTATTTTTTCCGGCAGTGAGTCCCAGATGGCGGGTGCGGCTAGTGTAAAAGCCCTCTTCATTGTAGTCTTATTGGCTTTCGTATATGAGCTGGGGGTTGGGATAGTTTCTCTAGTGTTTTGTCTCTTGGGTCTGTTTGGTTCTGAGCATAGCAGCATCTGTAGAGGACCAGCTGACATATTATTTCTAATCTTGAAAGTGGTTAGTGCTGTTTGGTATTTGGCTCTTGAGGTGATCGGTAGCCAGTGTAGCTGACGTAGGAGAGGAGTTATGTGCTCATGTTTGTCTGATCCTGTGATGAAGCGGGCAGCGGTGTTCTGGGCTAGTTGAAGTGCTCGGGTGGTTTGAGCTGGAAGTCCTTGGAGGAGGGAGTTACAGTTGACCAAGAAGGAGGTGATAAGTGCTTGGCAGACAGTGCGGAAGTGTTCTTGACTTTGGAGGGGTTGTAGTCTGTGGATAATGACTAATTTGTGGAATTCGTTCTTGGAGGTTTTGCTAATGTGAGCTTGTAGATTTAAGAATCTGTCAAGAGTGACACCTAGGTAGCAAACCTCCTCTTTTTCTGGAATCAGCATGTCCTCTAGGGTGATGAAGTAGGCAGGGGTGGCTCAAGGCAATCTGCTGCCTGAGGTGAAGAATGAGATGGCGCCCCCCTTCCCCCTTAGAGGGGCGGGACTTTTTCAGAACTCCAGTCGGGGACTGAACCAAACCAGAAAGCCAATTAGATTATATGGAAGAAATGCAAGATGTTTGCACACAGGGCCGTATCGAGCTGCAATCGCGCCCTGTGCGGCTTGCAGCTTGGGCGTGCACCCCCCTCCTCCCCACATACTTCCGTCCAGCGGTGCCTGCTCTTTCCCTGCTGCTGCCGCCCTCTGTTTTTTTCACGGCAGCGCCGGTAGCAGGAAAAGAGCAGGCAGCGCTGGACGGAGGTATGGGGAAGAGGGGGGGCATATGTTCGATCTGAAAGTCGCTGGCACTTTAAGCAGATCTTTCCCTCCCTACTCTGACATCGTGTCGGAGGAGGGAGGGACCAGACTTGCTAAAAATGCTGCAAAAAGGCTTGGGGAGCACATTTTGGCTTCCTGCTATTGTCCTGCCAGCGGCAGCAGGGCAACAGCAGACAGCTGAAATGCGCCCCCCCCCCCCTCCCAAGCCTTTGCGCCCTGTGCGGCTGCACCGCTTGCAAAGGGCTAGGTACGGTCCTGTTTGCACACCAAGGAACTAAAAGAGAGCAAGAATCAACAGCACAATTTATAAAACTAAGTTATAACTCATTTTTATTTTGTTATGAACTGTGTTATGGTTCTTGCTTTTTCTTTTTCAACATATATTTTGCATCCACAGTGGGTACAGAGCAGAACCCGGACATTCACCCACAGAACTCAATATTTTAAAAAAAAATCTGATTCTGATCATCTCACTAACAACAACAACCACTATTCTCCAGTACCAGGCATATTGTGAACTAAAACAAAACCCTACAACAAATAGCAAACCTACCATACCATAGCATATCATTACAAACTTCCAAAACTCACATAAGGAGCCCATCCAAAAAGGCGTCACTGTAAATACTACAGTGGGCCCTGGAACATCCACACCTATTTGAAAAGCTGAAACAGTCAAATTACTACAGTACGGTATAGATCTTTATGTACAAACTCCATGTTAACAGAACACCTGGCCTCAGTCACACACTCGCAACATCGACCCTCACCAAGTACAGAATAAGTAAACATAATCTAAAGTAAAAATAAAAATATGTAGACAAAATTTAAACTGAAACCCCAAGAAGCCAGAGTCCACATGCAGTGCAACATCAGATAAATAAGAGATGCAGTTCCCCAATACTGTGTAAAATATAAAGATAGCACCAAGTCCAATCACTAAAATGAAATAAAATTATTTTTTTCTACCTTTGTTGTCTGACCATTTTATTCTCTGATCATGCTGATCCCGATCTGAGGCTTCTGCTTTCCTTTCTTCTCTTAGCTCTCTTTCTGTGGTCTATGGTCCATCTGTCATTTCTTATCTCTTCTTTTGTTTTCTTCACTTCTTTCCATCAGCCTATTTCCTGTCCCCATAACCCTTCCCAGTATCAGCCCCTTTCCAGTCCTCTCTCCCGGTACCTTCCAATGTCAACTTGCATTCCCATGACTGCCACTGGTGTCCATTCCCTTCCAGTCCCCCTCCTTTCTCACTGTCCAGCTCCTTCTAGTCCAAATACCATGGCAGCCCCTCTCAGCATCCACTCCCTTCCAGTCCCATTCTCCCATACCCTTGCATCAGGCCATTTGTAGCCCTAGCCCCCAGTTTTCTTTCAAGGCCAGCAGCTCTATCCTCCCCTCCCCACCATCAGCCCATTTCCAGTTGAAGCCCCCCCAATCAGCTCACTTCCAGTGTTAGTCCCCCCTCAACCACATTACCAGTGCTAGCCCCCCCTAATCAACCCCATTACCAGTCCTAGCCCTCCTGATCTGCCCATTACCAGTGCTAGCCCCCCCCATCAGCCCATTATATTCCTAAGAACATAAGATATGCCATACTGTGTCAGACCAAGGTCCATCAAGCCCAGTATCCTGTTTCCAACAGTGGCCAATCTAGGTCATACGTACCTAGCAGTTTCCTCAAAAAACACAGGTTCCACAATGCTTGTACTGTGTCAAGCATTGATATCCTGGGTCCCTTCTTAATAATGGTTTATGGACCTTTCCTCCAGGAACTTGTCCATACCTTTTTTAAACCCAGCTACACTAACAGCCTTTACTACATCCTCCGGTAACAAATTCCAGAGTTTGATTACACGTTGAGTGAAAAAATATTTTCTTTAATTATTTATTTATTTTATTTATTATTAAATTTTTCTTATATACCGCGCTTTTCAGATCAGTGCGGTGTACATTCAAAACATAACACATTACAGTGCAGCAAGCAGCATTGTATTTACAATGAACAGGGTAGTAAACTTGGGTATAACTGGGGAAAACTATCTACATTTCATATGCATTGGTGAATATATTCCTAGATATAGGCAATTTGGGTCGAGGGGTTCAAGCTGGCTAACCGTTTTCTTGCTGGGTATGTATGTTGGGGCGGTTTGGGTGGGTAGTCAGAGTGCTTTTCACCTGCTTTCCAGGATTAGATTCAGGGTAGTATCGTAAGAACAGATGATGTTTCAGCGCTTTTCTGAATAGGGCCAGGTTCGTGATGGTTCGGATATCTGTGGGGAGGTCATTCCAGGCTCTAGGCGCGTAAATCGTGAAGGCTCTGTTGGACGTTGCCTTTGTGCATTTTGTTATTGCTTTAGGGATCTCTAATGTGTTTGTCATTGCGGATCTTCTGTTTCTATTATCTGGTAATCTGTGAATGAGCTTGCTGATGGGCATGGGGGGCTGATTATTTAGTGCTTTGAAGGTCAGGACTAGAGTCTTGTAATGGATTCTGGCCTGTACAGGTAACCAGTGGAGTTTCATCAAAACTGGCGTTATGTGGTCTGTCCTTGCTACTCCTACTAGAACTCTCGCAGCTCAGTTCATCGCAAGCTCGAGCGGACTTAGTGTCGCCTGTGGGAGACCTTGAAGGATTACATTGGCGAAATCCAGGTGTGGGATTACTAAGGCTTGGTAGATCGTTCAGTAGTCAGCAAGGTCAAGCAGAGGTCGTAGGTGTCGTAATGTTCGTATCTTATTGTATACTGCCTTCACAGTGTTTCGTATGTGAGTTTTCATATCCAGCTGTTGGTCGAGTATAATGCCTAGGTAGCGAATTGTAGTTTTGGTTTTCAGTCTTAAATAGTTTCAGTCTTAAATAGTTATTAGTCTTAAATAGTTTACCCTGTAGCTTCATTGCATGTCCCCTAGTCTTTCTGTATTCTGATAACGTAAACAATCGATCTATGTTTACCCGTTCCACTCCGTTCATTAATTTATAGACTTCTATCATATCTCCCCTCAGCCGTCTCTTTTCCAGGTTAAAGAGCCCTAACCTTTTTAGCCTTTCTTCATAGGAGTATCCTTCCATCCCCATTCCTAACCCGCACTGTCTCTCCCCTTTGTCTAGTACTTGTCCCCTGTCTCCCCCTTTGTCTCCCATCTCTCACTTTTGTCTCTCCTTGCCCTCCTCCTGTCCCCTCTCCCTCCACCTGCACCTCTCATCCTGCGGTGGCTGGGGCACTATGGCTGTTATAATTTTAGATTTTGCCGCCTTTGCCCTGTCTTTGCCTTCCCGCTGCGTTTTTTTCCTCAAGAATGCTTGCAGCAACAAAAGAAAGGCTTGGCAGGAAGGCAGAGGCAGGGCAGAGGCAACAAAATCTAAAATTAAAACAACCAGAGTGCCGCCGCCGCACAAATTAGCCTGATCGCTGCCGGTTGTTCCTGCTGGATGAGAGGGAACCCTTGTCTCAGTTCCCTTCCAGACCCTCCCTCCATACATCCATGTCAGCCCCCCTCCCTCCTTCTCTCCATATATCCATGTCAGCCCCCCCTCCATATATCCATGTCAGCCCCCTCCCTCCATCCCTCCCTCCATCCATGTCAGTCCCCCTTCTCTCCATCCCTCCCTCTCTCCCTCCGTCCCTTCATCCATGTCAGCCCTCCCTCCCCCATGTCGGCCATCTTTTTAACATCTTTGTTAGTGATATAGCGGAAGGGCTGTCGGGTAAGGTTTGCCTCTTTGCGGATGATACCAAAATCTGCAATAAAGTAGACACCCAGGAAGGTGTAGATAACATGAGGAGGGATCTGGCTAAGCTTGAAGAATGGTCTAGAATTTGGCAACTGGGATTTAATGTTAAAAAATGTAAGGTCATGCATTTGGGCTGCAGCAATCCAAGGGAGCAATACAGTATAGGAGGTGAAGTACTTTTGTCCACTAAAGAAGAGCGGGACCTAGGCGTAGTTGTGTCCGATGATCTTAAAGTAGCTAAACAGGTAGAAAAGGCAACGGCAAAAGCTAGAAGGATGCTTGGGTGCATACGGAGAGGAATGGCTAGCAGAAAAAAGGAGGTGATAATGCCTCTGTATAAGTCTTTGGTGCGACCTCATTTGGAGTATGGTGTGCAATTCTGGAGACCGCACCTTCAAAAGGATGTGAACAGGATGGAGTCGGTGCAGAGGGTTGCTACTAAGATGATTAGTGGTCTTCATTATAACGCATATGAGGACAGACTTAAGGATCTTAATATGTACACCTTAGAGGAAAGGCGGGATAGAGGTGATATGATTGAGATGTTTAAATACCTCCGTGGCATAAATGTTCAGGGAGAGAGCCTCTTTCAATTGAAAGCAAGTTCTGCGACGAGGGGACATGGGATGAGGGTGAAGGGAGATAGATTCAGGAGTGATATGCGGAAATATTTCTTTACGGAAAGAGTAGTGGATCCGTGGAATAGTCTCCCAGTGGAGGTGGTAGAGATGAGGACAGTAACTGAATTCAAAAAAGCATGGGACCAACACAGAGGATCTCTAAAGGTAAAAAGTGGACTGTTGTAGTTGTTATGGAAGGACAGACTAGATGGGCCTTGTGGTCTTTTTCTGTCATCATGTTTCTATGTTTCTATCCCTCCCCCCTCCATTCATGTCAGCCCTCCCTCCCTCCATCCATCCATGTTAGCCCCATTGCTGATTCCCTGCCCCCTCCTCCCCTCTCCCTATGTCTGCCTGCTACCGCCCTGTGCTTTCTTCTTCTGCAGCCACGGTTTCCTGTCTCTTAGGGAACTGCAACTGTGCCGGTGAAGCCGTTGCGGAGCCTTCGAGTCTCTCGACAGGCTCCATGCAGCATTGTCCCGCTTCCAAAGGAACTGGTAAACAACTTCCTTTGTGGGCGGGACAATGCTGCCCGGAGCCCGTCGAGAGACAGAAAGGCTCTGCAACGGCTTCACCGGCACAGCTGCGGTTCCTAAGAGGCAGGGAACTGTGGCTGCAGAAGAAGGGAGTCAGTGAGTTTGCCGCTGCCGAGAAGTGGACTCTGCAGCGGCAGCAACTTGTAAGCTTTTTTTTTTTTAAACTTGAAGGCGAAGTGAGGCGGCTGTTTTGGGGGCATTTGCCGCCCTCAAAACTTTGCCACTTGAGGCAGCCGCCTCACTTTGCCTCATTATAGAGCCGCCCCTGGAGGTTGGGGGGATAAAGTATGCATTACGTGAGATAAATAGTGCTTCAGATTTTATGAAGTTGACGTGTAGGTTGTTGGAAGAGAGCCAGTTTTTCATTTGCTGCAGACAGTTTGTAATTGATGGATAGTCTGGTGTGTTAAGGTGGATTGGTGAGTAGATCATGATGTCGTCTACATAAATAGCATAGAATATCTTGTGCTTTTTGAAGATATTGCAGACTGGCTGTATATAGATGTTGAAGAGGAGAGCAGACGGAGGACCCATGCGGGACTCCCTGTGTAGTGTTAATTGGAGTGCAGGTGTTGGATCCGACTTTGACCATTTGGTTTTCTGTTACTGAGGTATGAATGAAACAGGTTGAGGGTGGTATTATGTAGACCAATATTAGCAAGTCGATTTAGAAGGGTGCTATGTGAGACAGTGTCAAATGCTAAGGATATATCAATAAAATTGAGTAGGAATCCAGTATTTATATTGTCGATTCCTCTGAGTAGTACGTCAAATAGGTGAGTGAGAAGAGTCTCGACACTGTGGTTAGGGCGGAAACCGTGTTAGTGTTTGTCAAGTGGAGCATGTAGATCATTATGGTCTTGAAGTTGTGTATGAACTTATTTTTTCAATTATCTTGGATAGGAAGGGGAGGCTGGAGATTGGATGGTAAGATGCAGGGTCTGAGGTGTTTGATGTGTTTTTTTGGATAGGGTGAATGGTGGCTTAATGTGGACAAGTGCAGAGCTATATACCTAGGAAAGAACAACCTGAACTTTGGTTACAAAATGCAAGCTTGGTTCCACATTAGGAACCACCACCCATAAAAAAGATTTAGGCATCATCGTGGATAACATGTTAAAACCCTTCGCCCAGTGTGCAGCGGCGGCCAAGAGAGCAAATAGAATGCTAGGTATCATAAGGAAAGGAATGTTAAATAAAACAAAGGATATTATAATGCCTTTGTATCGTTCCATGGTGCGACCACACCTTGAATATTGTGTGCAGTTCTGGTCGCCGTATCTTATAAAGGATATAGCGTTATTAGAAAAGGTACAGAGAAGAGCCACCAAAATGGTAAAAGGGATGGAAGGATGCCCCTATGAAGAGAGGCTAAAAAGGTTAGGGCTCTTCAACCTGGAAAAGAGATGGCTGAGGGGAGATATGATAGAGGTCTATAAATGAATGAATGGAGTGGAACGGGTAAACGTAGATCGATTGTTTACACCATCAAAATATAGAAAGACTAGGGGGCATGCAATGAAGCTACAATGTAACCTATTTAAGACTAATAAGAGAAAATATTCTTTCACTCAACATGTAATCAAACTCTGGGATTTGTTACCTGAGGATGTAGTAAAAGCTGTTAGTGTAGCTGGGTTTAAAAAAGGTTTGGACAAGTTTCCTGGAGGAAAGGTCCATAAACTATTATTAAGAGAGACCCAGGATATCACTGCTTGACCCCAATACAAGCATTGTGGAAGCTGTGTCTTATGGGGAAACTGCTAGGTACTTATGACCTAGATTGGCCGTTGTTGGAAATAGGATACTGGACTTGATGGACCTTGGTCTGACCCAGTATGGCATATCTTATGTTCTTATCCACTGGATCCATAGGCTGATGTCCTTCTGGTTCCAGCTGAGCCCTTTGTTGCCCGCCATATTTCAATGAAATCGATTGTCACCTTCCAGCCAGGCGGTGCCCCCGTACACCCCGTAGGCCTCGCAAATATAGTCCTGGTATTTGAATAGGCCCCGGCACTGCTCTGGATGTTTCTCGCCAACTATGCTGGCCAGCACCCAAAAAGCTATGCACCAATTGGCAATGTCCGTGGGGCGCTATTGCCCTTCCTGAAGACCAGCTTGCACTTGTTACAACAGCCTGAGCATTCTCAATTAGTGTCGCCCCTCTGGACCAGCAGCAAAAATATATCCACGTACTCGTTCTTCCAAATCTTTTCTTTTTGCCCAGCAGGAATGTCGCTGTCCAGAGTGCTTGTGACACACGCATATTCCGCCGGCTTGAACTCCGCTACTAGATCCCCGTCCTTATTTGGTGCCAACTCTCCTGCCGCATCGGGGATCGCAGGGGCGATACACCCCAGAGGAGAATCGGGGGTGCTCTGGCCCCCCTTCCCCGGTGTGCCCTGCACCACTCATAAGAACATAAGATATGCCATACTGGGTCAGACCCAGGTCCATCAAGCCCAGTATCCTGTTTCCAACAGTGGCCAATCTAGGTCATATGTACCTAGCACTTTCCCCAAAAGACACAGGTTCCACAGTGCTTGTATTGGGTCAAGCAGTGATATCCTGGGTCCCTTTTTAATAATGGTTTAAGGACCTTTCCTCCAGGAACTTGTCCAAACCTTTTTTAAACCCAGCTACACTAACAGCCTTTACTACATACTACTACTACTGAGCATTTGTATAGTGCTACCAGTTGTACGTAGCGCTGCACAGACATATAAGAGAGAGACAATCCCTACTCATCAGAGCTTACAATCTAGTCAAGACAAAACAGAAGGTGTAAGCAGGGGTAAAACAAGACAAAACACAGAAGGTGAAAGCAGGGGTAAAACAAGACAAAACACAGAAGGTGAAAGCAGGGGTAAAACAAGGGAAAGAAAAGGAGGTTAGGTGAGTCAAGATCCAAAGGCAGCAGCGAAGAGGTGGGCTTTCAATCTGGATTTGAAGAGAGTTAGAGAAGGTGCCTGGCGTACAGAAACAGGTAGTTTGTTCCAGGCGTAGGGTGCAGCAAGGTGAAAGGAGTGAAGTCTGGAGTTAGCAGTAGAAGTGAAGGGCACAAATAGAAGTTGGCTAGAGGAGCGGAGTTCCCGAGGGGAGTTGTAAGGGGAGATAAGAGAAGAAAGGTACTGAGGAGCCGCACAGTGAATGCATTTATAGGTCAGCAGGAGAAGTTTGAACTGGTTGCGGAAATGGATAGGGAGCCAGTGAAGTGAATTAAGAAGAGGAGTAATATGGGTATGACGAGGCTGGGGGAAGATTAGCCATGCAGCGGAGTGTTGAACAGATTGAAGCGGAGAGAGATGATTCAAAGGGAGACCAGCAAGGAGTAGGTTACAGTAGTCAAGACGGGAGGTGATTAAGGAGTGGATTAGCGTTTTAGTAGTGTGTTCAGAAAGGAAGGGGCGGATTTTGCTAATGTTATGGAGAAGGAAACGGCAGGTCTTAGCTACAAGATGGATATGTGTGGAAAAAGAGATTGCGGGCTGAGGAAACAGGAAGGAGTACAGGAGCTAGCCACAGAGACTGAGAAAGGAGGAGGGGATGTTTTAGGGGGAAAGATAAGAAGTTCAGTCTTGGCCATGTTCAGTTTCAAGCGGCGGTAAGAGATCCAGGCAGCAATGTCAGAAAGGCAAGCAGAGATCCGGGTCTGGATTGCTGGAGAGAGTTCAGGCGTAGAGAGGTAGATCTGGGAGTCATCAGCATACAGATGGTACTGAAAGCCATGGGAAGAGAGAAGTGCACCAAGGGACTGGGTATAGAGAGAGAAAAGGAGCAGACCCAGGACAGATCCTTGGGATACACCAACTGGGAGTGGGGTAGCAGAGGAGGAGGAGCCACCAGAACACACACTGAAGGAGCGATGGGAGAGAGAGGAGGAGAACCAAGATAGTACAGAGCCCTTAAAGCCAAGCGAGGACGGTATCGAGGAGAAGGTTGTGGTCAGCGGTGTTAAAAGCAGCAGAGAGGTCAAGAAGGATGAGGACAGAGTACAAGCCCTTGGAATTTGCCAGGAACAAGTCACTGGAGACTTTGGCAAGAGCCATTTCAGTAGAGTGTAAAGGACGAAAGCCAGACTGTAAGGGATCCAGGAGGGGCATGAGAGGGGAGGAAGCCGAGGCAGCGGCGGTGAACCGCACTTTTAAGTAGTTTAGAAATGAATGGAAGGAGAGAGATGGGTTGATAATTAGAAGGACAGGTGGGATCAAGTGAAGGTTTCTTGAGGAGAGGTGTGACCACAGCATGCTTGAAGTCTGCGTGGACAGTTGCAGTGGAGAGCGAAAGGTTGAGAATATGAGAGATGGAAAGGACAACGGTGGAGGAGATGGGGCTTAGGAGACGGGTGGGGCTAGGATCAGAGGAGCAGGTGGTGAGTTTGGAGGAAGAAAGGTGGTGTGCAGTTTCCTGGAAAGCAAGAGAGGGTAGCAAGGGAAGGGGGAGAGTTGGGAGTGGAGAGGGGGAGGAGGGGAAATAGCTGGGTTTGTGGGGAATTGGAGGGTGATCTTGTGGATTTTGTCATGGAAGTAGTCAGCCAGGATTTGGGCAGAAAGGGAGGGAGTGATCTGAGGCAGAGGCACTTTGAGGAGAGAGCTGATAGTGGTAAAGAGACGGCGAGGATCAGAGGCAAGAGAGTTAGTCAGATGGACATAGTAGTCTTGTTTGGCAAGAGCTATGGCTGACTGGAAAGAGACAAGCATGAATTTAAAGTGTAGAAAGCGTGCAGGGGAGTGGGATTTGAGCCAAGCATGCTCAGCGGAACAGGCACAGGAATGTAGATAGCAGGTAGTGGGTGAAAGCCAGGGCTGGGGTGCAGAACGTCTCACAGGACGTGGGGTGGGTGGAGCGAGAGCATCCAGAGCCGAGGAGAGTGCAGCATTATAGGAAGTTACTGCCTCGTCAACAGACTTGGATGACAGAGTGGAAGAAAGAGATGGAGAAATGGTGGAAGAGAGAGCCAAGGGATCGAAAGCATGAAGGTTTCTAAATAGGTTGTAGGAGACTGGACAAAGCTGAGGCAGTGGGAGATGAAGATTAAAGCTCAAAAGGTGATGGTCAGATAAGGGAAGAACTGAGTTATGGAAGTTCGAAGGTAAGGAACTAGAGAAAAATGTTAGGTCCAGGCAGTGGCCATGCTGGTGAGTGGGGACAGTGGAACAAAGTTGGAGGTCAAATGAGGAGGTGAGGGAGAGCAGCTTTAGAGCATGAGGATCAGAGGGGTTATCAACATGAATGTTAACGTCCCCAAGAATAAGAGTGGGGGAAGAGGAATCCAGAAAGAAGGAAAGCCATGAGTCGAAGTCAGTGAGAAAGGTAGAAATAGACTTATCAGGAGGTCGACAAATAACAGCTACCCGGAGAGGAAGTGGAGTGAAGAGGCGGATGGAGTGGACTTCGAAAGAGAGAAAGGATTTAGACTGAGACAGCAGGAGGGGTTGGAAGTGGCAAGAGGGAGAAAGTAGAAACCCAACACCACCACCATGGCCAGTGGGACGAGGCATGTGGGAGAACTGATAGCCCCCGTGGCAGAGGGCAACAGTAGATGCGGTATCATCTGGGAGGAGCCAGGTCTCTGTTAGAGCAAGACGATGTAGAGCATTGGAGATAGAGATCATGAGTAAAAGCGAGTTTATTAGAGACAGAATGTGCATTCCATAAGACACACGAGAAAGGGAGAGTGGAAGGGGAAAGGAGAGGGATATGGATAAGATTAGACATGTTGCGTGAAGATCTCTTCTACTACTACTACTAGTACTACTACTCAACACTTATAAAGCGCCACGCACGCAGCGCTGTATAACTAACCTACAAGAGGTAGCCAGCATACAAGAGAGAGTCCCTGCCCGTCTGAGTCATGCTCATCAGAGCTTACAATCTAGTCAGAACAGTACAGAGCATTAGTCAGTTCTTCACAAGGTATGGTGTGATACAGTTTGGTCATAAACGTTGATGGGGGTTGGGATAAGATGAGGATGGAAGTCAGGATCTGAATGCAATGGTGAAGAGGTTGGTCTTCAACCTGGATTTGAAGAAGGCCAGGGAGGGTGCCTGATGCACAGACGCAGGTAGGCTGTTCCAGGCGTATGGTGCAGCAAAGTGAAAGGAGCGCAGTCGGGAGTTCACGGTTCGGGTGAAAGACATTGATAGAAGTGATTTGTTAGCGGAGCGCAGATTTCGAGAGGAGACGTAGGGAGAGATAAGAGGTATTGAGGGGCCATAGAGTGAATGCATTCATAGTTCAGTAGGAGAAGCCTGAATTGCATACGGAATTGGACAGGGAGCCAGTAAAGCGAGGAGTAATGTGGGCATGGTGAGGCTGGCAGAAGATTAGTCGAGCAGAGTGATTTTGTATAGATTGAAGGGGAAGGAGATGGCTCACGGGGAGACCAGCGAGGAGTAGGTTGCAGTAATCGAGTCGAGAGGAGATTAAGGAGTGGATAAGCGTTTTGGTGGTATATTCAGAGAAGAAGGGGCGGATTTTGCTGATGTTGTAGAGAAAGAAGTGGCAGGTCTTAGCTACAAGCTTGGATATGAGCGGAGAAGGAGAGAGAGGTGTCAAAGATAACCCCTAGATTGCAGGCCGAGGGAACAGGAAGGATAGTAGATCCATCCACATGGACTGAGGGAGGGGGAAGTGGGGGGGGGGGGGAGGAGTTGGCTGGAAAGACATGGAGTTCAGTCTTGGCCATGTTCAGTTTCAATCGGCGATGAGACATCCAGGCAGCGATGTCTGAAAGGCAGGCAGAAATCTTGGACTGGGTTGCCGGGGAAATATTAGGTGTGGAGAGGTAGATTTGGGAGTCATCGGCATAGAGATGGTACTGAAAGCCATGGGAGGAGATAAGCGCGCCAAGGCCTTGGGTATAGAGAGAGAAAAGGAGGGGGCCCAAGATGGATCCCTGGGGTACACCAACATGGAGCGGGCTAGGGGAGGAGGAGAAGCCACCAGAGCATACACTGAATGAGCGATGGGAGAGGTAGGAGGAGAACCAGGATAGTACGGAGTCCTTGAAGCCAAGCGAGGAGAGGGTGGTGAGGAGAAGGTTGTGGTCAAGGGTGTCAAAGGCAGCGGAAAGGTCAAGAAGGATGAGGATAGAATAGAAGCCCTTAGATTTAGCCAGGAACAGGTCGTTGGTGACTTTTGTGAGTGCTGTTTCGGTGGCGTGTAGGGGACAGAAGCCGGATTGTAGTGGGTCCAGTAGGGCCTGGGAGGTGAGGAAGGCGAGGCAGCGACGGTGGACTGCTCGTTCTAATAGTTTGGATGTGAAGGGAAGGAGGGAGATGGGTCGATAGAAGGGCATGTTGGGATCAAGTGAGGGTTTCTTGAGGAGGGGTGTGACAACAGCATGTTTGAAGTCAAAGGGGACAGTTGCAGTTGAGAGTGAAAGATTGAGGATATGAGTGATGGAGGGGACAATGGTGAGGAGATGGGCATGTAGGAGATGGGTGGGGATAGGGTCTGAAGAACAGGTGGTGGGTTTGGAGGAGGAAAGGAGTGCAGTTTCTTCAGAGATCGGAGGGAAGGAGGAGAGGGTTGCAGGGGGAGTATGGATGGGGGAGAAATGGGGAAGGGGGAAGGGGGAGGTAGATGAGAGGGTAGGGAATTGGAGGGTAATCTTGTGGATTTTATCGTGGAAGTAGTCAGCTAGGGTTTGGGCAGAAAGGGAGGGTGGGATCGGGGGTGGGGGGACCTTGAGGAGAAAATTGAGGGTATTAAAGAGATGGCGAGGATCAGAGGCAAGGGAGTTGGTCAGATGGATGTAGTAGTCTTGTTTGGCGAATGCTAAGGCTGTCTGGAAAGAGCCAAGCATGAATTTGAAGTGTAGAAGGTCTTCCGGGGAGCGGGATTTGGACCAAGCTCGTTCGGCAGAACGGGCGCAGATGCTTGGGTATCGGATTGTGGGTGAAAGCCAGAGTTGGGGAGTAGAATGTTTGACAGGACGTGGGGTGGGAGGGGCAAGAATGTCAAGAGCTGAGGATAGTATAGCATTGTATGAAGATAATGCCTCGTCAACGGACTTGGAGGATATAATGGAGGAAAGAGATGGAGAAATGGTGGAGGAGAGAGTCAGGGGATCAATATTATGAAGGTTTCTAAATAAGTCGGAGGAGACAGGACGAGGCTGAGACGACGGAAGCTGAAGAGTAAATATTAAGAGGTGATGGTCAGATGAGGGAAAAATTGATTTGTGGAAGTTTGAGGGAGAGAAATTGGAGAAGAGTATTAGGTCAAGGCAGTGGCCGTGTAGGTGTGTGGGGGCAGTGGAGCAAAGTTGGAGGTCAAACGAGGAGGTAAGAGCAAGGAACTTTGAGGCATGGGGGTCGGAGGGGTTGTCAATGTGAATGTTGAAATCGCCAAGAATAAGAGTGGGGGAGGAGGGATCCATAAAGGCAGAAAGCCAGGAGTCGAAGTCGGTGAAGAAGGTTGATTTGTATTTGTCGGGTGGGTGATAAATGACAGCTACTCGGAGGGGAAGTGGTGTGAGGAGGTGAATGGAGTGGACTTCAAAGGAGGGAGTGTGATTGGGGTGGCAGGAGGGGTTGGAATTGGCAGGAGGGAGAGAGCAGGAGGCCAATGCCACCACTGTGACCAGTAGATCGAGGTGTATGTGAGAACACAATGGATGCGGTGTCTTCTGGTGGGAGCCAGGTCTCGGTCAAGGCAGGAAGGTGTAGGGTATTAGAGATAAAAAGATCGTGAATGAAAGTTTTTTTTAAATGACTGAGCATGCGTTCCATAGGGCGTATGAAAACGAGAGAGTGGAGGGGGGAGGAGAGGCAGAGTGAGACAGAAATCTGGGGGGGGCCAGGATTGGGGTTGATATCTCCGGTAAAAGTGAGTTTATTAGAGACAAGAGTGTACATCCTCCGGTAACAAATTTCAGAGTTTGATTATACGTTGAGTGAAAAAAATATTTTCTCTTATTTGTCTTAGTTTACCCTGTAGTTTCATTGCATGTCCCCGAGTCTTTCTATATTCTGATAATGTAAACAATCGATCTATGTTTACTCTGGGCCCCTTCGCACCAGCACCTGCAGGAGTCCTTCAACACCCTGTCGGTTGCCTTCGGCTGCACTCTCCACCTCCCCCCCCCCCTCCCCACACACCTGGGCTGCTCCACACCCGCCTCACTTCCCCCTGCACTGTTTTGCCACTCAGAGGCCACCTCTCCCATACCTACCCCCCTTCTCTGCCCCAATCCCCCTCTCCCTCCGCACTATTATACAAGCAGGATAGTTGTTCATACTCACCCGTCCGTCCTGCTCTGGCGGGTGTTGCTGCACAGCATGCACCTGTCTCCTCTGTGGCTGTCCCGCCACCAGGTGGCGCTCTGTCAAGTGAACTCAGGAAGCCTGGACGCGTCCCGCACTGTGGACTGCCGCCATGGCCCTGACCTGGTTCACGAAGTCACACACACTTGGAGCCTCTGTCTCCTGCCAGTCCCCACTACAGAGTTGGGATGGGTTACTGGTTGCTTTTTTCCATGCTATCCTTCCTGGTCCCGATGCTGGCTCTGCTTGTCACCGCACATTGCTTTTCCTCGCCTTGCTGGTGCCGGCGCCAGTCTTGTATTCGCCATCTGATCATCTCCTGTTCTTCCCTTTTCCTGCTGTCTTCAACATGCCCTTCATTTTGGCCCTCTTAGTTGCTGGTCCGCTGTCCTCTCTTCTGGGTCGCTGTTGCTTGGCGATGTTGTGCCTGCCCCGCTGTCTCTCCGCCTATGCTGCCGATCTCACTGCTGCCCACTGGTGTGCCTTTTCCGAGATGGCTGAGGTACTCCGCTGGTATTTCCCTCTCTCTCTCTCTCTCTCTCTAGCTCTTACACTTTGTCCTGCTGAACGTCTTTCAGTGGTGCAGTTCTGTCTTGTCACCACCAGATGGTGCCCTCGACCAGCTTTCCTTTGTTTCCCCTTGTGGTCTGAGCTGGCTCACCTCTCCTGCTGCTACTACAGTCCTGCATACCTCCTGGCCTGAAATCGGCTCCCTTCTGCTGCTGCTGCCCGGTTAACTCTAGAGTCCTGCTGCCAGTAAACACACAGGGGTGGGTTGGTGGTTCGCCGAGATGCCCTCTGGCTTCGTTGAACTCTTTGGCTCTGGAAATAGCTTTTCTCTTCGGCACACGCGGCTCTGAAAAGTCTTTCACTACTGCACTCGCGCCTCTGAAAAGAGCCTTTCTTTTTGCTCCTGCCACTCTTCTCTCTTCTGTCAGGGGAAAGACTGCTGTGCTGTTGCCGTGTTGTCTGCCAGGGGAAAAGGAAGAGGTGACCTTCGCCCCTTCCTTTTATCCCGACCCTTGCCTCCACCCCCTCTTCCTGCCTTCCCTGGCTGCCCCTTCCTGGCCCTCCTTCGCCTGCGGTCAGATCATGGGGCCCGCCCCCTCATCGGTGCTGGCCCCTCCTTTATCATTCTCCTCCCACTGATGTTGGATTCCTTGTCTGTCTTATTTCACTTCCCTGTCACTCCTCAAAAGAACTCATTGAGCAGCCTAAAACAGTGTACCTGCTCCCCTCCCATACTCATGTGGTGCCTTTACACAAAAGCGGAAGTAAGGATGTGCTTGAAAACTAGAAGCTGGTTCGTTTAACTTCGGTGGTGAGTAAATTATTGGAAATGCTGCTGAAAGAGAAAATAGTGAGGTTTCTGGAGTCCAGCGGATTACAGGATCCGAGGCAGCATGGATTCACCAGAGGCAGGTCTTGTCAGACAAATCTGATTGATTTCTTTGACTGGGTGACCAGGGAGTTGGACCGAGGGAGAGCCCTAGATGTGGTGCATTTAGATTTCAGTAAAGCCTTTAACACTGTTCCTCACAGGCAACTTATAAACAAACTGAACACCCTAGGGATGGACCCTAAAGTTACTGGTTGAGTGGGAGGCGACAAAGGGTACAGGTAAATGGAGCTCACTCTGAGGAGAAGAAAGTTACCAGTGGTGTGCCCCAGGGATCTGTCCTTGGTCCGATTATTTTTAACATCTTTGTTAATGATATATAGCGGAAGGGCTGTCGGATAAGGTTTGCCTCTTTGCAGATGATACCAAATTCTGCAGTAGAGTAGACACCCAGGAAGGTGTAGATAATATGAGGAGGGATCTAGCTAAGCTTGAAGAATGGTCTAGAATTTGGCAGCTGGGATTTAATGTTAAAAAATGCAGAGTCATGCATTTGGGCTGCAGCAATCCAAGGGAGCGATATAGTATAGGGGTGAAGTACTTTTGTCCACTAAAGAAGAGTGGGACCTAGGCATGGTTGTGTCTGATGATCTTAAAGTAGCTAATCAGGTAGAAAAGCCGACAGCAAAAGCTAGAAGGATGCTTGGGTGCATACGGAGAGGAATGGCTAGCAGATAAAAGGAGGTGATAGTGCCTCTGTATGTCTTTGGTGCGACCTCATTTGGAGTATAGTGTGCAATTTTGGAGACCGCACCTTCAAAAGGATATAAACAGGATGGAATCAGTACAGAGGGTGGCTACTAAAACGATTAGTGGTCTTCATTATAAAGCATATGAGAACAGACTTAAGGATCTTAATATGTACACCTTAGAGGAAAGGCGGGATAGAGGTGATATGATTGAGACATTTAAATACCTCCTTGGCATAAATGCACAGGAGAGCCTCTTTCGATTGAAAGCAAGTTCTGCTACGAGGGGACATGGGATGAGGGTGAAGGGAGATAGATTCAGGAGTGATATGCGGAAATATTTCTTTACGGAAAGAGTGGTAGATCTGTGGAATAGTCTCCCAGTGGAGGTGGTAGAGATGAGAACAGTATCTGAATTCAAAAAAGCATGGGACAAACACAGAGGATCTCTAAAGGAAAAAAAGGGGACTGTTGTAGTGGTTGATATGGAAGGACAGACTAGAATAGGCCATGTGGTCTTTTTCTGTCATATTTCTGTTTCTAACTAACTCGAAGAGATGAAAAGGCCCAGCTCCATAATTCCTTTATTTGCATCAAAGTCTCTATTCCCCCCTGTCTTCTTTACTCCCCATGCACCAAACACATGCCCAAGCACTCGCCTTGTCAAGTACACATGATCGCACATTCGCATTAAATCGATCGGCTCTTTAGAACTGTGGAACAGTGATGGACTTCTTAGCCATTGCTCCACAGTGAGCCAGTATTCTTCACTTCTCCTGACCACCAATAGTTCACTGGACTCCCTCATATGGTACTTTTGTTTCCTAGCTTTTCAACCTGCGCCATAGCCATTTCCCCTCCTCAGGAACTCTGCCATTTGAGGAACTCTGCCATTCCTGCTTTTCTTGTATCCTGAAGCACTACCTTACTTAAAGAAACATCCCAATAGACCTTCCTTTTGCAATAGCTGCCACGCCGCCTCGATAGCTTTCCTATTATTCCCCTTTTTAATGGTAAATAATAAACAAAAGGGGAATAATCATGTATAGCTAATGTTCTCTCTTTCCAGAGATAGGCTACTTCCCTCATCTCCCTTCTTTGTAATGTAATGGGAGAAAGCAAGTCTGCCTCAGTTCTTCCATTTAAATTCTCTCTTTATCTATAAGGGAGGCAAAATAAGCTACAGTTTCCCTTGGCTGGCCATACCTTAGGAGCCCCTGACTCCTTTGCACCTGTTCTGCCTTTATCTCCAGTTCTGCTGGCTCTTTCTCCTCACTCTTCATTATTTTATTTATTTAGACAGTTTTGTATACCACCTTATCCTTCAATCAAAGCGGTCACAACACAATTAGGGGATACATTTAACACGAGGGTATATGAGACACATACACTAATACTTACAGGGAACATGGGCAATGGAGGGTTAAGTGGCTTGCCCAAGACCACAAGAAGCACCTGTGGGACTACCATGGTAGTCACCGTTTGCACCACTTGTTTAAAGTTTTAGTATTGCTCACTCTTTGGCCCCCCCCCCTCCAATTCTGATGATACTTCTTGAGCAATTTTTGAGGTCTTCCAACATTTCTTTTATTGCCTCCCGATCGGCCATCATTGGATGCACGGCCTCTCTGGATTTCTCTCAGGGCTTCCTTCAGCTGCTCCAGATGCAACTCCAGCTCCTCCATGTGGCTTTCCATTATAACATAAGATTTACTATACTGGGTCAGACCAATGGCCCATCAAGCCCCGTTTCCTCTTTCCACCAATGGCCAATCCAGGTCACAAGTACCTGGCGGAATCCCAAAAGGTAGACAGATTCCATGCTGCTTATCCCAGGGATAAGTAGTGGATTTCCCACAGTCCACTTTAATAATGGTTTATGGACTTTTCCTCCGGGAACTTGTCCGAACCTTTTTTTAAACACAACTATATTAACATTCTCTGGCAATAATTACACATTCAAAGAATATTTTCTCCAGTTAGTCTTAAATGTACTACTTTGTGGCTTCATTGCATGTCCCCTAGTCTTCATACTTTTTAAAGAGTAAACAACCGATTCACAAGGCTATTTCCTTTTTAAGGTCAGCAAGCCAATGCCTTATCTCATTGCATGAGCATGCCATGCCACTTGCATCTATCTCCATGCTCACATTAGAGTCATTGCTGCTGTCCTCCTCCACTTTATCTTCCATGGATCTTGACTTCCCCTTCTCCAGTCATACAGAGATGGATTTAAATTCTTCCAAATGCATTCAAACTGACATCACTGTCACTTTAGCAACTACTGATTGGGCTTAGAGGGTAAGTTGTAATGCAGAAACTCGATTTGCAGCTCACCAGAGTACCACGTCTAGGCATTCATTCACTTCTACTGACATCACTTCCTCCCTCATTTTTATGTCCTCTGTTTATGCAAGAGCATGTTTCTGAAACTGGAACAGCCACAAGAACTGCCTGAGGAAGGAGCCTTTGGACAGCCTCTTTAGGATATGTATGTGTGCGTACATCACATTTAATATCAACAGACGCAGTTAATTGTACAACATGTAAATAACAGAACTTTAGTTAAAGCAACAAGGTCACATATTTGAGCAAAATAGTGCGAGGTAAGTGGAGCAGAAACAAGGATTTCCTAAAAATAAATGCATAATCAAATGGAAGAGCAGTGTGACTAGATTTAAGGTAGTACGGCCCGTTAGATTAATGTCACAAGTATCTTATTAATTCCTTCCCTGGTAACTGTAACATGCACAGAATGAGGCACAGAAACAATAAGAAGGTGACTTAAGCCAGTTTAACAGACACTTCTGTTTCTAGCATCATAGCAGAAATGGACTTCAAAGAGACAGACATAGCTGCAGCCACAGGATCAAGTTTAGAAAAGTGATATGTCAGCAGCCCATGTGTTTCTGAATAAAGGCAGAGAGCATCCCCCTTTTGCCCTCCCCTCCCCCCTTCTCCATAACATACAGATTGAAAGGTTTAAAATAATTAGGGAGACCTTGAGCACGAGCAGAGAGAAGAGTGCTTCAGCTTAAGAAACGATTGCTCACTGGATACTCTGTAAGGGGAACAGGCTTATCAGTCAACAAGAATTCCAAAGGAGCTTTTAAGACAGCAAAATCAGAAATCCAAGCGGAAACCTGCCAAACTGAAAAATGAGTGAATCTCCAGTAACTAAAATAGAGGGTTGGGCTAGCTACAACTTCTGTTAAGTACCTTTCAGCTCTTAACAGCAAGTACATGAAGTAAGGTTTGGAGATCAACCATATAGGTCAAATAGTTGGGCTACAGAGAAGTAAGCCATCTACATACTGTACCAGCGTGGACTGAAGAAAGAGAGGTCAGAAAGATCTCTATGAAAGTACTTATTAAAGAGTGCATCCTGGAGAGTAACTGACAATAGAGAGTCAGAATACAAGGGAATGTCAGAGAATGAGGATGACATTTCAGCAATAGTCACTTCAACCTGTGCAGTATTTTCATAAGGTAAAGTGTTTAGAGCAGCAGGAAATGTGGCAACATCGATCACACTTTCCCATGAGAATCCTAGCTTCTGGTTCCCTATGATGGGGGAAAAAGGAAAGTTTTGGTGGTGGTTGTATTAATGATTAACCAAATAATGTTGATTGTGTTCAGGTTTTTCACACTAGTACCTGCTCACTGTCCCTGTGAGGGTAAGGGCATACCCCATCTCCCTCTGCCTACAGCTGGATTGACTGCACAGAGTTCAAAGGACCAGGCTTTAGTTTAGTAGCCTGTAAAGCACATTCAATTCCTCAGCAAAATGTTGTCCAGGTAATGTCTGGATGAAGTTGTCATTCTTAACTTCCATTACACAGCTGTACATGGTGGGTTTTTTTTTTTTTGGGGGGGGGGGGTTACCTTAAACTGAGGTAAGAGTAATTCTTAAACTCATAATATTTTATCCTATAGTCTATACTAACAGTGGTTATGTATTTCTGATACATAGAAACTTATACTAACTAGGGTAAGATTAAATATGAATTTTCCTCCAACAGGAGGATTGACTTCAGTTTAAAGAAAATGATGAAAGAATGCCCCTTTGGCCAGGATTTTGTTTAAACATAAGAAATTATTGGGTCGTCATTTATATGGGATAGTCAGCATTTTATATAAATGCTGGCCACTATGGCTAAAATGAATCTAGATATTTTATTTATTTATTTATTTTATTTATTTAACACTCATTTTTATACCACATCTTCCAGAGATCAGATGCGGTGTACAAATAACAACAATTAACAAAGCTAAGTTTGTTTTACATAGAACATCTTAATTTTTACATAGAACATCTTAACATATCATAAATAAACAAATATTTTGTGCCAGCACTGGCACCATCCTTATAGCAACAATATTCAGCAGTGCTATAAGGATAGCTATGCGGATAGCCATTCAAGATGGTTTTTGCTGTCTTTAACTATCCGTATAGAGATACTGAAAATTGCAGCTGTGCAGAACTTTCTGCCCCACCCATGGATTGCCTTTTACAATCTGGAAAGTGTGAGGTGGTCAGCTAGAATATTCAACAGCACTATCCATATAGTGCTGCTGAATATTCCTCTCAACCGCACTTGTTGGGTTAGTAAGTGTTGCTAACTGGATAAGTGCTTTCGAAAATTGATGACTATATTCTTGTTATGGTTAGAGGAGACTCCTGTTTAAATTGGTTTGGTAATGTTTATTTTGGTGTTCAATGGCACTCTTGTATAATGAGTTGATTGTTTAATATAGGATTAATGGTCTTTTATTAAATGACAAAGATGCTATGTTTCATATGGTATTAATCAACATGTTTGCCAGTTTTAATGTTTTATGTTTTTTATGCACTAGTTTGTTTTATTGGCCTGTAGAATGTGTCTGTTTCTTTTTTTTTACTATGTTTTATGTCCTCTATGCTTTTATTTTTCCTATGTTTATGTTTATTAAATTTGATATACCGCTCAGGCCGAAGCATCAGAGCGGTTTACAATAATATATCATTTGAGAAAATATGAAAGGAACGCCATTTGTAAGAGGACAGAAACAGTCAAAAAGATAAGACAAAAAGAACAAAGGGAACAGCAGGTTACCATAATATATGCGTATGACAGTCCAGATCACATCTTCCATGTTAACTTCAGGGCAAACGCCATGGTCCAACGCCTAAGGGCCACGCCTATTTTTGTCTTCTGTGATTAGATGTCATATAGATGTTAAATGTTTTAAATGAATCAAACAACTTACAGTAAACAGCAATACCAATACATTTCTAACAGTCAATAAAATAGTTTTATCTTACCTCCCCTCAAGAAACGTTAGAAACCCTTCAACTTCATCCTAATGAATGTCTTTCATGTCCACTGCTGCTGTGAGCAGTTCCAATTTGCCTTTCTTCTAAACATTACTATTTTTCTTGGTCAGGTCGAGCTCCTCCTAGAAACACCATGGTCGACCTCAACAGTGGGAACATTGATGTGCCACCAAATATGGCCTCCTGGGCTAGCTTTCACAATGGTGTGGCTGCCGGGCTGAAGATAGCTCCTGCATCACAGATTGACTCAGCCTGGATTGTCTATAACAAACCCAAAAACGCAGAACTGGCCAATGAATATGCAGGCTTTCTAATGGCATTGGGTCTAAATGGGCATCTTACAAAGCTAGCCACATTGAATGTACATGACTATTTGACAAAGGTAAGACCTTATCAGATTTTCCTGATTGGCTTCAGATATCTCAGAATATGCATGTAGCATGAATGACTGTTATTTTTGGTATATTTTTCAAAATGTTCTCTTCTCTTAAATTATCTCCAGGAACAAGCAGGAATGTAGGCTTCACATATGGGTATCGTCCCCAACAGGGGACGGAGTTTTACGCTCCCTATTTTCTTATTCCAAAGAAGATAGGGGGACACAAGCCTATACTAGACCTCAGAGAATTAAACAAATATTTGTTCCAAGAAAAGTTCAAAATGATCTCCCTCGGGACACTTCTACCATACCTTCAAAGTCAGGACTGGCTATGTTCTGTAGATCTAAGAGATGCATACACGCATATTCCTTTTCGTCCCTCTAGTCCAGTCCCGGAACCATAGAGTTTAGAATCTCCTTCAGCAGCCTTGGAGACTGAATGACATCACAGCTCTTCTCTCTCTAGTATAAATATAGCAAGGACCGCCCCCTTCCACCAGTACTTCAGTCTCCAAGCAGCTGAGGAGATTCTGGGCCTAGGGATAGGCCCAGCACAAATAGGCAGAGCTAGGAATTTCTTCTTTGTTTTCCTTTTCTAATTCTTGATGTTTTTTGTTTGGTTGCCTTTCTAAAATAAATAGCCACTTTTTTTCTTCCCTCTGGCTCCAGTCCTGCTTCCTCCTTTCTCCCTCAATTTTCCCTCTCATGGGGGGGTTTCCCCTTGGTGAGAAGGAGCAGCTTTACAGAGCAGAAGAAGTAGCCTCCCTGCTCCCGAACCCGCAAGCAAGGGTGAGGAGCAGGTGGAAGGCTTAGCACAGGCCATCTCTAAGGGACAGTGAGATTGGTGGTGGGAGCACCGTCGGAGCCGAAGCCACGGGCAGGCTAAGCTCCGGCGCGTCTGCCTCATTGCAGCACCTCAGGTTGAAGCAGGGAACTGTAAGTAGGTCTCGCCGACTTTAACTGCGTTTTTTTCTTTCTTTTTGAATTTTCTTTTACTTGTTTCTTGGAGGGGCGTTGAGAGGGAAGTCCCTGCCTCAGCGGGGGATCTCATAAAGGAGTTCTTTGCCCTCCGGACACTTTTTTGCTGCGCGGAAAAAGTCCCGGCGGCCATTTTGAAAACCGCGGGTTTTTTATAGTGGCTTTTTGGAAGCGTTTTAAGCCTCGTTTGCTGCAGACCTGCTATAGGCTCATCAGGCGCTTACAGAGCGTTGGCCTGTTGGGGGGGAAAAAAAAAGAGAAGTTCAAAGGGAAACGAGCTATGCTGTACTTTTCCCTTATTGAAATATTGAGCAGGTGTATCTAGGCTGTTTTTTGCAGGGCTCCAACCCGGAGAGAGCCCTTCCTTCCGGGGCTGGCGGTCCGGGCCAGCAGGGGGGAGGGGGAGTTCCCGGGGTGGTTTAGAGCAGTTCTTTGAGGCGGTTGCTATGCCTGCAATTCCACGTTGTCTAGTGTGCGGCAGGAGGACAAGTTCAGTGCTGGAATCAGGAGTCTGTGTCCCTTGCTCCCTAGAGGCGCAGCATATGGACGGAGAGCCGGGACAGCCCCTAGCAGGCCGGAAGGCTATTCGTACAGGCGCTGAGGCACTGTTATCTCCGTCTCTAGATCCTGAGGAGCCAGTGCCGGAGCCCTCCTCGGGCGGCGGCTCCGCCGGGTCACAGGAGCAGGGACAGGCGGGGGAGGCGACCGGGATTCCTCCGAACTTCGTTGCCTTGAGGCAGCAGGCTTTTGCCTTCCTTCAGCCCACGATGTTGGCTCTTCCTCACGGACCCGAGTCAGAAGCGCTCGGCCTCTCTGTTCGGTTCGGGGAACGGTGCTCCGGTGGCTAAAAGGTGTAGGGCCACTTCGGAGGGTCCCGCGCCTTACCTCGCTGATGACCTGAGCTAGGGGAATGCCAAAGAGGGAAGAGTTCTCGGAAGATGAGCTGGAAGACGGAGAGTTGCCTGACTCGGAGCAGCAGTGCTGGGTAGTCAGAGTCTTTCGGTGTGAAGGGCTTCCAGCCCTGGTTTCGGAGACGCTATAGACACTAAACCTGCCTTCCAGCGAGGAAGCAGCGGAAGAGACATTAGAAGATCCGCTGTTGCAGGCGGTGCGGACATCCCAGAGAGTGTTTCCCCTCCATAGGGTATTTCGGAATATGATACAGGAAGAATGGGATTTGCCAGAGGCAGCCCTGAAGGGGGCTAGAGCGTTGGCTTGCCTTTATCCGCTCGCGAACCGCAATAGGGAGCTGTTTCGTTCTCCAAAGGTAGTTGCGGTGGTATCGGCGGTCACTCGGAAAACCACAATTCCCGTGGAGGGGGACCGCAGCGCTGAAGGATGTTCAGGACAGGAGGTTAGACACTCTGTTGAAGCAGGTGTTCGATGTTTGCGCGCTGTCCATGCAGACCGGCTTCGGTGGCACATGGCTGTTTGAGGTGGTCCCAGAGGTTGCAGGAGACCATCGGGAAGGGCAGCTTGAAGATGCCACGCGACTGGAGTCAGGAACCGTGTTCTTGGCGGATTTTCATTCTGATCTCCTCCGCGGCTTAGCTAAGGGGATGGTCTCCGTAGTAGCAGCTCGGAGGTATTTCTGGTTGAGAACCTGGTCGGCGGACGGTTTGTCTAATGCTCGGCTTAGCAAGTTACCCTTTGGGGGTACGCTTTTATTTGGGGAGGATTTAGATAAGTTGGTCCAGGACCTCGGGGAGTCCCAGGGAGGACGTCTCCCAGAGGACAAGCCGAAGCGGGGCCGCAGTTCTGCAGGATTCAGGGAGGTCCCGAGATACTTTAGTAGTTTTCGTTCTCCCCATTATGGACAGTCCCAGCGGGGGAAGTTCCCGCTTAGGGGTCAGGGGTTTCAAGGATTCAGGGGAGCAGGCCGGGGGTTCGCTCCTTTCCAATCCTCAGCCACAAAACAGACACAATGAGATAAGGCGGGCTCAGGAGAGGGTAGTTCCCAGGGGAGGTTGGTTGCGGGAGTTTTACCCTGCCTGGGTCCGAATTAAGTCAGATTAGTAGGTCCTGGAAGTCATGCGAGAGGGGTACGTATTAGAACTCCATCAACCCGTTGTAGGTTCTTTTGTCCGTTCTCCCTGCTCAGCCCTGGGCACAGGCAGGCGGTCCAGGACATGCTACAGTGGCTGCTGCAGCTTGAGGCGGTGCTTCCGGTGCCTGCGGAGCAGTGCGATTCCGGTCGCTACTCCATCTATTTCGTAGTGCCAAAGAAGGAGGGCACATTTCACCCGATCCTGGCTCTGACAAGGGTGACCCGTTGTCTCTGGATTACCCATTTTCGGATGGAGACCTTGCGTTCCGTGCTGGCAGCGGTCTGGACCGGGGAGTTCCTGACTTCTTTAGATCTCACGGATGCTTACCTGCACATCCCGATTCAGCAAGAGCATCAGAAGTGGCTGAGATTTGCGGTACCCATGGGACATTTCCAATTTCAAGCGCTGCCCTTTGGGCTGGCAACGGCGCCACGGACATTTCCCAAGGTCATGGTGGTGGTGGCGGCGGCGGCGCTCCGCAAAGAGGGAGTACTGCTGCACCCATATTTGGACGATTGGTTGATCCGAGCGAAGTCGAGAGAGGACAGCTCGGCAGCAACGGCCCGGGTGGTCCAGATGTTCGAAGGCCTGGGCTGGGTAGTCAACTTTGCAAAGAGTAGGTTGGTACCATCGCAATCCCTGCAGTACCTTGCGGCGCGCTTCGAAACAAAGCAGGGGAAGGTGTTCCTGACCAGGGCCCGGGTCTAGGTCTGCGACAACTCGTCAGGCGTTTCTTTTCGAGTCCGGCTCCAACAGCATGGCAGCACCTGCTGTTGGTGGAAACAATGGCAGCCACGATAGAAGTGGTTCCATGGGCCCGAGCACACGTGCGGCCGTTACAGGCGGTGCTTCTCCGTCGTTGGTCGCATCAGTCGGATGTCCTATCGCAGAGGTTAGTTTGCCCTCAGAATGTGCGTCACGAGCTGCGATGGTGGTTGAGAACGGAGAATATGGAAGCCGGCATGCCTCTGGAGTGCTGTCCTGGGGACTGCTCACGACAGACGCGAGCCTCCTGGGTTGGGGGGGGCTCATTGCGAAGGCAGGTTTGCCCAGGGTCGTTGGTCTCAGGAGGAGACGTCTCGGTCCATCAACAGGTTGGAGATGAGAGCGGTGTTTCTGGCGCTACCGGAGTTTCAGGACACTCTCGGTCGGGAGGCGGTCCGAGTCTTGTCAGACAATGCGACAACGGTGGCCTACATCAATCGGCAGGGGGGCACAGGAAGTGCTACACTGGAAGCCGAAGCAGGTCAGCTGTGGGTGTGGGCCGCACACAATCTCCAGGCTCTCGCAGCTCAACATGTGGCCAGCGTAGACAATCTCGAAGCGGATTTCCTCAGTCGTCGTAGAGTAGACCCCGAGGAGTGGGTGCTACTTCCGGGGGTGTTTGCTCTTCTGGTGAGGTGCTAGGGAGTTCCGGGAATGGCTCTCATGGCGAGCTTAGAGTCAGCGCAGGTAGCAAGGTTTTTCAGCAGGCGCTGGGAACGGATGTCAGAGGGGCTAGATGCATTAGTGAAAAGGTGGCCAGAGGGAGTTTTCCTTTGTTTTTTCCACCTTGGGCCCTCATGGGCAGGGTGGTGCAGCGCGTTGGGAGACATCGCGGTCGGGTGATTCTGATCGCGCCTGATTGGCCCTGAGGGCTGTGGTATGCAGATTTGGTACGGCTGTTAGTGGCCGATCCGTGGTAGTTACCGCAGCGGGAGGAGCTCCTACTGCAGGGTCCGTTGCGCATGCCCTAGGTGAGTCGGTTCTCGCTTACAGCTTGGCTCTTGAACGGGCTAGGATGACAGCTAAGGGTTATTCGGCGGCGGTCATTTCTACCTTGCTAAAGGCACGCAGGCGTTCCACCTCGCTGGCGTATGTCCGGGTCTGGAGGATCTTTGCAGCTTGGTGTGTGGAGCGTAATATTCAGCCGTTGTGGGCTTCGATTTCGCAGGTCCTTTCCTTTTTGCAGGATGGAGTGCGGAAGGGATTGGCGGCCAGTTCCTTGCGAGTGCAGTGGGCGGCGATTTCCTTTTATAGGGGGACAGTGCTCAGTCATCCGGTAGGATCTCACAGTGACATTAGGCTTTTTTTCTGAGAGCTGTCTTGCTTCTTCGTCCGTTGGTACGCTGTTCGGTACCGACATGGAAGCTGAATCTGGTATTGGAGGCTTTGCTTGAGCTACTGTTTGAGCTGCTAAGCATTGCCACCCTGAAGGATCTTGCGTTAAGGAAGGTATTTCTGGTAGCTATTTGTTCCGCAAGGAGGATTTCGGAGTTACAGACTTTATCCTCTAGGGCACCTTATTTGTCTTTCTTCCATAAGGTCGTGCTCCGCTCAGTGCTGGACTTTCAGCCGAAGGTGGTCTCGGCCTTTCATGTCAATCACGTGGTGTCGCTTCCAGTATTCTCTAAGCAGCAAAAGGAGAAATCGGAAGGCAGGTTACATCCCCTAAATGTTCGTCAGGTTCTTCCGAAGTATCTTTGGTGGATGCAGCCGTTTCGGAAGACTGACAGATTGTTTGTGGCTTTCGGGGGGCCGCGGGAGGGTGAAGCGGCAGTGAAAGCATCCATTTCTAGATGGTTAGAGGCGGCTATTGCATCGGCTTACCTTTTGAAAGGTAGAGTAGTTCCAGAAGGTCTCAGAGCGCACTCGACCAGGGCGCAAGCGGTGTCGTGGGTGGAGTACAGTTCGGTTCGGTCGCAGACATTTGTAGAGCGGCGACTTCATCGTTGCATTCATTCTCGAAGCACTATCGGTTAGATGTGCTGGCAGCGTAGGACGTTCGTTTTGGCTCAGCGGTGCTTCAGGCTGGGTTTTCTGGTCCCTCCCGTTGATGTGCACTGCTCTGTTACATCCTCTATGGTTCCGGGACTGGACTAGAGGGACGAAAAGGAAGAATTAATTAGACTTACCTGCTAATTGTTGTTCCTTAAGGAACTCTAGTCCAGTCCCGGACCCCTCCCAGGGTATGCAGCCTGAAGCTGTTGTCCGTTGTATCTTAGTAAAAGGGGTCAAATTGGAGAGGATGTCTCCAGAAGAGGAATGGGGTTCTGGAGGACGCGGAGTGGAGACACAATGGGAACCCCGCAGAAGCGCGGTTTTGTTTCTACGTTTTTGGCATTTCTACAAGGTCCTTCGTCGAAGAGAAGGTTAGAATATGCACAGGTTTTTAGATTCTAGCCAAAGTTTATTTAGTTTATTTTGTTGTTCTTTATCTACTTATTTGTTGCTCTGCTGAGTTGCTTTCTCAATAGGTACTGGTGGAAGGGGGCGGTCCTTGCCTATTTATACTAGAGAGAGAAGAGCTGTGATGTCATTCAGTCTCCAAGGCTGTTGGAGGAGATTCTAAACTCTATGGTTCCGGGACTGGACTAGAGTTCCTTAAGGAACAACAATTAGCAGGTAAGTCTAATTAATTCTTCTCATCCACTCAGATCACAGGAAGTTCCTTCGATTCCTGGTCCAGGGAAGACACTTCCAGTACAGAGTTCTTTCTTTCGGACTGGCCTCTGCTCCAAGAGTCTTCACAAAATGCATGGCAGTGGTAGCAGCATTTATGAGGACTCTGGGAATATTCGTCTTCCCTTACTTAGACAATTGGCTCATTCGAGCATCGACAGCTCCAGAGGCCAGCTTCGCTCTTTTTCGAGCAATGAGAATTCTTCAATACTTGGGACTGGTCATAAACCTCCCAAAATCTCATATCACCCCCTCTCAATCTCTCAAATTCATAGGGGCTCGTCTAGACACACGGCAGTCAAGGACTTTCCTGCCACAGCCACACTGTCTACGAATAATACAACTAGCATCTCAAGCATCTATGAAGGTGTTCCCTATTCCTCGAGAGATGCTTCAACTTCTGGGACACATGGCATCCACTGTCCATGTGGTTCCCTATGCTCGCCTCCACATGCGAGCAGCCCAGTGGACCCTATCCTCTCAATGGTCACAGGCCTCGGGTCAGTTAATGGACAAGATCAGAAACACCACACGTCTGATTTCGTCCCTACAATGGTGGCAATCTCTAGAAAACCTCCTCGTAGGCTCTCCTTTCCAGCAGCCTCTATATCAGGCCACCCTAACAACAGATGCATCCAAGATGGGTTGGGGGCCCACTTGCACGATCTCTCCACTCAGGGTGTTTGGACCTCACAGGAGGTTTCCCTTCACATAAACCTCCTAGAGCTGAGAGCCATTTTCAATACTATTCAAGTCTTTCAAACCCATCTCAGCAACAAAACAGTTCTGGTCCGGGTTCCGGTTTGGCTATGAGCTGACTGGCTGTGTGCTGATCGGCTCCGGATCCCATATTCCACTATCTCCCTCAATCTTCTAATTTATCCCGACTGAATGCCCTCTATCCCCCCAAGGGGCACCAGGGAGAGTGGACAGCGCACCCCGGTGCCTTCTCTGCCCGGCGGGGTGCCTCAGATGGCCGCGAAATCATCCCGAAAGACACGTGCTCCGGATCCCAAGATGGCAGAGGGAGCGCCTCGGAGCCCGGGATCGGAGGGGGATCCGGGCATGGTAGACGAGGTGAGCGCGGCAGTGGCGTGGGCCTTGGATGGTCGGTTCCGGGAGTTGGGAGCCCAGATACAATCGGTGGCCCAAAGTATTACGGATTTTACAGACCGTATGGAGCACGCTGAGACCCGGATCTCCGGCCTGGAGGACGAACACCACTCTCTTGAGGCCCGCGTGCAAGCTTTAGAGACAACGGTGAAGCTGCAGAGCGAAAAAATAGACGACCTGGAAAACCGGGGCCGCCGGAAGAATCTCCGATTCATCGGCGTCCCCGAGAACATCGCGGATGGCGCTCTACCGGCGTACCTGCAGGACTGGATATCCAAGACCTTACCTGAAGCTGCGGAGTCCCCTATTGCATTGGAGAGAGTGCACCGGTTGGGCCCCAGGCGGGAGCAGGCCAGGCGGCCCCGTGCCGTCATCGCACGCTTCCTGGACTATCGCCAAAAAGAGCGGGTTCTGAGGGCGGCCCGAGGACATCGGAGGAGGTCCGGGGACGCGGAATCTCTGCTGGTATTCCAGGATTACTCTACGCTGGTTAGCCAGCAGCGCAAGGCCTTTTCACCTGTCTGTGCGCAGCTGGCGGGCCAGGGCCTGCGTTTCTCCCTCTTGTACCCTGCCAGACTACGGGTGGAACACCAGGGACAGGCACATCTCTGGAACACCCCTGAAGAAGCTGGAGCCTTTCTTGCCCGCCTTGCCGAGATGTCAGCGACAGATACCTGAGGTGGGATGGGACTCTGGAAGCGAAAAGCGGCGGTTGCCGACGTGAGTCTTCCCTCTGGGGCCTTATCCGCGAGGACTGCCTGAATTGCGACGATTGCTTTGGGTCTGGGCCTGCTGGGGTGCTTCTGCGTGAACCGCTCTACTACCCTGATGCCCGCCAGACTGTAAAGTTGGCCGAGTGATGATACTGGGGACTTTCTATTTCACATTGTTATTTTTATCTTACAGTGTTATTCTCCCTTTTTACATGCCCCTTCAACTCTTCTTTCTTTTCCTTTCTTTCCTTTTCTTCTTTTTCTCCCTTCTTTCCCTTCCTCCCTTCTTTATTTATTTATCTTTATTCTCCTTCTTCTTTATTTTTTCACAACCATTGGATTTAATTATTTATCGTTTTCCGTACTATTTCTCTTTATACCACCGTTTTCTACTCTTATGTTTCTGCTTCTGTTTTTTGTATAACCAAGTTTATATTAATTCATGGTATTGTTCACTCCTTTCATGTTATTGCCCCTTGGTGTGAATTGAGTATTGCGTTTGAGGGGCAGGGGCTCTTTACTCCTCGGTTTGGAGCCTTTGGGTTCCACGGGGGGGGGAGCGTACTCCCGGGATCCTCGTCTAGGGCCTAGTTTTGGATCCCTTCCTATTGTTGGGGACCTTTAGGAGACCCTTCCTTGGCTTGTTGCCCCTCCAGAGACCAGCTGGGAGGAGAATCTGGGGCGTGGATTAGAACGGGAGATACTGGGAGTGTGTCCTTTTTTCTGATCGCCTCTGCCTCCAGTGAGGGCTACTCCCGGGGGGGGGGGGGTATAAGGGGGCACTTGGGGCTTTCGGGGGGGTGGGTGGGGGTATTGTACTTGATTAGGGGCCAGGGTTGGGCATGTGGACTGAATGTGTTGTGCATGTGGGGGAGGTTGGGGGGTATGGGTCCGTTGCCAACAGGAGGGGTCCGACCAGGATCAGACTGGTTGGGCACGGTAGGGGAGGATGGATGAGAGGGGAGAATGGGGGTAAGGGTTATGGGGGGGACTTAAAGGGGGAGAATGGTTTGAATGTCTGGGGGGAATGGGGCTGGTTAGGGGAGGGGGGGGTTGCTGTGTCGTTTTTCGGGGAGTAAGGGGATGTTTGGACTGGGGGGGCGGGGATGACTGAGGCAGGATATGAGATGGATATTGGTCCGAGGCATGGGGCGTGCAGTTGTGGTGAATGCGGCCAGGTGTGTAGGTCTGGATGGGTGAAAGTTATGGAAGGGGGGATCCCAGGCTGGGGGGATTCTCACCTCCGTCAAGGGTTGATTGTCCACCTTGGGAGCTACTTTACTGACAAGAATAATGGCTAGTGGTTTGAAGATTGCTTCCTGGAATGTTTGTGGTATCGGCTCCCCAATCAAGCGATACAAATTAATACAACAACTTAAAAGAAAGATTGAAGTCGCTATGTTGCAGGAGACCCACCAGACGGCGGTTGAGCACGCGAAATTGGGCTCACGCTATAGAGCTCGGGTGTACGGCGCCCCGGCTGTAGGGAAGAAGCGGGGGGTGGTCATTTTAATAGCCCAGTCGGTGGGGTGGGTCGAGGAGTCGGTTGACATTGACCCGGAGGGTCGGTACGTCCTGGTGCGGGGATTGCTCGAGGGCACCAAGGTTGTTCTGGGCTCTGTATATGCACCCAATGTTTATGAGACTGGTTTCTATCAAACTCTGGAACGTTTGGTGGCGGGAGCTGTTGGTTCCCAGGTAATCCTGGGTGGGGACTTCAATACTGCCTTGAATGACATTGTGGACAGGTCTCAGCAGGCTGGGCGTAGGGACCGTCGGAGTCAGCGGCGACTGTTGGGGATCTGTGAGGCACACCATCTCTTAGACATTTGGCGAGTGTTACACCCAGGAGATAGGGAGTATACTCATTTGTCCCGAGCCCACAACACTTGGTCCCGCATTGATTACTTTTTGGTTTCGGAATCCCTGTTTAACCGAGTGGTGGCTACAGCGGTGGGCCCTCCCCTTATTTCTGATCACGCAATGGTTACCCTGGAATTACGAAACCGCGTGCCTTCTGGACATCACTTTTGGCGATACCCTTTGGAACTTAGTGGGGATGCTACGTTTGTGGGCTATCTTAAAGATCGGTGGAAGGATTATGAAGCATTCAACGATACTCCAGGGACATCTCCGGCCCTCCTCTGGGAAGCGGGTAAGGCGGTCATGCGGGGGGAGGTCATTAGCTATTATAGCTCCATGCGGAAACGCCGCAATCACAGAATTCTCTTGCTGGAGCGTGAGCTAGGCAGAGCTAGGAGGCGGCTAGCGGCGGATAGGACGGCTACCCATGGTCGCCAACTGAGAGAAATTCAGCGAGAGTTGGAACTACTCCTACACCAAAGGGCTCAAAAATCTATGATGTACTACCGCTTTCAATTATACCAGCACGGCAATCGGGCGGGACGGCTGCTTTCCGCTTTGGTGCGGCCGGTCGGAGGGGCCCGACACATCGGGGCAATTCGTCGGCCGGATGGGTCTATATGTAAAGATACTGCAGAGATCCAAAGGGTCTTTTCCGAATACTACCGGCAACTTTATGCTCGGGATGGAGGGGACGCGGAGGTGGGCCGGGCTTTCCTGGCGAGCTGTACGCTACCGAAGCTGGCTGACGACCAGGTGCAGATCTTGAACAAACCTATCTCATTGAAGGAAGTCTTAGATGGGATTCGGAGTTTGAAAAATGGCCGAGCTCCCGGATTGGACGGCTTGCGGGGGGAGTTTTACAAGTCCCTGGGGGAGGCGGTGGCGACCCCTCTTGCGGGTTACTTTGAGGACCTGGTTGGCCGGGGCGCTTTCCCCTATGAGGCGAATAAGGCGTTGGTTACAGTTCTTCCAAAGCCAGGGAGAGACCCGCTGCTGCCGGGCTCATATAGACCCATCTCTCTCCTTAATGTTGATATTAAGATCCTTGCTAAGATTATGGCAGACAGATTAGCACCCATCCTACCTGACTTGATCCACAAGGACCAGGTGGGATTTGTGCGGGGCCGCCACGCAGCTTACAGTCTGCAACGTCTCCTACTCTCTATGTGCATGGGACGGGCGGCTAAGCTGAGGTCTATGCTCATCAGTTTCGATGCTGAGAAAGCATTTGACAGAGTTAACTGGGATTTCATGTACCAAGTGTTGGACACTATGGGATTTACGGGCTTCTATGTCAAAGTGGTGCAGCTTCTGTACTCAGACCCGATAGGAGCCATCTTGGTTAATGGCACCATGTCCACTGCTTTTCCCATCCAGAAAGGGACTCGACAGGGATGCCCCCTGTCTCCCCTTTTATTCATCTTAACCTTGGAACCTTTATTGCAGCGGCTTCGGGCTCATCCTCACGTCCAAGGGGTACGAGTGGGGGGTTTTGAATTTCGCACCGCCGCCTTCGCGGATGACCTTCTTGTGCACCTGGTAGACCCTCAGACGGGCCTCCCGCATCTTTTACAGCTCTTTGGCGAGTATGGGGTGCCCTCCGGATTTCGCTTAAATTTGGACAAATCGGTAGCGATGTACCTCGGACCGGGCGGCTCGACGGAATGGCAGGGGGACTTCCCTTTAAAGTGGGAAACTAGCCATTTTAAATACCTGGGGGTGATGATCCCGGCCGTTTTGGATGATTTATATCGACTGAATGTTGACAAGGTGCTGGCAGTAGTGGCCGCCAGTGTTGATAAATGGCGGGATCTCCCGCTATCTCTTGGAGGCCGCGTCGCCCTCTATAAGATGACACTGTTTCCCAAGATCTTATATCTGCTACAGACCTTGCCGTTGCTGTTGCGGCGGTCGGACCGGAAGAAATTGGAGAGCTTGGTGAACCGTTTGCTGTGGCGGGGACGACGGCCTCGGGTACGGGCGGAAATTCTGTGCCAGCCTTGGTCCTTGGGAGGAATGGGACTACCTGATGTACGTAAGTATAATATAGCCTGCCTATTGCGGTACGCCCGAGACTGGCTGTGGGATCTGGAGGAATACACCCCTTTGGGGATGCTACGGGCTGCAGTGCAGCCTTATCACCCGCGCTACCTTCTACATACCCGGAAGCCCCTCGGACTGGCCCGCATGCTTCGTGTTTCTCTTGTAGATCCGATCCGGACGGGGTGGTGCTCTTTTTGTAGCGGTCGCAAGCTCTCCGCCTGTCACTCACCTTACCTCCCCATTCGGGGGAAACGGTGATTTCTCGCCCGGGCTGGAGGGAGGCTCGTTTGCACGTTGGACGAAGCTGGGGATTGTTAATTTAGAACATGTGATCTCGCCTGAGGGATCTCTGCTGCCCTTCTCTGAGCTGTGTCGACATTACGCTCTTGACAGGCGGGATGCGTTTTGTTATGTACAGCTTCGGAGTTATGTTCGTACATTACCCATGGTAGCACTAGGGGGGAGGTAAGCTCTCAGATCGAGGTGTCGTTATTGGGGGGGGGAGCAGGGTACGCGTGTGGCCTGGTTGCATAAGGTACTATGGGAATCAGCCTTGCCTATAGCTATGGATGAACTTGCAGTGGCGTGGACTCGGGAATTGGAGGGCCGGGTGACGAGTGCGGAGTTGCTGACAGGTTTGTCTGCAATTCCCAAACTCTCTGTTCTGGTGTCTTTTCGGGACATGCAGTATCGGTTGGTGCGTCGGCTCTACTACGCCCCACTGCGGGCGTGGCGGGCGGGGATCGCTGGGACTCATCGTTGCCCCCGCTGTGGTGCAGCGAGGGCGACCTTGGGGCACATGCTGTGGGCATGTACCCGTGTACAAACTTTTTGGCAGAAAGTGCAGGCTTATTTAACTGGGTGTGTGGGCAGCCGGATCTCCCTCACGGCTCTGAATGTTGTTTTGGATGTGTGGGAGAGTGAATGTGAAGAGCAATTGGGGCGCGTGGTTTGGATGTGGCTGCGCTTGGTGCTGGTGGTTGCGAGGATGACTATTTTGCTCCGATGGATGGATGCCAAGGGCCCGACGTACGGCCTCTGGAGGGGGCGATTGCATGAGGTGTTGTTAATGGAAAGACTCCGGGCCAGGGGCCATCCAGCAAGGTGGCAGAAGTTTCTGATTGCGTGGGGGCCTCATTTGCATTTCTTACCCCGTCACACTCGTAACCGGATTCTCGGTGACCCCTGACAGCCCCACCTCGGGAGAGTGGTCGGCTATCTGGTCCGGTGTGCCTGTCTCAGTCTTTAGGGGGGGGGGGGTAGGGGGAGGATAGGATAGGTAAGGGAGGGGCTATATGGGGGGGTGGAGGGGGAGGTACGGAAGGGGGTGGGGGGAGGGGGGGATGGGGGATTAGCTGCCGTTTTACCTTCCTCTCCCTGCCTTCTTGGAGTTACAGGTGAGGCTCGGGAGAAGAGTACACCCCGAGCCTCCCTGAGAGGACGGAGTGAAGCGTGGGAGCGTTTACACTTATGTATGAAGGGGGGGGAGTACGACTATTACAGTTGTTAATCTGGAATTTTCTGTTGGGCTGCATTGGGGGATTTGGGAGGGGGGTCATCTAGTCTTTTTTTGCCTTTGTTTCTGTCATTGTGTGTGCGCCCTCGGGCTCACATTTGTGACTGGGGGGGGGTTGTAAAATGTAAAATGTACCGAGGTTGTTTTGTTATGGTCTGTTTCTAGCCTGTTTCACTTTTGTGTGCATTGTATTTCGCCCCTGTTGGGGCTGGTGTTGTTTTTTTCTAATAAACAAACTTAACCTAAACAGTTCTGGTCCAAACCGACAATCAGGTAGCTATGTTCTATGTGAACAAGCAAGGCGGAGCAGGCTCTGTCGCTATGCAATGAAGCTTTATGACTATGGGCCCTCGCCAGAGAGTTGCAAATTCACCTGTTTGCGGTATACCTTCCGGGCATTCGAAACTTATGGGCAGACCGACTCAGTGGAATACTGCTACTACACGAGTGGTCCCTCCACTCATACCAGCTTGCTCGAGTATTTCAAATCTGGGGAACACCAGATATAGACCTCTTTGCAAGTCCACAGAATGCCAAACTTCCCCGATTCTGTTCCAGAATCCCGGCTCACAACTGTCAGACAAGAGATGCTTTCCTACTCCACTGGGGTAAGGACTTCCTCTATGCCTTCCCACCCATTCCCCTCATTCCCAAAACTTTATTCAAACTTCAGAGAGACAGAGGTTGTATGATACTCATAGCTCCACGTTGGCCACGACAAACGTGGTATCCTCTTCTTCTGCATCTCTCTCAAACCACTCCTCTGGAGTTGGGGAATGCTCCAGATCTTCTGTCTCAGGAGGACGGATGCTTACTGCATCCCAGTCCCCAGTCCCTATATCTCAGGGCCTGGTTGCTGAAAGCCTAGAATTCTAGGATATTAACCTTTCTCAACAAGTAAAGGATATCCTTCTGGCTTCCAGAAAACCTTCCACAAGATGTTCCTATGCTTTTAAGTGGAAAAGGTTCTCTGTCTTGTGTTCACAAAAGGGACTTAAACCCATTTTGGTACCTGTAGAGTCGCTACTAGAGTACCTCCTCCAATTGTGAACTTCTGGTCTAAAAACCAATTCAGTAACAGTCCATCTTAGTGCTATTGCTGCTTTTCATAAACCTTTTGATGGACAACCTATTTCCTCTCATCCACTTGTATCAAGATTTATGAGAGGCCTATTCTTAATAAAACCTCCCATTAAACAACCACCGGTGGCATGGGATCTGAATCTTGTTCTTGGTCAGCTTATGAAACCGCCCTTTGAACCTTTAGCCACTTCAGACCTACAGTTTCTTTCATGGAAAGTTATTTTCCTAATTGCCATCACTTCTGCAAGACACATTAGTGAACTACAGGCGTTAGTAGCTGACTCTCCTTATACAAGGTTCCACCATGATAAAGTAGTCCTCAGAACTCATCCTCACTTTATGCCAAAGGTGGTTTCGCCTTTCCATTTAAACCAGTCGGTTTATCTTCCTATATTCTTCCCTAGGCCTCATTGCCTTTAGTGTGGAAAGGAATCTTCACACATTGGATTGTAAAAGAGCCTTAGCCCTTTATCTCCAAAGAACTAAGCCACATAGAAAATCTTCTCAGCTTTTTGTGGCTTTTGACTCTAGTCATTTGGGACTTCCAGTTTCCAAAAGAACTCTGTCAAATTAGATTGCAGATTGCATATCCTATACATATCAGAGTAAAGGACTTTCTCTTGAGGGCCATGTCACAGCTCACAATGCGAGAGCAATGGCAGCCTCAACGGCTAACCTTCGTTCTGTGTCTATTGATGACATCTGCAAAGCAGCCACTTGGACTTCGGTACACACCTTCACAGCCCATTACTGTTTACACAAGGACTCCCGTCAGGATGCCTTGTTTGGCCAGGCTGTTCTCCAGCATCTCTTCCATACTTAATACACCTCCTACCCACCGTCCACTGTTTGGATGCCAGAGGTCCATGGGAGGAAGCATGATGCATCTCACCTGGGTTCGCCGCTTGCTGGGGTCACCCCTTGGCATCTTTCAGCTGGGGAGTCCCCATATGTGAAGACTACATTCCTGCTTGTTCCTTGAGATAGCGTAGTTACTCATCTGTAACAGGTGATCTCCGGGAACAGCAGGAATTGAGTCTTCACAACCCACCCACCTCCCCTAGGAGTTGTCTCTGTCTCTTTCTCCTCTCCTTTGGTCTCAGCTATAAACTCAACTGAAGTGAGAGAGGTACAGAGGCGGGAAGGCAGCACACATGTTCTGTGGGATGATCCCAAAAGCGTTCCTATTGGACGCTGCGGAGCGTTTCCGCGTGGGCTCCGTCGGTATCAACGATACCCATATGTGAAGACTAAATTCTTGCTTTTCCCGAAGATCACCTGTTACAGGTGAGTAACTACGCTTTATTGGAATGTAATAGTACGTCTCTATTTAAAAATACCACATATGCAATATTCTTATAGATAACACAGGTACACTAAAAAAAAATTTTTTTTAAACTGCCTCTAATGTTTCGATTGATTTTTACGTTTTTTGGTGCGCTGAATCCAAATCTGGTAACCAATTTGCTCCATCACGTACAGATTTTTTGCTACATTGGGTTAGCAGTTTGAGGTGAACGTTTCAGATTGAGTGCGATCGAGAGAAAAGTTTCTTGGATGAATTCTTTATACTAATTGTTTAGTAGTTATTCAAATAAGAATAAAGAAAATTGTAACAAGGCAGCACATAAGAATAGAGTAATGTCAACAAAACACACTGTGATGGTAGCAAAATTGTCTGCACTTAAAACAGCCACATACATGTGCACAAACATTGAGCATATAAGAGCGAGGTTAGACACAAAGCAAAGCAAAGAAATGTGCAAAAAATGTTGTACAGGTATGTATGTAAGAATAGAAAACGCAAACCGCACCATTGCAATACATGAAGACAAACACCCGATGGTGTGAAAATAAAATTCTAATAAATGAGATCCGACACTGTGGTAATAACTAGCAAATTTTTATTTCAAAGTTTAGTAAAAACACGATATTTGTCAACACAGTTTAGATTTTAAAGTCATTCTTGGGTCAATCAGTCTCCTGGTGGGCCCGTTTCTTCTTCCCCCGAATGCTTCTCTTGGTGCGCTGCTTGGCGTATTTTTCATCTGGGGTTTCCCGCAGCAGCAACCAGCAGAAATCAACCATCATAGTGGTGTTCCATCTTCCTTGGTACCTTCTCTCTGCGTCCTTGATGTCCTGGTGAAACCTTTCACCTTGTTCTTCACTGTACGCCCCCAAGTTTTCGGGAAAGTAGTTCACATGGGAGTGCAAGAAATGGACTTTCAGGCTCATGTTACAGCCTTGTTCTTTGAAGGCATTGAGCATCCTGGCAACAATATCCTTATAGTTCTCATCCCGCCTGTTCCCCAAGAATTTGAGAACAACATCCTTGAAGGAATCCCAGGCTTCTTTTTCCTTCTCAGACATCGTTTCAGCGAATGCTCCATCTGAAATGAGTTTCCTTATATCAGGGCCAACAAACACTCCTTCCTTTAGCTTTGCTTCAGAAAGTCGGGGGAACTTTGAGCAAAGGTACCGAAAGCACTCACCATCTTTTGGAAGGGACTTGATGAATTGCTTAATGAGACCCAACTTAATGTGGAGAGGTGGTAATAGAATTTTATCACGAGGTACCAAGCTCTCATGAAGAACATTTTTCTCACCGGGTCTCAAATACTCCCGAATTGGCCAGTCTTTTTTCCCCCAGTGTAGGTCGCGGGCCCGGCTATCCCACAAGCAAAGGAAGCAGGGATATTTGGTGAAACCGGATTGCTGCCCTAATAGCATGGATAGAATTTTAAAGTCTCCACAAATCATCCACTTATGCTCATCATAACGAATCTGCTGAAGAATCAGGGCCAAATTCTCATATTTTTCTTGGAGAATAACAGAGTGAGCAATAGGAACTGAAGCGAATGTGTTGCCATTATGAAGAAGAACACCTTTTATGCTGTCTTTTGACGAATCAATGAACAGCCGCCATTCAGCAGGATCATACTTGAGTTTAAACTTTTCCATCACTCCGTATATATCGTTGCAAAATACCAAATCTTCCTCTTTGCTGAAATACTTCAAAAATTGTGTCTCGTGGTTGCGGTACCAATAAAAAGTTGTTCCTGGTGACAATAGATTTTTCTGTTTAAGCCGAGAACCTAGCAGTTGGGCAGCATCTTTTGGGAGTCCTAAATCCCGGACTAAATCATTCAATTCAGCTTGAGAGAAAAGTTCAGGTTTCGGATCTGGTTCAGTTTTAAACTCGGAAGTACTGGACTCATCGGGAAAAGCCATCTGATGAGTCTCATCATGATCAGAACCGTCCACACAAATATGATCCAAAGATTTTGGTGGTTCAGGCACAGGTACTTCGTTGCTATGAGGCATAGGCCTAATTGCTGAGGGAAGGTTGGGGTAACTTATTACGTTCTTATTTTTTAAGTTGTATCCCTTCACAATGCAAGAGCAAAAATAGCAGTCACTGCTGTGTTCTCTTTGTTCACGCCACATCATAGGTATTCCGAAACGAAATGCTTGTTTTTTACCTTTCATCCATAAGCGTAGATCTTCCTCACATGTCTTGCACACTTTGTGAGGAGCCCACGGTTTGTCTTGATCGCCTAACTTCAAACCGAAATAGGCGAAATATACTTTTTTAATAAATGCAGAAATGTTCCTCTGCCGCTTTTTCACGGTATATTCCCCACAAATAAAACAAAAACTGTCCGGAGAGTTGACGCAACCTCTGGCTCTGTGAGCCATCACAAATACACAGCACTGCAAACTACAACTGTAGTGAACCACTTCGGAATAAAGCTGGATTACGACTGAGCAAACAAAAGGTAATAATGAACTTGCAAGAAACTGAAATTTGACAGGAACGTTCATGTCGCAACCACTGTGTTTGAGCGAGCGAACGAGGCGAGGCGAACAGGAAAGAACATGCGCCAGCGCGAGTACTGGATTTAGCCCCCCGCCTCCCAATTGTCCTGTTAATGTATAAAATGAATACAAAACACTCTAAAATATCATGAGGGAGTGTTTCTAGTTAGTTAACCATTACAACCTCTATTTTGGGCCAAGAAAATAAACTGCAGTCGGCTAAAAAGAAATTATGTGAACATTCCTTATATGGGTAAGAAATCTAATTTTGCAAGAAAACGTGACGTGATGGAACATTTTGGCTATTTTTCCTGGATTCAGCACCCCAAAATCTATAGGAATCAGTTGCAAAACTGGAGGCAGTTTTTTGGTAGTGTACCTGTGTAATTATGTTAATTTCAGTTATCAATTAAAATGTAGATACTGTTTATTTTATTCTGATGTTTCATCGGTGTGTGAAAATTTTTCAAAGCACCCCTTCTTTAACTGAGCACCTAATTATGAATATAGATATTGCTGTGCTATCCCGCATGTTCTGGAGAACTTAAGGAATGGGGATACAATTATGGGAATTGTTCTTCCACAGCACTTAACATGGTAAACAATCAAGTTTGTCTCTGGTACCAGGAATTTAATTTTAGACAAATAACAATTCAGTTACTATATATAAGGAATTATGGAGTGGAGGAGGAGCTTAGTTGTTAGAGCAGTAGGCAGCAATGTTCCCTCTAATTTTCTGTAGGCTGTGTGCGCATAAAATATCAGCTGTGTGCAGCTTTTAAAGGAACGTTAAATTTTTGTGCGCCACATAATGACACTCGGAGTTATATACTTTAAAATTTGACTACACGTCAGAATACAGTATGTACACCACATTGATTTTAATCAAATTAAATGAATATAGACGATTACTAAATGAAGCGGGAAATTTCTTGTAATTACAATCATAACTTTATTATTTTAAGATGTTTGTGTTTTCTATCGGAATCAGAGCCGTAATTTTTGTGCGCTCTGTTGTAAAGTATGTGCGCTCGCTCGGCGAGGTGTGTGCGCGCGCACACGCACACAGCTCAGAGGGAACAGTGGTAGGCAGGGAAAGTAGGTTTCGTATCCTACTGATGATCTTTGTGGCCTTGGCAAGTCACATGAGCTAAATACAAAATAAATTACTACAGTAGATAAGGCGATGTAGAGAAACAGGTCATATACATATGGATTTTTGGTGAAATAGTTACCAAACCACCTCTATACTTGACTAAATAACTAACTCTCCCCTAAATATGTTAATGGATTAATTTAATTTAAAATACCATTTATATCCTGCTTTTCTCTACAACAAAGGTTCAAGGCGGATTACATAATGATATGAGAACATTAAAACAAATACCAATATTCCTTATCACACCTCACTAACAGTTAATTACCTACCTAATCCTGAATAGTATCCTGTCTGTTAGTTACTTAATAGGCAACATTTAGACACATAGACATATTTCTCTTCAGTGTCAAGTCATGTTGACATCAACCAAATAACAAAATTATCAAAATAGCAAATTAGAAAATGACCAGGTTTTTAATTTTTTTTTTTTTGAAAACGTGATTTCTTTCCATTCTCAGATCTTTTAGCCAAAGGATTCCATTCTTTGGGTGTGTGGTAGTATGCCATGTGGTGGGAAGAGAGTTTTTTTACAACACAGTCCAGATAGTAGTTCAGGGAAACAAAAGCAGGTTTTATTCTGTCCCAGCTTGTTAAACTAATATAAGCTGGTTCTGCCGGCCCTTTCTCCAGCCCCAGTTAAAATTCCTACCTCAGAACTCCTTTGCACTATTTGCCTTGGAAGGACCTGGCTCCACAGGCCTCTTTCCCCCCTGCAGCCTGCTGGGTTCTTAACCCTTTCCCTCTGAGCCATGCCCTCTCAGTTCTGAATGCTGGGCTGCAGACTCTCTTAAAGGAGACTGTTGATAATCCCTTTGGAGAGGGAAAGGTAATATTCTATATACCCCATTACACACCCTCCCCCTCAGCTGAACCAGCCCCCATTGAGCCCCTGCCTCACCCGGAGCCCCCACCCGAAAAAAGGAAGTCAGCGTTCAGGTGAGTTCGACCAGCCCTATGGCAGACCTGGAACTGGTAGGTTTGAAGGCTCAAAAACCCCGCATGATACGGCTGTTGGACTCTTACATCGAGCCAACCACTTGAAGGGTTGGTGGTCTGTTATTAGTGTAAATGAATGGCTGAGCAGGTATATTTGAAGGTTTGAAGTGCCCATTTGACAACCAGGGCCATCTCCTTGATCATGACAAATGCTTCTCCCGAGGAAGTAGTATCCTGCTGCTGAATGCTATGGGATGCTCTTCACCCCTGACTTTCTGGGCCAGAACAGTTCCTAGGCCTACCTCTGAGGCATCAGTTTGCACAATAAATGTTAGAGAGAAAGCAGGGCTAATCAGGACAGTTTCAGAGCACACAGCCTTATTGAGACGCTGGAAAGCCAGATCCGGTGACCACTGGATCCGTTTGGGAACTCTCTTCTGGAGGAGATTGGTTAACGGCTCCGCCACCTTTGTAAAATTAGGGATGAACCAGTGATAATACCAATCAGTCCAAGGAAGACATGAACCTCTTTCTTCAGTTTTGGGGTGGGGACCTGGGCAATGGCATCTACCTTCCAATGCTGAGGTCGTGTCTTCCCATTCCCGATTAAATACCCCAGATAATGAAAGTCCCGCCCTCCCAGAAAACATTTCTCGGGGTTGGCTGTCAACTTGGCTTTTGGCAGGCTGGTCAACATGGCTTGTACTTGGGATAGATGGGTGGTCCAGTGTCTGCTGTAGATGATGATGTCGTCAAGGTAGGCAGCCACATACTTCTTGTGTGGTCTCAGTAAATGGTCGATTAGGCATTGAAATGTGGCAGGAATTCCGTGTAATCCAAAGGGAAGTACTGTAAACTGGAACAGACCTGGCAGTGTCGAAAACGCAGTCTTCTCCTTTGTAGGCGAAGTCAAGTGCACCTGCCAGTATCCTGTGCTCAAATTCAAGATTGATATAAAGTGTGCTCCATCAAGTCACTTGATTAGCTCATCTGCTCTGTGCATGGGATTCACTTCCAGTTTAGAAGCTGCATTGACTCTCTGGGAGTTTATGCAGAATCTGAGGCTTCTGTTGGGTTTAGGAACCAAGACGATGGGTGACAATCAATCACTCATAGACTCTTCTATAACTCCCAGGTTGAGCATCTCTTTTAGCTCCTTGGCGATGGTCTGTTGCTAGGCCTCTGGAATCTGATTGGGTCATTGCTGGATAACCACCCTAGGGTCAGTAACCATATCATGAAAAATTAGGTGGGTTTGTTCCAGGCAGGTAGAGAACACCATTAGTTTCCGGTGGATCAAACCTTCTGAATCTTTTCTCTGGGCAGCAGAGAGCTGGTCTCCAATCGGGACTTGAGTTTAATCTGACAGGGCTGAAATTTCCAGCCCAAAATTATCTCTCTACCATCATAGCCATCACTGGAGTTCACTTTTTCAATAGGTTAATATGGTAAATTCTGACTTTTTCCATTTATCTGGCTGGGCAGTCTTGTAGATAACAGGCCCCATTTTCTCTTCCGCTTCATAGGGCCCCTGCCATTTTCAGAGTAACTTGCACTCGGATGAGGGCAGCAAGACTAAAACTCTGTCTCCCAGTTGGAAGGTGCAGTGCACGGCTGCCCGATTGTAGCCACTGGCCTGCTTAACTTGGGCTTTTTACAGACTGAGTTTGGCCACCTCTCTGGCTTTCCTAAGCTGGTCTTTCATTTGTATAATGTACTCCACCGAATTAAGCCCGGCACGTGGTGGTTCTTCCCAGGATTCCCTTACCATATGTCTCTTGGCTGTCTTCCGAAGAGCAACTAAAAAGGCGAAAACGCCATGGAACTCTGAGGTACCTCGCAGATGGCAAACAGCAAATAGGGTAAGAGAATGTCCCAGTTCTTCTCGTCCTCCTGCACAAACTTTTTAAACATCTTTTTCAGAGTTTTATTGAATCGCTCAATTGATATACTGTGGTTGATATACTAATGTTCGCAGCACCTTGACGTTCATCAAAGCACACACTTGCTTCATCACCTTGATGCAAAGGGTGTTCCTTGATCTGTGAGGATCTCATTGGGTATTCCCACCCTCGAGAATATTTCCCAGAGGGCATTTTTGATCGTAATAGTCTTCATATTCCTTAGAGCAATGACCTCCAGGTATTGGTAGCATAGTCCAGTATGACTAAAATATGCTTGTTGCCTCGGGTAGTCGCTCCAAGGGACCTACCAGGTCCATGGCCCCTGTTTCAAATGGGGTTTCGATAGGCATAAGCACTAGGGGGCAAGCCAGACTCTTGTGGGGTTATGCAGTATGCAAGGAGGGGCATGACTGGCAATACAAGTTCATCTGTTTATGGACCTTGGGCCAAAACACGCTCTGGTGTTTCCTCCACCCCAGGTGTCTTTCCCCCCCCCCCCCCCCCACTAAATGGCTATGGGACAATGATAACATCTGCTGACAGTAGGGCCGTGGAACTATCGGTTGTTCCACCTCTTCCCCCTTTAGGGCACCCTCAGACACTCTGTATAATAAATCTCCCTTTAGCAGAAAATAGGGAAAGGTTCTTGGAGGTGACTCTCCGTTACCTACTGGAACCCCATCCACCTCCAAAACTCGCTATTGGGCATGTTTAAGGGACTCATCCTCTTTCTGGGCCCTCCTGAAGCTCCCCCCAGTTCCCACTCTGGGAAGGGCACCATTGTATTTGGGTCATTACTGCTGAGCCCTGAACTATCCCCAGGGGTTTCTTCCCTAGGCTCTGCCTCCCTGGATCCATTCACCATAGCCACCTCCAGATTCTGTTGGTAGTATAGTTTTCCCGGCAATGCCAACTCCAGGACTTAGCAGGCTTGGGATTCTCGATTATATAGATCTGGGTCTTCTAGCGGGAAAATCTCTGGGAAATCTTCCTGGTCTGACTTAGTTGAGCCATCAGCTAGCTGGGCCCATATCGCTCCAAAGTTTGAGTAGTCTTGACTGATCACCACTGAATACGGGAACCAGGGCAGTACCATGACCTCAAATGTGGCTTGCCCTGATGGAGCCTCAAATAAAACCTGTGCCATGGAATACTGCCTCTGGTTTCTATGCACACAGGCCAGTGTTATCGTCTTTGCATAGTCAATTTGAAATCGGGTTACGGTTTCCCAGAGAATGAGGGTCTGCATACTTCCGGATTCCATCAAGGCCTGGAGGTAGGTCCCCTCGAACTCCACTGAAATCAGAGTTCTGGGCCCCTGGGTGGGGAGTGTCCACAAAAGCGCAGGTATGATGGGTGGTTAGGCTGACATCCATGGATGCTTCCGTACCCAGGGGACATTCCTGAGAAAAGTGTCCCTAGGCTCCACACCTAAAACAGATGAAGGGGTCATAGCTGGGGCCCTGCCCTTGCCTAGCAGGTGACTTTGGGAATCAGACCAGGGGATGCAACATCCATTCCAGCTTCCCTTTATGTCCTCCTGTGCTAATGGGTAACAGTTTCCCCTTCTCACTGTCCACTTCAGTCTCCTGATACCCTCGGCTATTTCCAGTGCATTCTCCAAGGTAAGCTTGGGGTGCTGACAATACCCACTGTTTCATCAGGGTGGTCATGCCATCCAAAACGTTCTCTAGTCACACAATCTTGGCTGTCTCGGGCCATGCAAGATCCCTCAACTGTTAGAGGAACCTCTGAGGGCTCTCTCTTATCTGGAGCCCCCCCCCCCCTCTTTCTGAATCACTGGCAACTGGCCTCGGGGGTACAGCCAGCCCCTTTTCAGTATGGCAGCCCTTGACAGCTGCATATGTAGCTCATCCATCTGGGTTGACATCTTGGAATACAGCCTGATTGCTGCCCATCAGCAGATTCTTCAAATGAATAGTCCATATCGTCCCCGGCCACCCACCCATGAGAACGGTTCATTCAAAGTTCACCAAAAAGCGTCCCGGTTCATCTTCTGCCGTCATTTTAAGATGCACTTGCGATGGAGGGTGAAGTTGCAGTCTTTGTAGGGCCTGAATGAACTGCTGCTGCTGCTGCTCCCCTTCCAGCAAGGCGCATTCAAACTACTATTGATACTGTTGTTGCTGCTTTTGCCCTATGGCCAGGATCTGGAGGAGCCTCTCCATCCTGGCTTATCACTGTTCTCTTGCAGCACCACCACATCTTCCTTTTCTGCAGCAGTTAATCCTGCAGTATTCCAGCTCCAACAACATATAGCAGCCTCTGGTGGCCATTATAAAGCCTTCCTGTCCAGCACTGACTAACCTTCTTCAGTCTCTCTAACTAGAGCGAGGCTAACCCTCTTAGCCCACACAAACGAACCAAAGAAAATCCTGACCTGCTGTAGAGGCCCAGCCCTGGAGGTACGTGGATTTGCCCTCAGTCATGTGGTTAGAGGAAATTCCCAAGCTGCCACCATATGTGGTAGTGTGGCATGCACTGGGAGGGAGTTTTCTTTACAACTCAGGCCAGACAGCAGTTCAGGCAAACAAAAAACGTGTTTATTCCATCCCAGCTTGTTAAACCTCCACAAAGCAAAACCCAGAACAGACAGCAGTTCAAGGAAAACAAAAGCAGTTTTACATTTCTCCCAGCTTGTTAAACCTCCACAAGCTGGTTTTCCCGGCCGTTCCTCCAGTTCCAGTTAAGGTTCCTACCTCAGAACACAAGTTTCTTTCCCTCCTGCAGCCTGTGGGGTTCTTAACTTCTCCCTGTGAGCCATGACCTCCCAACCCTGAACTCTGGGCTGCAGACTCTGCGTTCAGGGAGCCGCTGCCCGGACACAACACCTCCACTTAAGCTCCTGCCCAATTGGGGCAGTGGGAGCCTGAAACAGCGGCAGCCTCGGCTGCATAAAAGCAGCATCCCTGCGTTCATGGAGCCGCTGCCCGGACACAACACCTCCACTTAAGCTCCTGCCCAATCGGGGCAGTGGGAGCCTGAAACAGCGGCAGCCTCGGCTGCATAAAAGCAGCGTCCCTGCGTTCAGGGAGCCGCTGCCTGGACACAACACCTCCACTTAAGCTCCTGCCCAATCGGGGCAGTGGAAGCCTGAAACAGCGGCAGCCTCGGCTGCATAAAAGCCAGCGTCCCTGCGTTCAGGGAGCCGCTGCCCGGACACAACACCTCCACTTAAGCTCCTGCCCAATCGGGGCAGTGGGAGCCTGAAACAGCGGCAGCCTCGGCTGCATAAAAGCAGCGTCCCTGCTGGGCGCACCCACGCCCGGCGGGCCCGCGCCTGAGGGCCTCGCCAGAGGGACCTTTGGCATGGCCCTTAGGCGCGGCACGAAGGCGAACAAAGGAATTACAAAGAAAGAACCACAGTCACCAGTACACCAGAAGAAAATCAACAGCAAAACAGACAAGAAACGAAGACTTAAGAAAAGCAGGCATCACCTTAACGGAACCTCACAAAAACCATCATGCAAGCAACATATTTTCTCCCACTCTACCTACTCGTCACACAACTTCTGCCACCAAACACACACCTCCACTACCCACAAGCAAACACACTATGGCACCCACCAACTGCATGGCCATATTTAGAACCACAGCGCACACATAAAGAGACACACAGAACATCACAGACAAAACGACCAACCAAACACAAATCAAATTCCCACACCTGCACAAAGGAAGCACATGTAATAGCAACCTCCTCAACGAAGACAACAACAATTGAGCTCATAAATGCCAGATCCGTCTGCAACAAGATACACACTCTTGTAGACCACATAGAAGACCGACAGCCCGACATAATATGCATCACAGAGACTTGGCTCAATCCCACCGACAATGTGCTACTCAACCAATTAGTACCGGACAACTACTCAGCGTACAACTGCCCACGCACCCACAAGCGTGGAGGAGGAGTCTTGATAATAGCAAAGACAAAACTAAAGTTCAAAGCACAGAACTTCACCGATACACAGCAGTGTAACACAATCAGCATCAAGAACAAACACATTGCAATCTGCCTAACCTACAGAGCACCCAGAGCTCCACCCGACGAACTAGCCTTCACACTAGAAGAAGCCTGTGCTATAACAACAAATAACAAACCAGCGCTACTGATTGGAGACTTCAATCTCAAGTCCACCAACGCCAAAGACACAGAGGCCTTCCTTCAAGCGATGACCTCACTTCAATTCACACAAATAATCAATGCACCAACGCACAAACATGGATCATCCCCAGACCTCATCTTCGCATCCAATTACCTAACATCAAGAGACCTAATTTTAACGCCCACCATTACCCCAGTGCCATGGTCCGACCACTACATAATCGAGACAAAGTTGTGATTACAAGAAGACCAGATAAACGAACGAGCAGACATCTCACACACACAAAGACGATTCAAAAATTTCGACAGGGACAAATTCATACAGGACACGATACAACACCTGACCATTACAACAGACGACCTGGAGGAGCAAGTTTCCAGCTGGAACAGCATTTTAGCTAACGCTGCCAAATCATCTGATGGCGGGCCCGAGAAACTCCATCACAACAGGAGACAAAACAAACCATGGTACTCAGCAAAAATACGACAGGAAAAGAGGGAACTCAGGAAGATTGAACGGAGATGGAGAAAAAACAAGACAATAGACAACCAGCATCTTTACCTAACAAGGCAAAAACAATACAATGAACACATCAACCAATCAAAGAGGGAATTCCACACAAACATGATAAATACTTCCATCAACAAACCCAGAGAGCTTTTCGAAATCGTAAAAATCCTCCCAAAAGAGCAAACAGAAGAGGAAGTACAAATAGATCCACAGGAATTTGCTGACCACATCAAGGACAAATTCCACTCCGCAGAGCGAACAACACCCAGCGTAACCACCAGGACAGACGTACACACCAAAACCTGGGACACATTCTACACAACCTCAACAGAGCAGCTATCCCACATCATCTCCACAATCAACACAAGCACTGCTCCTACAGACCCGTGCCCAGTGTCATGGGTCAAAGCCACCAAATCAAGCTTCATCCACACCATACACAACATGGTGCACAACTCACTCAATCAAGGATTCATGCCAAAGCAACTAAAACTCGCCTCAGTAAGACCAATCACAAAGAAAACAACCCTTGACAAAAAAAATCCAGCAGCATACCGACCAATTTCCAGCATACCCTTCCTGGCAAAAATCATCGAAAAAACAGTTCAACTACAGGAGCACATCGACAAACATGAAACACTTGATGACAACCAACACGGCTTTCGTCCCAACCATGGAGTCCAAACACTACTGATTTACCTCTTCGACAGCATCCTAAGAATAATTGACAACACCAAGAATGGAATCATAATGATCTTCATCGACATCTCCTCAGCCTTCGACACAGTGGACCACAACATGCTCTTGGAAAGACTAAAGAACACTGGGATACATGGTGTCACCTTGAAATGGTTCCATTCATACTTAACCGAAAGACAGTTACAGGTCAAGGTGGACCACAACACCTCCCGACCCATAAATGTCCGCCAAGGAGTACCTCAAGGATCCGCACTCTCAGCACTACTATTTAACATCTACTTCCAACCAATATGCGACATCATGAAAGAGAACAACATTCAATACACAATATATGCAGACGATATCATGATATACACCCCGATATCAGTCGACAACCCGGACTGCTCTAAGATAACATACTGCCTTACCCAAATGACAAGTTGGTGTCAAAACAACAACCTCGCAATCAACTACGGCAAGACCGAGGCTCTAATCATCACTCGGAACCAAAGCTTCATACACCCACCAAATATAAAAATACAAAGCACTACTATACCAATAAGATCAGAAGTGAGATACCTCGGAGTTACTCTGGACAATAAACTCAATCTCAAGCCACACATAGACAAAACAATCCAAAAAGCCTACTACAAGATGCGAATCATCAGAAGACTGAAACCACTCCTCGCCCCTGAACACTTCCGTACCGTCTGTCAAGCACTGATAACCCCACTTCTGGACTTCTGCAATCCGATATACCTTGGACTACCAAAACAAGCCCTCAAGCCACTCCAACTGGCACAAAACACTGCAGCGCAAATAATATCTGGAACAGCAAGACAGGAGCACATCACACCCATCTTGAAGGACTTGAACTGGCTCCCAATCAGTTCACGCATCAGATACAAAACTATCATAAACCTATTTAAGATAAATCAGCACACATCAGCCAACAGCCTGCACACCCTCATACAACCAGACACCAGCACACGTCCAAGAAGAAAACAAACACACAACCGAGTCAGCACCCCAAGTGAATTCAAACACACACGCAAGGACACAACAGACAGAGCACTCTCCATGGTTGCTCCAACAATATGGAACAAACTCCCGGACGATTTGAGGGCAACAACAGACCTCAAAGACTTCAGAAAACAGCTGAAGACCATGCTGTTCATAGAACACTATGGACACATCACATAACCTCAGAGAATGTATAACAGCACATGATACCTCCTAACACTGTATGTATAGAAAATGTTTTATAGCCCCAATGTATATAGTGCACATTGTACATAGCTCAATCTAATCTCGCACACAACACAACATACACTCAAGTCAAAGTTTCACCCTCACTGCATGAATAACATGCTCACTTTACCCGATTGTTTGCTGTGATACCACCTTGATTAATAAGATAAGGCGGTTTAGAAATACTGTTAAATAAAATAAAATAAAGAGAACTGTTGATAATCCCTTTGGAGAGGGACAGGTAACATTCTGTATATCCCATTACAGGGTGCCATACTCTTCAGGGTCCAAATTCTGGTGGACATGAACCTACAGTCCTTTACGTTAGACCTTTCCAATAAAATGTCATGTTCAGAATGTAATGGTTGGATAGCAAATGCATGATCTTCTATTTAATTAAATAACTTAGTCCTAAGCCCCAAATCACTTTGAGCAATAGTCAGCAGCTTTAATTCTAATACACTGAGAAATTGCCAGCCAGTATAAATGAATCCACTAATGGGAAAGCTCTCTCCCACTGTTCAGCTTTCATTATTTATTTATTTATTTTATTTGCAGTCTCTTTTATACCGCGCTATTCGACATCAGTGCGGTTTACAATGAACATAAGAGTTGCACATCTCATTGTAGTCTCAGCTGCTGTATTCTGTGAAAGTTGAGTCCTGGCTACTTGTTTTCTACTGCTTTTTAATCTTCTTTTTGTTGTTGTTTTTGATCTTTCGTCTTTTTGATCTTCTTTTTTATCTTAGTTGCCTTCTTGGCTTTTTTCAGCTTGGTTTTCTTTTTACTTTTTTCTGCCTGCCTGGTTGCTGCTGCATGCATGTGGGATTCCTGACGTCAGTTTGTTTCCCCTTTTCATTGCGCATGTTCGGGGTTCCGTTCTGGCTTTGTGGTAGTCAGCCGTATGCATGGGGAATTCCTGACGTCAGTGGGCTCCTCCTTTTTTAATCGCGCATGTTCAGCGTTTTTTGGCCTTCCTGTGCTTTGTTCTAGCGGCGTGAGCAGCGGGGGTGGAGGCAGTTTTCTTGTGCTTTAAAAAGTAAGTTTCTTTTTCTGACTAAGCCTTTATTTGTTGGTCTCTCTTTGATTTTTGACTGTTTTGGTACGTGTGAGAATATTGGTTTTTTGCTTTTTTGCTTTGGCATGGACTAATAAATTCTTCTGATTTTGTCATGGACTAACAACATTTTTTGCGAAGAGCTCCCTGATGAAGCCGCGAGGGCGAAACACCTGGTGTCGGAGCTTCAGGTTGTTGCCCTGTCCCTCTTGAACTTAATGTCTTGCTGCTGTTTTGTTTGAAGAGTTTTTTTGGCTGCTATTGCTATTTTGCCATTCTGTTATTGTGGCTCAAAATTTGCTGACTGCTATTGCCAGGAGCCGCTCACTGTGTGTTTTGGATTGTTGAGTTTTTACAGTTTGGGGCTCAACTCTCTTTCATATTAGAGGTTTTTTTCTGACCATTGATGTCATTCCAAGTACAGTTCATAAATAGAGCCCTACTGTGGCAGGATTTCTGTCTTGGTCTTGCCATATGACTGACTCATCCCCTCTGTTGGTATTGACTGAAAGGGTGGCTGAGGTCTTTTTTCCTCTAACACAGTGTTGTATGCTATTATCGGCTCCTTGTCGGTCTTGCTTGTTGAGTTATTCTCATTTTTTGTGTTTTGTTTTTTGTTGTCTGTTTTTTGTTTTTTTTTTCCTGTTTTGAGAGTATAGTTGGGAGTTTTTCTTTTGTTTTCTTAGATATTTTGGCTCCCTGAGGATAATTATTTTTGATGCTTGTTTTCCTGTACACACATCAAATTAAAGTAGTCTAAATTTGAAATAATAGCTTCTATTTGTCTTGTCTATTTCTGATAGATAAGATCTTTTCTGATTAATTAGACGTAATTTGATCAGCCTTTTTTTTCTCCACAACACCTAGTTACTTGACATCCAAAGTTAGTCAATCATGGTACCTAGACTAGTAAAATGGTCTACCATAGGAATTTTGGATTTGTTTTTTAAATTTAAATCACACCTTTCTCAAGAAGTTCAAGAAGAGTTACATTCATGTTCATATTGTTACACTCCACAATTTCAATTATTTTTCCAATTTTTTAATTCTTGGCTCTGCAATTCTTAGTCTTTCCAAGATTAACCACTAGATGGTTTTCTTCCAGCCCCCTCTGGATGGCATCCAGACATATAGGGCCCGATTCTGTGCCACGAATAGCAGGGATGGATGTAAAACTTTAAAAAGAATATGGGATAGGGGGTGCTATCAGACTTGAAGAAAGATGCCTGCCTAGAATCGGAGACCTTCAAATCAGCTTCTTAAAAACCATACTTTTTCTCACCTGACATGAGCTTACAATTGAAAGAAGTAGTGGAAGTGAACTTGGCTAAGTTAGTCTAAAGGTGAGCCACCCTCACCATCTAAGGCCGTGGGACCTGAGGAACATGAATCTTACAGGAAATATCCAAAATTCCAAACAAACACTCATTATTACTCATTAACAAGCCCAACAAAATTAAAAATAGCCCCTATTATGTAGAATGGCTGCTTCAACATCATAACCAGCGGTGATAGTGTGTCAAATGTCCGGGTGGGTGCCTCTGTGAACAGCAGAGATCATCACATGGTGTGGTTTGAGATAAAAGCCAAGGTTCAGTCCAATCATTGCAAGCTCAGTCCTAGACTTCAAAAACACTGACTTCAGTAAGATGGCCAAGTACCTGAAGGAGGAGTTGGCAGGGTGAGAGGGGATAAGGGAAGTGGAATTGCAATGGGCTAAACTAAAGGTGGCAATAAAAGAGGCAACAAATAAATATGTAAGGAAAATAAATAAAAACAAGAGGAGAAGGAAACCTATTTTGTTCTCCAAAGAAGTGGCTGCTCAAATAAAGGCAAAAAAAAGCTTTCACAAAATTCAAGAGCTTACAAACAGAGGAACACAGAAAGGAATACAGGATCAAACTAAAAGAGACAAAAAGAAATAAGGAAAGCAAAATCAAAGGCAGAGGAAAAGATGGCTAAAGATGTGAAGTATGGTGACAAAACTGTCTTTAGGTATATTCGGGAGAGTAGGAAAATCAGTGGTGGAATTGCAGGACTCAGAAGTGCTGGGAACGGACTCGTGGAAAGGGACATTGAAAAAGCGAAATTGCTAAACAAATACTTCTGCTCTGTTTTTACTAAAGAAAATTCTGGAGAAGAACCACCTGTGACTCCCAAATATAAAAATGGGAATGAAGTAGATACCACACCATTCACAGAAGATGATGTGTTAGAACAACTTGGAAAACTGAAAGTGGACAAGACCATAGGACTGGATGGGATACATCCCAGGATACTGAAAGAGCTCAGAGAGGTTCTTGCAGGGCCGTTAAAGGATATTTTCAACAGATCCTTGGAAACCGCAGAGGTTCCTCAGGACTGGAGAAGGGCTGATGTGGTACCTCTTCACAAAAGAGGTGACAGGGAAGAAGTGACAAACTACAGGCCCGTGAACCTTACCTCGGTGGCGGGAAAAGTAATGGAGGCGCTCCTGAAAGAGCGAATAGTGGACTTTCTCAAAACCAACAAGTTACATGATCCGAGGCAACAATGGTTTTACCAAAGGATGATCTTGCCAAACAAATCTGATTGAGTTCTTTGATTGGGTGACCGGAGAATTAGTTCAGGGGCATGTGATTGATGTCATCTACCTGGATTTCAGCAAAGCCTTTGATACTGTTCCTCATAGGAGGCTTATCAATAAACTCAATAGTTTGGGGATGGGTCCCAAGGTGGTAAACTGGATCAGAAATTGGTTGATTGACTGACAGATGACAGAAGGTGATGGTAAATGGAGCTCACGCGGATGAAAAGAGGGTGATTAGCAGGGTGCCCCAGGGTTCGGTCCTGGGCCCAGCACTGTTCAATGTATTTGTGAGTGATATTGCTGAAGGACTGAATGGAAAAGTCTGTCTTTTTGCAGATGACACAAAAGTTTGCAACAGAGTGGACTCCCCTGAGGGAGTGGATAACATGAGGAAAGATCTACAAAAGCTGGAAGAATGGTCTAATGCTTGGCAGTTAAGATTTAATGCGAAGAAGTGCAGTGTCATGCACTTGGGAAGCAGAAGTCCAAGGGAAATGTATGCGATAGGGGGCGAGAGGTTGGTGTGCACGGACCAGGAGAAGGACCTTGGTGTGATTTTTTTCTGAGGATCTCAAGTTGGCAAAACAGTGCAGTAAGGCAGTGGCAAAAGCCAGGAGGATGTTGGGCTGCATACAAAGAGGAATTACTAGCAGAAAGGAAGAGGTACTAATGCCACTGTATAAGTCACTGGTGAGGCCTCACTTGGAATACTCTGTTCAGTTTTGGAGACTATATCTCACAAAGGATATAAAAAGACTGGAAACGGTTCAGAGGAAGGTGACCAAAATGATTCGGAGCCTGCATCAGAAGCCTTATGAGAAGAGACTTGAAGACCTAAATATGTACACTCTGGAGGAGAGGGGTAGGGGAGATATGATTCAGACCTTTAAATACTTAAAGAGAATTAATGAACAAACAAACCTCTTCCAAAGACGGGGAAGCTGTAAAACTAGAGGGCATAACATGAAGCTGCAAGGGGGTAAATTGAAAGGCAATGTCAGGAATTACTTTTTCACTGAAAGGGTGGTGGATGCTTGGAATGCCCTCCCAATGGAAGTGGTAGGGGCAAATACAGTGACAGAATTCAAAATGGCATGGGATAGATACAGTGGATCCCTTTACAGCAACAAGACAAAATCAAAATAAACGTAACTATCTAATTTCTCAACAAACAAGGGTGTCCTACACGGAGCGGTGGGTTCACCCCTAAATAAAGACATGGGGAGGGGTGACCTGCACGGAGCGGTAGATGCACCTTCTCTTGCCATCTTACTGGGCAGACTAGATGGACCATACTGGTCTTTATCTGCCATCATTTACTATGTTACTATGTAACAGTTATACTGAACAATATTAACTGTTCTGTGTTCCAGAATTACTGTACCTAATATTAACCTTTCTTAACGTGACAATTCTATTGGGGAAAAAACACAAGAAAAATCATTCAAACATTCTTCCCAGTAAGAAAACTCTAACTTCAGTGGATCAAAAAAAGTAAAACAATTACCTTGATAAAAACAAACAAATATATACAAGGAAATTTTAGAGGACATTTTGCTTCAAGAGTCAATACCAGAGGCTTGAAGTCAATAAAGGCCTTACATCTCAGCTGAGTAGCTCTACACACATCAGGAAACATATTAATACTTTACCCACAAAAAAGGAACATTTTTCTTTTGAAAATACAGTTTCAACATTTTATTCTTATCATTTTATAATGCAAATGTTACAGATAAGGTGGCTCTAGTTAAAATCTCATCTTTGAAGGACTCTAGGAAGACAGATAGATATAAGCCATCTACAGTAGATAGCTGATCCATCCCTTCTCCTTCATCCACTTGTACCTTAACCCCCTTAGGTAAATAGAAGATAATTTGATAGTTGGGTCAATTCTGGTTGTTCATACAACAATACTTCCTCAAGGTATTTATGAAATAAAAAAGAGGTGTCAAATACCTAATACAGGGAAGACTGAAAAACCTGTGGTTTCTTTTAGCCCTGAATGCATTTTCTGCAAACTCTGTCTATGAGTAACCAATGAGTCCTTTACAATGGAAGGTAGAAACTGCCTGCATTGTTACTACCTGAGACTCCAGTTTCTCACCCATTTTACAGAACTCGGAAATTTTTAAATCTGTCTCAGCCAATCTTTGTCACTGTCTCTGAAGAAATAAGTGAACATTGGTCAAGGGAGGCTTTAAGCGTAAGTTCTGCCCAGGAAACTAGCTCCCAAATGTCCTTCAATGAAATATCTTTATCTTTTGAAGAAGCCACCACTGAATCCATCATAGAAAATTGAATTACTTTTGGGAAGAGGAGCAAGCTTCCCCTAGCCCCTTTATATAAGCAGTTAACATTTCCTTGGGGAAGAGAAGGAACCAATTTTAGTCTCTCCCCCCCCCCCCCCCCCCCCCCCCCCCCACTTATCAGATAGGGCAATGTCTCATCCTGTTAAATTAATAGGGCAGTCAGGTAAAAATCCTTGTGGCAAATGATTTGGGAGAAGATCCCCACACTTACTGAGGATTCAGCAGTAGCCCTCTACGTTGTACATTCACATGATGATCTATGGGGCCCACCACCTTTGTAGCTTTCTTCCCCCATTAGAGTTCTCCTCTTTATTTTCAGCCCCAATAAATGACAGAGACTCTCCTTGTTCTCCTTTGTGCTCTGAAGGGGCTCCAAAGGGGCATGGCCCATCCCTTTGGAGCACACGACCATGTCTCATGGTGGGGGCCAGCGATTTTATAGGCCCGCTCACCAACGTCACCTGGGCTGCCTTGCTCACGCCCGTGGAAGCTTGGAACACAGCGAAGCAGATTCTGGCAGAGCAGCAATCTCACCTGAGCTTCTTGGAGCAAACGATTTTATAGGCTCATAAGACCATAAGATATGCCATACTGGGTCAGACCAAAATCCAACAAGCCCAGTAGCCTGTTTCCAACAGTGGCCAATCTAGGTTACAAGTACCTAGCAGTTTCCCCAAAATACACAGGCTCCACAATTCTTGTATTGGGTCAAGCAGTGGATATCCCAGGTCCCCTTTAATAATGATTTATGGACCTTTCCTCCAGGAACTTGTCCAAACCTTTTTTAAACCCGGCTACACTAACAATTTTTACTACATCCTCCGGTAACAAATTCCAGAGTTTGATTGCACATTGAGTGAAAAAATATTAGTCTTAAATAGGTTACCCTGTAGCTTCATTGCATGTCCCCTAGTCTTTCAATATTTTGATAGCGTAAGCAATCAATCGACATTTACCCGTTCTTCTGCATTCATTAATTTATAGACCTCTATCATATCTCCCCTCAGCCGTCTCTTTTCCAGGTTGAAGAACCCTAACCTTTTTAGCCTCTCTTCATAGGGGTATCCTTCCATCCCCTTTACCATTTTGGTGGCTCTTCTCTGTACCTTTTCTAATAACACTATATCTTTTTAACCCTTCATCACACAAGTTAAATTACCGACGACTTTACACACCTGGGGTCAAATTGACCCCATCAGTAAATGACCAGAAACCATGAACAATTTCATCCACATAGGATTGGTATTTTAATGCATTTATTAAAAACAGTTCCCAGTTTTTGCTGTTTACAAACATTCAGTATTTATGATATAAAAGTAGTCTATTAACTTCAGTTTATCACTTAATTGTAATTAAGTCTCGACACCCCTAGTATAATCATCTATCTAGGCGGCTTTTAGTCAGCACATTCATTGCATAACAGCTGGCAATGTTCTTGGCATATGGGCTGTACCACATCGCTTGCCGTATTTTGATGTTTTCTTATCTGATGATCTGGTGCAACGCTGGCAGCTCAATCATGCCTCTCTGGATTCACAGCCTGTTGGACCAGGTAAGCTGAATCCAAGTAGTTGCATGCAGATCCGCACCCCTTTCTGAAGTGTTCTTGGGTTCTGCAATCGCAATGTCTGCTGTGGCAGAACTAACTCCTTTGCCATTTCTGTTAGGAACAGTCGCCGTTTGTGGGACACCTCTGTTTGCCATTTGGGTTTTTGCTGCACCCAAATTATGTATATGTACGCACAAGCTTGTCCAGATTGTCTACTCCAGACTTAGTAGCATTATAGTACAGAATCATTGCAGGCTTATTTTCATTCTTGTTGTCTTATCGCCTTGTCATGATGCATGCTGCTCAAAACAATGCCTGTTTTGTTTTTCTTTGGAACATAACTCACTAGTGTGATCTCTTTGCAAAAAACAAACTGTGATGAAAACAGTTCCTTGTTCCGCGAAATCAGCAGTTCACCCGGTATGTCCCTTTTGTTTTTTCTCATGGTGCCAACAACTGTAGTGTGTTGAATCAGAAGATCTTCAGCCAGTCCTACATCAGTAAATAAATTATCACATGTAACATTGCGGCCAGTTTTCCACCAATGTCTAGTCAATCTTTTCACTACTTCAACTCCTTTCTTCAGTTCGACCGCTGCTCCTGGTTGCTTCCCCAGATAAACTTCTCCTTTCAGTGATAGCTGGTCTCTGCATCGCAGTTCCAGGATATCTTTATTTCATACTTTCCTGTCTTTGTGGAAATGTATTGTCGAAAGCCGCACTTGCCTCTGAAGCTGACCAGTTGCTCATCAACTGTCATATCCATACCAGGTAAGTACATCATTGATAAGCATGCATTTAGCATGTCCCATATATCATGGATGGGTGCCAACCTGTCGGTGGCCACGCGTTCTGGACGAGTGTGCAAGTTATCCATTCTCACAAACCGTAAGATATCCTGGAAACGATTTATGTTCATTACGGAGTGATAAAAAGGTTTTGAGTCAGGTGCAAACAATGATGTAATTGCTTTTTTTGATGATCTGTCTTTACCGGCATGCAGCAGTATTCCAGTGGCTCCCTTTAGTTCAACAATGTCAATATCTGTCCACTCTCTTACGTTTCCATCAATTTGTTCAGCTTGTGTGTGGTAGTAGTTCTTGGCATAACGATTAGTCTCTCTAAGAATGATGTCCAACATTTCATCGGTAACGAACAAAGAGAATGCCTCGCCTATTGACTGAACTTTGCCTGCCCTTGTAACGCCAGGCATCTGACAAAGCAGATTAGCTGCCGTTGTAAGCAATGCAGCATTAGGCTCATCTTCTGACCATATGCGTCCACTGTTTGCCTTGTAGATTTTACCTGATTTCTTCTGTTTATAAAATCCTGAGTTAATTTTGCTTTTCTTGCTTGGTTGTGGATTATCATCATCATCATCATCAGATGATGCACTGTCTTCATTCTCTGCAGTATCACTTGCCAGGTACTGTGCTTCCTGTCCCTCAATTTGGTCGTCAGAGTCACTAGTTAGTTCAACATTGTCTGGCTCACCATCAGAGTCTTCACCTTTATTCCTGTTTCATCTTCTGATGATTCATTTTCAAGTTCAGCTAATGCTGCCTGAAGTATAGCCTGGCTTTTTAGACGACGAGGACGACTACTACTCATTTCACTCAGAATTCTTGGAACAATAAAATAACTGAAATCATAATAAATAACTGTTATTACCAATCAAATATATCTCAGAAAAAAGAAACAATGTTGACGGCAAAGCGCCATTACTTCTATAACAGCAATGAATAGGTCTATACGAATACATGCCTGGTATGAACTCAAACGCTGAAAAATGTCGCCTTAATTTCACATGAAGATCACAATAGCCTACAGATGAAATAGCCTAGCAATGCCAAATTAACAATAATAACTACAACATGAACCTGAAACAGGAATTCTGACAACACTGGTTTTGCTAAGCTGGGGTCAATTTGACCCCAGGTGTGTATAATAGGTATATACACTTTAAAAATGTTAACAAAAAATTATTGTTCCGATTAAATGATAACACTCTACGGGAAATTCAATGGCTGTCAATATTGAGAAGCTACCGGATGTTTTAAGTCATGGCTGAAATAAATAAGTAAATAATTTGACATAACGAAAGGCTTGGGGTCAAAATGACCCCATGTGTGTGGTGAAGGGTTAAGATACGGCAACCAGAATTGCACACAATATTCAAGGTGCAGTCGCACCATGGAACGATACAGAGGCATTATATCCTTTGTTTTATTCTCCATTCCTTTCCTTATGATATCTAGGATTCTATTTGCTCTCTTGGCCGCCGCTGCACACTGGGCGGAAGGTTTCAACATGTTATCCATGATGATGCCTAAATCTTTTTTCCTGGGTGGTGATTCCTAATGTGGAACCTTGCATCGTGTAACCATAGTTTGGGTTGTTCTTGCCTAGGTGCATAACTTCCTAACCAGTGTCACCTGTGCTGCCTTGCTCACGCTGATGGAAGCTGGAACACCATGAAGCAGAGTCTGGCAGAGCAGTAGTCTCCGAGGTCACATTAAAATCCCTTATACAGGAGCTGCGTCACGTCAAGGAGTTGCCTAAGGAAAATAACTCAGCAATGGTGGAGTTGGAAGAAATAGTGAGCATTAAAGAGCAGGTGGCTGTGGATTGACAATGCTTGAAGAATGTTATGAAGATACGACAGGAGGAGCAGTTGCACAGCTTGCAGCGGGTTAGTAAATCAGTACAGCTGCTGATGTAATGAAGTTTATTTAAAAGTGGATTGGATCTTGTCTTTGAATTTCCTTTTGTGGTGGAGAAGGTACATAGATACCCTTCATAGCTATCTCCCAGCATGAAGTAACCAATCCTGATTGTCGCCAAGGTGTTCAGATATCCTCAAGCTTTGCAGATCTTTCAAGCGACGAGATTGAAGGCACCCTTGCAACATGAAGAGTAGGCCATTTTGATTTAGCTGGACTTATTGAAAACTACTCAGCAGAAGCACAAGAAATTTTTAGTGGTGATGCCAGCTTTGAGGACTCTTAGTGCCTGCTATAGCCTTTAGTATCTGACCCATATGAAGGTTATTCCAAACAATTCAATGCATACCTATGATGGCCCAGCGCTGCTTCAGTCTTTTCTTGAGAGCACAAATATAGAGGCTATGGAGTAACGCCAGTAAGGCAGTTTTGGGTTGTACACATGAGGTGTGGAGCAGCACGAGGGGATTGTGCTGATGGTCGCTGGCACATAGTATATCCTAGCTTGTGTATCAGAATTTTAACTGATAACCTTGCCTATATTAACTAAGTTTTGGTAATAATGAGTCATGGATAGTAGGAACTAGCAGTTTTGGACAGCTGTCGGTTAGGCTTTCCTGTGTTATGTTTCATTTCTGAAGTGTTCTTTAAATAGTAGAGTTTATAGTTTCTTACAAAATGTTCTAAGATCTGAGATAGCCCTTGTCCTTTCAGAGAGAGCATGCCAAAGTCCTGGTGTGTATAACAAGAAAGCACGTGAGCATGCAGTTTGGTTGCATTTAGTTCTTTCAAGCAGTATGGTGAAGGTATTCTCTGTACAGTATCTCCTTACTCTGTTGTATGGTGATTTTTGCAGGATGAACTGTAGATAATGTGAGGTTGGATCATGCAGTATTTTGAAAATGGTTATCAGGACTTTAAAAAAAATCAGGACATTGTAAATAATTAGGCTTAGGTAGAGTAAGCCAAGACAGCTGTTTGAGAATGGGTCATTTCTAGATGCTTATACAATCTTACTGCCAAAGGGTAAATCTAAAAATATCTACACAAAACAGATACCCTTTATACCACCAAAAATACAAATACTAAAACAATTACAAACCTAACTTCAAAAATTATTCAAATTACATTAGGATATAGAAAGACCTCAGGAAAGCTCTTTCCCTACATCTGGCGAACTTAATCACCATAAGTTTGAGCAGTAAATCTACACATCACAGGTCTCATCCTTTAATTTCAAATTGTCACAAAACCAATTGCCCTAGTAAATAGCTATAGCCAAAAAAAGTACTTTTACTAGGGCAACTGTTTTAATTAACTTTTTTTATTTCTTAACACTAGAAGCCCCAAAAGGCATTTTACCTAGAAACCCCAAAGTGCGTTAATGGACACATTATCACGACGACTGCGTTTAGCATGAAATGCAGATTTGAATTAATGTGAAGTTACTTATTTGTTAAATACGTGCAGTATGTGACGTCATCGTGTGTTTATTGTTTGTAATGTCGGAGTAAAACTGTAAACAGTGATTGAGATGCGCCACCTAGAGGGGACATGAATTTATACCTAGAAGCCCCAAAGTAGTCAATTGATGAATCCAAGACAATTGAGTGCGTCAATTGATGTACTTTGGGGCTTCTAGGTATAAATTCATTTTTCTGCTAGGTGGTGCATCTGTCATTAATTTTCGATGCACATATTTGAACATCTTGACCTTGCTAATAAGGTCATGGAACATGACTGACATGTTTCGAGCAGTAGCGCTGGTATACAACTTTGAAGATGCATTTGCGTCAATTGACGCACTTTGGGGCTTCTAGTGTTAATGGAAATGGGGCATTTCCTTGGTATGAAAATTCTAGCATGACTTGGCAGTAATATTTGAAACTGCCATGTCATAAGACATCGTTATTTAAAAAAGTCGTTCACTGTAAACAAACATTGGACTAGAGAAATCTAACAATAGTCCTCAAAAATTAAGGTATCCAAAAATTTCTTCGAGGTCTCAGTTAAAACAGTAGCAATGCCTTTTAGACTTGCGTCGTAATAAGGCCAATTGCGTGATCACATCAATGACCTCTTCAGAAATAAAAACGGAACCCAAATCACAATGGAGTTTTCCTTTAAACAAGCTCTTCTCAAAGCGCTATGAATAGCATAAACAAAAATAATAATATTATCGACTTCCCCAAGTGAAAAGGGTCTGTACTCTCATTCTACTTCTTCTGATCCCAACGTCAATCCCCAATACCACTGAGACGTTTCACAACGATGTTTCCTCAGGGGATCGTAAATATATCAGTGATGCTGCCCACGCCTTTACTCTCAATGATAAACTTTACTCCCGATCACTGGGAGACTTCAATCAGCTCTACTGTTTTAACTGAGACCTCGAAGAATTTTTTGGATACCTTAATTTTTGAGGACTATTGTTGGATTTCTCTAGTCCAATGTTTGTTTACAGTGAACGACTTTTTTAAATAACGGAGTGATCGTTCAAGAAGTTGGGGCCATTAAAATTTGTGATGTCATAAGACATGGCTTAGATATGATGATCAGTTTCTGTTATGTTGGAAAGAAATGGCAGTGACCTATGTTCTATACTGACTACACTTGGTTGAATATTTGTTTTGTAAACCACTCTGATAGCCTTGACTCTCAAGTAGTATATCAAGTGTTCTAAATAAATAAATAAACTTAAGATGAGTTTTCTAGCTGATCACTCTCCATACCATAGATAATGTGTGGACTTCTCTGGCATATATAATTATTTTGAACTTCCTTACCTATCTGAATCAGGATGTCCGCTATATCTCTGCTAACCTCCACTGTGTCTAATGAGAAACTTTTGAACTAAATAGCTCTGCAATGGCTATATATTTTGTTGACAGTGTCTCTCAATACCACATTTTGTAGATGGTGAAGAGTACTGTGGATTTATTGTTGAGACTTCACATTAGTTCCACTGCTTACCTTTAAGGACTTCATGTGTTTTATAATGCTCTTTGTTATACCAATCTGATTCCTTTAATGTTAATTTGCATAAGATCTCAGTAATCATTCCGGAATTTGTATTTTAAGTTTTATTCTTATGCAGAACATTTCTAGTATTTGATTCACTTGTGAGCTTCTAAAGAAAAACAATCAAAACTTTGTAAAACAAAAGGGGGGAAGAAAGATCAGGATTAATTGGGAAGAAGACAAAGAAAGAAAAATCACCCTCCCTTACAAATGTGGTCAACATTATTGGTAACCATGCATTTTAGGTACGTTGTGTGCAGTATCTTGAGAAATTATTGGAAACATTTCAGTTATATATCATCATAATATTTTAACAATATGTTTAAAGGTATACAACATAAAAAAGATGTCTGTGCAACTTAGATGTAGTACTTTCTGAAAATTTTTTTAAATATGACCTGAACAGAATTAACAGCACCCTTCACTAATATTTGATTGTGCAACCCTTGGCAGTGATAACAGCCTCCAAACATTACTTGTAGCCATCTATATAGGTTTCGTACATCTGTCTGCTGGTAGTTTCTCCCACTCCTCAACTGCGATTTGTTCCAGCTCATGAATGTTTCCAGGATTCCTTTTATCAATGGCAGATTTCAGCTCTTTCGAAAGGTTCCCAATTGGATTGAGATCAGGGCTCATTGGTGACTAGTTTAAAGCAGTCCATTTGTTCCTTTTTAACCATTCCTTTGTACTTTTGGATGTATGTTTTGGATCATTGTCTTACTGAAGGACCCTTGACGTTTGATCTAGACCTAGCTTTCTGACAATAGGTAGCACATTTCACTTCAAGATACATTGGTAGTCCTCTGACTTCATGATTCCTTTAATATGTTCCAGGCCTCCATTTGCTGAGACAGCAAAACAGCCGCACAACATTATGAAACCTCCACCATATTTAATTGCAGGAAGGGTGTTTTTTCCTCATAAGCTTCATTTCTTTGCCTGTAAATGTATCACTGGTTCTCCAGGACCAAGCAGGAAGTCAGTCCTCACTTATGGGGTGACATCGGCGCCGATGGAGCCCCCGTGCGGAGCATTTCCCCAGCTTTCTATGAAAGCCTTTGGGAATACTGCACGCATGCGCGGTCCCCTTCCCGCCTAAAGGTGCCATCTTGCTCAGTCTCTCTTTTTCCGTGGAGCCCATCAGACGTCTGTCCGAGTCACCCGGAAAATTTGACGTTTTTTCGAAGATTTCTTCGCCCTTTTTCTCCGAGTTCGACGCCGGTTCCCCTTCCTGCCGGGTTCGGTACACCGGTATCGAGCCTGTTTTCTATTTTTCGGTTTTTGCCCTTTGTGGCTGGCGTTCGCGCCCTTTTTTTTGTTTTTCCCTGGAAGGCCGGTCTTTTAACCTCGTGGGGGCCCTTTTTTCCCCAATGGCTTCCAGTGGTTTCAAGAAGTGTGATCGGTGTAAGAAATGAATGTCTCTCACCGACACACACAAGTGCTGCCTTCGGTGCCTCGGCCCAGATCATGATCCCATGATCTGTGGCCCGTGTGGCAAAATGTCCACCAAGGCACTTCGAAGCCGTCAGCACCAGAAGGAAAGGATTTTTTCAGATTCTGCCTCCGGCCGGGCCCAGACCTCGTCTGAGGCTTCGATGTCTCGGGAGTCTGATCCCGAGCATCGCCGGGGTTCCTCGGACAGGGGGTCCCCCGACCGGAAATGCAAGAGGAAGAAACGGCTCATGAGGGCGGCGTCGGAAGAGGTCCCTGGTACCTCGAGGGCCAGGTCTAAGACCCCTGACCGCCGTCCCGGGCCTTTGGAACATGAGAAGCCGTCCAAAGTACCTTGTATAGAGCCGGAGACCATCGGACACGTAAGTCCTGTAGTCCTCGTGGATTCCCCTCCGAGGGAGCCGACGTCGGGCCCGGCGCTGCCAGGGCCCAAGTCGGTGGCTGCTGAGTCTCCTGAGCTTGGACTCAGGCTGACAGCCTTGGAGTGCAGATTGTCTGCCTTCATGGAGCAGCAGCGGGTACTGATGGCCAGCCTCACTGGTGCATCTGCCCCGACCACCGGGACATCAACATCGAAGTCGACCATGGAGACCGAGCCGATACTCGAGACCATGAAGGCTTGAAGTCGACCTCGGTCAAGGTCTCCCTCGACCTCCGGCTCGGAACCGAGGGCGTCGACGCCGGTGCCTTTGGCGTCGGGGCGGGTGCCACCTCGACCTGCGCGGTCGGAGCCCCTCGACTCCTCTTCGGATGAGTCAGCATGGGAGACGGAGGACGAGGAGTCCCCCGACACCTTCCGGACTCGGTGCGTCCCTTCGGACGCACCGCAGTCTGAGCCCCGGAGTAGGTCCCCTCCGGAGGACATCCGGTTCTCGGAGTTCGTGCGGGACATGGCCAAGGCCTTGGCAATTCCCATGGACCCCGAGGAGGAGCCTCGAGCCGAGGAGCTCGAGGGCCTCCAGTATGACTCTCCTCCGAAGGAAGCCTTTACTGTTCCGGTTCCTCCGATGCTGGGACGGCTCCTCTTCCGGATGTGGGAGGCACCGGCCTCGGCGCCAGTCTTGAGCAAGCGGGTCGATTCCATTTATCATCTCCGAAAGAGCCCTGGCTTCCAAAAGGCGCAGCTGCCGCACCATTCCATGGTGGTGGAATCGGCCATGCATCGTCTGAAGAGCCAGAAGATGCACTCTGCGGTGCCCCCCGGCAGGGAGGCCCGGAACCTGGATGCTTTCGGCAGAAAGTGCTTCCAGGGCTCGATGCTTGCTTGCCGTGTCCAGTCATACCAGCTGTACATAGGCATGTACCTCCGAGACCTGGCAAAGGAGCTTGCCGGGTTCTCTGCTGGCCTCTCCGGGGAACCTTTGCAGAGGTTCCAGCCTTTGTCTTCAGGAATCCGGGACTGTTCCAAGTTCATGTCCCGAGCGGCCTACGATGGCTTCGAGGCTTCGGCTCGTGTGGCGGCAGCCGGCATCGGGGCCTGACGCCAGGCATGGCTGCAGTCATCGGACCTCAAGCCTTGGATACAGGACAAGTTGGTTGATGTCCCTTGCCGAGGTGAGAACCTTTTTGGCAAACCCATGGCCGAGAAGGCGGCTGAGCTCGAGACCGAGCACCTGACCAGGACTAGGCTGTCCAGAATGACCTCTGCCCCTTCTCACAAAAAGAAGGGCTCAAGTAAAAAGTCCTTCTACCCGAGAAAGGTGTCTGCCTACAAACCTTTCCCTCAATATCAGGCCTCCCTGGCTCCCCAACAGGGGCAGCAGGCCAAGGGACAGGGACATGGGCCCCGTAGGCAGAAGACCCCCAAGCCTCCGGCTCCTACTCCTACCCAGCAGGAAGGGGTTTTTTTGACTCCCAAGGCATAGCCTCTCCGCCCCTGCTGCCCCATCCCTGCACAGGAGGTCGCTTAGCCCTGTTTGCCCACAGGTGGCCACCCATTACAGGGGATGCTTGGGTCTTAAGCATCATTCACCAGGGTTATATGCTTCATTTTCAACAGCTACCTCCTGCCTACTTTCCAGGAGAACCTCTAAGGCCTCTCCTGCACACCAACCTCCTCCTCCAAGAACTTCAGGGTCTGCTTCTGGACAAGGCGGTGGAGCCTGTACCTCCTTGCCTACAGGGGCACGGCTTCTACTCCAGATATTTTCTGGTGCCAAAGAGAACAGGAGGCCTACGGCCTATCCTGGACCTCCAGAACCTCAACAAGTTCTTGGAGAAAGAGAAGTTCAAGATGCTTACTCTTGGAACACTTCTGCCCTACCTCCAGGAAGGAGACTGGCTATGCTCCTTAGATCTAAAGGATGCGTACACTCACATCCTCATTCATCCAGACGACAGAAAGTACCTCAGGTTCGTGGTGGGAGGAAACCATTACCAGTACAGGGTTCTTCCTTTTGGCCTAACTTCCGCCCCACTGGTCTTTACAAAGTGCCTAGCTGTGGTGGTGGCCTACTTGAGGACTCAAGGGATTTTTGTCTTCCCCTATCTAGACGACTGGTTCATCCGGGGTCAGACCTACCAGGAGGCCAGGCAGGCCACCTTCAGGACTGTCACACTCCTTCAAGACCTAGGCTTTGTCATCAACTTCGCAAAGTCCACTTTACTCCCCTCCCAGAACCTCGAGTTCATAGGAGCACGGCTGGAGTCTCTGCAAGCAAGGGCTTACTTGCCAGAGGACAGAGCTCAAAGGCTCATGGAGTTGGCATCCCAGTTTCTCATTCTGCCATGGGTTCCTGCCAGGCTCTGTCTGCAACTCCTGGGACACATGGCATCGACTGTGCATGTGACCCCCAATGCTCGCCTCCATATGAGGCCTGCACAGTGGTGCCTCAGAACTCGGTGGAAGCAGGCCACAGGGAGCCTAGCAGACAGAGTAAGGGTATCAAAACCTTTCCTGAATTCTCTTCAGTGGTGGCTACACCCCCTCCCCAACTTGCTGCAGGGGGGTGCCTTTTCAGCTGCATGCCCCCACAGTGGTGTTGACAACCAATGCCTCTTTACAGGGTTGGGGTGCACACTGTCAAGAGAGCTGCACCCAAGGCCTCTGGTCCCCATGGGAAGCCACGCAACAGATCAACCTACTGGAACTGTGGGCTATTCGCTTAGCCCTCAAGGCTTTTTCTCACACCTTGGCCCACCAGTCCGTTCTAGTTCAGACAGACAACCAAGTAGCCATGTTCTATGTGAACAAACAGGGCGGCACTGGGTCCAGGCTTCTATGCCTGGAAGCACAGGCTCTTTGCTCTTTTGCCCTCAGACACCAGATGTTGCTGAGGGCTGTTTATCTTCCTGGCCAGGAGAATTTTCTGGCAGACCGCTTAAGCAGAATTCTGCAGCCCCACGAGTGGCAGCTGCACCCTTTGGTGGTTCAGCAAATTTTCCTAAAATGGGGACTTCCATCCATGGATCTTTTTGCCAGTCCCCTGAATCACCAACTGCCCAGGTTTTGTTCCAGGCAACCGCATCCCCTGAGGGTGGTGGGTGGATGCCTTCCTGATTTCTTGGTCCCAGGGCCTGCTCTATGCGTTTCCTCCCACGCCTCTGGTGGCCCGAACCTTGTTCAAAATTCTCAGGGACAAGGTCTCAGTACTTCTGGTTGCTCCCAGGTGGCCGAGGCAGCCCTGGTTCCCCCTGCTACTTCAACTGGCAGTGGAGACACCTATGCCTCTGGGATTCCAACCCGACCTTCTCTCTCAGGATCAGGGTTCCCTTCTGCATCTCAATCTCAAATCTCTCCATCTGATGGCATGGAGGCTGCAAGGGTAGTCTTGGCTCCTTGGGGCCTACCTCAGGAAGTGGAAGAGGTGGTCTTGGCCTCTAGAAAGCAATCCACCAAGAAAACATATGCCCTGAAGTGGAAGAGGTTCTCCTTGTGGTGTCAGCAACGCAAGGAAGATCCTTTCGGCTGCACTGTGCCAGTAGTATTCCAGTACCTTCTGCACTTGTCCAATCAGGGCCTTAAGTCCAATTCTGTTCAGGTCCACCTCTCTGCTCTGGCAGCTCACCACTCAATGGTGGAGGGACACTCTTTGTTGGTTCACCCTTTGGTGTCCAGGTTTCTCAGAGGCTTACTATTGCTCAAGCCTCCTCTCCGTCCACTGGCCCCTGAGTGGGAGTTGAATGTGGTCTTGCAGCAACTTACTCGCCCATCTTTTGAACCAATGGCTACATGTCCTCTATGCTTCCTTTCCTGGAAGACTCTATTTCTAGTGGCCTTGACCTCGGCCAGGCGAGTGAGTGAACTTCAAGCCCTGGTTTGTGACAGGACATACACTCGCTTCTATAGGAACAGGGTAGTCCTTAGGACTCATCCTAAGTTCCTCCCCAAGGTTGTCTCCTCTTTCCATCTCAACCAGGAGGTGGTTCTTCCAACATTCTTCCCTAGGCCCCATGCCAGCCGGGCTGAGACAGTCCTGCATACCCTGGACTGTAGGAGGGCCTTATCCTTCTACCTTGAGTGTACGCAGGGGCATAGGAGGGCTACTCACCTCTTCATATCTTTTGACCCCAATAACTTGGGGGTACTGGTGTCCAAGCGTACCTTGTCCATCTGGGTGGCTGACTGTTTCACCTGGGCTTACAGGGCAGCTGACCTTCCTTTGCAGGGTCGGGTCACGGCCCACCGTGTCAGTGCAATGGCTGCCTCAGTAGCTCATCTCCGCTCTGTACCGTTGGCAGATATCTGCAGGGCTGCAACTTGGTCCTCAAGCCAGACTTTTGTGGTCCATTACTTCCTGGAGAGGGAGTCCCGCAGGGACAGTGCTTTCGGTCAGGCAGTGCTCTGGAATCTCTTTGAGGTTTAGGCAACTCCTACCCTCCAGCCCTCTGGTTGGGCCACCGGTGGAGGTATGTTTTCAATGAAATTCTTTCTCTGATGCTGAGGCTAGAGGGAGCTCATTTTTCATCTCTGGGCCCCCGGTAGCCTGAAGCTGGGGAGTCCCATATGTGAGGACTGACTTCCTGCTTGGTCCTGTAACAGGTGTTCTCCAGGATCAGCAGGAATCAGTCCTCACAACCCTCCCTCCTCCCCTGGGAGTTGCAGTTGTACATAGTTTATTTTTTCCATTTTTGTGTGCTGTTTTTTAGCTATGTCATTTGACTGAGCAAGATGGCACCTTTAGGCGGGAAGGGGATCGCGCATGCGTGCAGTATTCCCAAAGGCTTTCATAGAAAGCTGGGGAAATGCTCCGCACGGGGGCTCCATCGGCGCCGATGTCACCCCATAAGTGAGGACTGATTCCTGCTGCTCCTGGAGAACACCTGTTACAGGTGAGTAACTACTTTTTTTGCTTTACCAAAGAGCTCAAGTTTGGTTTCATCTGTCCACAGAACATTTTCCCAGAAGGACTGGTTTATCAAGATGGGTTTAGGCAAAGATCAGGCGTGCCTTTTTATGTTTGTCTTTGAGAAGTGGGGTCCTCTTTGGCCTTCACCCATGAAGTCCTTCTTTGTTTAGTGCGTGGCATATGGTGCGAGTTGAAACCACCACTCCAGATTGCTCCAGGTCAGCCTTAAGCTCTTTGGATGTTTTATGTGGTGTTTTTCCAACAGTTCCCACTAACCTTCAAAGACTTCTTGGATTAATTTTCCTCTTCCCACCATGTCCTGGAAGGTTCTCGACAGTTCCATGAGCAGAAATCAATAACATTGTGAACTGTATACAAAGGAATCCCAAAGTCTTTGGAAATTGCCTTGTACCCTTTTAAGTTTGATGTTTGGTGATAAGGCTTTTCTGAAGGTATCAGACAGCTCTCTTGTCTTCACCATTGTGAAAATGAAACGGGGAGTGAATGTGGCCATTTTAAACATTAGAGCCATCATATATATGATAACTGCTTATCTATGTGTATAGTCTATCCTTCCTTCAAACAACCCCATATTTATCTCCAAGTTGACTTCCCATGTTTAATGTAAAAACAGTTTTTATGTAATTGTTATGATGTTCTCTGTAAACCGCTTTAGACAAGGCGGTATAGAAAAATTGTTAAATAAATAAAATTTATTGGTTAAGTACTGACAGTTGATCTTAGGTGCGTCTAATTTTACTGCAGTGGGAATGTGGTTCTTCTGTTCAAACCGATTTGAATTGTTTATAAGGGTGCCAGTAATCATATCCTCGCAATGTCCCAGTTTTCTACTATTTTCTACTATTTCCTTTTTTAATTGGTATTGTTTTATGTGATTCTTTTGTGTGTCAAATATGTATGCATATATAGTCCAAAGCCATTTCGCTGGGCTTTTTTTTTTCTTTTTAGGAGATATTAGACATTAAGGGGTTGAACAGCAAGGGTGCCAATAATGTTGACCACAACTGTACATACATTTCTCTCTCTCAATAATTTGACCTGCTGGGAATATCCTTTGAGTGCTTTGTGTAATGAGGTCGTGTGGGCTTTCTTTATGTACATGTCAGGATGTGAGGGAATCTTTCTTTCTGATAAAATTAGTGTTAAAGGCGTTTTGACACACTAAACCTTTGTTTGTTTTACATTTTATCATTATTGTGTCACAACCTTTAGAAACAGTATCAAAAACCTGACATAGCATTGTAACAGGAATGAAATCAGGCAGACTAGATAGACCTGGTCCTTATTGGTCATCAAATTCTGCACTTCTGTGTTCCTCTGTGATGACTTGCATTGATCTGGTAAAACTTCAGTTTTTTAATGTCCATTCTCCTTTTCAGTGTTCTTGTTACTTTATTTTTTTAACCATTATTTCCAGGGCCATGAGATGACCAGCATTGGACTCTTGCTTGGCGTTTCTGCTGCCAAGCTTGGCACAATGGATATTTCAGTCACCCGGCTTCTCAGCATCCACATTCCTGCCCTCCTACCACCAACATCTACAGAGTTAGATGTGCCTCATAATGTGCAGGTGGCTGCTGTGGTAGGAGTTGGGCTAGTATACCAAGGTACTGCACACAGGCACATTGCAGAGGTTCTACTGGCTGAAATAGGTGAGAAGGGGGACTACAGTTTTTTTGATTGGTGGAATGGATGTATGTGCTTTGAAAAAATTGCTAATTGTTTTTCTCCTTTCTCCTCCTCGTTATGGTTTAATCAGCAGTTTACAGAGTAACAGTGTTGACATCTGCTAGTCTGGGAGGTAGGACTACCAGCTGACTTATCTAGATAGGGTAGTCCAGTCTTGGATTTATTCCCTTGCAGCTTTAGACTGTCGGTTCTAATTTTCTGCAAGACAAGCAAGCTTACAAGTCCATAATTGTAGTGAGAGTAAACAAACTTTTTTTCCATTGACTAAAAGAATTGAGTTAGGCACACAAGTGGGATGAAGTCACTGAACATAGCTGGGATGGAACTTTACACTAAATTCTGAGCTCTTCAAGAGCTATGTGCAACCCTTTGCATGCACAGCAGTCTCCTCAGCTCTTCTGTTTTCTGTTCTGCCGATTGAATGCAAAAACAAAGCTCTCCTGACTATTGAGACATTTCTTGCTTCATTGTCTCTCAACATTGTTTTTCTTCCTTCATTTCTTTTTATTTTGGAGGAAGGAGAAAGGACTCTTCATCACAGAAGTCCAGTTTCCATCCTTGCCTCATTGTGGCAGAAAGATTAAGAACTGTGATATTTCTTCAAAGTGCCTTATTTGCTCAATCTCAAAGTATATTTAACCTCAGCATTTGACACCATCAACCACAACATCCTCCTACAGAGACTATACCTATTTGGATTATGGTATACCGTACTAAATTGGTTCAAATCATATCTTACAGAGAGAAAGCAACAAATAAAAATTGGCTCAAACAATTCCAAGCCCTTCTAACAGATGCAGGGAGTACCACAAGGTTCCATCCTATCCTACTACTACTACTACTAAGCATTTGTATAGCACTACAAGTCATACGCAGCACTGCACAGACATGTAAGAGACAGTCCCTGCTCATTAGAGCTTACAATCTAGTCAAGACAGACAACACAGAAGGTGTAGGCAGGGATAAAACAAGGGGGAAAGAAAAAGGAGATCAGGTGAGTCAAGATCCAAAAGCAGCAGCAAAAAGGTAAGTTTTCAGCCTGAATTTGAAAAGGGTCAGAGAAGGTACCTGGCATACAGACACAGGTAGTTTGTTCCAGGCGTAAGGTGCAGCAAGGTGAAAGAAGCGAAGTCTGGAGTTAGCAATAGAAGAGAAGAGCACAGATAGTAGTTTGCTATAAGAGCGGAGTTCCCAAGGGGGATTGTAAGGAGAGATAAGAGAGGAAAGGTACTGAGGAGCCGCAGAGTGAATGCATTTATAGGTCAGCAGGAGAAGTTTAAACTGGATGCGGAAACAGATAAGGAGCCGATGAAGTGATTGAGAAGAAGAGTAATATGGGCATGACAAGGCTGGCGGAAGATTAAAGCCGCGCAGCAGAGTGTTGAACAGATTGAAGGGGAGAGAGATGATTCAAAGGGAGACCAGCAAGGAGTAGGTTACAGTAGTCAAGACGGGAGGTGATTAAGGAGTGGATAAGTGTCTTAGTAGTGTGTTCAGAAAGGAAAGGGTGGATTTTGCTGATGTTATAGAGAAAGAAACGGCAGGTCTTAGCTATCAGATGGATGTGTGTGGAGAAAGATAGAGAGGAGTCAAAGAGAACCCCAAGATTGCAAGCCGGGGAAACAGGAAAGAGGACAGAGTTATCCACAGAGACTGAGAAAGGAGGAAGAGGAAGGGAGGTTTTAGGGGGAAAGATAAGAAGTTCAGTCTTGGCCATGTTCAGTTTCAAGCAGCGGTGAGACATCCAGGCAGCAATGTCAGAAAGGCAGGCAGAGATCCGGGTCTGGATTGCCGGAGAGATTTCAGGCGTAGAGAGGTAAACCTGGGAGTTATCAGCATACAGATGGTACCGAAAGCCATGGGAAGAGATAAGCGCACCAAGGGACTGGGTATATAGAGAGAAAAGGAGCGGACCCAAGACAGATCCTTGGGGTACACCAACTAGGAGCGAAATAGCAGAGGAGGAGGAGCCACCAGAACACACACTGAAAGAGCGACGGGAGAGATAGGAGGAGAACCAGGATAGTACAGAGCCCTTAAAACCAAGCGAGGACAGGGTATCGAGAAGGTTGTGGTCAACAGTGTCAAAAGCAGCAGAGAGCTCAAGAAGGATGAGGGCAGAGTAAAGGCCCTTGGATTTTGCCAGGAACAAGTCACTAGAGACTTTGGCAAGAGCCGATTCAGTAGAGCGTAAAGGACGAAAGCCAGACTGTAAAGGATCCAAGAGGGCATGAGAGGAGAGGAATTTGAGGCAGCGGTGGTGAACTGCGCGTTCAAGTAGTTTAGAAATGAAGGGAAGGAGGGAGATGGTTTGAAAATTAGAAGGACAGGTGGGATCAAGTGAGGGTTTCTTGAGGAGAGGTGTGACCACAGCATGCTTGAAGCCTGCAGGGACTGTTGCAGTGGAGAACGATAGGTTGAGAAATGAGATGGAAGGGACAATGGTGGAGGAGATGGGGCTTAGGAGACAGGTGGGGATAGGAGCTAGTGGTGAGTTTGGAGGAAGAAAGAAGGTATGCAGTTTCCTCTTCAGAGATCACAGGAAAGGAAGAGAGGGTAGCACAGGTGGGGGGGGGGAGTTGGGAGTGAAGAGGGGGAGGAGGGGAAGTAGCTGACTTTGTGGGGAATTGGAGGAGGATCTTGTGGATTTTGACATGGAAATAGTCAGCCAGGGTTTGGGCAGAAAGGGAGGGGAGGGATCAGAGTCGGAGGCACTTTGAGGAGAGAGCTGAGAGTAGAAAGAGACGGTGAGGATCAGAGGCAAGAGAGTTAGTCAGATGGACATAATAGTCTTGTTTGGCAAGAACTATGGCTGACTGGAAAGAGACAAGCATGAATTTGAAGTGTAGAAAGTCTGCAAGGGAGCAGGATTTGAGCCAAGAACGCTCAGCAGAACGGGCACAGGAATGTAGATAGCAGGTAGTGGATGAAAGCCAAGGCTGGGGTGCAGAACGTCTCACAGGACGTGGCATGGGCAGAGTGAGAGCATCCAGAGCAAAGGAGAGTGCAGCATTATAGGAAGTTACTGCCTCGTCAACAGACTTAGATGACATAGTGGAAGAAAGAGATGAAGAAATAGTGGAAGAGAGAACCAAGGGATCAATAGCATGAAGATTTCTAAATAGGTTGGAGGAGACAGGACGAGGTTGAGACAGTGGGTGATGAAGAATAAAGCTTAAAAGGTGATGGTCAGATAAGGAAAGGACTGAGCTACAGAGGTTCGAGGGTAAGCAACTAGAGAAAAATACCAGGTCAAGGCAGTGGCCATGCTGGTGAGTGGGGGCAGTGGAACAAAGCCGGAGGTCAAACGAGAAGGTAAGGGAGAGGAGCTTTAAAGCATAAGGATCAGAGGGGTTAGCTTCATAAATGTTAAAATCCCCACGAATAAGAGTTGGGGAAGAGGAATCCAGAAAGAAGGAAAGCCACGAGTCAGTCAGTGAGAAAGGTAGCAGCAGATTTGTCAGGAGGTCGATAAATAACAGCTACCCGGAGAGGAAGTGGAGTGAAAAGGCAGATGGAGTGGACTTCAAAAGAGAGAAAGGAGTGGGACTGAGACAGCAGGAGGGGTTGGAATTGGCAGGAGGGAGAAAGTAGAAGCCCAACACCACCATCACGGTCAGTGGGACAAGGCGTGTGGGAGAACTGATAGCCCCCATGAAAGAGAGCAGCAATAGATGGAGTATCATCTGGGAGGAGCAAGGTCTCAATTAGAGCAAGAAGATGTAGAGCATTAGAGATAAAGAGATCATGAGTAAAAGCAAGTTTATTAGAGACAGAGTGTGCGTTCCACAAGGCACATGAGAAAGGGAGAGTGGAAGGGGAAAGGAGAGGGATATGAATAAGATTAGATGTGTTGCGTCAAGATCTCTTCTAAGAGTGAGACAGAAGTCAAGGAGGGGCCAGGATTGGGGTTGATATCTCCGGATGAAAGAAGGAAAAGGAGTGGCAGAATATGGGGTAGAGAGGAGACAGTACGGCGGAAACGAGGATGAGGTTGCCTTAGAGAGAGAGAAGAGATGGTTGAATGAGAGGGAGAAAGCGATGAAGCTCAAGAGCTGATGATAGGGTAGAAGACAGAATGGAGGGGTAAGTGAGGATGGTAAAGGGGAGATAAGGAGGGGAGGCGTGAGGGTGCTGGTAGGAGGGGAGACAGGGAGTATGAAGAAGAGGAAGACAATGTGATGAGGAGCCGTAGAAGAGGACTATTTATTTATTTACATTCTCTTATATACCGCGCTATTCTGCAGTGCGGTTTACATTGAACAAACTGAAATTACATTGAACAGGGCATTATAACTTGGAGATAACTATTTTACAGGGATCATGGGCTATGGAGGGTTAAGTGGCTTGCCCAAGACCACAAGGAGCACCTGTGAGACTAGAAACCCCAGTCCTTCCGGCCCAAGGTTGCTGTCCTCTAGTGGGATTTGAACCCCCAACCTTCCAGCCTGAGGTACCTTGCCCCAACCACTAGGCCACTCCTCCACTCCACAATAGAGAGGAGAACAAAGGCCAGAGGATATAGAAGGTGGGAGAGTCAAAGAGATTGGGCGCACCTGTGTGTGAAGTAGGTAATGAGCAGATGACAACTATAAGAGACAGTGAGCCAAGGGGTGGGTGGTGGGGTATAAGTTATACAGCTGAGAAAGCTGAACAAAAGTGCAAAATAAGGTACAGAGAGGTAACAATGACAAATAAATAAATAAGTGGAGACCGAGAGACAGATAGAACTCACAGCAAATTCGCTCACAGGAGCTAAAGTTCACCTCTAGCAGAGCACTACAAGGGCACTGCTCTTCCCAGAGCACAGAGAGGCAAACAGAGAGCTAGGCGCACCTGGGAGACTGGAAGAGGGACTGAACAATACCTCAGCAGGGAGGGAGGGGTTAGTCACTCAAGCAGAGAAAGGGAAAAAATATATACTGTCAAGGCCCCCCTGGTAGCTAGGCGAATGCCTAGGTGTAATGGGGGTACCTTGAACGTCCTTCTTAGTAAACTGGAACCCAGTACTATGGCTTCTTCGCAATGTAGTTGTGTCACAAAGATTATAGCCGAGATTTGAAGGTCACAGGAAAATTTCTTTATTTGAAAATAAAGCTCTACATAACCAATTGAACTCTTTGGCTAGAAGTTCAGGTACTACAAAACAAAACTCAGGATACTTCTCCATTCAGAAAGAACTTAAGCCTTGATACATAGTCCATGCCTTGACTTTGCTTCTGCGGCTTAACTTAAACAACGTGTCTCACAAATCATTCTTTTACAAACAGGTTCTGGTCCCAGGTCTCCAAGTTATGCAGCACAACACTCAACTGTTTCTCTCACATGTTTTTGCAGCACCTTAACTTCCTGGTTACCAACTGTTTAAAATCTTCTGACATTCTTTTCCAAACGTACTTTCCTCTTTAGTTTTCCCAGAGATTCATTAACTTCTTGGAGCTTATCAGATCAGCTCTCATTAATGCATAAATAAAAGCATGAGTTTCAGCAGAGAATGTACTTCCTTTAAAAACTTCTGGGTTTTCCTAATTACTTTTAAAAACCCCTCAGTTTCTTACTTTTGACTAGAACAGAAAGAGCATTCCATCTCCATATCAGAATAATCATTCTCTACACCATTGATTTCTATTTCCATTTTCTCTTCACTGGGTTCCTTCAATAATGTGTTATCCACAGCGTCTGCATGGGAAGGCTTCAGCTGCTTCAACACTCTCAACAGCCGCTCCCACTGAGACTCTTCTCTACTTGAGGCTTTGGGGGAAGGGCATGACAAAGCTTTCTTGTTCAATAACTTTTTAACAGCTTGCAATGGGCTCACCTTTCTAGCAGTAACGTGTCTCCTTTCAGACCCTGCCACAGGTGTTAGCTTGCTTTCTGGTCCTTCCAGGGATATTCCTTTCTCCTGCTTCTCAACAGTACCTTGCTTAGAACAGGCTCTCCAGGGCTCCACCTTAGCTGCAGGCTTTCTGCCAGCTGAACTGCATTCTGGGCTCGAGCTGTCTCTGTACTGCTTGCAATAGGATTCCCCCTTGAGGCTTCCAGTGAGATATTTGTCCCTCAGCCCTGTCCTTCGAGTCTCCTTCTAGTACTCTCAGGAGTCTCCTGGCCAGTCCACCACCTCCTAGAGAATATCTCCTCTTCAGAAGATTCCTCTCCAGGGCTTGCCACTGACCTTTCTTCCAGCCTTATTTCAGACCTCTTCCTGGATCTCTCCCCGGGTCTCTGCTGAGTGCTTTGCCGGGACTCTGGCTGGGACCTTCTCTCAGGCCTCTTCCTGGAACTTTCCTTCTCTTTGGAACTAGAGCTCCTCCACTCAGTTTCCTTGCTCCTCCCTTCACTCGCTCCTCCCTTCACTCTCCTCACTTCCACCTCCTCTTGTTATAGCTTCTCTCTGCTTAAATGTTTGGGGCTGTCCTATAGCTCTAGACTCCGCCCCCAAAGTTCTCCCATCACCTCCCTTGGTTTCCTTGGAGATTGGGTGTGTCTCCAGTTCTACACTTCTGTGTAGGGAGTTTTTTTTCTTTGTTTAGAGTTTTAACCCCTGTTGTGCCTGCAGTTCTCTTGGGCTCAGGGAAAAAGGACTGTTTTTCCCCCTTTCCTTTACATTCTAAACCTACTTCGCCACCACAATACTCAGCAAACTATGGAGACAGAGCAAGGATAGATATTGAATTAAAAGTAAAAGTTAACCTGGCCAACACAGACAGACCAGATAGTTGAAGGAAGCAGAGTAAGTTATACAGCTGAGAAAGCTGAACAAAAGTACAAAATAAGGGGCAGAGAAGTAAGGGAGCACACTAACAATGACAAATAAAACATAAGTCGACAGACAGACAGATAGAACTCACAGCAAATTCACTCAGGAGCTAAAATTCACCTCTCTAGCAGAGCACTTAAACTCCTGTCTTTCTCTGATTGCCAATTGGCTCTCATCTAACTTTTTGCACCTTAACCCTACAAAGACCTTTGCGATTTGGTTTACTTTAGGTGGTTCTATCCCTACTCTTGCTCCTTCTATCTCACGGTCTCCCGTTTCAATGGTCATTTCCCTTCTCTACCTTTGGGTTTCTTTGGACTCAGCACGTTCCTTTCACGAACACGTCTCACTGGTGGTGCACCGCTGCTTCTCTTTCAGACAGATTAGAGCTCTGCCTCCCTTCCTTGACCCTCCATCACTCACTACCCTTCTTCTTTCCTTAGTGATGTCACGTTATCACTATTGCAGCTCTGTAATTACTGGTCTTCCTCCAGCTCATTCAGAATACTGCTGCCTGGATCCTGTCATAGGCAACCCATTTTGACCATATTACACCCCTTCTCATCAATCTCCACTGGCTTCCAGTTCAAATCGCATCCACTATGAGATACTCATTTTTGTACACACAGCTATTTATTCTCAAACCCCCATTCTCCAGGAACAAGCAGGAAGTCAGTCCTCACTTATGGTGACGTCGGCACTGACGGAGCCCGTGCGGAGCAATTCCCCAGCTTTCAAAGAAAGCCTTTGGGATTGCTGCCACACATGTGTGGTCCTCTTCCCGCCCAAGGGTGCCATCTTGCTCAGTCTCCCTTTTTCCACGGAGCCCTTCGGATGCACATCCTCGTCCCTCAGAAAAAGTCTTGTTTTTTTGCCTTAATAGGCTTCTCTTTTTTTCTGGTTGCACCAGTCCTCTATCTGTCCTTCCCCTGCTCTACTTTTTTAGAGCCATCGGGGATGCTCTTTTCTCATTTTTCGTTACAGGCTTCATGCCCTTTTTTCTTCTCTAGCCGCTGGCCGCGTGGGTCTTCGACCTCGCAGGGGCCATTTTTGCCCCATGACCACCAGATTCAAAAAATGCGATAGATGCTCTAGGAACATGTCGCTTACGAACACTCATGACTGTTGACTGCGGTGCTTGGGAGCCGACCATGACCCAGAGCTCTGTTCACTCTGTAAGAAAATGTCCTCTAAGGCCCTGCTCAGCTGTAAGCTGAAGTCCGAAGACATTTTCCGAAAGGCCGCCTCAGAGTCCCCAGTGGTTCCCTCGATTGTCTCTCCTCCGGAGGGTTCCCCCCCCTGCGGCACTGCGCTCGGCGGCAACTCCAACCAAAGAAGGCCTCGAAGTCGCTGTCCAGGGCACCTGACAAGCCTGGTCGCTTAGCCCCCTTCGGCATTCCCGAGAGTCAGACAAGGAATGGCTCCGCAAGGAACCCCGCATGGAAGTGGAGGCCTCCAGGGAAGGCGTCCAGTCTCCTGAGGGTCATCCCAGTGAAGATCTCCTTGACGCCCGATCTGGTGACCCTGGTATCAGCGTTGCAGTGCCCCACACCCGCGTGGGAATCTCGCATGCTGGCGCTGAAACGCGGCGTTTCTGCTTTCATTGTTTCCCAGCAGGTGCTCACGGACAGATTTGCTGAGTTGTGCCCAGAGACCATGGGTCCCTCGCGTGGGACACCCAAATTCGTCCAGGAAACCCCCGAGAGCCGCGGGCCTCGTGAGGGTCCTCAACGTCAGTCTCACTCGCCCTCCCGTTCCTTGGAGGCACAATCGTCCAGAGCCTCAGGCACCAGGCCACCAGCCATTGGACAGGGCGATCTGCCCGGCTTGGACTCCTTGTCCGACTTCTTGGACTGGGAGTCCAATAGGGACATCTCCCCGGAAACCCGTACCCACCAGGATCTTCTTTCGGACCCCTCGCCACCCACATTCCAGCGGCGCTCGCCACCTGAAGACACCTCCTTCATTCGGGACATGGCACGGCCCTTAACCTGGTCACCCAGGTAACCTTGGCTGCTGCTCCGCATGTGGGAGGCCCTAGCCTCAGTCCCCATCATGATCAAGCGCCTTGACACGATGTACAAGGTGCAGCATAGCCCGAAATTGCACTCGTCAGTACCACCCGGCCGGGAGTCAAGAGCCCTTGATGCCCTGGGCCACAAGGCCTACCAAGGTTCCATGCTCTCTTGTCACATCCAGGCATGTCAATTGTACATTGATATGTTCCTGCGTGATTTGGCCAAGGAACTCAGGGGTTTCTCCACGGGCCTTAAGGGAGAGCCCCTCGACAGATTCCGCACCCTGTTTAAGTCCGTCGCCGACTGCTCCAAGTATCTCTCTCGAGCCTCCTATGATGACTTCAAGATATCGGCTCGGGTGGCGACCGTGGGCATTGGGGCCCGCCGCCAGGCATGGCTCCAATCCTCGGATTTCGAACAATGGGTGCAGGAGAAGCTCCTGGACATGTACCCTGCCTCGGCGAGCAGCTCTTTGGCAAGCCGAAGGAGGAGCAGGCTGTAGAAATTGAGACTGAGTTTGTCACCAGGACCCATCTCTCCTGCAAAATTTCCACTCTGCTTCGGAAGAAGCAGCCAACTAAGAAGCCCTTCTTCCCTAGAAAGGGTCTCCAGTATTGGGGCTATCCTCCATATCTGGCTACCCCCACGCCAACCACTCTGGCGGAGGGAAAGTCTGGCCAGGGGCATCGTAAGCCAAAGGCCCAAATGCTGGCTCCCCTGCAAACCACTCAGGGATGTTGACACCATCGGTGTAGCCCTTCACCTTACGGTGACGCAGCAGCCAGTGGGGGAACGCCTGTCTCGCTTCGCCCCATCGTGGGCTCCCATCGCCTCGGACACTTGGGTTCTCCAAGTTGTCCGGGACGGCTATCGCCTCCACTTCAACAGGCTTCCACCTCCTTTCTCCCCAGCAGAGCCTCCTCGACTCCCCGTACACCAGCTTCTGCTGCAGCAGAAATTACACTCGCTCCTCGCCCTGTGGGCAGTCGAGAAGGTCTCTCCCCACCTTCGAGGTCGGGGCTTCTATTCCCGGTACTTCCTCATCCCGAAAAAGATGGGGGAGGGTCTGTGGCCCATCCTCGACCTCCGCAAGCTAAACAAGATCCTGGTGCGGGAGAAATTCAAGATGATGTCTCTTAGTGTGCTGCTGCCCTTCCTCCGGCAGGGTGACTGGCTATGCTCCTTAGATCTAAAGGACGCTTACGCCCACATCTTAATCCACCCCCAACACAGGCAGTATCTGTGTTTCAGGGTGCAGGGAGAGCACTTCCAGTACAGGGTGCTCCCCTTCGGGCTTACGTCTGCCCCTTGGGTCTTCACAAAGTGCCTCATCGTGGTCGCCACTTCCTTCGGCACCAGGGCGTACCAGTCTTTCTTTACCTCGATGACTGTCTCTTTATGGGCTCCTTGGCCGAGGAGACTTGGCGAGCGATGTGGTGCAGTGTCCTCCTCTTGGAGAGCTTGAGGTTCTTGGTCAACTACCCAAAGTCTCATTTCGAGCCGATGCAGGCTCTTGAGTTCATCAGGGCGCGCCTCGATACTCAGCAGGTGAGCGCCTTCTTGCCGGTGGATCGCTCCATCTGCCTCCAAGCTCTGGCGGCTCGCGTCCAAAGTGCTCACCAGGTCACCGCTCGGTCCATGCTATGTCTCCTGGGCCACATGGCCTCGACCGTACATGTGGTTCCTCACGCCCGCCTGCACATGCGGACAGTTCAGTGGTGTCTCAGTGCCCAATGGAGCCAGTCCCTCGGACACCTCAGGGACCCCGTCAAGGTCCTTCCCGACCTCCGCTTGTCTTTGAGCTGGTGGCAAAACCCCCGCAACCTACTGCGGGGATTGCCCTTTCAGGCTCCGCAGCATGATGCGGTGCTGACGACAGACGCCTCCCTGTTAGGGTGGGGAGCCCATTGCGGACCACTCTGCATGCAGGGGCAATGGTCACCCGAGGAGTCTCAGCAGCAGATAAACCTGCTCGAACTCTGGGCCATTCAGTGTGCCCTGAGGGCCTTCGAGGAGCACCTCTGCGGGCCTTCGAGGAGCACCTTTGCGGGAAGTCGGTCCTAGTGCGGACCAACAACCGTGTAGCGATGTTCTACATCAACAAGGAGGGAGGCATGGGATCGCGCTCCCTCTTCCGAGAAGCGGTCCTCATCTCTTCTTTCACTGCCCAATGGAGGATGTCCCTCAGGGCGATGTGCCTCCTGGGTCAGGAGAATGGCCTGGCGGACAGGCTCAGCAGAGTCCTTCGCCCCCGCGATTAGCGACTGGATCCCAGAGTAGCAGACTGGCTGTTTCTCCACTGGGGGATTCCGGCAGTAGACATCTTCGCCAGTCCCCAGAACACACAGCTCCCCCGCTTTTGCGGGCTGGTGCCACACCCAAGCAGAGAGGGCCCCGATGCATTTCTCCTGGACTGGTCCTCCAGTCTCCTCTATGCATTCCCGCCTTTCCCCCTCATTGCGAGGACTCTGTTCAAGGCTCAGCGGGACGCAGCATCGTTGATTCTCATGGCCCCCTCGTGGTCTCAGCAGCCCTGGTTCCGTCCGAGCCAAGGCAGCTTCGGTGGTTTCGCTGCGCTCAGTGCCTCTGACAGACATCTGCCGGGCTGCAACCTGGGCCTCAGTGAATATCTTCGCTTCACTAGTGCCCGGAGAGGGAGTCCTGCCAGGACAGCGCCTTCGGCCAGGCTGTACTCCATAATCTGTTTGGGGTATAAGCAACTCCTGCCCTCAGACTCTTCTCGATGGCTATCAAGGGTTTCGCCCCGAGGACTCGGGCTCCTTTGGGCTTCGGCTTCTGCTCATGACTTTGTGGAGGCGTTTTTGGTTACAGGTTCGGTAGCCTGTAGATGGGGAGTCCCATAAGTGAGGACTGACGTCCTGCTTTTTCCTGGAGAAAGCGTAGTTACTCGCCTGTAACAGGTGTTCTCCAGGGACATCAGGAATCGGTCCTCACTACCCTCCCACCTCCCCTGATGAGTTGATGGATTTTTATCCTTCCCTTGCCATCTGCTTGGTAGGGCTCGAGCTAAGGGACCTGACTGAGCAAGATGGCACTCTTGGGCGGGAAGAGGACCACGCATGTATGACAGCAATCCTAAAGACTTTCCTTGACAGCTGAGGAATTGCTCCACCCAGGTTCCGTCTGTGCCGATGTTGCCCATAAGTGAGGACTGATTCCTGCTGTCCCTGGAGAACACCTGTTACAGGTATGTAACTACACTTTATTGCCCCACCATAAGAGCTACCTTCCCATTTTAGAGACAGAGGCAGCAAGCACAGTGTCTCCTATTTTACTAAGCTGCATCAACTAGATAGGTATGTTCTGCTCTGACTGACTCCTGCTCAACCAAAACAGCCTTCTTTTTTCTTTGAACCTCTTGTTGCAGCCAGCGTTTATTTCAAAATCTATACCTACTCTACCTGTAGTCAGTCGGTTTTGCTTCTTTTTGCACCATGGGAACAGATTACCAGATACCTGGATCCTCAGCATGATAAAGATGAGTTACACTGAGGTTTCTGATGAAACCATACAGACATTCCTTTGCAATTGTCTCATCTTCCCAAACTCTCACACCATTCTGTCACAAGAAGAAATCGTTCCTCACCTACAGTGCAGTGCTATAGAGCTAGTTGCCCTCTATTAAAGGAACTAAGGTTTCTGTTTGAGGTATTTCGCTGATTCCCAAGAAAACTGAAGGCTTGCATGCCCCATCCTGTTTCTGAGATCTCAATCTCTTTCTTTGCAAAGAAAAATTTATAAGAATCTACACTTGCTACCTCAAAAGAACGGAATCCATCAGAAAGTCTATGCAGCTTTTTCTCCATCGACTCCAAGAGAATTAACAAATCTCTCTCATAGACTATTCACTGTTCCTTCACCAGCCATTGTGTGGCCGAAAATGATGCATCACTCTGCTTTTTCTCATTTGACACCATCGTTCTGGAATTTACTTCCGACTCTTAGTTGAAAAATTCCTATTCGAAATTTAAACAGGACTGAAGTTATATTTCTCCTGGAACAAGCAGGAAGTAAGTCCTCACATATGGGTGATGTCACCAGTGGAGCCCACGCGGGAATAATCTCCAGCTTCCATAGGAAGCTTTTGAGAGATTGACCATGCATGTGTTCCTGCCTATCTCCAGAAACAAGCAGGAATAAGTCCTCACATATGGGTACGTCGGTACCGACGGAGCCTGCGCGGGAACGCTCCCCAGCTTCCCAAAAAGGAAAGCTTTTGGGAGCATCCCACAGCGCATGCGCGCTGCCTTTCCCGCCTTTCCTAACCAACTCTCCTCAATTCTTCTTTTCCGCGGAGCCAGCAGGTCGTGTTCCTGTCACCGCTGAAGAAGTTCTTTATTTTAATTTATTTCTTTGGTCGCGTGTCTGCCTTCCCCGACGCCGGACCAGTACCGCCGGTCTTTTCTTTAAAAAAAAAAAAAATAATAATAATATATTTTTCCTCACTTGGTGTATTTTTCTTCTTAGGCCTCCAGGCCCACAAGAAATTTTCCCTCATAGAAAAACCAGCCTCCGGGTTCAAAAAATGCACTAAGTGTAGCGGTAAAATTTCTGTTACAGATACCCATGAATGGTGTCTTAAATGTTTGGGGCCTGAACACTCCATTCCGGATTGCCAGTCCTGCTCCCTTATGTCTAAACGAGGGTTACAGAACCGAGCAGCCAAGCTCCATGTGCTGTTTCCCATGGATGCACCGGCGGTGGCATTGACATCTTCCAGGTCTTCCTCTCCTGATGGGTCTCAGGTAACCAAACATACTCTTAGCAGGTCCTCGAAGGGCAAATCTCCCTCTAAGCATCGAGATGCCTCCGGGCTTGCCCTTGAGGATCCTGCCTCAGCCAAACAACCCCGGCGGGAAGCTCCGGCTTCCAAAGCTTCTCCTATGGGGTTACAGGTTGACATCGATGGCACGGCCTCGACCGATCACCTGTTAGACTGCTCTGGGGTACCGGCACAATCTCCCGGTACCGACATCCAGGCAGTCGTGGCATCCATGGATCACACTGTTCAATCCATGCAGCAGGCTATAATGGCTTTCATTAAGGCTGCGACGCCGACGGTACCGCAACGAGTCCCGTTGTCGGTACCGGCGCCGGTACCGGTACCTACTGCATCGACATCGGCCAGGATACCGATTCCGGCTCCCTGTCCAGGGCTCTTTCTCGGTACCGATCCGGTACCGGGGACGCCCGATGTTGGTACCGATCGATACGCCTGTCGATCGTTGGAATCGAACAGACGATACTTCGATTCCTCTGATGATTCTGATTCATCGGATGAGTCTCCTGAAGTATCCATCACCCTTCCTGAGGAGCCCACTTCTCCAAAAAGGAGAATGTCTCCTCCAGAGGATTTGTCCTTTCAAAACTTCATAATAGAAGTGGCTAAAGGACTCTCTATTTCAGTAACTTCTGAAACAGAGCCTAGAGCAAAATAATTAGATATTTTGGGATACTCTAAGGTTCCCAGAGAGGCAGTCACCTTGCCAATTCATGAAATTCTTCAGGAACATATGATTGACTTATGGGAGACTCCTCTCACCCTTTCTCCTCATTCTCGCCGATTGGACACTATGTACCGTGTCCCTCCTTCTCCTGGATTTAAAAAAACTCAGCTTCCTCACCACTCCATTGTGGTACAGTCAGCTATGAAAAGGATAAAGAGTACCAAAAGACACTCTTCTACTCCTCCAGGAAGAGAATGCAGGACCTTGGATGCTTTTGGTAGGAAAATCTTCCAAGCCAGCATGCTTATTGCCAGAATCAACTCATATAGCCTTTATATGGGTATGTTTCTGAAGGAAGTTGCACAAAAGCTGCACAACTTTCTCCCTTTTATTCCAGAGGATAAAAGGGATGAGTTCCTTCTTTGGCTTAAGCATACTCAAGACATTTCAAAGTTTTCCAACAGGGCAGCCTTTGACTCTTTTGAAGGTGCCAGCAGAGCCTCAGGCATTGATATAGCTGCTCGCAGAATTGCTTGGCTCCAGGCTTCTGATCTAGAACCCTGGGTTCAGGATGGCTTAGGAAATCTGCCCTGTACAGGTGAAAATCTATTTGGCAAAGAGTGGCAAATTAAAGCCACTCAAATGGATGCAGAAAATGCTGCTCTGGATAGACTTTCCAAGTCTACCTCCATTCCAGCCAAGAAAAAAATCTTTCAAAAAGTCTTTTTACAAAAAGAGCAGATTTCCTTCCACTTCTGGCCAACAATCTTCTACAGGTCGCTTTGCTACTAAGCGTCAGCAACCTAAACAGGCCAGGCCTAAACCTGCAGGGGCTGCTACAACCCAGCAGGCCCAACCCCCTCAGGGTTTTTGACTTGATACTAGAGAACTTAACCTTTCTGGCTCTACAACAACCAGAGCCTCTCACCATTCCAGGAAGGTTAGCTCATTTTGCTCCCAGATGGGAGCAAATCACATCAGAGCAGTGGACCCTCTCCATTATAAGAGAGGGCTACAAACTTTATTTCTCAGACCTTCCTCCGTACACCATGGTGAGACACTTCAATTCTCCCACATCCCTCCTCGACCTTCTGGATCAGGAGGTGACTACCCTTCTGGCCCAGAGGGCCATAGAAGAAGTTCCTCTTCTTCAACAGGGGTCAGGGTTTTACTCCCCCTATTTTCTCATTCCAAAGAAAACAGGGGGATACAGACCCATTCTAGATCTCAGGGAATTGAACAAATTCCTATGCAAGGAGAAGTTCAAGATGCTTTCTCTAGGCACTCTCCTTCCATACCCGCAGAGTCAGGATTGGCTTTGTTATCTAGATCTCAAGGATGCGTACACACATATACTCATCCATCCATCTCACAGAAACTTTCCTACGTTTTCTGTTCCAGGGAAAACATTACCAATACAGAGTGCTTCCTTTCGGTCTAGCCTCTGCTCCAAGAGTGTTCACCAAATGCATGGCAATAGTTGCTGCATTTCTACGCACTCTGGGAATATTTGTCTTCCCATACCTGGACGACTGGCTCATCCGAGCTCCATCTCATTCAGAAGCCCAGATTTCCCTGGACCGCACAAGGCGCATTCTGCAGTATCTGGGACTTGTGGTAAACCTCCCAAAGTCTCAGCTCACCCCTACTCAGTCCCTAGAATTCATAGGGGCCTGGTTGGATACCACTACTGCAAGGGCCTACCTTCCTCAGGCCCGTTGCCAACGTCTAGTGCAGTTAGCCTCCCAGATTCAGTCAAAGAGTCACTTAACTGCCCGGGAGATGCTACAACTACTAGGCCACATGGCTTCCACAGTGCATGTGGTACCCTATGCTCGCCTACTGTCAGACGGCTGCCTGGGTGAGAATGTTCACAGTCTTGGCAAGTGCATATATCAATATGATTTGCAAGGGATTGTGGGAAATGCAGTCCATTCACACCAGACACAGCTGCTCACAATAATTAGTTGTGCTTGAGTGTAAAGCCAATAAGATATTTATTTATGGGGTTATTTCTCCCAACACAGATATGCTTGATAGCACATAAAACAGGATACTTGCTTTCAGTGTTAAACTTGGAAAAACAAAATCAGGAAAACAACAGCTGAACTTGTCAGGCAATCAAATGAAAAGAATAAAGACCTGGTTGGTAACAAACTGGTCTTTTCTGTAGGCTTTAGCTAATATTTTCTTAGCAGTGTTTCAAACAACAAGCAAAACACACAAAGAAGGGAAAAACTGTTCTTTTCAGGTTAACTTCTTATATCTTCACACATAGATTCAGAAGTGATTCCCTCAGAGCTCACAAGCAATTAGGTAAGGCTCAATTGCTAGCAGTTACCCAGCTGAAACCCCTTAGCTGGCTTACTTTCTACTGCTTGGCTCAAAATCCTACTCATGAGCTTTTCTGAGTAGGTTAAAGAACAAGTTTGTATTTCTTTGTGATGGCTGTTGTACTTTGTAACAGAAAAATACCAAAGGAGTTTAGACAGAGAGCAATCCATATATTCACAGCCTGTATCTAAGACCGCTCCTTCCCCTTCTTCAACAATCATGGGTTCAATATCAGGGATTGGCACAGAGGAATTTCTCAATGGAGCACTTTCAGGAGAATACTTGTTTCCCTGCTGTCTTTCAAGGTTATAGCTAGGGCATAGATCAGTGTTCATACCTGAGCTTCCATTGCTGTTAGAGTTCCTCTCTAAATAGCCTGGCCAGTATGTAGTCCAGTTCTTATGTCCAGCCTTCCAATCCAGATCCCTGGACACTGGATCTCTCTTCACATACCTTCTGGCACGGGTCTTAGGGTCCCTTCCACGTGCAGCCGTCTCCCTCACAGGTACCGTCTGGAGATTCCTAGCCCTGCAGCACCATTCCTCTGGCTTTCCCCAGTCCAATGGTGTATGCTGGCCTTTTGAATGTCTCCCAGTATACGTACTGCTCTGGACTCCTTTAGACCTTCCAAATGCTTTTCTCTTCTTTCTTCCAAAGGGTTTCTTGCCCTTTTTTGTCTGTCCGCTCTGGCTTCTGCTTCTGATGATCCTCCAGATGATGAAGCTGTCCAAGATGAGGATCTCCAAGATGAATCTGAGGATCTCCCAGATGAAACTGAGGATGAGGATCAAGATGAGGATAATTCTCTGTAGAATAAACTCTACCTTTATTCTGCCTAGATGAGTGCTCCACCCTAGCACAGCACAGCTGTGCTGAATCAGGCCCTGCCCTTTGAGATGAGTGCTTGGGGATTACCTCATAGCCCTCTTGATTGAACACACGTTTCCCCACTTCAGCTCCTCTAATGGCTGTTGGAAATCTGGTGCATTCTGGGACTGGTAGTCTTTTATGGACAAATTCTGTTTTCTTATTTCTACCAGAATCTCTTCGCCATTTGCCGAGGAGTGGGACCTGAAGCAGGGTTTTTTTCTTGTAAAACCCGAAACGTGGGCCATGTGTCTACCTACTTGCCACTGGCACTCTGGCGGTGCTCTGCATGAAAAGCTAAGTTGATGGACTTTTTTCAAACATTTTAGACTTTAAAAATAAAAGCGAGTGGTCACAGTGGTGTCTTTGGAATGTTCCTTGGACACTGGGTTGACAAGCTCCGACAAAAATATTTGTTGTGCCGTTTAGGGGATTGCCTGTATGCATTGGATCTCTTGTGGTTTATGTTACTTCAGCATTGCCTGCCTCAGGGGGAGGAGAGTGGGAGATGGTGCTGTGGGTAAGAATAGCCAGTCGTCCGGAGGTTCCGGTGACTTTGCTGTGGATTGCACCCCGTCCTCGAGGGGATCTGTGGTGGTTATGTTTGGTGTTTGAGGGTCATTTCCGAGAGGAGTGCTTCCCTGACCCCAGATTGTCCTCCCCAGAATTATTTTCCTTTGTATTGCTGGTGTGGAAATTCAAACCCTATGGCCTTTGGGTGCCCCCAGTCTTGTGAGGAGCAGGCTGAGAGTGGAAGCCCTGTTTCGTTGTCTATGGTTGTGTCCCTGACGAAGGTCGCCCCCTGGGAATTGGGATTTTCCTGGGATCTGCCTGAGCTTTGGATTTTGATGTCTCGGTACTGAGCCTTTGGAGGATTGTGAAGAGGCTGGTGTTATCCGCCTTTTCTGGAAGGAGGAACTGATGGCATTGATTGCCAGGGTCTCATCCATCTTGAACTTGGAGGATGCCCCAGCCAAGGAGCAGGAGCCGAAGGTGTATCCACTCTTGCAAGGGGTGAGGAAGTCCACTACTGTCTTTCCATTCCCGGAGGTGATCAAGAACATGATCTGGTCGGAATGGGATTCCCTTGACTCCCCACCTATGTGGCTAAAGGCGTATAAGAAGATGTATGCTCTGCCAGAGAAAGTAGTGTGTTGTGTGGTTTGATATTCCCAAGGTGAATGCGCAGTTCATGGCGGTTACCAGATGGACCACCATTCTTGTGGAAGGCGGATCGGCCTTGAAGAATTTTCTGGACTGAAAGGTGGATTCATTGTTGAAGAACCAATTCACCATGATGGCTGCTATTCTTCAGTTGGCGGTATGTGCAGGCCTCACATCTCGAGCCTTGCTCCAGTGGATTCAGTCTTTTCCACCGGATAATACTACCCCTCTTTTGGAATTGGCTAAAGCCTTCCTTTCTGATGCCATGTATGACCTAGTAAGTTTAGCGGCTGGGCTACTGCTCTGATGACGATGACATGGTGCTAGATTTGGCTCTGACACTGGGTGGTGGGCATATCCCCCAAAGCTCAGTTGGCCTAACTGGGCTTTAAACAGAATCTGCATTTTGTGGCCAATTTAGAGAAGATCGTGAAGGATCTGGGCGAGAGAAAATCTTATCACCTTCTGGAGGACAGGTCTAAGGGGCCTGTGAAGCAGGCAGGAGTCCCCTTCCCCTCAGTATCCATCTGCTCCCCGTGGACGTGCTGACCGGACTCCCAGGAGTATCGAGATTTTTGTTGTTGCTGGCCTAGAAAGCCTTTCTTCCCCGCTACTTCCAGATCTCAAGATTCGTTCTCAGTCCTTTTGTGGAGTGTGTGGGCCCACAGACTCTGTCCCCTCCAGAAGAGGACCCTTCCAGACTGCACAATGAAGGTGTGTAGGCCCATTCCATGGTTCCTCTGGTTGGGGGCAGGCTTTGCATCTTTCAGGAATGGGACCAGATTACGAAGGATCACTGGATGCTAGACATCATTCACTACTGCTATGTCCTGAAATGCAAAGAGCTGATCCCAGACACCTTTGTCATCTCCCCTTGTGTTTCTGTGATCAAGCGGGCTGCTGTACGGACCACCTTGGACAAGTTGCTGCTCCTGAAAGCTGTGGTGCCCATCCCCCTAGATGAGTGGAACAACAGCAGGTACTCTGTCTATTTTGTGGTGCCAGAAAAGGATGGATCCTTATGCCCATTCCGGACCTCAAAGGTGCACTTGAATGCCTTTCTCTTCCGGTTAGAAACTTTGTGATTTGTGATTCAAGCAGTGTTCCGAGGGGAGTTCCTGGCATCTCTAGATTTGGTCAAGGGGTATCTTCATATCCTGATTTGAGAGGATCAGGAAAATTGTGCGTTTTGCCATTGTTGGCTCTCACTTTCAGTTCGTCACCCTCCCACTTGGACTCTCCACTGCCCTGTGGACGTTCTCCAAGGTCATGGTGTGTCGTCAACCCCCCCCCCGGTGGCCGGTGGCTGAACGGGGAGGTTGGGCATATAGTTAATTTTAGGAGAGGAGGGTTCTTTAAGGTCAGGTGCAGCCTGGTCTATGTAGTCCTGCCCCTGGTGCAAATAAGTCATGTAAGCCAAATGGAGGGAGAATAAGGCTTTTATTTCCCTTTTCACAAAAAGATTCGTTGGGCTACAAAAATTAAAGAAAGTCCTTCTTTTCAGGCATAAACCAAACTCACGGTACAAAGTAAACTGTTATAATCTTCACAGTTGTGGAAAGGATTGTAACCAAGGATTCTTTCAACATTGGAGTAAATTACATGTCTGAACATTCTTCTTTCAGCACAAATATGAAAACTTCTTAAGGTAATATCTGTAAGGCTCATAGTTCCGGCAGTGACTCCAAACTACCCACAACATACATGGAACAATCCATCAATTCCTCCTGAGATAAGGGAATAGGGTCTATAAGCTCCACTTGCATCGGTTCTAAATCACTATTATCTTCTTCTGGACTGGGGCCTTCTCTGGCTGTTATCACTGTCCAGTCCCTATTTCTGTTCCCTTGTTTTCCATACAGTTGTTCTAAGGTTCTTAAATAAGCATGGCCTGTTTTACAGCCTCTATATCTTGGCTGGTGAAACTCTGGCCTGCTTTCTCTTCCTTTAAACTGGGCATCTGTTTTATAAGGGCTTCTAGCAGCTGAGCCCTTCTTGATGAATAAAGAATCATCATACCTTGGTTTCCTGTAATAGGCATAGCTGGAAATGTCCTCCTCGGGTATTTCCCTTAGGACCCAGTCTCTCTGACAATCTTTCTCTTGAAAGCTTCTGGCACCTTTCAATCTGGTCTCCGGGCTTTCTGGCAAGCGTAGGCCTCTCTCCAAGCCTGGCTTCCTGCTTCTTAGCTCTTTACCTCTGGAGTTTCTGGCTACCACGACTTCCACAGGACTGACTCTCCTCCATCTGTCTTTCTCCCTGGGACCTTCTGGTTCTCTTCCAGTTCCTGCAGCCGTGCCACTAGTCCTGGTTCCACTGCTCCGTTTCTCAGCAGTGCCCTGCTCTCCAGTGCTGCCCTGCTCTCCGGTGCTGCCCTGCCTTCCGGTGCTGCTCTCTTTTCTGTCTCCAGCCTCTTGCTTATAAAGGTCTTCTGCCTTTGAGCTTCCCGGGCTAGTTCTCAGGTGCTGCTGATTAGCTAGGTGTGTCCACTCAGCCTCTGTAAGTGCACGCCTGCTCCCTCTAGCTGTTTTGCTAGACAATTGCATTCTCTGTACCTCATTTGTTTTGGGACAGACAGCTTCTTTTCCTATATCCTCACTTTTATTAGCTCCTGCTCTATGACAGGTGGTGGTAGTTGCGGCGCTATGAGATTTGTGTGAGCCATATCTGGACGACTGGCTCATCCAAGTCCGTTGTCTTTCGGAGGCATCTCGGGTAGTGACCTGAGTGGTGTCCTTTTTGGAAAGCCTTGGCTAGGTGATCAGTTGGGGGAAATGTCAGTTATTGCCTTCCCACTCCCTAGAGTTCTTGGGAACATGTTTAGATATTCGAGTGGACAGAATCTTCCTATCAGAGGAAAAAGTCAAAAGACTATTGGATTGCCTGATGCTGTTCTGTTTGCAGCAGTTTCTCAGAGTCTGGGATTATATTCAGCACCTTGCATTGATGGCAGTAACAATTGATTATGGTGCCGTGGGTGCGTGAACACATGCGGCCGCTCCAACGGTCCATGCTGACTCTGTAGGTCCTCAAATTCTCTGGAGTTCAAGCTCAGGCTCCCACTCCCGATGATGATGAAGGTCAGTCTACGGTGGTGGCAGCAGCCCTGTAATCTGAGGAAGGGCATGCCACTGGATGATTTCTCATGGATCCTTCTGACAACGGATGTCAATCTTTCAGGCTGGTGATGACAACACCAAACAGCCCAGTGCAATTGGAATCCCAGGGAAATGGTGCGATCCATCAGCCGCCTCGTGGTGAGGGCCATCAGATTGGCTCTTCTGCATTTCTGGCCATCAGGTTGGCTCTTCTGCGTTTATGGCCCATGGTCGAGGGCCAGGTGATTTGAGTGTTTTCAGCAACACCATGGTGGTGGCTTATGTCAATCAGCAAAGTAGCACGAGGAGTTCCAGTGTAGCCCTGGAAAAGGCTTGACTATTTGCCTGGGTGGAGAAGAACCTCCTAGCTTTGTAAGCTCAGCACATTGCTGGGGTGGACATTGTGGCAGCAAACCACCTCAATTGGCATTCTCTGGATCCAGGAGAAGTGGGAGTTGAGCCAGGAGGTGTTTCAGTTGATTTTGCACTGCTGGGGACATCCCTAGATGGATCTGATATTGGTCTGCTGCAATGCCAAAGTATGCCATTTTTCAGTCACTGCACAGAGATGGAATCCCAAGGGCATCCATGCCCTGGGCAACCTTGGCCAAATCAACATCTGCTGTACATATTTTCCTCCATGGCCCCTGGTGGGGGGTATGTGATTCGGCATATGGAACGCCACCGGGGAAAGGTGGTTCTGGTGACTCCGGATTGACCAAGAAGAGCATGATTGAGATCTGATGCAGCTCCTGCAAGTACCACCTCTTCATTTGCCTCCATCTCAGGGCCTCTTGTGTCAGGGACCAATTGTCCTGGAGGACCCAATTCCCTTCTCACGTATGGCTTGGCTCTTGAAAGGAAATGACTAGCGTGTAAGAGCTACTCTCTGGTGGTGGTTTCCACTTTACTAGGATCCTGGAGGTGGTCTATCAACCCGGCATATATGCTGGTCTGGTGCCTCTTTGAGTGATGGTGCAGCACATGGCAGCTGGCTCCTGAAAGCCAAGGTGCTGTCTCGGTTGGCCTTTCTGAAGGACAGTCTGGAGAAGGGCCTTTCTCTTAGCTCACTTTGGCCTGTTTCACAGATCAAGGGGCTAGTAAGTCTCTAGCCTTACACCCGGCTATTTTTTGCTTTCTTCAGGGGGTTTGGTGTCTGCGTCCTCCCCTTTGGTCCGTGGTCCCTCCCTGGAATGAATCTGGTGCTCAAGGCCTTGATGTCGGCACCCTTTGTGCCATTGAAGTGTGCTACTCTGAAGGATTTGATGCTCAAGATGGTCATTTAGGTCACAATTGGTTCCGCAAGGCAGATTTCTGAGGTGCAGATTCTGTCTTGCCAGATCCTTACCTATCCTTTTCTAAGGGGGCCATTTCCATTCAGCCTGTACCTTCCTTCTTACCTAAGGTGATTTTTCCCTTTCATGTGAATTAAGTGGTTTGCCTGCCCTCCTTCTCTAAGGAGCAGTGTTAGAAGAAGGATAGGGATCTTCGCCTTATGGATGTCCAGGGGGTTCTTCTCTGGTACTTGGAAGTTCGGAATTCTTTTCGTAAGTCCAACCATCTTTTTGTGCTGTTTGCATGCCCGCGCAAAGATGATGTGACAACTACGTCTATATTGGGACACTGGATTAAGGAGGCCATGACCTCAGTGTATCTGCTGTGAAGGGCAACCATCCTGATGAGCGGAGTGGAGCTTGGTAGCCCCTGCTGACAATTGTCAGGTGGCAACATAGTCATCACTTTCCACTTTTGTTGAGCACCACCATTTGGATATATGCGCAGGCGTTGATGGCCTTTGGCTCCAAGGTTTTGCGAGCTACTCTCTTCTTCTCCCCCCCTACCCCCCCCAGTGGAGTCATAGCTTTGGTACATCCCACTTGTCTGGACTGGTCTTGCAGGATGATATGGAAGGTGTAATTATACTTACCAGATAATGTCTTTTCCTTGAGTCCTGCTAGACTGTTCAGGGTTCTCCCCTGGAACTGTATTATCTCTGTTCTGCTGCGGTAGTCTTGGGTCCGCTATGGTTTCTATACTTGGCTCTGCAGGTTCATATTCTACTAACAGCCTTCTGTTTCTGCTTTCCAGTACATAGTTCTCTGCAGTTGGTTACTCACTGTTGCCCATGTTGAGGTTGTGTGAGGCTTGCCATGTTCTCCCATATGCTTTGGGACAGATATTGAAGAGACCTCTGGTGACTAGAGGCATGGGAGTAATGTCACTGAAACTTGGGCTTTTCATTGGTTCTTTGTCTCCACCAATCTGCTGGTAGGGAAACACAACCCACTTGTCTGGTCTGGTCTAGCAAGACTCAAGGAAAGGACATTACCTGATAAGCAAAATGTTACCTTGTACCTTTTGAATAGGGTTTCTGATTTTAGGTTTTTATCAATAAATACCTATAAAACACTCCCAATGCAGATATACGAGGGCCGTTTTTTTTTCAACCTCCGATCGCTCCGTGCAGACGCTACGCGGGCAGCAGAAAACGGGCATGCACTGTAGGCGACTGCGCAGCTCTTGCACTACACACTCCGCCATTGTTGACATTCAGGCGTCAGTCGGCGTTGTGCTACAGCCACGTAAACATGTCCACCATGATTGATGCTCCCTCCAAGTGTGAATTGCGAAGTGTGATTCGTTTTCTACAGGCTGAAGGCCATAGTGCTGCAGAAATCCATCGGAGAATGAGTCGTGTGTATGGGGAAAACTTCATGAGTGATGGTGTTGGGCCAAGGACGCAAATCTGTCATTTCAGATGACCTGGTGCAACGAGTTGACAGAATGGTTAAAGAAAACCGCAGATTCACCATTACTGCTTTGTCTACGGAATTTCCAGAGGTTTCAAGGTCTGTTTTGTACTCTATTGTTACTGAACGGTTAGGCTACAAAAAACTTTGTGCACGTTGGGTCCCAAAAATGTTGACGGACGGCCACAAAAGCGCTTTCAAACCAATGAGGACCTTCAAACCAACGTCAAGGACTACTTGAATTCATTGGCGGCAACTTTCTTTGCAGAGGGTATTGAAAAGCTTGTCCACAGATATGACAAATGTCTCAATCTCTTCGGTGATTATGTCGAAAAGTAACCGTAAGTGTACCAATCTTTTGGTAATAAAATTATTGTTTTATATGAACTTGTCTTTTATTTATAGCCTATCGGAGGTTGAAAAAAAAACGGCCCTCGTATTAAAATAGGTGTACATTGGATTAACATTGGAAAACGCCACTTCTCTTAGTACTCTCTCATCCCTCCTCTGGCTTGTTTATATCCCCCACATAGTTGTTTGTGACATTTCTGTGCTGATGACTCCTGAGTGACACAAACATATATATAAATATATATATATAAATAGGGGTGACCTACACAAAGTGGTGGGTACACCCCTAAACAAAGGCATGAGGGGAGATGACCTGCATGGAGCGGCAAGTACACCTACTTTTGCTGCTTTGCTGGGCAGACTAGATGGACCATACTGGTCTTTATCTGCCGTCATATACTATGTTACTATATGATTCTACTGGAAAAAATACTTGGCAATAATACCTGTGGTATGAAAACAATGAAACACCAATGACTTTTTATATTTGTGTCCTCAAAAAAACCTCTGTTTAGCTTGGAAATATACATCTAGCTTTACAACGTATAAACACCTAAGAATTCAAGCTTTACTTATGAATCAATTTTCTCCTGCTGTTAAGCCTGTTGTTTCCCACAGTTTTGTCAATATTGCCTGTTACTCAGCTGCAAATATTTGAATTTCATCCCACAGATTAAGTAGAGCCCTAAATGATGGATTGAATTTTAATGAATTTTGCACTTGATTGAATTAAAGGAGCTTATGTCATTTTACTCTTTTGTTTCTAGGACGTCCTCCAGGTCCTGAGATGGAGTATTGCACTGACCGGGAATCCTATTCTCTGGCTGCTGGCCTTGCTTTAGGAATGGTTTGCCTTGGGGTAAAGTTGTCTTTATTATTAAATTGCACACATTTTTTCCGTAGTATATTTTGAAGTGGATAAAATAAGAAAAATATCAAAAAGATGTCTTGTCCTGAATTTTTTATCTACAAATATTGTAGTCATACAAAAGCGTCAAACGTCTGATGGCAAAAAGATCTCTCTCTCCAGTGGCATATTAGTGTAGGACCTTATATATCTTTTCATTGATGTATATCAATATGTCTCTAGACTGCCATATACAATAAGGGCTTTCTGTTATTGTAGTACTTACTATGCTCATTGCTGTAGAGATCTTCTGATGTACTGATTGATTTGTGATTATTGCTCCTTATTACTTTCAGTCATTTTGCTGGTATCCCTAAAAACTTGCATAAAGAAACATTTGTTAGCCTGAGAATTGTTTCATATGGTTTTAATTCTATTGGGTTAACAAGATGTTTCCTTTTTAATACTAGTTTTATTGTTTGATGCCAGTCTAGCACCTCTGTGTTACTCTGCTGCAGATGGATAGCTTCATTTGCTTCAGCTGCCACTGCTCATGCCTTTCACACGTAGCTGGGCATGTGACTTGGTATTTTCTATTACAGATATTAGATATATCTAATTTCCAATAACGCATATTGCTATTTGGCTTAGCCTCAGCATCATAAGCGTTCACAAAATGTTAATACTGGTTGCAGCAAATTTTCATAAATTGGAGATACATGTCTCTTCCTATTTGAACAATTGGTTGGTCAATGGCTCATGACAGGAGGTTTCCAAGATTCGGTAAGCAAAACTGGTTACCGCTACTACCGCTTATCATTTGTATAGCATTACAAGGCCTATGCAGTGCTGTATATATACATGTAAAAGATGGACCCTGCTCATCAGAGTTTACAATCTAGTCAACACAACAGCTAAGGGCAAGGATATATCTACAGGAATTGTAGGTTAACAGATAGGTAAGCAGATCAGGATCCAAAAATGGCCTCAAAGAGGCAAGTTTTCAGCCTGGATTTGAAAAGGGCCAGAGATGAAGCCTGATGCACAGATTCAGCTAATTTGTTCCAGGCATAAGGAGCAGCAAGGTGGAAGGATTGAAGTCTGGAGTTGGCAATAAAAGAGAAGGGCACAGATAGAAGGGATCTGACAGAAGAGTGGAATTCCAAAGGAGGAGGGGTGTAGGGAGAGATAAGAGAGGAAAGGTAGTGTGGAGCAGCAGAATGAGTGCACTTATAGTTCAGTAGGAGAAGCTTGAACTAGATACAGAAATGGGTAGGGAGCCAGTGAAGTAACTTGAGAAGAGGGGGGTTATATGAGCATATTGAAGATGAAGGAAGATTAGCCGCACAACAGAGTTTGAGGTACAGTGCACCTACAGGTTGTTGAATGAAAGGAGCAAGTGCATCCAGAGCAGAGGAGATTATAGTGTTATAGGAGGATACTGCCCCATCAACAGACTCAGATGAAATAGTGGAGGAAGAGATAAGACAGCAGTGGAGAGAGCTGAAGGGTCAACAGTGTGAAGATGTCTAAACTGTTGGTTGAGATCAGGTGAGACCAAGATAGGGGGTGGTTAAGGGTGAAGGTTAACAGGTGATGGTCAGATAAGGGCAGAACCAAGGTGGAGATGTTTGAGGGTGAGCAGTTGGAGACGACAAGGTGAAGGCAGTGGCCATTCTTGTGAGCAGAAGCAGTAGAGCACAACTGGAGGTTGAATGAAGAGGTTAGGGAAAGGAGCTTTAAGGCATGTGTGTCAAAAGGGTCATGAATGTGAAAGAAGGATCATCAACATGAATGCTGCCTCAAAGCTTTTGAGTGGCTTGTAGCTATTGAGTTCGTAGGATCTACTGGGTTTGCCTTAGATTGAGATGTGCTAAGGGGAGTAACATGTGGTGTTGATACCAGGAATGCTAGGTTCATAATAAATTGCCTAAAATCCCATTTGAACCAGCCTTTTTATCTAATATTCTTTTGTCAGAATTATTTCTGTCTTTCACAAGTAAGGATAACGACTTTGTCAATTGTGGAGGAAATAAAAATAAAATTAAAGACTGAGAGATATGCCAAGGGAGTAACATGTACTGTTGATACCAGGATGCTGAACATCCTCAACATGTTCCATGTTGTCTACAATCTTTAATTGTACAGTTAAACCTCGGTTTTAGTTTGCCCCGGTTTTCATACGCTTCGGTTTTCGACGTCTTTTTTGACTGAGATTTTGTCCCTTGTCTCGTACATCACCTCGGTTTTCGTAAAGTACAGTACTGTAAATACATACACCCTTGCGCTGCACACCGGTCTGTATACACTGCCGGAACGCCCGCCCGGTCCCGGCAGCACTGCCCCCCGGACTCACCAATCGCCAGCGTGATGAGAAGCGAAAGCCAGCTGAGCACATAAATGAAACACATCCTCGAGCCTGGTCAGAGTCAGAGAGGTATGATGGAACAAAGAAATGTTGGGTTGTTGACAGAATTGGTGTTCGCAAAAATTGTGTATTGGAACTTGAGATGCCTGCATATTTGCGCATGTGCTAGAATGCTATTCTGTGTATAAATAATAGCATTGTGAAAATTGTAAGCACAAAATAGCATTCCAGCACATGCACGGATGTGTATATATGTAGCTCTGGTTGCTGATAAAATTTTCTTGTATGCCAAATATAGCTGCTGCTAGCACAGACCCATATGCCGCATGCATTTGGTGTGCTCTTCTATGTTAGTGCATGTTTTATGAATGCAGTCCATTTGCATTCTATTTGCTTACTGCATTGGGGAGCAATTTCTTTTTATTCGTTAGCACAGATCCCTAACGCATGCTGTTTGCATCGGCCTCCTTGGATTGGAGAAAACATTTTCTGTATGTTATTCTGCATTCCCTTTATTATCAAAAGCATTATTAAAATCCAGGAGAGATCAGAAGACTGCTATGCAATATAGATCACAATGTTATTTATTATTTTTTATTTATTTTGCATTTCTTCTATACCGCGCTATTAAGATCAGTGCAGTGCACATTGGAACAGAACATACTACAATGCATCAAGCCACATTGAGTTTACAGTGAACGGGGTAGTAAAATGGGTGTAACCGGGGAAACTAACTACAAATTATTTCTTACACTATCTACAAATCCTTTACATATTAACAATGTTCGTGGGTCAGGGGGGTATGGGTCAGGAGGAGGTGAGCTGACTAGCCATTCTCTTTCTGGGTCTGAGTGTTGGGGCGGTTTGGGCAGGGAAACAGTGCTCGTTGTGTGCTTTCCTGAGTTAGTTTCTGGGTAGTATTTTAGGAACAGGTGATGTTTCAACGCTTTTCTGAATAGGGCTAGGTTTGTGATGGCTCGAATTTCTGTGGGGAGTGCATTCCAGGTTCTAGGTGCGTATATCGAGAAGACCCTACTGGCTGTGTCCTTTGTACATTTTGTCATTATCTTAGGGACTTCTAATGTGTTCCTCATTGTGGGTCTTTTGTTTCTGTTGTCGGGTGTGCTATGAATCAACTTACTGATGGGCGTGGGGGGCTGGTTTTTTAGTGCTTTGAATGTCAGGACTAGGGTCTTGTAATGGATTCTGGCCTGTAAAGGTAGCCAGTGGAGCTTCTTAAGGACTGGTGTTATGTGGTCTGACCTTGATAGTCCTACAAGTACTCGCAGCTGAGTTCGTGGCGAGTCGGAGCGGACTTAGCGTTGACTGTGGGAGGCCGTGGAGGATGACATTAGCGAAATCAAGATGTGGGATCACTAAGGTTTGGAAGATTGTTCGGTAGTCGGTGTAATCAAGCAGTGGACGAAGGTGACGTACTGTTCGTATCTTATGATATACTGCTTTCGTGGTGTTTTTCACATGTGTTATCATGTCCAGCCGTTGACTGAGCGTAATGCCTAGATAACGAATTGTGGACTTAGTTTTTAGCTCAGCATTGTTGACTAGTAATGCAGGTGGTGGGGTAAACCTCTGGTTTCTCGTGATGAATAGGACATCAGTTTTGCTGTGATTAATCCATAGATTTTGCGTAAGCAGCCAGTCTGCTACTGCTTCGAAGCATCTTATTATTGGGGAGAAATCTGGTTGGTCAATCGTGAAAGGTATGTATAGCAGGATGTCGTCTGCATAGGCGAGACATTGGACGTTTAAAGAGCGGATCAAGGCACAGATGGGCTGCATATAGATGTTAAACATCAATGCAGATAGGGAAGATCCCTGTGGCACCCCCTGTTTCTGTAGAAATGGCTTTGAGGTCGTGTGGCCTGTCCTGACTTGTTGCCATCTATTGGACAGGTAGGATTTGCACCATTCTAGAGCAGTGCCTTGTATCCCTTTTTCTTTGAGGCGTTGTATTAGTATTTCATGGTTCACAGAGTCGAAAGCGGCTGCAATGTCCATGAAGATGAGGACGAATCCTTGGTGGATGTTGTCAAGGCCTGTGACTAGGTTGTTGAAGAGGGTCATGAGGATGGTATCCACACCGTGTGCTTCCCTAAAGCCGTGTTGGGATGGGTCTAGCGGTGCTTCGGTGTCAACGTGCTGTTGGATTTGTCGCTGGACTACCTTTTCAATGATTTTGGCCAGCAGGGGGATGCTCGAAATTGGTCTGTAGGATTCAACTTTAGATGGGTCAAGTCTGCTATTTTTCAGGAGTGGTCTGATTGGTGTGTGTTTTAGACTCTGTGGGAAAGACCCCGTTGATAAAGATTGGTTCAGTATTCTGCTCAGGCTTTGACTTAAGTCACAGCATAGCTCTTTAATCCAACTGGCTGGACAGGGATCGTTGGGTGCAATGGTGAGGTTGATAGAGGCAATAGTGTCTTCGATCTCTTTGCTAGATATCTCACTGAATTTGAACAGTGGTGCTGGCTGTGGCATTTTATGCGGGGTGATGGTGATTGTGCTTGCGTTGGTCTGGATCATCTTCGATTGTATATAGTCTGAGTAGTCCTGCGGTTGAGGCATGGGAGGTTGAGCTACTGCTGGATCACCTGTTAAGGACTTTACAATACTGAACAGGTTGTGCGGTTTGTTCATTGAACGCTTTAGTATATCTGTATGGTAGTGCTTCCTTATCTCAATTGTTTTCTCTCAGTGTATTTTTAGGTATGAGATGTAAGCGCAATGTGCCTTGGAGGTTCAGGTTCGGCGCCATTGTCTCTTGAGCTTGCGTAGGTGGAGGAGTGATGCTTGGAGGTCTTTAGAGTACCATGGTGCATGTTCCCGTTTCCGTGGTTTCTTGCTTGTGGGTGGGAGGCAGGCGACATCTCTGAGGCTAGATACCAGTTAGATACCAATTCGTCTGGGTCGAGGGATGAGTTGGTAAGGAGAGGGAGGACCTTCTCCAGAACATCATTTTTAACGAATGGCCGAAAACATGTTGTTGGAGTACTGGGGGGGGGGGGGGGCATTGGGTTTATTGCTGCTCTTGCTGTAGCGGCTAGTTGGTATGTAGAATCTGAGTATGTTATGGTTGGACCAAGGTACTGGTGTTATGGATAGCATCAGGCCTTGGGTTGTGTCGACCACAGTCTGTGGGGCGAAGATCAGGTCTAGTTTACTTTCCTTCGTGTGTGTGGGCGAATCGACAAGTTGTTTGTAGTCCAGCTCGTCCAGTGCATCCAGGAAGGCTGTAGCTTGCGAGTCTTGTAGGGAAGGCAAGTTGAAGTCTCCTAGTAACCAATTCGGGGAACGTGGGTTATTTGAGTTGCAAGCAAGGTTAATTATTGTCGGTAGATCATCCGGTGATGACATTGGTGCTTGGTAAAGTAGGTTGATTGTACAGTGCTCGTTTGATATGGTAATCGTATCCAGGTGGGTTGTGCTGGTGGCGTTGCTTAGATTAAATTGTAGTTCTGCTTTCGCAAGGATGAGTGTTCCGCCTCCCTTCTGGTTGGTCCTATGGCAGGTGTAGAGAGAGAAACCCGGTGGTGACATCTGGTTGATGAGTACGTTGTCGCAGTCGGATAGCCAAGTCTCAGTGATCAATAGGATCTCCAGGAACAAGCAGGAATGAGTCTTCACATATGGGTATCGTTGGTACCGACGGAGCCTGCGCGGGAACGCTCCCCAGCGTCCAATAAGAAAGCTTTTGGGAGCATCCCACAGCACCTGCGTGCTGCCTTCCCGCCTTTCCCAACCGCCTCTCTCCAGTTCTTCTTTTCCGCGGAGCCAGCAGGTCGTGTTCCTGTCACCGCAGAAGAAGTTCTTTATTTTTCCTTTATTCTTTTGTGTCGCGTCTGCCTTCTTCGATGTCGGACCTGTACCGCCGGTCTTTCTTTTCTTTCTTTCAAAAAAAACCAAAAAAAGCTTTATCTCTACTGTGCATTTTCAGTTTTTGGACCCTAGGCCTAAAAATTTTTCCTCATGGAGAAGCCCACTTCTGGGTTTAAAAAATGCACAAAATGTGGCAGTACTATTTCTGTCACCGACACCCATGACTGGTGTCTAAAGTGTTTGGGACCTGACCATTCCATCACGGATTGTATGTCCTGTACCATGATGTCTAAGCGAGGTCGGCAGAACCGAGCAGCCAAGCTCAGTACCCTGTTTCCCTCTGATGCAGCTTTGGTAGCATCGACGTCTTCCAGGGCCTCCTCTTCCTCCCATGGATCTCAGGTAACCAAGCATAAATCTGGCCGGTCCTCGAAGGGCAGATCTCCCTCCAAGCATCGAGATGCCTCTGGGCTTGCCTTCGAGGATTCCGCACCGGCAAAATTACCCCGGCGGGAAGCTCCGGCTTCCAAAGCATTATCTATGGGGTCACAGGTTGACATCGATGGCTCAGCCTCGACAGATCACCTGTTGCCGTGTTCTGGGGTACCGGTGGCTCCCACTGGTACCGACATCCAGACTCTGGTGGCGTCGATGGATCAGAAGATTCTGATCATGCAGCGCACCTTAACGGCTTTCATACAGGCTGCGACGCCTCCAGTACCGCAACAATCCCCGTTGCTGGAACCGGCTCCGGTACCGGTACCGATTGCATCGACATCGGCTTCGGTGTCTACTGCAACGGTACCCTGTCCTATGATGCCTATCGGTACCGAACCGGTACCGATTACTCCCGATGTCGATCCCACTCAATACAGTTATCGGGCTTTACAGGAGCATCCAGACAGGCGATACTTTGATTCCTCTGAGGACTCTAATGAGTCTGAGGGTTCTGTAGAAGCATAGATACTTCTTCCTCAGGAGTCTTCTTCACCTAAACAAAGAATGTCTCCTCCAGAAGACTTGTCTTTTCAAGACTTTGTTAGGGAAGTGGCTAGGGGCCTCTCTATCACAGTGGCCCCTGAGTCAGAACCCAGAGCCAAGGAGTTGGATATTTTACAATATCCTAAAGCTCCTAAGGAGGCAGCTACTTTACCTGTTCATGAGATTCTGTATGATCTCATGTTGAGGATGTGGGAGACACCTCTCACCACCTCTCCTCATTCTCGCAGGTTAGACACCATGTATCGTGTCCCTCTTTGTCCTGGCTTCCACAAGACTCAGCTTCCTCACCACTCTATTGTGGTAGAGTCTGCCATGAAGAAGATAAAGAGAGCAAAAAGACACTCATCTAATCCTCCAGGGCGTGAATGCAGGACCCTGGATGCTTTTGGCTGAAGGGGTTTCCAAGCTGCTATGCTAGCTGCTAGGATCAATTTCTATAGTCTCTATATAGGAATGTTTCTAAAAGAAGTCACAGATCATCTGCAGACTTTAACCCCTTTCATTTCAGAGGATAAAAGACAGGAGTTTCTCACTTGGCTCAAACATGCCCAAGATGTCTCCAAATTTTCCAACCGTGCAGCCTTTGACTCTTTTGAGTGTGTAAGCAGAGCTTCGGCTATTGCCATAGGGGCACGCAGAATTGCTTGGCTACAAGCTTCTGATTTGGAGCTCTGGGTCCAAGATCAATTGGGAAATCTCCCTTGTACAGGTGAAAACCTTTTTGGTAAGGATTGGCAAGCAAAGGCCACTCAGATGGATGCTGAAAACTCTGCTTTGGATCGGCTTTCAAAGTCTACCTCTGCTCCTGTTAAGAAAAGATTGTTTAAAAAGACATCTTTTTCCAAAAAGGGAAGATACTATCCTGCTTATGGTCAGCAGGCATCTTCTGCAGGTCGTTTTGCTGCAAAGCGTCAGCAACCATCTAAACAGGCCAAGTCAAAGGCAGCTAGACCTTCCACGGCCCAGCAGCCTCAGCCTCCTCAGGGCCTTTGACTTGCAACTAGAGAACTTAGCCTTTCTAGCTCTGGAAGGACCAGAGCCCCTTACCATCCCAGGAAGGTTGACTTACTTTGCTCCCAGATGGGAGCAAATCACAGCAGAGCAATGGACACTCTCCATCATAAGGGAAGGGTACAAGCTTCATTTCTTAAGCCTTCCCCCTCACACCATGGTGAAACAGTTCAACTCTCCAACATCTCTCCTCAACCTTCTAGGTCAGGAGATTGCCATCCTTCTTGCCCAAGGGGCAATAGAAGAAGTACCTCTTCTTCAACAAGGCACAGGGTTCTACTCCCCTTATTTTCTTATTCCAAAGAAAACAGGGAGCTACAGACCCATCTTAGATCTCAGAGAATTGAACAAATTTCTATTCAAGGAGAAATTCAAGATGATTTCTCTCGGTGCTCTGCTTCCATACCTTCAGAGTCAGGACTGGCTTTGTTCTCTAGATCTCAAGGATGCGTACACTCATGTCCTCATCCATCCAACTCACAGAAGGTTCCTTCGGTTCCTTTTTCAAGGAAAGCACTACCAGTACCAGGGTGCTTCCCTTTGGTCTGGCCTCTGCACCAAGGGTGTTCACGAAATGCATGGCAGTAGTAGCTGCATTTCTACGCACTCTAGGAATATTCGTCTTCCCATATCTGGACGACTGGCTCATTTGAGCTCCATCTCAAGCAGAGGCTAAGACTTGTCTAACCTGCACAATGCGTGTCCTTCAGTATTTGGGACTAGTAATAAACATCCCAAAATCCAGTCTCACCCCTACTCAGTCCCTCGAGTTTATAGGGGCTTTGTTGGATACCACAACTGCAAGGGCCTATCTTCCTCAGGCCTGTTGCCTACGCTTGGTGCAGTTAGCCTCCCAAATACAGTTAAAGCCCCTTTTAACTGCTCGAGAAATGTTACAACTCTTAGGCCACATGGCATCCACTGTGCATGTGGTTCCATATGCTCGCCTTCACATGAGGGCAGCTCAATGGACTTTGTCCACCCAATGGACTCAGGCATCAGGTTGCCTGTCAGACAAAATAGCAAACTCCAGTCGCCTTTTTTGGTCTCTCCAGTGGTGGAAGTCCTCTCAAAACCTGTTGCTGGGGTCCCCTTTTCAACAGTCACTTCCCCAAGCAACCCTTACAACTGATGCCTCTCCAATGGGTTGGGGAGCTCATCTACAAGATCTCTCCATCCAGGGCATCTGGTCTCCACAGGAGACTTCACTACACATAAATCTCTTGGAACTCAGAGCAATTTTCTTAGCTCTGAGTGTTCCACTCCCTGCTCAGCTACAGGACAGTCCTCATCCACACGGACAATCAAGTAGCCATGTTCTGTGTAAACAAGCAGGGAGGGACTGGCTCTCTGTCGCTTTGCAGCGAAGCTGTGCGACTGTGGGCCTTCGCCAGAGAGCATCAGATTAATCTTATGGCAGTATATCTTCCAGGCGTTCAAAACTCTTGGGCAGACAGACTCAGTCGAGTTCTGCTTCCACACGAATGGTCCCTCCACAGGGACCAGGTAACCAGGATTTTTCGAATTTGGGGAACATAAGAACATAAGATATGCCATACTGGGTCAGACCAAGGTCCATCAAGCCCAGTATTCTGTTTCCAACAGTGGCCAATCTAGGTCATATGTACCTAGGAGTTTCCCCAAGAGACACAAGTTCCACAATGCTTGTACTGGGTCAAGCATTGATATCTTCGGTCACTTCTTAATAATGGTTTATGGACCTTTCCTCCAGGAACTTGTCCAAACCTTTTTTAAACCCAGCTACACTAACAGCCTTTACTACATCCTCCGGTAACAAATTCCAGAGTTTGATTACACGTTGAGTGAAAAAATATTTTCTTTTATTAGTCTTAAATAGTTTACCCTGTAGCTTCATTGCATGTCCCCTAGTCTTTCTATATTCTGATAACGTAAACAATCGATCTACATTTACCCGTTCCACTCCGTTCATTAATTTATAGACTTCTATCATATCTCCACTCAGCCGTCTCTTTTCCAGGTTAAAGAGCCCTAACCTTTTTAGCCTTTCCTCATAGGAGTATCCTTCCATCCCCTTTACCATTTTGGTGGCTCTTCTCTGAACCTTTTCTAAAATCGCTATATCCTTTTTAAGATAAGGCGACCAGAATTGCACACAATATTCAAGGTGCGGTCTCACCATGGAACGATATAGAGGCATTATAATATCTTTTGTTTTATTTTCCATTCCTTTCCTTATCATACCTAGCAGTCTATTTGCTCTCTTGGCTGCCGCTGCACACTGGGCCGAGGGTTTTAACATGGTATCCACAATGACGCCTAAATCTTTTTTCTGGGTGGTGGTTCCTAATGTGGAACCTTGCATCGTGTAACCATAGTTTGGGTTGTTCTTCCCTAGGTGCATAACCTTGCACTTGTCTACATTAAATTTCATCTGCCATTTTGATGCCCAGTCTTCCAATTTATCAAGATCCTCTTGCAATTTTTCACAATCCTCTTGGGTTTAACAACTTTAAATAGTTTTGTGTCATCTGCAAATTTGATAACCTCACTCGTTATTCCACTTTCCAGGTCATTTATGAATATGTCAAAAAGCAGCGGACCCAGCACAGATCCCTGGGGTACACCACTATTCACCTTTCTCCATTGGGAAAATTGGCCATTTAGCCCTACCCTCTGCTTTCTCTTTTAACCAGTTCCTGATCCACAATAGTACACCGCCTCCTATCCCATGACTCTTTAGTTTTGCCAAAAGTCTCTGATGAGGGACCTTGTCAAAGGCTTTCTGAAAGTCCAGATACACAATATCAACTGACTCACCTTTGTCCACCTGTTTATTCACTCCTTCAAAAAAACATAACAGATTAGTAAGACAAGATCTTCCTTGTCTAAAGCCATGTTGGCTGTCTCCCATTAGGTCGTGACTATCTACATGCTGAGTAATTTTATTCTTTATGATGGTTTCTACTATTTTTCCCGGTACTGACGTCAGGCTCACCGGTCTGTAGTTTCCCGGATCACCCCTGGAACCCTTTTTAAAAATTGGTGTTACATTGGCGATCCTCCAATCTTCAGGTACTAGAGATGATTTTAATGATAGTTCACAGATTACTAATAGCAGGTCTGCAATCTCATATTTCAGTTCTTTCAACACCCTTGGACGTAGACCTATTTGTAAGTCCGTGGAATGCCAAACTTCCCCGGTTCTGTTCCAGGGTTCCGTGTCAGGGAGTTCAGGCCAAGGATGCCTTCCTCCTTCACTGGGGTCAAGATTTCCTTTATGCCTTTCCACCCATTCCCCTAATTCCCAAAACACTGTTCAAGCTTCAGAGAGACCGAGGTTCTATGATCCTCATAGCACCACATTGGCCACGCCAAGTGTGGTACCCTCTACTTCTGCATCTCTCTCAAGCTCCATCCCTGGAGTTGGGCTCTGCTCCAGATCTTCTCTGCCAGGAAGACGGAACGTTGTGGCACCCAAACCCTCAGTCTCTCCATCTCAGGGCCTGGTTGCTGAAGGCCTAGACCTTCAAGTTTTCCATCTCTCTCAGCAAGTCAGAGATATTATTCATGCTTCTAAAAAGCCTTCTACTAGACGTTCCTATGCTTTCAAATGGAAAAGATTTACCATTTGGTGTTCAGAGAAGGGTCTTAACCCTCTTGCAATACCTTTGAATTCTTTACTAGAGTATCTTCTGCATCTTTCCCATGCAGGCCTCAAAACAAATTCGGTGAGAGTCCATTTGAGTGCTATTGCAGTGTCCCTCAAGCCTCTCAATGGACAGCCTGTTTCCTCTCATTCTCTTATAGCAAGATTCATGAGAGGCCTTCTTTTAACTAAACCTCCCATTAGACCACCTCCAGTGGCATGGGACTTAAATCTGGTTCTTGGCCAGCTTATGAAGCCACCCTTTGAACCTTTAGCCACCACCTCCTTGAAATTTCTTTCTTGGAAGGTTATCTTTCTCATTGCAGTCACCTCAGCACGTCGCATCAGTGAGTTGCAAGCCTTGGTGGCTAATCCTCCTTATACAAGGTTCCATCATGATAAGGTAGTCCTCAGGACCAATCCACACTTTATGCCCAAAGTGGTCTCGCCTTTTCATCTGAACCAGGAGGTATACTTACCTGTCTTTTTTCCAGGACCTCATGCATCAAGTGCAGAGAGGAATCTTCATACTTTGGATTGTAAAAGAGCTCTCGCCTTTTACTTACAAAGAACACAGCAACATAGAAAGTCTTCTCAACTCTTTGTTGCTTTTGATCCTTCCCATTTAGGACTTCCAGTTTCTAAGAGAACACTGTCCAACTGGATTGCTCAGTGTATTTCTTTCGCCTACCAGAGTAGGAACCTTTCTCTGGAAGGCCATGTCACATCTCACAATGTGAGGGCCATGGCAGCCTCAATGGCTCACCTAAACTCTGTGTCCATCGACCAAATCTGTCGAGCGGCCACCTGGGCCTCGGTTCATACCTTCACAGCCCATTACTGTTTGGACAAAGACTCCCGCCGGGATGCCTCGTTTGGTCAGGCTGTTCTCAAACACCTGTTCCATTCCTAATCAACTCCTAACCACCTACCCTGGTTGGATGCCAGAGATCCATGGGGGGAGGTGGGGCCCTTTTCAAGGACACACAACTCTGGGGTCTCTCCCTGGCATCTGCAGCTAGGGAGTCCCCATAATTGAAGACTCATTCCTGCTTGTTCCTGGAGATAGCACAGTTACTTACCTTTCACAGGTGATCTCTGGGAACAGCAGGAATAAGTCTTCACAACCCACCCACCTCCCCTAGGAGTTGTATCTCTCTATCTATCTTTCCTTCTCTCTCTCTCTTTGTCTCAGCTTTAAAACTCGAACTGGAGAGAGGCGGTTGGGAAAGGCGGGAAGGCAGCACGCAGGCGCTGTGGGATGCTCCCAAAAGCTTTCGTATTGGACGCTGGGGAGCGTTCCCGCGCAGGCTCCGTCGGTACCGACGATACCCATATGTGAAGACTTATTCCTGCTGTTCCCAGAGATCACCTGTTACAGGTAAGTAACTGTGCTATATCAAGGTCATGGAGTGATATCAGGTCAACGGTTACTGGCCTTTTGGACCGTATTGATCTAGCATTTATAAGTGCACACTTCAGTAGCCATTGGTGGTGATGGCTCAGTTTGATTCTTCTTAATGTTTTGTAGAGGGATGTGTGGCAAGTGCGGATGGAATGTATTGTTGGTTTTTGTTGTGAGGTGGTGGGGGTTTTCCGACCATCTCCTTCCATTGCTGTGGAGGATCGGGATGTAATTGATGCAAGGATTAAAGGCATGCGATATGTTGGGAAGCCCAGAGATAAGGAGGATAAGGGTTAGTGACAGGAATGAATGCATCTTGGGGGTATTCCTGAGGTGTTCAGTTAATTGTATGAGGTTTAGATTGTATGTGGGTGTGGGACCATAAGACAAGGTGGCCTGGTGCAGGAGAGCCTAAGCCCTATGTATTGTGTTAGCAATGGTTAGGGTGACAACATATGGACTGTGTGATTGTCAGAGCATAGATACAGGTACATGCAAATTAGGCAGATGAAAACTATCTAAGGCTGAAACAACCTCAGTTTGTGAGCCAGAGTTCTGGGACTACCCGGGTGTCTTGAAAGTTGTATGTTCTGGGTAAGGCAATTACTCTAGGCACAGGGCCAGGTAGATTAGGCCCCTAGATTACAGAAATCAACAAACATTTAAGCGGGTTTTAAGTCCAAGATTACAGAAGTCATCATTCATTTAAGAAGTCATCAATCATGTTACCAAAATTTGTCATTGCCGAAAGAAAAATACTAAAAAAAAAATCAACTGCTGTTATCACTGAATTTTAAAAAGAATGACCTTTATAATGAGGAAATTAGGAAAGAATTAAAAGGACTAGTTTCCAGGGTCAACAATTTGCCTGTGACATGAACATTATTTAAAAAGACCATTTTGGAAACACAGATAAAATATATTTCACCCTTTAAAAAACTTAAGAGAGTCAAGCAGTGGCCAGCATAATCTAATGGTGAGGTGGAAGAGGTTAGTGAAAGCTAAAAGGGCATCTTTAAAAAAAAAAAAAATAGAAAACACCCTAATGAAAAAGGTGGAGATGAACAAAAGCACTGGCAAATTAGATGTAAAACAGTAAAAAGGTAGACAAAGCCATACTTTGAAAGAAGTTTGCTGTAGATGGAAGAACTAATACTAAACATTTTTTCAAGTAGATTCAAATTAAAAGCCCATGAAAGTCTGGTGGACTGCTGGACAGCAAGGGAGTAAAAGGAGTACTTAGAGAAAATAAAGTAATAGCAAAAGAACTAAATAATTTTTTGCCTCTGTCTTTATTGAGGAGGATTTTAGAATCATATTTATACCAGAAACATTATTCAGTAGTGATTTGGAACAACTAAAGTACATCATTGTATGTATTGAACAGGAGTTCTCAACCCAGTTCTCCAGAACTCCAAAGGCCAGTCAGATTTTCGGGATGTCCACAGTAAATATGCATATGAGAGAGTTGCATGCACTGAAAATATCCTGAAAATTCAACTGGTCTAGGGGGTACCAGAGGACTGGGTTGAGAAGATTGGTCAAGAACAGGGGTTCTCGGTTCAGTTCTTGGGACACTCTTAGCCATCAGGTTTTCAGGATAATCACAATGAATATGCATGAGAGAGATCTACATACAGTGGAGGCAAGCGCATGCAAATCTGTCTTGAATATTCATTGAGATTATCCTGAAAACCTGACTGGCTAGGTGTGTCCTGTAGACTGGGTTGAGATCCTCTGGTCTAGAAGATGTAATAGATCAAATTGACAAACTAAAATTTAATAAATTGCCAAGACTGGATGATGATCACCTCAGAGTCTTGAAAGTGCTTAAATATGAAATTCTTAGCCTGTTACTAGTAGTCTGTTAGTACTTTTGGTTTTGTCATCCGCCTTTGATTTGGTGGATCATCAGCTTCTCTCATTATCGAGAGCTGAGCATCTCAAGTATGGTCCTCCAAATGGTTTACCTCCTTTTTGGAGGATCACTTATTTTGTGTTAAGTGATAATCATCCACTTCACAGTCAAAGTGATTATTTTGCGGAGTGCTTCAGGGAGCAGTTCTTTCATCTGTTCCCCTTAACATTTTTATAGTTCCTCTTGGCAACGTTTATTCAATCTTGTGATATTATCATGTACTTTTATGCAGATATCATCCAAACTTTGGAGTTGGTGGATCCTCCGGATCTGGATATGACCGTTCTGAATAATTGTTTTTGCAGGAAGTATCAATCTGGCTGTTAAGGCATAAACTGAAGTTGAACTTGTGAAGTGTGAAGCTGTTTGGTTCAGTAGGGAGATTTAATTGTTCTCCATCCTATAATTTGTAGATACCTTATACCTGTAAAACATCAACTATCTCTACTCAGGGTCAGTTTTTAGTACGGATCTGAGACAGTGGTTTTAATGGAGAAAATGATTTGCTGACCGCTGATGATGTATGGTTTCTTAACTTCAACTGGGAAAGTAAAGGATATGCTTATTTTACTCCAAGCATTTGTTAGTCATATTGACTATGCAGTAATGCATGGCTTACCCAAGACTGAATTGTCTCCATTCAGCTGGTACAAAACACAGCTATTAAATCATTATGCTATGCTCGTAAACTGGACCATATTGCATCTTTACTAGCAGCATCTTGCTGGCCACCAATTTCCTACCTTACTGAATTTAAAATTATGCATACTCCCTCTCAATCCATCTGTTCTGCAGATCAGAGATTGACTGTTCCCCTCCCCCCCCCCACCCCCCAGCTTTCATTTACTTAGTTTACCAGAAACATATTATTTAGTTATATTAAACCATCCTTAAGGAACTCTTTACCTCTAGGTCTGAAGTTGGGATCTGATTACTTATGTTTCAAATATAAAATAAGAGCTTGATTGTTAACTCAGATTTTTGGTTAGCGAGGCATTGACAAATGGTGTGACAGATCAGGCTTGTTAATGCTGGTAGGCTTATTATAGTGATTGTGAAGTTGTTTTTGTGTTATTTTGTTAGTATAAAATGGAATTTTACAAATGAAGTCCAAATGCAGTCTGCAGTCTGGGACATCCAAGCTAGAATGTCTGATTAAAAAGCAGGCACGTTCTAGTTCAGGCACAGTTTCACAAATGTTGACGTGCCCGATACAGACGTCTGTGGGAGTGTCTACATAGACATCCCTGGAATAGTATTAATTGGCTATGCAGCAATGTCTCTGAAAGCAGCAAATACGGGCAGACGCCTCCTTCACAGTAGGAATCCTCTAGATTTTCAGTTTTATTAATCAGAGAGCACGAGGGCACAAGATAAGAACATCTTCTACAAATAACAGCTGAAGCCTGCTTATTCTGCGATCTCTCAGAGGGGTTTAACCTTCACCAGGCGGACTTTGGCTGCACTTCTTGTCAGAGCAGGCTGCAGCCCAGAGTGCTGTCAGACCCAGAATCCACAGTACAAGCATTAAGCAGCACGGGTAAGGCCGCTGCAGCGCCAGGCCCAGCCCCAGCTCATTTCGGAGCAATCGAGGCCACCGGCCAGCACCTCCCACAACTGAGCGGCTGCCACCTCGGCCTGCAGAGACAGCTCATTCTGCCATTCCACTGGCACTACGCCATTGCTGTAGGACCTGGCTCCTTCCTGCACAGACACCTATTTCCTGAACCCGCGGTCTGACAGCTTGTTCACTCTAGCAGCCCAATAAAAGTGGCAGTTGCAGGTGGAAGACCAAGGCAGACTGATACTTGCTGCAATTGCTACAGCCGCACACAACACATGCTGGGGAGAGACCTGACTGGCTCAGCAGACTGAGGTGGCATATGCTTGAAAGAGGCCTACCAGACTCTAGCTGCCCTGAGGTGGTGTAGCCTTGTAGCACGATACAAATGATCAATAGTAGTAGTAGTAGTAGTAAGAAAGCCGCCTGAGACTATCAGAAGGGCATTGTCACCAAACATCAAACTTTAAAGGGGCTGTCTGCTCAGCAGATATTACAGCACAGTCAGCAGCATCTGGCAGTCCTGGGACTCCGACAGCACCTGCTGTGGAACGGGAGAGGGAGAAGCAGCCAGAGCAGACACAACTGCCAACAGAAGAAAGGGTCAGAGCTGCCTGGCTGCCCGAGCCGTGCCTGACTGCGGGATTGCGCTTCTGCAAGCACAGCAACATCAAGATGAGAAGGAGCGAGACTGGCAGACCAACCTAACCTGGATGAACCTCTAGCAAACTATATATATTGGCATGACAAGCGAATCACATTACTATTTATCTGGAATATACCAGTGACTGTGTACTATCAGTTAAAAGACAGCCTGTTTCATACATTGACCTAATTACTGTGGATATTTGCATTAAGTTAATTGAAATGACAGTCTCTTGCATTGTCTATGCAGCACTGCCTATTGCTTTGCGCTATATGAGTGATCATTCTTTCCACTTTGTACTATTAATACTGTTAAGATAGTTCTATTAATTCTTCTGCTTCCCCCTCCATCTCTTCTCTTCTCTTGGCTCCACATTATTATTTTTTTTTTGTCACTCCCTAACCACCTTCCCTCATACCAACTTCCTCATACCCCCTCCTTCTTTCCCTCTCTCTTCTCTGCTTATCTCTCCCCCAATCTTGTCTTCCTCCCTTTCCTCAGCTCTTGAACTCCACCTTTTTCTTTCTTTCATTCATCCCTCTCCCTCCTCTCTTAAAATATGCCATCCTTGTTTCTGCCATTCTGTCTCCTTTCTGCCTCGCACTCCTCTTTCTCCTTCTTTCTTCTGGTGACATTAATCCTAACCCTGGCCCTACTAGATTATTCTCTCACCCTCATTCCTCTCAACCATTCTAATCTCATCTATATTCTCTCCCCCTCCTCTCTCCCTTTTTCTTATGCATTATGGGTGTTCATTCCATTTATAATAAACTCCCTTAACTCATGACCTTTTCATTTCTAACTCATTCAGTTGTCTAGCTCTTACTGAAACCTGGCTCCTCCCCGATTACACTGCTTCAGTTGCTGTCCTCTGTCAGTGTGGATACCAATTTTCCCACACTCCCTGTGCCACTGGCTGTGGTAGTGGAATTGGGTTTCTGTTTTCTCCTTCCTGCCAATTCCAACCCCTCCTTCTACCTCTGTCTCACTCCTTTTCCTCCTTTGATGTCCATTCTATCTGCCTTTTTAATCCATTATCTCTACTAATAGATGCTATTTATAGATCCCTTGATGTCCATCTCTGTCTTTCTCACTGACTTTGACTCCTGGCTTTCCCTATTTCTACATTCTTCTTTCCTCTCGCTCATTCTTGTTGACTTCAGTATTCATGTTGATAACCCTTCTGATCCCTATACTTATAAACTCCTTTCCCTTACCTCCTCTTTCAGTCTCCAGCTTTGCTCTTCCGCTCCTACTCATCAGTGTGGTCACTGCCTTGACTTAGTTTTCTTCTCTAACTGTTTATTCCATACTTCAGTTCATCTCTTATCTGATCATCATCTCTTGTTTCACCCTTCATCACTCCCCACCTCAATCCTGCTCTGTCTTCTCCTACCTTTTTAGGAATCTTCATGCTATTGATTCATTGGCTCTTTTCCGCTTGACCGCTTTGACCCGGTGAAAAGCGTGATATAAATACAGCTAAATAAATAAATAAATAATAAATAAATTTCACTATTGTCTCATCATCTCTTTCTTCCACTTTGTTTTCTAAATCTGTTGATGAGGCTATAGTTTCCTATAATACTATCCTCTCCTCTGCTTTAGATACTATTGCTCAACCCATCCCATGTTCTGTGAGACGCACTACATCCCAGCCCTGGTTGTCCTCAACTACCCGCTATCTCTGCTTCTGTGCCCGCTCAGCTGAGCACATTTTGCTCAAATCTCGCTCCCTTTCTAACTTTCTTCACTTCAAATTCATGCTTACCTCCTTCCAGTCAGCCTTAGCACTTGCCAAGCAAAACTATATCCACCTGACTAATTCTCTTGCCACTGACCCCCTGCCGTCTTTTCTCTACTCTTAACTTTCTCCTCAAGGCACCTCCCCATGCAACACCCACTCCCCCTTCTCTCTCTGCCCAAACCCTAGCTTACTTTTTCCGTAAAAAAATCCACAAGGTTACTCTCCAGTTCACTGTTCCCTCTAAGCTGTGCGCGTGTGCGCGCGCACACCCCTCGCCGAGAGAGCGCACATACTTTACAACAGAGCGCACAAAAATTATGGTTCTGAATCTGATAGAAAACAACACAGATGTCTTAAAATGTAAAAGTTGTTGTGTATTTATGGTTTTCACAAGTTCTACAATATTTTCTAGTGCAATCCATGTGGTGTACATACTGTATTCTGACGGGTAGTCAAATTTTAAAGTATATAACTCCGAGTGTCGTTATGTGGTGCACAAAAATTTAACCTTCCTTCAAAAGCTGCACAGCTGATATTTTATGCGCACACAGCCTACAGAAAATTAGAGGGAACATTGCTCCAGTTCCCCACTAGAAAACTTCATCCCCTCTTCCCCCACCTCAGTACCAACTTTTCCCATCAATCTCTATTACCCTTTATCCTTTCCCATGATCTATGAAGATGAAAACTGTCATCTTCTTTCCTCCTCCAAACTCCCCATCCATCTTCTTAACTTCATTTCCTCCTCTGTCATCCCTTCCATCTCACATATTCTCAAACTCTCGTTCTCCACTGCTACTGTCCCTGCAGCCTATAAGCATGCTGTGGTCACATCCCTACTCAAGAAACCTTCTCTTGATCCTAGCTCTCCTTCTAATTATCATCCCATCTCCCTTCTTTCATTCATTTCCAAACTTCTTGAGCATGCTGTCCTCCGCTATTGTCTTGAATTTCTTTCTTCTCAAGCTCTTCTGGATCCTTTTCAGTCTGGCTTTCACCTCTTACATTCTACTGAAATTACACTTGCCAAAGTCTCCAATGACTTGTTCCTGGTTAAATCTAAGGGCCTCTACTCTATCTTTATCCTTCTTGACCTTTCTGCTGCTTTTGATACTGTTGACCACCACCTTCTCTGTGCCACAGTATCCTCACTTGGTTTTAGGGGCTCTGTCCTGTCTTGGTTCTCTTATCTATCTCATTGTTCTTTCAGTGTTTGTTCTGGTGGTTCCCCCTCTACTTCTATCCCACTCTCGGTGTACCCCAAGGGTCTGTTCTGAGCCCTCTCCTTTTCTCTCTCTACACCCAGTCCCTTGGTGCTCTCATCTTCTCCCATGGATTTCAGTATCATTTTTATGCTGATGATTCTCAGATCTATCTTTCTACACCTGATATTTCTCCGACACTCTAGGCCTGTATCTCTGCCTTTCTCTCTGATATCGCCACCTAGATGTCTCACCGCCATTTGAAACTAAACATGGACAAAACTGAATGTTTTATTTTTCCCCCTAAACCTTCCTCTCCCTCCTTTCTCTAGCTCTGTTGATAACACTCTTCTACTTAATGTTTTCTCAGCGCAAAACCTTGGTGTCTTTTTTTACTCTTCCCTTTCCTTCTCCTCACATATCCAACAGATAGCTAAAATCTGTTTTCTTTCTCTATAACATTAACAAAATTCGCCCCTTCCTCTTTGAACACACTACTAGTCCATTCTCTAATTACTTCCTGTCTCGACTATTTGCAACCTCCTCCTTGCTGATCTCCTTCTGAGTCATCTCTCTCCCCTTCAATCTATTCAGAACTCTGCTGAGCAATTAATCTTTCACGAGCCTCGATATACTCATATAACCCCTCTTCTCAAGTCCCTTTATTGGCTTCACTTCCATTTCCGTATACAATTCAGACTCCTTGTTCTTTTTTTTTTTCAATTTACTGTTTATTGAATTTTAAAATTGGCAATCAGGACATAATCTCGAATAGAAAAGAGATACAGTAGCACAAATTAACAAAATACAGAAAAAGGAAAAATATAACCATAATCTCTTGTAGTCCACATTTGAGAGGGGGAGAGAAAAAAACAAAACCTTAGGCCGGAAAAATCCAGGCATATATCAAGAACAAAAGAGTATGTAGAAAACTAAGATAGACACCACAGTCTCCAGGACTATTCTAATACAAAGAGAGACTATCCAAAGCCATCTAGCCTGACTCTTTAAGTGATAGATTAGCATTAATAAAAGCAGCAAGATTAATAAAAGCAGCAAGTAGACTGAGAGAAAACATATCTAACAGAATTATAAAATACCAAACATTTACAAGGAAATCTTAAATGAAATGTACCCCCAATCTGCAAAACACCCGATTTATGAAGGAGAAACAGCTTCCTTCTCTTTTGTGTCTCTTTTGCAATATCCGGAAACATGGATATAGTAAAACCACAAAGGTTTCCCTCCGTTTCTTGAAGAACATCTTGAGAAGCCAGTCTTTATCTGAAGATAAGGCGCAGGAAACCAACAGGGTAGCAGGAATATAATTTTCACCAACCACAGAGCTATCCAAAAGCTCTGAGACATTCAAAACTTCCAAAATAGAATCTTCTCTTGCCGTTGCTGACGCTTTTTTCCCCGTAGGGAGATAGTAAACCTTAGTTAAAGGTGGAATTAAGTCTGGAGGTACTTTCAAAACTTCATTGAGATATCGCTTAAACATATCCAAAGCAGGAACAGCTTGCATCTTAGGAAAATTTAAAAGCTGAAGATTTGTAGCCCGTGCAGCATTATCCAACACCTCCAGCTTATATCGAAGAGACAAATTATCTTTAACCAACTCAACATTCACATCAGATATTTTTTCCAAGCAACTGCCATAATCCTCCATCTGTAATTTGACAGTATCCAAACATTTAGCATTTGCATCTATACGAACAGAATTTTCCTAAGCCTTAGAAGCAAGAGCAAAAGTTTGCTTAATCACTGCTTCAGAAAGAGATACAATGGCTTCCCATATGAGCTCCAAAGTAAACACCTGAGGGTGAGAGGGTAGCGTCAAAATCGGCGTAGAGCTTGCAGTGGAGGTAGAAAAAGTTTCCTCAGAAACAATCTTGCTAGTCAGGCGAGGCACAGTCGGCAACAAATTGCCCAAAACCTCCCCGAACTCAACAGGGGTCACCAGTGTTGAGTCACCGCTTCTGTCCCCTCGAAAGACTTCAGCCTTCTCACTCGTTGGTAGATTAGGCAACACTTGACTCACCAGGGCAAGGCACAGGGAAGCTGGACATTGCAGCGGCACTCTTTGAACCAGGAGACAAAGAAGTATCAAGCTCTGAGGACAGCGGCGTTCCTTCCTCCGAAGCCGTCACCAAGCCAGTCCGAATCTCCTGTTTCTTCTCTTGAGAGAATTCAACAAAATGATCCATAGGACCGCAGACAGAAGGCAAGTGCTCCGAGGAAAAATCCCTCGCTTTCCCCTTCCATTTAGGCATCCGAGTAACAGCAGAACGCGGCCGCCATCTTAGTTAGACCACTCCCCAGACTCCTTGTTCTGACCTTTAAATGCATTCATTCTTCTGCTCCTCACTATTTTTCCCCTCTCCTCTCCCCCTACACCTCTCCTCGTGAACTCCGCTCTTCTACTGGCTTGCTCCTCTCTTTGCGCTTTTCTTCCATTGCTAACTCCAGACTTCGGTCCTTTCACCTTGCTGCTCCTAATGCCTGAAACAAAACTTCCTGAGTCTGTATGTCAAGCTTCATCTCTGCCCCTTTTCAACTGTATGCTAAAGGCTCACCTCTTTGAGGCTGCTTTTGGATCCTGATCCCTTGTTTCCTTGAGTCTCCTTACCCTTCTCTATTCTATCCTTATTCCCCTCTTTTGTCTTGTCTGTCTTGATTAGATTGTAAGCTCCAACGATTAGGGGCTGTCTCTGTGTTTGTATAGCACTGTGTATGCCTTGTAGCACTTTATAAATGTTTAATAGTAGTAGTAGTATTCCAGATCATGGATGTCTAGGAATAGCCTAATAGTTAGAGTTAGTAGGCTAGGACCAAGGTTTGAATCCCACTGTTATCATTGTGATTGTGCAGAGTGCTGGGGATAGTGGGGTACCATTTTCTCTGGGTGTGTTACATCCAAGACAAGCACTTTCCCGATGCTTATTCATGCCTGGAGCAGATATAACTTTAGACACGACACTGAATGTGCAGGACATTTCTGATATCAGGCGATGATACCCAGGTTCTTGGGAATGCCCTGGAGATTTGGATATCCTTGAGTTGGGGGTGTCCACATACCTGGCTTCTAAAATGTCTCTGGAGACATCTCTGTGCTTTGGATGTCTCTATGCTCATTTTCAGGCGCCAAAGGACAAATAGGGCTTATAAAATAACCCCCATAAGCCCAAAATAACCCCAAATTTATGTAGAGTTTTTAAAATGTATATGATGCTTCATTTTCAGATTTGTATGATTTGTATTTAAATCTGCAAACTGCTTTAATATTGCTTTGAAAGACAGTATAAAAAGTATATTAAACTAAACTAAGATACTATATAATTTTTTCTTCAAAACACCAAAACATTATGCAAACCTTCATCATAAAACATGTGTAAACAACTTAAGCCTAACCAAAAAGACAGAATTAGTTAAAAGCATGATTAAAATAGGTTTTCACTGCCTTATGTAAAGACAATGTAAATAGTAGTTGCCTATCTTCATTCTGCAAAAGATTGTCAAATAACTGACACTGCACAGCAAAAAGCTGTACCACCAATAGAGGAAACACGGACCATTTCTAAAAAAATTATCAATAAAGTTGTTGTTGCCCATTGTTCTCATTGTTGTTAAGTGCCGTCGAGTCGGAGTCAACTCATGGCGACCCTCTGGATAGCTATCCTAAATTGTGTTCGGTCTTCAGTCAGGCAGCTCATTGTTGACAGACTGGTACCCGTAGCTGCTGTTATTGTATCGATCCATCTCATTGCTGGCCTTCCTCTTTTGCGTTGACCTTCTATCTTGCCAAGCATGATGTCTTTCTCTAACAATCTCTCTCTTCGCATTATGTGTCCAAAGTATGAAAGTCAAAGTCTTGTCATCTGAGCTTCTAAAGAAAGCTTAGGTTTGATCTCTTCTAGTACCGACTGGTTTGTTCTTCGGGCAGTCCATGGTATACACAGTATTCGCCGCCAGCACCATAATTCAAAGGCATCAATTTTCTTCCTGTCTGTCTTTTTCACTGTCCAGCTTTCACATCCATATGATGTTATTGAAAATACCATGTCTTGAACAAGTCGAATCTTTGTATGGATAGAGACATCTCTGCTCTTGAGACATCTCTGCTCTTGTTCTCATTAGTATTTCTATTTTTATTTCAAGGCATCCTTTAGCTAGGGATTTCCATGTATGAAGACTGCTGTCTGTCTTGTCCTTAGAAAAAGCAAAATTGTATCTCCAGGAACAAGCAGGAATGTAGTCTTCACATATGGGTATCATCGGCAGAGCCTGCGCGGGAACGCTCCCCAGAATCCATTAGGAAAGCCTTTGGGAGCATCCCACTGTGCCTGCGCCACTTCCTTCCCGCCTTTCCAACTCTCCCTCTTCAGTTTTTCATTTTCTGCGGAGCCGACAGGCAGCAAACTCTGTCACCGCAGAAAATTTTCTTTTTAAAACTTGCAATTTTATGGACTCAGAACCAAACTGCACCACGAGAGTGGAGCGCTTGGAAATGATGTCTTTTGAATCCTCCAGGAAAGCTGTGAGGTCCTGGCCTACAGAACCGGGGGAAGGCACGGAGCCTCCATCTCCCAGTGGTGTTAGACCAGGGCCTCGCTGCAAATAATACATATGGCTGGTTTCCACATTATCTTGTAGGTGAAGCACCTCAGAAAAGTATTTCTCAAGCAATATTTTTGAAGACAGCAAATGGGTAATAGGGAAATTAAGAAACCGAAGGTTACACACCCTATATTGGTTCTCCAACGCTTCTACGCGATACGATAACAGAGAGGAATCACGAATTAAAGCAATATCAGTTTCTCGAGAAGACTTAAGTTGGGAATCAACAAGTGCAACAGAATTAGATAACATACCCAGTTGCTGATCTACACTTTCCAATTTACATACAACATTTTGTGAAAATTTACATAGTGAAGATACAGTAGAAGTTAATCGACAATCAATATTCTGAATAGCAGCCCATATGTCTTTTAAAGTCACTTCCCCAGAGGGGGAGCAACAGGTAATGCGTCGGCAGACGGCAAAAATACCGGAAGCGGCATTGGTGTAGAAACTTCAGAGGGGCCATCTAGCAACGTAGATGATAAGGGAGCTTGCGGGAAAGGAGGGGGAGACCGGGACTCAGGGCTTAAAGAAGCCCCTTCCGGTGACAGGATGGCAGGCAGTGAGGGAGCTAAGTGTTTGTCCATTGGGCCCATCACCTTACCTCCTTTTCCACTCTCATCCGGCTTGATACCAAGCTTCCCCTTCCTCTTGCCCATAACAGCGAACACAACACTCAATCTCCAGCTCCGATCAACTCTCCTCACGTGCGCCGAAGGGGCGCAAAAGGGGCGTGTCCTGCCCCTTGGATCACGCCCCTTAGACCACGCCACGCAGGCCGCGCCACGCTGCCGCGTGTAGGAACCTCTGTGCTTTATGCAGCAGGTAGGGGGGGTCCTCCAGCCCTGGGATCGTCCTCCAAGATGCCTGCCCGATGTTCCGTAGCACCAGACCTCACACTGCACAGCTCCGCTAGAATGGCACAAGCGGCAGCTCCCTCAAGCAGCAGGCTCACTCTCCACTCGAGTACAGGTACCTCTGGGCTTTATGCAGCAGGTAGGGGGGGTCCTCCAGCCCTGGGATCGTCCTCCAAGATGCCTGCCCGATGTTCCGTAGCACCAGACCTCACACTGCACAGCTCCGCTAGAATGGCACAAGCGGCAGCTCCCTCAAGCAGCAGGCTCACTCTCCACTCGAGTACAGGTACCTCTGGGCTTTATGCAGCAGGTAGGGGGGGTCCTCCAGCCCTGGGATCGTCCTCCAAGATGCCTGCCCGATGTTCCGTAGCACCAGACCTCACACTGCACAGCTCCGCTAGAATGGCACAAGCGGCAGCTCCCTCAAGCAGCAGGCTCACTCTCCACTCGAGTACAGGTACCTCTGGGCTTTATGCAGCAGGTAGGGGGGGGTCCTCCAGCCCTGGGATCGTCCTCCAAGATGCCTGCCCGATGTTCCGTAGCACCAGACCTCACACTGCACAGCTCCGCTAGAATGGCACAAGCGGCAGCTCCCTCAAGCAGCAGGCTCACTCTCCACTCGAGTACAGGTACCTCTGGGCTTTATGCAGCAGGTAGGGGGGTCCTCCAGCCCTGGGATCGTCCTCCAAGATGCCTGCCCGATGTTCCGTAGCACCAGACCTCACACTGCACAGCTCCGCTAGAATGGCACAAGCGGCAGCTCCCTCAAGCAGCAGGCTCACTCTCCACTCGAGTACAGGTACCTCTGGGCTTTATGCAGCAGGTAGGGGGGGTCCTCCAGCCCTGGGATCGTCCTCCAAGATGCCTGCCCGATGTTCCGTAGCACCAGACCTCACACTGCACAGCTCCGCTAGAATGGCACAAGCGGCAGCTCCCTCAAGCAGCAGGCTCACTCTCCACTCGAGTACAGGTACCTCTGGGCTTTATGCAGCAGGTAGGGGGGGTCCTCCAGCCCTGGGATCGTCCTCCAAGATGCCTGCCCGATGTTCCGTAGCACCAGACCTCACACTGCACAGCTCCGCTAGAATGGCACAAGCGGCAGCTCCCTCAAGCAGCAGGCTCACTCTCCACTCGAGTACAGGTACCTCTGGGCTTTATGCAGCAGGTAGGGGGGGTCCTCCAGCCCTGGGATCGTCCTCCAAGATGCCTGCCCGATGTTCCGTAGCACCAGACCTCACACTGCACAGCTCCGCTAGAATGGCACAAGCGGCAGCTCCCTCAAGCAGCAGGCTCACTCTCCACTCGAGTACAGGTACCTCTGGGCTTTATGCAGCAGGTAGGGGGGGTCCTCCAGCCCTGGGATCGTCCTCCAAGATGCCTGCCCGATGTTCCGTAGCACCAGACCTCACACTGCACAGCTCCGCTAGAATGGCACAAGCGGCAGCTCCCTCAAGCAGCAGGCTCACTCTCCAATCTCTATACACTAATATTGACCAACATGAGTTTTTGACAAGGCTACAACAATGTCCGCCACCTCTCCCTTCTCGTATTCCCCAGGATTTTCTGTTGGACATGCTGCGGCTGGTGTTAACGAGGAATTATTTTTTATATCAACAACGTTACCTACAGGTCTTTGGTATAGCCACGGGGGCGACGGTAGCTCCTTCTATTGCTACCATCTATATGGCATGGTTTGAGGAAGCATATATTTATTCACATCCATTTTTTTCCAAGATTCCATTTTGGAAACGATTTCTCGATGATGTATTTTTCCTGTGGACAGGCTCTCATGCTGAACTTCAACTATTCTTATCGGCTTTAAACACCCACAAGCCTAACATTCAGTTTACATCGCAGGTTGAGCCCCATCTCATTCAGTTTCTTGACATCACCATCGAATTGACCACCTCTGGCTTCTTAACCTCGCTGTACCGAAAACCGGTTCAGAGGAACACCTTGTTGCGGTATGACAGCTGCCACCCCCCCCCCCCCCCCCAGCACTGAAGAAAGGCTTACCCTATGGCCAATTCTTACGTCTGCGACGTAACTGTACCCTGTTGTCTGATTTTCAATCTCATGCTAAAGATTTGACCCTAAGGCTCTTGTCGCGTGGATACCCTTTTAAAATTGTACGGGCAGCGTACTTGAGGGCACGCTATACTCACCGGGAGTGGTTATTTGCATCGCGCCCTCCGGCGTCCCCCTCGGATAAGATCACGGCTATTTTGCCATACATGCGGGGATCACCGGAAGTCACCCGAATCTTACATAAGTTTTGGCCGATTTTGGGACTGCATGCCTGCTTTCGCCTCCCACTTCAGATAGCGTTTTCTCGAGGAGCAAATCTCCGTGATCGCCTGGTGAAGACAACGATGGAGGAAGATCGCCCGCTGTACAGCCATTCTGATCCGGGTCACTATCCCTGCAATGCTTGTCAATATTGTCCTCAGACACTCTCCGGTCCCTTTTGGGAGGATTCAAGGACTCACAAACAATACCAGACCAGATGGCATACCACTTGTGCCTCTGACTTTGTGGTATATTTGATCATCTGTCCGTGTGACCTCTGTTATGTGGGACGTACCTCTCGCCATTTCAAGATTCATTTGGGCGAACATGCCTCACGTCTGCGGACTTGTACACATTCAGCTCCACTGGTCGCACATTGTTTATCCCACTCACATGGATTTACTGATCTCCATTGGCGGGTGCTGGATCATGCACCGCTCAATCCTCGGGGTGATGATAGGATTCAACGTTTACAAAATATGGAGCAAAGGTGGATTTTCACTCTGCAATCTCTCCACCCCAGTGGTTTGAATTCACAATTGGACTGGCACACCATTCGCTAATCAATTGCTGGCTGGGTTGGCCTGATCTTGTGGCCCCTCCCCCTACAGAGTTGATTGGCTCCCTCACTTTATATTTCTTCCTGTGATTGGAGATTTTGACACAAAATCTCTTGGCAAACAAACTCAGTCGAGTACTGCTGCCACACAAGTGGTTTCTTCATCCAGAGCAAATTGCTTGAATCTTTCGGATCTGGGGAACTCCAGATATAGACCTCTTTGCAAGTCCTCAGAATACCAAACTTCCCTGGTTCTGTTCCAGAATTCTGGCTCAGAACTGTCAGGCAAGGGATGCCTTCCATCTCCATTGGGGTCAGGACTTCCTCTTTGCCTACCCACTCATTCCCCTCATTCCCAAAACTCTTTGACTGCTTTGAATGCATCAGCAGAACCTCTGCTATTGCCATTGGTGCACGACAGATTGCCTGGTTACAGACTTGGAGACTTGGGCACAGGACAAGTTAGGCAACATTCCTTGCATAGGAGAGAATCTCTTTCGCAAGAACTGGCAGGAAAAGGCTGATGAGTTAGATGCTGACAATACCACTCTAGATAGATTGTCAAATTCTACAGCCACTCCAGCCAAAAAGAAGCCTTATAAAAAACCCTCTTTCAGCAAAAAGAGGAAATTTTATCCTTCCTATACCCAGCAGAGTCAAACTTGGGGTCAGGTTGCCCAAAAGGAACAAACCAGACAGCAAAAGAAGCCAAAAGGCCCGAGAGCCCAACCAGCTCCGCACGTTCAGCCCCCTCAAGGGCTTTGACTCCTTCCTAGAGAGCTTAGCCTTCCTGCCTCTGAGGGATCCCCAACCCCCCAATATCCCAGGCAGGTTATGCCACTTTGTCAACAGATGGCATCAGATAACAGCAGAAGATTAGACTCTGTCCATTGTAGGAGAAGGGTACAAGCTTCATTTTCACAGCACGCCCCCTCCTACAATTCTAAAGCAATTCAATTCTCAAACCTCTGCAGACGATCTGCTGGATCACGAGGTCTCAACACTTCTTGCCCAAGGGGCAATAGAAGAGGTACCTATTCTTAACGGGGTGCAGGGTTCTACTCCCCCTATTTTCTTATTCCAAAGAAAACAGGAGGACACAGACCCATTCTAGACCTCAGAGAATTGAACATATAGAACTGCTGGATGATGTACTTTACTGTAAATAGAACACCATCACGATATCTGTTCAGATTTAAATAGTTTCCCCCAGTTCATATCCATGTTATGTTCCCTGTTATCTGTAAACTTAGGTCAGGTCTTAACTGTCTGAGTAACATATTGTTGAATGTAAACCGCACTGATAACAAAGAGCGCGGTATATAAGAGCTGTTAAATAAATAAATAAACAAATACTTGTTCTGAGAGAAGTTCAAAATGATTTCTCTAGGAACTCTTCTGCCATATCTTCAAAGCCAGGATTGGCTTTGCCCTCTAGACTTAAAGGATGCATACACTCACATTCTGATCCATCCAGATCACAGGAAATTCTTAACGATTCCTTTTCAAGGGAAAACATTTCCAGTACAGGGTTCTTCCCTTTGGTCTGGCTTCAGCACCAAGAGTATTCACGAAATGCATGGCAGTAGTAGCTGCATTTCTGCGAACCCTGGGGATATTAGTCTTCCCTTACTTAGACGACTGGCTCATTCGAGCCCCTACAGTTGCAGAGGCCAGCACTGCACTGTCTTGCACAATGCGAATCCTCCAATACTTGGGGTTGGTAATAAACGTCCCAAAATCCCAATTTGTTCCTTCGCAATGCCTGGAATTCATAGGGGCCTGTCTAGATACCAGACAGGCAAAGGCTTTCCTTCCACAGGCCCGGTGTCTTCGCATAATACAACTAGCTTCTCAAGCCGCAGGGAAAGCCTCCCTAACTGCTCGAGAGCTACTACAGTTACTGGGACATATGGCATCCACAGTTCATGTAGTCCCATATGCTCGCAGCTCAGTGGACCCTATCCACACAGTGGACACAGGCCACAGGACATTTATCAGACAAAATAATAAACTCTCAACGACTAATTTTGTCCCTCCAATAGTGGCAATCACTAGAAAATCTGACAGTGGGGTCTCCTTTTCATCAACCCCTCTTTCAGGCCACCCTAACAACAGATGCATCACAGGTGGGTTGGGGAGCACACCTGAATCATCTCTCTACCCAGGGCACCTGGACTCCACAGGAGGCTGGTCAACACATAAACCTCCTGGAATTAAGAGCAGTCTATTTAGCTCTTCAAGTATTCCATGCCCAACTCAGCTACAAGACAGTCCTAGTCCAGACGGACAATTAAGTAGCCATGTTCTATGTGAGCAAGCAGGGCGGGACAGGCTCTCTGTCGTTATGCAACGAAGCTTTACGACACTGGGTCCTCGCCAGAGAGTATCAAATTCACCTTCTAGTGGTATATCTTCCAGGCATTCAAAACCTTTGGGCAGACAAACTCAGTCGAGTACTGCTGCCTCACGAGTGGTCTCTCCACCTAGACCAAGTGGCAAAGATATTTCATCTCTGGGGCACTCCAGACATAGACTTCTTTGCAAGTCCACTGAATGACAAACTTCCCCAGTTCTGTTCCAGGATTCCAGCTCACAGTTGTCAGGCAAGGGATGCCTTCTTCCTTCACTGGGGTCAGGACTTCCTTTATGCCTTCCCACCCATTCCCCTCATCCCCAAAACACTCTTCAAGCTTCAGAGAGGCAGAGGTCACATATTTCTCATAGCGCCACGATGGCCACGCCAAGCTTGGTATCCCCTGCTTCTACATCTCTCTCAAGCGCCACCTCTGGAGTTAGGGAATTCTCCAGATCTCCTTTCCCAAGAGGACGGGATGCTATGGCACCCAAATCCCCAGTCCCTGCATCTCACGGCCTGGTTGCTGAAGGCTTAGACCTCCAGGACTTCAACCTGTCCCAACAGGTAAAGGATATCCTTCAGGCTTCTAGAAAATTTTCCACAAGAAGATCTTATGCCTTCAAGTGGAAACGTTTTACTATATGGTGCTCCAAGAAGGGATTAAATCCCCTTGTCATACCTTTAGAATCAATACTAGATTATCTCCTTCACTTATCGAATTCTGATCTAAATACCAATTCGGTAAGAGTCCATCTTAGTGCAATTGCAGCTTCTTATAAGCCTATGAATGGACAACCAATTTCCTCTCATCCACTCATATCCAGATTTATGAGAGGTCTTCTATTAACCAAACCTCCCATTAAGCCACCACCGGTTGCATGGGATCTAAATCTAGTTCTCGGGACAGCTCATGAAGCCGACTTGTGAGCCTTTAGCCACTACAACCCTTAAGTTTTTGACCTGGAAGGTCATCTTCCTACTTGCAATCACCTCTGCACATTGCATTAGTGAACTGCAAGCTTTAGTGTCTGATCCTCCCTGTACTAGGTTTCATCATGATAAAGTTGTTCTTAGAACTCATCCACACTTTATGCCAAAGGTGGTTTTGCCTTTTCATTTCAATCAATCAATTTTTCTTCCTGTATTTTTTCCGAGGCCTCACGCCTCTAATGCAGAAAGAAACCTTCACACTTTGGATTGTAAAAGAGCCTTAGCCTTTTACCTACAGAGAACACAGCAGCATAGAAAGTCCTCGCAACTTTTTATAGCTTTTGATCCTAGTCATTTGGGACTTCCATTCTCCAAAAGAACTTTATCTAAATGGATTGCCCAATGCATATCCTTTGCTTATGAGAGTAAGGATCTTCCTCTTCAAGGCCATGTCACATCTCATAACGTGAGAGCCATGGCAACTTCCATGGCTAATCGCCACTCTGTCTATCGATGACATTTGTCGAGCAGCCACCTGGGCTTCGGTACACACCCTCACAGCCCACTACTGCCTGGATAAAGCCTCTCGTCCGGATGCCTTCTTTGGCCAAGCTGTTCTTCAAAATCTCTTTCAGACCTAATTCAACTCCTACCCACCAACCCTGGTGGAATGCCAGAGATCCATGGGAGGAAGGATGCCTACTTTTCTAGGATGACGCCTTCCTGGGGCTATCTCCCTGGCATCTTCAGCTAGGGAGTCCCCATATGTGAAGACTACATTCCTGCTTGCTCCTTGAGATAGCGTAGTTACTCACCTGTAACAGGTGATCTCCGGGAACAGCAGGAATTTAGTCTTCACAACCCATCCACCTCCCCTAGGAGTTGTCTATCTCTTTGTTTCTTTCCTCTCTCCCTCTATCCTTTCACTCAGCTATAAACCTAACTGAAGAGGGACAGTTGGAAAGGCGGGAAGGCAGCGCGCATGTGCTGAGGGATGCTCCCAAAAGCGTTCCTATTGGATGCTGGGGAGCGTTCCCGCGCAGGCTCCGTCGGTACCGACGATACCCATATATGAAGACTAAATTCCTGCTGTTCCCGGAGATCACCTGTTACAGGTGAGTAACTACGCTTTCTTAGGACTCAGCCTCACTTTATGCCAAAGGTGGTTTCGCCTTTTCATTTAAACCAGTCGGTTTACCTTCCTGTATTCTTCTCTAGGCCTCACGCCTCTAATGCAGAAAGGAATCTTCCTACTCTGGATTGTAAAAGAGCTTTAGCTTTTTACCTTCAGAGAACTAAGCAACATAGAAAGGCTTCTCAGCTTTTTGTTGCCTTTGACTCCATTCATCTTGGATTACCAGTTTCCAAGCAGACTCTTTCTAACTGGATTGTATATCCTTTGCCTATGAGAGCAAGGGACTTTCTCTCGAAGGTTATGTCACAGCTCACAATGTGAGAGCAATGACAGCCTTTATGGCCATCCTTCACTCAGTGTCCATTGACAACATTTGCAGAACAGCCACTTGGGTTTCGGTACACACCTTTGCAGCCCACTACTGCTTAGACAAGGACTCCCGTTGGGATGCCTCGTTTAGCAGGCTGTTCTCCAGCATCTCTTTCAGACTTACAACAACTCCTACCCAGCGTCCTGGGTTTCGATGCCAGAGATCCATGGAGAGGAAGCATGACCCATCTCAGCCTAGGTTTCGCAGATTTCTAGGGTCATCTCCGTGGCATCTCTCAGCTTGAGAGTCCCCAAATGTGAAGACTGCATTCCTGCTTGTTCCTGGAGATAGCGTAGTTACTCACCTGTAACAGGTGATCTCCGGGAACAGCAGGAATTGGGTCTTCCCAACCCACCCATCTCCCCTAGGAGTTGTATCTCTATCTCTCTCTCTTTCTCTCTGCTTCTCTCCTTTGTCTCAGCTATAAACTCAACTGAAGAGGGAGAGTTGGAAAGATGGGAAGGCAGTGGGATGCTCCCAAAGGCTTTCCTATTGGACGCTGGGGAGCGTTCCCGCGCGGGCTCCCTCAGTGCCGACGATACCCATTTGTGAAGACTCAATTCCTGCTGTTCCTGGAGATCACCTGTTACAGGTGAGTAACTACGCTTTATCTGTAATAGGTAGTCTCCAAGAATAGCAGGATATATATATCAGTCCTCATAAAACCCACCATGGTAAGAAGCATCAGTTCCTCATGGAGACGACTTACCAGTGCCTGTACACAGAATTGATTAACTTTCTGTGTAACCATGATGGTATGGGATGTCACAAATAGAAGATTTGAATTAAAACTTTACCCAGGTTTTATCCAATGATGTCACCCTAGTATGTAGATTAATATCCTCTTGTCCTCCGAGAACACGTATTGCAGGTAAGCAATTTAGCTTTAGGTTTTAAGTTTCATCTTATAAGTCTTTTTTGTATGGACCCTGCAACCATTTTGGTAGCTTTTTTCCACTCTGTGTCCTTTTTGCAGTTTTAGCCTTCAACATTTAGCACAATACTCCCAGGTAATGTCTCATCAGCATCCAATCAGAGGCTTTTTGTTTTTCTGCTGGTTATGCCTTTTTCTGTGTATCTTCTTAAATTGTTTTGCTCCTTGAGATACTCATATAGTTTGGTATGACAGTATCTCTATGAACATGAACCATGTCTCCATAACAGCAGCAATATCTAGATCTGCTTCTGTCATTAATTTGCAGTTTTGAAATTTTTGTTGATTAGACCAGTAGTCCCCAAATCCAATCCTTGAGGGCTACAAACCAGATAGATTTTCAGTAATGTATTAGTGATTTTCATGCAGTGTGTCTATTGTGTGGAAATGTGTCTTATGCATGGTCATCGTGGAAATCCTGTGAACTATAACTGTTTTAAGCTCTCAGGGACTGCATTTGGGGTACCTTAACCAAAACAATGTGTCTGCTCCCATATAATCTTGTATATTCTTTCTAGTCTGGGTAGGGTGATCATTTATTGATAACCTTTCGAGCTTCTTATCCATGGGTTTCCTCATTTACTTCCTGGATGTGATAATCAAATTGAATCAGTTTTCATTGCCAATTCCCTTTGAAGCTCATGTCAGTGTATGTTTAGAGGTATTTATTTAGAGTTGTCGTTCTACCTCTAAAACACATGTAGACCGTTTTTGTTATTCCATATATAACTCCCCCCACCCCCCAAGTGCCTAATCTATCCAAATTTCTCTTCTTCAGCCATGCATTAAAAATCCAAGTTTGACATAGACTGTCCTCTCACTTTTCATTTGTATCTTTCTATCACTCTAGCACGGCAGTAACCTTATAGGCATGTCTGACTTAAACGTTCCTGAGCAGCTATACCAGTACATGGTTGGAGGTCACCGACGCTCCCAAGTGGGTCTGCACCGAGAGAAACACAAGTCTCCAAGCTACCAAATTAAGGTCTGTGTTCAATGTGTAAATGTTTGGGGTATGTTTAGTTTTTTGTGCTAAAATATGTTTTTACCAAATCTGCTCATTTGCATTTCTTGATTATAAGTATAAAGCTATACCAAAAATCAGGTTTAAAATGACAATAATGCTACAGCATTGAATATTGATTCTTATCAAACAGCTATTGCATGCTCATTCATCATCCGAAAACTAATGTGGGGATATAGCCCAGGCTATACAGCAGCTTGTCTTTAAGGAAATGTTATAATAGTTTATGGTTTATTTAGATTTCATAAACCACCCTTTTTGCTAGGCAGACAGAGCAGTTTACAATAAAAACAAATACATCTCATGTAGGAAAAAGGAAAGGAACTCCATATATTAACAGGATAGAGAAGAAAAGAAAAGAAAAAAAGATCATAAAGACAAACTAGAAGACAGAGGACAAGGCTTCTTTTGAAGCTGTAACTCACTGGGAGGGGGCTATACCATACGCTTGGATGAAGAGGTGAGTTTTGAGGAGACTGTTGAATTTGGGGAATGAGGACTGTAACTGAAGGTGGGAGGGGAGGCAGTTCCAGAGAGCAGGTGCTATGTAAAAGAAGGCAGAGTGGCATGTGGATTCATACTTAGCACATAAGGGAGGACTAGATGATTATCATGCAGGGACCTGAGACAGCATTGGGTTACATAGGGACTGGTCAGAGAGGACAGATAATGTGGGGCATGGTTGTGAAAGGCCTTATGTGTGAGTGTCAGGATTTTAAATTGAATCCTCTAGGGAATTGGGAGTCAGTGGTAGATCAGCAGGGGCGTGAAGTGGTCGTGGTTTCAGTTGCGAGTGAGAATGTGAATAGCTGTATTTTGAATTGTTTGGAAACATTTCAGTTGGTGGTGTTGGAGTCCAGCAAAATAGATGTTGCAGTAATCGATTCAAAAGGTAACAGTACTAAGAAGAAGAATGGTCAGAGCTGCCTGGTCGAAGAAGAGTTGAGGTCCCCTAATTCTTCGCAGAGTAGAGAAGGTGGTTTGTGTTAAGTGAGAAATGTTAGTGGGGAAAAAGAGATTTGTAAGTCAATGTGAACACTAAGGTATTTAAAAGCAGAGAGTAGTGCAATGGGAGAGGAACCTAGGGAGAGGGCCAAAGAGGGAGTAATCGAAGAACCAGTAATCCAAGTTGCTGTGGTCTTAGCAGGGTTCAACTTCAGAGCATTGTTGTGAAGCCAGACTGAGATGGAATCTAAGGCAGTGTTGACTGAGGAAAGATCCGGGGACACACTATCAAGGTGGTCAAGGAGTAAGATGTCATCCGCGTAAATATAAAAGTTAATGTCTAAGGATTGGATGAATGTGGCCAGAGGGCTGAGAAAAATATCGACGAGAAGGAGAGATAGGGCCGACCCTTGTGGGACCCTGCAAGGAGGAGAGTAAAGTGTGAATGTGATTCTGTGCCGGTGAACTTCATATGTGCGACCTTGGAGGAAAGAGGCAAATCAAGAAAATATAGAACCCCGAAGTCTCACATCATAGAGGCGTGACAGAAGGAGGTCGTGATCCATGAGATCAAAGGGCCGCTGTGAGGTTGAGAGAGATTATCAAGGCATAGGAGCCTTGGTCTAGGTAGGTGCAGATATCCTGAGAACAAATGTGATGATGATGGAATGTAGTGTACAGCTTTATATGATATTCCTATAGTTTATGCATGCCAGCAAAAACAAATATACACATGAATATGTGCAGTAGTATACCAGTAGACGGCACTTATAAGCAATGTTCCTCTTTGACAGGAAGGAGACTCCATAAACGTGGATGTTACATGCCCCGGTGCCACGCTAGCACTAGCGATGATCTATGTAAAAACCAACAACAGGTGAAAACCTCTTGCTTTTATTAATATTTGCTATATTGTATTTTAGTGATCAAAAAGAAATTACTGAAATGTTGCAATATACTTGTCCAACTGGAAGATAATTTTATAGCAGCTTGCCTAGGTTGGGAGGCCAAGTAGGTACTTTTTTTTATAAAGACACATAGGTGCCTAGATATCTTTATAAAATACTAGTCCAAAAGCAACTGAAATAGCAGCTAAAATGTGACCACGTACATTTAGACCAGCCTGGGAGCAGGTGCAGATGTATGTAGTTGATTCTGTTGCAGAGGCATTCAGACAGCATTTGAAAGAATTATTTTTATTTTGTAAAACGTTTGCAGCATTGTCAATCTAATGGCATAAACAAGCTGTGTCATAGCCTCACTGTATCCTTGCAAATTTATTTAAGGGCTTGAAACAGAAGCAAGCTTTGTTCAGTATTGCATGCTCTGAATGCAGCTCCCTTGTGTTAGAGCCATGAGCTAAAGCTCGGTGCATGGTTTTCTAATGTAAGCCTAATGCTGAACGTTAGCTCCCCAATACTGTAAATAAAAAGCATGCAAATAGGCTGTGCATAAAAACCATGCGAAAGTATCTTCAGACCCATTTGTGCATCCCAGACGTATGCACACCTGGATCTGTGCCAGCAACAGCTGTATCAGCACCATTTCATGGGGTGTTATCCTACCTATAACCATTTTGCAGTATTTATACACAGAATAGCATTCCATCATATGTGATGCTCTTAGTTCATACCCAGGCAGTCTTTGCAAACTGCCTTCCCTTTGCTCCATTTGCATTGCTGAATCCCCATGATAGCGCATAGTCTGAAAGTGTGGAAACGGTACAAACAACAGCTGGTGGCTGGAAAAGGGTATACACAGGGCATGGGATTAGAGGCCTGTTTTGAGAAGGGGCAGGGGCCGGACGTGCGGACCCTCCGAAGGTGAGCTGGGGGGGGTTGATGCACGTATCCCAGCTCTTACATGACCAGGTGATATATGGGTTCGCGGGTATAATGGATCTCTATGGGTTGACAGAGAATGATCACTATGCTTATTTGCAACTCTGTCATTGCCTCCGGCAGCCTAGGGTGTGGAGGGACCTGTGGGGGCGTCGTAGTTGGTTTGAGGCTTTATGCACAGGGCACTTGGGACAAAAGGGGGTGTTATCCCGCATATATAGGGGTTTAATGGAGTCCGGGGAGGGTAAACTGCCATATATGCTGAAATGGGAGGCAGACTTGGGGATGGTGTGGAGTGAAGAGGTGTGGACCAAGGTGCTCCGGACAGTAGCGCATGTCTCTATCTCGGCATCCCTTAAGGAAAATGCTTATAAAGTGCTGTCCCGATGGTACTGGACGCCAGTCCGTCGTTGGAAAGCCAAGCAGGGACAGGATGACCAGTGCTGGCGAGGGTGCGCGGAGAAGGGGGATTGGATGCACATGTGGTGGCGGTGTGTTCATATGCGAGCTTACTGGATGAGGGTTTTAGAAGTGATACATGCGATGACAGGATATAAGGTGCCACAAAAGCCCGAAACTTGCCTGTTACATCATTTAGAAGAAGAGATACCCAGGAGGGCGGCGGGGGTCTTACACCATTGTTTAGTAGCGGCCCGTTGTGAAATAACCCGGCACTGGGGGGGACAGAGTGCCCCGCAGGTGGCCGGCTTTATCCGAAGAGTGAGTGAAGTGGGGCTGATGCACCGGCTGACAGAGCTGCGCCGGGGTGGAGGGGAGAGAAGTGGGGTACAATGGCAGAAAGTATGGAAATGGGTGGAAGAATGGCAAGAGGAGGGAGGGAGTAGGGGGGGAAGTAGGAGGGGGGCGGGGGGGGAGTAGCGCCTGGTGGGGTGAACCGTGGGCATAGGTAGGGTTTCGAAGATGCAGAAATAGACTTAAGTGTTTGTACATGGGGTGGGGGAGGGGGGAAGGGGGGGGTGGAGTGGAGAGGAGGGGGGAATTGGCACGGGGGTTTTGCCCGTGCTTTGCTGAATTTTAGATCGGGGGATTAAAGCAGGGGAATACCACCTCTGCTGCTTAATGATAACGTTGTGGAATTGATCATTGTTTGGATTACGTTAATGTTTTCATTGTTTAGGAGCAGTTTACTTTGGTTCCTCTGTTCTGTAATAGTGAGGAAGGGGGTGGGTTGGGGTGATAACTTGCTGTATTAAATATGCTGTTTATTGGTGTGCTATTCACTAATAAAAATTCCAAATGGAAAAAAAAAAAAATTTTAGCACATTGAGGGGAGGGTGTGAAGAGAGACAGCCAGAGCAACACATTCTCCACCTTATGGAGGCTGACCTAGTTCTTCTTTACCGCAATAAAGAAAGGATGCACACCAACCCATTCAGGGAGTTCTGACAGATCTGTATACATACGCAAGCAGAAGAATCAGAGATAAAGTGACATTGTCCCGCCTGACTCAAGCAGGTGCCCCTTCCATGGTATGCCAATACCTTGCTGCCTGCAAAAACGCACAGTAATAATACCATACCCCATTTGTGAGTCCACCTCCCCCTCGCACTGTCAGTCTTACTAGGATATCAAAAACTACTTGAGATCACTTCCCTTGCCATATTAAATAAATAAAATACCATTGTATCTCCTGGAAAAACTGTAGAGGGACAGAAATCTGTAATTGGCTAAACAAAAATAATATCTTGGGAAAAATAAAGGTCTTTATCACATTTACCCAGCCAAGCTAGGAAACAACCACATCCTGCATATGTAACAGCTCCTCTTTTATTTTCTTCAACAGAGGCACATAATTAAGGTGATATAGCTGAGAAATATCAGAAGGGATAAGAACTCCCAAGTACTTAGTGTTGCACCACCTGAAACTCAGTCCATCCAGGTCTGTTCCCTGTCCACTCTTAGACATCAAAGATGAGAACTCCAATTTCTGAAAGATGACAGCTTAGCCCGATAACTCTCCGATACTTAGCATGAGACAGGGTGCCAAACCAGTCAGGTCCCTCAAGTACACAAGCATATCATCTGCATAGAGTGAAATCACTTGAGTCTCATTCACTACAGAGATGCCCAATTTCTTAAGCTGTTCCCTCAATTTACAAACAAATAACAGCGGGGACATAGGACTGCTTTGCCTAGTCCTCCTCTCCAAGCAAAAAGGTTGCAACAGCCATTCACTAACACTGAGATTGTAGGTTCCTTATATATGGATTCAATCTATTTGAAAAATTATACCAAAACCAAATTAGCAGAGTGCATGAAATAAATAAGGCCACTCAATTTTGTCAAAGGCCTTCTCCACATCCAAATGACAGTACAGCAAATTGGCCCTCCTGATCACATACTGTGTAGATATGATATTAAGGAGCCTCCACACATTGTCTACCCTAAATCTATCTCCACTGAAACCCATCTTATCCATATGAAACAGGGAGGTGATAATACCCTCAATGCAATGACTTAGAACCTTGGTCAAAATTTTATAGTCCACATTTAAGAGGGAAATGGGGACGGTAGTTAGCACAGGAAGTGGGGTCCCTCCCCTCCTTATAAATGATGGTAAAGGTTGCATCATAGAAAGATTTGGGGAGACTTGAGGAGCGTCGTATTTCATTGAAGGCCTTAAGCAACAACAGTAGAACGCAATCTGCCAGGCTCTTATATAACTCTGCCGGTAATGAATCCAGCCCTGCTACATTAATTTTTAACTCTTTAATTGCCCTAGAATTCTTTTCCTCTGTGAAGGGTATATCCAAATAAGCCTTCTGAGAATCATCCAGTTGGGGAAAGTGACAATCCCAGAGCCAATCTGTTAACTATCTTGTAGTGGTGATCCGGGAAACTACAGACCGGTGAGCCTGACATCAGTACCGGGAAAAATGGTAGAAACCATCATAAAGAATAAAATTACTCAGCATGTAGATAGTCATGACCTAATGGGAGACAGCCAACATGGCTTTAGACAAGGAAGATCTTGTCTTACTAATCTGTTATGTTTTTTTGAAGGAGTGAATAAACAGGTGGACAAAGGTGAGTCGGTTGATATTGTGTATCTGGACTTTCAGAAAGCCTTTGACAAGGTCCCTCATCAGTGACTTATGGCAAAACTAAAGAGTCATGGGATAGGAGGCAGTGTGCTACTGTGGATCAGGAACTGGTTAAAAGATAGAAAGCAGAGGGTAGGGCTAAATGGCCAATTTTCCCAATGGAGAAAGGTGAATAGTGGAGTACCCCAGGGATCTGTGCTGGGTCCGCTGCTTTTTGACATATTCATAAATGACCTGGAAAGTGGAATAACGAGTGAGGTTATCAAATTTGCAGATGACACAAAACTATTTAAAGTTGTTAAAACCCAAGAGGATTGTGGAAAATTGCAAGAGGATCTTGATAAACTGGAAGACTGGGCATCAAAATGGCAGATGAAATTTAATGTGGACAAGTGCAAGGTTATGCACCTAGGGAAGAACAACCCAAACTATGGTTACACGATGCAAGGTTCCACATTAGGAACCACCACCCAGGAAAAAGATTTAGGTGTCATTGTGGATACCATGTTAAAACCCTTGGCCCAGTGTGCAGCGGCGGCCAAGAGAGCAAATAGAATGCTAGGTATCATACGGAAAGGAATGGAAAATAAAACAAAAGATATTATAATGCCTCTATATCGTTCCATGGTGAGACCGTACCTTGAATTTTGTGTGCAATTCTGGTCGCCGTATCTTAAAAAGGATATAGCGATTTTAGAAAAGGTTCAGAGAAGAGCCACCAAAATGGTAAAGGGGATGGAAGGATACTCCTATGAAGAAAGGCTAAAAAGGTTAGGGCTCTTTAACCTGGAAAAGAGACGGCTGAGGGGAGATATGATAGAAGTCTATAAATTAACGAACGGAATGGAACGGGTAAACGTAGATCAATTGTTTACCTTATCAGAATATAGAAAGACTAGGGGACATGCAATGAAGCTACAGGGTAAACTGTTTAAGACTAATAAAAGAAAATATTTTTTCACTCAACGTGTAATCAAACTCTGGAATTTGTTACCGGAGGATGTAGTAAAGGCTGTTAGTGTAGCTGGGTTTAAAAAAGGTTTGGACAAGTTCCTGGAGGAAAGGTCCATAAACCATTATTAAGAAGGGACCCAGGATATCAATGCTTGAACCAATACAAGCATTGTGGAACCTGTGTCTCTTGGGGAAACTGCTAGGTACATATGACCTAGATTGGCCACTGTTGGAAACAGAATACTGGGCTTGATGGACCTTGGTCTGACCAAGTGTGGCATATCTTGTGTTCTTATGACCCAAGTCTGAGCCACATACAGCTGCTTATAGTATTTTAGCAAATGCATCAGCCATTTGCACGGATCTCACTAGTTCTACTCCTCTCTGATCCCTAATTTTTTAGTTTCTTCACTTGATTCGGATCTTAAGCCGCCACTGCAAGAGCTTCCCTAATTTATTGGCATGTGCACAAGTATCTCTTCATCAACTACATAGTTCTTGCCATTTGTTCAATACCAAGAGCGCTCCTTACTCACGTGCCCGGTCCTCCTTGCTTAAATAACTCTTATGATGGCATTAGAGCTGAACCAAATCCACACACAAAGAGGAGTACTTAGCAACCTTCTCTTTTTCAATGCAGAGGCAATAGACATGTAACCACTGAGGGCCGCCTTAGCCATGTCCCAGAGGAGATGCCGGTGTGTATCTGGCATGTCATTAAATTGGACAAAAATGTCTCATTCCTTCTGCAAGCTCTGTAGGAAGAGTGGGGGGAAGGGGGGAACAGTAGCCAATCCATCTGCCACCATCCTGGGCACTTGTCAGGATCTAGGTCATGCAGTTGCAGGGACACCATACCATGATCCGACAAGGTCAGAAGGGAAATCGCATACCTTAAACCTAGAAACCCCTGTCAGATGAGAGAAACCAGAAATCAATTTGTAAGTATGAATTGTGCCACGCAGAGTAATAGGTATAATCTCTTTCCTCGGGATGGAACCAGTTCCAGACATCCACCGGGCCCATCTGGTCTAAACCTCTAGTCAACTGATGGATGCTGGTGGCATTTCCTAAGTGATTAGTGAGCTGTTGGATGGACAGAGGGTACAATTAAATATATATGTTCCAACTGAGTAAGTTTCAAGACAGAAAGAAAGGAAGTATGAGCCTGCAAATTAGGCACATAGATATTGGCAAGCATAACCTTTGTATTCCCAAGCAAGCACAGCAGTAGCAGATATCTTCCCTGCTGATCTAAGATCTAGTTCTCCAGCTTAACGTGTCACTTATCAGCCAAGATAATAGCCACCTTCTCTTTTATGTGCCAAGCAACTTGCATGATAAATATGCTCCCTCTCCTTCCCCATGAGCTTTTGATGCTTACTCGCTGAAACATGGGTTTCTTGCTGAAACATGATGTCTGACTGACACTTCCTTAGAGCAGTCAACATTCTTTTCCTCTTTATAGGGGAATTCAGACCCCTAACATTCCATGTCACCAATTTAGTCATTAGGTCCAATGAAAGCAGTTCCAAAACCAACAACCAACTCCTGTTCCAAAAACAAAAGGGACATTGAACAGGATATCAACCAACTGTCCTGGACCCTTCCAACCATCTCCCTAACAAAATGGCCACCCACCACGTCCCCCTCCATCCCCCTACCTCCCCATCCCCCCCCCCCAACTGTTGTCATCCCATAATACTGCAAGTTGAAGCTGACCACACACACAAACCTGTCAGGGCCTCTAAGAGCAAACTAAAAGGAGAAAGGAAGTTGAGGCCCTCTCTTACCCTAAAGGAGCCATCACAACAGACACACATCCTCCCAGTGCCACACCATTCACTCAACACCCTCCAACCCTGCTCTCCCCTCCTCCCAACAAGCCTCCCCAACCACAAAACAGAAATCTCAGGGAAAAAGAAAACCGAAAGGAGGAAAGAAACCCACATACCCACAGGTGCATGTTAAAAGGGACAATATCTATATAACTGAGTCATGACCCTCCCCCCACTCTGCTCGCACCCCAGGCTCCCATTAACAGAGAGAGCCTTGAACAGAGCTCAAGCGGGAAGTCCACACACTATAACCAGTAGGTTACACTACTTAGTTCCATCCTGGGAAAGAGTCCATCAGCCAGCACAGTCAAAATTCAAGGAGGAGGTTTTGAAGTGTCCATCTCTCTGTCGGCCGGCTGCCACAGTTCATGCCAACAATGAGGAACTTTCCTCCTTTTTAGGATTGATGCTTTCCAGTCAGGACTTTGGTGAATCCGTCGATCTTTTCCATCCTGAGGAATTGCAGCTAGCTCTTCCACCAAGTCCAGACAGTCCTCAAAATCAGAAATCCGATAGAATTTATTCTCCAGGACCAAGCAGGAAGAAGATTCCCCCCCCCCCCCCCCCGGAGGATACCCGGTTCTCGGACTTCATGAGGGACATGGCCAAGGCTTTGGCATTCCCTGCGGACGCCGAGGAGGAGCCTCGATGCCCTCCAGTATGATTTTCCTCCAAAGGAAGCCTTTACTGTACCGGTTCCTCCAATGCTGGAACGGCTGCTCTTCCGTATGTGGGAGGCACCGGCCTCGGCGCTGGTTCTTAGAAAATGGGTCGATTCCATTTATCGAGTCCGTAAGAGCCCTGGGTTCCAAAAGGCGCAGCTAACGCACAATTCCATGGCTGTGGAATCGGCCATGCACCGCCTGAAGAGTCAGAAGATGCACTCCTTGGTGCCCCCCGGCCTGGAGGCCCAGAACCTAAAAAGTGCTTCCAGGGCTCTATGCTATTTTGCTGTGCCCAGACTTACCAGCTGTACATGGGCATGTACTTAAGGGACCTGGCAAAGGAGATTGCTGGGTTCTCAGCTGGCCTCTCCGAGGAACCCTTGCAGAGGTTCAAAGCCTTGTCGACAGGAATCCAAGAGTGCTCGACGTTTATCTCTCAAGCAGCCTATGATGGCTTCGAGGCTTCGGCCTGGGTAGCCGCGGCCAGCATCGGTGCACACCATCGGACCTCGCTACAGTCATCGGACCTGGAGTCATGGGTGCAGGACAGATTGGTCGATGTCCCGTGCCAAGGTGACAACCTATTTGGTAAGCCCATGACTGAAAAGGCTGCAGAAATCGAGACTGAGACTCTCACCAGGACAAGGCTGTCCAGAAAGACTTCTGCCCCTTCTCAAAAAAAGAAGGGCTCGGGAAAGAAGCCCTTTTTCCCGAGGAAGGGTGCTGCCTACAAATCCTACCCTCAATATCAGGCATCTACAGCTCCCCAACAGGGCCAGCAGGCCAAGGGGCAGGGGCATGGGCCCCGTAGGCAGAAGACCCCCAAGCCTCCAGCTCCTGCACAGCAGGGAGTGGGGTTTTGACTCCCACAGCATACCCTCTTCTCCGCCGGTGGCTCCACTCAGCACAGGAGGTCGACTGACCCTGTACACCTACAGGTGGCCAGCCATCACAGGGGATACCTGGGTACTGAGCATAGTCCAAAAGGGCTACATGCTCCACTTCCACTAGCTACCCCCTCCTACTTCCCAGGGGAGCCTCCAAGACTCCCTCTACACAGGAGCCTCCTCCTTCAGGAGTTGGCAAGTCTTCTAAAGGAACAGGTGGTGGAACCGGTGCCTCACCACCTGGAAGGGCAAGGCTTCTACTCCAGGTACTTCCTGGTACCAAAAAGGACAGGAGGCCTCCGGCCTAGCCTAGACTTTTGAAACCTAAAGTTTCTGGAGAGGGAACAGTTCAAGATGCTTACCCTTGGGATACTGCTGCCCTACCTCCAGCAGGGAGACTGGCTATGCTCCTTAGACCTAAAGGGTGCTTATACTCACATCCTCATTCATCCAGACCACAGACAATATCTCAGATTTGTGGTGGGAGGAAACCATTTTCAGTACAGGGTACTTCCCTTTGGCCTAACCTCTGCCCCCAGGGTTTTCACCAAATGCCTGGCGGTGGTGGCGGCTTATCTCAGGAATCAAGGAATTTTTGTCTTCCCATACCTGGACGACTGGCTCATCAGGGGCCAGTCTCTCCAGGAGGCCAGACAAGCCACTCTTCGCACTGTCTCTCTTCTTCAGCATCTGGGCTATGCCATAAACTACACAAAGTCCACTTTGCTCCCCTCTCAGAACCTAGAGTTTATAGGAGCAAGTTTAGACACCCTTTAGGCAAGAGCTTATTTGCCCGAAGACAGGGCCCACAAACTGATAGACTTGGCCAACCAGTTCCAAAGCAAGTCTCATGTCTCCGCCAGGCACTACCTGCGGCTCCTGGGCCACATGGCATCCACGGTACATGTGACTCTGAATGCCCATCTACACATGCTCAGTGGTGCCTCAGAGATCAGTGGACACAGGCCACAGGCGACCTCCGAGACAGAGTAAAGGTGTCCAAACCACTTTTGGACTCCTTACAGTGGTGGCTACATCTCCCAAACCTTCTCAAGGGGGCACGGGGTCCAGGCTCCTATGTCAGGAGGCGCTGGCCCTTTGCTCATTTGCAGTCAAACAAGACAAACAAGCAGTTTATCTACCTGGTCAGGAGAATTTCCTAGCAGACAAGCTAAGCAGGATTCTCCAGCCTCACGAATGGCAGTTGAATCCATGGGTGATCCAGCAGATCTTCCTTCGCTGGGGACTTCCATCCATCGATCTCTTTGCAAGTCCACAAAACCGTCAGCTGCTCAGGTTTTGCTCCAGACAGCAGCATCCCCTGAGGATGGCAGCAGATGCTTTTCTGATCTCTTGGTCTACGGGCCTCCTATATGCGTTTCCTCCCACGCCCCTGGTGGCCCGAACTCTGTTCACCCAATCTCAGATCCCTCAATCTGATGGCCTGGCTGCTGAAAGGATAGTGCTAGCTCCCTTACTTCTACCTAAAGAGGTTGAGGAGGTGGTCTTGGCCTCTAGGAGGCAGTCCACCAGAAAGTCCTATGTCCTTAAGTGGCATAGGTTTTCGGTATGGTGTGCTCAGCGCAATGAAGATCCTTTCTCTTGCCTTGTGCCAGTAGTACTGCAGTATCTACTTCACCTGTCAGACCTAGGCCTTAAATCTAACTCTGTTCGGGTCCACCTCAGTGCTCTATCAGCGCACCACTCACCTGTGGAGAGACAGTCTCTGTCTGTTCACTCCTTGGTGTCCTGATTTCTCAGAGGTCTGCTTGTTCTCAAGCCTCCGGTTCGTCCACCGGCGACTGAGTGGGATTTGAACGTGGTCTTGCAGCAACTTACTCGCCCATCGTTTGAGCCGATGGCTACTTGCCATTTATGCTTCCTTGGAAAGCGCTTTTCCTGGTGGCTCTTACCTCGGCCAGACGTGTGAGTGAACTACAAGCTCTGGTTTATGATAGACCGTACACACGGTTCTATAGGAACAGGGTGGTCCTACAGACCCATCCGAAGTTCCTTCCAAAAGTGGTCTCCTCTTTCCAACTCAACCAGGAGGTGGTTCTTCCGACCTTCTTTCCCAGGCCGCATACCAGCCGGGCTGAAACAGTCTTGCATACCGTGGACTGTAAGAGGGCATTGTCTTTTTACATAGAACGTACGCGGGGGCATCGAAGGGCTACTCAGCTCTTCGTCTCCTTTGACCCTAATAGGATGGGGTTACCTGTCTCCAGTCATACGTTGTCCACTTGGGTAGCAGATTGTATCGCCTGGGCATACAAGGCAGCCGACCTCCCCTTGCAGGGTCGAGTCACGGCCCACCGTGTCAGGGCGAAAGCCGCGTCAGTAGCTCATCTCCGTTCTGTTCCATTGGCAGACATCTGCCAGGCAGCAACTTGGTCTTCAAGCCAGACCTTTGCAGCCCATTACTGCCTCGAGAGAGAGTCCCGAAGGGACAGTGCTTTCGGACAGGTGGTACTCTGTAATCTCTTTGAGGTTTAAGAAACTTCTAACCTCCGGCCCTTGAGTTGGGCTACTGTACGGGTGCATTCTCAGAGGATATTCTTATGAATGCTGAGGCTCTTGAGAGGGAGCCATTTTTTCAGCTTAGAGTTCCCGGTAGCCTAGAGCTGGGGAGTCCCATATGTGAGGACTGACTTCCTGCTTGGTCCTGGAGAAAGAGTAGTTGCTCACCTGTAACAGGTGTTCTCCAGGAGCAGCAGGAATCCGTCCTCACGAACCTCCCTCCCCCCCTGGAGTTGCAGTCATATCCTTTATTTTGTTTTTTGCTGTCTTTTAGCTATGTCATCAGACTGAGCAAGATGGCACCCTTGGGAAGGAAGGGGACCGTGCATGCGCGTTGCATTCCCAAAGGCGTTCCTTGAAAGCTGGGTAAATGCTCCGCACGAGGGCTCCATCGGCGCCAACGTCACCCATATGTGAGGACTGATCCCTGCTGCTTCTGGAGAACACCTGTTACTGGTGAGTAACTACTCTTTCTCTAGTTTAAAAGAAATAGCAAAGGAAAAGCCCCATGTGTATTTCATGCCCTTACTCTTTAGTATCTGAGTGAGAGGTTTAAAACTCCGCCTCTTCTCCAGGGTGTGTAGGGTGATAGATCTGGGTAAATCTACAGCTACTGTTGAAATTCAATCACCTTTTGCCCTGTACACTTTGCAGAAGGGCTTGTCGGTCTTCAAAATAATGAAAGCAAGCTACAGTTGGGCAAGGGATCATTCCTCCTATTTTGGCTACATAGTCCCCTGTGCATTCTGTCCTCCCAGACTTTAGATTTACTACCGGACACACAGAAGGTAAATAGTTCCTGTATCATTTTAGTTACATCCTCTGTGCCGCCTTTAGGTTTATACCAGCCAAAGATCCCTATTTTGCATCATCTTTGTTGATTCTCCAGATCATCCTGTCTTTCTTTAGCCTCAGTTACCAGAGCCTCCAGCTTCTGAAGCTTAGACTGAAAGACTGCCGTGTCATCAGTTTGTTCCCCAATGTTTGTCTCATTCTGTGTAACTCTCTCTTCCAGACTCTTGAGGTTCAGCTTAATTTCCTATACTGCCTCGGAGAAATGCCTTCTCATCAGTTTTAATTCTTGGAATAATTCTAAAAAGTCAGTTTTAATCACTGGCGCTTCCATCATAGGTTCCTCCACAGAGTATATCACGAGGGGGGGGGTGATGGCTGGGTCATGCCTGATGCCACGCCGTCCTCTGTAGTGTGGCTAAATTTAGCCAGCCCCTCAGCATACCTGACTTTGTTCCATGTTGTTGTTGGGGGGGGGGGGGGAGGTTTCATGATACTGCCGATGCCTCCCTTCCGGGTAGTCTGGTAGGCAAAGTAGTATGCACAGGTGGAGACCGGAGATATGACACACATAGCCAGCCCAGCAATTGACACCAACCAATGAAGGAAAAGGAGCAAAAATCTCTCATTCACTCAATCTTCATCCTTAGACGCGCAGCCCCACGGGGCCTTCCAGTGGCCAATGGCATTAATCTGCAGAACTGGCAGACAAAATCTCCAAAGCAGAGCGTTCCTTTACTGGTATGTTTCCTCATAAGTCCCAGAAAATCCTCCACCAACTCTCTGCTGTGTAACATACAGAAGAAAAGGTAATCCACTTTAGGCCTCTTCCGTGGGTCCTATGCAGCCTGGAGTTTGTTTCCACTTTGCCACCTCAGACACAGGGCTCTTCCCCAGATTGGCTGAATTCTCTCAGTGCCATGTGTTGCCAGTTGCTCTTTCCCATGTCTCATATGTGTGGAGAGGTGGCGTGGGGAGTCCAAATCACCATGGACACAGATGAGGCCCTGCATCAGCCTGCCACTCTCCTCAATCTCCGTCTGTGCACAGTGTGGATTCTGGCTGCTGAGGCCACACCATCTCCACCTCTGAGCTCAACAAGCAGGCCCTTCCATTGCGTTCATTCAGCTACCAATGTTCTGCTCTTCAGCCACGCCATGCTCACTGAGTCCGGTATCATGAGCAGCATAGGATTTAAAAGGGCATCACTGGGCTAGACACGGCACTTTCACGCCACCGGAGGAAGGCAAGGCTCCAACTTTAGCAAGGTAAGTTTGGGAGCTCATACATCAAACAGCCATCTTGCAAAGGCTTGCCAGCACCCCTCCACCACGTTCTTTATGATGAAGATTGCTGATGATTATAGTAACTGTCCTCTGGATCAAGCCCATTTGTTTTATATCCTTATTGAAATTAGTCTACAGAATGGTACAGTGTTTCTAATGAAGGTCTCACCTGATACTGGCACAGAGGCAACATCGTTTCCTCTTTCCTTCTGACTGTTTTCTCTCTGTTCACCCAAGCATCCTTTTGACTTTTGCTGTTGCCTTTCCTCCCATTTGGCCATCTTAAGATCATCAGGTATGATAATCCCCAGATAGTACGCTGGTAAAATTAATTTGTTAGTTATAGTAATCCCATATGATCTATGAGAAAGCATGGGGGGTGCAAACTCCACAGAGTGACTGTTGCATTTCTAAAAGGGAATGGTACTAATTGAATAGATGAGGTGAGATGGAGAGGGGGGAAGGAGTCTGTGCATAAGGATTCTGTTTGGAAATTTGTATGTGGATGAACCCAAGGTGGACAAAGCACTGCTGAAAGACTGGATAAACCATTTTGGTCTTATCTGCTGTGATTTACTATGTTACATTTGGCCAGAGCATTTACTGGCTCTGAGCTCCTGTAGTCAGGACAGAAATTACCAATACAGGCAAATAGTGCATTCTAAGAGCTTTAATAGGGCAATTTTGTAAAGTCTCAACTACTTAATGTGCATTTTCATGTACCTGTATCAAGCCCAATTTATAAAGAAAAGTAGATGCCTGCTTTTCTTTATAAAATACTAGTGTAAGTGGCCAAATACACATTAATCTAAGGCACGAGTACTTATGAAACATAGAAACATAGAAACACGATGACAGAAAAAGACCACAAGGCCCATCTAGTCTGTCCTTCCATAACTACAACAGTCCACTTTTTACCTTTAGAGATCCTCTGTGTTGGTCCCATGCTTTTTTGAATTCAGTTACTGTCCTCATCTCTACCACCTCCACTGGGAGACTATTCCACGGATCCACTACTCTTTCCGTAAAGAAATATTATGCCAGCATTAGAGCTGGTGTAAATGCCTGCACCTAGATTCATAAAGACCACATGCAAATTATAGTATTTTATAATTTACTACTACTACTGAGAATTTTTATAGCTCTACCAGTCGTACGCAGCGCTGCACAGACATAAGAGACAGTCCCTGCTCATCAGAGCTTATAATCTAGTCAAAGACAAACACAGAAGGTGAAAGCCAGGGTAGAACAGTGGTAAAGGGTTAAACAGGGGGGAAAAGGAGATCAGGTGAGTCGGGATCTAAAGGCAGCAGCGAAGAGGTGAGCTTTCAACCTGGATTTGAAGAGGGCTAAAGAAGGTGCCTGGCATACAGACAGAGGTAGTTTGTTCCAGGCGTAAGGTGCAGCAAGGTGAAAGGAGCAAAGTCTGGGGTTGGCAGTGGGAGAGGCGGGCACAGATAGAAGTAGTTGGCTAGAAGAGCGGAGTTCCCAAGTGGGATTGTAAGGAGAGATAAGAGAAGAAAGGTACTGAGGAGCTGCAGAGTGAATGCATTTATAGGTCAGCAGGAGAAGTTTGAACTGGATGCGGAAACAGATAGAGAGCCAGTGAAGTGACTTGCGAAGAGGAGTAATATGGGCATGATGAGGCTGGTGGAAGATTAGCCATGCCGTGGAGTGTTGCACAGATTGAAGGGGAGAGAGATGATTCAAAGGGAGACCAGCGAGGAGTAGGTTACAGTAATCAAGGCGGGAGGTGATTAAGTAGTGGACAAGCATTTTAGTAGTGTGTTCAGAAAGGAAAGGGCGGATTTTGCTAATGTTGTAGAGAAAGAAACGGCAGGTCTTAGCTACGAGATGGATATGTGTGGAGAAAGAGAGAGAGTCAAAGACGACCCCCAGATTGTGGGCCGAGGAAACAGGAAGGAGTACAGAGCTGTCCACAGAGACTGAGAAAGGAGGAAGAGGAGGGGAGATTTTAGGGGGAAAGATAAGAAGTTCAGTCTTGGCCATGTTCAATTTCAAGCGGCGGTGAGACATCCAGGCAGCAATGTCAGAAAGGCAGGCTGAGATCCGGGTCTGGATCGCCGGAGAGAGTTCAGACGTAGAGAGGTAGATCTGGGAGCCATCTGCATACAGATGGTACTGAAAGCCATGGGAAGAGATAAGCACACCAAGGGACTGGGTAAAGAGAGAGAAAAGGAGCGGACCCAAGACAGATCCTTGGGGTACACCAACTGTGAGAGGGGTAGCTGAGGAGGAGGAGCCACCAGAGCACACACTGAAGGAGCGATGGGAGAGATAGGAGAAGAACCAAGATAGCACAGAGCCCTTAAAACCAAGTGAGGACAGGGTATCGAGGAGAAGGCCGTGGTCAACAGTGTCGAAAGCAGCAGAGAGGTCAAGGAGAATGAGGACAAAGTATAGGCCCTTGGATTTTGCCAGGAACAAGTCACTGGAGACTTTGACAAGAACCGTTTCAGTAGAGTGTAGAGGACGAAAGCCAGATTGTAAGGGATCCAGGAGGGCATGAAAGGAGAGGAAGTCGAGGCAGCGGCGGTGAACCACACGTTCAAGTAGTTTAGAAATGAAGGTAAGGAGGGAGATGGATCGATAATTAGAAGGACAGGTGGGATCAAGAGAAGGTTTTTTGAGGAGAGGTGTGACCACAGCGTGCTTGAGGTCTGCAGGGACAGTTGCCATGGAGAGCGAAAGGTTGAGAATATGAGAGATGGAAGGGACAACAGTGGAGGAGATGGGGTTTAGGAGACGGGTGGGGATAGGATCAGAGCAGCAGGTGGTGAGTCTGGAGGAGGACAGAAGGAGTACAGTTTCCTTGTCAGAGATCACAGGGGAGGGAAGAGAGGGTAGCAAGGGGAGCAGTTGGGAGTAGTTGGGAGTAGAGAGGGGAGGAGGGGAGATAGTTGAGTTTGTGGGGAATTGGAGGGTGATCTTGTGGATTTTGTCATGGAAGTAGTCAGCCAGGGTTTGGGCAGAAAGGGAGGGGGGGATCAGAGGCAGAGGCACTTTGAGGAGAGAGCTGAGAGTAGTGAAGAGACGGCGAGGGTCAGAGGCAAGAGAGTTAGTCAGCTGGACATAGTAGTCTTGTTTGGCAAGAGCTATGGCTGACTGGAAGGAGCCAAGCATGAATTTGAAGTGAAGAAAGTCTTCAGGGGAGCGGTATTTGAGCCAAGTACACTCAGCAGCACGGGCACAGGAACGTAGATAGAGGGTAGTGGATGAAAGCCAAAGTTGGGGCGTAGAACGTCTCACAGGATGTGGGGTGGGTGGAGTGAGAGCATCCAGAGCCGAGGAGAGTGCTGTATTGTAGGAGGTTTCTGCCTCGTCGACAGACTTGGATGACAGAATGGAAGAAAGAGACGGAGACATGGTGGAAGAGAGAGTCAAAGGATCAATAGCATGAAGGTTTCTAATTAGGTTGGAGGAGACAGGACAAGGTTGAGGCAGCAGGAGATGAAGATTGAAGCTTAAAAGGTGATGGTCAGATAAGGGAAGAACTGAGTTACGGAAGTTCGAAGGTGAGGAGTATATACTTGTGTGCTCTGTCCAGCTTCTGCCCATGTGCATGCCCACAGTTTATGTATGCGTCATCACTCTGATGCACGTACTTTCAGAATAGCAGCCGCCTCAGTCATGCACGTAAGTGCCTATTTATATGTGTAAATCACTAGAATGCTGTGAGTTATGTGCATAAATGGCAGATAATTTTAGGATGCTCCTCATAATATTATCCTCTGTGTATTTTCCATCCTATGTCCAATGCTATACTGTTCTTTGTGACCTTGGGCAAATCTCCTCCTCTTCCATTTCTTCAGGTGCAACATAGATTGGAAGCCTCTTTGGGCAGGGAAATAACTGTAGTACTATAACTGAATTGTAACTCGCATTTCTCTTGGTGTGTTTGTTAAAATTTGCTGTATGGCTTTTCTTGGTAATGAAGAGGTTTACAAAATTATTATAATATAACAAATACGCATATATAACAGAAAAATGACAAAAATAAAAATACTAAGAAATATTTTGGGGAAGCAGTCATCCTCAAGTCCAGTGGTTCTCAACCCAGTCCTCTGGGACCCCACTACCCGCAAATCTATTTCACGCATATTCAGGATATCCACAATGAATATGCGTGAAATAGATTTGCGGGTAGTGGGGTCCCAGAGGACTGTGTTGAGAACCACTGCTCAAGCCGTTTCCCCCCCGGGGCTCAACAGCCTATGCATTAGTATTTAATCATCACCATATGCTCTTGAGAAAAATAAGGGCAGTCTTAAACTGTGCAAAAGTGGGTTCTAATCTGATATACTGAGGTAGGGAATTCCAGGGTGCTGGGACCAAATAAAATGCCAATTGACAAGGTAGATTGCATCTTTCTCTAGAGTTAGAAGGTACAGCTAAATGGTTTTGAGAAAGAGAATGCAAGATTCTGTTAGGAATGTATGGGATTAATAAATTGGACAGGTATAGCAGCAATCCTAAACAAAGAACTTTATGCACCAAATCAAAATGTTAAATTTTTACACTAAATGAAACCAGTAATCAATGGTAACCTTGACAGATTTATGTGCATAAGTACCAATTTGATTGCTATATTGTAGATTGTGGGTTCTTTGGGATGAAAGAATATATCCAGTACCTGTTTGTAGTATTTGTAAATCACTCTAATGCCTTTCAGCCTGGGCTGTATATCAAGAAATTAAATAAAGATAAAAACAGTTTGTATGCTAAAGAGGAGTGAGTTGAAACCATATACAAAGAATTACAGGAATGAATTCTGCTAATCACCAGAGGATGAACTAGTGTAAGTTAGGCATCTTTCTGCAAATAAGATTGGATGGAACAAATTGGCCACAAAGACGGGGAAACAGGATTTTGTTACTAATGCAATTTGTGTCAAATGAGAGCTGGGGAGTCAAAGCTGCAGCCTAGATTCTTCAGAACCTGGACTAATGGTGAGGGCTAACTCTGAAGAGCAGAAGCACAGTTAGGAGTTTTGAGAATTTCTTGATATCCAAATGACTTTATTTTTTGAAATTTCAAATGGTTAGTATTTAAACAGTCTGCATTCAAACAATTAGTCAATTTAACAAGTTCAAGAGCAGTAAGGTACGTGTGGATAATAAATTACACATCGTCAGCAAAAAAAATATCCACTTACTCCCATAGATTGAACTAGTAGAGTTAATGGACTGGAAAAGCACTGTGAAAAGAACTGACCCCTGCAGAATCCTACAGGTTAGGAGGAAAACCTGTGATTTTTGGGAGTTGAAAGCCACCATGAATGTATGATCAGATTTTAAAAAAAAAATCATCTAAACCAATGCAAGATCTGCCTCTTAATTCCTAGCTTGATTAGCCACTGAATTAAAATCTGATGGTAGACTAGGTCAAAAAACACCGATAGATATAGTAACACAATTAGTGACACCAGTTCTTTTACCTCAATGGCCATTGCCACTAAACTGTTTTCAGTACTATGATTTGGGCGAAAGCCTGGCTGTCTTGCATGGAAAACATTCTTGTTTTCCAGGAACAAGCAGGAAGTCAGTTCTCACATATGGGTGATGTCGGCGCCGATGAAGCCCTCGCGAAAGCATCCACCCAGCTTTCAAAGAAAGCCTTTGGGAGAAGCCATCACGCATCTGAGGTCCCCTTCCTGCCCAAGGGTGCCATCTTGCTCAGTCTCCTTTTTTCCGTGGAGCCCTTCAGACGTTTGTCTGGCTTGTCCCCAGAAAAAAGTTGATTTTTCTCTCTGAGTTTTCATACTCGCCTCCGGTATCGCACCAGTACTTTTCCCACCAACCGACCTCGGCATCGAGTTCAGGTCTATTTTTGTAGTTTTCATTCTTTATTTTTCTGGTGTCTTCGCGCCTTATTTCCAACTGGCAACCCGGAGAGTCTTCGACCTCGCAGGGTACTTTTTTCCCATGGCTACCAGTGGCTTTAAGAAGTGTGATTGGTGCTTTAAAATTATGTCTTTGATCGATGCACACAACTGCTGTCTCCGCTGCCTTGGCCAGACCATGACTCAGCAGCCTGCGGTCTCTGCAAAAGGATGTCCAGCAAGGCCCTCAAGAGCCGCCAGCAGCAGCATGATAAGTTCTTCGCCGAGTCCCCAGTGACTCTGAAGGCCAGGGCCTTGTCTGAGGCCTCAACACCTCGGACGGAACATTCCAAACCCGAGCCTTATCGTGAGTCCTCAGAAAGGGGGTCTCCCTCGAGGGAACCCAGGAAGAAGAAGAAACCCTCGAAGGCGGCATCTTTGGATGGTTCAGGCTGGCCGGGTGCCCCCCTGGGTCTGGTCCCGCAGTCCGAGACGCTCATCTGAGGCCTCGGAGAAGGAGCAGCCTGCAAGTGTCCCCCAAAAGGACTCGACCTTGGACGCCTGGCCTCTGTCCCCAGACAGCATCCTCGTCAAGGATTCCCCTTTGGGGGAGCCGGCGTTGGGCCCGAGTTCCTCGGTGCCTGCGCCAAAGGCTGCGGAACCTTTTGGCCTGGAGTTCAGAATGGCAGCCCTGGTGCACAGTCTGCCTGCCTTCATGGACCAGCAGTGGGTGCTGTTGTCCAGCATGACTGGTTCATCCGCCCTGACCACCGGGCCCTCGACGTCCAAGATGTCCCTGGAGGCTAAGACAATCCTCGAGGTCCTTCAGCCTCAAGTTCATCCTCAGCCAAGGTCGCGATCCGAGTCCTGCTCTACGGGACAGCGATGTTCCCCGGCAAGTATGCCGAACACCGGTCACAGAGCATCGGGTGCTCCTAGGCACACAGAACAGCCCTACTTCGAGTCCTCGATGGACTACTTCGAGTGAGAGATGGAGGATGAGGAGTCTCCTGATACCTGTCACCACCGCGACATCCCATCTGACTCTCCCATCTCTGAGCCTCGACGGCGGTCCAGTCTGGAGGATATGGGCTTACTTGATTTTGTCAAGGATATGTCAAAGGCCCTGGTGTTCCCTATCGAGTCGGAGGAAGACCCTTGGGTGGATAAATTGGAAATCCTCCAGTATGAGGCAGAAATCCTCCAGTATGAAGCTCCTCGTTGGGAATAGCTCACGGTGCCCATTCCTCCCATCCTGGAACGACTGATGCTCTGGATGTGGGAGACACCGGCGTCTGCACCGGTGGTGAGAAAGTGGCTTGACTTGATGTATCGAGTCTGCCGGAGTCCATGCTTCCAAATATCACAGCTGCCACATAACTCCATGGTGGTGGAGTCGGCCATGAGTCGGCTGAAAAGCCAGAAGACGTACTCCTCGGCATCCCCCGGTATGGAGGCCCGCACCCTGGATGCCCTCGGCAGAAAGTGTTACCAAGGCTCAATGCTCATTGGCCACATTCAGGCCTGCCAGCTGTACATGGGCATGTACCTGAGAGACCTGATGAAGAAACTTGCCGGGTTCTCAGCTGGTCTTTCCGAGGAACCCTTGCAGCATTTCAAGAACCTGGCCAAGGCAGTCCGTGAGTGCTCCAAATTCATGTCTCGAGCGGCCTATGACTGGTTCGAGTCGGCAGCTCGAGTAGCGGCAGCAGGCATTGGTGCATGGCACCAAGCTTGGCTACAGTCATCCGACCCCGAGCAGTGGATTCAGGACAAATTGGTTGATGTCCCATGCCAAGGAGAGAATCTCTTTGGCAAACCCATGACCGACAAGGCTGCCGAGCTGGAGACAGAGTTCATGACAAGAACCAGGCTCTCAAAAAAGATCGCTGCCCCTCCCCGATAGAAGGGCTCGGGTAAAATGTCCTTCTGTCCAAGGAAAGGGGTGGCTTACAGAAACTACCCACCTTTTCAGGCTTCGCCAGCTCCTCAGCAGGGTCAGCAGGCCAAGGGACATGGGCATGACCCTTGTAAGCAGAAGGCTCCAAAACTCCAGGCACTGGCTCCAGCCCAGCCAAGGGGGAGTTTGACTCCTTGAGCATAGCCTATCTACCCCAAGGAGATCAGCAGCCCACAGGGGGACATCTGGCCCACTATGCCCAGAGCTGTTTGACTATCATCACCAACTCCTGGGCATTTCGGGTGGTCAGGCAGTGTTACCTCCTGCACCTGACTCGGACACCTCCCACTTATTTTCCGGGAGAGCCCCTCAGGTCTCCCCTCCACCAGGACCTTCTGAAGGAGGTTGGTAAGTCTTCTCAAGGACAAAGCGGTGGAACCGGTGCCCCACCATCTCAAGGGCAAGGAGTTCTACTCTAGGTACTTTCTCATACCAAAAAGAACAGGGGGCCTAAGGCCCATCCTCGACCTACACAACCTTAACAAATTCCTGGTGAGGGAGAAGTTCAAGATGCCCTCCCTTGGAACATTGCTGCCATACCTCCAGCAGAGAGATTGGCTATGCTCCTTAGACCTCAAAGATGCCTATACCCACATCCTCATTCACCTAAACCACAGGCAGTACCTGCAGTTCATAGTGGGGGGCAGGCATTTCAGTTCAGGGTACTCCCTTTCGGCTTGGCCTCTGCCCCAAGAGTCTTTACAAAATGCCTGGCAGTTGTGGCCACCTTCCTCCGTCTCCAGGGGGTCTTTGTCTTCCCCTACCTGGACGACCTCTCACTCACTTGGTTTGCAGCTTGTCGTGCTGTGAGGGCTTGCGTGCATCAGTGATGCTGAGAGCTAAACTATCGGTAGTTTAACTACTGGCAGGGTCTCCCAAGATGGACAGGTCTCAGCTGAGGTGCCAGACCAAGACAAACCACCCATCTGGGCAGCAGCAGAATGGGATAGTGTTGACGGCAGAGGATCACATTTTTGTAACAACGGCAACAACACCGAACTTAAACTGCACGGAAGAAAGGCCCAGCAATCTACTTCTGTATCTTGCCATGAAAACCCAGTGGATAGTTACAACAAAACAAATTGTGCTATGGTGCTGGAAGATGAGACTCCCAGGTTGGAAGGCACTCAACTAGCTACTGGGGAAGAGCTGAAGACTTTTCAGAGTAAAGCCAGCATTTATGATGTGGTTGGATCAAAGCCTTCGGGAAGTCTGACTGCTGATGTAGCTGTGCATGAAATGAGAGTCAGAAGCTGTAAAGATGTCTTACACATTGGAACATGGAACATACGAAGCATGAACCAAGGGAAGTTGGAGGTGGTCAAGAATGGAATGGAACGTGTGCAACTTGATCTGTTGGGTGTCAGCGAACTGAAATGGACTGGCATCGGGCACTTTGCATCAGATGATCACATGGTCTACTATGCTGGAAATGAAAGACAAAGAAGAAATGGTGTTGCATTTATAATAAAGAAGAAACTTGCAAGAACTGTAATGAAATACAATGCAGTCAGCGAACGCTTAATCTCTATTCGTCTACAAGGATTGCCTATCAACACAACTATAATTCAAGTATATGCCCCAACAACAGCTGCAGAAGAGAATGAAATTGAAGAGTTCTATGAATAAGTACAAGCTGAAATTGACAGAACATGCAAACAGGATATCCTGATAGTCATGGGTGACTGGAACGCAAAAGTTGGCAACAAAGAAGAAGGCAAAGTAGTTGGAAAATATGGACTTGGCAACAGAAATGAAGCTGGAGAAAGACTGATAGAATTCTGCAAGACCAATGATCTATTCATCTCAAACACCTTCTTCCAGCAAAACAAGCGGCGACTGTACACATGGACTTCACCCAATGGATTGTATAAAAATCAAATTGACTACATCTGTGGAAGTCAACGATGGAAATGTTCTATAACATCAACAAAGACAAAACCTGGAGCTGACTGTGGTACAGATCATCAACTACTAGTATGCAAACTCAAGCTAAAGTTGAAAAAGAGCAATCCACTCATGAATGCAGCAAAATATGACCTTGAGAATATACCACTGGAATTTAAACACTGCCTGCAAAATCGATTTGCTGCTTTAGATACAAATGACAGAGCTCCGGAAGAGTTATGGAATGACATCAAGAAGGTTGTGTTGGAAGAAAGCGAGAAGCCTCTACAAAAGGTGAAAAAGCAAAAGCGGCCAAAATGGATGACGGAAGAAACTCTGAAAATTGCCCAGAAATGCAGAGAAGCTAAAGCCAGAGGAGAAAGAAAGACAATCGCAGAACTCAACAGAGATTTCCAACGTGCAGCAAGACAGGACAAGGAAAAGTACTACAATGACACTTGCAAGGAAATAGAAGCAGAAACTATTAGAGGAAGAACAAGATCGGCTTTCCTAAAGCTACGAGAGTTAAAGAAAAAGTTCCAGCCTCGAATTGGAATGTTACAAGATGCTCAAGGTTCTATGTTGAATGATGCTGAGAAGATCAAGAAAAGGTGGAAGGAATATACAGAGTTTTTATATGATAAAGATCAAGTGGACCAACAGCCGTTTCAACCTGTACCTTATGATCAGGAACCATTGGTGATGAAAGAAGAAGTTGAAGTAGCATTGAAAGCCTTATCAAAGAACAAAGCACCAGGCATTGATAGCATTCCTATAGAAGTATTACAGCAATCTGATGCAGCTGTTACCGTACTTACAAGGCTCCGCCAAGAAATATGGAAGACAACATCATATAGGGAGGAGTGGCCTAGTGGTTGGGGCAAGGTACTACAGGCCGGAAGGTCGGTGGTTCAAATCCCACTAGAGGACAGCAACCTTGGGCCGGAAGGACTGGGGTTTCTAGTCCCGCAGGTGCTCCTTGTGGTCTTGGGCAAGCCACTTAACCCTCCATTGCCCATGTTCCCTGTAAGTATTAGTGTATGTGTCTCGTATCCCCCAACCACTTTGATTCAGTGAAAAGTGGGATATAAATGCAGCTAAATAAATAAATAAATAAACATCATGGCCAACTGACTGGAAAAGATCTGTGTTTATACCAATACTAAAGAAAGGTGATCCAACTGACTGTGGAAATTATCGCACAATCGCTCTGATCCCACATGCCAGCAAGATTCTACTGAAGATTATTCAAAAGAGACTACAACCATACCTGGAACAAGAACTACCTGAAGTGCAAGCAGGGTTCAGGAAAGGGCGAGGAACGAGAGACGACATTGTGGATGTGAGATGGATCTTTGAAAAGACTAAAGAATACCAAAAGGATATCTATTTGTGCTTTATCGACTATAGCAAAGCTTTTGACTGTGTAAACCATGAGAACCTCTGGGCCATATTAAGAAGCATGGGTATACCAGAACACCTGATCGTACTCTTGCACAATCTGTACATTAATCAAGAAGCAACAGTTTGAACGGAACAAGGAGAAGCAGAATGGTTTAAAATAAGCAAAGGTGTAAGACAAGGCTGCATACTTTCCCCCTACTTGTTTAATTTATATGCAGAACAAATCATCAGAGAAGCAGGATTGTATGAAGACAACAGAGGTATGAAGATTGGTGGAAGACTCATCAACAACCTTCGCTATGCTGATGATAATACATTACTGGCTGAAAGTGAAGATAATCTGAAACATTTGCTTCTCACAATCAAAGAACATAGTCTCAAAATGGGCCTGCACCTTAATGTAAAGAAGACAAAGATCATGACAACTGGCATAATCAACAGGTTCATTGTTAAAGGAGAAGAAATTGAAATTGTGAACAACTTTAACCTACTTGGATCAACTATCAATAAAGAAGCAACAAGCAGTCAAGAAATCAAACGACGCATTGTTCTTGGCAGAATGGCTATGAAAGACCTAGATAAGATTCTCAAGAGCAGCGATGTCTCTCTCCATACAAAGATTCGACTTGTTCAAGCCATGGTATTTTCAATAACAACATATGGATGTGAAAGCTGGACAGTGAAAAAGACAGACAGGAAGAAAATTGATGCCTTTGAATTATGGTGCTGGCGGCGAATACTGTGTATACCATGGACTGCCCGAAGAACAAACCAGTCGGTACTAGAGGAGATCAAACCTAAGCTTTCTTTAGAAGCTCAGATGACAAGAGTTTGACTTTCATACTTTGGACACATCATGCGAAGAGATAGATCATTAGAGAAAGACATCATGCTTGGCAAGATAGAAGGTCAATGCAAAAGAGGAAGGCCAGCAATGAGATGGATTGATACAATAACAGCAGCTACGGGTACCAGTCTGTCAACAATGAGCCGCCTGACTGAAGACCGAACACAATTTAGGATAGCTATCCAGAGGGTCGCCATGAGTTGACTCCGACTCGACGGCACTTAACAACAACAACAACCTGGACGACAGGCTCATAAAGGGAGGCACAGCCTCAGAGGTGCAGCAGGCCACCGCACGCACCATCCAGGTTCTGCAGCACTTGGGTTTTGTCATAAACTCTCCAGTCGAAGGCTTTCTTGCCCAGGGACCGAGCCAACCGTCTTAGGACTGTGGCACGGGACATGCAGTACCGTCCCTCTGTGCCCGCCTGGGTTCTTCTGCGCCTCCTCGGGCACATGGCCTCCATGTTCCACATCACCACAGATGCTCGCCTCCACATGAGGGCAGCAGAGTGGTGTCTCCGGGACCAGTGGTCTCAGGCCACGGGACGCCTCCGAGATAAGAGTCTCTCTAATTCGCCAATTGGCAGACTTCCTGGTTTGGTGGCAATCTCTCTAGTATCTCGAGGCGGGCGTGCCTTTTCAGATCCCGAGCCCTCAAGGGTCCTCACCATGGCGCCTCTCTGCTCAGCTGCGGAGCCCACTGCAGGGAGCTTCGCACCAAGGGCAACTGGTCACCAGACAAGAGCACCCAGCAGATCAACCTCCTGGAGCTGCCAGCCATATACTTAGCCCTGCGAGTCTTCTGCCATCACCTGTGTCACCAGCCGGTGCTGGTCCAAACGTTCAACGAGGTGGCAATGTTCTATGTGAACAAAAAGGGAGGCAATCCAACAGGGTATCCTGCAGGCAGTGTACCTACCAGGCCAGGACAGTGGCAGCTGGGACTCCAGGGTAGCGAATCGGCTTTTCCAGATCTGGGGGAACCCATGATGGACCTGTTCGCCAGCCCGGACAACTTCCAGTTGCCCTGCTTCTGTTCCCAGCAGGCCCACCCCTCCAGAATGGCAGCAGATGCATTCCTTGTCTCATGGTCAGAAGGCCTCATGTACGCCTTCCCTCCCATGCCGCTGATCACCAAAATCTTTGTTCAGGACCCTCCGCCACAGGGCCTCGCTCATCCTGATAGCCCTTTGGTGGCCCTGGCAACTGTGGTTCCCATTGCTCCTCTGGCTGACGGTGGAGACCCCTATTCCCTTGGGACCTCTCGGGGACTCCTGTCTCAGGAGGGGGGCTCTCTTCTGAACCCCAACCTGGGATCCCTGTCCCTGACAGCATGGCTGCTGAGAGGGTGACTCTGGCCCATTTCAACCTTTCGGTTGAGGTGGAAGAGATTCTGCTGGCCTCTCGCAAGGCCTCTACTAGGAAGGCTTAAGCCCTCAAATGGCGCAGGTTTTCAACTTGGTGCGCCGATCACAGGGCCGACCCATTCTCCTGTCCGGTGGGACTGGCGTTCCAGTACTTCCTCCACCTCTCACAATCCGGGCTCAAGTCTAACTCCGTCCGGGTGCACTTTAGTGCCCTGGTGGCGCACCACCACCCGGTGGATGGCAAGCCCCTCTTGGTCCAGCCTTTAGTGACCCATTTTCTTCGTGGCCTGCTTCTGTCGAAGCCCCCGGTTCACCCTCCAGCAACTGAATGGGACCTCAACGTAGTGTTGGGGCAGCTCACTCGCCCACCTTTCGAGCCTCTGGCTACCTGCTACCTTCACTACCTCTCTGGGAAGGTGGCTTTTGTGGTTGCGCTCACCTCCACGGAGGCGCCTTATACCAGGTTCTACAAGAACAGAGTGATGCTTTGCACGCACCCCAAATTCTTTCCGAAGTTAATATCCCCCTTCCATCTCAACCAGGAAGTAGTGCTTCCTACCTTCTTTCCCAGACCTCCCTCCAGAGACGGTCCTTCACACCTTGGACTGTAAGAGGGCTTTGTCCATCTATATCTAATGCACTCAGGGCCACCGCAAGGCTTCTCAGCTTTTCATCTCCTACAACCCAGGTAAGCTGGGGAAGGCAGTGACCAAGCGTACACTGTCTACCTGGGTGGTGGACTGTATCGCTCTTGCCTATGAGCAGGCGTGGCTCCTGCTTCAAGGCTGCGTTATGGCTCACCGTGTCAGGGCCTTGGCGGCCTCAGTGGCAAACATGCGCTCTGTTCCGATGGGGACATCTGCCGGGTCGCTACCTGGTCTTCAGTCCATACCTTCGCAGCCCATAACTGCCTGGAAAGAGTCCCGCTGAGACAGTGCCTTCAGCCAGGCTGTACTCCATAATGTTTTTGGGGTTTAGGCAACTCCTACCCTCTGACCCTTCTTTGTTCAGGCTACTGGAGTGCTGGTTTCGTCGGACACAGGGGTTCTTCTGCGGTCTGTTGACACAGACTCAATTGCTGCTGCTTGTGGCTCCCCATGAGGGAGTCCGTGTTTTTGCTATGGGCTTTCAGTAGCCTGTAGCTGGGGAGTCCCATATGTGAGAATTGACTTCCTGCTTGTTCCCAGAGAAAACGTAGTTACTCACCTGTAACAGGTGTTCTCTGGGGACAGCAGAAATCAATCCTCACAACTTTCCCTCCTCCCCTTGGAGTTGATCATCTTTTATTTTTGCTGTCTTTTAGCTATGTCTTCTGACTGAGCAAGATGGCACCTTTGGGTGGGAAGGGGTCCACCCATGTGTGGTGGCATCTCCAAAAGGCTTTCTTTGAAAGTTGATGGGATGCTTCTGCGAGGGCTCCGTCGGTGCCGACATTACCCATATGTGAGGACTGATTCTTGCTGTCCCTGGAGAATTATTGTAAAGAAAGTGCTTTCTAAGTAATCTTTGCCACAAAAGGAATATTGGACACTGGCCGTTAATTTTTAGAAGAGACCAATCGCATCTAGGTTTCTTCAAAATAGGCGCATAATGAATTGTTTGCAACTTGTAGGAAGCTTTCCTGACGTTAAACTATTTAACATCATTGAAAGAATAAAGGGACGAAATTCATGTAAAGAATTCTTCAAAACGTTTGATAGAAAGGGATCCAGTTTGGAAGTTGTTGGGTTCATAGATGCCAAGATCTTAGAAAACATGATAGTTTTAAAGTGCAATAATCTATTTGTTATCTAAGTAGGAGGAGTAGTCTAGAGTGCAACAATCTACTTATTCATAGTACTGCAATGTCCTTTTATTAAGGTTTCTGTAATTTTGTCTTCTACCAAAATTAGACTGACAGGTCTGTAGTTACTAGCCCATTCAGTCTATGGGAAATGTTATTTTCCACTTTATAAGTTTAATAAATTTGACTAAAACATGTGAAATAAGTAGTGAAAGTGTAAGAACGTGTATCTGCTGAAGGAGGAGGATATGATTTTTGTGTTTGACTAGTTGGATTCCAATTTTAACAGATCAATTGCTGACTGGCTTCGAGCTCCAGATACAATGTACTTGCTGGACTTCATGAAACCAGAATTTCTTTTATTGAGGGTATGTTTATTTTTATTTTACATTTTTTCTTACTGTATATATACACTTTGTACTATATATGATATTTGCTCTGCCAAGACATTAACCACAGATGTTGTATATGAGAACAGACTCTTGTTCATCTTGGGTATTCCATTCCCAAAGATACTACAGAAGAATCCTTACTCTTGGGGGCATATTTACTAAGCTGCGCTAGCTGTTACCATGGTATTGGCTTGCGGTAACAGGGCAGCAATGTTCTGCGCTATCTACAGAGTTCATGGTAACTGTGGGAAAAGGCAGGATAGGGATGCATATCTGCAATATGCATTTACCACAGGAGTCAACAGCACATATTCACAGTCTGTGTTGCAGACAGGCTGGGTGCACATAACACCACTTCAGTAGGTGGCGTTATTTGCATTCAAGGTGCTGCCGGGCCACTCTCTTTGCAATTTCAGTGCACTATCTGCTGGGGAAATTCCATGCATGCCCTCAACAGATAGCACAGGTAACACGGTGCTATTTGCACTAAAACGACATGTTAGCTGCAAAAGCCTGACGCTGTTTAGTAAACATGCCCCTTATTTTCACTTCCTTTATGCACCAAAAAAATCCACTATGGAGTCAGTCACAGACCGCTTTGATACTGATTAGAAAGGCGGTATAGAAGGTCTAGAATAAACATAGGCATAAACATTCCTCATCTTTTTTTCACATTTTGATAGTCCACTGAATCTGGGAAGGGCAGTAGCTGGATATTAGTGTTGCTAGTGGGGTCTGTAATGGAGGTAACTATTAAATGGATCACAGCAGGCCAAAGATGTTACTGGTATCAGAGCAGGAGAGATCTTATCCATATCCCTCTCCTTTTCCCCTCCTCTCTCCCCTTCTCATGTGCCTTATGGAATTATCATTTCATTTCTAATAAACTTCCCTTTACCCATGATATCTTCATCTCTCGTGCTTTCCATCTTCTTGCTCTTACTGAAACTTGACTCCTTCCCAATGACTTGCTTCGGTTGCTGCCCTCTCTCATTGTGGCTATCAATTCTCCCATACTCCTCCTGCCAACAGCCGTGGTGGTGGGGTTGGGTTTCTACTTTTCTCCTTCTTGCTAATTTCAACCCCTCCTTCTACTTTAGTCCCATTCCTTTCCCTCCTTTGAAGTCCACGCCATCCGTCTTTTTAATCCCCTTCCTCTCCAGATCACTGTTATCTGTAGACTCCCTGACAAGTCTACCTCTACCTTCTTCACTGATTTTGAATCTTGGCTCTCCTTATTCCTGAATTCTTCCTCCCCATCCCTTATTCTTGGTGACTTTAATTTTCATATTCATAACACTTCTGACCCTATGCATCTAAGCTCCCTTCCCTAACCACCTCTTTCAACCTGCTGCTTTGCTCTTCTGCCCCGACTCATCAGCTTGGTCACCGCCTTGATATCGTTTTCTATTCTAATTGTTTGCCCTCTAATTTCCACACCTCAATTCTTCCCTTATATGACCACCACCTCTTAAGTTTCACTGTTAGTGCAAGATTGAGGCAGGGAGTGACTATCTCTATGCCCTTTTCTTCTACCACCAACTCTATACTTTGATCTTTTCACCTTGCTGCTCCTTATGCCTGGAACAAACTTTCCCTATCTTTGTCAAGTCTCATCTCTCTCCCTCCTCAAATCCATGCTAAAGGTTTACCTCTTCAAGGCCGCTTTCGGATCCTAATCTCTTGTTCCCCTTGTGTATCCTCTCCCTATTGAATCCCTTATTTCTCTTGTATTTTGCTGTCGGTCTTAACTAGATTGTAAGCTCTATGAGCAGTGACTGTCTGCTATACGTGTTTGTCCAAGAAGTAGGCAGTACTCACGTTAGTAGCACAAACACAGTCCAAGACGTGAGGATAGTGGAAGACAAATTTATTTACTCCCAAACCTAGGCAACCCGACACAGGCCGTGTTTCGTAACCTTCGTCAGGGGTTGTAAGGTAAATTACTATAAACATAGAAACATAATATATTAAAATGAAGGAACAAACAAATTCATCTAACGAAACATAAAAACATAATATAAACATAATAATAAAAAATTATAATGATAATAATAATAAAATTGAATAAAAAATAAATAAATAAATAAATCATATAATATGAATTATAATAGTGTTGGAACGCTATAAATATAAATGATTATAAAATTATATTAGTAAAATCAAATTAAAAACTAAATACATGTAAACACAAAAAAAAGAAATGTAACAAGCATGAAATGAACCTCTATACATATAGGTACCTTAAAAGCACAACAAATAGGTGAGACAAGCTAAGAGGTAAAGAGTGGACCTATATATAAACTAATAATAATATAATAGTGACATTAAAACCATATAAATATACATTAAAACAGATAATTTAAATAATAAATAATAATAATAATCACAATAAATAATAGTGAAAACTATATCATCAAAATTATCTATTTATGTAACCAAAAAGAATTAGAAATAAGAGAGCAAGCAGCAGGAGCGAACAAACTAGTGAATCTGATACATAATCTTAATAAGGGAGAGAGTATATCTAAAAACAATTACAAATCATCACGAATTAAATCTATATCATAAAATGATAATGGGATAATAAGAGGGAAATTGTAAATATAAAATAAAATAAAAATAAAAATAAAAATATATTCCTAAAACCATTATAAATAAACTCAAATTGATTTAAAACTACCGTATAATCATAAAATTATGTTAATAAAATTTAAATTCAATAAATAAATTAAAATCATACATAAGATAAACACCATAAAAGTATGATTTTCATCAACAAATAAAATGAATTAAATTAAATAAATTAAACAATTATGCATAGACAGAAGCTGCTCTTATCGTGAGCCTGTCTAATTTTCTTAATATATTTAACTAGGTGGCCAATTAAAAGTTATAAATATAAATTGTAAAATGTGTGTATATATAATTCTCTTATATGTATTTTAGAGAATTATGTATATATGTTAAACAATTTAAACCTGAGGGAATACTGCTGAAGATGATTTGTAATTCTTTATAGACGCTATCTAAAAAACCGTTCCAACCTCTTAGATATAAAACAGCCTCCATTCCGTGTAAGTCATGAATTGCTGATAGAAACTTGAGAACAAATAGACAACCGTCTTCTAAAAGGGGAGAACAAGCTGTAAAACAAAGCATTGAATTATACATATGCTCGCATGGCCTTCCGAGGGGAACCAAACGAAACTCACTTGTCTTGTCTTCAAAAAACGCCGGCGCATGCACCTTCTTCCGCTACTCGGGCGGGAAACTGTAATCGCTAAACAAAGGCAAATGGTGTAACTTCTTAAAAAGTTTCCAAACAAAATGCCCTCTATATTAAAAACTTTCTTTAAAAAGCTTTCTAACCCTAAGTAAAGAACCGAAAGGGACTCCGTTCTAAAAACCATCACTTGTTTATAGTATCGATTCTATATCTTAGAGATTTAAGAACAGTAGTAGATGACATCTTTAAAATATAATTATTTATCAACTTATATAAAAACAGGGGCGATAACCTTTTTAAAGTGCTATTATATGTGTGTTAAAAAACAAGGTATAACCCCTAGAGATGTTTTACCGCTGAGAAACTTTTGCCAATCCGTGATACAAACGATTTAAAAAGACTAATGCAAGCCGCTTCAATCTGCAATCATCTAGGCTGCAAATGTCTCTGCACATGCGCTATAAATACTATTTACTTATAAAGGGGGAGGAGCATATTAAAATCACATTGTTCTAAATTCTATTCTCTATGGATATACCTTCCTTACTTAACTATAGGGAGCCTAAACTATCAAAAATCATCTCTAGATGAATAATATATGAAAATGCCATCTATATTACTTCTATGAATCTCTATTAAAAAGAACCAATGGGGAATTGAAGGGAGAACCTCAAATTAGATGTCCAATAAATAATAACTTAAAAAAATAAAAATATAAAAATATATTATACAATACATATATATATATAAAAAATATATATATAAAAATTTTTATAAATATATAACACACACATAATTAAAAAATATATATATATGTTATACTTCATTCTTTATATACATATACACATAAAAAATATGTAAGAATATAAATATATATATATAAAAATATAAATATATATATAAAAATATATAAAAGTAAATAAAAATATAAATATAAATATAATGGTAATAATAATATAATATATCTACAAAAAAACAGAAAAAATAATAAAAAAATAATAAATAAAATAAAATAAATAAATAAACCCATAAATTAATTATAAATTACTTTTACAAAAAAACGGAAAAATCTCGTTCCATATTCAAACCATGTGGAGCAAGGGAATCCAAAAGAAAAATATATCTTTGCTCTAATTGTAAAATCGTTTTATTCACATCTCCTCCCCTCCAGTTTGGTTTGACTTTTTTGATCACAAAAAATTTGATATCTGTTAATTTATGTTGGAACTCCCTCCAGTGTGCAAACTAGGGGTTTATCTTCTATATTTCTTCGAATGCAACTTTTATGCTCTATGATCCTGGTCTTGATACTTCGTACGGTCTTCCCAACATACAATAATCTGCAGGGGCATTGGATGACATAAATGACACTAGAGGTGTCACAGTTGGCGAAATCTGTCAAAAGGAACTTCCTCAATGTCACTGGATGGGTAAAACTATTCCTAACTGGAAGAACATTTAAACAGACTGAACATTTACCACATTGGAATTGTCCTTTGTGCTGAGATAAAAAATTTTTCTCTGTGAGAGCTGAAGGAACGAGAAGATTACGCAAGTTAGCATTGCGTTTATGTGCAATTAAAAACTGGGCATCTTGAAATGCCGGTAGGGCTTGTAAGATATGCCACTCTTTCTTGAGAATTGTATTGATTTTTGCCGAATGTTGTGAATATGTTAGGGGACAAACTAACCCTTGGTGTGTTTTTTTACTTTTAACTGTAAGAAGGGTAGACCGCGGTGTATCCCTAGCCCTCTTGTATGCTGATTCTATATATTGTATAGGATAATTTTTGGCTAAGAATTTTTTTTTCATATTGGATGCCTCTAGCTCAAAATCACTTTGTTTGGAACATAGCCTTTTAACCCTGAGAAATTGGCTCACAGGAAGATTATTCTTAAGAGAAGGGTTATGAAAGCTATTATAATGCAGGTAATGATTTTTATCTGTTGGTTTTTTATAAAGAGAAGTGGAAAAACCTATATTTTCTTTCTTAATTAAAAGATCCAAATATGCTATTTTGTCATAATTGTACATAATTTGGAATCTTAAATTGGTGTCCAATTGATTAATCCAAATGTTAAATTCAGATAGAAGGTCCTCTGTACCTTTCCATAGTATAAGTATGTCGTCTATGTAACGGATCCACAATTTAACATTGTCTTTGTATAAATGATTCTTGAGGAACTTCTCCTCAAAATTAAACATATACAAATTTGCCACATCTGGGGCCATTGCTGACCCCATTGCTACACCTTTAATTTGTTTATAAAATAAATTCTGAAAACAAAAAAATTTTTCAAAAAGCACAAACTGAGCTAGAGATACAAGAAAGGAGGTGGGAATGCGACGATGTTCCGCCCGTTTCAAAAAATAATAAACAAGAATATCTAATGCTTCCTTTTGTGGGACATTAGTGTAGAGCGACTCTACATCTAAAGTAACTAAAATAATGTCATCTGTAACATCATTAAAAGTGGATAAAATTTCTATTACATGGGATGAGTCCCGCACATAGGACCACATATCTTTAATAAAAGGTCTTAAAAACACATCTATGAATTTGGAAAGGGGTTCTAAAACAGACCCAATCGCAGAAACGATTGGACGTCCTGGTGGTTTATCAAGTGATTTGTGTATTTTAGGTAAAATATAAATAGTGGGAATAACAGGTGCTTCTACAATTAAAAAATCTCTCTCTTTTCGGGTAATATACCCTATCTCGAAGGCAGTGTTAATAATATTATCAATGCTTCTTTTAAGATCTGGGGTAGGGTCATCATCTAATCTATGATAAAACATTTTGTCATTGAGTTGTTTCTTCATCTCTTGGATATAATCATTTTTACCCCAAATTACTACAGCTCCTCCCTTATCTGCAGGCTTAATAATGATTTGACTATTTTTTTGTAGTGATTTGATAGCTGCCCGTTCACCTTTTGTGATATTTTGATAAGAAGTTGTGGTATCTTTAATAACTTCATTAATTTGTTTTAAAACTATCTTCTCAAAGGTTTCTAAAACGGGGTCACTGTTTTGGGGTGGGATCCAAGTGGATTTCTTTTTGATAACCGAAACATCACATGAGTTATCAGATTGATTAAAAAAGAAATGGTGTATTTTAAGTTTTCTAAAGAATTTATAAAGGTCAATGTGTATCTCAAAACTATCCGTTTTATTCTTGGGTACAAACGAAAGACCTTTGCCAAGAATAGATAATTCATCTTGTGTGGGTGTATATTGAGAGATATTTATTACAATGTTTTTATCTTCTTTATAAGCTGAATCTACAGTTACCATCTCTCTTCGGATGGATCTGTTCTCCACTGTCCCCTCCCTCTCCCTCGGCCTCGACCGCGGCCTCGGCCTCTGTAGTATTGTCCATGTTCTCTCCATTGGGGGCCCTGACCGATATCCTGCCCTTGATCTCTGTCTACTTTTCTCTTTTCGTAACGGGTACGTGAATTTTCTCGACCTCCTCCTTTCCAGAGTTGGTCCATTTTGAAAAAATAATCTTGTTCTGATTGATCTTTCCTCTTTTTGTCATTAAAGGGTCTACTAGATTCTCTGGTGGAGAATAAAGAGGCTGAAGTATCAAATTCTCCTGATTCGCTCCTGCTGCGTTTCTTCTTATGTTCCAAAGAACCCTCTCTAGGATCATCATTGGCTAAACTATCTTTTCGATCGAAATAAGAGGCCCTTCTCTTAAACCAAAGGCGATCATTATCTATCTTTTTACTCCAATGGTATACGTAACCAATTCTATAATCGTCTTCGTCTCTCCTATATTTTTCTATTTTAATATTCTTAATCTCTTTCTTAAATTGTTGAATGTTCTTTTGATAGTTATCATGTCCTTTGTCAAATTGCTTATCACAACTTTTAAGTGTATCTAACTTTTCATCTATTTCTGCTTTATAGATTTCTGATTTCTTGTTAGCAGTAGTAATTAAAAGTATCATAAGGTCTAAAGAACATTTATTAAGAATAGCGTTCCAACACTTGATAAAACCTTCTTCTGTAGTATACATCCCCGGAGCTTTGTTCATCCTTAGTCCTCTCGGGATAATCTTCGATTTGCAACATTCTAAAAGATATACTGAATGCATTTGTTCCTTAACCAATTTTTTGGTTTGCTCAACCACCTCTTCCCACTTAGACCACGAGTCATTTGTATCTTCTTCTCTTTCTTCGATCAGGGATTCATGTGGTGGGAGCTTTTCAAGAGCATCATCTCCGAAACTCAAGACGTCTTTCCACGGGGTAAACATGCCGGTAGATAGACTGTCCAAGAAGTAGGCATTTTGTTTGGAAACTTTTTAAGAAGTTACACCATTTGCCTTTGTTTAGCGATTACAGTTTCCCGCCCGAGTAGCGGAAGAAGGCGCATGCGCCGGCGTTTTTTGAAGACAAGACAAGTGAGTTTCGTTTGGTTCCCCTCGGAAGGCCATGCGAGCATATGTATAATTCAATGCTTTGTTTTACAGCTTGTTCTCCCCTTTTAGAAGACGGTTGTCTATTTGTTTTCAAGTTTCTATCAGCAATTCATGACTTACACGGAATGGAGGCTGTTTTATATCTAAGAGGTTGGAACGGTTTTTTAGATAGCGTCTATAAAGAATTACAAATCATCTTCAGCAGTATTCCCTCAGGTTTAAATTGTTTAACATATATACATAATTCTCTAAAATACATATAAGAGAATTATATATACACACATTTTACAATTTATATTTATAACTTTTAATTGGCCACCTAGTTAAATATATTAAGAAAATTAGACAGGCTCACGATAAGAGCAGCTTCTGTCTATGCATAATTGTTTAATTTATTTAATTTAATTCATTTTATTTGTTGATGAAAATCATACTTTTATGGTGTTTATCTTATGTATGATTTTAATTTATTTATTGAATTTAAATTTTATTAACATAATTTTATGATTATACGGTAGTTTTAAATCAATTTGAGTTTATTTATAATGGTTTTAGGAATATATTTTTATTTTTATTTTTATTTTATTTATATTTACAATTTCCCTCTTATTATCCCATTATCATTTTATGATATAGATTTAATTCGTGATGATTTGTAATTGTTTTTAGATATACTCTCTCCCTTATTAAGATTATGTATCAGATTCACTAGTTTGTTCGCTCCTGCTGCTTGCTCTCTTATTTCTAATTCTTTTTGGTTACATAAATAGATAATTTTGATGATATAGTTTTCACTATTATTTATTGTGATTATTATTATTATTTATTATTTAAATTATCTGTTTTAATGTATATTTATATGGTTTTAATGTCACTATTATATTATTATTAGTTTATATATAGGTCCACTCTTTACCTCTTAGCTTGTCTCACCTATTTGTTGTGCTTTTAAGGTACCTATATGTATAGAGGTTCATTTCATGCTTGTTACATTTCTTTTTTTGTGTTTACATGTATTTAGTTTTTAATTTGATTTTACTAATATAATTTTATAATCATTTATATTTATAGCGTTCCAACACTATTATAATTCATATTATATGATTTATTTATTTATTTATTTTTTATTCAATTTTATTATTATTATCATTATAATTTTTTATTATTATGTTTATATTATGTTTTTATGTTTCGTTAGATGAATTTGTTTGTTCCTTCATTTTAATATATTATGTTTCTATGTTTATAGTAATTTACCTTACAACCCCTGACGAAGGTTACGAAACACGGCCTGTGTCGGGTTGCCTAGGTTTGTGAGTAAATAAATTTGTCTTCCACTATCCTCACGTCTTGGACTGTGTTTGTGCTATACGTGTTTGTACAGCACTGCGTACGCCTTGTAGTGTTATATAAATGATTAATAATAGTAGTAATAGATCTGAATTCTGGACCCATTACACCAAATGCGTAAACTGATAGCTTTCACTGGGGCCACAAAAGAATGGTGAGAGGAAAAGGTGATATGAGCTCTAGCAACATAATGCATAATATGTGAACTACATGTGCACTGTAGAAGAACTAATACCATCTCTGTTTTTGATGCACTTCACAAACCACTTGTGCTTTCATTTCAGGTCTTATAAAGGAGATCAGTAAATAATTGTGCTCTACAATCACAAAATCAAACTTAGTCCATCAGGTTTGCAGTATATTGAATCACAATCAGACATAATAATTCAAATCAGCAAGTATATTATTACAATCCAGTATACCTCACATGCATGCTTGTAGTCAGACTGTGTATCAGATTTGCAGGTTGGGGTTTTGTTTTGTTTTGTTTCTTTTTACTTCTCTCATTTAGTCATGTTCGCAAGGGATTTAACATCATAAGAGGTGTTGCAAAAAGGAAACGAGACTGTCCCATAAATGTTTTATTACAAAATCTACAGAGAAATTACGCATTGACCCCCTTCAAAGTAATCCCCCCCCCCAGAGTTAATGCACTTCTGCATTCTCTTCTGCCACGTATGGAAGCACTCGGTAAAGTTGTCCTCCTTGAGGTCCTTCAGCTCCCTCGTCACAGTGGCCTTGATCTCTCCTACAGAGGCAAAATGAGTTCCTTTGAGCACAGTCTTCAGTCTGGGGAAGAGCCAGAAGACGCACGGTGCGAGATCTGGGGAATAAGGAGGGTGGTCGAGAGCTGTGATCTGTTTGTTGGCCAAGAACTGCCTCACACTGAGCGCGGTGTGTGCGGGCGCATTGTCATGGAGCAGCCACGACTTCTCTCCACAGAGCCCGCCTGCCGCGCCAAACCCAGTCATGGAGGCAATTGAGAACCTGCTGGTAGAACTGCTGGCTGACTGTCTGACTCTCAGGCACAAACTCATGATGGACCATTCCCTTCTGGTCGAAGAATGTGATCAGCATGACCTTGATCTTTGATTTGGACATGCGCGCCTTCTTGGGTCTGGGTGACAGTCGAGTCTTCCATTGCAGACTCTGTCTCTTGCTTTCAGGGTCATACTGGAAGACCCAAGTCTCGTCTCCTGTGATGATTCGGCCAACGAACTCTGGATCGTCTCTGATCTTCTCTAGCAAGTCTCGACAAACATTGACCCGGTGCTCCTTCATCTTGGCGCACACCTTCCGCATCCCCAGCTCCTGCACCAAGATGGATCCGCACTGACTCCCTGTTCAGGCTGAGCTCCTCAGCTATCATCCGCACTGTCAATCTGCGATCACTCCGCACCAGCTGGTTCACTCTGTCAGTGTTCTCCACCGTCTTTGTCATGGAAGGCCACCTGACTTAGGGTCATCCTCCACTTCCTCGTGGCCAGTCTTGAAGCGTTTGTGCCACTCGAACACTAGCGGCCTTGACATTGCATCTTCTCCATAAGCCTTTTGGAGAAGTTGGAGACACTCATTTGGGCCCTTCTCCAACTTAACCAGAAACTTCAAGTTGATTCTTTGCTCCATATTTCTGCCACCTCCAGTTGCGTGGCAAAGCGATAGAGCAGTGTGATACAAAAAACCTGAAAATGAAAAACAGAGTGTGAGAGATGAAAAATATTATAGCAGAATAGCGGCGAGATGTTGCACGATATAAGCGGTTAGCCAATTGGCAGAGAGTCATGGGCATGGCTGCCAGAGTCTCGTTTCTTTTTTTGTCACACCTCATATAGCCAGATTTGTTAAGAGTTTTGTGTTTTAAGAAAATGTTTAGTACTTTTAGGCCAGTAGATGTTTTGCATTCGTTCAGCGTTTCTCCAGGAGCAAGCAGGAAGTCAGTCCTCACATATGGGTGACGTCAGCACCAACAGAGCCCGAACAGAGCATTTTCCCAGCTTTCAAAGAAAGCCTTTGGGAATGCCACCACACATACGTGGTCCCCTTCACGCCCAAGGGGGATACCATCTTGATCAGTCCCCCTTTTTCCGCGGAGCCCTTCGGATGCACGTTCTCGGAAAAAGTCTTCAAAATTTCTCTCTCTAATCCGGTTTTCCGGTCCTCTTCCCGCTGGCCCCAGGACTTTGTTGTTTTTCATTTTTCCTTGACCAGCGCATTTTCGCTCCCTTTTCAACCACTGACCGAGCCAAAAGTCTTTGACCTTGCGGGAATTCTTTATGCCCCCATGGCTCCGGTTTCAAAAAGTGTGACAGATGCTCCAAGAATATGTCGCTCTTGGACACACATGACAGTTGTCTTAAGTGCTAGGATCTGACCACAACCCGGAGCTCTGCTCCCTTTGTAAAAAGATGTCATCTAAGGCCATCCAGAGCCGTAAACAGAAACTGGACAACATTTTCCGCAAGGCGGCCCTGGTGTCCCCAGTAGCTTCCGCTCCACTAAGCTTCAGCCTCTGGGGTCCCCCACAGCTGCTATGCGGCCCTGGCGCCACTCTGAGCAAGGGTCCCCCCGAAAGGGAGTGGAAGAAGAAGAAGGCCTCAAGGACCCTGTCAGGGGGCTCCAGACAAGCGTGAGCATTCTTGCGCTTGGTCCCTCGGCCCTCCTCGGCAGTTCCAAGAGTCGGAGAAGGAGCGGCCTTGAAAGGTACAGATACGGAGATCTCCAGAAATGGAACCCGGTCTCACGAGGGTCGTCCTGGCGAGGACCCCTCTCCTCCTTGACTACCGACTCGGTCACCCTGGCGTCGGCTTTGCAGGGCTCCACTCCCGAGTGGGAAGCTCAAATGCTGGCACTGGAGCGCAGCGTTTCTGCCTTCCTTGCTGCCCAGCAGGCGCTGCTGCCAGGCCCTGCTGGCACGCGCCATGAGACCTTGAGGGCGACGCCTATGATGGCTCCCTAGACCACCGTGACAAACCCCGAGAGCCAGGGGCCTCGTGAGGGATCTCATCAGAGGTCTCTATCTCCATCCCGATCTTTGGGTGCAAAATCTTCTCAAGCCAGCACCTCCGGCTCCAGGCGGGCTTCAGCCTCGATAGCCCAGCGCAAGGCAGAGGCTGTGCTTGAGCAACCTAGTTCTGAGTCTTCCTCTGAATTCTCAGACTGGGAGTCCGAAGGGGACACTTCCCCTGAATCCTGGGCTCATTGGGATCTCCCCTCAGGTCCTTCCCCACTGGTTCAGAAGTGGTGATCTCCTCCCCAAGACACCTCCTTTCTAGAGTTTGTGTTGGACATAGCTTGAGCCCTAGCGCTCTCCATGCAGTCCGAGGAGGAGCCCTGTGTGGAAGAACTTGATATTTTACAATACGAGGCTCTGGTTCCGCCCATCCCTAGCTCAGCTTCTCTTCTGCATGAGGGAGATGCCTGCGTCTATTCCCATTGTCAGCAAACACCTGGACACCATGTACAGGGTCCAGTGAGGGCCCAGCTTCTGGAAGGCCCAGCTTCCTCATACCTCGATGGTGGTGGAGTCCTCCATGCAGAAGCAAAAGAGCCCAAAAACTCACTCCTCGGTCCCACCGAGTAGGGATTCTTGTGCCCTCGACACCCTCAGGCGTAAGGTCTACCAAGGCTCCATACTGTCATGCCTCATCCACACTTACCAGCTATACATAGGTATGTTCCTTCATGTCCTCATGAAGGAGCTTGGAGGTTTCCAGGCAGGCCTCGATGGCGATTTTCTCTGCCATTTCCAATCCCTCCTGAAGTCAGTGGGGGACTGTTCGAAGTACCTTTCTTGCGCTGTATACGACAGCTTCGAGTTCTCCACTTGGGTAGCGACTGCTGGTATCAGGATGAGGCGGCAGGCCTGGCTCCAGTCCTTGGATATCGAACAATGGGCCCAGGAGAAACTGCTCGATGTACCGTGCCTGGGCGAGCAATTGTTCGGCAAGCCGATGGCAGACAAAGCAACAGAGATTGAGATGGAGTACATAACCTGCACCTGTCACTCCCGAAAGACTTCTTCCCTCCTGCGGAAGAAGCAACAGGGCGGATAGCTTTTCTTTGAGAGGAAAGGTCTCCCCTATCTGGGCTACCCACCTTACCCTCCGGCGCCAGCTCCGCCCCAATGTGGGCAGAGCAAGAGCAGTCACCAGTCCGCATAACCAAAGGGCCCCAAAAGCCAGACTCCAGCACTGGCCCAGTCGGCCTCGGATTTTTGACGCCAGATGTATAGCCACTCGCCCTCCGGCAACCCAGTTACCGGTGGGAGGGCGCTTGGTCCATTTTGCTCCCTAATGGGAGTCTGTCACCTCAAATACCTGGGTCCTCCAGGTCGTCTAGGAGGTTATCTCCTTCACCTGGACCTGCTTCCTCCACCCTTCTGCCCCCACGGAGCCCCCTCAGCTCCTCGCGCACCAGGTCTTCTTGGCGCAGAGGCATGCCAACCTCCTCAAGGAGCGAGCAGTAGAAGTAATCCTGCTACTTCCTCATGCCAAAGTGGGTGGGCGGTTTCCAACCCATCCTCGATTTAAGAAATCTCAACAAGTACCTGGTGCGGGAGAGGTTCAAAATGCTCTTCCTTGGTGCCTTGCTGCCCTTCCTCCGGCAGGGCAACGGACTATGCTCCTTGGACCTTCGGGATGCGTACACTCGCATCCTTGTCCATCCCAAGCACAGGAAATACCTGCATTTCAGAGTGCAAGGGAGCCACTATCAATACAGGATGCTTCCTTTCGGCCTGGCATCCGCCCCACGAGTGTTCACTAAATGCCTCGCGGTGGCCGCGGCACAAATTCGATTGCAGGGTACCTTCGTCTACCCCTTTATAGACTGGCTCGTTACAGAGGGTATGGCCAATGACGCGCAGCGGGCCACAGCCCGCACCATCCACCACCTCGAGCATCTCGGCTTCATGGTCACTCCAGCCCAATTCCTGGAGTTCATCAGCATGTGCCTTGACACTCGGCAGAGGACAGCCTTCCTTCCCCAAGACAGGGCAGACCGCCTCATCGCTCTGGCATCCATGGCATAATGCCTTGACGTGGTATCGGCCTGTGCAATGCTCCATCTCCTCGGCCATATGGCCATGACGGTTGGCAACAGGTCACCTCCGAGACGCCATCTCGGTCACTCCGCTACTCTCAGAATCCCTTGACTGGTGGCAGGATGCCTGGAACCTGCTCCAAGACATGCCATTCCAGGCCCCACAACATGACGTGGTCTTGACTACGGGTGCCTCACTCATGGTCTGGGGAGCCCATTGCGGTGAGATCCGCACACAGGGGACTTGGACCCGGGAGGAGTCCCGGCAGCTGATCAACCTTCTCGAACTCCGAACAGTCCTCCTCGCCCTCTGGGCGTTCAGGCACCACGCTCACCATCGGGTGGTGCTCGTCCAGACAGACAACTGAGTAGCATTGTTCTATATGAACAAGCTGGGGGGCACCGGCTCTTATAACCTCTGCTATGAGGTGGTAGCGCTGTTGTCCTTCGTGGTTCGCCAGGGCATAACCCTACAGGCCACCTATCTACCGGGCCAGGACAATGTCCTGGCAGACAGGCTAAGCCGGCTCCTCCTGTCGCACAAGTGGTGACTCTGCCCACAGATGGTGCAGCAGCTATTCCGGCATTGGGGGGGACTCCAGTCCAAGACCTCTTCGCCAGCACGGTGAACTTGCAGCTCCCTTGTTCTGCGGTTCAGTTCCCCACCTGAGAGGGAAGCCCCCAATGCCTTCCTTCTGCTGTGAACGCACATCGTCCTGTACACGTTTCCCCCCACTCTGCTCATAGCACGAACTCTCCTCAAAATGCAGCAGGACAGGGCCTCTGTGATTCACATGACCCCGCGATGGCTTCGACAGTCCTGTTTCCCACTGCTACTTTAAAAAAAATGACTTATAGGTTTAAGATTAGGTGGAAACTTGGGGTTAGGGGAGTCGAGGACTCAAGGATTAGGTGGGACTCAGAATTGGATGTGGGAGTGAAGATTGAGAAATTGTGGACTCCAGGATGAGGAGGAAATCAGGAATAGGCAGTAGGGGAATGTGTGTTAAATGGACTAGGGAACATGAGAGTATGCATAATAGTGGACTGGGGTAGAAAAGTGTTGTGAAACTCTGAAAGATTGGAAGGTCTGATAAGAAGATGAGACAGAAGAAAGGAGCATGTCTGTAAGGGTAGAAATAAAGGAACTGCAGTGGACGTGAAAGGGAGAATGGGAAGCTTAGTAGAGAGAAGAGACGGGGCTGGAGGCCAGGGAGGGGTTAAGTGATGGGGAAAGCATTGGGGCTGGTGAAAGAACAAGAGAGAAAAAAGTAGACATAGTGATTCCCCCACTCGCTCCCAAAGATTGCAGAAGTCTCTCAGAAGAATCTGCCTGCCAGTCATCTTGCATGCAATGTCTACAAACCCAGAGAAGCAGTTTCAGGGGAGTAGAGCTGAGCCCAATATGGATTTATGCCTGGAGCTCTCGGGGGTTGAGTACCAAGGCTTGACCTCATCATTTCCCTTGTGGAGGCTCCCGATTATGTCCGTCTGGGATGCAATTCAGGGTGGACTGCTGGTGACTGTTGGCGCAGTGTGGAGGTTTCCCGCCCTTTCCTCATGTGTTCGTAGCATTTTTACTATTCTGCACCTGGCAGTCATGCAATCCTTGCATGCGTTCCAACAAAATGGCTCCAAGGCATGTTCCTTCCCACGCGTCTGCAATGCATGTTGCTGTGTATGCGCTGTTAACGTGTGCCTTCTGGACTGCTGTGGCCTTAGCGCATACTGTAATGATACTTGCCCTAACTCTGTCTTCTTCCAGGAAACACTGTTTGATCTGTGGCAAACAAGGTGCCTCATCTCTGACTTCTGGACTCTGCTCTTCTTGCATGGCAGCTTCTTAGTCATCCCTGGAGTTATTGCTTCCCCTTTCTACGCCTGAGGATGCAATTAGTCCGGCCTTATCTGGTTTTGGCAGCTGTGCTGTGTGCTGCTCCCTGACCTCTAGGGAATTGATGGCCACTATGTCCCCTGTTGTAGGGGACTCATTTCCACGAGGAGAGTTTCTGGAGTCCAGATTGTTGTCCCGAAATTCTTTTCCTTTTTACAACAGGCTGGCCATTCTGGCATGGAAATTCAGAACCTGCAACCTCTGGGTTCCCCCAAGCACAGTTTCGTGAGGAGCAAGGGTGAGAGTGGAAGCCCTGTTAGATTGCCTATGGCTAAGTGTTCCCGGAAAAGGGCACCCCCCTGGAGATGAGGATCAGCTAGGATATGTCCAAGATTTAGACTGTGGCTTGGATTCAAATGTCTAATGTGGATGAAGAGGTACTCTTGCCTTCAGAGGATTGTGAGGAGGCTGATGTTATCTTCCTGTTCTAGGAGGAGGAACTGGAGGTATCGATTCTGAGGGTCATATCCACCTTGAGCTTGGCGGATGCTCCAGGCACAGAGCAGGAACCGAAGATGCATCCACTCCTGCAAGGGATGCAGAAATCCATTACTGTCTTCCCGTTCCTGGAGGTGCTCAAGGGTCTGTTACGGTTGAAGTGGAATTTCCCCAGCTAAGTATAAGATGCATGCTTTCCCGGCGTAAAAGGGTGCGTTGTGTGGTTTGATGTTTCCAAAGTGGATGTGCCAGTAATGGCAGTTACCAGATGGACCACCATTCCTCTGGAAGGTGAACTGAAAGGCGGATTCATGTTGAAGAATCAGTTCACTATGTCGGCAGATCAATTTAGACAACTTGCCTCTCCCGAAGGCAGTGGTACCTGTTCCTTCCCCCCCACCCCCCCCCCCCCCCCCCCAGTAACTGGGGCAAGGGCAGGTATTCCATGTGTTTCATGGTACCAATACGGAAGGAACATTCTAGCTCATTTTGGACCTCAAGTGTGTCAACGAGCGCTTGTGCGTCAGGCGCTTCTGGGTGAAAACTTTTCGATCCAAGATTTAGGCAGTACACTGCGAGGAGTTCCTGGCATCTCTGGATTTGGCCAAGGCATATTTTCATATCGCAATCTGGGGGATCAGCAAAGTATGTGTTTTGCTGTGCTTGGCTTTCCCATTCAATTCGCATTTCTCCCATTTGGACTCTCCACTGCCCCAAGGATGTTCTCAAAGGTCATGGTGGTGCTCTGAGGTCCAGTACCACCTGATCTAGACTGATTTAGACACTGATCATCTTGGTCTTACAATTTTAATTAATTTTCGATTTGTTCCTTAATTGTAATTTTACTCATTTAATTTGTTTTCATCCCTCTCCTTTTTTCTTTGATATATCCTTACTCTCCTACACAGCCACTTTTTCAAGATGGATTTTACAACCTTTTCTTCCAGCTGCTCCCTTTTTCTTGACCTTTCTCCTATCATTCCTTCAATCATTTCCTCTTCCTTCTACTTTTCTCTCCATCTCTTCTTATGGCTCTACATCACTTTTTCTTACTATTATTGACACTCTTACCAACTTCTTCAAAACCCCCATTCATATCATCCTCTTTCTACCTTACCATTGCTTCTTCCATCTTGTCTTCCACACTTTAGCTCTTGAACTTCACCTTTTCCTTCCTCTCATTCATCCCTCTCCTTTCTCTCTAAAAGAATTTCACCACCTTTTCCGCCATGCTGTCTCATCTGTGCCTCGCACTCTTCTGCTTCTCCTCCTCCTAAGATTCTGAGACATTAATCCCAACCCTAGCCCCCATAGACTCTTCTCTCACTCCCATGATAGCTCCTCACTCAACCACTCTAACCTCATTTGTATTCATTTTCTTTCCTCTTCCTCTCTCCCTTTCTCATGTGCCTTATGGAATGCTCATTCCATAACTAATAAACTTCCCTTTACTCACAATCTCTTCCATCTCTAACACTTTTCAACTTCTAGCTCTTACTGAGACTTGGCTCCTTCCTGATGACACTGCTTCGGTCACTGCCCTCTGTTTAAATGGCTACCAATTCTCCCACACTCCATGTGCCACTGGCCGTGGTGGTGGTGTTGGATTTCTGCTTTCTCCAGGAACAAGCAGGAAGTCAGTCCTCACATATGGGTGATGTCTGCTCCGATGGAGCCCACACAGAAGCATCTCCCCAGCTTTCATAGAAAGCCTTTTTTGGAGATGCCACCACACATGCGTGGTCCCCTTCCCGCCCAAGGGTGCCATCTTGCTCAGTCTCCTTTTTTCCGTGGAGTCCAACAGACTCATGTCCAGTGTCCCCAGAAAAATTTCTTTAAAGCTTAGTAATTCAGATTAGCTTTCCAGTAAGCATACTGGTTTCTCTTCCTGCCCTGAGCTGGCGTCTTCGATGCTGTCCTCAGGCCCGTCCTTTTCCCATTTTTTAGCCGGGGTTCATCAACCCCATCCGGGTGTATTCCACCATGTCCCCCATGGGTTCAAAAAATGTGACCGCTGCAGTCAAACCATGTCCATCACCGACACCCAGGACTGCTGCCTGCATTGCCTGGGACCAGACCATGATAGTTCCAGTTATGACCTTTTTCAGGCCATGTAGGCAAAAACCAACAAAAAGAGGTTGGAATTGCAGGAAAAGACGTTCCCAAGGTCCAACTCCGCTCCCCAGTGCCCAGCTCCAAGGCAAGTACATCCCAGCATCCTCAGAGTCCTGCGGCCGCGGATCCTTTAAGAGAACCCTGGCACAGGAGCGGAAGAAAAAGAAATCCTCAAAGATCCCGGAGGTTGGTCTGGAGAAACCCGGTAAATTGCACCAGAGAGACTCTGAGGAGACAGATTCCCGGCCAAGCTTTACAAAAGGGACTCTTCGGCAGGCGGAGACTGGCCAAAGGCATTTGAGGCTATGGTGGTTATCGAGGACACACTCTGCGGAGTGTCGGTGTCTGGCCTGAAGCCATCGGTGCCTGCGTTAAAAGCTGCGGAGCCTTCTGGCATAGATTCCAGAAAGGTAGCCTTGGAGCAGAACATCACTGCTATCCTGGCGCTGCAGCAGACGATGATGGCTGGTTTGCCTGGCTCATTCGCCCCTACGACCAGCCCCTTGACTGCGAGGGGTCACCAGTCGTTGAGCCAAGCATCAAGTGCTGCCAGCCTCGAGTAAGACCTCGGCGCCATCGAGGTCCCGGTCCCATTCCCGTTCCTCGGGTATCCAGTCCTCACCAGCTAGTGTCGCGACTCGGACCTCAGGTCCTCGACAGACCTCTGTCCCCCCCAGCATGGGCCTCAACCAACAGAGTCGCAGGGTTTCTGAATCCTCGTCACTGCTCAACTCTGAGTGGTAGACCGAGGACGAGGCATCCCCGGATACCTGGAGAGTCTTTGATGTCCTCTCGGACACATCTGCACTGACACCTTGACTCTGGTTTCTGCCCAAGGACGTGGCCTTCCATGACTTTGTATGGGATATGACTAAGGTGCTCTCGATCCAGACCGAGGCCGGGAAGGACCCGTGCACCGAGGAACTGGAGATCCTCCAGTATGAGGCTCCTCCCCAGAAAACCATCACAATGCCAGTGCAACCGATTCTCGAGAGGCTGCTCCTCTGGATGTGGGAACACTGGCATCTGTGCCCATTGTCAGCTGCCAGCTCAATGCGATGTACTGCATCTGCAAGAGCCCAGGGTTTCCCAAAGCCCAGTTACCACATGATTCCATGGTTGTCAAGTCAACCAAGCACAAACTAAAGAGCCAGAAGATCCACTCCTCCATCACCCCGTGTAGGGAAGCTCGAACCCTCAATGCCCTCAGGTGCAAATGTTTCCAGAGCGCGATGCTAGGGTGCAGAGTCTAGGCCTATGAAGCTCTACATTGGCATGTACCTCAAGGCACTAGCCAAGGAGCTTGCTGGGTTCTTGGCAGGCCTTGAAGGGGAACTCCTCCAGCGATTCAAGACCCTGACCTTGGTGGTACAGAACTGCTCAAAGTTCCTTTCTCGAGAGGTTTATGACAGCTTCAAGTCGTTGGCTTAAGTCGCGGCTGCCGGCATTGGGGCCTGATGCCAAGCCTGGTTGCAATTATCTGACCTCGAACAGTGGGTTCAGGACAAACTACTCGATGTCCCCTGTACCGGGGAGAGTCTTTTCGGCCAACCTATGTCTGACAAGGCTGCCGAGATAAGTTTGTGACTCGACAAAGGCTCTCCAAAAAGATCTCAGGGCCTCCCTGCAGAAAACTACTGGGGAAAAAGCCTTTTTCTCCTCATAAAGAAGGGAGCCTTCTCTCATACCCAACAATACCAAGGCTACTCAGGGTACCCAGCCCAAAAGACAAGGGCACGGGACCCAGAAGGCCAAAACCCCTAAGCCCCAGACTCTGGTTCCAGCCCATCTGGGTGGAGCTTTTGACTCCCGGGGCATGGCCCCCTCTCCCCCAGGAGGCCTTCTTCAGCCCACAGGGGAGCACCTGGCACTCTTCGCCCACTGGTGGGCCTCAGTCACCATAAACCTCTAGGTATTGCAAGTGGTCAGGGAGGGTTACCACCTCCATCTACAGCAGGCACCTCCATACTTCTTCCCAGGACAGCCACAGAGGCCTCTCCTTCACCAGACCTTGCTCCTCACAGAGGCTGCAAGTCTCCTCAAGGACAAGGCAGTAGAGCCGATACCCAAGCTCCTTTAGAGCAAGGGCTTCTATTCCAGGTACTTTCTTGTCCCAAAAAGGACTGGAGGTCTCAGGCCCAACCTAGACCTGTGAAACTTGAACAAATTTCTGGTGAGGGAGAAGTTCAAGATGCTCTCCCTTGGAACACTGTTGCCTTACCTCCAACAGGGAGACTGGCTTTGCTTCTTGGACCTAAAGGATGCTTACACACACATCCTAATCCATCACTCCCACAGGCAGTACCTAAGGTTCGTGGTGGGAGGTGGGCACTACCAATACAGGGGGCTGCCCTTTGGACTGGCCTCCTCACCAAGGGTGTTCACCAAATGCCTAGCAGTGGTCGCAGCCCATCTCAGTCTACAAGGGGCCTTCAAATTCCCCTACCTGGACGACTGGCGTGAGAGCAATGGCCACTTCGGTGGCAAACCTACGCTTAGTGCCGGTGATGGAGATCTGAAATTCTACCACATGGTCTTCAGTTCACACGTTCGCAGCTCACTATTGCTTGGAGAGTGAGTTCCGTCGAGACAGTGCTTTTGGCTAGGCGGTACTTGGCAATCTATTCGAGGTGTAGTCAACTCTGGCCCTCCAACCCTTCTTTGTTCAGGCTACCGGAGTAATGGCCCCTCTGGACACTAGGGTCTCACAAAGTCTCTCAATCGGGGACTCATTTTCTGCAACTCGCGGCTACTCTGCCACAGTCGCCGCTGGTGCTGTCGTAGTTCGGTTCCCAGCAGCCTGGAGCAAAGGAGTCCCATATGTGAGGACTGACTTCTTGCTTGTTCCTGGAAAACAGGTGTTCTCCAGGGCCAGCAGGAATCAGTCCTCACAACCCTCCTTCCTCCCCTGGGAGTTGCTTCCTTTACCTTATTTTATTTTTATCCCTTCCTAGCTATGTCATCTGACTGAGCAAGATGTCACTCTTGGGCGGGAAGGGGACCACGTATGCATGGTGGCATCTCCCACAAGGGCTTCCACAAGGGCTCCATCTGTGAGGACATCACCCATATGTGAGGACCGATTCCTGCTGTCCCTGGAGAACACCTGTTACAGGTGAGTAACTATTATGCTAAATTGGCAGAATTGGCACTCACTGAGAACTATTTTTGTTTTAGAGACAATTTTTGCAAACAGATAAAAGGTGTGGCCAAGGGAGTCCTCCTTTGCCCCTGATGTGTCGAACCTGTATGTGGCAGAATTTGAGAAACAATTTTTAACCAATCATCTGTTTTTGCAAAACATCAAATTAAAATATCATCTATATACCTTATCTATAATGATCTGGGGTGGTAGTTATGAAAGGTTAGATGAATTTAACAATTGGATTAATATATTAGATCAAAATTTACAATTCCAGATAATGTACGATGACATTCAGATACCCTATTTGGATTTAATGATTAGTAAGGGAGATGGAGGATTTAATACAATATTGTATAGGAATCGGATGTTGCATTAGAATTTTCAGAACCATTCCCTAAAGGCTAATTCCTAGGGGACAGTTTTTGAGGGCAAGATGTATATGTACGCATGATGTTGAATTTGAAAAACAAGCAGATATGAAAAAAAGATTTCAAGCAAGGGGTTATCTGGAACCCTATGTCAAGCACACCTACAAAAATGCAAAGCAAGCTGACAGAACTACTCTTCTTGAGAAGAAGGAAAGACCTAAGACCACTAGAATGGTTCGTCCGTTGACATTTTCAATGCAATCAAAATTTATTTCAAAAACAGTTCAAGAAGAGTGGCACATTTTGCAGACCCTCCCTTGTTTTTCAGATTACCAAATTACAATAGCCAGCCCATAAGAGAAATATTAATCTTTGCAACCTTCTTGTTCACTCTGCTTTGACCAAACGCCCCTTTAGATCAAAGTACAAAGGACAATTTTGTTGCGCACAATGTTCCATTTGCTCCCATGTGTTTCCTGTTAAGAATTATTTCATTCATCCTATAACACAAAAGAAATTTTTCTTGCAAGATTTTGCTAATTGCATGACAGAGTGTGTAATTTATGTGATTATATTCCCATGTCGTGTGTTATTTGTGGGAAAAACTATACTAAGCATTAGAACAAGGATTATTGAACACAGGAGCTGTTTGAAATGGAAAGTGCCAGATAAGCCACTTGTCAAACACTGGATTGACAAACAGCATAAAATTTCTGATCTAAAATTTTTTGTCTTTAAAGTGGTTTATTTATTTAATGGTATTTCTATCCCGCCTTTTCCTTTAATCAAGGCGGTTACACAGCAAACAATCAATTGAATAGTATTTGGGTTCAAGGTGTGCATATAATGTACAGTGAAGTGTGTGTGTGTGTGTGTGTTGATTAGTGTGCGCTATTTACATCATGAGCTTTATACAGTGAGTGTGCAAAGAGCGTGCAGGTAAGTTGTTAGTTCATGGTTGGAGGTCTCAATATGTGTTCGGGCCGTAGTGCTCCAGGAATAGCAGTGTCTTTAGTTGTTTCCTAAAGTCCTTGGTGTCTTCCGTGGCTCGCAGTTCATCCGGGATTGCATTCCACATTCTAGGTGCTGCCATTGACAGCGCTCTTCGTGCGGTGGACTTGCATGCCTTTGTGTAGTCTTTTGGCGTGTTGATTGTATCTGCTGTGGCTCTTCTTCTGGGTCTTGTACTGGCGTCAGGTTGTATGAGGGGTATGAGGCTGAGTGCAGAGTTCCTGTGTTTGATCCTGAATATGTTTAGGATTGTCTTGTATCTGATACGTGAGCTGATACGGTTAAAAACAATTGGAGAGGGGTGACCTCAATAGTGTTCTATTACGGTTAGAACAACGTTATATTTACATGCTGGATTCTTCGACTCCTAATGGACTTAATCTAGATATGGATCTGTCTGTTTTCCTCTAATTGATTTTTCTTAGGGGTCTGTGAGCACATACAGTTTTGCCATTTTTATGTCCTTTTTATTTATTTTATTCTTATTTATTACTTTGTTTTATTTAATCTTCTTAATCCTTTGATGGTTTTTGTTTTTTAATCCTTTATTTATTTAGCAAGATTCTCAATGATGGCCAGTTCTTTTAGTTTCATTTTTATTTTTTCACTCCCTTGGTTTTTATGAGTAATGCAATTTTATGTATGACAGTGTTTTTATTCTCCTCCTTCCCCCTCCCCTTTCTCCCTCCTTTTCCTTCTCCTCTTTTCCCTTCCTTCCCCCCCCTCCCCTTCCGGTTCCATATCTCCCTCCTCCCTTCCCCCCTCGCGGTTCCATGCCTCCCCCCTCGCAGCCCCCTCGCCTCCCTCTCCCCCTCCCTCACTCTTTTTATAGTTTGACATTATTAAACTCTGCATTCACATTCTCTTACTCCAATGTGATAGTTATTTCTCTCTCTTTATTTTTTATTGCTTTTAATCTTATTTTATTTTGAAAGGTGTTCATTTTTCCTAGCTCCCCCTCCCCCTTCCTCTTCCTCCTTCCCCCCTTTTCCTCTTCCTTTCCTTCCCCCCTCCCCTGCCTTCACGCCTCATCCTTCTCCTCTTCCCTCTGTGTCACAGATCAATCAATAAAAAAAAGTCCCAGAAAAGAACTATTTATACTAAAACACACCACAAAAAATCAATCAATAAAAAAAAGTCCCAGAAAAGAACTATTTATACTAAAACACACCACAAAAAATTGATCCATGGGACGTATTTATTCACATATCTCAGCACCTCATATCCCTCCTACTGGCACTTAAAAATTAGCTTATGTTTTGCTTTTATACTGCGCCAGAATGAAAAATTATATGTGCTTGCAGGGGCATCTCAAAGTAACACCATGGTGTGAATCAGTTGCTAAAGGACTATGTAGCTGTTAGATATGGTTTCTCTTTGCTTTTACAAGAATAATAGATTGTTTTATCAAAGTTCTTTTTGTTAAAAAGTTTTTTGTTTAGTAAAAAGGAATGAAGTTAATCGAGTGGGTTTGTTTACAATACTTTTTGCACCTCCATTTATCTTAGTGCAGTCTATAAACTGTTTATATGTTCCTTGGCAATCAAACTTGTGCCAAATTGAGTATTTAAGGCTGACTGCGGCAGCGGGGCGTCTCAGACAATACTAAGGTGAATGCAGCCGGAAAAGTACAATAATGTTTTTGAGATAGTAAGAAATTTAAAAGATATAGCTATAGACAGTTGTGCACGGTTAAAAAATAGTAGCTTTTAGATGCAACACTTCGTAGTGCTATTTTAAGCTCGGTCTCTTTGCCAGTAATCTTTTCCCTCATTGATCTTACTCGCTCTGTTCATAAGAAAGCTTCAGTTGATTGAAATGGCTCTTTCTTCTGTTTTTGTTTAGTCCTTTTGATGGGTTCGTTTTTAAACATAATGCCTGTAATACATGAATATGGGTTCAATTTTCATTTTCTTTCAACAGCATGTGTTTCTCCTCTTTGAATATATTTAAAGGAACTCTATAGGTTGTGTAAGATTATCTTTCAATGCGGTCTGTTTATTATTTATACCCCTAACACCTCCCCCCCCCCCCATTTTTCCTCCTTATCCCCTCCACCTCTCCTCCCCTTCCCCCTCCCCTTGTCTCCCTACCCCCTTTTTTTCCCTTTTTTCTCCTCCCTTCCCTTCCCTTTCCCCCTCCCTTCCCCCTTCCCCTCCTCCTTCCTCCCCCTTCCCCCTTTAATAAGTTTTTAATATTTTTATATTAGTATATAATTTTTTTTTCAAATTTGAACTTTAGGTTATGCCTTCCTTGTATATATTAGTATATGAAAGTTGTCTCTCCTCTTTTGGTCACCGGTTTGAGATTGATCCAAAATTTACCCCCTCCCCCTCTCCCTTCCCTACAAACAATAAAGATGATTCAAATTGTATCCACTTTTATTTCGATTTTGTGGGTTTTTTAACATATTTCCTTAGATACAAGAAGTACAAGGTACCTTACTGGTAAGACCACGTTATTCCTCAATTTATTATGATATCACTATTCTCTTTAAAATGTGTTTTATTTGGGATGACGTTTCTCCTTATTTTTATTCTTTTACATTTTTATATATTTATAGTTTTATATATATTTATTCATTTTTAAGTGTGTGTTTGTATTCATATGTTCTTTCATATGATTTCTGTGTAGGCCAATCCTGTGCTGAAACACAGCTGTGTCTGGAGGCCTCTAGCAGCCCCCTGGGGTGAAGCAATTCCATAAAGTTTGTATCACACTTTTCTCCAGCCTAGTGGTGTTCAATACAAGTGTTGTTCTCAGTTGGACATTTTAGGTTCCCAAAAAGGTACACAAGTTCCACAGTGCTTGTCCCAGGATAAGCAGTGGATTTCCCAGGTCCTCTTTAATAATGGCTTATGGACCTTTCCTCTAAGTGCATTCATCAATGGAATGGAAGCTCTCCAACTACAACAGATAACCAATGCTCCCACTCACTCTAGAGGATCAACTCTAGACCTCATTTTTTACACCTAGTCATCTCCCCACAACTGACTTCCACACTCAGATAGACCCAGTGCCATGGTCAGTCCACTAATTAATATCACTTATTCTCCCGACCAGTGCCCTAGATACATTACCCCCCTGGTCTACAGCCACAAACATGTCGTTTCAAAGCATTCAATGCGAAAACCTTCCTAGAGGACATCTCTCCAATCCTAGTATCTGACCTTGTCGACTCAGACAGCCTCATTCACTCCTAGAACTCAGTGATTAACAAAGTTGCCTCCTTCACCACAAGATTCCACATGACCCCATCCAACACAGTTCTCCCGCACTGGTTCTCTCCTAAATTCAGAACCACTAGACAAGAACTCAGACAGATTCAGAGAAGACTGAAATGTACTCAAGAAGCATCCACAAAACAAAATACATCATTAAGCAACGAGAATACACCAATTTGCTTAACAGCAGCACAAAAGAATACTACACTAAACATAATCATGAAATCCCTCAACCGTTCAAGAGAATTGTTCTCCATTGTATCACCAAAGACCCTACAGCAACACTTCCCTCAAACCCAAAAGACAAACTACACCCCCAGACTATGGCCAGCTACCTTTACAACAAGAAACCTCAATGCCTCCTCAGTCCAAAAAAGTTATACTTAAGCAGGATAAACCACTGCAAATTCACATCTGGGACTTTTTTGGATTAATTAATCAAAGAGAGCTCACCAACATTATCCAAAGCATCAATACCATTACCTCCCCACTGGACCCCTGCCCAGTCTCCCAGATAAAATCCCTCCAGTCTGAATTTGCACCATTTATTCTGAAGATAGTCCTCTCCTCCTTATTACAGATACACTTACCTTCTGCCCTGAAACAGGCATCAATAAGACCCATCCTAAAAAAATCAGCAGCTCCGACGATCGGACATCACTGCAGGGAGCGGGAAGGTAAGCTCCTCCATGCTCCCCACCGGTACCTCCAATCACCACAGCTGAGGGAAGATTTAAAAGCAGAGCTGGCCGAAAAGAGCTCTTTCCCTCCATCGCAGCAGCCCCGACGATCGGACATCACTGCAGGGAGCGGGAAGGTAAGCTCCTCCCCGCTCCCCACCAGCAGCTCCAATCAACCAATCAGCACTAGACCGCAATCGCACAAACCTCTAAGCGTGCCTAGGTGCGCCCATGACTGGTGGGCCTGCGCCTAAGGGCCACGCCAAAGGGGCCCTTAGGCGAGCCATGTTAAGGCGAGCCACACACAATAATCTGACCGTGCCTATTCAGTTGCTCCACAACATTAATCACCCAAATCCAAACACCTGACGGGCACCTTGATTACAACACCACAGAAGTTAGAAACCTCTGGACACATTCATCAACATATACATAAGGTGAGCCCAAATCTCGACCACCATTACCCCTCCACAATTTAGCAATAGATCAAGACTACTACGCTATTCCTATACATGTTAGCCGTACGAGCTTACCGAAATTATACTGTAGCTGTCAATTAGTAACCGCATGTTCATTGTGCTACCGCCCATGCAATTTCTGTTACGCTTGCATAAGATATTCTGAAATCCATGCTCATGTATCCTACAGTTTAATTAATCTCAGTTAATGCTTACATTATATGTACTGATACTCATAATGTCTTACAGTCTATTCAATCCCTGTTAATGTCTACTTTCTACTGCATGAAAATCCATGCTCATATGCTCCACAGATTATGCAACTTCAGTTAATGCCTGCATTGTTTTAAAACATTCTTGTTCAGATGTCTTACAGTTTATGCTATTGCCGCTAACACCAGCATCACAACTTTTGAAAATTCCCATCACCCTTTATACACCTACCGCACTTTAAGTTATAATCTTACTACTCTCAATACCACATGTTCAGTAATCATCCAGGTTTATCAATATTTCTTTCAATTCTTCCGATACATCACCTTTAAATACCATTTTAGGCATAGGTAACTTCCCTATATCCTTGGTCCAATTCTTTTTAACATCTTTGTTAGTGATATAGCGGAAGGGCTTTCAAGTAAGGTTTGCGCCTCTGCGGGTGATACCAAAATCTGCAATAGAGTAGACACCCAGGAAGGAGTAGATAACATGAGGAGGGATCTAGCTAAGCTTGAAGAATGGTCCAGAATTTGGCAGCTGGGATTTAATATTAAAAAATGTAAGGTCATGCATTTGGGCTGCAGCAATCCAAGGGAGCAATATAGTATAGGGGGTGAAGTACTTTTGTCCACTTAAGAAGAGCGGGACCTAGGCGTGGTTGTGTCTGATGATCTTAAAGTAGCTAAACAGATAGAAAAGGCGACGGCCCGTAGGGGGAGGAGTTTATCCAAGATGGCAACGGTTGTGGTTCTTTGAGCTTCATGCCTAAGAGGAAGGGGAAGCTGAGGGCTGCTCCCTCTGCACCTCAGCAGCCCAGTTCTGGTCCTATGGATCGTTTTGTTAAAGTACCTCCGGAGAAGGTTCAGGAGATTCGAGCCGGCTTGGTCGCGTCGGCGGCAGAGGATTCGATGCCTCCGTCGGATGTGGAGACATCTCCCTCTCCGTAGTGAGGAAACCACCACCACGTTCCACTGCTTTGGAGTCTGCCTCAGCTTGTGTGACGCCGACGTCTCCCGAGGTGGGGGCTCTGGCCGAGGAGAGGGCACACGCTGTGCGTTTGATTCCTTTGACTCCTGATATTCTTGGTGAGACGTCGGGCAGCAGTTTGGAGCCTGATACTCCGGTGGGAAGTCTACCCTTGCAAGTGAAGTTACCTCCCTCTGTGGAATTACCTTCTTTGATTCGCCCCAAGGATTTTACCTTGGAGGCTATTTGGGACGCTATTGCAACTCTTTCATCTTCAATCAACTCCCAGACTGCTTCATTGTCTTCCCGGATTAGTGAGAATGCTGATGGCATCCAGACGAATGTAGCAAGTATTCAATCTGTTGTGTCAGTTTGTGAACAGATTAAAGCGAAGAATTCTACTCTTAGCTCTCAGCTGGATACTGTTTCCGATATGTCCTCAACCCTGGTAAAGGAGAATGCTATGCTCAAGTATAAAGTGGAGGTGTTGGAAAACGCTTCCAGAGCAGTTAACCTTCGGGTTTTGAATTTCCCGCGATTACCAGAGGTGTCGGCTTTGGACATGTTTAAAAGATATATTATGGAGATTTTGAAAGTTCCTTCTGATTTGATTCCACCTCTTAATAAGGTTTATTATCTGCCTTCTCGGAAAAAAGCTGAGACTTCTGTGTCTGTGTCTAATGTGAAATTTGATACCCTGGATGTCACTGGCCGCCTTGAGGGTACTGGGAATGAAGTTACATCTCCTATTGCTTCAACTCTTTTGGTTCAGTGTGCTCTTGTCACTGACAAGGACTGGTTGCTGAAAATGTTTTTTAAGAAACGTTTAGATTCCTTTTTAGGATTTAGAATATCAATGTTCCCAGATCTAGTTAGAGAAACACAAAAGAGGAGAAAGCAATTTTTGCAGTATAAATCTGGGGTGTTAAATATTGGAGGTACCTTTTTTCTTCGGTTTCCCTGCCGATGTTTGGTGCTTATTGAGGGTGTTAAGTATATCTTTTCTGATCCTAGTGATTTAAATAATTTCATTAATGCTAGACTTCCCGTAGTATTACCAACTGAGTAATGGTGGTGCTTAGTTCAGCTTATTCCTCCATGTGTATCTTGGAGGCCTGCTGCCACCTGGGTTTTTTCTTTGTGTTTCATTGTAAACTTTCCAATTAAGGTGTATTTACCAAATCTCTGCTTTGGTATGACAGTTTCCTCTCCTCTTCCTCTCTTCATTGTGGACTATAACAGCGTTTGACTATTGTATACTTATAATAATTTGTTTTCCTTTTGCTTATTTATCTGTCAGATTTGCTGTATTCATTGTAAGAAATTTATTTTCTTGCTGTTTTTTGTTAAAATTCATAAATAATTTAAAAAAAAAGAAAAGGCGATGGCAAAGGCTAGAAGGATGCTTGGGTGCATACAGAGAGGAATGGCTAGCAGAAAAAAGGAGGTGATAATGTCTCTGTATAAGTCTTTGGTGCGACCTCATTTGGAGTATAGTGTGCAATTCTGGAGACCGCACCTTCAAAAGGATGTGAACAGGATGGAGTCGGTGCAGAGGGTGGCTACTAAAATGATTAGTGGTCTTCATTATAAAGCATATGAGGACAGACTGAAGGATCTTAATATGTACACCTTAGAGGAAAGGCGGGATAGAGGTGATATGATTGAGATATTTAAATACCTCTGTGACATAAATGTTCAGGGAGAGAGCCTCTTTCAATTGAAAGCAAGTTCTGCTACGAGGGGACATGGGATGAGAGTGAAGGGAGATAGATTCAGGAGTGATATGCGGAAATATTTCTTTACGGAAAGAGTAATGGATCCGTGGAATAGTCTCCCAGTGGAGGTGGTAGAGATGAGGACAGTAACTGAATTCAAAAAAGCATGAGACAAACACAGAGGATCTCTAAAGGTAAAAAGGGGGGACTGTTGTAGTTGTTATGGAAGGACAGACTAGATAGGCCATGTGGTCTTTTTCTGTCGTCATATTTCTGTGTTTCTATATCATCTTCAGTAAAGACCAAAGAATTCATTCAGACTTTCCACTATGGCCTTCTCCTCCCTTATCATCCCTTTTACCTTTCTTATCCAATGGTCCAACTGACTCTCTCAAAGGTTTTTTGTTACGATTTTACTTGAGTTTTTATTATGCGTTTTTGCTTCCAGAGCAAGCTTTTTTTCAAATTCTGTCTTTTCTCCAGGACCAAGCAGGAAGTCAGTTCTCACTTATGGGTGACGTCAGCCGACGGAGCCCTCGCAGAGCAATTTTCCCCAGCTTTCGCAGAAAGCCTTTGGGAATTGCAGCGCGCATGCGCGGTCCCCTTCACGCCCAGGGATGCCATCTTGCTCAGTCTTCTTTTTTCCGCGGAGCCCTAGAGACGTGTCTGTTAACGCCGCTGAAAAGTTGATTTCTTTGATTTCTTTTCGTTAAAAAAAATTTTAAAAAAATTTTCTCGGTTCGTGTGTTCCTCTTCCCGCCGGGTCTCGATATCCCCTATCGAGCCCGTTTACGTTTTCATTTTTTTCCAACTGGCGGTCCCGCCACTTTTCTCTTCATCCCTGGCAGCGCGGTCGTTCGACCTTGCAGGGGCCCTTTTTCCCCCGATGGCTGCCAGTGGTTTTAAAAAGTGTGATCGCTGTGTCAGGCTCATGTCTCTTACTGACACGCATGACTGCTGCCTCCGCTGCCTTGGGGCCGAGCATGACCCTATAAGCTGCGGCCCGTGCAGCAAGATGTCCTCGAAGGCGCTGAGGAGTCGGCAGTCGCAGAGGGAACGGATCTTCTCTGACTCTACGCGGACCTCGTCAGAGGCCTCTACGCCTCGCGGCTCCGGTTCGGAGCATCGTAGGAGTTCTTCTGAACGGGGCTCCCCCAGCCGGGAACGCCGGCGGGAGAAGCGGCCCGCAAGGGTGGATCCGGGCGGCGAAACTGGTCCTTCGATGGCCAGGTCGCTTAGCCCGGTCCAGCTCCCCGGGCCGTCAAAGGAGGAGAAGCCTTCGAAGATCCCTCGTCTCGAAGTGGAGTCGCCTAGGCACGTGAGTGATATAGTCCTCCTGGACTCCCCCACGGATGAGCCGACGTCGGGCCCGACGCCGTCGGGGCTCGAGTCGACGGCTGCTGGGTCTTCTGAGCTTGATCTCAGATTGACGACCTTGGAGCGCAGTATATCTGCCTTCATGGACCAGCAGCGGGCATGGATCACCGGCCTCGCCAGTGCATCTGCCCCGACCACCGGGACGTTGATGCTCAAGTCGACCCCGGAGGCCGAGCCGATCCTCGAGTCCATACGTGCTCGATTCGATCCTCGGCCTAGGTCTCCCTCGGCTTCCCGTTCGGGACCGAGGTCCTCGACGCCGGCGTCGGGGCGGAGGTCCCCGGGTCCCGCCCCCACGGAACCTCTCGATTCCTCCTTGGAGGAGTCGGGCTGGGACACGGAGGAGGACGAGTCACCCGGTTCTTTTCAGACTCGGTGCGTCCCCTCCGATTCGCCCGAGTTGGAGCCTCGGAGGCGGTCCCCTCCGGAGGATACCCGGTTCTCCGATTTCGTGAGGGATATGGCCAAAGCGTTGGCCTTCCCCGCGGATCCGGAGGAGGAACCCCGAGCCGAAGAGCTCGAGGCCCTTCAATACGACTCCCCCCCGAGGGAGGCCTTCACTGTACCGGTTCCCCGATGCTGGAGCGGCTTCTCCACCGCATGTGGGAGAGCCCCGCCTCGACGCCAGTGTTGAGCAAGCGGATCGATTCCATATATCGAGTCCGCAAGAGCCCCGGGTTCCAGAAGGCGCAACTTCCGCACCACTCCATGGTGGTGGAGTCGGCCATGCATCGACTTAAGAGTCAGAAGATGCACTCCTCGGTGCCCCCGGGGAAGGAGGCCCGGAGCCTGGATGCCCCTCGGTAGGAAGTGCTTCCAAGGCTCTATGCTTGCTTGTCGGGTCCAGACATATCAGCTGTACATGGGTATGTACCTCCGAGACCTGGCGAAAGAACTTCAGGGTTTCTCGGCCAGTCTCTCCGAGGAACCCTTGCAGCGGTTCCAAGCCTTGTCCTCCGGGATTCGAGAGTGTTCAAAGTTCATTTCTCGAGCGGCCTATGATGGCTTCGAGGTCTCGGCCCGAGTAGCTGGAGCCGGCATCGGGGCTCGCCGCCAGGCTTGGCTTCAGTCATCCGACCTCGAGCCCTGGGTGCAGGACAAGTTGGTCGATGTCCCTTGCAGAGGGGAAAACCTCTTCGGCAAACCCATGGCCGAAAAGGCTGCGGAGCTCGAGTCGGAGACTCTCACCAGGACTCGCTTTTCTAGAAAGTCCTCTGCCCCTTCACAGAAGAAGAAGGGCTCGGGGAAAAGGCCTTTTTACACGAGGAAAGTGTTTGCTTATACGCATCACCAAACACAATACCCGGCCACAACCCCCCTTCAAGGGCAGCGGCCTAGGGGACAGGGTAACGGATCCCGGAAGCAGAAAGCCCCCAAACCCGCCACGCAGGCCCCGGCCCAGCAGGGCGGGGGTTTTTGACTATGCCAGCATAGCCCCTCCCCCTCAGGGGCTTTCAGCCGGCACGGGGGGTCGGCTGACCCACTTTGCTCACAGGTGGTCCGCCATAACATCCGAGGCCTGGGTATTGCAGGTGGTTCAAGAAGGCTACCTCCTCCATTTTCACCAGGTGCCTCCCCCCTACTTCCCAGGGGAGCCTCCCAGACCCCCTCTGCACAGGGACTTGCTCCTTCGGGAGCTGCGAAGTCTGCTTCAAGAACGGGCGGTGGAGCCCGTGCCCCAACACTGCTGGGGTCACGGGTTTTACTCGAGGTACTTCCTGGTTCCAAAGAGAACAGGAGGCCTCAGGCCCATTCTAGACCTACGCAACCTCAACAAGTTCCTGCAGCGGGAAAGGTTCAAGATGCTTACCCTTGGAACCCTGCTGCCTTACCTCCAGCGGGGAGATTGGCTATGCTCCTTGGATCTAAAGGATGCTTATACCCACATCCTTATTCATCCGAACCACCGGCAGTAGCTAAGGTTTGTGGTGGCGGGGAAGCATTATCAGTACCGAGTACTGCCCTTTGGCCTGTCCTCCGCCCCCAGGGTGTTCACGAAGTGCCTGGCAGTGGTGGCCGCCTTCCTAAGGCTTCAAGGCCTCTTCGTCTTCCCATACCTGGACGACTGGCTCATCCGGGCATCGTCTGCTCCGGAGGTTGCCCAGGCCACCCAACGTACGGTGGCCCTGCTTCAGCACTTGGGCTTCGTCATAAACTTCGAAAAGTCCGCTTTGCTCCCCTCTCAGGACCTTGAGTTCATAGGGGCGTGGCTGGACACTCGGCAGGCGCGTGCTTTCTTGCCTCCGGAAAGGGCCAACCGGCTCACGGCTCTAGCCGGCAGGTTCAGCGGCAGGTCGCCAGCCTCGGCCAGACAGTTCCTGCAGCTACTCGGACACATGGCCTCCACGGTACATGTCACTCCGAACGCCCGTCTACATATGCGGCCTGCGCAATGGAGCCTTCGCACTCAGTGGCGTCAGGCCACAGGGAGGCTGTCGGACCTGATACAAATTTCCGGCCGCCTGGTCTCCTCCCTGCAATGGTGGCTTCACCTGCCCAACCTAGTGCTCGGCATGCCATTTCAGTCTCACCCACCGTCCCGGGTGCTCACGACAGATGCCTCTCTCCTGGGATGGGGGGCGCGTTGTCGAGGGACATGCACTCAGGGCCTTTGGACGCCTTGGGAGGCTGCCCAGCAGATAAACTTCCTGGAGCTCCGGGCGATCTGCCTAGCTCTGCGGGCCTTCTCTCACCTGACGTTCGGCCAGTCCGTACTGGTGCAGCCGGACAATCAGGTTGCAATGTTCTACATGAACAAACAGGGGGGCACAGGCTCCCTCCTTCTATGTCGGGAAGCCCGGAGGCTGTGCTCTTGGGCTGTCGATCACGACATCCTCTTCAAAGCGGTTTACTTGCCAGGGCAGGACAACTGCCTGGCAGACAAGCTGAGCCGGATGCTGCTACCGCACGAGTGGAAACTGAACCCCGAGGTGGTCCAGCAGATCTTCCGCCGGTGGGGCTCTCCCACTGTGGATCTTTTTGCCAGTCCCCTGAACGGGCAGCTCCCCAGATTCTGCTCCCGGCACCCCCATCCTTCTCGGGAGGCGCCGGATGCTTTCCTCATCCCGTGGTCCACGGGTCTGCTGTATGCATTCCCTCCTACGCCACTGGTGGCTCGGACATTGTTCAGAGTTGTCCAGGACAGGGCCTCCGTGATCCTGGTGGCGCCTCGGTGGCCGAGACAGCCATGGTTCCCCCTACTACTACATCTAGCGGTGGACACCCCTCTTCCTCTGGGGTTCCACCCCGATCTCCTAACCCAGGATTGGGGCACTCTTCTGCACCCCAACCTCCGGGCCCTACACCTGACGGCCTGGCTGCTGAAAGGGTAATCCTAGCTCCGCTACGGCTAGCCCCGGAGGTGGAAGCCGTCGTCCTAGCTTCTCGGCGTCCTTCCACCCGGAAGTCGTACGCCCTCAAATGGCGTTGCTTCTCGGTCTGGTGTTCTCAGCGGTCTGAGGACCCCTTCGCCTGTTTAGTATCGGTGGTACTGCAATACTTGCTTCACCTCTCCGACCTAGGTCTCAAATCCAATTCTGTCAGAGTCCACCTCAGTGCTCTCTCTGCGCATAATTCACCGGTTGAGGGCAGGCCTCTCTCCTCGCACCCTTTGGTGGCGCGCTTTCTCAGAGGCCTCCTTCTGCTTAAACCCCCGTTGCGCCCCCCAGCCCCCGACTGGGACCTCAACGTGGTTCTGCAAAGGCTTACCTGTCCGCCTTTTGAGCCCATGGCTACCTGCCCTCCCCGTTTTCTCTCCTGGAAAACTCTCTTCTTGGTGGCTCTCACTTCCGTGAGGCGTGTGAGTGAGCTACAAGCCCTAGTGTCGGAGCCTCCGTACACTAGGTTCTACAAGAATAGGGTTGTACTGCGGACCCACCCTAAGTTCCTTCCGAAGGTGGTCTCCCACTTCCACATCAACCAGGAGGTGATTCTTCCGACCTTTTTTCCCAGGCCGCACACCAGCCGAGCGGAAACTGTGCTGCACACCCTGGGCTGTAGAAGAGCCTTATCCTTCTACCTTGACCGTACGCGAGAGCATAGGAAAGCCGTCCAGCTTTTTGTATCTTTTGACCCCAATTGGTTGGGGGTACCTGTCTCTAAGCGTACTCTGTCCTCCTGGATAGCCGACTGTATCGTCTGGTCTTACGGGGCAGCCGGTCTCTCCTTGGAGAGTCGTGTCACGGCTCATCGGGTCAGGGCGAAGGCCGCGTCGGTGGCTCATCTCCGCTCTGTTCCATTGGCAGACATCTGCCGGGCCGCTACTTGGTCTTCAGGCCAGACCTTTGCGGCTCATTACTGCCTTGAAAGGGAGTCCCGCAGGGACAGCGCTTTCGGCCAGGCAGTTCTCCACAATCTCTTTGAGGTTTAGGCAACTCCTCCCTCCGGCCCTAGTGTTGGGCTACCGGCCGGATTCGTATTCAGAGAAGACTCTTTCCCTCTGTACTGTTGAGCTTGAGGGAGCTCTTTTAGACTTGAGGTCTCCGGTAGCCTTAAGCTTGGGAGTCCCATAAGTGAGGACTGACTTCCTGCTTGGTCCTGGAGAAAGAGTAGTTACTCACCTGTAACAGGTGTTCTCCAGGAGCAGCAGGAATCGGTCCTCACTACCCTCCCTCCTCCCCTGGAGTTGCAGTCATTCTTATTGCATATTTGCTAACTTTTGCTGTCTTTCCGCTATGTCATCAGACTGAGCAAGATGGCATCCCTGGGCGGGAAGGGGACCGCGCATGCGCGCTGCAATTCCCAAAGGCTTTCTGCGAAAGCTGGGGAAAATTGCTCCGCGAGGGCTCCTTCGGCTGACGTCACCCATAAGTGAGGACTGATTCCTGCTGCTCCTGGAGAACACCTGTTACAGGTGAGTAACTACTCTTTCCTGCCTTATCAATGCCTTGCACTTAACTTGCCAGTGCTTATGTTGTTTCCCATTTTCTTCTCCTCTAGTACTGACTGATTTGTTCTTTGGGCAGTTCCTTGCTTTTTCCTGAACACTGGATGGTTCATTTCAGGCAGTTCTTATTCTAGGTATGGTTGTATCTGCTGAATGATTTAGAGTAGAATCTTGTTGGTGTGTGTGATCAGAGCAGTTGTGTGATAATTTCAGTAGTCAGTCAAATCCATTTTTTTCAGCATTGCTATGAAAAGAGATCTTTTCCAGTTAGTTGTCCATGATGGTGTCTTCGGTCATCCATTTTGGCCATGTTTGCTTTTTCACCTTTTGTACAGATTTTACTTTTTTTTAGCATAGCATTCTTGATGGAAGAATGTCACTGGCTTGAATTCCTATTTTTGATGGAGCACTTGACTTTTGCCACATAAATTTGAATTAACTGCAACTGAGAAGACTAAGCGGAGTTCTTCTATTAATAAAATCTGGAAGCCTCTCTTGGATAATCTTGAAATGGGTGGTGTCACTATGTAATTAAGTTAATTGTAACTTGTGAGCTGCCTTTGACCCAAGTGGGCTTTTATGTTCATACGGGCTAGTGGTATGGGGGAGTGGAAGGGATATGAGTAGAGGGGAAGGGGATTAGGTGAACTATAGGAAAGGATCGGACATGTTACCTAGCTTGATCATTGTTTTGTACTATGTATTGTATTTGTTTAAACTATTTCAAAAAAGAGATTGAGCGCACTTCGGCAAGCATGTATTTTAAGGGGTCATGCTTTCAGCTCACATAGCAACCCATCAGTTCTGTATGGTCCAATGCATGCAGACAGTCTTTCAGAAAATTCAAGCTTTTTCACTTGGCCTTTCACCACAGGCTCAGACTGTGCTAGCTGACATATTAGCAGAAGTTGATGAGTATGGCACTCATCTTACACAGATTGCGTATGATGTCATCAAAACCTTGACTGGAGTTTCCACTTTAGCCATTGCTGCCAGGCTTTGTTGTACGCATTTGCTGCCTGGCTTTGTTGTACGCATCCAATTTGTGAGGAAGTCCATTCAAGAATTGATGGGTGGCCCTTGTGCAAAAGATCCAATATTTGGCAATAAAGTGAAAGAAACGGTGGATATTATAAAAGATCACTGTTCCGCTCTTCAGCATATTTTGGCTAACCTGCCTTTATCTGGGTCATTTTCAAGACACACCATTATGAATTGGTACCATGGAGGTTTTTATTATCAAAAACAACCTCAGCTAACCCAGCACCTGTCTTTCTCAAACCTCATCAATAAGAAAGGACTCAACCAAAGCAAGCTATTCCCACAGTCAAAGTAAGTGTCTTCTTTTTGACTACAATCGTGTATTGCAGCCGAGATTCCTGCAAGACATACAAATGGCTTTCTTGTGAGGGGGAGGGGTTGGGCTCAGTTTTTTCTTTCATCCTGGTGAAAACATTACTATTGAATTTGAGTCCTGAGCCATAGTCAAGATGGGCTACAAACTCTAGTTTATCATCTGACCTACAGATTGTCCCTTACCATGGGCTCACCTTCCTCCTCCCATGCCAAACTCTGAGGAACAAGTCTCCCAACTCCTTCACTCCAGCACTATAGGGCTGTTCCCACAAGGAAAGCAATTGGTGTTCCAACTCCATGTATTTTCTCACTCCAAAGAGAAGCCTGGAATCTTATGCCTCATCCTGGATCTTGGAGATGTGAATCAATTCCTTCACAAGGAGAAAGTCAAAATGAATACTCTTTTTTTCCATTCTACCAGCTCTAATGAAAGGGGACTGGCTTGTACCTTGGATCTCAAGAATGCATATACACATATACCAGTCAATCCTCATTGCAGAAAGCAATTTCAGTTCCCTCTCTGCCTATCGTGCTCCATTTGATATCCTTCTGGCATTTCGATGTCCCATCATTTTACGTTTTATAAATGGACTGTTTCATGTCAAATCATCATTGCAGAATCCCCCTGTTCCATGAAATCATAACCTTGTTTTAACTTCCCTTATGAAGATGCTATTTGAACCACTGGAATCTTCCTCTCTGAAGCACCTTATATGCAAGGTGCTTTTCCTAGTAGCTGTTACCTCTGCTAGAAAAGTGAAATCCAAGCAATGGTGACTTAAACTGTACACACAATTTCATCATAAAGTAGTTCTACAAACTCATCCCAAGTTTCTACCTAAGGTAGTAATACATTTCCATATTGATGAGAAAATAGTGCTTTCTTCATTCTGTCCAAAGAATCATAACAACACACGTGAGAGAGCCCTCCACACTGTAGACCAGGGGTGTCAAACTCAAATACACAGTGGGCCAAAATGTAAAACTTGAACAAAGTCGCGGGCCAGCATTGAACAAATGAACCTTTTAATATGGACCCAAACAAGATTTGCTTTAACATTGAATATGAAGCAACACTTATTACTATACAATTTATAACTTAATAGTTCAGATATGCAAAAACCAATTTCAAATAAAAAAAAACATCAATGACATTCATTTATTAAATAAGATTTAAATAATAATAAATAATAATTTTTAAAATAAAATAACAATAATAAAATTAATCAACCATTCAAGCCCATGTCTTGGAGTAGCAAGAAAAAGTGCATAAAGAAAACGTTAATTATTGCTCAGTTTGCTGCACACTGATCTAATCTGATGTGCCCAAGCCAGATACCTGGCATCTCTTCTTGGATGAAAGTTCATCAATGTCTGGGCTCAGGCTTTGAGCTGAGGAAATCCTCAGTATCGAGCGAAGGTGTTCATCAGTCAGACGTCTCCTGTGAGATGTTTTGGTCATCTTCATTGAGGAGAAAAGTTGCTCACATAGATAAGTGCTGCCGAACATGGAGAGCATCTGAGCAGCTTGGGTGCGGAGCTGAGGCATTGTGTCAGGGATGAACTGTGGAAACTGGGCGGCGCCCACAGCATCATACTTTGACTTCAGCGTGTCATTACACTGGAGTTCAATTAGCTCCATTTGGAGGTTGGTTGGTGCGTTTTCCACATTAACTGCAAAGGGATTACTGAGCAGTTCAAACCTACATTTCTGGACATCAAAGTCGGCAAATCGCCGGCTAAACTCAGCGCCGAGTACACTGAGTTTTTCAGCAAACTGTGCGCATGGGAACAAGTTGGTAAAGAACTGCGTTTTCATGGTTTGGCAGCAGGGAAAATGGCCAAGGTTTCCTTGCAGCATCTGATTCTCCCACAGGCACAGTTTAGTTTTAAAAGCCCTCACTGCAGCGTACATGTCTGTGATGATGCGCCCCCGCCCCTGAAGCTGCAGGTTCAGCACATAGAGATGGCTCGAGATGTCACACAGAAAGGCCAGCTCACACAGAAACTTTTTCTCCCGAAGCTCTGCTGTGTCCTTCCCTTTGCTTTCCAGAAACTGACATATTTCCTCATGCAGCTCAAAACATCTATTCAGTACTTTTCCTCGGCTTAACCATCTCACCTCTGTGTGATACGGCATGTCTGCGTATTCCGAACCACACTCCTCCAGAAAAGACTTAAACTGGCGGTGATTCAGACCTTTGGCTCTTATAAAGTTAACTACTTGTGTTACTGTGGTCATAACATGTTCCATCTTTAGGGCTTTGCCACACAATGATTCCTGATGTATGATGCAGTGATAAACAGTTAGTTCACCTGCACAGTTCTCTTCCTGCATCTTCTCCCGGACCCTGCCCACCAGTCCACTTGTTTTACCGCACATCACTGGCGCACCATCTGTCGTTAATCCCACGAGTTTATCCCACGGCAGCTTTATTTCAGTTACGTATTTGGAAACCTCCTCAAAAATTTCCTTTCCTGTGGTTGTGCCATGCATTGATTTGAATCCCAATAGCTCCTCCGTAACACACATATTTGAGTCCACTCCACGGATGAAGACTGACAGCTGAGCAGTATCAGATGCGTCGCTGCTCTCATCCACAGCAAGGGAGAATGCAACGAAATCTTTTCCCTTTTCCAAAAGCTGGTCATACAGATTGGTGGCAAGATCACATGTGCGATCAGCTACTGTGTTTCTGCTCAGGCTCACGTTTGAAAAGGCTTGCTTTTTCTCTGGGCACACGATGTCACAAACTTTCAACATGCACTTTTTCACAAACTCTCCCTCATTAAAGGGCCGGGCTGATTTTGCGATCTCTGCTGCCACAATATAACTAGCCTTTACAGCAGCCTCACTTTGTGATGTGGCTTTTTTGAACATATTCTGTTGTGAAACCAAACTTCTTTTCATCTCCTCCACTTTCTGGCTCCTTTGAGTCATGTCCAGGTCCTTGTACTTGTCATGGTGTTTTGTTTCATAGTGTCGTCGAATGTTATACTCCTTAGTTATAGCCACGTTGACTCCACAAATCAGACAAACAGGTCTGTCTTTTACATATGTAAACAAATATTCTGTCTCCCACCTGTCCAGAAAGTTCCTGTTGTCTGCCTTTCTTTTTGCCATTTTTGGGAAGGGGTTCCACAGTGACAGTTGTAGCTTGAGATTGCTATGACTTCTGTCACACAGGAGAGGGCGTTTCTGGGACCTGTCCTGATTGACGCGCCAAAACAACAGCAAGGCATTATGGGATTTGTAGTATTAGCGATGAATGAATGCGCTGTATAATACCGGCGGGCTAGCTCTAGTAGTCATTTGGTATAGCCTCGCGGGCCAAATATAATTACACTACGGGCCAAATTTGGCCCGCGGGCCAGAGTTTGACACCTATGCTGTAGACTGTAAGTGAGTGCTTGCATACTATCTCAGAAGAACAGAATCAATCAGGAAGTCTGTGCACCATGCTGTTTCCTGTGATTCCAAAAGAATGCTAGCACGTTGGCTGGCTTCCTGCATCCAATTCTTTTATGAACACAAGTACTCTTCTGAGCTCTAAAGTAAAGTTTCACGAAATTAGAGCCACAGTAGCTCTCCTAAAATCTGTCTTTAGTCTGTAAAGCAATGACAGTCACTGGCCATCACTTCGTACCTTTACTGTGCTGGCTGATCTGTCTTTGTGAAGTAGCAGATCTCACACCTATTAAGTGGGGGTTGCCCCTAAATATGGCACAGGACAAAAGAAGTAAACAGCCCTAAGCTTGGGAGTCACCATTGAAAGGATCTGAAAGTTATGCCATCCAGTGCAATGCACTCTGTATGTTAAAAGCAAGCCACATGTACTTCACTGCACTTTGGTTGCTGCTAGGACACTGGGTCAGGAGGTGTCCCATGCACTCCTCCCATCACCACATACACAAATACCAATGCACATGCAGCAAAAGCTGAACAAGCCATAAATGCATGGTGACCCGACCCTGAGCAAATTATTATGTATTGTAGAGGGACAATCAAGTGGAGAAACTGCTGCTGGCCAAGAGAGTGGTGATGAGGCTGATGCAGAGAACAATAGCAGGGCCTGAATAGTTATAACATGAATAAATGCCACTAATTTGCTTCCATAATAGAAGGCTCAGGGAGTGCCTTGTCTGTCCCTTGGAGTTCCCTTCTAAATCAGTTGTTACACCATTAGCAATTGTAGGGTGCTGTTCTAAGAACTGCTTGACCACTGAAGCAAAATAGTGTGGGTCACAATCTCTGCACATACAGTGTGAATTGGAGGGATATATTCCCAGAGCAGCAGTCTGCCCATCACAGCATTTCAGCTGCAGAGAGTTGAGACAACATCACGGCATGCCTGTAAAACACCACTTAGGATTACGGCCTAGCTCTCCCACTGCACGCACCCCTGGAAAGGCATAAGGCATATATTCCCAAGATGGGTAAAGTTTGTGAAGTGAGGTGATAGATCACATGCCACCAGTATTAGGACCAGGTGGAGGGGAGGTAGCAACAGTAGGTGGCAGAGCATGCAGAGAAAGGTAAGAAGGATGTAGGACTGTGCTAGAAATATACCTATTGTATTCTTGTGAGACTCTTGAGGAGTTTGGGTCTCTAACTCCCCTTACTGTCTCCTCTTCTGTGGTTTGTAGCACCTGTTGCTCTAGGTCGCTGAGGGGCTGTGGCTGTCCATCCGGACCTACCTCCTTGGCTGCCTGCTTGGTTTTCCACTTCACGCCTTCCACTTGCATTTCAGGTTCTCTGCATCTCTATTTTTGTAGTAATGGCATTCACACATTGGCATACACCCAGTAAGAGTTCTTGTTTGTGATGGGCACTCAAGCGGATACCAGCATGGCCCAGGAGAATTCTCTGGTGCTTGAGGACCTCCCGCAACATGAGTTCTACCTCACCCTGCCAGAAGTTGTCTTTTTTGGCGAGTTCCTTTCGTTTGGGTGCCATGACCAGGTCAGATTCACAAATCGCAGCAGTTCTAAAATAGCTCGCTGCATATGTATGTTCCAGTTTTATAAAGGGTGTATAGGGATAGGACATGCACATTACCAGCTTACGTGTGCGTTTTTTCTCAAATAAACCACAGATGGGCATGTGTATAAAATGTAAACATGTGTGATGGACATTTTAGAAACTGGGGGAAGACCATGTAGGTAGCCCACATCTTTTCTTTAGCAAAATTGCTACCTCATGGATGCTAACTATGCTGCGCTGATACCTTCACTGCCTGAGCTGGTCCCCATTTAGCTGTAAAAGTTAAGTGAGGAGCACAGAGTCTCACATGTATGAGGAGTGCACTCTGTTATGGGCTGCATGTCACCTAAATGAAGCTGACCTTCATATATCCACAGGAAGCTGCCTCTTTACATTGGGTAACTGTGTGTTGGGAAGGAAGGAGAGGTGTTTGGTGAGACAGCTATGTGTATTGCTATGTTGGAAGCTGCATTCTAACTATGAATTCTTTGTTTCCCCTGCAGGTGCTGTGAACTGTCTGGGGGGAAGGGGCTTCTGGGAATGTGTGTGTATATTTGTATGTATGTGTGTGTATATATGTACACACGTATGCTCACCAGGGCCCCCACAGCCTATTTTAATGTGTATATAATGGCAGGGGGCCAGAGTCTCTGCATGTTTGTCTGACCATTACCTTATATACTGTGCTGCTTTGACTCAATGTCATGTACACATAGCTGTCTCTATAGTGTGTTTCTAATATGACCACACCCGTAATAAATATGTTTCTTAAAAATGACATCTGGGATGCAGTATCACTTCATGTATGCATGTGAGGTGACTAGTGAGTTGGCATTCAACTGCCATGACAAGATGTTGACTCCCTTTACACATAATGGTGAAACAGAGGGTGCCAGATGTGTCAACAGTGTTCTCAGGCCACTGCAGTGAGAACGGATATGAGGGCATAGGTTGTCTGCTCAAATGATGACACCTAAGTAAACATTGGTGAACCCATATTTTGCCACATTCAGCCATGTTCAGGCATGGACAACCCTAGCACTGGATCCTTATCTTTGTGTGTCCCCTGAAGGGGCATAATAATCTGTATTCTGGAGACATGGTGTACAAGACCAGACATAATGTGCATTCTGGTATAGGTGTAGTTAGGCTTCCACCTGACCTATGTCTGTATACCGATATCAGTGCCCATGGGCCAGCGCATCCTCTCAACCATCCAGTGGATGTTGCTGTGCACATGGACATGAATTTCGGGTTGATGCAGTCCATTCTTACTGTCGATTAGGGGATGAGACATATGTCTGCAAAATTCAGGCTGAAACTCCTGTCCCCTGACCAAAAAGATCATCAACTGTCTGCAGCCAGGGAGGAGTTGGAATGCTTTGAAAATGACTCAGATTTCATCAAAAATATTATTACTGGTGATGAATCATGGGTTTATGGTTATGACCCAGAAACTAAGGCTGAGTCCTCGCAGTGGAAGACTCCAAACTCTCCCAGACTCAAGAAAGCCCATCAGGTGAGAAGTAATGTCAAGGTCATGCTCACAATTTTATTTGATTACCATGGTATTGTTCATCATGAATATGCTCCAAAAGGCTAAACCGTCAATAAGGAGTACCATGTCCAAGTTCTAACTCATTTGAGAGATTCAGTTCATCATAAGAGGCCAGAGTTGCACAGGAATGGTGAATGATTGCAGCATCACGTTAACATCCCAGCTCACGCATCACATCTTGTCCAGCAGTTCTTGGCCAGACACCAAATCAAGCAAGTCCATCAGCTTTTGTTCTCACCTGACCTCGCACCCTGTGACTTTTTCTTGTTTCCAAAACTGAAATTACCACCGAAAGGAAGAAGATTCGAGGACTTGGAGACCATTAAGCAAAATTCAACACAGCAGCTTCACAGCATGACACAAGAGGCATTTCAAAATTGCTTCCAGCAGTGACAGAAAACTGGAGGAAGTGTGCTTTATTGGAAGGGGATTGCTTTGAAGGAGGCTGAGTGCAATAACTGTCAGTGTTATACTTCTTGTGTTATTGTACAAGTCTTAATACTTTTTGATCGAACCTTAAAATTATGTGCCTAGTTGGCAGTCATCTGTGGTGATATGCTATGCAGGCATGTTATGGATGGTTTTGTTCCGATAAGGCTCTGTGTGCTTGCACTTCCTACACGTATGTGATCATTATAATCTGCATGTATTGTGACCTGGGGAATGGGGCCTTGCAAGGCAAGTTGCATGCGTGCAAGCATGATCTTGTCACTCTGTAGCCGTGGCTCATGGCGTTTGCACACGCCTCCATGTGCCACCACCTGCATGCCCTTGCCCATGCCTATGTCCAGCTGGTCTTCCTCGCTGACTTAAATGATCCTGCTATGGCATGGACCACACCAGCAGGATGTTTGTGTATATTTATGTATGTTTGGGGCTTTGAGGGGAGGGGCTGCACTTTGACAGGCAACATATATGTTCATGGCAGTGCCCTCATATCTGGGGCAGGGGGTCGGGTGCCTTGGGCAAACCATTTGCCTTGCGCCCCTTCCCTTGTGAATATTTTGGAACACTCAGTAGTTGTGGTCATCAGGACATCATCCCTCTGATTCCCATCCTGTCTTGAGGGCATTATGGCAAAGTTTGTCATACCTATGTTCGCTTTGTTTGTATATGTGCCCACTCCCCCTGCTGGGTTCAAATTGCACTTCGGGATGTCTCTGTGTACATCCTTTACGCTTCTCTCAAGGAAACTACTTAGTGATTCTTTCCTACAGGAGGTTTCTCTTAGAACATTTCCGTACCCACAGTTTTCTGCTGTGTTGACCCTTCTTTATGGAACACTCTCCCTATAGACCTTAAGACTGAATTCTCTTACAGGAAATTTTAAAAAGGGGTGAAAACCTGGCTATCCAATAAAGTTTTCTCTGTTTTTATACAGTCATAAGTTCAGTGGTTTTGCCCACCCCCTTTAATATATTCTGGTTGGATATTGTTATGCCATTTTCATTAAGGAGCATGGGTATACCAGAACACCTGATGCTTCTTGATCAATGTAAAATTTGTGCAAGAGAACTAACAGTTTGAACGGAATAAGGAGAAACAGAATGTTTTAAAATCAGCAAAGGTGTAAGACAAGGCTGCTAACTTTATATTGTGATAAGGAAGCTTATCATAGCTCAGGAAGGAGCTATAGAAAAGATGATGTGACTCTGAACAAGCAACCTGTCAGTTCTGGTAGAAATAAGAAAACAAAATTTTCTTACAAAAGACTACCAGTCCCAGAATGCACCAGGTTTCCAGCAGCCATTAGAGGAGCTGAAGTGGGGAAACGTGTGTTCAATCAGGAGGGCTATGAGGTAATCCCTAAGCACTCATCTCAAAGGGCAGGGCCTGATTCAGCACAGCTGCGCTGTATTAGGGAGGAGCACTCATCAAGGCAGAATAAGAATAGAGTTTGTTCTACAGATGACAAGCATCAGCTCCATGACCATCTTCATGATCACCTTGGATATTCAGAGAATTGTCCTCAGTATCCTGAGAATCAGCTTGAGCTTGATCATCAGTTTCATCTGAAGGATCAGCAGAAGCAGAAGCCAAACCGGACGGATAGAGAAGGAAAGAAACCCTCTGGAAGGAAGAGGAGAAAAGCCTTTGAGAGGTCTAGAAGAGTCCAAGGCAGTATGTATACTGGGAGGTATTCCAAGGGCCAGCATAGACCATTGGACTGGGGAAAGCCAGAGGAATGGTGCTGCAGAACAAGGAATCACCAGAGGCTACCTGTGAGGGAGACGGCTGCACGTGGAAGGGACTCTAAGACCTATGCCAGAAGGTATGTGAAGAGAGATCCAGTGTCCAGGGATCAGGACTGGAAGGCTGGACATAAGAACTGGACTACATACTGGCCAGGCTATATAGAGAGGAACTATAGCAACAATGGAAGCTCAGGTATGAACACTGATCTATGCCCTAGCTATAACCTTGAAAGACAGCAGGGAAATAAGTGTGCTCCTGAAAGTGCTCCATTGAAAGATTCATCTGTGCCAATTCATGATAGTGACCCTATGCTTGTTGATGAAGGGGAAATAATAGCAGATCAAGATATTGTTTATATGGACTGCTCTCTATCCAAACTCCGTTGGTAACTTTCTGTGATAAAGCATAGCAGCCATCACAAAGAAAATATAAATTTGTTCTTTATTCCACTAAGAAAAGCTCCTGAAACAGGATTTGACTCACACAGTAGAAAGCCAGTCTGCTAAAGGGTTTCAGCTGGATAACTGATAGCAATTGAGCTGCACCTAATTGCTTGTGAGCTAGGAGAGAATTACTTCTGGAACTGTGTGGAAAGTAATCAGAAGTTAACCTTACAAGAACAGTTTATTTCTTTCTTTGTGGCTTTTCGTTTGTTAGAGATATGCTAAGAAAACATTAGCTAATTGCCTGACAAGTTTGAAGGTTGTTTTCCTGATTTTGATTTTTGAATTTGTTTTACCAAGTTAAACACTACAAGCAAGTAACCTAATTTATGTGCTACCAAGCATATCTGTGCTGGGAGAAATAACCCCATAAATAAAGAAGTATCTTATTGGCTTTAACACTTGTGCACAACTAAATTATTGTCAGCAGCTGTGTCTGGTGTGAATGAACTACATTACCCACAATACCTTGCAAAAATCATATAAATATATGCATTGTCAAGACTGTGAAGATTCTCACCCAGGCAGCCGTCTGTCAATATGCAGAACAAATCATCAGAAAAGCAGAACTGTATGAAGACAACTGAGATGTAAACATTGATGGAAGACTCATCAACAATCTTCACTATGCTAATGATACCACATTACTAGCTGAAAGTGAAGATGATCTAAAATATTTACTTTTCACGATCAAGGACCATAGTCTTATGATGGGCCTGCACCTTAACCTAAAGAAGACAAAGCTCCTGGCAACTGACAAAATCAATAAGTTCATCATTGATGGAGAAGAAATTGAAATAGTGGACAACTTTAACCTACTTGGATCAATAATCAATAAAGAAACAACAAGCAGTCAAGAAATCCGACGAGCATTGCTCTTGCCAGAATGGCTATGAAGGATCCTAGATAAGATTCTCAAGAGCAAAGATATGTCTCTCCATACAAAGATATGACTTGTCCAAGTCATGGTAATTTCAATAACATGATATGTATGCGAAAGTTGGACAGTGAAAAAGATAGGAAGAAAATCGATGCCTTTGAATTATGCTGATGTCTACGAATACTGTGTATACCATGGGCTGCTTGAAGAACAAACCAGTTAGTACTAGAGGAGATCAAACCTAAGGTTTCTTTAGAAGCTCAGATGACAAGACTTTGATTTTCATACTTTGGACACATCATACGAAGAGAGAGATCATTAGAGAAAGACATCATGCTTCGCAGGATAGAAGGTCAACGCAAAAGAGGAAGGCTAGCAATGAGATGGATCGATACAATAACAGCAGTTATGGGTTCCTCTCTAACAACAATGAGCCATCTGACTGAAGACCGAACACAGTTTAGGACAGCTATCCAGAGGGGGTCGCCATGAGTCGACACTGACTCGAGCGCACTTAACAACAGCATGTCTTCTGATGGATATTGTGCCATTTTCAATATATTTTAATTCCTTGTAATACATATTCTGAAATTTATCATGTTATGTACACCACCTTGTTGCCATGCAAAGAGCAGTACAGCAAATGATGCTAATAAATACATCAGTGTGGCTGCACATAAGAAATGCCATACTGGGTCGGACCAAGGTCCATCAAGCCCAGTATCCTGTTTCAAACAGTGGCCAATCCAGATCATAAGTACCTGGCAGGTTCCCAAAAAGGCACACAGGTTCCGCAATGCTCATCCTGGCGTAAGCAGTGGATTTCCCGGGTCCTCTTTAATAGTTTATGGACCTTTCCTCCAGGAACTTGTCCAAACCTTTTTTTTAAACCCAGCTACACTAACAGCTTTTACTACATCCTTTAGTAACGAATTCCAGAGTTTTATTATGCGTTGAGTGAAAAAATATTTTCTTTTATTAGTCTTAAATGGGTTACATTGTAACTTTACTGCGTGTCCTCTAGTCTTACTACTTTTTGATGGCGTAAGCAACCAATCTATTGCATTGATTTGATTGCTGCTGCTCTTTACTGACCTTTAAGGATGATGCCCTAGGTCAGGGATGTCCAACTCCAATCCTGGGGAGCCACAATCCAACCTAGTTTTTAAGATGTCTCCAATAAATATTCATGCAATATATCTGCATGTGCTGCCCCATTTTATGCAAATATATCTCATGAATATTCATTGGAGACATCCTGAAAAACAAGTTTGATTGTAGCCTTCCATTTCTGGAGTTGGATACCACTGCCCTAGGTGATTTTCCCATCTTGTCTGTTTGGGACAGCCATACCTACCATACTTTGCTGCCTGCCAGCAGCTAAGTGCCTCCACTGTGAAATGTGTCTTTAGGTATGCAATAGTTGTCTCACCTGCCTAGGACCATGCAGATTCTCTTCTAGGCTCTTCTTGCTGTGGCCTGTGCAGTCCTGGTGGCTAGAGCACCTCCTCATTAGCAAGAACAAGTTTGACTGGCACATGACTGCCAGGCTGCTTCTCTGCTATTTTGCAGGTGACAGGAAACAAGTTCTGCATGGGGAGGGGGGGGGTGGCAGGGCATGCACATGTAATGCATGCAGGAACATACAGGTTCCACAGAGGCGTGGGCGAGTGTCTTGCATGGACACTGCACCAGAATTGGCATCCGCAAACAAGCCTGATTAGTGGGTTATTCATTGTTGTCTTAGCTTGTTATTTATTGTTCAGTCTATATTTCTGTTTTGTCAGTGTGTCTTAGCTTGTTATTTATTGTTCAGTCTATATTTCTGTTTTGTCAGTGTGTCCTATCTTCTGTCTGTCCTTACTCAGCTCCTGTCCTCTGCAGTGCTTTGTCTCCCTCTCAACACTTTATTACCTCTGTTCTGACTAGTACTATCTAACTGTACCTGTAGGAGCCCTTTTCCTTCTTTCTTTTTCTCCTCCTTGTTCCTCTACGAAGCCTGTCTTGTAGGTATTTAAAGTCTTAGTTTTTTACCTTGCCTGAGTTTTACTAGGGCACTTAAAGTGCAATTTGCCTGTTCCACTTGCATTCAGCACTTGCCCCATCCCTCCCCTCTGCTGGGGCTTTGTGAGCACATGAGCTACTGATCCTCCATTTGCTGCTGTTTCCTGCTTAGGTGAGCAGCGCCTTTGCAAGCCTCAGCTAACTTGTATGCTCTGTTTAGAATCTAGCTTATTTGTTGATCTCCAGGAACAAGCAGGAATGTAGTCTTCACATATGGGTATCGTCGGCACCAACGGAGCCTGCGCGGGGACGCCTCCCAAGCGTCCAATAGGAAAGCCTTTGGGAGCATCCCACTTAATTTCTGCTGTTCCTGGAGATCACCTGTTACAGGTGAGTAACTACGCTTTCTGTCTATATTTCTGTTTTGTCAGTGTGTCCTATCTTCTGTCTCTCCTTACCCAGCTCCTGCCCTCTGCAGTGCTGCATCTCCCTCGCAACACTTTATTGCCCTCCCATCTGTGGCCTAACACTCTTTCATAGCCTTCCTTTGCTCATTGACGCAATTACTCAGGTGTACCTGCAGCCACCAGCACTTTCTCCCCCCACTCCACCTGTATCTCCTTTGATTTGCATTTTCTCCTCCTCTCTCTCCTATGGCTTCACATCACTGTGTTCTTGATGTTAACTCTCGCTAATCTTTTCCACTCATTCCCACAGTTGCATGAATCTCCAGGAACAAGCAAGAATGTAGTCTTCACATATGGGTATCGTCAGTACCAACGGAGCCTGCGTGGGAACGCTCCCCAGCGTCCAATTAGAAAGCTTTTGGGAACATCCCACAGCGCCTGCGTGCTGCCTTCCCGCCTTTCCCAACTGCCTCTCTCCAGATCTTCTTTTTCCGCGGAGCCAGCAGGTCGTTGTTCCTGTCACCGCAGAAGAATTCTTCTTTTTTCTTTCTTTTTTGTGGTCGCGTCTGCCTTCCTCGACGCTTTACGGGTACCGCCGTTTTTATCTTTCTTATTTTCTGTCTTTAAAAAAATAATAATAATAATATATTAGTACTTTTCCTTTTTTTCCCAGGTGCACGTGCCTTTTTGGGCCTTAGGTCCAAAACGTTTTCCTGCAATGGAGAAACCTGCCTCAGGTTTCAAAAAGTGCACCAAGTGTGATGGTACCATCACCGTCACCGACACCCATGACCACTCCATCACGGATTGAATGTCCTGCGCCATGATGTCTAAGAGAGGTCGGCAGAACCGAGCTGCCAAGCTCAGTACCCTGTTTTCCTCTGATGCAGCTTCGGTGGCATCGACGTCTTCCAGGGCTTCGTCTTCCTCCCGTTGATCTCAGGTAACTAAACATAAATCTAGCCGGTCTTCAAAGGGCAGATCTCCTTCTAAGCATCGAGATGCCTCTGGCGTTGCCCTTGAGGATTCTGCACCAGCAAAATTGCCCCGGCGGGAGGCTTCGGCTTCCAAAGCATTATTGGGGCTCCAGGATGTTCTCGAGGCCTCGACCTCGGCAGAACTACTGGTGCCATGCTCTGGGGTACCGGCGGTCTTCTCCGGTACCGACATCCAGGCATCGGCAGCGTCGATAGACCAGAGGGTTCTGGCTATTGAACGCAGTCTGGCGGCTCTCCTTGCGGCATCGACGCCCTCGGAACCACATCAGACAGTTCAACCGGTACCGACTCCGGCACCAGTGTTGGTACCGGTACCGACAGCATCGGCATTGACATCGGCATCCGCTTTGCCGGTACCCAGTCATGCAATGCCTTCCGGTACCGTTACACCGGTACCGATTCCCCTCGTTACCAACTTTGGTCGGTACGGGTATTGGGCTCTTCAAGAGCATCCGGACAGAAGATACTTTGAGTCCTCAGAGGAATCTGAGGATTCTGATAGTTCTGTCGATGCGGGGATACTTCTCCCAGAGGAGCCTTCCTCCCCTAAATGCAGGATGTCTCCTCCAGAGGACATTTCCTTTCAGGATTTCATTAGAGAGGTGGCTCAGGGTCTGTCCATTACTGTAGCTCCTGAAACAGAGCCCAGAGCAAAGGAGTTGGAAATTTTACAATATCCTAAAACTCCTAAGGAGGCAGCTACCTTGCCCATCCATGAGATCTTGCATGATCTCATGTTGAGAATGTGGGAGACACCTCTTACCACCTCTCCTCATTCTCATAGACTGGATACTCTGTATCGAGTCCCTCCTTGTCCTGGGTTCCAAAAAACTCAGCTTCCTCACCACTCTATTGTAGTGGAGTCAGCTATGAGAAGGATCAAGAGTGCAAAGAGACATGCCTCTAATCCTCCAGGACGTGAGTGCAGAACTTTAGATGCTTTTGGACGTTGAGTCTTCCAAGCTTCCGTGCTTTCTGCCAGGATCAGTTCCTATAGTCTATATATGGGAATGTTCCTGAAGGAAGTCACAGGTGATTTAGAGGCTCTGAGTCCTCTTCTTCCTGAGGATAGAAGACAGGATTTTCTCACATTGGTCAAACATGCCCAAGATGTTTCTAAATTTGTCAACCGTGCAGCTTTTGACTGTTTTGAGTGCATAAGCAGAACCTCTGCCATTGCCATAGGTGCACGTAGAATTGCTTGGCTCCAGGTATCTGATCTGGAGCTCTGGGTGCAAGACAAATTTGGAAATATTCCTTGTACTGGGGAGAACCTGTTTGGGAAAGATTGGCAGGAAAAGGCCAATGAGTTGGATGCTGACAACTCCACCTTGGATAGATTGTCCAAGTCCACAGCTGATCCTGCAAGAAAGAAATCTTTTAAGAAACCATTCTTTTCTAAAAAGAAAAAGTATTATCCTGCTTATTCTCAGCAGGCACGTTCTGCAGAGCAGCTTGTCAGGAAAGGTCAGCAACCACCCAAACAAAGAAAGGAAAAGACTGCTAAGCCTCAACCGTCTTAGCAGTCTCAGCCTCCACAAGGCCTTTGACTTTCAGCTAGAGAACTTAGCCTTCCTGGCTCTCATTGGACCAGAGCCTTCCACCATTCCAGGAAGGTTGTGTCACTTTGCCCCCAGATGGAGGCAGATAACAGCAGAGCATTGGACACTCTCCATCATAAAGGATGGGTACAAGCTTCATTTTTTGAGCATGCGCCCCCCCCCCCCCCACAATGATAAGGCAGTTCAATTCTCTGACCTCTCTCATCAACCTATTAGGTCAGGAGGTCACTATGCTTCTTGCCCAAGGGGCAATAGAAGAAGTACCCATCCATCAGCAGGGTACAGGGTTTTACTCCCCCTATTTCCTTATCCCAAAGAAAACAGGGGGATACAGACCTATCTTGTACCTCAGAGAATTGAACAAATTCCTGGTCAAAGAGAAATTCAAGATGATTTCTCTCGGAACTCTGCTGCCATACCTTCAGAGTCAGGATTGGCTTTGTTCTCTAGATCTCAAGGATGCATACACCCATGTTCTCATCCATCCAACTCACAGAAGATTCCTTCGGTTCCTTTTTCAAGGAAAGCACTACCAATACAGGGTGCTTCCTTTTGGCCTGGCCTCAGCACCAAGAGTGTTCATGAAATGCATGGCTGTGGTAGCAGCATTTCTCCGCACTCTAGGGATATTCGTCTTCCCCTACTTAGACGACTGGCTCATTCGAGCCCCAACAGAGTCAGAGGCCAGGACTTCTCTATCCTGCACAATGCGTATCCTTCAGTATTTGGGTCTGGTAATAAACATCCCAAAATCCAGTCTAACTCCCACTCAGTCTTTAGAGTTCATAGGAGCTTTGCTGGATACCAGAAAGGCAAGGGCCTATCTCCCCCAGGCCCGCTGCCTTCGCATAGTGCACTTAGCTTCTCAAGCAGTGCTAAAGCCTCATCTCACTGCACGAGAAATGCTACAACTACTAGGCCACATGGCATCTACTGTGCATGTGGTTCCCTATGCCCGCCTCCATATGAGGGCAGCCCAGTGGACTTTAGCCACTCAATGGACCCAGGCATCAGGATGCCTGTCAGACAAAATAGAAAACACAAGTCGCCTTATTTTGTCCCTCCAGTGGTGGAAGTCCACTCAAAACTTGTTGCTGGGGTCCCTGTTTCAACAACCCTTACCCCAAGCAACTCTCACAACAGATGCTTCTCCTATGGGTTGGGGAGCTCATCTGCAAGACCTCTCCACCCAAGGCACCTGGTCTCCACAGGAGACTCATCTACATTTCAACCTCTTGGAGCTCAGAGCAATCTTCCTTGCTCTTCGAGTGTTCCCCACCTGCTCAGCTACAAGACAGTCCTCATTCATACGGACAATCAAGTAGCCATGTTCTACGTCAACAAGCAGGGGGGAACAGGCTCTCTGTCACTTTGCAACGAAGCTTTGCGACTATGGACCCTCGCCAGAGAGCATCAGATTCATCTCCTGGCAGTGTATCTTCCAGGCATACAAAACTCTTGGGCAGACAGACTCAGTCGAGGAGTTCTTCCACATAAGTGGTCTCTGCATGCAGACCAGGTGGACAAGATTTTTAAAATTTGGGGAACCCCGGACATAGACCTCTTTGCAAGTCCATGGAATGCCAAACTTCCCTGGTTCTGTTCCAGAATTCCGGCTCAGGGCTCTCAGGCCAGGGATGCTTTCCTCCTTTACTGGGGTCAAGACTTACTGCATGCCTTTCCACCCATTCCCCTAATTCCCAAAACCCTGTTCAAGCTTCAGAGAGACAAAGGCCATATGATTCTCATAGCTCCACATTGGCCACGGCAGGTGTGGTACCTTCTGCTTCTACATCTCTCTCAAGCTCCCTCCCTGGAGTTAGGGTCTGCTCCAGATCTTCTATCTCAGGAGGACGGAATGTTATGGCATCCCAATCCCCATTCTATGCATCTCAGGGCTTGGTTGCTGAAGGCTTAGATCTCCATGATCTTAATCTCCCTCAGCAAATAAAAGATATTCTTTTTGCTTCCAGGAAACCTTCCACAAGACGCTCTTATGCTTTCAAGTGGAAAAGGTTTGCCATATGGTGTTCGCAGAAGAGTCTTAACCCCCTTGCGATACCTCTGGAATCATTGCTGGAGTACCTCCTTCATTTATCCAATGCAGGACTTAAGACTAACTCAGTAAGAGTCCATTTGAGTGCTATTGCAGCTTCCTTTAAGCCTTTAAATGGACAGCCTATTTCCTCTCATCCCCTTATAGCAAGATTTATGAGAGGTCTTCTTCTAACTAAGCCTCCCATTAGGCCACCACCGGTGGCATGGGACTTAAACCTGGTTCTTGGGCAGCTCATGAAGCCACCTTTTGAACCTTTAGCTACTACCTCCTTGAAATTCCTTTCTTGGAAAGTTATCTTTCTCATTGCAATCACGTCTGCACGTCGCATCAGTGAGTTGCAAGCACTAGTAGCTGATCCACCTTATACAAGGTTCCATCATGACAAGGTAGTCCTTAGGACTCATCCACACTTTATGCCAAAGGTGGTTTCGCCTTTTCATCTAAACCAAGCGGTCTACCTACCTGTGTTCTTTCCAAGGCCTCATGCATCAAATGCAGAAAGGAACCTTCATACTTTGGACTGTAAAAGAGCTTTAGCTTTTTACTTACAAAGAACACAGCAACATAGAAAGTCCTCTCAACTCTTTGTTGCTTTTGATCCTTCTCATTTGGGACTTCCCGTCTCCAAAAGAACACTATCTAACTGGATTGCTCAATGTATTTCGTTTGCCTGTCAGAGTAAGAATCTTCCTCTGGAGGGCCATGTCACAGCTCACAATGTGAGAGCCATGGCAGCGTCAATGGCTCACCTGCACTCTGTGTCTATCGACCACATCTGTCGAGCAGCCACCTGGGCCTTGGTTCATACCTTCACAGCCCATTACTGCTTGGACAAGGACTCCCGCCGGGATACCTTGTTTGGTCAGGCTGTTCTTCAACACCTGTTCCATACCTAATCAACTCCTACCCGCCATCCCTGTTGGATGCCAGAGATTCATGAGGGGAAGTGGAGCCCTGGTTCAGGGACACACAACTTCTGGGGTCTCTCCCTGGCATCTAAAGCTAGGGAGTCCCCATATGTGAAGACTACATTCCTGCTTGTTCCTGGAGATAGCATAGTTACTCACCTGTAACAGGTGATCTCTGGGAACAGCAGGAATTTAGTCTTCACAACCCACCCACCTCCCCTAGGAGTTGTATCTCTCTATCTCTTTCCATTTCCCTCTCTCTCTCTTTGTCTCAGCTTTAAAACTCAACTGGAAAGAGGCAGTTGGGAAAGGCGGGAAGGCATCACGCAGGCGCTGTGGGATGCTCCCAAAAGCTTTCTAATTGGACGCTGGGGAGTGTTCACGCGCATGCTCCGTCGGTACCGACGATATCCATATGTGAAGACTAAATTCCTGCTGCTTTTGGAGAACACCTGTTACAGGTGAGTAACTACGCTTTATGCTGACATCTCTCAGATCTACCTCTCTGTGTCTGAAATTTCTCCAGGAATCCAGGCCTGCTTATCCGACAGTGCTGCCTGTATGTCTCACCGCTGTCTGAGACTGAACATGGCCAAAACTGAGCTACTTTTCTTTCCCCCTAAACCCACCTCTCCCTTTCCTCCATTCTCTTTTTCTGTGGATAACACTACAGTCCTCCCTGTTTCCTCAGCTCGCAACCTTTGGGTCATCTTTGACTCTACTCTCTCTTTCTCGGCACACATCCAACAGATAGCTAAATCCTGTCGCTTCTTTCTCTATAGCATTGGCACAATTCATCCCTTCCTTTCTACACACACTACTAAAACACTTATCCACTCTTTAGTCACCTTCCATCTAGACTATTGCAACCTTCTCCTTGTTGGTCTCCCTCTGAATCATTTCTCTCCCCTTCAATCTTTTCAAAACTCTGTTGCACCGCTAATCTTTCACCAGCCTCGATAAGCTCATATAACTCCTCTTCTCAAGTCGCTTCACTGACTCCCTATTCGTATCCTTATCCAGTTCAAAGTTCTACTGACCTATAAGTGCACTCATTCTGCTGCTCCTCACTTCCTTTCCTCTTATTTCTCCCTACACCCCTTCTCAGGAACTCCTCTCTTCTGGCAGATCCCTTCTATCTGTCCCCTTATCTTCTACTGCCAACTCCAGTCTTTGATTCTTCCATCTTGCTGCTCCTTATCCCTGGAACAAACTATTGGAGTCTGCGTCAGGCTTCATCTCTGGCCCTTTTCATATCCAGGCTGAAAACTCACCTCTTTGAGGCTGCTTTTGGATCCTGATCCACTTAGCCTCCTATATGTTTCCTTACCATTTCCCTAGATCTATCCTTGTCTTCAGCTAGCTCTGTCTTGACTAGATTGTAAGCTCTGATGAGGAGCGACCATCTTTTACATGTGGCTGTGTGTACACCTTGTACTGTAGCGCTTTACAAATGATAAGTAATAGTAGTAGTTAATACATACGATGTACGTCTTTGTGGCCATTGCCACATGGCAGACATATGCATGTGTACAGCAGCTTATTTTGTGTTGCACACACATTCAACTCTGCACTACACTTTTTTTGTAAATGTCTATATTTGAGGAGGAGGATGTCACGACTTTAAAAGAGGTGCCTTTCCTGTGTACGGTCGTTTTAAAATCCTCACATGTTTTTCCCTTGCACATCCCAACCGCCACCTAAACACCCTTTGTAAATTGCGCCTATGTGTGTGTTTTTTACAATGTTTGAGACGTAATTTCTGGTGGTGGTTCTCCCAGTTCTGTCTCAGGGCCCATTTAGAGAGTAGCATTAAGGTTCTCCAGGACCAAGCAGGAAGTCAGTCCTCACATACGGGTGACGTCGGCGCCGACGGAGCCCTCGCGGAGCAATTTTCCCCAGCTTTCAAAGAAAGCCTTTGGGAATTGCAGCGCGCATGCGCGGTCGCCTTCCCGCCCAAGGGTGCCATCTTAGCCAGTCTTCTTTTTTCCGCGGAGCCCTACAGACGTACCCGTCGTGGCCCCGCGAAAAAGTTGATATTTACTCATAATTTACTCTTTTTTTCCTTCGCCCGGACTCGCGACGCCGGTCACGAGTCCTCTTCTTCTTTTTCGGTTTTTCTGACTTAGTCAGTTTCGTTTTCGGTTTTTCCCTGGCAGCCCGGTCCTTTGACCTCGCCGGGGACCTTTTTCCCCCGATGGCTGCCAGTGGTTTCAAGCGGTGTGGTCAGTGTGACCGAAATATGTCACTAACTGACACACACGACAATTGCCTCCGCTGCCTGGGCCCGGATCATGAAGAAATGATCTGTGGGCCCTGCGGCAAAATGTCCTCCAAAGCGTTGAGAAGTCGGCGGCATCAGCGGGATAGGATCTTCGCTGACCCCAGCCGTACCCGGACCTCGTCGGAGGCCTCCGCGTCCAGGGGTTCCAGCTCGGACCGTCGCCGGAGTTCCTCCAATAGGGGTTCTCCCTCTGGGGACCATCGTCGGAAGGTGAAACCCGCGAGGGCGGCGTCGGTGGACGCTCCTGGCTCCGCGAGGGCCAGGTCGCATAGCCCCGATAGCCGTCCCGGGTCCTTGGAGAAGGAGCACCTCTCGAAGCGACCTCGCCTGGAGACGGAGCTGCCTGCTCGGGTAAGTCCTGTGGTCCTCCTGGACTCGCCTCCGAGACCGCCGACGTCGGGCCCGACGCCGTCGGGGCCCGAGTCGGGGACTGCTGGGTCACCTGAGCTCGGACTCAGGTTGACGGCCTTGGAGAGCAGACTGTCTGCCTTCATGGACCAGCAGCGGGCACTGCTCGCCGGCCTCGCTGGTGCCGCTGCCCCGACCGCCGGGACGTCGACGTCTAAGTCGACCCCGGAGACCGAGCCGATCCTCGAGTCCATGCGAACTCGAGTCGATCCTCGGTCGAGGTCACCCTCGGCCTCCCGTTCGGGACCGAGGTCGCCGACGCCGACTCCCTCGGCGTCGGGGCGGCAGGCGCCGCGCCCTGCCCGGGCCGACCCCACCGAGTCCTTGTCGGAGTCGGTCTGGGAGTCTGAAGAGGAAGAGTCGCCTGATTCTTTTCGGACTCGGTGTGTCCCCTCGGACTCACCTGAGTCCGAACCTCGGAAGCAGTCCCCCCCGGAGGATGCCCGGTTCTCGGACTTCGTCAGGGATATGGCCAAGGCTTTGGCCTTCCCTGCGGATCCCGAGGAGGAGCCTCGAGCCGAAGAGCTCGACGCCCTCCAGTATGACTCTCCCGCCAGGGAACACTTTACTGTACCGGTTCCTCCCATGCTGGAACGACTACTCTTCCGCATGTGGGAGAGTCCGGCCTCCTCGCCGGTCCTGAGCAAGCGGGTCGATTCTATCTATCGAGTCCGTAAGAGCCCTGGCTTCCAAAAAGCACAGCTACCACACCATTCCATGGTAGTGGAATCGGCCATGCATCATCTTAAGAGCCAGAAGATGCACTCCTCGGTGCCTCCTGGCAGGGAGGCCCGTAACCTGGATGGCCTTGGTAAGAAGTGTTTCCAGGGCTCTAAGCTTGCGTGTCGTGTCCAGACCTACCAGCTATACATGGGCATGTATCTCCGAGACCTGGCTAAAGAGCTAGCCGGATTCTCCGCTGGTTTGTCCGAGGAACCCTTGCGGAGGTTCCTGGCCTTGTCCTCTGGCATTCGGGAATGCTCAAAATTCATATCCCGAGCAGCCTATGATGGCTTTGAAGCATCGGCTCGAGTGGCCGCAGCCGGCATCGGTGCCCGCCGACAGGCTTGGCTTCAGTCGTCTGACCTTGAGCCCTGGGTGCAGGACAAGTTGGTCGATGTCCCCTGCCGAGGCGAGAACCTCTTTGGCAAGCCCATGGCTGAAAAGGCTGCACAGATCGAGACGGAGACTCTCACCAGGACTAGGCTTTCTAGGAAGACCTCCGCCCCTTCCCAGAAAAAGAAGGGCTCGGGAAAGAAGTCCTTTTACCCGAGAAAGGCGGCTGCCTACAAACAATACCCCCAATATCAGGCCCCTGCAGCTCCCCAACAGGGCCAGCAGGCCAAGGGACGGGGTAACGGGTCCCGTAGGCAGCAAGCCCCCAAGCCTGCACCACCAGCCCCTGCTCAGCAGGGTGGGGGTTTTTGACTCCTTAAGCATAGCCTCTCCCCCTCCGCTGGTTCCTCCCAGCACCGGAGGCCGGCTGGTTCACTTCGCCCACAGGTGGTCCAGCATCACCTCAGATGCCTGGGTGCTTCAAGTCGTGAGAGAAGGCTATCTTTTCCACTTCCAACAGGTCCCTCCCTCCTATTTTCCGGGAGAACCTCCACGACTCCCTCTGCACAGGGAATTACTCCTTCAGGAGTTAGCAGGTCTTCTGCAGGAACAGGCGGTGGAACCGGTGCCCCACCACCTGAGAGGTCAAGGCTTTTATTCCAGGTATTTTCTAGTACCAAAAAGGACAGGAGGCCTCAGACCCATCCTGGACCTGCGCAACCTCAACAGATTCCTCGTGCGGGAAAAGTTCAAGATGCTTACCCTTGGAATCCTTCTGCCCTACCTCCAGCAGGGAGATTGGCTATGCTCCTTGGATCTAAAGGATGCCTACACACACATCCTCATCCACCCAAGCCACCGCCAATACCTAAGGTTTGTGGTGGCAGGAAATCATTACCAGTACAGAGTACTGCCCTTTGGCCTGTCCTCCGCACCGCGGGTCTTCACAAAATGTCTCGCGGTGGTGGCGGCCCATCTCCGGCTTCACGGCCTCTATGTCTTTCCGTACCTCGACGACTGGCTCATCAGAGCAGCGTCCGCTCCGGAGGTCACCAACGCCACACGCCGCACGGTGACTCTTCTGCAGTACTTGGGCTTTGTTATAAACTTCGCAAAGTCCACTTTGCTCCCCTCACAGGATCTCGAGTTCATCGGCGCAAGGCTGCACACTCCTCAGGCACGAGCGTTCCTACCGCTCGACAGAGCTCAACGGCTCATGGACCTAGCCGACCGTTTTCGCAGCCAGCCCCTGGTCTCCGCCAGGCGCTTCCTGAGACTACTCGGCCATATGGCTTCCACCGTCCATGTGACCCCCAATGCCCGCCTGAATATGCGGCCTGCTCAATGGTGTCTCCGCAAGCAGTGGCAACAAGCCACAGGCGGCCTAGCAGACCTAGTGCGCGTCTCCGAGCCGCTGATCTCGTCTCTCCGGTGGTGGCTTCATCGGCCGAACCTGGTACTCGGCATGCCTTTTCAGTCACCTCAGCCGGCCCAGGTGCTGACGACAGATGCATCCCTCCTGGGCTGGGGAGCACATTGCCAAGGGGCACGTACTCAGGGCCTCTGGACCACGTGGGAGTCTGCTCAGCAGATCAACTTCCTGGAGCTCAGAGCGATCCGCCTGGCTCTCAAAGCCTTCTCCCACCTGACCTCTCACCAGTCCGTCCTTGTCCAGACGGACAATCAAGTTGCCATGTTCTACGTGAACAAGCAGGGGGGCACGGGCTCCTTCCTTCTCTGTCGGGAAGCACAGAAGCTCTGCTCTTGGGCCGTCAGTCACGGCGTTCTTCTCAAGGCAGTTTATCTCCCAGGCCAAGAAAATTGCCTGGCGGACAAACTCAGCAGGATCCTCCAGCCGCACGAGTGGCGCCTGGATCCCTTGGTAGTTCAGAAGCTCTTTCTAAAGTGGGGCCTCCCCACGATGGATCTCTTTGCCAGCCCTCTCAACCGGCAACTTCCTCGCTTCTGCTCTCGTCAGCCACATCCCCTTCGAGTTGCGGCAGACGCTTTTCTACTCTCATGGTCGGAGAGCCTTCTGTACGCTTTCCCTCCCATCCCGCTAGTCTCTCGGACTCTTTTCAAGGTTCTCCGAGACAAAGCCTTCATGATCCTGGTGGCCCCTCGCTGGCCCAGACAGCCGTGGTTTCCACTCCTGCTGCAATTAGCGGTAGAGGATCCATTCCCTCTGGGGTTACAACCGGATCTCCTCACTCAGGATCAGGGGTCTCTGCTACACCCCAACCTCAGATCTCTCAATCTAATGGCCTGGCTGCTGAGAGGGTAGTCCTTGCTCCCCTTCTTCTGCCGGCAGAGGTGGAAGAGGTCGTCCTAGCTTCTCGGCGACCTTCTACCCGCAAATGCTACGCCCTTAAATGGCGTCGCTTTTCCGTTTGGTGTACCCAACAGTCTCAGGATCCCTTCTCCTGCCCGGTGTCGGTGATCCTGCAGTACTTGCTATACCTCTCTAATCTGGGACTTAAGTCCAACTCCGTCAAAGTTCACCTCAGTGCTCTTTCAGCACATCATGTGCCGGTGGACGGCAGACCTCTTTCCAGCGACCCTCTTGTAGCGAGGTTTCTCCGAGGTCTCCTTCTGCTTAAACCACCTCTGCGCCCGCCAGCACCTGACTGGGATCTGAATGTGGTTTTACAGCGGATCACCTGTTCTCTCCGTTTTCTTTCTTGGAAAACATTGTTCTTGATAGCCCTCACTTCCGCTAGACGCGTAAGTGAATTGCAGGCCCTCGTGTCTGATCCCCCTTACACTCGGTTCTACAAAAATAGGGTAGTCCTACGGACTCACCCAAAATTTCTTCCAAAAGTGGTCTCCCCTTTTCACATCAATCAGGAGGTGGTACTTCCGACCTTCTTTCCCAGACCACACTCCAGCCGAGCTGAAACGGTCCTCCATACCCTGGACTGTAGAAGGGCATTGAACTTCTACCTTGACCGTACACGGGAGCACCGTAAAGCTGCTCAGCTTTTTGTGTCTTTTGACCCCAATAAATTGGGGCTCCCGGTCTCCAAGCGTACTCTGTCCATCTGGGTTGCGGACTGTATCACTTGGGCTTATGGGGCAGCCGGACTCTCCTTGGAAGGTCGAGTCACGGCTCATTGCGTTCGGGCAAAGGCTACGTCAGTGGCTTACCTCCGCTCTGTTCCGCTGGCAGACATCTGCCGGGCCGCTACTTGGTCTTCGAGCCAGACTTTTGTGGTCCATTACTGTCTCGAGAGGGAGTCCCGCAGGGACAGTGCTTTCGGACAGGCAGTCCTCCGTAATCTCTTTGAGGTCTGAGCAACTCCTACCCTCCATCCCGGATGTGGGCTACCGGTGGGTAATAATTCAGCAAAGTTTCTTTCCTTCTGTGCTGCTGAACTAGAGGGGGCTCATTTTTGTGCTTAGGGTCTCCGGTAGCCTTAAGCTTGGGAGTCCCATATGTGAGGACTGACTTCCTGCTTGGTCCTGGAGAAAGCGTAGTTACTCACCTGTAACAGGTGTTCTCCAGGAGCAGCAGGAATCAGTCCTCACAACCCTCCCTCCTCCCCTTGGAGTTGCAATCATCTGCTTTAGTTTTTTTGGCAAATTTTATGCTGTCTTTTTTAGCTATGTCATCTGACTGGCTAAGATGGCACCCTTGGGCGGGAAGGCGACCGCGCATGCGCGCTGCAATTCCCAAAGGCTTTCTTTGAAAGCTGGGGAAAATTGCTCCGCGAGGGCTCCGTCGGCACCGACGTCACCCGTATGTGAGGACTGATTCCTGCTGCTCCTGGAGAACACCTGTTACAGGTGAGTAACTACGCTATATTTCATCTACTACACTGCAAACAGTACTTGTCAAACCCCAGTGCCAGAGATCACTCAGAAGCGCTAATCCTGCCTCGCAAAACCTGCCACAGTTACCCACGCCAGTGCCTTCACTCCAACAGAGCATTTGGAACTCCCTCCCCCCAGACCTTCGCTCCTTCTCAGACATTGGAGTCTTTCGCAAATTAGACCCTTCTGTTTCTGGAGTATTTTGGCTCAGACACATAGCCACCCCATTATGTACTCCATAATCCAACCTGTCCCATCAAACCATAGATTATACCCATCCTACAAACACATGACATAGAGCAACCCACAGCCCAGTCCCCTGAGCCTTCTCCTTGCATACTTATCCTGTACAGTTACCTTGTATCATAGTATCATATAATTAACATTGAACAGTTTACATTGTTCAAATGTTCCAGTTTGTTGTATGGTCTTAATTTTTTAATTTGTTACGTGTTCCATGTAAAATCCAAGTTTTCCATTCTAATTCTATGTAAACCGCTGTGACTTGTAGAAAAGGTAGTCTAAAATAATTGTTAAATAAAATAAATAGGAGAGGGCACAATCCACAAAAGATGTCTTGAATGTGGATTGGAAGGTTTGTGTTTTTTAAAGGGCTTTAGAAGTAAGACTGCAAACCTCATTGTTTCTTAGTTTACTTATTTCAGCTGTTATGTGTATGAGTTGATCACTTCATTTATCTACATGATAGGCATGCTAATATTGTTTTTTACTTTTTTTCCATTTTCCTTGCAGACCCTTGCTAGATGTCTGATTTTGTGGGATGACATTTTGCCAAACTCCCAATGGATTAACAGCAATGTACCACAAGTAAGTGCACTGTGCTTGCTGGTGCAATTTTCAGGAGCAATACAAAGAGTTGGGTTCTGGCTTTATTTTATGATCAGCAGTGCTAGCTGAACCTGCTGTGTAGTAAAATGGTAATAAAGATCAGTCTGTTGTTGGGTTCTTTCATAGTTATCTGATTGCTGTATCAAACTTGGTCTGTGCATGTTTTTTTAAGGGGAAGTGTTGTAGCAGCCATTCATTTTCTGTTTGATATAGGTTGCTGAATGTGAGCTATAGGATGTTGTTTTTCTAAAGAATTAAAGAACACCTGTTCTGTACTTTCTGATTTTCCTCCTGGAATATGGTGTGTTTAAGCTCAGTCCAAACAGTATAATTTATTATACAGTTCCGATACAAATACATTGCTCACACACTCCTCAGGCAGTATTAGTCTTGCTATAAAGGTTTTATCAGCTAAATAAATTCTAAATTCTGTCATACTGGTATTTGAGCAGGACTTTCAATCTCTTTGCCAAGTTCCTCACAGGGACGTTAATATGTCCATATTCTTTTTGTAAAAACAATTGTAATAGTTTGAGAAATTTATATTCTCCGGGAACAAGCAGGAAGTCAGTCCTCACATATGGGTAACGTCGGCACCGACGGAGCCCACGCAGATTCACTCCCCAGCTTTCAATGAAAGCCTTTGGGAGTTAGACCGCACATGCGTAGTCACCTTCCCACCCAAGGTGCCATCTTATCTCAGTCTTCTTCTTTCCGTGGTGCCTTGCAGATGCACCATCTGTTTCCCCGGTAGAAGTTGATTTTTCTCTAAGTTTCTTCATGCATTTTTTCATGCCGCCTTTGCCAGTTCGGTTCCTGGATCACCTTCCCATCATCTGATTGCGCCCTCGCCTCAGTGTTGCATGTTTTTGGGTATTTTTTTCTTTTTCTTTTCTGAACGTAAGACGACTTCTCATCCTTCCTAAGATGTGTGAGTTTGACCTCGTGGGCGCCATGTTCCCTGCTGTATCTGTGGTCAGTAGATTCAAGCACCGTGGCAAGTACTCCCACACCATGTCCATCACTAATTGCCACAGTTGTCTTCGTAACTTGGGGCATGACCATGATGACGACTCCTGCCCACTCTGCCGGAAGAAGCGGGATCAGCAATGTAAGGACATGTTTGCCTCAAAGACCTTAGCCACGAAACCGTCCTCGAGCATGGAGTTGCTGCCCTAGGGGTCTGTGCCTGATGCCTTGGCATTGCACAGGTGAACTCGTTCCGAGCCCCAAAGTTGCGGAGCCTCTGATTGGGGATTGTCCACTGAGAACGTCCCCCACAGGCTCAAGTCTTTGTCCCAGCCACGGTCGAAGAAGCTGTCCAACCCCGGCACCGGAGGTAAGTCCTTGGGTACCCGGGCTCAGAGCCCTTGACCCAACTTCGAGGGTGATGACTGGCGCGGCCCTCAAAGCTACACCAGTGGGAGGAGACTCCCACCGCATCGGGAGATTGGGCTTTGCTCCCTGGGTTGATCATTATATGTGATTCCCCTTTGAGGGACCTGGCTCCAGGCTTGACCTCTAGACCCGAACCAATGGCTGCGAAGCTGACTGGCTTCGAGGTCAGGATGGCGGCCCTGGAGTGTAGCCTGGCTGCCCTCCTTGAGGCGCAGTGTGGCCTGGCACCCGGTACCTCCAGGTCACAAGCACTGATCTTGGGATCCTCCATGGCTCAGACCTCTCCATAGGAAGGTCCAGCCTGTTTTGGAGTAGTTCTCTGGCTTGGAGTCAAAGCCATCGGCTTCGCATCTGAGGCATGATTTGCCCCCAAGTGCATCGGGGTCAGTGCATCAGGCACCATGCTTTTCAACACCGCTGGCCCACCAACTTGATGACCGTCCGGGACTCGAGGTCTCCTCCGACTCAGAATGGGAAACCAATGAGGAGACCCTCGATACTGCGCTTCAGAGATGTGCACTTGGAACCGTCCGTCCCCCCCCCCCCCCTTGCAGGAGCACAGGCAGTCCCTGCCTGAGTACTTGGCATTCCTTGATTTTGTCCGAGGGATGGTGCAGGTTTCAGTCCCAGCCCTGGCCTTCATATTGGAGCCGGAGGATGAGTCTCGTGCTGAGGACTTGGAGATCCTCCAGTATGAGGCCCCTCCGAAGGAGGCACTGATGGTGCCAATTCACCCCATCCTCGAGCGCTGTCTGTTTCGGATGTGGGAGAGCTCAGTGACAGTGCCCGTGGTGAGATGCTGACTCGATTCCCAGTATTGAGTTGATAAGAGTCCTGAATTCCAAAAAGCACAACTACCTCACAACTCCATGGTGGTGTGCAGTCGGGCATGTGTTGAATCAAGAGAGAAAAGATGCACTCCTCTGTGGCCCCTGGCAGGGAGGCCCACACTATGAATGACTTTGGCAGGCAGTGCTACCAGGGGTAGATGCTCACTGCCCAGATCCAGGCGTACCAGCTGTCTTTAGGACCTAGCTAAAGAGTTTGCCAAGTTTTCGGCTGGTTTGATAGGGGAACCCTCCGAGTGTTTCCAGACCCTGGTCTCCACGGTCAAGGAATGCCCCAAGTTTCTGACTCGGGCAGCCTTCAACAGCTTTGAATGTGTGGCCCGTGTGGCTGTGGTGGGCATTAGTGCCCGCCGCCTGGCCTGGCTACAATCCTCGGACTTGGGGCAGTGGGTCCCAGGACAAGCTGACTGATGTCCCATGCCAGGGAGAGAACCTCTTTGGCAAACCCATGACTGTCAAGGCGGCCGAGCTGGAGACAGAATTCCTGACCAGAACTAGGCTGTCCAGGAAGACTGCTGACCCTTCCTGATGTAAGGTTTCGTATAAAAATGCCTTCCACCAGAAGGAGAAGGCCTATGGGAAATACCCCTGGTTTCCAGCCTACCAGGCTCACCAACAGGGTCAGCAGGCCAAGGGCCAGGGACATGGCCCTCAAGCCCTAAACAGCGCCCCAGCCACAGCTTGTGGGTGGGGGGAGGTTGTCTCCTTGGGCATAGCCTGTCTTCCATCCGAGGGTCCAAAGCACATGGAAGGATGTCTGGTGCATTTCATCCATCTCTGGCCGGGCATCATCTCCAAAGCCTGGGTGCTGCAGGTGATTCGGGAGGGCTGCCTCCTTCATTTACACCAGACACCACCTCCCTACTTTCCAGGGGAGCTTTCCATGACTTCCCTGCACACAGAGCTCCTGCAGAATGAACTCGTCCCTACTTGAGGACCGGGCCGTGGAGTCTGTGCCAAAAAGGACAGGCGGGAGGACTTCCGGTTTAGCCACGGAGGGACAAAGACGTGAGTGAGAGCGCTCTCCGGCCCGCACAGATAAAAAACAGGTAGATACACTCCACCCCCCCCCCCCCGGCCAGAAACCCAAGGGAAGAAGGAGTTAACATCCCAAAGGTGGTCAAAGTTAAGCAAGGAGCCACTATAAAAGAATTGTATGCGGCGAAAACAGGAGCAGGAAAAAAAGACCCTGGAGGGCACGAGGGCCCTGACAGCGCCGGTGTCTCCGAGCATCTCGGCGGAGCAGCGGGAGGAAGAGGAAGAAGATGAGCCCCAGGCGGATTTAGTAGCAATAATGAGGGAGATACGGGAGTCTAAGGAGGAAATCGTGGAGAGAGTACTCAATAAATTGGAGGGAAAATTTGCTGGCATGGGGCAACGCCTGGAGGAAGAAGTGGAAGCCAGAGTTAGCCAGACGGAGGACTCCCAAGCAGTTCTTCAGCATACGGTGAGCTCCCTGCAGCAACAAGTCAGATGGCTGCACACAAAATCAGAAGACATGGAGAACAGGGACAGAAGGTCTAATCTCAGAATTTTTGGTGTGCCGGAGGGGGCAGAGAGAGAGGACACTATTAGATTTGTAACAGATATGCTGCTGAAGTGCTTCCCCGATCCCCCATCGTTGACACCATTTGAAGTGGAAAGGGCACATAGGGAACTGAGGCCTAGGCCTGAGGCATCAGCGAGTCCACGTACTATAATTGTCAAACTACTACGTTTCCAGGACAGGGGGCATGTAATTAGAGCAGTAAGGAGATCGAAGTATGTGCTTTACAAGGACTGGAAAGTATGTGTTCCCAGATTTGGCATCAGAGGCTGTTAAAAGAAGGAAAGAATTGCTAAAAGTGAAGGACTCCCTGGCGAAAAAAGGAATACAAGTCGCGATCTGGTACCCAGCAAGGCTCACGATGGTGGTGAGAGGAACGAGGAGGTTTTTCAATACGATGGAGGCCTTGGAGAAATCTTAAAAAACACAGAGAGGGAAAGCTTTGGAGAATAATGAAGATCACAGCGCAAGGGGTAATCAGGCTACATATGAAGAAACCGAGGGCGAGCTGCCAATGCCAATGCCAGCAGAATGAGAGAACACTATCTGAATAAGAGAGTGGAAGTTGGACTGTTGGTGCAGTAGTAAAGAGGTGGGAAGAAGGAGAGGTGTTTTGAACTATGCTGAAGTCATGTTTTGTATTATGGGATGGGGGATGCCAATACAAAAGGGGTATTAATGGGAAAAGGAGAGAGAGTTGTGAGGAAAAAAATGGGGAAGGATTGAGGGTATTGAGATTGAGGGAAAGGGGACAAGAGAGGGTGGAACTGAGTTGATGGGGATATGTCCCTCGCTGCCTCCTTCCAGCGGGTGTGAGAATAGAGTAAAATGGGGTGAAGTCGGGGGAGGTTAAAGAAGGGGTCTGGGAGGTTGGGGGGCAAGAAGGGAAGAAAGATGCAGGGAAGAGGAGGGGGGGCGAAGTGCAGGGGCTGGGGCTAATGGAAGTCAACAATCAAAAAATTTGTGAAGAGAGGTAGGGGACGGAGCATGTTATATTGTATAGTTGTGTGTTAAGTTATGAAAATGTTATATTTGTGCTCGTGCTGTCTGAGACCCAGCTGGTGAGTCACGGGAAGGAGAGTGAAAGGGTGGAAATCAATTGTGATGTCCATAAGGGAGGGGTATAAAGTCGCCTCCTTTAATGTAAGAGGGATTAATAGCCCTATTAAAAGGAAAGGGATTCTCACACAATTGAACAGGAAAAAGGTAGATATTGCCATGTTGCAAGAGACACATTTGACAAAAGAGGAACAAGAGAAATTAAAATCCCAGGGATTTATGCAACTGTTTGGATCTGCATATAATTCTAAAAAGAGAGGGGTGGTGATCCTCATACACAAAAGGGTTAGGTTTGTCCCTTATGGGTCAGGAGGGGATGTAATGGGTAGGATAGTGTGGGTAGTGGGGAGAGTTGATCAAAAGGAGGTGGTGTTTCTCAACTTATATGCCCCCAATGGGAAGAAGGGTTCCTTTTTCACCAGAGCTCTGCAAGAGTTTGGGGATAAGGCAGAAGCGGACTGGATCATTGGGGGGGGGGATATGAACTGTGTCGTGGGGACTAAAGATAGATCCAATTTCCAGATAAAATTGCATCAGAAGGAGGGAAAAGAATTAAGAAAGAGCCTAGAGGAATTTGATCTGGTGGATATATGGCGGTGGGAGAATCCTGGGGGGCAGGAATATACATGTTACACCACAAGGCAGAGGACATACTCACGACTAGACATGTTTCTGGGGAAAAGAGGACAATTGGAGGTGCTTGAGAAAATAAAGGTGCACCCTATTATGCTATCAGATCATGGAATGATTACGGGGGTATGGAGACCACAGGTAAAAGGGAAAGATGGGGGGGTGGAGGGGAAACGTATCATTGATCCAGTCAGAGGACGGGAAAGCTAAATTTCGAAAGGCCTGGTGGGAATATTTAGAATTGAACGACAATGGGGAGGTGTCGGATGCTATGGTGTGGGACGGTGGAAAAGCGTACAAGAGGGGGGTAATGATTCAATTTGGGAGTCAGAAGAAAAAAGAATGGGAGGTGATGAGGCAAAAATGGATAAAGGAGTTGGAAGAGTTGCAGTTAGAACACAGCAGAACCGGGGCAAGGACCACCCTGCAAAGGCTGGGGCGGATTAGAGCGAGAATAAACACCTTATTCTCCAGGACCAAGCAGGAAGTCAGTCCTCACATATGGGTGACGTCGGCGCCGACGGAGCCCTCGTGCGGAGCATTTCCCCAGCTTTCAAAGAAAGCCTTTGGGAATGCAGTGCGCATGCGCGGTCCCCTTCCCGCCCAAGGGTGCCATCTTGCTCAGTCTTCTTTTTCCCGCGGAGCTCGACAGACGTGTGTCGTTGTCACCCGGTAAAAAGTTGATTTTTCTTACGTTGGATTCGTTTTTGCCCGGTTCGACGCCGGTTCCCCTTCCCGCCTGGGCCCGGTACACCGGTATCGAGCCCGGAGCTAATTTTTCGTTTTTTGTCCTTTGTGACTAGCGTTCCCGCTTTTTTCTCTTTTTCACTGGCAGCCCGGTCTTTTCACCTTGCAGGGGTCCTTTTTCCCCCGATGGCTGCCAGCGGGTTCAAGAAGTGTCATCGGTGTAAGAAGCTAATGTCTCTCACTGACACGCATGACTGCTGCCTCCGGTCCGACTATGACCCGGTGGTCTGTGTCCTGTGTGGTAAAATGTCTTCTAAGGTGCTCAGGAGCCGTCAGCATCAGCGTGAAAGATTGTTTTCTGACTCCGCGTCCGGCTGGGCCCGGACCTCGTCAGAGGCCTCGACATCTCGGGAGTCCTACCCCGAGCACCGTCAAGGCTCCTCTGAAAGGGGTTCTCCTTCTCGGGAACACAGAAGGAAGAAGAAACCCGCGAGGGCGGCGTCGGTGGATGCTCTTGGCGCCTCGAGGGCCAGGTCGCATAGCCCCGACCGCCGTCCCGGGTCTTCGGAGTCGGAAAGGCCTGCCAAGTTGCCTAGAGTGGAGCCGGAGTCCGCGAGTCACGTGAGTGCTGTTGTCCTCGTAGACTCCCCTCCGGGGGAGCTGATGTCGGGCCCGACGCCGTTGGGTCCCGAGTCAGGGGCTGCTGAGTCTCCTGAGCTGAGTCTCAGGTTGACGGCCTTGGAGAGCAGCTTGGCTGCCTTCATGGAGCAGCAGCGGGTACTGATCACCGGTTTCACCAGTGCATCTGCCCCGACCACCGGGACCTCGACATCCAAGTCGACCCCGGAGGCTGAACCGATCCTCGACTCAATCCTCGGCCAAGGTCCCCCTCGGCCTCCTGCTTGTGGACTAGTTCATCGCCGGTGCCCTCGGTGTCTGGATGGATGGCATCGATGCCTGCCCGGTCGGAGCTGCTCGATTTTTCCTCGGAGTGGTCCGAGTGGGAGATGGAGGACGAGGAGTCCCCGGACACTTTCCAGACCCAGTGCGTCCCATCGGACTCACCGGAGTTCGAGCCTCAGAGATGGTCCCCACCGGAGGATACCTGGTTCTCGGACTTTGTGAGGGACATGGCCAAGGCCTTGGCCTTCCCCGCGGATCCCGAGGAGGAGCCTTGAGCCAAGGAGCTTGAGGCCCTCCAGTATGACTGTCCACCTAAGGAGGCCTTTACTGTACCGGTTCCTCCGATGCTGGAACGGCTGCTCTTCCACATGTGGGAGGCACCGGCCTTGGCGCCGGTTCTCAGCAAATGGGTCGATTCCATTTATCGAGTCCGTAAGAGCCCTGGGTTCCAGAAGGCACAGCTACCGCACCACTCCATGGTTGTGGAATCGGCCATGCATCGTCTGAAGAGTCAGAAGATGCACTCCTTGGTGCCCCCCGGCCGGGAGGCCCGGAACCTGGATGCCCTCAGTAGAAAGTGCTTCCAGGGCTCTATGCTGGCTTGCTGTGTCCAGACTTACCAGCGCTACATGGGCATGTACCTCTGGGACCTGGCAAAGGAGATTGCCAGGTTCTCAGCTGGCCTCTCCGAGGAACCTTTGCAGAGGTTTAAGGCTTTGTCATCCGGGATTCGAGAGTGCTCGAAGTTTATATCTCGAGCAGCCTATGATGGTTTCGAGGCTTCGGCCCGAGTAGCCGCGGCCGGCATCAGTACACGCCGTCAGGCCTGGCTACAGTCATCGGACCTCGAGCCATGGGTACAGGACAAGTTGGTCGATGTCCCTTGCCAAGGTGAGAACCTTTTTGGTAAACCCATGGCTGAAAAGGCTGCAGAACTCGAGTCTGAGACTCTCACCAGCACAAGGTTGTCCAGGAAAACTTTTCTCAGAAGAAGAAGAAGGGCTTGGGGAAAAAGCCCTTTTACCCCAGGAAGGCTACTGCTACAAATCCTACCCTCAATTTCAGACCTCTGCAGCTCCCCATCAGGGTCAGCAGGCCAAGGGGCAGGGACATGGGCCCTGTAGGCAGAAAACCCCCAAGCCTTCAGCTCCGGCTCCTGCACAGCAGGGAGCAGCGTTTTGACTCCCACTGCATAGCTTCTCCTCCTCAGCTGGCTCCTCTCAGCACAGGAGGCCAGTTGACCCCCACAGGTGGGTCAGCCATAACAGGGGATACCTGGGTGTTGAGCATAGTCCAAAAGGGATTTTTGCTCCACTTCAACCAGTTACCCCCCTCCTATTTTCCGGAGGAGCCTACAAGACTCCCTCTGCACAGGAACCTCCTCCTTCAGGAATTGGCAAGTCTTCTACAGGAGCAGGCGGTGAAACCGGTGCCTCACCACCTGATAGGGCGAGGCTTCTATTCCAGGTACTTTCTGGTACCAAAAAGGACTGGAGGCCTCAGGCCCATCCTAGACTTGCGAAATCTCAACAGGTTTCTGGAGAGGGAAAAGTTCAAGATGCTTACCCTTGGAATACTGCTGCCCTACCCCCAGCAGGGAGATTGGCTATGCTCCTTAGATCTGAAGGATGCTTATACTCACATCCTCATTCATCCAGACCACAGACAATATCTCAGATTTGTAGTGGCAGGAAGTCATTTTCAATACAGAGTACTTCCATTTGGCCTCACCTCCGCCCCCAGGGTTTTCACCAAGTGCCTAGCGGTGGTGGCGGCCTATTTCAGAAACCAGGGCATCTTTGTCTTCCCATACCTGGACGACTGGCTCATCAGGGGTCAGTCTCCACAGGAGGCCAGACAGGCCACCCTTCGCACTGTTTCTCTTCTCCAGCATCTAGGCTTCGTTGTAAACTTTGCAAAGTCCACTTTGCTCCCCTCACAGGACATGGAGTTCATAGGGGCAAGATTAGTTCTCCAGGACCAAGCAGGAAGTCAGTCCTCACATATGGGTGACGTCGGTGCCGACGGAGCCCTCGCGGAGCAATTTTCCCCAGCTTTCAGAGAAAGCCTTTGGGAATTGCAGCGCGCATGCGCGGTCCTCTTCCCGCCCAAGGGTGCCATCTTGCTCAGTCTTCTTTTTTCCGCGGAGCCCTACAGACGTTGTTTGTGAATCCCCGCCGAAAAGTTGATTTTTTTCTCTTTTTTTCTTCGGTTCGATGCCGGTTCTTTTCCCGCCCGGACTCGCGACGCCGGTTGTGAGTCCGTTCCTTATTTTTCGTTTTTTTGTCCTTCGTGACAGATTTCGCGCCTTTTTCCCTGGCAGCCCGGTCTTTCGACCTCGCAGGGGCCCTTTTTCCCCCGATGGCTGCCAGCGGCTTTAAAAAGTGTGACCTCTGTAAGAAACTCATGTCTCTTACAGACACACACGACTTCTGCCTCCGCTGCCTCCGACCCGATCATGACTCGATGATCTGTGGTCCGTGTGGCAAAATGTCCTCAAAAGCGTTGAGGAGTCGGCAGCATCAGCGGGAGCGTATCTTCTGTGACTCCGGCCGGGCTCAGACCTCGTCAGAGGCTTCGACGTCTTGGGACTCTGGTCCTGAGCACCGTCGAAGTTCCTCTGAAAGGGGGTCTCCTACTCGGGAACATCATCGGAAGAAGAAACCTGCGAGGGCGGGATCGGTGGACGCTCCTGGTTCCTCGAGGGCCAGGTCGCATAGCCCCGATTCCCGTCCCGGGTCCTCGGAGGTGGAGAGGCCGTCAAAACATCCTCGACTCGAGATGGACTTGCCCGCTCACGTGAGTACTGTTGTCCTCGTTGACCCGCCTCCGAAGGACCCGACGTCGAGCCCGACGCCGTCGGGGCCCGAGTCAGGGGCTGCTGGGTCTCCTGAGCTCGGACTCAGGTTGACGGCCTTGGAGAGCAGTCTGACTGCCTTCATGGACCAGCAGCGGGTATTGATCGCTGGCCTCGCCGGTGTTTCTGCCCTGACCGCCGGGACGTCGACCTCCAAGTCGACCCCGGAGACCGAGCCGATCCTCGAGTCCATGAGGGCTCGAGTCGATCCTCGGTCGCGGTCTCCTTCGGCCTCCCGTTCGGGACCGAGGTCGTCGACGCCGACTCCCTCGGCGTCGGAGCGAATAGCATCGGCGCCCGCCCAACCGGAGCCACTCGACTCCTCCTCCGAGGAGTCGGCCTGGGAATTCGAGGACGAAGAGTCACCTGGTTCCTTTCGGATTCGGTGTGTCCCTTCTGACTCCCCCGAGTCCGAACCTCGGAGACGGTCCCCCCCGGAGGATACCCGGTTCTCGGACTTCGTGAGGGATATGGCCAAGGCTTTGGCCTTCCCCGCGGATCCCGAGGAGGAGCCTCGAGTCGAAGAACTCGATGCCCTCCAATATGACTCTCCCCCGAAGGAGGCCTTTATTGTACCGGTTCCTCCGATGCTGGAACGACTTCTCTTCCGCATGTGGGAGAGCCCGGCGTCGTCGCCGGTGTTAAGCAAGCGGGTCGATTCCATTTATCGAGTCCGCAAGAGCCCCGGCTTCCAAAAGGTGCAACTACCGCACCATTCCATGGTGGTGGAATCGGCCATGCATAGACTTAAGAGTCAAAAAATGCACTCCTCGGTGCCCCCTGGTAGGGAAGCCCGAAGCCTGGATGCCCTCGGTAGGAAGTGCTTCCAGGGCTCTATGCTTGCTTGTCGAGTCCAGACCTACCAGCTCTACATGGGCATGTATCTCCGGGACCTGGCTAAAGAAATAGCCGGGTTCTCTGCTGGTCTCTCCGACGAACCTTTGCAGAGGTTCCAAACCTTGTCAACTGGTATTCGAGAGTGCTCCAAGTTTATATCTCGAGCAGCCTATGATGGTTTTGAGGCATCGGCTCGAGTAGCCGCAGCCGGCATCGGTGGACGCCGCCAGGCTTGGCTTCAGACGTCTGACCTCGAGCCCTGGGTGCAGGACAAGTTGGTCGATGTCCCCTGCCGAGGTGATAACCTCTTTGGCAAGCCCATGGATGAGAAGGCTGCACAAATCGAGACGGAGACTCTCACCAGGACTCGTCTCTCAAGGAAGACCTCTGCCCCTTCTCAAAAGAAGAAGGGCTCGGGGAAAAAGCCCTTTTACCCGAGGAAGGCGGCTGCCTATAAATACTACCCTCAGTATCAGGCCTCAGCAGCTCCCCCACAGGGAAAGCAGGCCAAGGGACGGGGTAATGGGTCCCGTAGGCAGCAAGCCCCCAAGCCTGCACCACCGGCCCCTGCTCAGCAGGGTGGGGGTTTTTGACTTCATCAGCATAGCCTCTCCCCCTCAGCTGGTTTCTCTCAGCACAGGAGGCCGGCTGGTCCACTTTGCCCACAGGTGGTCCAACATCACCACAGATACCTGGGTACTTCACATAGTTCAAAAGGGCTATCTTCTTCACTTTCACCAGGTACCTCCCTCCTACTTTCCAGGGGAGCCTCCCAGACTCCCTTTACACAGGGACTTACTCCTTCAGGAGTTAGCAAGTCTCGTTCAGGAACAAGCCACCACCTGAAGGGTCAAGGATTTTACTCCAGGTACTTCCTGCTTCCAAAAAGAACAGGAGGCCTCAGACCCATCCTGGACTTGCGAAACCTCAACAAGTTCCTTGCAAAGGAAAAGTTCAAGATGCTTACCCTTGGAATCCTGCTGCCCTACCTCCAGCAGGGGAGACTGGCTATGCTCCTTGGATCTGAAGGATGCGTATACTCATATCCTTATTCATCCAGACCACAGACAATATCTCAGATTTGTTGTGGGAGGAAATCATTACCAGTACAGAGTACAGCCCTTTGGCCTATCCTCCGCCCCCAGGGTGTTCACCAAATGCCTAGCAGTGGTGGCGGCCTATCTAAGACTTCAAGGTCTTTTTGTGTTCCCATACCTGGACGACTGGCTCATCAGAGCCCCATCTTCACCAGAGGCCGCTCAGGCCACTCATCGCACTGTGGCTCTGCTCCAGCACTTGGGTTTTGTCATAAACTTCGCAAAGTCCACTTTGCTCCCCTCTCAAAATCTCGAGTTCATAGGCGCCAGGTTGGGGACACTTCAGGCGCGGGCCTTCCTCCCTCTAGACAGGGCCAAGCGGCTCATGGATCTCGCCAGCCACTTTCACAGCAATGCGCTAGTCTCCGCCAGGCACTTTCTGAGACTTGCTCGGCCATATGGCTTCCACGGTCCATGTGACCCCCAATGCCCGCCTGAACATGCGTCCTGCTCAGTGGTGCCTTCGCACTCAATGGCATCAGGCCACGGGGAGCCTAGCGGACTCCGTACAGATCTCCGACCAGCTGGTCTCATCTCTGCGATGGTGGCTTCATCTGCCAAACCTAGTGCTAGGGGTGCCTTTTCAGCCCCCTCCGCATTCTCAGGTCCTGACGACCGATGCGTCTCTCCTGGGTTGGGGAGCACATTGCCAAGGGACATGTACTCAAGGCCTCTGGAATCCTTGGGAGTCTGCTCAACAGATAAACTTCCTGGAGCTCAAAGCCATCCGCCTAGCGCTCAAAGCATTCTCTCACCTGGTGTCTCACCAGTCGCTACTGATACAGACGGACAACCAGGTTGCCATGTTCTACGTAAACAAGCAAGGCGGAACGGGCTCCTTCCTCCTCTGTCAGGAGGCACAACAGCTCTGCTCTTGGGCAGTCCGCCACGGCATCATCCTCAGGGCTGTCTATCTCCCAGGTCAAGAAAATCACCTGGCCGACAAGCTCAGCAGGATCCTCCAGCCACACGAGTGGAGGCTGGATCCGATGGTGGTTCAGCGAATCTTTCTCAAGTGGGGTCTCCCCACCATGGATCTGTTTGCCAGTCCTTTGAACCGGCAGCTTCCCAGATTCTGCTCTCGACAGCCGCATCCTCTCAGAGTAGCGGCGGATGCTTTTCTGATTCCATGGTCCACCGGTCTCTTGTATGCCTTTCCTCCCATGCCACTGGTGCCTCGAACGCTCTTCAAAGTTGTCAGAGACAAAGCATCGATGATCCTAGTGGCTCCCCGGTGGCCGAGACAACCTTGGTTCCCGCTTCTGATGCAGCTAGCGGTGGACACTCCTCTTCCTCCTTGCTTTCAGCCCGACCTCCTGTCGCAGGATCAGGGGACACTCCTACACCCCAACCTCCGGTCCCTTCATCTGATGGCCTGGCTGCTGAAAGGGTAGTCCTTGCTCCTCTACAGCTACCTCCAGAGGTGGAGGAGGTCGTCTTGGCCTCCAGGAGGCCCTCCACCCGGAAGTCCTACGCTCTTAAATGGCGTCGGTTCTCCGTCTGGTGTACTCAGCAGTCTCAAGATCCTTTCTCCTCTTCAGCATCAGTGGTCTTGCAGTACTTGCTTTCTCTTTCCAATCTTGGACTTAAGTCCAACTCGGTCAAGGTCCACCTCAGTGCTCTTTCTGCGTATCACATGCCGGTGGATGGTAGACCTCTTTCTAGCCACCCTCTGGTGGCTCGTTTTCTCAGAGGCCTCCTTCTCCTTAAACCACCTTTGCGCCCGCCAGCCCCGGACTGGGATCTCAATGTGGTTTTACAGCGGATTACCTGTCCGCCTTTTGAGCCTATGGCTACCTGTCCACTTCGTTTTCTTTCGTGGAAAACCTTGTTCTTGGTGGCCCTCACTTCTGCTAGACGCGTTAGTGAGCTACAGGCCCTAGTATCTGATCCTCCTTACACTAGGTTCTACAAGAACCGGGTAGTCCTACGGACTCACCCTAAGTTTCTTCCCAAAGTGGTATCCCCTTTTCACATCAACCAGGAGGTGGTACTTCCGACCTACTTTCCCAGGCCACACTCCAGCCGAGCTGAAATGGTCCTGCATACCCTGGACTGTAGAAGGGCGTTAACCTTCTACCTTGACCGTATGCTGGAGCACCGAAGGACTGTTCAGCTCTTCGTGTCTTATGACCCCAATAAGTTGGGGCTCCCTGTCTCCAAGCGTACTCTGTCCATCTGGATTGCTGACTGTATCGCTTGGGCTTATGAGGCAGCCGGCCTCTCGTTGGAAGGTCGAGTCACGGCTCATCGAGTTAGGGCGAAGGCTACGTCAGTGGCTTACCTCCGCTCTGTTCCATTGGCAGACATCTGCCGGGCCACTACTTGGTCTTCAAGCCAGACTTTTGCAGCCCATTACTGCCTGGAGAGGGAGTCCCGCAGGGACAGTGCTTTCGGACAGGCAGTCCTCCATAACCTCTTTGAGGTATAGGCAACTCCTATCCTCCATCCCGGATGTTGGGCTACCGGTTGGAGACATATTCAGAGAAGATTCCTTCCTTCTGTGCTACTGAGCTTGAGGGAGCTCATTTTTGTGCTTAGGGTCTCCGGTAGCCTTAAGCTTGGGAGTCCCATATGTGAGGACTGACTTCCTGCTTGGTCCTGGAGAAAGCGTAGTTACTCACCTGTAACAGGTGTTCTCGAGGAGCAGCAGGAATCAGTCCTCACAACCCTCCCTCCTCCCCTTGGAGTTGCAGTTCTATGCTTTCGTTTGTTTGCTAATTTTTTGCTCTCTTTTAGCTATGTCATCTGACTGAGCAAGATGGCACCCTTGGGCGGGAAAAGGACCGCGCATGCGCACTGCAATTCCCAAAGGCTTTCTCTGAAAGCTGGGGAAAATTGCTCCGCGAGGGCTCCGTCGGCGCCGACGTCACCCATATGTGAGGACTGATTCCTGCTGCTCCTGGAGAACACCTGTTACAGGTGAGTAACTACGCTATACCCTCCAGGCGAAGGCTTATTTGCCCGAGAACAGGGCCCGCAGACTGATGGCTTTGGCCAAACAGTTCCAGAGCGGTTCTCTGGTCTCCGCCAGAAACTTCTTAGGGCTCTTGGGCCATATGGCATCCACGGTCCATGTAACTACGAATGCCCGCCTGCACATGCGACCTGCTCAGTGGTGCCTCAGAGCTCAGTGGGGGCAAGCCACAGGCGACTTGAAAGACAGGATAAGGGTGTCCAAACTGCAGGCAGCCTCCCTACAGTGGTGGCTGCATCTCCCGAACCTGGCCCAGGGAGTGCCTTTTCAGGCCCCTCCTCACACACAGGTGCTGACAACCGATGCTTCCCTTCAGGGCTGGGGTGCACATTGCCAGGGGGCTTGCACTCAGGGCCTCTGGTCTCCTTGGGAGTCCACACATTAGATCAATCTGTTGGAGTTGCGAGCTATCCGCTTAGCTCTACAGACTTTCTCTTATGTCCTCTCTCACCTGTCTGTCTTGGTTCAGACAGACAATCAAGTGGCCATGTTCTGTGTGAACAAGCAAGGGGGGGGCACAGGTTCCAAACTTCTGTGTCAGGAGGCACAGGCCCTGTGCTCCTTGGAAATCAAACACAACATGTTTCTCAAGGCAGTTTATCTACCTGGCCAGGAAAATTGCCTGGCAGACAGATTGAGCAGGATTCTACAGCCTCACGAATGGCAGTTGAATCCTCTGGTGGTCCAAGGGATCTTTCTAAGACGGGGTCTTCCAACCATCAATCTCTTTGCAAGTCCACTGAACCGTCAGGTACCCAGGTTCTGTTACAGACAACCGCATCCTCTGCGAATAGCAGCAGATGCGTTTCTAATCTCTTGGTCTACGGGCTTACTGTATGTGTTTCCTCCCACGCCTCTAGTGGCCCGAACCTTGTTCAAGGTTCTTCAGGACAAGGCCTCGGTGATTCTGGTAGCCCTCAGATGGCGGAGGCAACCGTGGTTTCCACTCCTCCTGCAGTTGGCGGTAGACACTCCACTCCCTCTGGATCACGGATCTTCTCCTGCACCCCAAACTCAAATCCCTCAATCTGATGGCCTGGCTGCTGAAAGGGTAGTTCTAGCCCCCTTACTTCTTCCTAAGGAAGTGGAAGAGGTGGTTTTGGCCTCTAGGAGGCAATCCACCCAGAAATCTTATGCCCTCAAGTGGCATAGGTTCTCCACCTGGTGTGCTCAGCGCCAGGAGGATCCTTTTTTGTGCCTGGTTCCAGTGGTGCTGCAGTACCTGCTCCACCTCTCGGACCTAGGCCTTAAATCCAACTCTGTTCGGGTCCACCTCAGTGCTCTATCGGTACACCACTCACAGGTAGAGGGCCAATCTCTGTTGGGCCACGCCTTGGTGTCCCGCTTCCTCAGAGGCCTGCTTCTGCTCAAGCCTCCGATCCGTCCACCAGCCACTGAGTGGGATTTAAATGTGGTCTTGCAGCAACTTACTTGCCCGCTGTTTGAGCCGATGGCTACCTGTCATCTACACTTCCTTTCCTGGAAGGCGTTGTTCTTAGTGGCTCTTACCTCGGCCAGGTGTGTGAGTGAACTACAAGCTCTGGTTTCTGATAGACCGTACACACGGTTCTATAAGAGCAGGGTGGTCTTGCGGACTCACCCTAAGTTCCTTCTGAAGATTGTCTCCTCCTTCCACCTCAATCAGGAGGTGGTTCTTTCAACATTCTTTCCCAGGCCGCATGCCAGCCGGGCTGAAACAGTCCTGCATACCCTGGACTGTAGAAGGGTGTTGTCCTTTTACATAGACTGTACGCAGGGGCATCGAAGGGCTGCTCAGCTCTTCGTATCTTTTGACCCTAATAAACTGGGGTTGCCTGTCTCCAAGTGTACATTGTCCCTTTGGTGGCGGATTGTATCGCCTGGACATACAGGGCAGCCGGCCTCTCCTTGCAGGGTCGAGTCACGGCCCACCGTGTCAGAGCGAAGGCCGTGTCAGTAGCCCACCTCCTCTCTGTTCCGTTGGCAGACATCTGCCGAGCCACTACTTGGTCTTCAAGCCAGACTTTTGCGACTCACTACTGCCTCGAGAGGGAGTCCCGTAGGGACAGTGCTTTTGGACAGGCAGTATTCCATAATCTCTTTGAGGTTTAGGCAACTCCTACCCTCCGGCCCTTGTGTTGGGCTACCATATGGGGGCGTTCTCAGAAAGGATTCTTTCACGGATGCTGACGCTCTAGAGGGAGCTTATTTTTCAGCTTGGGTTCCCAGTAGCCTGTAGCTGGGGAGTCCCATATGTGAGGACTGACTTCCTGCTTGGTCCTGGAGAAAGAGTAATTACTCACCTGTAACGTGTTCTCCAAGAGCAGCAGGAATCAGTCCTCATGACCCTCCCTCCTCCCCTTGGCGTTGCAGTCATATGATTCATTTTGTTTTTTGCTGTCTTTTAGCTATGTCATCAGACTGAGCAAGATGGCACCCTTGGGCGGGAAGGGGCCGCGCATGCGCGCTGCATTCCCAAAGGCTTTCTTTGAAAGCTGGGGAAATGCTCCGCACGAGGGCTCCGTCAGCGCCAACGTCACCCATATGTGAGGACTGATTCCTGCTGCTCCTGGAGAACATCTGTTACAGGTGAGTAGCTACTCTGACTTGGAGGAGGTAGAATGATGAGGGCCTCTAAAAGGAATTTTATGGAAGGTGGAAATAAAGCTGGTAGAATGTTGGCAAGGCAGTTGCAAAAGAGGAAGGAAAGTAGGACAGTGGTGGAGATTTTGAGTGGAGAGGGGAAGAAGGTAGTGGGAAGTCAAGGTATTTGTAGAGAATTTCAGCAGTTTTATGAGATACTATATAGTGGACAAGAGGGGATTAGTCAGGAGAAGATTGAGGATTATTTGGATAAAATCAAGGTGCCTAAGGTAGCAGAGGAGACAGTAGTCTGGCTGGGGAGGCCTATCAGTGTGGAGGAAGTAGAGGAATCGAGAAACTACTGAGGGGAAGGCAGCAGGATAAGATGGATTCCAGTCGGAATACCATCGTATGATGCAGGAGGAGGTGGCACCGTTTTTGGCTAAGTTATTTACAGGCCTAATGCAGGGAAACAAAATGCCAGATTCGATGGCGCAAGCTAACATTGTGGTAATACCTAAAGAGGGAAGACCCCCTAATAGATGTGAAAACTACAGGCCAATTGCATTGATTAATAGTGATGCTAAATCATATGCAAAGATAATGGCGAGTAGATTGGAGGGGATTTTACCGGACCTAATTTATCCTAATCAGACAGGGTTCATTAAGGGTGGGATGATAGCGGATAATGTGAGGAGGGCAGTGGGTCCCCTCCACTTTGTCAGGGCAAAAAAAATACCAACAATGTGTGTGGCGCTCAACGCCGAAAAAGCTTTTGACAGAGTGGAGTGGGCTTTTCTGTTTGAGTTAATGGGATTAGGGGAAGGCTTTATACAGGGGATAAGAGCCCTGTATCGGAGCCCGACGGCACGGCTCATGGTGAACGGCCACCACTCGGAGTTATTTGACCTTCAGCGTGGTACGAGGCAGGGATGCCCATTATCGCCATTGCTGTTTGCAATAGTGATTGAAGCACTTGCAATCCGAATACGGGAACAACAGAATATAGTGCCAGTGAGTGTAGGAAATACTCAGCATAAGATCCTTCTGTATGCGGATGACACATTGATATTTATGACAAGGCCAGAGGAATCTCTTCCAGTGTTAGTGAAGGAGCTGGAAGATTTTTCAGAAGTGTCAGGTTTTAAGGTGAACTTAGCAAAGACAGAGGCATTGGTGCTGGTGGGGTTAAAAAAGGAGGAAATAAATAATTTTCCATTTAGGTGGGCTCAGGGGGATATTAAATATCTAGGGGTCAGAATTACGGAGAACCCTGAGAAGCTGTTTGAGCTTAATTATAAACCGTTAGCAGGAAAAATTAGTGAGCATTTGGTTGGGTGGTCATCGTTGCAACTGAGCTGGGTAGGGCGAATGGAGGCTATAAAGATGAATATTGTTCCGAAATTTATTTTTCTATTTTTTCAGCTACCCATTCGGATCCCGGGGTTTATTATTAAGAAGTGGGAGGCAAAGCTGGTGAGATTTGTGTGGGGAGGGAGAAGGGCGCGGATAAAAATTATTACTGTCTAAAGATCAGGGGGGGATTCTTTTCCTGTCTCTGAAATGGTATTATCAGGCCTGCATAGTAAAGGCATGGAGGGATCACTACCGCAGAGGAAAAGACGTGGCGTGGGTGGAAATGGAAAGATTCATATTAGGATCCCAGTCATTGTTTCAATGGTTAGAGAGAGGAGAAGAGACATGCACAGGGGTAAAGGGGAACGAGCACCCACTAATAGAGACCATTTCGATGATTAATAAAATGGGGAAGAAACAAGGGTGGTTTCCATCTCCGCTATCGCCCTGGTCCAGGGTTGGGGATTACTTCACTTTCGGAAGTATGGATTGGAAGTAAGAGGGGAAAGCAGAATAAAAAGGGGGGAGTGGAAAAATTTGTAGACCTCATAAATAGGTGGGTGGTCCGCTCATATAGGGAGTTTGAAAGCAAAACTCAAGGGAAAATTCCTTTTTATCAATATTTCCAATTAAGACACTTCTTAAATACAGGGGAGAATAAAACACAGATTAATAGGTCCAGTTCACAAATGGAATTAGCATTATATCAAGGAAATTCGGGCAAGGCTATTATATCGAAGATATATAAAGTCCAATTGAGGGAGGAGGAGGATAGAGACATGCAGGCCCACAGGAATAAGTGGCACAAATGGTTGGGGGAAGAGCTGGAAGAAAACGAGTGGAGGAAGATTCATGAGCATATCTATAGGAACACGGAGGTGTCCTCATGGATACAGACTCAACTGCAAATTGTACATGGAGTGTATATTACCCCAAGGAAGTTCCTAGCCGGAGGAACACAAACAGGTTTGTGTTGGAGAGTGTGTGGAAAGGTGGGGACTTTTTTCCACATGTGGGAGTGCCCGGTGATCCAGAGATATTGGGGGATGGTAAGGGGGAGTCTCGGGGGGGGGGGAAGGGGGCAGGGGCATGGGCAGGGGTGTCCTAGGGACTTTATATTGGGGGGTGGGGAGATGAAGAGAGGTGGGAAATGGAGGGGGCTGCTAGAGGAGAAGCTTAAATTGGCAGCTAGAGTGGCTGTAGCATGGAAGTGCGGAAACAGCCCTTCGGGGGAGGACTGGAATTTGAAAATTGAGGAGGCGGTGAGATTTGATTTCTTAACATATAGGTTGAGGGGGAAGAAATGGATGTTTCACAAAATATGGGACACATATTTGCTTGGGTACATAAGGGGGGGACATTCGCACAGTAGGTAATAGAGACTGGGAGGATAGTACGAGCACGTTCTGAGTTTCAGTGAACTAAGTTGTTGAGTTGTGGTTAGACATGCAAGTGGGGGAAAGGATGGGAAGTGAACTACATAGGTAAAAAAATGGGAAGGCAAGTATTTCCAGGAAAAGTTCAATTGTAATAGGAAGGAAGTGGATGGTAAGCAAAACTTATCAGATATAGTAAATATGGAAAAACATTGTAAACAGATGTTTGGATGATATTGGAACAGTTTCGCATTGGATGTAATTTTCCCTGTCTGTCACAAAGTTTAAAAAAATATGGTTAAAAAAAAAAGGACAGGCGGTAATTAGCCCATTCTGGACCTACGAAACCTCAACCACTTTCTGGTCAGAGAAAAGTTCAAGATGCTGTCTCTTGGAACATTGCTGCCCTACTTCCTACGGGAAGATTTTCTATTCTCCTTGGATCTCAGAGATGCCTACACCCACATCCTAATCCATCCCCGGCACCTCAGACCCTCTGCTTCATTATCGGAGGGCACCACTATTAATACAGGACGCATCCCTTTGTCCTCTCCTTTGCCCCCAGAGTGTTTACCAAATGCCTAGCAATTATCGCTGCCCATTTCCTTTTGCTGGAAGTGTTCATCTTCCTCTACCTGGATAACTGGCTTATAAAGGCCAGCTCGCCAGAGGAGGCAAGCATGGTGGTGCACTGCACCATCAAGGTGCTGCAGATCCTCGAATTAGTAATCAATTACCCCAGGTCACACCTGCTTCCGTCTCAGCACCTAGAGTTCATCGGAGCCCTCTTGGACTCGATGCAAGCCAAGGCCTTTCTTCCTCTGGACAGAGTGCAATGCCTTGCAACGCTGGCAGGGGAGGTACAGTCCTGCTCAACAGCATTAGCATGGCTTCTGCTGTGTTTCCTGGGGCACATGGTCTCGACAGTCCATGTAACCCTGCATGCCCGTCTCCAGATGTGACAGGCCAAGTGGACTCTGAGCTCTGTGGACTCAAGCCGCAGGTGACTTGGAGGACTGGGTCAGCATTACCCGGCCACTCAGTCTCTTTGGCCAGGTGGCAGAGCCTGCCTGAACGTCCTGGCCTGCCTATCCTGCCAGGCCCCTTCGGCATGCTGCGTCCTCATGACGGATGCCTCCAAGCTAGGCTGGGGAGAACACTGCAACGGACTGCATTTGCAGGAAGCCTGGATTCAAGAGGAGAGTGCCCTCCAAATCAATCTCCTGGAGCTCTGGGCTGTGATGAACACCCTCAGAGTATTCCACACCCACCTAGTGGGTCAAGTAGTGCTCGTCCAGATAGACAACCAAGTAGCTATGTAATACATCAACAAGCAGGGAAGCACGGGCTCCTACTTCCTCTGCCTGGAGGCAGTCTGCCTGTGAAATTTTGTCACGGAGAATGGCATGACCCTCCGGGTGGTCTACCTGCCAGGTCAGGACAATCTACTTGCAGACCAGCTCAGCCGGGGTCCTTCAACCCCATAAGTGGAGACTCCATCCGGGGGTAACCAACTCGATCTTCCAAAGCTGGGGGGACTCCAATATTAGACCTCTTCGCCAGCCCCGAGAATGCGCAGCTGCCACGTTTCTGCTCACAGAGGCCGACCAAGAACCGAGTGGTGGCAGACGCTTTCCTCCTGTACTAGTCCGGGAGTCGTCCGGTATGTCTACCTGCTGACTCTCCCCTGGTTCCCATGACCTTGCTCAGGGTCCAGTTGGACCAGGGCCTCAGTAATCCTAATTGCACCCAGGTGGCCCCGACAGCCCTGCTCCTGCAGCTGTCCCAAGCAGCTCTGATACCACTGGGCCAGGATCCAGACAAGCTCTCACAGGAGTACCATCCCAATCTTCAGTCCCTTGTCCCTGATGGCATGGCTACTAAGAGGCTAGCCATTGTGCACTTTGGTTTCTCCAGGGAGGTGGAAGACGTCCTTCTGGCTTCCCGTAAGGACTCTCCGCACCCGGTGTATGCCTTCAAGTGGTACCGATTCTCTGTCTGGTGCTCTGGTATGAGTCTCAACTCTTTCTCCTGCGAGGTGCAGGACATTCTGCAATATTTCCTGCACCTCTCTTGGACTAGGCTGAAGTCCAATTCTGTCTGGATGCACCTCTGCGCCATAGGGGCGCACCATCATCTTGTTGATGGCCAGTCCATCTCTGCGCACCCGCTAGTGAGCTGGTTCATGAGAGGCTCCTCTCGCGGTCCCCTGTCCGTCCACCGCTGGTGGTATGGGATCTGAACATCATTCTGAGGAAGCTGATGGCTCCCCCATTTGGCTACATACCATCTGAAGTACTTATCCTGGAAATAGTGTTCCTGGTTGCGCTCACTTCCACCAGACAAGTTAGCTGCAGGTGCTGGTGGCTCATGCCCCCTACACCAGGTTCTACAGAAACAGGATTGTTCTCTGGACACACCCTAAGTTCCTACCCAGGGTGGTGTCCGCCTTTCATATGAGCTGGAGGTGGTTCTTCCCACCTTTCTTCCCAGGCTTCATACCTCCCAGGTGGAGGCCTCGTTACACACCCTGGATTGCAAGAGGGCACTGTCGAAAGGACACTGTCCCATCGCTGCTCTTCACAGCTATTCGTCTCTTATGACATTAACAGGCTTGGAGTCACTGCATCTACTTCACCTATGAGCAGGCTGGGCTCTCCCTGGAGCATCACATTATCACACACAGTGTGCGTGCCATGGCGGCCTTGGTGGCAAACCTGTGACATCCGCAGGGCCACCAACTGGTCTTTCATCAATATTTTCGCTGTGCGTTACTGCTTGGAAGACAGCTCACGGAGTTGGCAGTACTTTGTCACCTCTTTGGGGAATAGTGCAACGCCTTCCCTCCAGCTCGTTGTTCCTGGCTACTGATGAGGTGATCTATTGCTCAGTGCTGCAACTGTATCCTTGGCCTTAGAGCCATTCATGCACCTTACTACCCCACTCGCTTCATTTCTTATGGATCATCAGGGCCTTCTACAGGATTTTTTCGGTAGCCTGCAGCTGGGGAGTACCATATGTGAGGACTGACTTCCTTCTTGTTTCCTGGAGAAAGTGTAAATCTCCAGGAACAAGCAGGAATGAGTCTTCACATATGGGTACGTCGGTACTGACGGAGTCTGCGCGGGAACGCTTCCCAGCGTCCAATGAAGAGCTTTTGGAAGCATCCCAGCACGCCTGCGCGCTGCCTTCCCGCCTTTCCCAACTGCCTCTCCTCAGTTTTCGTTTTTCCGCGGAGCCGGCAGGACGTCCTCCTGTCACCGCAGAAAATTCTTGTTTTTATTTTTTAGTTTTCTTGTGGTCGCGGCTGTCTTCCCGACGCCACCGGTACCGCCGGTGTTTTTCTTTTCTTTTCTTGAAATATTTTTCCTTTTCCACGGGATATATTTTTTCCTCATAGTATCCCACGGTCTTAGGCCTTGTAGGCCTCTTCTTTTTCCTTCATGTAACTGCCAGGCACTTTCTCTAAGAAATGTTCATCCTGTGGCGGTATAACTTTGTTTTTAGACCCTCAAAGTCGGTGTCTAACCTGCTTGGGTCCTGACAACAGTTTGGTGAGAAGAGGTTTTCGACATCGAGATTCCCTCGATACACGGTTGCCTTCCAACTTCGGGGCACCGTCCCCTTCTTCTTCCACACAAAATCAGATAACCCACAAACAGTCTGTTAAGACTAGCCAGTCCTTGAGTGGTAGGTCTCATGCGCAGCATGAAGACGGCTCCGGCCTTGCCCTCGAGGGCCCACTGGCTTCAAAACCCCGGCGGGCGTCTTCGGTCTCCAAAGCAAATAAGGGGTTTCAGGTTGTTCCTGGGGTTCACCCCTCACAGAACATACCTCAGCCGTGTCCGGTGGTGGCATCCGCTTCGAGCGGTACCGATACCCCGACACCGGCACTGGTGTTGGATGAAATACTCCTCACCAGGGATCGTCATCTGGCGTCCTCGGTACCTTCGGGACCAGTAGATACACCCCAGACTGACTTTCCATTATCGGTACCAGCACCGATACTACCACTGACGTCGGTACCCTCCAGACATGCATCGATAGACTCGCTTCCTTCGATGCCGAGTCTGGAATCGATCTCCAGTCTGGAGGACTGCGTACCGACTCGCCTTGGTACCAGCTCTCGGCGGTACCAAAGGCTCGGTTCCGATAATTCTGATCCACAACTCTCGGTTCCTTTTATGCCGATTGAGTTGCCACTGGTTGACCTTCCTTCACCGGTGTCAGACACGGCACCGAAATCGGTACCGATGACCTCATTACCTTTGCGGTCGATGCCTTCCATGCATCGCTTATCAGGCTCTCTGCCCTCGATGCCGAGTTTGGAATCGATCTCTAGTCTAGAAGACTCGGTACCAATAGCTTTTGGTACCGACATTGATCGATACTGGGGTTTCGGTACCGAGGATATTGGCCGGATGGGTTCGGTCACCTCGGTACAAATTAAACTGTCACAGATGACTACTCCGATGTCTTTGTCGGGCTCGACTCCGACATCGGTACCGGTCTTGACATCGGTACCGGTATCCACAGTAGCATCGTGGCCAACTCCTACCATGCTTTTTTCAACGGGATCGCTCCATTCTATACCAAGCTTGGAGTCGATACCTGGCATGGACAATGTGGTAAGGACGGTTACTGCTCATGATACCCAGTACCAGCAACCATCTCTTAAGCATTCCACACTGCACTGTGCAGGATCTTCTATTCCTATATTTTTGGATACCTCTGTGGATACTCAGACTAGTTCTGTAAATCTAACCTGTCCAAGAGAGATTCCTGTTAGGGATCCCTCTTTTCTGGGATATAGCAAGATCTCTTGCCATTCCTATCCCAGGACATGATCCTGCACAAGGCTCTCTTTCTACCAAAGCGAAGGGGAACATAATGCTTCCTTTGCATCATTCCTTGCAGGATCTCCTTCTAGGAATGTGGGGAACACCTCTCCGGGTACCCCCACCTCCCAGGGCAACTGATCTATTATATCAGGTGCCCCCCTCTCCAGGGTTTCAAAAGACTCAACTTCCTCATCATTCCCTAGTAGTGGAATCAGCAATGAGGCGGGTAAAGAGTAAGAAAAAGCACTCTTCCTATCCGCCAGGTCGTGAGTCTAAAACACTAGATGACTTTGGACGTCAAACCTTCCAGACATCTATGCTTTCTGCAAGAATTCTCTCATATATATTTTATATGAGTCTTTCTCTTGAGGTCACAAAGCAATTACATCTTTTGTTGCCTTTTCTTTCAGATTCCAGGAGTACAGACTATTCCTCACTGCTTAAGCATATCCAGAATATCTCTTGGTTTCTTTCTCGTGCTTCCCTAGACTCTTTTGAGTCTGTTAGCAGGACTTCTGCTATAGCTATAGGGGCACGACGTAGAGCCTGGCTCCAAGCTTCAGACTTGGACAAATGGGCACAACAAAGGCTGGGACATACTCCTTGCACTGGAGAAAATCTTTTCAACAAGGAGTCTTTACGTCAGGTTACTCAGTTGTCCACTGATTTACCTGTTCCTAGGGGTTGTTCTACCCCTTCCTCTGTCCCAGTACGTAGGAAATGTCCTACCAAACTTTCTTCCCACAGGAGAAGGTTTTATTCATCACTTGCCCATCATACAGATGTTCCCCAACAGGGAAAGCATCGTCCTGGTCTAAAGAATCCAACCTCTCACTAAGCTCAGCAAACCCAGCACCTGCAGGGTTTCTGATCATTCATCATCAGGTGCTTGTGACCCTTGGGGTTAGAATCTACAGTTGCTTCTTCTCAATAGAGGCAATCTACCACTTTATTCTAACCCCTACACAGGGATTTCTTCCAAAAGATATCCATTTTTTCTATATTTCTATGAGCTGTCAGGTTGTTCATGCCTATAAGTCACAGGTTTCTCCTCTTTCCCCTGCTAGGGAAAGAGGTCTAACCACTATCAAATGATAGTTCCTGTGCCAGCATGTATTTTTCCTTTCTATAGACTTACTACTTCGTAAGTCTTCTTCAGCTCCATTTTCTTCACCCTCTTACCAAGTTTTTCCTCTGTAAGAGCGGAATTACTTACTGGGAGGCTTTCTCTTCAGCCTCTCTAGTTTTCTCACTTTCCAGTGCGCAGTTTTCCTCTGTTTTAATCTTCCTTGGGGCAGCTTATCAGACATGTCCAGAGTTCCTACTCCTGTTCTGTCTGTTCTTTCTGTTTTGCAACAGTAAGATTCTTCTGCTGTCTTGCCAACAGCTGCCCATCCAGGAGCTTTAATGTTTGGACCACTGGTTCTTATCCACAAACTACCAGATTGTCCTCAACTAACATTCTGTCTAGTCTTTGTAGTGGCTCCAAGTCAGTACCCCATCTCTCTTGGAGTTCCTCTCACTACAAGCTTCTAGATTATTTTTTCTATTCTGCCATCTTCATTTCCTGAGTTGGCAACATAGTTAACTGAGATACTGGCTCTCTACCAGCCAGTTCCATGCTCTCTGCAATCTACAGAGATGCTTTCCACTATGGGCCCTTGCTAGAGAGCATGGGGTTTTTTTTCTCCAACAGCTATCCTAGCTGGTTAGAAAAGGCTTTTCAGTCATGTCTCCCATGACTAGAGGGATCCCCCTTCTTTTCTATCTCCTTTTTTGATATAAAGGACATAGGCCTTCTCTTATGTGAAGACTCAAGGAGTTGCCAGTTCTCCAGGACCAAGCAGGAAGTCAGTCCTCACATATGGGTGACGTCGGCGCCGACGGAACCCTCGCGGAGCAATTTCCCCAGCTTTCGAAGAAAGCCTTTGGGAATTGCAGCGCGCATGCGCGGTCCCCTTCCCGCCCAAGGGTGCCATCTTGCTCAGTCTTCTTTTTTCCGCGGAGCCCTACAGACGTAGTTTGTGATCGCCGCTGAAAAAGTTGATTTTTTCGTTCTGTTTTTCTCGGTTCGACGCCGTGTCCTTTTCTCGCCTGGCCTCGATACTCCGGTGTCGAGTCCCTTCACTTTTTTTCGGTTTTTGTCCTTAGTGACTGGCGTTCCTGCCACTTTTTTCTTTTTCTCTGGCAGCACAGTCTTTTGACCTCGCAGGGGCCCTTTTCCCCCCGATGGCTGCCAGCGGGTTTAAAAAGTGTGATCGGTGTACGAGACTTATGTCTTTTACCGACACACACGACTGCTGCCTCTGTTGCCTCGGACCCGATCATGACCCGATGATTTGTGGTCCGTGTAACAAAATGTACTCGAAGGCGTTGAGGAGTCGGCAGTCTCAAAAGGAGCGAATCTTCTCTGACTCCGCGTCCGGTTGTGCCCGGACCTCGTCAGAGGCTTCGATGTCTCGTGACTCCGGCCCCGAGCATCGTCGGAGTTCCTCTGAGCGGGGGTCTCCCGCACGGGAACATCGTCGGAAGAAGAAACCCGCGAGGGCGGCGTCGGAGGACGCTCCTGGTCCCTCGAGGGCCAGGTCGCATAGCCCCGTCAGCCGCCCCGGGTCCTCGGAGGTGGAGAGGCCTTCGAAACATCCTCGTCTCGAAGTGGAGTCTCCTGGACACTTGAGTACTGTAGTCCTCGTGGACACGCTTCCGAAGGAGCCGACGTCGGGCCCGACGCCGTCGGGGCCCAAGTCAGGGGCTGCTGGGTCTCCTGAGTTTGGACTCAGGTTGACGGCCTTGGAGAGCAGTTTCGCTGCCTTCATGGACCAGCAGCGGGCATTGATCGCTGGCCTCGCCGGTGCATCTGCCCCGACCACCGGGACGTCGACGTCCAAGTCGACCCCGGAGGCCGAGCCGATCCTCGAGTCCATGCAGGCTCGAGTCGATCCTCGGCCACGGTCTCCCTCGGCCTCCCATTCGGGACCGAGGTCGTCGACGTCGGCGTCGGGGCGGAGGTCCTCGGCACCCGCCCGCACGGAGCCGCTCGATTCCTCCACGGAGGAGTCGGGCTGGGACACGGAGGAGGATGAGTCACCCGGTTCTTTTCAGACTCGGTGCGTCCCCTCCGACTCGCCCGAGTCTGAGCCTCGGAGAAGATCCCCCCCGGAGGATACCTGGTTCTCCAACTTCGTGAGGGATATGGCCAAGGCTTTGGCCTTCACCGCGGATCCGGAGGAGGAGCCTCGAGCCGAAGAGCTCGAGGCCCTCCTGTATGACTCTCCCCCGAAGGAGGCCTTTACTGTACCGGTTCCTCCGATGCTGGAAAGACTTCTCTTCCGCATGTGGGAGAGCCCGGCATCGACGCCGGTGTTAAGCAAGCGGGTCGATTCCATGTATCGAGTCCGCAAGAGCCCGGGTTCCAGAAGGCACAACTGCCGCACCATTCCATGGTGGTGGAATCGGCCATGCATCGACTCAAGAGTCAAAAGATGCACTCCTCGGTGCCTCCGGGTAAGGAGGCCCGGAACCTGGATGCCCTCGGTAGGAAGTGCTTCCAGGGCTCTATGCTTGCTTGTCGAGTCCAAACATACCAGCTCTATATGGGCATGTATCTCCAGGACCTGGCAAAGGAAATTAACGGGTTCTCTGCTGGTCTCTCCGAGGAACCTTTGCAGAGGTTCCAGGCCTTGTCCACTGGTATTCGAGAGTGCTCGAAGTTTATTTCTCGAGCAGCCTACGATGGTTTCGAAGCATCGGCTCGAGTAGCCGGAGCCGGCATCGGTGCCCACTGACAGGCTTGGCTTCAGTCATCCGACCTCGAGCCATGGGTGCAGGACAAGTTGGTCGATGTCCCCTGCAGAGGTGAGAACCTCTTTGGCAAGCCCATGGCTGAAAAGGCTGCAGAACCCGAGTCCGAGACTCTAACCAGGACTCGCTTGTCCAGGAAGACCTCTGCCCCTTCACAAAAAAGGAAGGGCTCGGGAAAAAAGCCCTTTTACCCGAGGAAGGTGTCTGCCTATAAACAACACCACCCACCATATCAAGCCTCAGCAGCTCCCCATCAGGGTCAGCAGGCTAAGGGACAGGGTAATGTGTCCCGTAGGCAGAAGGCCCCCAAGCCCACTACACCGGCCCCTGCTCAGCAGGGTGGGGGTTTTTGACTCCGTAAGCATAGCCTCTTCCCCCCCCCCTGGCTTCTCTCAGCACGGGAGGCCAGCTGGCCCACTTTGCCCACAGGTGGTCAGCCATAACATCAGATACCTGGGTGCTTCAGGTAGTTCCAGAGGGCTACCTTTTGCATTTTCACCAGGTACCTCCCTCCTACTTTCCAGGGGAGCCTCCAAGACCCCCTCTGCACAGGGACTTACTCCTTCAGGAGTTGGCAAGTCTTCTTCAGGAACAGGCTGTGGAACCGGTGCCCCACCACCTGAGAGGTCACGGCTTTTATTCCAGGTACTTTCTGATACCAAAAAGAACAGGAGGCCTCAGACCCATCCTGGACTTGCGCAACCTCAACAAGTTCCTGCAAAGGGAAAAGTTCAAGATGCTTACCCTTGGAATCCTGCTGCCCTACCTCCAGCAGGGAGATTGGCTATGCTCCTTGGATCTAATACTCACATCCTTATCCATCCGGACCACCGGCAATATCTAAGATTTGTTGTGGCAGGGAATCATTATCAGTACAGGGTACCGCCCTTTGGCCTATCCTCCGCTCCCAGGGTGTTCACCAAATGCCTGGCAGTGGTGGCAGCCTTCCTGAGGCTTCAAGGCCTCTTTGTCTTTCCCTACCTAGACGACTGGCTCATCCGGGCACAGTCTTCCCTAGAGGTCACTCAGGCCACTCAGCGCACAGTGGCTCTGCTTCGGCACTTGGGGTTTGTCATAAACTTCGCAAAGTCCACTTTGCTCCCCTCTCAAGATCTCAAATTCATAGGAGCATGGATGGACACTCTGCAGGCTCGTGCCTTCTTGCCTCTGGAACGGGCCAACCGGCTCAGAGCTCTGGCCAGCAAGTTTCACAGCACTTCCCTGGTCTCTGCCAGGCAATTCCTGCAACTGCTCGGCCATATGGCTTCCACGGTCCATGTCACTCCGAATGCCCGTCTACATATGAGGCCTGCTCAGTGGAGCCTTCGCACTCAATGGCATCAAGCCACAGGGAGCCTTGCGGACTTAGTACAGATCTCCGACCGCCTGGTCTCCTCTCTGCAATGGTGGCTTCATCTGCCCAATCTGGTACTCGGCATGTCATTTCAGTCTCCTCCGCCTTCCCACGTGCTAACGACAGATGCCTCTCTTCTGGGATGGGGAGCACATTGCCAAGGGACATGTACTCAAGGCCTTTGGACCCCTGGGGAGGCTGCTCAGCAGATAAACTTCCTGGAGCTCAGGGCAATCCGCCTAGCTCTACGGACCTTCTCTCACCTCACTTCTCATCAGTCTGTACTGGTCCAGACGGACAATCAGGTTGCCATGTTCTATGTGAACAAACGGGGGGCACCGGCTCCCTCCTTCTATGTCAAGAGGCTCGGAGACTGTGCTCTTGGGCAGTCGACCATGGCATCCTCCTCAAAGCTGTTTACCTGCCAGGACAAGAAAATTACCTGGCCGACAAACTGAGCAGGATTCTGCAGCCACACGAGTGGAGGTTAGACCCGTTGGTGGTTCAGCGGATCTTCCTCCGGTGGGGCCTCCCCACCATGGATCTTTTTGCCAGTCCTCTGAACCGGCAACTTCCCAGGTTCTGCTCCAGGCACCCGCATCCTCTCCGAGTAGCGGCGGATGCTTTTCTCATCCCATGGTCCATGGGCCTCCTGTATGCCTTTCCTCCCATGTTACTTGTGTCCTGGACGCTTTTCAAAGTTCTCCGGGACAGGGCCTCGGTAATCCTGGTAGCGCCCAGGTGGCCGAGACAGCCCTGGTTCCCGCTCCTGCTACAACTGACGGTGGACACCCCTCTTCCTCTGGGGTTTCAACCCGATCTCCTGACTCAGGATCAAGGCACTCTCCTGCATCCCAACCTCCGGGCCCTTCAACTGATGGCCTGGCTGCTGAAAGGGTAGTCCTAGCTCCGCTCCTACTACCTCCGGAGGTGGAAGTTGTCGTCCTGGTTTCTAGGCGACCATCCACCCGGAAGTCTTACTCCCTTAAATGGCGTCGCTTCTCCGTCTGGTGTTCTCAGCAGTGTGAGAACCCCTTCTCCTGTTTGGTATCGGTGGTACTACAATACTTGCTTCACCTTTCCAATCTAGGCCTCAAGTCCAACTCTGTCAGGGTCCACCTCAGTGCTCTCTCTGCACATCACCCGCCGGTGGACGGCAGACTTCTTTCCGCACACCCCTTGGTGGCGCGTTTTCTCAGAGGCCTCCTTCTGCTTAAGCCTCCTTTGCGCCCTCCAGCCCCTGACTGGGATCTCAATGTGGTCTTACAGCGGATTACCTGTCTGCCTTTTGAACCTATGGCTACCTGCCCTCTTCGTTTCCTTTCCTGGAAAACTCTCTTCTTGGTAGCCCTTACCTCCGCTAGGCGCGTTAGTGAACTGCAGGCCCTAGTGTCCGAGCCCCCTTACACTAGGTTCTACTCGAATAGGGTGGTCTTGCGGACTCACCCTAAGTTTCTTCCAAAGGTGGTTTCCCCTTTTCATCTCAACCAAGAGGTGGTTCTTCCAACCTTCTTTCCCAGGCCGCATACCAGCCGGGCTGAAACAGTTCTGCATACCCTGGTCTGTAGGAGTGCCTTATCCTTCTACCTTGACCGTACACGGGAGCATAGAAAGGCTGTCCAGGTTTTCATTTCTTTTGACCCCAATCGGTTGGGGGTACTTTGTCCATCTGGGTAGCTGACTGTATCGCCTGGGCTTATGGGGCAGCCGGCCTCTCCTTAGAGAGTTGAGTCACGGCTCACCGTGTCAGGGCGAAGGCTGCGTCAGTGGCTCATCTCCGCTCTGTTCCGTTGGCAGACATCTGCCGGGCCGCTACTTGGTCTTCAAGCCAAACTTTTGCGGCTCATTACTGCCTGGAGAGGGAGTCCCGCAGGGACAGTGCTTTCGGACAGGCAGTCCTCCACAATCTCTTTGAGGTTTAGGCAACTCCTACCCTCCGGCCCTGGTGTTGGGCTACCGGCCGGATTCGTATTCAGAGAAGATTCCTTCCTTCTGTACTGCTGAGCTAGAGGGAGCTTATTTTTCGGCTTGAGGTCTCCGGTAGCCTTAAGCTTGGGAGTCCCATATGTGAGGACTGACTTCCTGCTTGGTCCTGTAGAAAAAGTAGTTACTCACCTGTAACAGGTGTTCTCCAGGAGCAGCAGGAATCAGTCCTCACAACCCTCCCTCCTCCCCTTGGAGTTGCAGTCATTCTTATCCATTGTTTTTGCTAACTTTTTGCTGTCTTTTCGCTATGTCATCAGACTGAGCAAGATGGCACCCTTGGGCGGGAAGGGGACCGCGCATGCGCGCTGCAATTCCCAAAGGCTTTCTTCGAAAGCTGGGGAAATTGCTCCGCGAGGGCTCCGTCGGCGCCGACGTCACCCATATGTGAGGACTGATTCCTGCTGCTCCTAGAGAACACCTGTTACAGGTGAGTAACTACTCTTTCCCTGCTTTGGTCCATAGTATTCCTAATCGGGGATATGCTCGTCCTCATGGTAAGAACGCATGATACCCTTGCCCCTAAGCAGGTCAGCATGGTATCTCATCTTTAGGCGTCTTCTGTCTACTTACCATGCCAGAGTCCTGGAAGACTCGGGACTTCCTGGCTGCACATTGACATTGTCCTTGGTTTTTCATGTAACAATCCTGGTTCTTTTGCACTAATTAGCATTCTTGCAGATTATAACCAGGAGGAATAGATTCTCTATAGGCCTTCTCAAGTAGGTTCCACCTCCTTGTTATTAGATGAATCTTTTCTCTCCACATAGCCTATGTGATCACTGTACTGTGGGCATATCTCTGTCTGTTTACCTGCAGACCCCTATATGTAAGTCTACATATCTATATTTATTTTTTGTGTGTATTTTATGCCCTGCCATATCTCATTATAGATATATTCTTATATGTCTGTCTATCTATATCTATCTATCTATCTATCTATATATATGTATCTGTTGAGATATTGAGATATTTTCTTATAGATAGATATGTATCCACATCTATCTCCCTGTCTATTCTCATATACCTATATGATTCTGACCAGAGGGCTTTTACCCATACCTATGCTATCTAGCAGGTTTGGGGTTTTACACACACACACACTCCTATGGTAGTCAACAATTTTCATACCATAGCCTAATGGTTTATGTACCTCTGAAGCTCTCCATACTCAATATCTGTCCTAGCTTATCCCAGTTAGGAGAGACATTGTGGATCTTCAGTTAATCACAGGCTTTAACGCCTCCGGCATTTGTCCTCTCTTCTTGGGATACAAGGGATCCCCATACCCTTTCTCCCCACAAGGACTATGCCTGTTTGTCCAACTCGGTTAGCCTTTCTCTTTTTGCTCCTAAGAGTGAGCCACGCTCCCGCCAAAAGAGTTAGGTTTTTGTCATAAACCCTTCCTCTGAAGGCCCACCGTTTTTTGTACTACCCCAGTTTTTCCTACTGGGGTTACCTATTCCTTTCAGGATTCTGACCTCCACTTTTTTTCCTACAGGTTTATTACCTCCACTTATAGTGAGGTCCTCTTCAAGGTTCCTCTACTGGGTCCCCAGTAGATCCATGAACCTCCTTACTTCTGTGAAATCCTGTTAGTGGAGGTCTCTATTGCAATCTTCTGCAACATCATTGATGACAGTCATCATCCAAACATGGACTCCTTCCCTGCAGTCCTATGCTAGGTTAGCTTTTCCACAGCATTTTTTTCTTTCTTCAACTCCTACCCTCCATCCTCTGGATGCCTGGTGTTCTGGGAGATAGCATGTTCCAACCTATGAAATGCCAAGACTCCAGGAATCTCAGCTTGGGAGTCCCCATATGTGAAGACTCATTCCTGCTTGTTCCTGGAGATAGCACAGTTACTTACCTGTAACAGGTGATCTCTGGGAACAGCAGGAATAAGTCTTCACAACCTCCCCACCTCCCCAGGAGTTGTATCTCTATCTATCTTTCCTTTCCTTTCTCTCTCTCTCTTTATCTCAGCTTTAAAACTTAACTGAGGAGAGGCAGTTGGGAAAGGCGGGAAGGCAGCGCGCAGGCGTGCTGGGATGCTTCCAAAAGCTCTTCATTTGACGCTGGGAAGCGTTCCTGCGCAGACTCCGTCGGTACCGACGTACCCATATGTGAAGACTTATTCCTGCTGTTACCAGAGATCACCTGTTACAGGTAAGTAACTGTGCTTTACTCACCTGTAACAGTTGCTCTCTGGGGACATATGATGCCTCACAACCCTCCTTCCTCCCTGTGGAGTTGTTTTTTCTTTGTTTATGCTTGATTGAGCTATATCGTCATACTGTTATAAGATGGCACTTGGGCGGGAAGGTGACCGCGCGTGCGCAGTCTAACTGAGGCTTTCTTTGAAAGTTGGGGAGTGAATCCATGCGGGCTCTGTTGGTGCCGACATCACCCATATGGGAGGACTAGAATCCTGCTGTTCCCCAGAGAACACCTGTTACAGGTGAGTAACTACGCTTTACACTCACACAATACCTTGTTTCCAGGGGATTACACAAAAACATAGAAAACCTGAAAATACAAACAATCATAAATCATAATACCAGAAAATCACAACACTATAGGAAAAGCCTGATGGCAGTAAAAGGCCTTAAACATTTTCAAAAATATAGAAAATTGTCATAGTTTTTGCAATATAGTGAAATAAGACATAACTCAAGATAATTGAAAATTGTAATTTTCAAATTATCCAGTTAGAGATGCTGCAGAGGCAACATTCACAGCCCTCGGGACATCTGACTGTTAATGTAGCTGCGTATGAAATGAGAGTCAGAGGTTGCAAAGATATCGTAAATATTGGGACATGGAACATACGAAGCATGAACCAAGGGAAGTTGGAGTTGGTCAAAAATGGAATGGAACATGTACAACTTGATCTGATGGATGTCAGCGGACTGAAAAGGACTGGCCTCGGGCACTTTGCATCTGATGATCACATGGTCTACTATGCTGGAAATGACAGACAAAGAAGAAATTTTGTTGTGTTTATAATTAAGAAGAAACTTGCAAGAACTGTAATGAAATACAATGCAATCACTGAATGTTTAATTTCTATTAGTCTATGAAGAATACCCATCAACACAATTATAATTCAAGTATATGCCTCAACAGCTGCAGGATGTAGTTGATGAGTTCTATGAACAAGTACAAGCTGAAATTGACAGAACATGTAAACAGGATATCCTGATAGTCATGGTGACTGGAATGCAAAGGTAGGCAACAAATAAGAAAGCAAAGTGGTTGGAAAATATGGACTTGGCAACAGAAATGAAGCTGGAGAAAGACTGATAGAATTTTGCAAGACCAATGATCTATTCATCTCAAACACCTTCTTCCAGCAACTCAAGTGGTGACTGTACACATGGACTTCACCCAATGGATTATACAAAAATCAAATTGACTACATCTGTAGAAGTCAATGATGGAAAAGCTCTATAACATCAACAAAGACAAAACCTGGAGCTGACTGTGGTACAGATCACTACTAGTATGCAAACTCAAGCTAAAGTTGAAAAAGAGCAAGGCATTCATAAATGTAGCAAAATATGACCTTGAGAATATACCACTGGAATTTAAAGACTGCCTGCAAAATTTATGTGCTGCTTTAGATACAAATGACAGAGCTCCAGAAACGTTATGGGATGACATCAAGAAGGTTGTGTTGGAAGAAAGTGACAAGTGTCTACAAAAGGTGAAAAAGCTAAAACAGCCAAAATGGATGACCGAAGAAACTCTGAAAATTGCCCAGAAACGCAGAGAAGCTAAAGCCATAGGAGAAAGCGTGGCAATCGCAGAACTCAACAGAGATTTCCAACGTGCCGCAAGACAAGACAAGGAGAAGTACTACACTGATGCATGCAAGGAAATAGAAGCAGAAACTGTTAGAGGAAGATCAAGACTGACTTTCCTAAAACTATGAGAGTTAAAGAAAAAATTCAAGCCTTAAATTGTAATGTTACAAGATGCTCAAGGATACATGTTGAATAATGCTGAGAAGATCAAGGAAAGGTCAAAAGAATATACAGAGTCATACCATAAAGATCACGTGGACTAACACCCATTTCAACCTGTACCTTATGATCAGGAACATTTGGTGATGAAGGAAGAAGTCGAAGCAACATTGAAAGCCTTATCAAAGAACAAAGCACCTGGCATTGATGGCATTCCCAGTGAAGAAGTATAGCAATCTGATGCAGCTGTTACCATACTTACAAGGCCAGGAAAGTTGAAAGACCACATCATGGCTGACTGGAAAAGATCTCTGTTTATACCAATACTAAAGAAAGGTGATCTAACTGACTGTGGAAATTATCACACAATTGCTCTGATCCCACCTGCCAGCAAGATTCTACTCAAGATTATTCAGCAGAGACTACAACCATACTTGGAACAAGAACTGCCTGAAGTGCAAGCAGGGTTCAGAAAAGAGCGAGGAATGAGAGACATCATCGTGAATGTGATTTGGATCCTTGAAAAGACAGACGAATACCAAAAGGATATCTATATGTGTTTTATCAACTACAGCAAGGTTTTTGACTGTGTAAACCATGACAATGCTGGGCCACAGTAAGAAACATATATATACCAGAACACCTACTCATTCTCTTGCACAATCTTTACATTGATCATGAAGCAACAGTTCGAACGGAACAAGGAGAAGCAGAATGGTTTAAAATCAGCAAAGCTGTACCACAAGGCTGCATACTTTCCCCCTACCTGTTTAATTTATATGCAGAACAAATCATCAGAGAAACAGGACTGTATGAAGACAACCGAGGTGTGAAAATGTGTGGAAGACTCATCAACCACCTTCGCTATGCTGATGATACCACATTACTGGCTAAAAGTGAAGACGATCTGAAACATTTGCTCCTCACGATCAAGGAACATAGTCATAAAATGGGGCCTACAACTTAATGTAAAGACAAAGATCCTGACAATAGGCAAAAACAATAAGTTCATCGTTGATGGAGAAGAAATTGAAATATTTGACAACTTTAACCTATTTGGATCAACAATCAATAAAGAAACGACAAGCAGTCAACAAATCTGGCAACACATTGCTCTTGGCAGGATGGCTATGAAGGACCTAGACAAGATTCTCAAGATTAGAGAGGTCTCTCTCCATACAAAGATTTGACTTGTTCAAGCCATGGTATTTTCAGTAATGTCATATGGATGCGCAAATTGAACAATGAAAAGATAAAACGGGTAGAAAATTGATGCCTTTGAATTATGGTGCTGGTGACAAATACTGTGTATACCATGGACTGCCCAAAGAACAGACCAGTCATCATTAGAAGAGATCAAACCTAAGCTTTCTTTAGAAGCTCAGATGACCTCGGCTTTCATACTTTGGACACATCATGCGAAGAGAGAGATCATTAGAGAAAGACATCATGCTTGGCAAGGTATAAGGTCAGCATAGAAGAGGAAGGCCAGCAATGAGATGGATCGATAGAATAACAGCAGCTATGGGTGCCAGTCTGTCAACAATGAGCCGTCTGACTAAAGACCGAACACGGTTTAGAACAACTATCCAGAGGGTCGCCATGAGTCGACATTGACTTGATGGCACTTAACAACAACACACTAACAGCTTTTATTGCATCCTCCAATAACAAATTCCAGAGTTTGATTACACATTGAGTGAAAAAATATTTTCTCTTAGTCTTAAATGGGTTACATTGTAGCTTCATTGCCTGTCCCCTAGTCTTTCTACTTTTTGATGGCGTAACCAACCAGTCTACTTATACCTCTGCTGCGTCATTCATTAATTTATAGACGTCTATCATATCTCCCCTCAGATGTCTCTTTTCCAAGTTGAAGAGCCCTAACCTTTTAAGCCCTTCCTCATAGGGGTATCGCCTTATGCTGTGATACTCTCTAATACTCCTCCTTCTCTCATCCGGTAACATCAATCCCAACCCTGGCCCCCCCCCCCCCGACTTCGTTCTCACACTAGAAAAAGTTCCTCACGTACCCTTTCTAATCTCATCCACATCCCACTCCTCCCACCCTCCCCCACTCATCCCACACTCAATTATCCATAGATATCAACTCCAACCCTACCCTATCTCAGCATTACCCTAGAAATAGACCCCCACGCTACTCTGATAAGAAATCTACACGCAACTTATCTAACCTTATCCATATCCCTCTCCCCCACCCCCACCCTCCCATTTTGATGTGCCTTATGGAACGCATGCTCAGTCATAAAAAAAAACGGTTTTATTCATGACCTTTTCATCTCCAATGCCCTTTACCTTCTTGCCTTGACTGAGACCTGGCTCCCCCCAGACGACACTGCATCCATTGCCTCTCTCTGCTGTGGAGGCTACCAGTTCTCCCATACACCCCGACTTACTGGTCGCGGTGGTGGTGTTGGCCTCCTACTCTCTCCCTCCTGCCAATTCCAACCCCTTCTGCCACCCCATGGAGACTCCTTCGAAGTCCACTCCATTTGCCTCCTCTCACCAATTTGCCTCCAAATAGTTGTTATTTATCGCCCACCGGACAAATCTAAATCAACCTTCCTCACCGACTTTGACTCCGGGCTTTCTGCCTTCATGGATCCCTCCTCCCCCACTCTTATTCTTGGCGATTTCAACATTCACATCGACAACCCCTCCGACCCCCATTCCTCAGAGTTCCTCGCTCTTACCTCCTCGTTTGACCTTCAGCCCTGCTCCACTGCCCCCACACATCTACCCGGCCACTGCCTTGACTTAATACTATTCTCCAACTCCTCTCCCTCAAGCTGCTGCAAATCAATCCTTCCCTCATCTGACCATCACCTCATAACATTTACTCTTCAACTACCGCCGTCCCAACCTCGTCATGTCTCCTCCGTCCTATTTAGAAACCTTCATACTATTGATCCCCTGACTCTCTACTCCACCATCTCTCCATCTCTTTCCGCCATTTTATCCTCCAAGTCCATTGACGAGGCATTATCTTCATACAATGCTACATTATCCTCAGCCCTTGACACCCTTGCCCCTCCCACCCCACGTCCTGTCAAACGATCTACTCCCCAACCCTGACTTTCACCCACTACCCGTTACCTACGCATCTGCGCCCGTTCTGCCGAACAAGCTTGGTCCAAATCCCGCTCCCTGGAAGACCACCTACACTTCAAATTCATGCTTGGCTCCTTTCAGTCTGCCTTAGCACTTGCCAAACAAGATTACTACATCCATCTGACCAACTCCCTTGCCTCTGATCCTTGCCGTCTCTTTAATACACTCAACTCTCTCCTCAAGGTCCCCTGCCCCGCCCTTCCTTTCTGCCCAAACCCTAGCCGACTACTTCCACGACAAAATTCACAAGATTACCCCCCAATTCCCTACCCCCCATCTACCTCCCTTCCTCCCCAATTCTCCTCTCCCACCCATACTCCCTCTCCTCCTCCCCCCCCCCCCCACGATCTCTGAGGAAGAAACTGCACTCCTTCTGTCCTCCTCCAAACCCACCACCTGTTCATCAGACCCTATCCCCACCCATCTCCTGCGTTCCATCCCCCTCACCATTGCCCCCTCCATCACTCATATCCTCAACCTCTCATTCTCCACTGCAACTGTCCCCGCTGACTTCAAACATGCTGTTGTCACACCCCTCCTCAAGAAACCCTCACTTGATCCCACATGCCCTTCTAACTATCGACCCATCTCCCTCCTTCCCTTCATATCCAAACTATTAGAACGAGCAGTCCACCATCGCTGCCTCGACTTCCTCACTTCCCAGGCCCTCCTCGACCTACTTCAATCCGGCTTCCGTCCCCTACACTCCACTGAAACAGAAGTCACTAATGACCTGTTCCTGGTTAAATCCAAGGGCCTCTATTCTATCCTCATCCTTCATGACCTTTCTGCTGCCTTTGACACCGTTGACTACGACCTTCTCCTCATCACCCTCCCGTCGCTTGGCTTCAAGGACCCCGTACTATTCTGGTTCTCCTCCTACCTCTCCCATCGCTCATTTAGCGTATGCTCTGGTGGCTCCTCCTCCTCCCCTACCCCGCTCCATGTAGGTGAACCCCAGGTATCTGTCTTAGGCTCCCTCCTCTTCTCTCTCTATACCCAAGACCTTGGTGCGCTTATCTCCTCCCATGGCTTTCAGTACCATCTCTATGCCGATGACTCACAAATCTACCCCTCTACACATAATATTTCTCCAGCAACCCAGTCCAAGATCTCTGCCTGTCTTTCAGACATCGCTGCCTGGATGTCTCATCGACGACTGAAACTGAACATGGCCAAGACTGAACTCCTTGTCTTTCCACCTAACTCCTCCCCCCCCCCCGCCCCCCCCCACTTCCCCCTCTCTCAATCCATGTGGATGGATCTACTATCCTTCCGGTTCCCTCGGCCCGCAACCTAGGGGTTATCTTCGGCACCTCTCTCTCCTCCTCCACGTATATCCAGCTTGTAGTTAAGACCTGCAGCTTCTTTCTCTACAACATCGGCAAAATCCGCCCCTTCCTCTCTGAACACACCACCAAAACGCTTATCCACTCCTTAATCTCCTCCTGCCTTGATTACTGCAACCTACTCCTTGCTGTTCTTCCTGTGAGCCACCTCCTTCCCCTTCAATCTATACAAAATCACGCTGCTCGAGTAATCTTCTGCCAGCCTCGCCATGCCCATATTACTCCTCTTTTCAAATCACTCCACTGGCTCCCTGTCCATCTCCGCATCCAATTCAAGCTTCTCCTGCTGACCTATAAATGCATTCATTCTATGGCCCCTCAATACCTCTCATCTCTTATCTCTCCCTATGTCTCCTCTCGAAATTTGCGTTCCGCTAACAAATTACTTCTATCAATGCTTTTCACCCGCACCGTGAACTCCCCACTGCGCTCCTTTCACCTTGCTGCACCTCACGCCTACCTGCATCTGTGCGCTAGGCACCCTCCCTGGCCCTCTTCAAGTCCAGGCTGAAGACCCACCTCTTCACCATTGCATTCAGATCCTGACTCTTTCCTCCTCTCACCCCAACCCCCGTCAACGTTTATGACCAACTACAGACCAAACTGTACCTCACCGTACCCTGCATAAAACCGATTAATGTTCGCATAGAACCGATTGATGCTCTGCACTGTTTTAACTGATGTACTAGATTGTAAGCTCCGATGAGCATGACTCTGATGGGCAGGGACTGTCTCATGTATGCTAACTACCTCTTGTAGGTTAGCTGTACAGCGCTGCGTGCGTTGCGCTCTAGAAATGCTAAATAGTAGTAGTAATACCTCCTCTCGTTCCCTTGAGTTATTTCCCCCCCTCTAACCTTATTTTTCCTGAGGATTTTCCCACTCTCCCAGTGGGTACGCAAACTGAATTGTGGCATTCTATGTTCACCAGCACCCTTGACCAGATTGCTCCTCTTCGGCCCTGTCACAAATCATCCAGACCTTCACAACTTTGGTACCATCCAGGCATTCGTCTCCTTCGGACTCATCTCTGCCATGCTAAGCACATGTGACACAAGCACCTTTCAACTGAAACACTTGAGCATTTCAAACATCAACATTGCCACTATCACCTCTCACTGCATGCAGCTAAGCGGTCTTTCTGTGATCATCACATCTTTTTTGCTCCCCATTCCACACACCAAAGTTACTCTATCTTCTCATCCCTCTCCAACACTAGTACTTCCTTACTTCCCTTTCCTGCAGTTTCCATCCCAAGTTCCACCGTTCTGGTGCAGTACTTCCAAGAAAAGGTTCAGACCTGTGGTCTACCTTTTTTATTGTCCATCACCTTTATCTCCTCTTCCTCCCTGCCTCTGCTCTCTTCCTGCCTCATCCCCTGTTCACCCTCACATTTGGTCTTCCTTACATGTGATTTCTTCTACTGAGCTCCACAAGGTTCTATCATCATCCTATAAAACCACTTGCCCCTCTGATCCCATTACTTCAGCTTGATTCATGGAGTCCTCCCTGGCCCTGTTGCCCCTGATCCTTTCTATTTTCAGTAACAGTTTGTCATCTGGTATCTTCCCCTTAATTTGGAAACATGCTCTAGTCAGGCCTCTCTAGAAGAGTCCTTCCCTTGACTCCTCTGTACCAGCTCACTTTCTTCCGGTTTCCACCCTTCCTTTTCTCTCAAAAATCCTTGAGAAGTTTGTTTCTCTCAACTTGCCTTTCATATCAACGCCACACATGCTCTCCTCCCTTGCCATTCAGATTTTTGCACTGATCACAGCAGAGAAACTGTCCTTCTCTCCTCCTTGAATGAGATTCACCAGTCTCACGATCGGAGTGATATTTCTTTAGCTGTTTCCTTGGATCTGTCATCTGCGTTCAATCTTGTTGATTATATCACACCTCTTGCTCAATTGCATGATCTTGGTATTCATGGCACTGTTCACTACAGGTTTCAATCTTATCTCCAGGAACAAGTAGGAATGTAGTCTTCACATATGGGTATCGTCAGTACCGACAGAGCCTGCGCGGGAACGCTCCCCAGCGTCCAATAGGAAAGCTTTTGGGAGCATCCCACAGCACCTGCATGCTGCCTTCCCGCCTTTCCAACTGTCCCTCTTCAGTTTTTTCGTGTTACGCGGAGCCGACAGGACGTATACCCTGTCACGGCAGAAAAATGTATCCTTATTCTTTTGTTTTTTGTGGTCGCGTCTGCCTTCATTCGACGCCTACCGGTACCGCCGGTTCTCTTTTCTTTTAAAAAAAAAATCGCTTTCTAAAAGTTTTTTCTTTCAGGGGCCTTTCCCCTCTCGGGGCTAGGCGCCATTTTGGGCACTAGGTCCATTTTTCTTCAAACATGGAGAAACCAGCTAGTGGTTTCAAGAAATGTTCTAAATGTGGCAGTACCATTTCTGTCACTGACATCCATGAATGGTGTCTTAAGTGTTTAGGTCCTGACCATTCTCCATCAGAGTGTCTCTCCTGCAGAAAGATGACCAAGAGGGGCCTACAGAATAGAGCTGCAAAACTCAATACCCTTTTTGCTGCAGATACGATGTCAGTTGCATCGACGTCTTCCAGGGCTTCATCTTCCTCCCATGGATCTCAGGTAACTAAACCTAAGTCTTCTAAGACTGGCCGGTCCTCAAAGGGTAGATCTCCTTCCAAGTATCGAGATGCCACTGGCGTTGCCCTCGAGGAAATTTCACCGGCAAAACTGCCCCGGTGGGATGCCTCGGTCTCCAAAGCATTAACGGGGCTCCAGAAAGTTCCAGAGGCTTCCACCTCTGCAGAACTACTGGTGCCATGTTCTGGGGTCATAGCCGCTTCCACCGGTACCAACACCCAGGCATCGGCAGGAGCGATGGATAAGAGAATCCTCACTATAGAATGCAGTCTAGCGACCCTCTTAGCAGCTTCGGTACCGCTAAGACTGCTACAAACGGTTCCACAGGTATCGGTACGAGCATGGGTGCCGGTACCAAGTGCACCTGCCTCGGCAGGTATGCATCCGCCCATGCCAAGCCTCGAGTCTATCTCAGGCATTGAAGGGCCAGTACCGAAACACCCCAATACCGACTTCGAGCGTTACCGGTACCGAGCGTTGCACGAACACCGGTCACCGAGATACTTCGAATCTTCTGATTCTGATGATTCTGTGACTTTACCGGTAGTAGAAGGATCCTACCAGAAGATCCAACTCCTTCTCCTCAACACAGAGTGTCTCCTCCAGAAGACATGTCCTTCCAGGATTTCATACGTGATTTAGCCAAAGGTCTTTCAATCACGGTGATTCCAGAAAGGGAACCTAGGGCAGAAGAATTAAGAATTCTACAATATCCCATTGCTCTTAAGGAAGCAGCTACGCTTCCCATTCACAAGATCTTATATAGCCAATATAGCCATTTTTGCTATTATGCATAAGTTCATGCTGTTTACATTTACTTTTATTGTTACAAAATGTTCAATGTAAAACTAAGCTTTTGCTTTGTGGATTGTTGTTTTATTGTAAACCGCAACTGAATTCTGGAAGTTGCGGGTTATAAATGTATGCTAAATAAAAATAAATAAAATAAATAAAATAAAAATGATCTTTATTTATTTATTTATTTATTTAACATTTCTTTTATACCGCGCTATTAAAATCAGTGCGGTGTACATCGAACAAAACATACTACAATGCATACAAGTAACATTGAGTTTTACATAGAACAGGGAAAGAAACATAGGACAACCGGGGTAACTATTCACAGGGTAACTATTTACAGGTTACATTAATATTGTCACCAGTACTTTAAGCTAATTTGGTATCATCTTCATTTTGTGTGGGAGGGACAGGCGTAAAAAGTGGTGGGTGGGCAATAGTATAGGCTAGCCATTTTCTGGTTGTAATAAGGTGCTGTGGTAGCTGAGACATGAGGGAAGTTTACCCGATGTGTGGGTGTCAGGGTTGGTGTCAGGGTAGCATATTGTGAATAGGTGGTGTTTCAAAGCTTTACGGAATAGGATTAAGCTTTTGATGCCACGGATTCATGTGGAAGTGCATTCCAATTTAGGGGAGCGAATATAGAGAAAGCCCTGTTGGAAGTGGTCTTAGTACATGACGTCATCATCTTGGGGACTATTAAGGTGTTCATTGCAGTGGATCTCCTGTCTCTGTTTTCCAGGGTGCTGTGAATTAGTTTGCTAATCGGTGTAAGTGGGTAGTTATTCAGGGCTTTGAAAGTAAGGACTAATGACTTATATTGGAGTCTGGCGTGTAACGGTAGCCAATGCAGATTTTTCATGATTGGTGTTATGTGGTCAGTTCTTGATGATCCAGAGAGAACTCTTGCGGCTGCATTCATAGCCAGGCGGAGCGGATTTAAAGTTGATTGAGGGAGGCCGTGGAGGACGATGTTCGCAAAGTCCAGGTGTGGGAGGACTAATGCCTGAAAGGTTGTCCGGTAGTCATTGGATTCCAGTATGTTAAGGATGTGGGAAACTCCTTTAACGGTGTCTCCACATTCCCGTCGCCTCGATACCATGTACCGAGTGCCAAGCTGTCCTGGTTTTCAAAAGACTCTGTTACCACACCATTCAATGGTAGTGGAATCGGCCATGCGTAGAATTAAGAGTGCTAAAACACATTCTTCTAATACTCCAGGCAATGTTCCCTCTAATTTTCTGTAGGCTGTGTGCGCATAAAATATCAGCTGTGTGCAGCTTTTGAAGGAAGGGTAAATTTTTGTGCACCACATAACGACACTCGGAGTTATATACTTTAAAATTTGACTACACGTCAGAATACAGTATGTACACCACATTGATTTTAATCAAATTAAATGAAAATAGGCTATTACTAAATGAAGCGGGAAATTTCTAGTAATTACAATCATAACTTTTACATTTTAAGACGTCTGTGTCATTTTCTATCAGAATCAGAGACGTAATTTTTGTGCGCTCTGTTGTAAAGTATGTGCGCGCACACACGCGCACAGCTTAGAGGGAACAATGACTACAGGCCAGGAATCGAGGACACTCGATGCCTTTGGGTGTCTGCTTCCAATCCTCCATGTTATCAGCCAAGATCAGTTCCTACATTCTTTATATGGGTATGTTCCTGGAAGAAGTTGCATGTGACTTAGAGCTTCATGAGCCCTAATATATCTGAGGACAAAAGGGAAGCTTTCCTTACCCTGGTCAAGCACGCCCAGAATATCTCTAAATTCATGAACCGTACAGCCTTTGATTGCTTTGAATGCATAAGCAGAACCTCTGCTATCTCCATAGGTGCATGTCGTATTGCCTGGCTTCAGACATCAGACTTAGAGCAATGGGTGCAAGACAAGCTGGGAAACATTCCTCGTACAGGAGAAAATCTCTTTGGCAAGGACTGGCAGAACAAGGCTAATCAGCTTGAATCTGAAAATACTACCTTGAACAGACAAAGTCTACAGCCAACCCAGCAAAGAAAAAGTCATTCAAGAAACCCCTTTTCAACAAGAAAAATAAATTTTACCCATCTTACACCCATCAGGGACAGTACATGTTCTCCAGAGGGGTCAACAACAGAAGAGGAAGCCACAAGTTCCAAGAGCTCAACCGGCTCATCAGACTTGGCTTCCCCAGGGGCTTTGACTCCTTCCTAGATACCTTAGTCTTTCTGCCCCTGAAAGGTCCAGAACCCCTTACAATCCCGGGCAGGTTATGCCATTTTGCCAGAAGATTGCAACAAATAACATTAGAAAACTGGACCCTGTCCATTGTACGAGAGGGCTACAGACTTCATTTTCACAGCATATGCACCCTCCTACAATTATAAGACAGTTCAATTCTCAGGTCCCTGCCATCGATCTCTTGTGTCAGGAGGTCGCATCACTTCTTGCTCAGGAAGCAATAAAAGAGGTACCCATATCCCAACAGGTTACGGGGTTCTACTCCCCCTATTTTCTCATTTCCAAGAAAACAGGGGGACACAGGCCTATACTGGACCTCAGAGAATAAAACAGGTATCTGTTCTGAGAAAAATTCAAGAAGATCTCCCTCGGAACACTCCTGCCATACCTTCAGAGTCAGGACTGGCTATGTTCTCTAGAACTAAAGGATGCATATACGCATATTCTCATCCATGCAGATCACAGGAAATTTCTTTGATTCCTTTTCTCTTGGGTCAGGAGGTCGCATCACTTCTTGCTCAGGGAGCAATAGAAGAGTTACCATACCCCAACAGGGTACGGGGTTCTACTCCCCCTAGAAACATAGAAACATGATGACAGAAAAAGACCACATGGCCTATCTCGTCTGTCTTTCCATATCAACAACTACAACAGTCCATTTTTACCTTTAGAGATCCTCTGTGTTGGTCCCATGCTTTTTTGAATTCAGTTACTGTCCTCATCTCTACCACCTCCACTGGGAGACTATTCCACGGATCCACTACTCTTTCCGTAAAGAAATATTTCCGCATATCACTCCTGAATCTATCTCCCTTCACCCTCATCCCATGTCCCCTCGTAGCAGAACTTGCTTTCAATTGAAAGAGGCTCTCTTCCTGAACATTTATGCCACGGAGGTATTTAAACATCTCAATCATATCACCTCTATCCCGCCTTTCCTCTAAGGTGTACATATTAAGATCCTTAAGTCTGTCCTCATATGCTTTATAATGAAGCCCACTAATCATTTTAGTAGCCACCCTCTGCGCCGACTCCATCCTGTTCACATCCTTTTGAAGGTGCGGTCTCCAGAATTGCACACTATACTCCAAATGAGGTCGCACCAAAGACTTATGCAGAGGCATTATCACCTCCTTTTTTCTGCTAGCCATTCCTCTCCATATGCACCCAAGCATCCTTCTAGCTTTTGCCGTCGCCTTTTCTACCTGTTTAGCTACTTTAAGATCATCAGACACAACCACGCCTAGGTCCCGCTCTTCTTTAGTGGACAAAAGTACTTCACCTCCTATACTGTATTGCTCCCTTGGATTGCTGCAGCCCAAATGCATGACCTTACATTTTTTAACATTAAATCCCAGTTGCCAAATTGTAGACCATTCTTCAAGCTTAGCTAGATCCCTCCTCATGTTATCTACACATTCCTGGGTGTCTGCTCTATTGCAGATTTTGGTATCATCTGCAAAGAGGCAAACCTTACCCGACAGCCCTTCCGCTATATCACTAACAAAGAAGTTAAAAAGAATCGGACCAAGGACAGATCCCTGGGGCTCTACTTTCTCATTCCAAAGAAAACAGGGGGACACAGGCCTATACTAGACCTCAGAGAATTAAACAAGTATCTGTTCCGGGAAAAATTCAAAATGATCTCCCTCAGAACACTCCTGCCGTACCTTCAGAGTCAGGACTGGCTATGTTCTCTAGATCTAAAGGATGCATATACGCATATTCTCATCCATGCATATCACAGGAAATTCCTTAGATTCCTTTTCCAGGAAAGACACTTCCAATACAGGGTTCTTCCTTTCGGTCTGGCTTCTGACCCAAGAGTCTTCACGAAATGCATGGCAGTAGTAGCAGCATTCCTGAGAACTCTAGGAATATTCGTCTTCCCCTACTTAGACGACTGGCTCATCCGAGCATTAACAGCTCCATAAGCCAGTTTCGATCTTTCTCGCACCATGCGAATCCTTTGATACTTGGGACTGGTCGTAAACCTCCCAAAATCTCATCTCACCCCTTCTCAGTCTCTAGAATTCATAGGGGCTCGTCTAGACACAAGGCAGTCAAGGGCTTTCCTGCCACAGCCATGTTGTTTGGTTCAACTCCTACCTAACTGACAGACAGTTCCAGGTCAAGATCGGTCCCAACACCTCACGACCCACAAAGATCAAGCAAGGGGTGCCACAATGAATTCGGACCTCAAGAATTTCAGAAAAGCTATAAAACACCATCTCTTCATTCTGCATTTCCAAAGCTCATCACCATCCCTCTAACATGCACAGTAAAATTGTATATACCTTATTTACTCAAGATGTAACTAAGAAATCCTATCCCCTGTATATATGTTATTTACAAATATGTACAAAGTTTCCCAAAGTTAAATTCCCAGTTGACTACTCCTGTTATATGTAAACTTATCACAATTTGTTGATTGTAATGAGTATTTCTGTTTAATGTAAACCGCGCTGATGAAAAAGAGTGCGGTATAAAAGAACAATAAATAAATAAATAAATAAATAAAAATGCTCCGCCCTATTCGCACTACTATTCAACCTCTATATGCAACCGATGTGTAACATCATGAAAGAGCACAAAATACATTACACAATCTACGCAGGCGACATCATGATATACACCCTAGTCAACCTCGACAACCCTGACTACACCAGAATAACAGACTGCCTCAGTATGTCCAACTGGCTACTTAACAACAACCTGACCATAAACTACAACAAGACAGAAGCGCTTCTCGTCACACGAAACAACAGCTTCATTCCGCCACCCTCCATCAATGTCAACAATTCAACAACACCATTAAAAAAGGAGGTGAAATATCTCGGAGTAACGCTTGACAGGGAGCTAAATCTACAGTCACACATCAGAAGGACCACCAAAAATGCATACTTCAAGATGAGAATAATCAGACCCCTCAAGCCACTCCTCACACAAGATCATTTCCGCACAGTTTGTCAAGCTCTAGTAACTCCCATACTTGACTTCTGCAACCCAATCTATACAGGTATGTCAAAACAGTCGCTCAGACCGCTACAAATGGCCCAAAACACGGCGGCACTAATCATATCCGGAGCATCAAAACAATACCACATCACCCCCATACTAAAAGACCTACACTGGCTCCCAATCAGCTCACGAATCAAATACAAGACAATCCTAAACATATTCAGAATCAAACACAGGAACTCTGCCCACAGCCTTCAACCCCTCATACAACCTGACGTCAGCACAAGACCTAGAAGAAGAGCCACATCAGACACAATCAACACGCCAAAAGACTACACAAAGGCATGCAAGTCCACCGCACGAAGAGCGCTATCAATGGCAGCACCTGGATTGCGGAACACACTCCCTGACGAACTGCGATCCACGGAAGACACTAAGGACTTTCGGAAGCAACTAAAGACTCGGCTGTTCCTGGAACACTATGGCCCAAACACATAATGGGAGCAACAGCCACGAACTAACGTCTCATCCGCACGCTCATTGTACATATCACTGTATAAAGCTCATGCTGTAAATAGCGCATTCTAATAAACCTACCCACTCGCATACACATCCACTGTACAATATAAGAATACCTTGAACACAAACGCCAACTCCTTTGTTTGCTGTGCACACCGCCTTGATTGAAGGATAAGGCGGGATAGAAATACCCTTTAAATAAATAAAGTATAGTACAGCTGGCCTCCCAAGCAGCTATGAAGGTCTTCCTGACTGCTCGGGAGATGCTTCAGTTTCTGGGTCATATGGCATCCACGGTCCATGTGGTTCCCTATGCTCGCAGCCCAGTGGACCCTATCCTCTCAGTGGACACAGGCCTCGGGTTGGCTAACGGACAAAATCAGAAACTCCACACGTCTTATTTTCTCCCTGCAATGGTGGCAGTCACTGGAAAACCTTCTCGTGGGTTCTCCTTTCCAGCAGCCTCAATTCCAAACCACCCTAACAGATGCGTCCAAGTTGGGTTGGGGGGCTCACTTGCACAATCTATCAACTCAGGGTCTCTGGACCCCACAGGAGGCTTGTCTTCACATAAACCTCCTAGAGCTCAGAGCCATTTTCCATGCTGTCTGAGTTTTTCAGGCCCATCTCAGCTACAAGACAGTTCTGGTCCAGACTGACAATCAAGTAGCCATGTTCTATGTGAACAAGCATGGCGGAACAGGCTCTCTGTCGTTATGCAACGAAGCTTTGCAACTATGGGCCCTCGCCAGAGAGCTTCAAATCCACCTTCTAGTGGTATATCTTCCAGACATTCAAAATTTTTGGGCAGACAAACTCAAGTTGAATACTGTTGCCACATGAATTGTCTCTGCACTCAGGCTAGCTTGCTAGAGTGTTTCAAATCTGGGGAACACCAGATATAGACCTCTTTGCAAGTCCACAGAATGTCGATTCTGTTCCAGAATTCCGGCTCAAAACTGTCAGGCAAGGGATGCTTTCCTCCTCCATTGGGGTCGGACTTCTTCTGTGCCTTCTCACCCATTCCCCTCATTCCCAAAACTTTGTTCAAGCTTCAGAGAGACAGAGATCATATGAAACTCATAGCTCCATGTTGGCCACGGCAGACGTGGTATCCTCTGCTTCTGCATCTCTCTCAAGCCACACCTCTGGAGTTGGGATGTGCTCCAGATCTTCTTTCCCAGGAAAACGGGATGCTATTGCACCCGAATCCCCAGTCCCTGCACCTCAGGGCCTGATTACTGAAAGCCTAGGATTCCCGGATATCAACCTATCTCAACAGGTAAAGGATATCCTTGTGGCTTCCAGGAAGCCTTCCACAAGGCGATCCTACACCTTTAAGTGGAAGAGATTCTCTGTATGGTGTTCTCAAAGGGGACTTAACCCCCATACAGTGCCTGTCGAATCGCTTCTGGTGTATCTACTCCATCTATCAGATTCTGGTCTTAAGACCAATTCAGTAAGGGTCCATCTTAGTGCCATTGCTGCTTTTTGCGAACCTCTAGATGGACAACCTATTTCCTCTCATCCACTCGTAGCGAGATTTATGAGAGGTTTACTTTTCACAAAACCTCCCATTAAGCCACCACCAGTGGCATGGGATCTGAATCTTGTTCTCGGGCAGCTCATGAAACTGCCCTTTGAACCTTTAGCCACTACAGCTCTAAAGTTTCTTTCTTGGAAGGTCATCTTCCTAGTTGCCCTCACTTCTGCAAGACACATCAGTGAGTTACAGGCTTTAGTGGCGGATCCTCCTTATACAAGATTTCACCATGATAAGGTAGTTCTTAGGACTCATCCTTACTTTATGCCAAAGGTGGTTTTGCCTTTCCATTTAAACCAATCGGTTTACCTTCCTGTGTTCTTCCCTAGGCCTCATGCCTCTAATGCAGAAAGGAATTGTCATAACTTAGATTGTAAAAGAGCTTTAGCTTTTTACCTTCAAAGAACTAAGCAACATAGAAAATCTTCTCAGCTTTTTGTTGCTTTTGATTCTAGTCATTTGGGACTTCCAGTTTCCAAAAGAACTCTCTCTAGGTGGATTGCAAATTGCATATCCTTTGCATATGAGAATAAGGGATTATCTCCAGGAACAAGCAGGAATGTAGTCTTCACATATGGGTATCGTCAGCACCGACGGAGCCTGCGCGGGAACGCTCCCCAGCGTCCAATTAGAAAGCTTTAGGGAGCATCCCACAGCACCTCCGTGCTGCCTTCCTGCCTTTCCCAACTGTCTCTCTCTCCAGTTCTTCGTTTTCTGCGGAGCCGGCAGGTCACACTTCCTGTCACCGCAGAAAATATCTCTTTTATTCTTCTTTTTTGTGGTCGTGTCTGCCTTCCTTCGATGCTACACTGGTACTGCCGGTTCTTTCTTTCTTTTCCTTGTAAAAAAAAAAAAAAAAAAAATCTTTCCTGGAGTCTTCCAGCTTTTTTCTCCTCTGGTGCCACGCGCCATTTTGGGCACTAGGCCCAACTTTCTTATACAATGAAAAAACCCGCCTCGGGTTTTAAAAAGTGTTCCAAGTGTGGCGGTACTATCTCTGTCACCGACACCCATGAGTGGTGCCTCAAATGTTTAGGTCCTGACCACTCTATCTCCGAGTGTGTTGCCTGTGGGATGATGTCGAAGAGGGGGCCAGCAAAACCGAGCTGCTAAACTTAGCACCCTTTTTCCCTCCGATGCAGCATCTGTGGCATCAACATCTTCCAGGGCTTCGTCTTCCTCCCATGGATCTCAGGTAACTAAACATAAGTCTAGCCGGTCCTCATAGGGTAGATCTCCTTCTAAGTATCGAGATGCCTCTGGCGTTGCCCTTGAGGGACTCACACCGGCAAAATTGCCCCGGCGGGAAGCTTCGGCTTCCAAAGCATCATTGGGGCTCCAGGATGTTCTCAAGGCCCCAACCTCGGCAGAACTACTGGTGCCATGCTCTGGAGTACCAGCCACTTCGCCAGGTACTGATACCCAGGCATCGGCGGCGTCAATAGACCAGAGATTTTTGGCTATTGAACGCAGTCTGGCGACTCTTCTCTCGGCATCGATGCCCCCGAAACCACTTCAGACAATTCAACCGGTACCGGTACCGACATTGGTACTGGGGCCAATTGCATCGACGTCGGCAGGTGGACTACCGGTACCGACGCAGGCTATGCCCTCTGGTACTGACAAGTCGGTACCGGACCCTGTCGATACCGAATTTGATCGGTACCGGTATCGTGCGATGCACGATTACTCGGATAGGAGATACTTTGAATCCTCTGGTGAGTCTGAAGACTCTGACAGCTCTGTCGATACCAGAGTACTTCTTCTTGAGGATTCTTCCTCTCCTAAACATAGGATGTCGTCTCCAGAGGATATATCCTTCCAGGATTTTATCCAAGATGTGGCTTGAGGTCTTTCCATCACAGTGGCTCCTGAAACAGAGCCTTGGGCGAAAGAATTGGAGATTTTACAGTATCCTACAGCTCCCAAAGAGGCAGCTACTTTGCCTATTCATGAGATCTTGCATGATCTCATGCTAAGGATGTGGGAAACACCTCTCACCACTTCTCCTCATTCTCGTAGGCTCGATACCATGTATCGAGTTCCTCCCTGTCCTGGATTTCAAAAAACTCAGCTGCCCCACCATTCCATGGTGGTGGAATCAGCTATGAGAAAGGATTAAGAGTGCAAAAAGACATGCATCTAATCCTCCAGGACGTGAATGTAGAACTCTTGATGCCTTTGGGTATAGAACCTTCCAGGCCTCTATGCTTTCTGCCAGGATTAGTTCCTACATTTTATATATGGGAATGTTCCTTAAGGAAGTTACAGGAGATCTAGAGCTTATGAGCCCTCTACTTCCTGATGATAAGAAATAAGATTATCTTGCACTTATCAAACATGCTCAGGATGTTTCCAAATTCGTAAATCGTGCAGCTTTTGATTATTTTGCGTGCGTAAGCAGAACTTCTGCTATTGCCATAGGCGCACGTAGGATTGCCTGGCTCCAGGCATCTGATTTAGAACTTTGGGTACAGAACAGATTGGGGAATATTCCTTGCACTGGAGAGAATCTCTTTGGCAAAATTTGGCAAGAGAAAGCTAATGAGCTAGATGCTGATAATCTCACCTTGGATAGATTATCAAAATCTACAGCTGATCCTGCAAGAAAAAAGTCCTATAAAAAAACATTCTTCACTAGAAAGAAGAAGTTCTACCACTCCTATACCCAACAAGATCATCGTTCAGGTCAGTCTGTCCAAAAGGGTCAGCAATCTAAACAAAGAAAAACAAAGGCTGCTAAGCCTCAACCAGCTCAGCAGCCTCGGCCTCCACAGGGGCTTTGACTCCCATCTAGAGAACTTTGTCTTCCTGGCCCTAAGAGGGAGGAGTAGCCTAGTGGTTGGGGCAAGGTACTTCAGGCCGGAAGGTCGGGGGTTCAAATCCCACTAGAGGACAGCAACCTTGGGCCGGAAGGACTGGGGTTTCTAGTCCCACAGATGCTCCATGTGGTCTTGGGCAAGCCACTTAACCCTCCATTGCCCATGTTCCCTGTAAGTATTAGTGTATGTGTCTCATATCCCTGCGTGTTAAATGTATCCCCCAATTGTGTTGTGACCGCTTTGATTGAAGGATAAGGCGGTATACAAAACTGTCTAAATAAATAAATAAAATAAACGGGCCAGAGCCTTCCATCATTCCAGGAAGGTTATGTTATTTTGCCCCCAGATGGGGGCAGATAACAGCAGAAAGTTGGACTCTATCCATTGTAAGAGAGGGATACAAACTTCACTTCCTCAGCATGCCCCCTCCTACAATGGTAAGACTGTTCAATTCTCTGACCTCTCTCAACTCCCAGTTAGATCACGAGGTCAGTCTGCTTCTTGCCCAAGGGGCAATAGAAGAAATATCTGTTCATCAGCAGGGTGCAGGGTTCTATTCCCCCTTTTTCCTTATTCCAAAGAAAGCAGGAGGGCAGAGACCCATTTTGGACCTCAGAGAATTGAACAAATTCCTGTTCAAAGAGAAGTTCAAAATGATTTCTCTAGGAACTCTACTGCCATACCTTCAGAGTCAGGACTGGCTTTGTTCTCTAGATCTCAAGGATGCGTACACCCATGTTCTCATCCATCCAACTCACCGAAGGTTTCTTCACTTTCTATTTCAAGGGAAGCACTACCAATACAGAGTTCTTCCTTTTGGCCTGGCCTCGGCACCAAGAGTGTTCACAAAATGCATGGCTGTGGTGGCAGCATTTCTCTGCACCCTAAAAATATTCGTCTTCCCTTACTTGGACGATTGGCTCATTCAAGCCCCATCAGAGCCAGAGGCCAGGATTTCCCTATCTCGGACAATGCGTATCCTCCAATATTTGGGACTTGTCATAAACTTCCCAAAATCCAACCTAGCTCCCACTCAGTCTCTAGAGTTCATAGGAGCCCTGTTGGATACCAGACAGACAAGGGCCTATCTTCCACAGTCCCGCTGCCTTCGCATTGTGCAGTTAGCATCCCAAGCAATGCTAAAGTCTCACCTCACTGCTCGGGAAATGTTACAATTGCTAGGCCATATGGCATCCACCGTGCATGTGGTCCCTTATGCCCGCCTCCATATGAGGGCAGCCCAGTGGACTCTATCCACTCAAAGGACTCAGGCGTCAGGTTGCCTGTCAGACAAAATAGCAACCTCAGATCGTCTTATGTTGTCTCTCCAATGGTGGCAGTCACCCCAGAATCTGTTGGTGGGGTCCCCTTTTCAGCAACCCCCACCCCAAGTAACTCTAACAACAGATGCCTCACAGGTGTGTTGGGGAGCCCATTTCCAAGGCCTCTCTACCCAGGGTACCTGGACTCCACAGGAGACCGATTTACACATCAATCTTCTAGAACTCAGAGCAATCTTCCTTGCTCTTTGAGTGTTTCACACCCAGCTCAGCTACAAAACTCCTAATTCAAATGGACAAACAGGTAGCCGTGTTCTATGTGAACAAGCAGGGCAGAACAGGCTCTCTGTCGCTCTGCGACGAAGCTTTGCGACTTTGGGCCCTCGCCAGAGAGCATCAGATTCATCTCCTTGCAGTGTGTCTTCCAGGCATTCAAAACTCTTGGGCAGACAGACTCGGTCGAGTTCTGCTTCCACACGAATGGTCTCTCCATGCAGACTAGGTGGCCAAAACTTTCCAATTTTGGGGAACCCCGGACATAGACCTCTGTTGAAGTCCGCTGAAAGCCAAACTTCCCCGGTTCTGTTCCAGAATTCTGGCTCAGGGTTGTCAGGCCAAGGATGCCTTCCTCCTCCATTGGGGTCGGGACTTTCTGTATGCCTTCCCACCCATTCCCCTAATTCCCAGAACTTTATTCAAGCTTCAGAGAGACAGAGGCCATATGATTCTCATAGCCCCACATTGGCCACGACAATGTGGTACCCTCTGCTTTTACATCTCTCTCAAGCTCCATCTCTGGAGTTAGGATCTGCTCCAGATCTCCTATCCCAGGAGGACGGGATGCTGTGGCATCCCAATCCCCAGTCTCTACATCTCAGGGCCTGGTTGCTGAAAGCCTAGAACTTCATGGTCTTAACCTTTCTCAGCAAGTAAAGGATATCCTTTATGCTTCCAGGAAACCATCCACAAGATGCTCTTATGCTTTCAAGTAGAAAAGGTTTACCATATGGTGTTCGCAGAAGGGTCCCGACTCTCTTGCAATACCTCTGGAAACATTACTGGAATATCTCCTGCATTTGTCTAATGCAGGGCTTAAGACCAATTCAGTGAGAGTTCATTTGAGTGATATTGCAGCTTTTCTCAAACCTTTAAATGGGCAACCTATTTTCTCTCATCCCATCATAGCGAGATTTATGAGAGGCCTTCTTCTAACTAAGCCTCTCGTTAAGCCACCATTGGTGGCATGGGATTTCAATCTGGTTCTTGGCCAGCTCATGAAGCCGCCTTTTGAACCATTGGCTACTACCTCTTTGAAATTCCTTTCCTGGAAGGTTATTTTTTTTATTGCAATCACATCAGCATGTCACATCAGTGAGTTGCAAGCATTGGTGGCTGATCCTCCTTATACAAGGTTCCATCATGATAAGGTAGTTCTTAGGACTCATCCTCACTTTATGCCAAAGGTGGTTTCAACTTTTCATTTAAACCAAGCAGTTTACCTTCCTGTTTTTTTCCCAAGGCCTCATGCCTCTAATGCGGAAAGGAATCTTCATACTTTGGATTGTAAAACAGCTCTACCTTTTACTTACAAAGGATGCAGCAACATAGAAAGTCCTCTCAACTCTTTGTTGCTTTTGATCCTAGTCATTTAGGACTTCCAGTCTCCAAAAGAACACTGTCCAGCTGGATTGCACAGTGTATATCTTTTGCCTATCGGAGTAAGAACCTTCCTCTTGAAGGCCATGTCACAGCGCACAATGTGAGAGCCATGGCAGCCTCTATGGCTCATCTTCACTCTGTCTATCGACGACATCTGTCGAGCAGCTACCTGGGCCTCGGTTCATAACTTCACAGCCCATTACTGCTTGGACAAGGACTCCCGCCGGGATGCCTTGTTTGGTCAGGCTGTTCTTCAACACCTGTTCCATACTTAATCAACTCCTACTCACCATCCCTGGTAGGATGCCAAAGATTCTTGGGGGGAAGTGGAACCCTTCCAAAAGAGTACACAACTTCTGGGGTTTTCTCCCTGACATCTGTAGCTAGGGAGTCCCCATATGTGAAGACTACATTCCTGCTTGTTCCTGGAGATAGCATAGTTACTCACCTGTAACAAGTGATCTCCGGGAACAGCAGGAATTTAGTCTTCACAGCCCACCCACCTCCCCTAGGAGTTGTATCTCTCTCTTTTTTTCTTTCCCTTTCTCTCTCTCTCTTTGTCTCAGCTTTAAACTCAACTGGAGAGAGACAGTTTGGAAAGGCGGGAAGGCAGCACGCAGGCGCTGTGGGATGCTCCCAAAAGCTTTCTAATTGGACGCTGGGGAGCGTTCCCACGCAGGCTCCGTCGGTGCCGACGATACCCATATGTGAAGACTAAATTCCTGCTGTTCCCGGAGATCACCTGTTACAGGTGAGTAACTATGTTTTCTCTCAAAGGCCATGTCACAGCTCACAATGTGAGAGCAGTGGCAGCCTCAATGACTAATCTTCGTTCTGTGTCCATTGACGACATCTGTAGAGCAGCCACTTGGGCTTCGGTACACACCTTTTGTTGGGGCTTTTCTGGGCTTCCCCAAAATTATTATGGGGATTGTCTGTTTTGTTTTGGCTGTTTGTGTTCAACCCCAACATACATATACAGGACTTTAAATAATTTACTCATGCCACCATAAAAGCATAAAATTGTTTTAATTTAGATTCGCCAGGCCTGTAACAACAAGCTTTGCTGTTAATAAGATACAAATTTTAATTTCAATTTCATAGCATAACCTGCAAAGCGCCTAGCTCAAGTACAGTTCTGGAGACACAAATTAGCCTCACTCCAATGAGATCAGCTAAAGTCTGTCTGTCTATTAATATTCCTTCTCCATATTTATATCTAAAAATTGCTGATAAATGGATTTCCTTTCTTATTCTCTATTATTCTATAGAAAATCTGCCCTCTGATCCCTACCCTCTGTAGCATTCTGTTCTCACTGGCTCGATATCCTGTCTCCAGTCTTACTCGCCTTGTCTCTATATGCTGGCTTTTGTTTCCTGTTTTTTCACTTGCCTTTTGCGAGTCGTGTTTCCTGTTAGATAAACTGTAGATTCTGTTGTCCGTCTTCTTTGTTTACTTTTTCCTTGTTGCATTCGAGAGGCCCATGTGACAGTCTTTCATTAGATGTATAGTGTCCAGAGATTCTCATTGTGTAAGCTCTCTGGGACAGGATATGAGTTCATTTCATTGTCCAATCTTGCTGGATTTGCAGTTTCAGTGTGAAGAAGTGAGAGCAAGCTGTTTTTTAGCAAGCTGTTTCTTAGGCCTGAGCTATAGACGTTAGCACAAGATGGATTCAACCTGTAATAAAGGTACCTGAAGGGGATTCATCTTTTCCCCACACTTTACAGCCCACTATTGCTTAGACAAGGACTCCCGTTGAGATGCCTCGTTTGGCCAGGCTGTGCTCCAGCATCTCTTTCAGAGTTAATACAACTCCTACCCACTGTCCCAGGTTTCGATGCCAGAGATCCATGGGAGGAAGCATGACTCATCTCACCTGGGGTTCGCAGCTTGCTGGGGTCATCCCCCTAGCATCTCTCAGCTGGGGAGTCCCCATATGTGAAGACTACATTCCTTCTTCTTCCTGGAGATAGCGTAGTTACTCACCTGTAACAGGTGATCTCCGGGAACAGCAGGAATAAATCTTCACAACCCACCCACCTCCCCTAGAAGTTCTCTCTCTCTCTTTGTCTGCTCTCTCCTTTTGGTCTCAGCTATAAACTCAACTGAAGAGGGAGAGTTGGAAAGGCGAGAAGGCAGCACGCAGGCACTGTGGGATGCTCCCAAAAGTTTTCCCATTGGACACTGGGGAGCGTTCCCGCGCAGGCTCCGTCGGTACGGACGATACCCATATGTGAAGACTTATTCCTGCTGTTCCCGGAGATCACCTGTTACAGGTGAGTAACTACGCTTTATCTGCCACAGGTCTTTCTCTCTTCATAATGGCTCCACCTCCTCTTCTTTTTCACTTTCATGTGGTGTCCCCCAGGGCTTGGTCCTGGCCCCCCCTACTGTTCAACATCTTCGTGATTCCCATTACTTTGCTTTTTCAACAACATGGGATCTTGGCATATTTTCTGATGATGATATTCTCTTACACCACACTAATTCCTCTGCCCCTGACTTTCTACCGTTGAACAAGGGTCTCTCCTGCATTGCTACTTGGCTCTCAGAATTTTCTTCAACTCAGTCCTTCAAAAACTGCAGCCATATGGTTTCCCCCTCACTGGCTCTTCCCCCTCACTGGCTCCTTGTCTTCCAACAAGTTCTATTCCTATAGTTGATTTCCTCCATTATCTCTGGGTAATCCTGGACTCCACTTTTAGCTTCCATGCACATCTCTCCTCTCTCTTCATCACATTTGAGCCATTCGTCCCTTCTTGTCCCCGTCATCTCTTACTACCCTTCTTCTGACTGTAGTAATGGCTAAATTAGACGATTGTAACATTGTACTACTTGGTCTCCCTCAATACCAGATTCATCATTTGCAATTTCTACAGATTACCGCTGCCCGTATCATCACACATGCCGCCCGTTCTGACTACATCATTCCTCTTCTGATTCAACTCCATTGACTTCCCTTCAAGTATCGTTCTCACTTTCAACTTCTCACTCTTGTCCATAAGGCTCATCATACTGACACCATCCCTTATCTTTCCAATGTCTTGCGCCTCCATGTCCCCACGGAGTTCTCCATATTATACATGCCAATCGCCTTCACTTATCCTATGCTTCTCAGGCTTGTTTGGAGTCCCACCTGGTCATCCACCCTGTATTTTCTTGGCCCAGCCCTCTGGAGCTCCTTACCCCCAGACATTCGCCACGAGGTTTCCTACCTGAAATTCAAGACTAAACTCAAAAAACATCTGTTCCACATTGCTTTTCACCTTCCACAATCCTACCCCTAATCCCCCCCCCCCTTCCTTCTGTTCTGTCCTCTGGTTCTTGTATAAATGAGTATCTTTCCTGTCCTAAAAATGGCATTCCTTTCTTCTTCTGTTTTTGTAACTTTTTAATTGTACACCACCTTGTTGCCTCGAAGGTGCAGTATATCAAGCAAAAAATAAACAATAAGCATTATCTTTCCATCCCCTGTACCATTTTGGTGGCTGTTCTCGGTACCTTTTCTAATTCTGTTATATCCTTTTTAAGATATAGCAACCAGAATTGCACACAATATTCACCATGAAATGATACAGAGGCATTATAATATCTTTGGTTTTATTCTCCATTCCTTTCTGTATGATTCTTAGCATTCTATTTGCTTTCTTGGCTGCCACTGCACACTGGGCAGGGAGGGTTTCAGCATACTATCCAGGATGATGCCTAAATCTTTTTCCTGGGTGGTGGTTCCTAATATGGAACCTTGTATTGTGTAACCATAGTTTGGGTTGTTCTTTCCTAGGTGCATAACTTTGCACTTGTCTACATTAAATTTCATGTGCCATTTGGTCGTCCAGTCTTTCAATTTATCAAGGTCGTCTTGCAATTTTTCACAATCCTCTTGTGTTTTAACAACTTCGAATAATTGTGTCATCAGCAAATTTGATCACCTCATTCCTATTTCCAGATCATTTATGAATATGTTATAAAGCAGCGGGCCTAGCACAGATCCCTGGAGTACTCCATCATTGAGAAAATTGGCCATTTAGTCCTACTCTCTGCATTCTGTCTTTTAACCAGTTCCTGATCCACAATAGCACATTGACTCCAATCCCATGACTTTTTAATTTCACCAAGAGTCTCCTCATGAGGGACCTTGTCAAAGGCTGTCTGAAAATCCGGATACACTATATCAACCAGCTCACCTTTGTCTACCTGTTTATTCACACCTTCAAAAAAATATAACAGATTAGTAAAACAAGAATTTCCTTGGCTAAATCCATGTTGGCTTTCTCCCATTAAACCATGACTGTCTACATGTTCAGTAATTTTATTCTTTATAATGGTTTCTACCGTTTTGCCCAGTGGTGACATCTGGCTCACCGGTCTGTAGTTTCTTGACTCACCCCTGGAACCCTTTTTAAAAACTGGTGTTACATTGGTCATTCTCCAATCTTCAGGTACTACAAATGATTTTAATGATAGTTCTCAGATTACTAATAGTAGGTCTGCAATCTCATATTTCAGTTCTTTCAACACCCTTGAATGTATGCTATCCAGTCCAGGTGATTTGCTACTCTTCAGTTTATCAAATAGTAGTAATACATCTTCCCTGTTTGGTATTTCTTTCAATTCTTCTGATATATCACCTTTAAATACCATTCCAGACATGGGTACCTTCCCTACATCATCTTCAGTAAAGACCAAAGCAAAGAATTAATTCAGTCTTCTGCTATGGCCTTGTCCTCCCTTAGCGCCCTTTTTACCCCTCTATCATCTAATGGTCCAACCGACTCTTTCTTAGGTTTTTTTTGCTATGAATGTACTTGAAAAAGTTTTTAATATGCGTTTTTTCTTCCACAGCAAGCTTTTTTTTCCCAAATTCTCTCTTTGCCTGCTTTATCAATGCCTTGCATCTAACTTGCCAGTGTTCACGTTGTTTCCCATTTTCATCATGACTCCCTTGTGACATGAAGGTATTTTGGACCTTCAATCTCCAGATGGTATCAAGCTCAAGGGAGGCCAATGGAGCTGCCTTCTACCACCAGAGTCCCCAGTGGGTGCTCCAGAGTTGGAGCTAACATGTTGGGCACGGGACTTCTGAGAGTAGCTGGAATAGAAAAGCCTTCAACCTTACCCTAAGCCAGTCCTGGAGGGCAGCAAACCAGTTAGGTTTCTGGATTTCCCTAATGAATATGCATGCAACATATTTGCATGCACTGCCCCTATTGTATTCAAATTTATCTCATGCATATTTTATTTACTTATTTATTTGAAAGGTTTATATACCGCATTTCCAATGATCAAAGCGGTTTGCATATAACATGTTTTGAGATTGTAAAAGAACTTTATAACAAAGAAACATAACAGGAGATTTATTTATTTATTTATATTCTCTTATATACCGCGCTATTCTGCATCAGTGCGGTTTACATTGAATAAACTGAAATTACATTGAACAGGGCATTATAACTTGGAGATAACTATTTTACAGGGAACATGGGCTATGGAGGGTTAAGTGGCTTGCCCAAGACCACAAGGAGCACCTGTGGGACTAGAAACCCCAGTCCTTCCGGCCCAAGGTTGCTGTCCTCTAGTGGGATTTGAACCCCCGACCTTCCGGCCTGAAGTACCTTGCCCCAACCACTAGGCCACTCCTCCACTCCATTATAAGAATATTAGGGATATCCTGAAAATCTGACTGGTTTGTGGCCCTCCAGGACTGGAGTTGGACATCTGTGCCCTTAGGCTTATGGCCTATCTAGGTACATGTGGAGGAAAAACATTTAGTTTGAAATTCAGCAGGAATGAGCACACTCATGAACATCCATCTTCTGCATTCTTTCTTGATTGGGAGATAATCCCAACTTGGTTGGTTCGGGAAGTATTCCAAGCTCTAGGATTTGAGTTGAGACCCACCACAAGGTTCTGTTTTGTCATTCCTTCTTTTTTTATTTGTTCCTTAGGTTCCCATTTGCTGCAGGTGAATCAATTCAGTATTTCTTGTCGTCTTTTTGCTGATGATATGCAGCTATTAATTGATGTGGGATTGATTAGTATGCACTGGTGTGTAGTCTCAAACTATGTCTTGAGGTGGTTATTGACTGATATAACGTGAATAGATTAAAAATGAAACCAGAGTAAATGAAGATGATATTGTATAGTCTCCTCCAGAGTGAGCTATTGGTGATTCTGGCTTTTGGGGGTTGTACAGCTGAAGTATGAAAGTTAAGAGTTTATGTGTGATATTGGATGCAGGTCTTAAAATGATTAAACAGATTTTGTCTGTCATTCAAACATTTTTTGCAGCTTTGCTTATGTTGCACCAAGTCTGATCCTTCCTGTCTCTGAAGGATCTGGGTACGTTGGTACATGCTTTTGTGACTTGTTAGCTTAATTATGCTAACAATTTTTGACTTTGGCTTTCCTAAAATTCAGTTGTGGTAGTTGCAGCCTTACAAAATACAGCAATATCTATACTACAGTTACTTCATTAGTTATCAGTTGAAATTAGATTGGCATTCAGGGTACTCTGGTCTTTAAATCCCTTTATCTTGTTAATCTGGCCCTCGTTATTTGAAGACCTTTGGACTTTGGGTAAAGATCTATTATGTTTTTTCTGTTGAGTAATTATCAGGATAGTGCTTATGTACTGAGGAGTTCTAGTTTTGTTTGTATATTGTTGGAGGGTGGCTAATTAGGTTGGAAGTGGGTTTGTGGGATGATAGGGAGGGATTCTGGTGAACTGGGATTAGGGTTAGGGTGAAGGTGGGTGGTGATGGGAGTAGAGGGTTGGATGCAGGTTGTTAACTGGTGATGGGTGTATATGGCTGGGGTAGAGTTGAGCTGCAATTGGGGGGATTAGAGTAATGTGGGGGGCTAAAATGGAGTGTTGTGTGGTGGATGAGTTATTTTTTATCACTGTGGGGTTGTTTGTGTTCTTTTGAGGAAGCAAAATGGAACTAAATAACAATAGTGGGTTTTTTTAAGCCAATGACTGCTCTGGGGGTTTTTTCAAATTTTTTTTATTTAAACACATTCCATAGCACAAAGCTGTAGACCATAAACATTATCTATACAATTTAAGTTTCAAGCTGTTCATATACAAACTTTCTTTTTTCAAACAAATATCAGACATAATTACAAGTTAAAATTCTACTACCCCATTGCTTGGAAACATTGCTATATTAGTAATCAATAATTATCCAATTAACAAGCCAATCTAAACCAAAAAAAAAGAGAGCACTGGATCCAAAATGTAAATATGCAAAAATAAAAGAATGCTCCTTTAGTACTCCAAAAATGCTACTTACAAATCAGCCTGACCTAATCATATCAAACTTCCACATTTAACTAATGTTCTTCTGTGTCTAAATCCAATTGCTGCATACAAACAGACAAAAATTCAGAAAGTTGCTCAGGTTCAGAGAAACGATAACCCTTCCCCTTATATATCGCTTTACATTTACATAGATATTGCAATGAGAATGAAGTCCCCAGTTCAGTGACCTGAGATCGAAAAGCTAGAAACTATTTTCTACGATTCTGAGTCTCCCAAGTGTGAGGTCTGGATAAATTCTAATTTGACAAAGAAATTTAGAATCATGCTTGGAGAAAAATAATTTAAACAACCAATCACAATCAAATTCAATCAAAAAGGTAACAAAGTAGCTAATTCTAAACTTTTAGGCAATGATGATACAGAATTATCCAATGCAGACACCCCCATTTTCCTACTGTCTTGCTTAACAGGTTTCCTAGAATCCTTTCCTAAGGAATGCTGCATTGATAAATAATAAGCAGAAACAACCAGTGGCAAAGCTGTCTCAGGAGCTTGACAGTATGCGGAGGTTTCGTAACTTGAACAAGCTGCGGACTAGGTGCCAGGCCCATCCCAGGAGAAGAGACTGCTGTAACACTGCTCACTCCTGGGGCTCTGGCATGAATCCCATTTCAAGAGAAACAGGAGAATCGAAGTCTGGCGAGCCGCCACAGAAAGTAAAGGTGATATCTCCCTCCTTTTAGCCACGCCGAATAGCCAAACTTAGCAAAATAGGAGAGATTAATCTCAGAGAAGCAGGAGGCAATAAGCAGAGCAAAGTTAAGGTGCCGCCATCTTGGATCTCTTCCTTGTCCGACTGCTCTTCATTTTACTGCGTGCATGTCAATATGAAATACCCTTTTAAAGCCTTTATTCTGTGCCTTAGTATCCTTTATTGGTGCATTGTTCTGTGATGTGTGTTGCTTCCATGCTCCATTTGTTTGCAGGTTATTTCTGGACTTTCTGCATTACAAATTAGGACTGCCGTATATAAATCTGTGTAACAAAAAGTCAAAACATGTAAAGCCTGGAAAAAAATTAGTCAAATAACAAATAATTTTTCTGTCGGCGTCCGCTGACCTGAGATGGCGTGTGATGGCGTCCTTTGCTGATCTACGATGGCGTGTGATTGATTTTATCCCTCTGGATCCCCGAGGAGGTGACCGTGAACAGCGGCTTCAACAACATGAACAACGCTGGATTTTCCAGCTTCAAACTGTGTTTCCTACTGGACTCAATTTGGAATGTGATTGGTGGAGTCTCATTTAGGTTTCCCTTCCTCCTTGCGCACATTCTGACGTCATCCCGGTGCTGTGGATGACGCTTTTCAGCAGCCACTTGGATTTTGTTTGGGATTTTAAATGACCTGGTCTTTTCTGGCGTTTTTCAGGGCGAGCGTATTTTTGGGAACAGCTTGATACAGGGTCCCTTCGGGGCTCGAAACATGCATGTCGCTGATTCATCTCTTGCTGCCCCTTCTGCCAGCGCTCAGTTAAGTGATGTTTTTCACTCTATGCATTTTTGGTAATTTTAGGTATTAAATAAAGTCACAAAAAGGTCTCTGCTGACAACGAGTGGGGAGGTTTTCCCTCTCCCCATCTCAGGTCAGCGGACGCCGACAGAAAAATTATTTGTTATTTAACTAATTTTTTTCCAGGCTTTACATGTTTTGACTTTTTGTTACATTGTTACCCCTAGGGGGTGTCATCACATTGTTGGAGGTTTTTGTATTTTGTATATAAATCTGTAGCATCTACAGCGTTTTGTTTAAAATCTCTGTTTTGCTCTCATTTGCTGTCCCCATAATTGGGAGATTTAGAACCAAGGTGGCTGGAAAATCAGTTTCTTTGATGGTATCCTATATTGCATTTTTTTACAATATATATTTATTTATTTGTAGCATTTATATTCCACTACATCTACCATTCTGAGCGGATTATATCAGAAACATTAGAAATAATCAGAACAAGACATCAATACAAAATTTATAGACCAAAACCAAACATTAATCCAAAGGGTATCCTACTAACAATGTATGAATAGACTATGATCGAAACATCTAAGAATATAAATGGGTCTTAACCTTATTTCGAAAAGTCAATTGGTCAGTCTCTCTGCAGATCTGATCAAGCAATTCATTCCAGAATGTAAGACCAACAATTGAAAAAGCTTGATTCCTGGTTTTCATGCCTATGACCTGATGATGAGAAGAGATGGTTAAAAGATTTCTTTGGGAGGAACCAAAGAAAGTAATGTGGCAGATTGTAAAAACCAATTAGTGAACACAATCCCACAGGGTCTTAAACAATAATGTTGCTAACTTAAATTTAATATGCTCTTTGAAGGGAAGCTAATGAAGGGATTGTAAACAAGGAGTTATATGTTCCCTCCAGGACTTCCTGAGAAGCAAATGAGCGACTGAATTTTGTGACAATTGTAGAGCCTTAATATAAGAAGAGGGTATTCTCTGGGACCAAGCAGAAAGTCAGTCCTCACATATGCGTAACGTCACCAACAGAGCGCGCGCGGGAACACTCTCCAGTTTCCAAAGGAAGCTTTTGGAAGGTACTCCATGAAGATACTCCCGAAGGAGCCATCGTACCTCAGTCTTATTTTTTTCTGCAGAACCTTCGGATATCCATCTGAATCCCGGAGCTAAGTTGATTTTTTTACCATCAGTTTTTTGCCATTCTGGTACTGTTTTGTCTCATTTGGTGTCACCCTTCCCGCCTTTGACAGTCCTGAAGAGCATCAGTGCCTCAGCGCCACATTTGTTTTGGGTTTTCCTTTTCTTTTTTCAATACGCAGGGTTTTTTCCTTGCACTTCTCCTGGTTGGTAAGGACATTGGTGTCTTTTGACTTGACGGGAGCCATCTTCCCAACCATGTCAAACCCAAACAGTGGTTTTAAAAAGTACACTCAGTGTGGTCGGACCATCTTGATCACCAACCATCACAGTTTGTGCCTTTAATGTCTCGAGGTGGACCACGAGCCTTCAGCTTGCTCTCTGTGCTTGCAGATGATGTGCAAGGGGCTTAAGAACCGGGAGAACAGAAGGAATTGTCGTTTGATTCCAAGTCCTCAACACTGTCCCTGGCATTGACCTCTGCTTTGACACCCTCGAAAGCTCCATCTGAGGCCTTGGCTCTGAAAGGGGACCAGGCGACCTCTGAGCCTCAAGGTTGTGGGGCATCGGACTGGCGGCTCTCCTTTGATAAGGTGTACCCCTGGAAGTAACGGACTCCATCCGAGTCAGCATCGGACTGTTCTGATGCTAGGGGGCAAACCTCTGATCCATCAGCGTTAGAGCCCTTGACTCAGATCTGAGAGCGAAGGCCAGGAGCAGCCTTCCAAGCTGCCCCGGCAGGAGGAGTTGCCTTCTGAGACCACTGAGGATCAGTGCAGGGCTCCCGAGGCTGTAACCCTCATGGAGTCCCTGCCGAAGGAGCTGGCATCGGCTTTGTCAGTGGCAGTGCTGACATCGGCAGCTGCAGAACCCTCCCTCCTAGCGTAGAGGATGCTGGCTCTTGAGTGCATCCTGGCTGCTTTCATGGTGCAACCCCCCCCCCCCCCCCCAGGACTGGATAACTCTGGTTCCTCTGCACCAGTGGTGGCCCCGTCCATGGTGGAGGCTTCACCAACTGAGGTGCAGCCAATCCTCAAAACCCTTGCAGGTTCCTTGGGTTCCTGAGACCGCTCCCAATCCCAGTTGGTGCAGCTAATCTCCTTGTGTGCCTTTGGTTCCCAGGATCAGGAACCAAGACCCCTTCCCATCATCAACTGAGTCCTCGATCCTGTCGATATTTCAGATTCCTCAGTGACTCTGACTCTGACTGGGAGACTGAGGACAAGTCTCCGGAGACAACAAGGCACCGGGATGTGCCCTCGGATCCCTCACCTCCTAATCATCAAAAGTCTCTCCCCCTCCCCAAGGACCTCTATTTTCTGGAATTTATGAGGGACATGGGAAAGGCCTTGCCTTTCGCCCTTAATGCAGAGGAGGAGACTCGAGCTGAGGAGCTCAAGATCCTCCAGTATCCCACCCCGTCAAAGGAGACCATCACTGTCCCTGTCCATCCCATTCTGGAGCAGCTCCTTATGAGGATGTGGGAGACCCCACTTACGGTGCCTACGGTGAGCAAGCTGCTTGATTCCATGTATTGGGTCCGCAGGTGCCCGGTCTTTGAGAAAACACAACTGCCTCACAACTCCAGGGTGATGGAGTTGGCCATGTTCCATATCAAGAGCACTAAGATGCACTCCTTCGTGTCCCTGGGTCGGGAGGCCCGCATTATGGATGGCTTTGGCAGGAAGTGTTACCAGGACTCAATGCTTGTGGCCCGTATGCAACCATACCAGCTGTACATGGACATGAACTTGAGAGATCTGGCAGGGGAGCTTGCCAGGTTCTTGGCTGGGCTTCCTGGGACCATCTCAAGTACTTTCAGAGCCTGGTCAGTAAAACCAAGGAATGCTTCAAATTTGTGACGCTGGCAGCCTATGACAGCTTCAAGTCTGTGGCCAGAGTAGCTGCGGTGGGCATTGGAGCGCGCTGCCAGACAGGAAGAGGGTTCTACTCCCAATACTTCCTGGTCCCCAAAAAAGCAGGCGGCTTCCGACCCATTCTGGATCTTCCATCCATTCTGGATCTTCACAATTTAAATTGCTTCCTTGTCAGAGAGAAGTTCAAGATGGTATTCCTTGGAATGTTGCTGTCCTTTCTCCAGCGGGGAGATTGGCTGTGCTTCTTGGATCTAAAAGATGCTTACACCCACATCCTCATTCACCCCCTGTACTGACAATACCTCAGCTTCATCATCAGCGGCAGGCACTACCAATACAGGCTTCTTCCTTCTGGACTAGTGTCTGTTGGCAGAATTTTAGTCTTCCCTTACCTGGACAACTGGTTGGTAAGGGGCAGCTCTCCAGATGAAGTTTGTCAGGCCGTGCAGCATACCATCCAGATCCTGGAGCAGCTGGGCTTTGTCATTAACTAACCAAAGTTCCACCTGCAACCCGCTCAGCATCTCAAGTTCACTGGGGCTGCTAGGTACTTATGACCTAGATTGGCCACTGTTGGAAACAGGATACTGGGCTTGATGGACCTCGGTCTGACCCAGTATGGCATATATTATGTTCTTATATTCATATGTGAAGACTCATTCCTGCTGTTCGCAGAGAACACCTGCTACAGGTGAGTAACTATGCTGACTGAAATAGAGGGCATTCCAGTAGTTTAACAAAAGACATAAGGGAATGGAGAACGGTATATATTTCTGAATCAGGGATTAAACTCCTCAGTCTACACAACATTCGCAACTTGTGGAAACATGATCTTGTGACATCTCTCATATGGGGGTCTTCATTGATTTGTTTATGTTTATGCAATTTCTTGATAAACATGAATCCAACCAAAGTAACGTCTAAGTAATGAATTTTGGGTACAATTGGAATAGATTGTTGTCTGGAAATAAAACATTATTTTTAAATGCGAGTATAATAGATTTTGGTTTGGAAGCATTTTAAAAGCAAGATCCAACTATCAACCTGAGTTAGGTAGTAAAATATCTTGGCAAAAGGAATGCCTTGAGAAATTCCAAACAGGGCAAATTCAGTAATATCAGTATACATTTGGAAATTTATGTTGCATTGCCATAATAAATTGCAAAGGGATCACATTAAATATTGAAGAGAGCAGGAGACAAATCTGAATCTTGTGGCATCCCACGAGATAGACTACCAAGTAGAAACGCCTTCAGTGCCTCTTACTATGTCAGTATGGCCATGTAAAAAAGAATGGAATGAGGAGAGAACATCAGGCCCAACTCTCACTTTTCCTAAAATGTATTGGAGGGGACATCATATCAAAGCCGTCAGATATGTCTAAAAAATCATAATGTCAAAACAACCCCCCGATGGTGAACAATAATAATATTAACTGTAGGATGGACACTGTAGTAATCCCAGAACCCAATTAACAATATTTTTGTCGGGCAAGACTGGGGGGGGGAAGGTACTTCAAAACATCCCCACCAGTCAAACCATGCCCATTTTATTCATCCAAAATGTCTTAGATGCGTGTTTTAAAATCCATTCATGCAAAATGACACTTATTGGAATCCAGTTGAAGGCACGACGTGCACGTTTCGGGGTTATTCCGACCCCTGTATCAAGTGCTCCATCTTAGACATTTTGGATGAATAAAATGGGCATGGTCTGACTGGTTGGGATGTTTTGAAGTACCTTCCTCCACAGTCTTGCCCGACAAAAATATTAAAAAATCATAATGGCAGCTCGACCATTATTCATCTTCTGCAAAATAGTCAAAGAGCAATGCTAAAAGGATTTCAGTACCATGTAGTGGATGAAAAACAAATAGATTATCATCTAATATAGATTATCATCTAATATATTCATGTGAAAAATATTCTCAAACCTCCCAAAAAAATTAAAAAGGATATTTGTATGGAGATGGCGAGGGGTTGGGGTGGGTGGGGAGGGGGGTGAGGGTTTTTTCTTTTCCCTATTATGTTCAGTGGGGGGGGGATAGGAGAAGTGAATAAAAATATAAAACACTGGTTTCTTCATAAGGCACGGTTTGTTTGCTGTCTTTGAAAATTGCACATGTAATTCACCCTGCAGCGGGGATAAGAGTATTTATTTAGACAGTTTTGTATACCGCCTTATCCTTCAATCAAAGCGGTCACAACACAATTGGGGGATACATTTGACACGCAGGGGGGTTCTTTGCCTGATACTGTGTTCATTGTTATTTGTTGCTGATCTATAAATAAAGTTTTCAAAAAAAAAAAAAAAGGATATTTGTTTCTGAAATTTAAATTGTTTTCTTGGGATGTATATCCCATAGTGGCACACATTAATTGGGAAGGGGCAAAGGAGGTATGAGATCTTGAGGGGATCAATAGAGGAGAGAGGAAGGGGAGGTATCACTTGCATCCCCAGAGACAGCTTAGCCACTAGACATCAGTAGGTAGTCACCTAGGGAAGCAGCTTTTGAGTAGCAGCAAAGAGCAGCGGCAGTGAAAATAAAAGTCGATCCTCATAGCTGTTCAAACCTAGAACCATCAGCACATTTTTTTTCACTTGTAGGGAGAGTAGGAACCCACATACACAGTCATTTTTAATATTTAAAAGTATGGTATCTGATTATACAGTTTTATAGAACTATTGTGAGAAGGGGTGGTATTTTGATGTTCATGATTTTTTTTAAGTGCTGTCAAGTCAGTGCTGACTCCTGGTGACCCAGCAGCCTCTGGATTTTCTCAGCAATGTATCACCGGAAATAGATTACCAGGCCTTTTCTTCCGAGGCAATGGAGGGTTAAGTTACTTGGCCAAGATTACAAGGAGCACCAGTGGGAATCAAACCCTTTATCTTTTGGGTACTAGGCAGTTGCTCTACTAGGCTGCATCTCAGATTTTAAGGGATGGGAATAGGACGTAAGGCTGAAGGTTCACCTAGTGCACCCAATGTCCTTACACTGGCCCTGTGCATCCCTCTTGTGTCCTCATCCTCATCTCTTCCTTCCCCTCCCCATCCAGATCCAATTTCTTTCCTTTGCTTGCCCCTTTTCAGGTGCACTCTTTCATCCCAAATGCCAACACACACATTAGTTTCCCAAACTCTCTTTAACAGAACTCTCAGCCTCTTTCATATAATCCCCATATTCTCTAGTCAACCTTCTGTTCTTTAGTTCTTCTGGAAGGCACATACCTCCTTTGTCTCAGTGGTTCATTAAATTCTGTGTGTCTGCATGTCAACTTTGGGACCCCTGAATGCCTCCCTAAACAGTAGTAGGAGTTGTTACAAATGCTGAGCCAGTGACTGTCAGGAATGCTTCCTATACTAACTACAGTCGCTTGTTCTCTCTAACTCCTTGGAACCACATTAAACACCATATAACTGTGTGTTTTAAAGCAGTCGGGCCCAAGGTGGCAGAGGAGGGTGTGACCCAAGACACCTCTGCATTCTTCCTCCTCCTCCGACTGCCTGATTTGTGCTGGGAAGGGATATGGGGATTGGCCAGGAAGGGGGAAAAATTGATAAACATCACTAACTGGCTACTACTTGCCCAATCTTGACTTTGCTCATTGTGATTCCATGGGGAGTGAGGAATTGGACTGAATTCTGTGGTGCCGGCTATGGACTCCTGCATATAACCAAAGTTGAGCAATTCCATGTAATACAGATAATAAGTAAGCAGCATATCACTCGTAGAAGAGATCCATGTATGCAGCAGGCAAAAGCCAGAATGAAATGTGATACATCTATGGATCCTTTGTGCATTCTTTTCTCTGAAAAATGTTTGCTTCTTGAGCATTATTTATACCTTTGAATTTGAAAGCGCTCTCACATCCCTCTCATCTCCTCTTGGGCACACGCATTTAGATTCTTCAGTCTCATTTTATATGGCTTTGATTTGGACCATGTACCATTTTAGTAACCCTTCTCTAGATTGCCTTCAGCCTTTCTATATCCTTTATTCAGAAAATGACATGGTATCCCAAACTAATCCCAGAAATAATCCTGTATAGAGGCATTTTTCCATCTCTGCTCTGTTCTAGTGGTCATGCCTCTCACTATGCATCCTGCTAGCCCTGGCCACCACCTTATCATACTGTTTTGCTATCTTTAGCTTATCGGACATGATCACACCAAGGTCCCTCTTTTACTATCGTTATCCTACATGCCTCCATCTCATCATCATGAATTAAATCTTCATTGAGAGGATGTTAAATGTATAGGTAAGCCTCAATCTCCAGGAACAAGCAGGAATAAGTCCTCACATATGGGTACGTCTGTACCGACGGAGCCTGCGCGGGAATGCTCCCCAGCTTCCCAGAATGAAAGCTTTTGGGGCATCCCACAGCGCATGCGCGCTGCCTTCCCTACCAACTCTCCTCAGTTCTTCTTTTTCCGCGGAGCCAGCAGGTCGTGTTCCTGTCACCGCTGAAGAAGTTCTTATTTTAATTTGTTTCTTTGGTCGCGTGTCTGCCTTCCCCGTCTCCGGACCGGTACCGCCGGTCTTTTTTTTTACTTTTCTTTAAAAAAAAAAAAAAATCTTCTTTTTCCCCACTTGGTGTATTTTCCTCTTTAGGCCTCTAGGCCTGAAGAAAATTCTCCCTCATGGAGAAACCAGCCTCTGGTTTTAAAAAATGCACCAAGTGTAGCGGTACCATCTCAGTCACCGACACCCATGAATGGTGTCTTAAATGTTTGGGGCCTGACCACTCCATCCCTGATTGCCAGTCCTGCTCTCTGATGTCTAAACGAGGCTTACAGAACCGAGCAGCCAAGTTTCATATGCTGTTTTCCACAGATACTCCAGCATCGACATCATCCAGGTCTTCCTCTCCTGATGGATCTCAGGTAATCAAACATTCTTCTGGCAGGTCCTCAAAGGGCAAATCTCCCTCTAAGTATCGAGATGCCCCCGGGCTTGACCCTGAGGACCCTGCCCCAGCCAAACAACCCCGGCGGGAAGCTCCGGCTTCCAAAGCTTCTCCTCTGGGGTTATAGGTTGACATCGATGGCACGGCCTCGACCGATCACCTGTTGGACTGCTCTGGGGTACCGGCACACTCTTCCGGTACCGACATCCAGGCAGTCGTGGCGTCTATGGATCATACAGTTCATTCCATGCAGCAGGCCATAATGGCTTTTATTAAGGTTGCGACGCCCTCGGTACCGCAGCAAGCGGTACCGACTCCGGTTCCGGTACCACAACCGATACCGGTACCCAGGGCATCCACATCGACCAGGACACCGGTTCCAGGCTTTTTCCCGATACCGATCCGGTTCCGGGTACGCCCGATGTGGATACCGGTCGATATGCTTATCGATCCCTGGAAGCTAACAGACGATACTTCGAGTCTTCTGATGATTCCGATTCATCAGATGACTCTCCTGAAGTATCTCTTACTCTTCCTGAGGAGCCCTCTTCTCCAAAGAGGAGAATGTCTCCTCCAGAGGATTTGTCCTTTCAAGACTTCATCATTGAAGTAGCTAAAGGACTCTCTATTTCAGTAACCTCTGAAAAAGAACCTAGAGCAAAAAAATTAGATATTTTGGGATACTCTAAGGTTCCCAAAGAGGCAGTCATCTTGCCCATTCATGAAATTCTTCAAGAACATCTGATTGACTTATGGGAGACTCCTCTCACCCTTTCTCCTCATTTTCGTAGATTGGACACTATGTACCGTGTCCCTCCTTCTCCTGGATTTCAAAAAACTCAGCTTCCTCACCACTCTATTGTGGTGCAGTCAGCTATGAAGAGAATAAAGAGTACCAAAAGACACTCTTCTACTCCTCCAGGAAGAGAATGCAGGACCTTGGATGCTTTTGGTAGAAAGATCTTCCAAGCTAGCATGCTTATTGCCAGAATCAACTCATACAGCCTTTATATGGGTATGTTTCGGAAGGAGGTTGCAGAAAAACTGCACAACTTTCTCCCTTTTATTCCAGAAGATAAAAGGGATGAATTCCTTCTTTGGCTCAAGCATACTCATGACATCTCAAAGTTTTCCAACAGGGCAGCCTTTGATTCCTTTGAAGGTGCCAGCAGAGCCTCAGGCATTGCTATAGCTGCTCGTAGAATTGCTTGGCTCCAGGCTTCTGATCTAGAACCCTGGGTTCAAGATGGTTTGGGAAATCTGCCCTGTACAGGTGAAAACCTATTTGGCAAAAAGTGGCAAATTAAAGCCATTCAAATGGATGCAGAAAATGCTGCTCTTGATAGACTTTCTAAGTCTACCTCCACTCCAGCCAAGAAAAAATCTTTTAAAAAGTCTTTTTACAAGAAGGGCAGATTTCCTTCCACTTCTGGCCAACAGTCTTCTGCAGGTCGCTTTGCTACTAAGCGTCAGCAACCTAAACAGGCCAGGCCTAAACCTGCAGGGGCTCCTGCAACCCAACAGTCCCAAGCCCCTCAGGGGTTTTGACGTGATACTAGGGAACTTAACCTTTCTGGCTCTACAACAGCCAGAACCTCTCACCATTCTAGGAAGGTTAGCTCATTTTGCTCCCAGATGGGAGCAAATCACATCAGAGCAGTGGACCCTCTCCATTATCAGAGAGGGCTACAAACTTCATTTCTCAGACCTTCCTCCCTACACCATGGTGAGACATTTCAATTCTCCCACATCTTTCCTCGACCTTCTGGATAAGGAGGTAACCTCCCTTCTGGCCCAAAGGGCCATAGAAGAAGTTCCTCTTCTTCAACAGGGGTCAGGTTTTTACTCCCCCTACTTTCTCATCGCAAAGAAAACAGGGGGATACAGACCTATTCTAGATCTCCGAGAATTGAACAAATTTCTATACAAGGAGAAGTTCAAGATGCTCTCTTTAGGCACTCTCCTTCCATACCTACAGAGTCACGATTGGCTTTGTTCTCTAGATCTCAAGGATGTGTACACTCATATACTCATCCATCCATCCCACAGAAAATTTCTACGTTTTCTGTTCCAGGGAAAACATTACCAATACAGAGTCCTTCCTTTCGGTCTGGCCTCTGCCCCAAGAGTGTTCACCAAATGCATGGCAATAGTTGCGGCATTTCTGCGCACTCTAGGAATCTTTGTCTTCCCATATCTGGACGACTGGCTCATCCGAGCTCCATCCCAGCCAGAAGCCCAAATTTCCCTGAACACCACCAGGTGCATTCTGCAGTATCTGGGACTTGTGGTAAACCTCCCAAAGTCTCAGCTCACCCCTACTCAGTCCCTAGAATTCATAGGGGCCTGGTTGGACACCACTACTGCAAGAGTCTATCTTCCCCAGGCTCGTTGCCAATGTCTAGTGCAATTAGCCTCCCAGATTCAGTCAAAGGACCACTTTACTGCCCAGGAGATGCTACAACTACTAGGCCACATGGCTTCCACAGTACATGTGGTGCCCTATGCTCACCTACACATGAGAGCAGCTCAATGGACTTTGTCCACCCAGTGGACTCAGGCTTCAGGAGCTCTCTCAGACCAAATAGCAAACTCCAAACGTCTCTTTTGGTCTCTCCAATGGTGGATATCCACTCAAAATCTGTTGCTGGGGTCCCCCTTCCAGCCTTTGCTGCCCCAAACAATCCTCACAACAGATTCCTCCCAAACAGGTTGGGGAGCTCATCTTCAGGACCTATCCACCCAAGGCACTTGGTCCCCACAGGAGACCTCCCTTCATATCAACCTCTTGGAACTTCGAGCAGTGTATCTAGCTCTCAGGGTGTTTCATACCCTCCTCAGCTACCAGACAGTCCTCATTCAAACAGACAATCAGGTAGCCATGTTTTACATAAACAAGCAAGGAGGAACTGGCTCTCTGTCGCTTTGCAACGAAGCTCTAAGATTATGGGCCTTCGCCAGAGAGCATCAAATCCATCTCCTGGCAGTATACCTCCCAGGAATTCAAAACTCTTGGGCAGACAGACTCAGTCTAGTTCTGCTGCCACACGAATGGTCCCTGCACATGGATCAGGTACTCAGAATCTTTCAGGAATGGGGTACCCCGGACATAGACCTATTTGCAAGTCCGTGGAATGCCAAACTTCCCCGGTTCTGTTACAGAATTCCGTGTCAGGGAGTTCAGGCCAAGTATGCCTTCCTCCTTCATTGGGGTCAGGACTTCCTGTATGCCTTTCCACCCATTCCTTTGATCCCCAAGACTCTGTTCAAACTTCAGAGGGATCAAGGATCTATGATCCTCATAGCTCCACGCTGGCCACGCCAAGTGTGGTACCCTCTACTTCTACATCTCTCCCAAGCCCCCTCCCTGGACTTGGGAGCTGCTCCAGACCTTCTGTCTCAGGAGGAGGGGACTTTGTGGCATCCAAACCCCAAGTCCCTTCACCTCAGGGCTTGGTTACTGAAGGCCTAGACCTTCAAGACTTCAATCTTTCGCAGCAAGTGAAGGATATCCTTCATGCTTCCAGGAAACCTTCCACTAGGCATTCCTATGCTTTTAAAAGGAAGAGATTTTCCATTTGGTGTGCTCAAAAGGGTCTTGACCCTCTGGCACTTCCTCTGAATTCTCTATTAGAATATCTCCTGCATCTTTCCAATGCAGGCCTTAAGACGAATTCAGTAAGGGTCCATTTAAGTGCTATTGCAGCATCCCTTAAGCCTATCAATGGACAACCTGTTTCCTCTCATCCTCTTATTGCAAGATTCATGAGAGGCCTAACCTTAACTAAACCTCCAATTCGACCTCCTCCGGTGGCATGGGATTTAAATTTGGTTCTTGGTCAGCTTATGAAGCCACCTTTTGAACCCTTAGCCACTACCTCCTTGAAATTTCTTTCCTGGAAGGTTATTTTCCTTATTGCAGTCACTTCTGCTCGCCGCATCAGTGAACTGCAGGCCTTAGTGGCTAATCCACCTTATACAAGGTTCCATCATGATAAGGTAGTCCTTAGGACAAATCCTCACTTTATGCCTAAAGTGGTCTCACCTTTTCATCTTAATCAAGAGGTATATTTACCTGTCTTTTTTCCAGCTCCTCATGCATCCACTGCAGAGAGGAACCTTCATACTCTAGATTGTAAAAGAGCTCTTGCTTTTTACTTACACAGGACACAGCAACATAGCTTTTTGTTGCTTTTGATCCTTCTCATCTAGGACTTCCAGTCTCTAAAAGAACACTGTCCAATTGGATTGCTCAGTATATTTCTTTTGCTTACCAGAGTAAGAACCTTTCTCTGGAGGGCCATGTCACAGCTCACAATGTGAGGGCCATGGCCACCTCTATGGCTCATCTTCATTCTGTGTCCATCGATCAGATCTGTCGAGCAGCCACCTGGGCCTCGGTTCATACCTTCACAGCCCATTACTGTTTGGACAAGGACTCCCGCCGGGATGCCTTGTTTGGTCAGGCTGTCCTCAGACACCTGTTCCATTCTTGAACAACTCCTGCCCTCCTTCCCTGAATGGATGCCTGAGATCCATAGGAAGACGAGGAACCCTTCAGGGTCTCATACCCTTGGGGATCTCCCAGGCATCTTAGCTAGGGAGTCCCCATATGTGAGGACTTATTCCTGCTTGTTCCTGGAGATAGCACAGCTACTTACCTGTAACAGGTGATCTCTGGGAACAGCAGGAATTAGTCCTCACAACCCACCCACCTCCCCTAGGAGTTGTATCTCTCTCTTTGTCTTTCCTTTACTCTCTCTCTCTATTGTCTCAGCTTTAAACTTGAACTGAGGAGAGTTGGTAGGAAAGGCGGGAAGGCAGCGCGCATGCGCTGTGGGATGCCCCAAAAGCTTTCATTCTGGGAAGCTGGGGAGCATTCCCGCGCAGGCTCCCTCGGTACCAACGTACCCATATGTGAGGACTAATTCCTGCTGTTCCCAGAGATCACCTGTTACAGGTAAGTAACTGTGCTAAGTGAGAAATGGTTGAGGCAAAAACATAGTGGTGTAAGAAGGCATGGGATAAACACAGAGGATTATTTATGAAGAACTAAAAGGAAAGCCAGAGATCAGCTTTGGTCTACGACATTACAAAAGGAAGCACATTGTATAGAGCAAATAGGACTTTACAGTCCTTGTCTTCTGTTATGTTCTATGTTTTTACTTATTTTTGTCAAGAGTACAATCATAAAAGCATTTGGAGAAATTTTGTACTGTGTAATTCAGAAATAAATTTTCTGTAGTGGTGTTAATCCATATCTTATATAATTTAAAACAATTGATGTAAACTTTTTTTTTCTTTTATGGCCTGCATTTCATAGATTGCCATTTTTAACATTTTCTAGATCATCAGAGAAAACAGCATCCCACTTCATGCAACTGAACTGCCATCATCGGAGGATCTAAACTTGGAAACGCTGGCGTAAGTAGCTTGAAAATTATTTACCCTATGTTATTTATAACCTTCCATTTGTAATGTGACCACTTTGATTAAAGGATAAGGTGGGATACAAATCTGTCTAAACAAATAAATAAATTCCTACTGAGGGTGCACTAATTCCTGAAGAGAACTCTTGTAGCTGATTTCAACAAATGATGATGTCATAACACAGCTCCTGCTCTGTCAAGCATAGTTATTTAGATGTTAACTTCAATTCATGGTACTATATTGGTATCTGGCAGGCTGTTATGATAATGTCACATTATGGTTTTCTGTAGCCTTAAGATGGAGCATTCTTCTTTGCGAGTTTTGTACTTGGTACTTGCCTTAAAAATGCAGTAGTTGGAAAAAAAAACCTAGGACTTGATATGCCGTCATTGACTCTGTACTTAGCATACAATAATTTGTAAAAGTGTTCACACCCCTGTATATTTTCCATATTTTGTTATCTAAAAAATACAGTGAAGTAGGCATTTGTTTCACTGATCTAAACAATATATTCTACAATTTCAACATGAAAGAGCATTTGTAGAAATATTCAGAAAGTAATTAAGAATAAGAAATCAGTCTTGATTGCAAATCCAAATTATCTCCTTTTCCAAAAATTGCTTTAAGATCCATAATAAATTAGAGCCCACTTGTGTCGAATCACAGTAGTTAAGCTAATTTGAATACTCAAGCTACTTTAGTTGTGTGATGTGAATTTGAAGCAAAGATCTAAACAGATCTTTCAGAACACAGCTGCTGAAAGACCTCTAGGATTGTTATTTAAAGATATAACTTTGGGTAAAGCTATAAGAAAATTTTAAGGTGTTTCACTATCCCCGAGGACATTGTCGGGTCAATCATTGTAAAGGAGAAATAGTTTGAGGCAGACTCTTGGTGGTGCCAATCAGATTTGTCCACAATCAGTAGCCATGGGTTAAGGACACTGCCAAACAAGATCACTGTAAAGCCTAAGATTACTTCAAAAAAACTATGGCGGTCTGTGGCTGAGACTGGGGAAAATGTTGACTGTTCAACAATTTCAGGATTACTCCACAAACATGCCCTGTATTGGGATGGTGGCAAGAAGGAAGCCACTGCTGAAGATAAGCCATATGATATGCTGCAAAGCATGTTTAAAAAACATTTAGGAGATAACTGCATGTATGTGGGGTAAGGTTTTATGATGTAGTGAAGAAATAGTTCAGTGTGGTGGTGTTAAGTGCCATCGAGTCGGTGTCAACTCATAGCGACCCTCTGGATAGTTTTCCTAAATTGTGTTCGGTCTTCAGTCAGGCGGCTCATTGTTGACAGACTGGTACCCGTAGCTGCTGTTATTGTATTGATACATCTCATTGCAGACAACAGAAGGTGATATGGAATAGAACAGAGTCTAGCTGGAGGTCAGTGAGTGCTGGTGTTTCACAGGGATCTTCTCTCTTGGCTCTGTTGTTTAATAGTGTTATGCAATCATTGGTCATCTTGATACTTCAGCAGGGTTGTTTTTGGCTATATGCTGATGATATCCATATTTTCCTGTCACTGAAATGTTGGTCTGAGCTTTCAGGTGTTGTAATGCCTTATTTAATGTTCATACAGAACTGGTTGACATCTCTAATAGCTTGGTCCTAAATCTAAAGAAAACTGTTCTTTTGGGATTGGTCCTACATAATGAGATGGCTACTGGGGCTGTTGGTGACATTTAAGAACATCACGATTCTGATAGTATATACTTGTAGCTTGGGCGTTTTGGTGAATTCCAAGATAGGCACTCGTTATTTAGGGTTTCCTAAATACATAGTCTGAGCACTCCAAATAGTTAAAAATGCTGATGCAAGATAGGTTACTAAGGGTTCGATATTAATTTGGGCAGGCTATGCACTGCTGTGACACATAGCCATACCCGCTGATGCTTAACCCTGGATATTCAATGCTGGGGTCATATGCGGCCCCGGCAATGAATATCCGAGTATGCTGCACATGCCTGGAATCCGCAGTAGCTAACCGGGCAGCAGCGATACTGCATGCTGCCTGGATAGCCCTTGCGGCTTAAAGATAGACAAGAGTTTTCATTGCCTATTTTTTAGCTGCAGGTCCCTGAATCGGGCAGCATGTAATATCGCTGTTGCCCAGTTAGGGATTGCCATCGCTCCTCCCCAGAGCGCTTCGATGCTAAGCGGTTAGCATCGAGGCATGTAAGGAAGAAGAGAGGGGATAATAAGTTGCATTAACCATATTAGTGCCATTGAATATTCCATGCAGCAGCAGTTACACGGGTTTACAGATCTGTAAACTGTGTAACTGCCTTTTGAATATTGGGCCCTAAATGTCTCTTTTGGTAGCATATTAGTCCCATTTTAATACAATTGCATTGGCTTCCAGAGACGCAGTATATTGAATTTAAGCTAGTTATTATGATTTTTATAGATTGTCATCTGATGAGATTGCTATAGCCCTGAGGAAAATTATAAAAATGAATGACACTGTGCGGACATTATGTTCCTCAGGCACGCAGCAAATAGTGTTGCTCTCTGTTGGAGGTATGCCAGTGTAGAGTGCATGACACATTTTCAGTAGCCAACATTTATTTTGGAATTGCTGCCAGTTGCAATGCATGCTGAAATGTAGACAGCAACTGAATGTGTCTTGTTTGTTAAAGCTTTCGGCTCCATGGTAACATGGAAGATGTACTGAACTGGTGTATTTATCTTTTTTTGTGTTTGTTTTATTGTTTTATTTTTGCTGTTTTGTCTTGTGTGTTTAGCTGTATGTCATAAAGCCCATTTTGTGAGATGATATGGTGTGTGGTGTTAAATGCCGTCGAGTCGGTGTCTACTCATGGTGAAACTCTGGATGGTTGTCCTAAACTGTGTTCAGTCTTCATTGGAACCCAGAGTGGCACCCATAGCTGTTGCTGTTGTATCGATCCATCTCATTGCCGGCCTTCCTCTTTTGCGTGACCTTCTACCTTGCCATGCATGATGTCTTTCTCTAATGATCTCTCTCCTCGCATGATGTGTCCAAAGTATGGAAATCAAAGTCTTATCATCTGAGCTTCTAAAGAAAGCTTAGATTTGATCTCTTCTAGTACGGACTGGTTTGTTCTTCGGGCGTCCACGGGATACACTGTATTCATCGCTAGCACCATAATTCAAAGGCATCTATTTTCTTCCTGTCTATCTTTTTTTACTGTCCAATTTTCACATCCATATGACATTATTGAAAATGCCATGGCTTGAATGAGTCGAATCTTTGTATAGAGAGAAACATCTCTGCTCTTAAGAATCTTGTCTAGGTCCTTCATAGCCATTCTGCCAAGAGCAATGCGTCGTCAGATTTCTTGACTGCTTGTTTTTTCTTTATTGATAGTTGATCCAAGTAGGTTAAAGTTATCCACTATTTCAGTTTCTTCTCCATCATCGATAAACTTATTGATTTGAAGTTGTCAGGATCTTTGTCTTATTTTACATTAACGTGCAGGCTCTTTTAAGACTGTTCCTTGGTCTTGAGAAGCAAATGTTTCAGATCGTCTTCACTGTCAGTCAGTAATGTGGTGGTATCAGCATAGTGAAGGCTGTTGATGAATCTCTACCAATCTTGACACCTCTGTTGTCTTCATACAGTCCTGCTTCTCTGATGATTTATTCTGTATATAAATTAAACTGGTAGAGGTATGCAGCCTTGTCATACACCTTTGCTGATTTGAAACCATTCTGTTTCTTCCTGTTCCGTTCGAACTGTTGTTTCTTGATCAATGTAAAGGGTGTGCAAGAGAACGATCAGGTATTCTGGTATACCCATGCTTCTTAATGTGGCCCAGAGTTTCTCATGGTTTACAGTCAAAAGCCTTGCTGTAGTTGATAAAACACATCCTTTTGGTATTCTTTTGTTTTTTCAAGGATCCATCTCACATTGCGATGATGTCTCTTGTTCCTCGCCCTTTTACTGAACCCTGCTTGGACTTCATGCAGTTTTTGTTCCAGGTATGGTGATAATCTCCAGGAAAAGCAGGAATACAGTCTTCACATATTGGTATGATTGACATTGACAGCCTGCGGAGGAACACTCTCCAGTGTCCCATAGGAAAGCCTTTGAAAGCACTCCACTGCGCCTGCGCTTCTGCCTTCCCGCCTTCCCAAATCCTCTCCTTAGTTCTTTGTTTTCTGCGGAGCCAGCAGGAAGCCCTTTCCTGTCACTGCTGAGAAGCTTCTTATTTTTTTGTTTAATTCTGTGCTCTGCCTTTCTGTTGATACCAATACCTCACTGATACCAGCCCCAATATTCTTTTTCTTTGTTTTTTCTTTTTGGCAGTTCATCGCCACCTTAGGCCTCGGCCTAAACTTTCACATTTGTCACCATGGACAAACACATTAGTGGCTTTAAAAAAAAATGTTCCAAGTTCTCCAGCACAATGTCAGTCACTAATTCCCATGACTGGTGTCTGAAATGTTTGGGCACAGACCAGAGACCATACAATTGTTCTTTGTGCAAACAAATGACTAAGCAAGGCCTAAAGAGCAGGGCAAAGCAGTATGACTCACTGTTCACCCCGGACTCGATTTCAGTGGCCTCTGCATCGTTGAGGACGTCGGCCTCTAAGCTGGATCCCAGGTCTCCAAAAAGTCCAAACATAAATTAAAGACTTTCGGCATCAAAATCCAATATAGAGTATCGAGGTAAGTCCCATATTCCACGAGATGTACCGAGAGGGACATCTGATGCTGTCTGGCCTGCCAAACAGCCCCGGTGGGAGAACCAGCCCTCCAAAGCCATACGGGCTCCAGGATGCTCCCAACGCGTCGACCTCTGGAGAGCTACTGGTACCGTGCTCTGGGATGGTGGCACACAGTCCCGTACTCAAATCCACCCAGGCATTGGTGTCCTCGATCAATCAGCATTTCTTAGCTATTGAGAGGATCTTGGCAGCACTTCTGGCTGCTGTGGTACCAAAAGTATCGATAGCCCCAACGAGCCAGGCACCACCTTCCAGCTCGGTGCTGATACCTCTGGGTCTTATGCCAGTCCTTGAACCAGTATTATTTATTTTTATTTTATTTATTTATTTATTTGTTACATTTCTATACCGCCCCTTCCAGAGGTCAGGGGCAGTTTACAAGAAACCAAAAACATGTTACATGGAACAGAAGTAAACTTTTTACATAGAACAGAGGTGAACTTTTTACATAGAACAGAAATAAAACTTGGTTTGAGGGTAGGAATAGTGATTTGGGGGTTTAGGGATGTACTAGGTAGGGTTTAACTATATACTGGAAGTCTTACATCTGTGTGGACAGATTTTTCTTGGACAGCGCTTGTTTTGGTTGTGTTAGTCGATGAGCTGTCCTGGTGGTGTGTGTGTGTGTTCGGGTGTGGGGCATTTGCTCCATAGTGCATGGTGAAGAGGTGGGTTTTGAGTTGCTTTCTAAATTCTTTGAGGTCTTTGATTGCGCGGATGTGTAGTGAGAGGGAGTTCCAGATGCTGGGGGTAGAGTATGTGAATGCTCTGGAACTGATGGAATGTTTTGTTTTGCGGATGGAGGGTGGGATAGTTGAGGAGTGGAGAGCATTTTTCCTACGGGATCTGGTGCTTTCAGGGGCGAGGATGAGGGTTGAGAGGAAGGATGGGGCAATCTTGTTGGTGAGTTTGAAGGTTGTTACGAGGAGCTTATATCTTATACGACTTTCTATTGGGAGCCAAAGCAGGCCATATAGTAGAGGTGTGATGTGGTCGGTTTGTTTGGCTTTGCAGGTGATTCGAGCGGTGATGTTGTTTTGCATTCGTTGGAGTATATGAAGGCTTTTTGCTGGGAGACCCTGCAGTAGGCTGTTGCAGTAGTCGAAGTGGGGGGTAATGATGGATTGGATGGCTGCTCTGAAGTCGTTATCGTCTAGGATGGGTCTTAAATGCTGCATGGGCTTTAGTTTGAACAGGATTGTTCTGGCTGTTCGTTTCAGGTGGGGGACCATGCTGAGGGAGGTGTCCAGGATTATACCGAGGTATTTAACTTCTTGTTTGATGGGCATTGTGAAGTTGTTGAGGATGATGGTTTGGGGTAGATTTATGTCTTGGTTCCTTGTGATGAGCAGCGCTTCGGTTTTTTGGTAGTTCAGGTTGAGGTTGTTGGATGTTAGCCAAGAGTCAGTTTCATTAATGCAGTCAGTTTCTTGTAGGTGGGATTGTTTATATCTATTGGGAGTGACAACATGATGTTGTCCGCATATATGTAGTATTGGATGTTGTGTTTTTTGAATATGTGTGTGATGGGTTGAAGGTAGAGGTTAAATAGAAGGGCAGAGAGGGTGGATCCTTGTGGTATGCCTTGTTCTTGTGGGAAGGTGTTTGGGGTTCTTCTCCTATTTGTATGCAGAGTTTGCGGCCTGTGGTGTAGGATTTAAACCAGAGTAGAACTAAGCCACGGAGTCCAAGATATTCCAGTCTCGCAATGAGGGTTTCATGGTTTATGTTGTCAAAGCCTGATGCAACATCCAGGAAGACTAGGATGTATGCGCAGTTGGGGTTGTCTATGCCGCAGATCAGGTTGTCAGTTAGGGCTAGGAGCAATTTTTCCACTCCATGGTGTGGGCGAAATCCAAACTGGTGGGTGTCTAAGGGGCCGTTGGAGTCTAGAAAGTCCTGGAGTTAGTGGAGGATGTTTTTTTTTATTATTTTTGCAACAAATGGTATGCTTGCTATTGGCCTGTATGAGTTAGGTTCATTTCTGTTTACGTTTTTGTTTTTTAGTACAGGGCGAACGGAGGATTTTTTAATTTGGTGAGCATTATTCCTTGGAGTAGGGATTGGTTGATTATTTGAAGGAGATATGGGGCAAGCTCAGTTTTGGTGGTTTTGTCCATCCTACAGGGCATGGATCCAGGGGGGAGGTAGTTGTGTTGATGTTGGATATTATCTTTAAAAGGTGTTCTTGGTCCAATGTGCTGAATGTGGTCCATGCGTTAGGGTTTGTTGAGGGGTAGGATATGGGGGGAGTGGGATTGTGGTTTTTGCTTTTTAGTTTGTCAGCAAAATAGTTGGCAAGGGTACCGGGTTCTATGCTGGTTGTGTCTGAGTCGTTTTGATTATTTTTGGTTAGGGACCGGACAATGGCAAACAGCTCTCTTGGTCGGTTTAGGGCGCGGTTTATGATTTTGGTGTGGCGTTCTTTTTTGGTTCTGTTGATTGTGTCTTTGTAGGTTTTGAGTAAGTTGAGGTAATGAAGTTTATTCTGTTGTGTTTGTGATGTCCGCTATTTCTTTTCTAGTTTCCTCAGTTGCCTCTTGAGTTTCGTGAGTTCTGGGGTGTACCACTTTTCTGAGTACCTAGGTGCGTGATTTGTATGGTTGGTGGGGGGGGGATGCTGCCTTTTGTATGATGATATTCCATGTGTTTAGTGAGGCAGTTAGGTCTGTATTGACCTGTGATAGCTGGGGGATGACATTATGGAGGAAGTCGTTAAATGGGGTGAAGCGTTTTTTGGATGGTTGGCTGTTAGTGGTGCTCATTAGTGGGATGAGTGGGATGCTGAAGGTAATAAGGTGATGGTCCGACCAGGGGACTGCAGAGATGGATTGGGGGGGGGGTGCTGTGGGCGTATTGTGCATTTATGGTGGGGAGGAAGACGAGGTCCAGGGTGTTTCCCTTGTTGTGGGTCGGTGCCGTTATGATTTGTTTCTATCCTAGCTCGGTCATTGAGTCTAGGAAGGATGTTGCTTGGGAGGGGTCAAGTGAGGGGAGGTTCAGGTCTCCCAGAATGACGTGTGGTTTGTTGGGAGGAGTCGTGCAGGCTGACTCCAGGATGTGAATCAGGTTGTTGTGATCAGGTGTTGGTGGTCTATAGATAAGGCTGATGGAGAAGGTCCTGTTTTGGACCTTAAGGATGTCCAATCCATCTATATTGGTGGTTGGGGAAGAAGAGGCTTTGGGTTCAGACTTGCATTGTATGAGCACGCCACCTCCCCTTTTGGAGTCTCTAGTGTAGTTGAATAGATCGTAGTCTTGTCTTTGTAGTGTGTTTGTTAGGACATTGTCTGTAGGGGAGAGCCATGTCTCTGTGATACAGAGGAGGTCGGGTCTTTCCTCTTCCAGTATGTTTGTGATTATTGATATTTTATTCCTTACTGACCTTGCGTTGATGAGGATGCATTTCAGGGTTGTGTGTGTGGTCAGGGGAAGTAAGGTTTTATAGGCTTGCGTTGGGTTGACTTGTATTGTTGTGGTGTTTATGGTAAGTTGCTTGTAGGGTCTGGGGGTAGGCCGTGTTGTATAGTGGTGTGTTTGGTTTGTGTCTGTGTGAGGTGTGGATGATGGGGATGTGGTATGTGAGGTGATTGTTATGAGTGCGATTGTTGTCTGTGTGATGTGAGGAAGAGGAATAGTACGAGGAGAGTCAATTTGAGGGAGCCCATTTTTTGGCTTCCGTTGTGCATGGTGCAAGGGGGTCGCAGGTGATACTTTTGTTATGCGATGTTGTGCAAAGTTGTGAGTAGGGTGGTTAGTTTGGTGGATTATGGCAGGGGTGGTATCAGATAGCAGTAGCAGCAGAAAACAGTTATATGTTACAATTATTGCTATGTTTCAGAGTGCAGTTTTCAGATAATGGTCAGTGGATTTACATTTGTGATGACATCATATAGCAGTAAGAGTGGTAAAACAGTTATGCGTTACAATTGTTGTTATGTCTCAGAATGTAGTTTTTTGCAGTGGTCATGGACTTACATATCCGATGGCATCACGAAGCAGTATCAGCGGTAGACAATTATATGTTGCATTTGGTGTTATGTTACAAGATACAGTGTTCAGAACTTGGTCTTGGACTTACGGTCATGCTGGTAGGGGTTGCAGGCAGTTCATGTGCTGATCTTTTTGGTTGCCTTTGTTATGGAGTCCTGGGTGGTGGTGCTAGGGGTTTCCGGTTGACCTGGTGAGGTCCCTGCCTAAGGGCCAGGCCAAAGGGCCCTCTGGCGAGGCCCCTCAGGCGCGGGCGCGCCCGATGGCGCTCCCTCTTTTGTGTGTCCTGGAGGGTCTGATGGGCCTTGGGCCGGTGTTCGGGGAAGGGATTTCCTTCCCGCTCCCTGGCCCGATGCCGATCAGCTGGTGCAGCTGCTGCTGAGATGGCACTCCCTCTTTTAAGACAATTGCTCTGCTGGAACAGGTACCAGCAGGACCCCTCCCTCTGATTCTTCTGCTGGAACTGGAGCCATTGTCAGTACCCAGCCTGTTCCTAGTTTGAGTACCGCATGGACTCAACATCGGCATTGAGCATCGACATCGGTTCAAGACCATCGATACTTTGATTTTCTTTCTGAATCTGAGTCGTCTTCTTCTAACTCTGAAGAGACATCGGAGGATTCCAGGGCCACCAGAAATATCCCTTCCAATCAATGTCCTCCTCACGCGAGGCATTGAACCCTGCCAGAGGACATGTCCTTTCAGGACTTCATTTGGGACATGGCAGCAGGTCTCCAAATCATAGTAACATCAGAAATGGAACTGAGGGCTGAGGAATTGGAAATCTTCCAATACTCCTCGATGCCCAAAGAGGCGGCAATGTTACCTGTGCATCGGATCCTACAGGATCTAATGCTGCGTATGTGGGAAGCCCCGCTAACTATTCCACCTATCAGTAAATGTCTCAATACCATTTACCATGTTCCACCATGCCCAGGGTTTCAAAAGCCTCAACTACCACACCCTATTCTGTGGTGGTGGAATTGGCGATGCGACGTATCAGGAGTTCTAAGACTCATACATTGATGCTGCCTGCTCTTGATGCCTTTGGATATTGCTGCTTCCAGACATGAATGCTTGCTTCTAGGATTACATCCTACACCCTCTCCATGGGCATGTACCTCAAGGACATCTCAAGGGATCTAGGAAATTTCGCTCATATTCTCCCAGATGATAAATGCAATGCATACCTGAATATGGTCATGCAGGCTCAGAACGCTTCTAAGTTCCTGATCAGGGCAGCCTTTGATACCTTTGAATCTACTAGCAGAGCTGCTGCAGTTTGCATAGGAGCTCGTAAGATGGCCTGGCTTCAGGCATCGGACCGTGAGCAGTGGGTTCAAGATAAATTGGCCAATATTCCTTGCTCTGGAGAAAATCTATTTGGTAAAGGTTAGAGAGAGAAGGCAGGAGAGCTTGACGTGAATGATCTCATCCTCAAGTGCCTCTCAAAAAAGACTTCAGACCCCTCTAGGAGGAAGGCTGCTACAAAGAAGTCATTCTACACCAAAAAGAAGAGAGAATTTTCTTCTTACCAACCCTCTGCTGGTTTTCAACCTCAGCGACAACAGCAGAGGCCATAGGGTCCCCATCAACCTAAGAAGACCAAGACTTCCAAACGCCAACCAGCTGCTCTGCTACAGCCAGCACCTGGTTTTTGACTCCCTCCTAGAGAGCATAACTACTCTTCCTCTGCAGGGTCTCCCACCCCTTCACATACAGACAGATTTTGTGCTTATGTCCACAGGTGGCATCTCATCATATCAGAGCAGTGGACTCTCAATATCATCCAAAGGTGCTATCTACTTCATTTTCAAAGCTTACCCCCAACCACCTCCACAAGAGGTAATCCTGCAAACTATTTGCAGGCCAATCTCCTGCCACCGAGGTGGCCACCCTGTTAACTCAGGGGGCTATCGAAAGAGTCCCTCCCACCCAAGAAGGCAAGGGCCTCTGCTCTCCTTACTTTCTTATACAAAAGAAAACAGGAGGTTTCAGACCCATTCTAGATCTCAGGGATCTCAACAAAAGTTCAAGATGATTTCCCTCAGCATCTTTCTGCCATACCTTCAGAGGAACGACTGGCTATGTTCTCTAGACCTCAAAGATGCTTACACCCATTTGCTGATACACCCTCACCACAGGCAATATCTGCGCTTCTGGGTTCAGCAAATCCATTACCAGTATTGGGTGCTTCCCTTCAGGCTAGCTTCCACACCCAGAGTATTCATAAAATGCATGGAAGTCATCACAAATTACCTATGTACTTTGGGGATCTCTGGCTTCCCCTACTTAGATGATTGGCTGATAAGGGGAGAATCCACAGAGGTCCTAAAACAGTCGTTTTCCCACACCATCACTGTGCTCCAAAGTCTAGGCTTTGTGTTAAACCTTCCAAAATCCAGCCTGCTTCCTTCACAGCAACTCTAGTTCATCGGAGCACTTCTTGATATCCGTCAGGGCTGAGCTTTCCTTCATCAGGATCGCTCTGCTCGTCTCATCAAGTTGACCCTCACCATACAAGGTTAAAGTGCCGTGACATCTTGAGACATGTTTCGTCTTCTGGGACACATGACCGTCATGGTCTATGCTGTCCCAAATGCTTGTCTATACATGAGACATGCCTAATGGACACTCTCGTCCCAATGGAGTCAGACAACCAGACGTGTCTCAGACAAGATTTGCATCACTCCTCCTCTTGTCAACTCCCTTCAGTGGTGGTGCTCCCCCCAAACATCTTCTCGAAGGGTCACCTTTTCAGTTTCCTTCACCCCAATTCACCCTAATAACAAATGCTTCCAAACTCGGGTGGGGAGCCCATCTGAACTATCTTACTACACAGGGGAAGTGGACAGAATGGGAATGCAGATCAGTCTCCTCGAGCTACGTTCCTTCATAGTAAATGATGACACATAAAGACCAGTATGGTCCATCTAGTCTGCCCAGAAAGATGGCAAGAGTAGGTGTACCTGCTGCTCCGTGCAGGCCACCCCTCCTCATGTCTTTGTTCAGGGGTGAACCCACCGATCCATGTAGGACACCCCTGTTTGTTGAGAAATTAGATAGTTAAGTTTATTTTGATTTTATCTTGTTGCTGTGAAGGGATCCATTGTGTCTGTCCCATGCCATTTTGAATTCTGTCACTGTATTTGTCCCCACCACTTCCATCGGGAGGGCATGCCAAGCATCCACCACTCTTTCAGTGAAAAAATATTTCCTAACATTGCCTTTCAATTTACCCTCTTGCAGCTTCATGTTATGCCCTCTGGTTTTACAGATTCTCCGTCTTTGGAAGAGGTTTGTTTGTTCATTAATTCTCTTAAAGTATTTATAGGTCTGTATCATATCTCCCTTGTCCCTCCTCTCCTCTAATGTATACATATTTAGTTGTTCAAGTCTCTTCTCATACGTCTTCTGACGCAGGCTCCAAATCATTTTGGTCACCTTCCTCTGAACCGTTTCCAGTCTTTTTACATCCTTTGTGAGATATGGTCTCCAAAACTGAACACAGTATTCCAGGTGAGGCCTCACCAATGACTTATACAGTGGCATTAGTACCTCTTCCTTTCTGCTGGTAATTCCTCTTTGTGTGCAACCCAACATCCTCCTGGCTTTTGCCACTACCTTGTCGCACTGTTTTGCTACCTTGAGATCTTCAGAAATAATCACACCAAGGTCCTTCTCCTGGTCCGTGCACACCAACCTCTCGCCCCCTATCGTGTAAATTTCCCTTAGATTTCTGCTTCCCAAGTGCATGACACTGCACTTGTTCACATTAAATCTTAGCTGCCAATCATTAGACCCTTCTTCCAGCTTTTGTAGATCTTTCCTCGTGTTATCCACTCTCTCAGGGAAGTCCACTCTGTTGCAAATTTTCATGTCATCTGCAAAAAGACAGACTTTTCCATTCAGTCCTTCAGCAATATCACTTACAAATACATTGAACAGTGCCGGGCCCAGGACCAAACCCTGGGGCACCCCGCTAATCACCCTCCTTTCATCCGAGTGAGCTCCATTTACCATCACCTTCTGTCGTATGTCAGTCAACCAATTTCTGATCCAATTCACCACCTTGGGACCCATCCCCAAACTATTGAGTTTATTGATAAGCCTCCTATGAGGAACAGTATCAAAGGCTTTGCTGAAATCCAGGTAGATGACATCAGTCGCATGCCCCTAATCTAGTTCTCTGGTTACCCAGTCAAAGAACTCAATCAGATTTGTTTGGCAAGATCGTCCTTTTGTAAAACCATGTTGCCTCGTATCATGCAACCTGTTGGTTTTGAAAAAGTCCACTATTCGCTCTTTCAGGAGCGACTCCATTACTTTTCCTGCCACCGAGGTAAGGCTCACGGGCCTGTAGTTTGTCACTTCTTCCCTGTCACCACTTTTGTGAAGAGGTACCACATCAGCCCTTCTCCAGTCCTGAGGAACTTCTCCTGTTTCCAAGGATCTGTTGAAAACATCCTTTAACAGCCCTGCAAGAACTTATCTGAGCTCTTTCAGTTTCCTGGGATATATCCAGGGCCGGATTTGCCTATACGCCACGTACGCCGTGGCATAGGGCCCACAGCTAGCAAGGGCCCACCGGGAATGTTTTTTGCACAGGGCCCCGCGTTTCAGGGGGCCCCGCGCAAAAAACATTCTGATACATCATTAAAATTAAAAAACAAAACAAAACCTGTCGCTGCCTCTGCCGGGGCCGCCGCGGCAGAATCGAGTGTGCCGCGGGGCCCCCCCTGCCCAGCAGGGCCTGCCCTCCCCGGTATCACCTCTCTCAGCTGCCTCCCTCCAGTCACACGCGCCGGCTTTCAGAGCGCGAGGGAAGAGTTTCTCCCTCGCTGCTCTGTTAAGCCCGCGGGGGCTGATGGGAATCCCATCAGCCCCCGCGGGCTTAAACAGAGCAGCGAGGGAAAAACTCTTCCCTCGCGCTCTGAAAGCCGGCGCGTGTGACTGGAGGGAGGCAACTGAGAGAGGTGATACCGGGGAGGGCAGGCCCTGCTGGGAAGGGGGGGCCCCGCGGCACACTCGATTCTGCCGCGGCGGCCCTGGCTCCGGCAGAGGCAGCGACAGCTTCTTTTGTAAAAAAAAATTCGCTGGGCTGGGGGGGGTAGGACTGGTGATGGGCTGGGGGGGTTAGGAGTGGTAATGGCTGTGGGCTGTTGGGGGGGGTCGGAGTGGTGATGGGCTGGTGGGGTAAGGAGTGGAAATGGCGGTGGGCTGTTGGGGGGGTTAGGAGTGGTGATGGGCTGGGGGGTTAGGATTGGTGATGGGCTGGGGGGTTAGGAGTGGTGATGGGCTGGGGGGGTTAGGAGTGGTAATGGCTGTGGGCTGCTGGGGGGGTTAGGACTGGTGATGGGCTGGGGGGGTTAGGAGTGGTAATGGCTGTGGGCTGTTGGGGGGGTTAGGACTGGTGATGGGCTGGGGGGGGTTAGGAGTGGTAATGGCTGTGGGCTGTTGGGGGGGTTAGGACTGGTAATGGGCTATGGGGGGGTTAGGAGTGGTGATGGGCTATGGGGGGGCTATGGGCTATGGGGGAGCTAAGTCTATATGGGCTGATGGGATTAGGACTGGAAGTGGGTTGATGGGGGCTTAGGACTGGTAATGGGCTATGGGGGGGCTTAAACTAAAAATTGGGTGATGGGGATTAGGACTGGAAATGGGCTGGTGGGATTAGGACTGGTAGTGGGCTATGGGGGGCTAGGACTGGTAATGGGTTGGGGGGGTTGCTAGGACTGGAAATGGGCTGGGGGATTAAGACTGGAGGTGGGCTGATGGAGTTAGGACTGGTAATGGGCTGTGGGCTGTTGGGGGGGTTAGGACTGGTAATGGGCTATGGGGGGCTAGGACAGGAAATGGGCTGATGGGAAGGGGTTAGGACTTGAGGTGGGCTGATGGGGTTAGGACTGGTAATGGACTGTGGGCTGATGGGGGGTTAGGACTGGCAATGGGCTATGGGGGGGTTAAGACTGGTAATGGGCTGTTGGCTGATGGGGGCTGTCTGGTAATGGGCTATGGGGGGTTAGGACTGATAATGGACTATGGGGGGGGGGCTAGGACAGGAAATGGGCTGATGGGGAGGGGTTAGGACTTGAGGTGGGCTGATGGGGTTAGGACTGGTAATGGACTGTGGGCTGATGGGGGTTAGGACTGGCAATGGGCTATGGGGGGCTGACTGGAAATGGGTTGATGGGGGTTAGGACTGGAAGTGGGCTGATGGGGGGTTAGGACTGGAAGTGGGCTGATGGGGGGTTAGGACTGGTAATGGGTTATAGGGGGGGCTTAAACTGAAAATGGGGTGATGGGGGGTTAGGACTGTAAGTGGATTGATGGGGGGCTAGGACTGGTATTGGGTTGGGGGGTTGCTAGGACTGGAAATGGGCTGATGGGTGGCTAGGCCTGGAAATGGGCTGATGCAGGGACTAGAAGGGAATGGATGCTGGGTGAGGCTGGAACTAGAAGGGAGCTGATGTTGGGGGAGGATTAGAATGGGATGGGGCTGGAAGAGTAAAATGGAGAAGGGAAAAATATTTTGTGTGGGAGGGATAAAAAATCTACAATTGGCCGGGTATTGGGAGAGTAAGTGGGGATTGAGGATGGAGGGGTAAAATTTGAGTGGATGAAATAGGAATGAGGAAAGAGCAAAAGGAGAAAGATTAATATGTTAAAGCAGATGTAGAGAGAGAATGGAAAAAACTAGAAGAGAGAAGAAAGGACAAATGGACAGCAGACGATGGAGGGTTAGCAGAAGACACGAAGAAACCAGAAGAAAGTGGCTGGAGCAATTGCAGCTGAAAAAAATGCACAAAAGGTAGAAAAATATCTCTTTATTTTGAATTTATTAATTGGAATATGTCAGCTCTGGTAAATGTGCATCATTAACGTCTGCGCTTTGTTTAGTACAAGAGCAAATTAATGTATAGTTTTATTTCTACAGTGTTGTACATTCCAAGTTTGGCTTTTGGGATTCCCAGTTTAATTATTGTCTTCCTGTTTCTAAAATGTGATTACTTGTTTGGTGATGGTCTATGTTCTGCATGTGTAACTGAGCTGAGGTGTTCTGTTTATATAATTCCTATTTGACATTGCCACTTGTTCTCTTTCCCCAGTAGGTCATGTATTGTTGTTCTCTGAAATGTATTGGTTTAATATTTGCAGTGTTGCCTTTTGATTGGTAGAGTATGGTGCTTTGTGAGTCCTGGTAGTGCTGTTAGGATACGGCGGGTTTGCTATGGGTTCTAAATGGGCAGTGTTTGTAGTAGTTCCTAATGTGTCTGGCAGTTGGCACTGGATTATAGTAATGTAGAAATCTTTTAGTCTTTCTTTATCCATACACTCATTAAGAGGCACGTTTACTAAAAGTTAGTATATGGTAACATTATGCAAATATTTATGCAAATGAGGCCCCTTATGCAAATGAGGCCCACACCCCCCTTGGGCCGCCCCTGCTGGGGGCCCACAATTTTTGTTGGCGTAGGGCCTCACTCAAGGTAAATCCGGCCCTGGATATATCCCATACGGTCCCATGGCCTTGTCCACTTTCAGTTTTGCAAGTTGTTCTAACACATCTTCTTCTGTGAATGGTGTGGTATCTCCTTCATTCCTATTTTTATATTTGGGAGTCACAGGTGAGTCTTCTCCAGGATTTTCTTTAGTAAAAACAGAGCAGAAGTATTTGGCAATTTCACTTTTTCAATGTCCCTTTCCACGAGTTCATTCCCAGCACTTCTGAGTCCTGCAATTCCACCTCTGATTTTTCTCCTCTCCCGAATATACCTGAAGAAAGTTTTGTCGCCACACTTCACATCTTTAGCCATCTTTTCCTCTGCCTTTGATTTTGCTTTCCTTATTTCTCTTTTTGTCTCTTTTAGTTTGATCCTGTATTCCTTTCTGTGTTCCTCTGTTTGCAAGCTTTTGAATTTTGTGAAAGCTGTGGTTTTTGCCTTTATTTGAGCAGCCACTTCTTTGGAGAACGAAATAGGTTTCCTTCTCCTCTTGTTTTTTTTTTTTACTTTCCTTACATATTTATCTGTTGCCCCTTTTATTGCCACCTTTAGTTTAGCCCATTGCAATTCCACTTCCCTTATCTCCTCCCACCCTGCCAACTCCTCCTTCAGGTACTTGGCCATTTTACTGAAGTCAGTGTTTTTGAAGTCTAGGACTTTGAGCTTGCTATGATTGGACTGCACCTTGGCTTTTATCTCAAACCACACTGTGATGATCGCTGCTGCTCACAGGGGCACCCACCCGGACATTTGACACACTATCTCCATTGGTGAGCACTAAATCCAGCATTGTGCTTTCCCTGGTTGGTTCCATCACCATTTGTCTAAGTAACGCCATCTTGGAAAGCATCCACAATTTTTTTTTACTTCTTTCCAGATGGCGTATTCCAATCCACCTCAGGTAGATTAAAGTCACCCAATATGATCACTTCCCCCTTTGTGGCTGTCTTTGCAGTATCTATAATCAATTTGTTATCTATTTCTTCAGTTTGAGTCTGAGGTCTGTAGACTACACCAGTATGGATGGCAGTGCCATCTCTTTCCAACACAATCCAGAGTGCTGCTTCTTTTCCCCATGCCCCCTGCATTTCAGTAGCTTTAATATATAAGGCTACTCCTTCTTCTTTTCCACATTCTCTGTCTCTTCTGAATAGATTATAGCCAGCTATGTCCCATTCATGCGATTCATTAAACCATGTTTCTGTAATGGCCACAATGTCCAAGTACATTTCCACCATTAGGGCTTCCGGGTCAGGATCTTTGTGCTAAGCTTTAGAGCATTTGTGCTCATTGCTTTCCAGCATTTAACTGGCTTGAATGTATTTTGCGTTGATTTTGTTCTGCCCACTTCCCACTTGTCGTTGATGTGTGGTTTAAAAGTGTGGCTGTTTCTGATCTGCTTTTGCCGGGAGTGATGTCCTGAACTTGTCCTTCCCCATCCATCACCCCCTTTTTCTAGTTTAAATGCATATCCACATACTGCCTGAACTTTTCACTTAGGATTCTTTTCCCTGTGACAGAGAGATGTAGTCGATCAGCACAGTATAGTCTCTTGTTAGTCCATCTGGTTCCCCAGTTGCCTATAAATCTGAAACCTCCTTGTTTACACCAGGTCTGGAGCCATGTATTAGAGCTGTTTATGCTATGCAGCCTTTCTGCCCCCTTACCAAGAACAGGTAGAACTTCTGAGTTAACAGTGTTAACAATGGACTTGAGTTTCTCTCCGGGAGTCTGGAAGTCCCTTTGAACTGCAGAGGCACTGTTTCTAGCCAGGTCATTTGTACTCAAGTGGATGACAACATCAATTTTGCAATGCTCACTTTCTGTGCTAAGTACATCAACAATTTGGTTTGTATTCCTGCTGGCTGAAGACCCTGGGAGGCATTTGACTATCTTCTCTCCTTTGAACTGTTGCCAAGTTGGTGCCTCTGATGATGGAATCTCCAAGTAGTAGTAGTTTTCTGTTTTGTGAGTTTTTCTTCATATTTGGTGCTTTATCAGTAGATTGGGTATTGACTGTCTCATTTAAGGGCCCTTCAGTTTCCATGGATTGGGCATCCTCATTAACCAAAGCAGAGAAGGCATTATGCAGGGATATCTCTTGATGTATAGGGTGTCTCTACATTACAGGTCGCAATCTACAAGAGCCCACTGTGATCCATTTGTTCCTGAGATGTTTGATTCTTTGTGGGAGCGGTGGTGGACTTTGTTCGGTTTGTATCCTAGAAGAGGTGCGTTTCATTGCAGCTAGTTCTTCCCTTAGTAGAGTCAATTCTATCTCCAGGAACAAGCAGGAATGTAGTCTTCACATATGGGTATCGCAGTCTTCACATATGGGTATCGCAGTCTTCACATATGGGTGTCGCCGGTACCGACGGAGCCTGCGTGGGAACGCTCCCCAGCATCCAATAGGAAAGCTTTTGGGAGCATCCCACAGCACCTGCATGCTGCCTTCCCGCTTTCCAACTCTCCCTCCTCAGCAATTCGTTTTCTGCGGAGCCGACAGGACACATACCCTGTCACCGCAGAAAATTTATTCTTCTTCTTTTGTTTTTTTGTGGTCACGTCTGCCTTCATTCGACGCCTACCGGTACCTCCGGTTCTCTTTTCTTCTTTTTCCAAACCCCCCCCCCCCTAACTTTCTAAAAGAGTTTTCTTTCAGGGGCCTTTCCCCTCTCAGTGCTAGGCACCAATTTTGGGCACTAGGCCCACTTTTCTTCTGGGCCGGATGGTATACATCCAAGGGTGTTGAAAGAACTGAAATATGAGATTGCAGACCTGCTATCAGTAATCTGTGAACTATCATTAAAATCATCTCTAATACCTGAAGATTGGAGGATCGCCAATGTAACACCAATTTTTAAAAAGGGTTCCATGGATGATCCGGGAAACTACAGACCGGTGAGCCTGACGTCAGTACCGGGAAAAATGGTAGAAACCATCATAAAGAATAAAATTACTCAGCATGTAGATAGTCACAACCTAATGGGAGACAGCCAACATGGCTTTAGACAAGGAAGATCTTGTCTTACTAATCTGTTATGTTTTTTGAAGGAGTGAATAAACAGGTGGACAAAGGTGAGTCGGTTGATATTGTGTATCTGGACTTTCAGAAAGCCTTTGACAAGGTCCCTCATCAGAGACATTTGGCAAAACTAAAGAGTCATGGGATAGGAGGCAGTGTACTATTGTGGATCAGGAACTGGTTAAAAGATAGAAAGCAGAGGGTAGGGCTAAATGGCCAATTTTCCCAATGGAGAAAGGTGAATAGTGGTGTACCCCAGGGATCTGTGCTGGGTCAGCTGCTTTTTGACATATTCATAAATGACCTGGAAAGTGGAATAACAAGTGAGGTTATCAAATTTGCAGATGACACAAAACTATTTAAAGTTGTTAAAACCCAAGAGGATTGTGAAAAATTGCAAGAGGATCTTGATAAATTGGAAGACTGGGCATCAAAATGGCAGATGAAATTTAATGTGGACAAGTGCAAGGTTATGCACCTAGGGAAGAACAACCCAAACTATGGTTACACGATGCAAGGTTCCACATTAGGAACCACCAACCATTGTGGATACCATGTTAAAACCCTTGGCCCAGTGTGCAGCGGCGGCCAAGAGAGCAAATAGAATGCTAGGTATGATAAGGAAAGGAATGGAAAATAAAACAAAAGATATTATAATGCCTCTATATTGTTCCATGGTGAGACCGCACCTTGAATATTGTGTGCAATTCTGGTCGCCGTATCTTAAAAAGGATATAGCGATTTTAGAAAAGGTTCAGAGAAGAGCCACCAAAATGGTAAAGGGGATGGAAGGATACTCCTATGAAGAAAGGCTAAAAAGGTTAGGGCTCTTTAACCTGGAAAAGAGACGGCTGAGGGGAGATATGATAGAAGTCTATAAATTAATGAACGGAGTGGAACGGGTAAACGTAGATCGATTGTTTACCTTATCAGAATATAGAAAGACTAGGGGACATGCAATGAAGCTACAAGGTAAACTATTTAAGACTAATAAAAGAACATATTTTTTCACTCAGTGTAATCAAACTCTGGAATTTGTTACCGGAGGATGTAGTAAAGGCTGTTAGTGTAGCTGGGTTTAAAAAAGGTTTGGACAAGTTCCTGGAGGAAAGGTCCATAAACCATTATTAAGAAGTGACCGAAGATATCAATGCTTGACCCAGTACAAGCATTGTGGAACTTGTGTCTCTTGGGGAAACTGCTTGGTACATATGACCTAGATTGGCCACTATTGGAAACAGAATACTGGGCTTGATGGACCTTGGTCTGACCCAGTATGGCATATCTTATGTTCTTATGTTCTTCAAACATGGAGAAATCAGCTAGTGGTTTTAAGAAATGTTCCAAGTGTGGCGGTACCATATCCGTCACCGACACCCATGACTGATGTCTCAAGTGTTTAAGTCCTGACCATTCTCCATTGGAGTGTCTCTCCTACAGAAAGATGACTAAGAGGGGCCTGCAGAATAGAGCTGCAAAACTCGGTACCCTTTTTGCCGCAGATACAATGTCAGCTACATCGACATCTTCCAGGGCTTCATCTTTCTCCCATGGATCTCAGGTAACGAAACCTAAGTCTTCTAAGACTGGCCGGTCCTCAAAGGGTAGATCTCCTTCCAGGTATCGAGATGCCACTGGTGTTGCCCTCGAGGAAAGTTCACCAGCAAAACAGCCCCGGCGGGAGGCCTCAGTCTCCAAAGCATTAACGGGGCTCCAGAATGTTCCAGAGGCTTCCACCTCGGCAGAACTACTGGTACCATGTTCTGGGGTCGTACCCGCTTCCACCGGTATCGACACCCAGGCATCAGCAGGAGCAATGGATCAGAGAATCCTCGCTATCGAATGCAGTCTAGCGGCCCTCTTAGCAGCTTCGGTATCGCTAAGACCGCTACAGACGGTTCCACAGGTATCGGTACCGACATTGGTACCAGTACTGAGCGCACCTGGTATGCTTCCCTCCCATGCGAGCCTTGAGTCTATCTCAGATATCGAGGGGCCGGTACCGAGACACCCCGACACCAATTTCGAGCGGTACCGGTACCATGCATTGCAGGAATACCCGGCACAGAGATGCTTCGAATCCTCCGATAACTCTGATGACTCTGTTGGCAATCCTTCCGGAGGATCCATCTCCTTCTCCTCAACACAGAATGTCTCCTCCAGAAGACGTCCTTCCAGGATTTCATACGTGATTTAGCTCGGCAATCATGGTGACTCCGGAGAAGGAGCCCAGAGCAGAAGAATTAGAAATTCTTCAATACCCTACGGTTCCTAAGGAGGCAGCTACCCTTCCCATTCACAGAATCTTGCATGATCTTATGCTAAGAATGTGGGAAGCTCCTTTAACAGTATCTCCACACTCTCGACAACTCGATACCATGTACCGAGATCCAAGCTGTACTGGTTTTCAAAAAACTCAGTTACCACACCATTCAATGGTAGTGGAATCGGCAATGCATAGGATTAAGAATGCTAAAACACATTCTTCCAGTCCTCCAGGCCGTGAGTCGAGGACACTCAATGCCTTTGGCTGTCGATGCTTCCAATCCTCCATGTTATCAGCCAGGATCAACTCCTACATTCTCTATATGGGAATGTTCTTCAAGGAGGTTGCATGAGACTTGGAGCTCATGAGCCCTCTTCTCCCTTAGGAAAAAAAGAGGGGAATTCCTTACTCTGGTCAAACATGCCCAGAATGTGTCTAAGTTCATGAACCGTGCAACCTTTGATTGCTTTGAATGCATTAGCAGAACCTCTGCTATTTCCATCAGTGCAGGTCGTATTGCCTGGCTTCCGGCATCAGACTTAGAACAATGGGTGCAAGATAAATTGGGAAACATTCCTTGCACAGGAGAAAATCTCTTTGGCAAGGATTGGCAAGACAAGGCCAATCAGATTGAATCTGAAAATACTACCTTGAACAGACTATCAAAGGCTATAGCCAACCCAGCAAAGAAAAAGTCAGTCAAGAAACCCTTTTTCAACAAGAAAAAGAGATTTTACCCATCTTACACTCATCTGGGCCACTGTTCAGACCATGCTCCCCTAAAGGGGCAGCAACAAACCAGACTGCAGAGGAAGCCACAAGTTCCAAGAGCTCAACCGGCTCAGCAGACTGCCCCCTCATGGGCTTTGACTCCTTCCTAGAGAACTTGGTCATTCTGCCCTTGAAAGGTCCAGAACCCCTTACCATCTTGGGCAGGTTATGCCATTTTGCCAGAAGATGGCAACAAATAACATCAGAAAACTGGACTCTGTCCATTGTACGAGAGGGGTACAGACTTCACTTTCAGAGTATGCCCCCTCCTACAATCATAAGACAGTTCAATTCTCAGGTCCCTGCCATCGATCTCTTGTGTCAGGAGGTCGCATCACTTCTTGCTCAGGAAGCAATAAAAGAGGTACCCATATCCCAACAGGTTACGGGGTTCTACTCCCCCTATTTTCTCATTTCCAAGAAAACAGGGGGACACAGGCCTATACTGGACCACAGAGAATAAAACAGGTTTCTGTTCTGAGAAAAATTCAAGAAGATCTCCCTCGGAACACTCCTACCATACCTTCAGAGTCAGGACTGGCTATGTTCTCTAGAACTAAAGGATGCATATACGCATATTCTCATCCATGCAGATCACAGGAAATTTCTTTGATTCCTTTTCCAGGGAAGACACTTCCAATACAGGGTTCTTCCCTTCGGTCTGGCTTCTGCCCCAAGAGTCTTCACAAAATGCATGGCAGTAGTAGCAGCATTCCTGAGAACTCTAGGAATATTCGTCTTCCCCTACTTAGACGACTGGCTCATCCGAGCATTAACAGCTCCAGAAGCCAGCTTCGATCTTTCTCGCACTATGCGACTCCTTTGGTACTTGGGACTGGTCATAAACCTCCCAAAATCTCATCTCACCGCTTCTCAGTCTCTAGAATTCATAGGGGCTCGTCTAGACACAGGGCAGTCAAGGGCTTTCCTGCCGCAGCAACGTTGTCTTCGTATAGTACAGCTGGCCTCCCAAGCAGCTATGAAAACTTTCCTACTTGCTCGGGAGATGCTTCAGCTTCTGGGGCATATGTCATCCACTGTCCATGTGGTTCCCTATGCTCACCTTCATATGCGAGCAGCCCAGTTGACCCTATCCTCTCAGTGGACACAGGCCTCGGGTCGGCTAACAGACAAAATCAGAAACTCCACACGTCTTATTTTCTCCCTACAATGGTGGCAATCACTGGAAAACCTTCTCGTAGGCTCTCCTTTTCAGCAGCCTCCATGCCAAGCCACCCTAACAACAGATGCGTCCAAGTTGGGTTGGGGGGCTTACTTGCACGATCTCTCAACTCAAGGTCTCTGGACCCCACAGGAGGCTTGTTGTCACATAAACCTCCTAGAACTCGGAGCCATTTTCCATGCTTTTCAAGTATTTCAGGCCCATCTCTGCTACAAGACAGTTCTGGTCCAGACCGACAATCATTTAGCCATGTTCTATGTCAGGCATGTGCAACAGGTAGATCGCGATCTATCTGTAGATTGCAGAGGGGTCGGAGGTAGGTCGCCATCCCCCCTTGGCTCCATCTCTCCAGCAGCTTGCCCTGTCGCTAGGAGAGAGCTCGTGCCGGCAGGTCGTCTGCCGAGGGCTTGCCACCGCTGCTGATCCTTTGTCTGTCTTTTTTTCCCTGCCTGCGGGAATCTTGCCTGCGGGTTGTGGTGGCGAAGCCGTGGGAGAGCAGAGGCAAAGAGGGAAAAACCAGGTATTTTCCTCTGAAAAAGGAATTAGCTCCAGGAGTTTAGGGGTTAAAACTCCAGCTTCAGAAAAAAACTCCCTGCAGAAAGTTTGTGATAGAGAGCCACACCCTAGCTCCATGGTAACCAGCCCTGCTCACGAGGAACAGCTGGGGGTGGAGCTGGGAAACGGAAGGGAAATTCACAGATATAAGTTTGAGGGGAGCAGAACCGGAATAGGAACGAGAAGGAGAACAAGGACAGGAGGAACACGAGGAGAGTGTTCAGAGGGAACACAGAGAGCCAAGGGAACTTTAGCAGAGACGTCTGCAGAGACTTCTTGGAGAAAGGCAGAGTTTGCCAGAGAAACAGGTCTTGAAGGACTGGAAAGGGGGGCTGTTACTTCTGGAGAGAAATCTGAAATTGTGAGTATATACTTCTGGGAATTTTTCTGAAAGGAATTTTTTTTTCTTTTAAAGCTAATTAATCTGTGAACCCACTATTTATTTTTTTTTTTTGTTAAATCAGTCAGGGCCTAGTAGCAACAGTTTAAGATTCAATTTAAAAACACAGCAGAGAACTTTCTGGTTACCTTTCATTCCCAGTAGACAGCTGTAGTTTAAATTTCATAGTCACTCAGGGCCTAGCATCAGCAAAGTACTTTTAGTTTCAAATTAAAACACAGAAGAGAGCTTTCTGGTTAAATTTAGAATCCAGCAGAGAGCTTGTAGTTTAAATTTCATAATAGGTTAGAGCCTAGTAGCAGCAAAGAGCTATAATTTAAATCAAATCAGAATATAGCTTACCTCAGCAGCACAGGACAAGGTACTGTGTAGCAGCCCTTTTTTAATAAGTGTTATATCCCTCCCTCCCTCCCCACACCCACCCTCCCCTGGGAAACTCACAGCTTTATAGGTACTTGCACAACTTAAAAGACAGGAGGTGCTCTCAGGTGAAGCTCATTACCCAAATCAGTCATACACCAAGGACCTGAGATTAATTAAGCTTCAGGTGAACAAGGTATATTAAACTTCTTAGGTACAGTTTTAGTGGTATAAATATCCATTGCACCCTTTAGTACATATAGAACTTAAAGATCTAAACACAAACTTAAAACTAAGATGCAGACAGCAGTCCAGCAGCGGGATGTGGGCTTTCCAGTCTTTTGCATTGAGTGTCACATGTATGATTTTCACCCAGCTGGTGAGAGGTCTTACGTGTGCACTAGGTGCAAGGAGCTCTCTGCTCTCAGGGAACGAGTCCGTTCTCTAGAGGCTAGAGTAGCAGACTTGGAAAACATAAGACAGACAGAGAGGTACATAGACGAGACCTACAGGGATATAGTCCTGAAGTCCCACCTCCAGTCTGGCAGCATCCCTGTTGCCATGGAGGAGAGAGGTCACGTGACAGGAGAGCATCACCCTGGTGTGGCAGGAAGTGATCCTGTAACTAGGACCTGTCCTCCAGGTGATGTAAACCCCTCTCGCACCGAGGAGGTTTCTCCGGGGCCAAGTGCCCATGAGGGAAGGGTTAGGACAGCAGTTATAGTTGGTGATTCGATCATTAGGCATGTAGATAGCTGGGTGGCTGGTGGACGTGAGGATCGCCTGGTAACATGCCTGCCTGGTGCGAAGGTAGCGGACCTCACGCGCCACCTAGATAAGGTCTTAGATAGTGCTGGGGAGGAGTCTGCTGTCTTGGTACATGTTGGTACCAATGACATAGGAAAATGTGGTAGGGAGGTTCTGGAAGCTAAATTTAGGCTTTTAGGTAGGAAGTTGAAATCCAGAACTTCCAGGGTAGCATTCTCCGAAATGCTTCCCGTTCCACGCCAGGACCCAAAAGGCAGGCAGAGCTCCGGAGTCTCAATGCGTGGATGAGACAATGGTGCAGAGATGAGGGGTTCGGATTTGTTAGGAACTGGGGAACATTCTGGGGAAAGGAGGGGCTCTTCCGAAGGGACGGGCTTCACCTTAACCGGGATGGAACCAGGCTGCTGGCATTAACCTTTAAAAAGGAGATAGAGCAGCTTTTAAACTAGATAATAGGGGAAAGCCGACAGTCGCCCAAGAGCGCATGGTTCGGAAGAATGTATCCTTGAAGGATACTACAAAAAGCAGAGAGGTTCCAAAAAAGAGTAAAGTAGCCCAAATGCCCTCGAGTATGGAGCAGACAGAACTTAAAGATCCCAAATTACCCATGTCTACCAATAGCCAAATTAATATGAATAAAATACAGTCTCTAAAATGCTTGTATGCAAATGCTAGAAGTCTACAAAACAAGATGGGAGAGTTAGAATATAGCACTAAACGAGAGGTTAGATATGATTGGAATATCAGAGACATGGTGGAAGGAGGACAACCAGTGGGACACTGTGATACCTGGGTACAAACTATATCGAAATGATAGAGCTGATCAAATTGGTGGAGGGGTTGCACTCTATGTTAGAGAGGGCATTGAGTCAGAAAGGATTAAAGTTTTGCAAGAAACAAAATTTGCTGTAGAATCTCTATGGATTGAAATTCCATGTAAAAAGGGAAAGGCGATGGCAGTGGGGGTGTACTATCGTCCGCCTGGCCAGAATGAACAAATGGATGATGAAATGCTCAAAGAAATCAAGGAAGCTAGCAAAAGTTACAGTGCAGTAATAATAATGGGTGATTTCAATTACCCCGGCATCGACTGGGTCAGTGTCACAACAGGACATGCTAGGGAGATAAAGTTCCTAGATGAAATAAATGACTGCTTCTTGGAGCAGCTGGTTCATGAACTGACCAGAGGAGAAGCAATATTAGACCTAGTCCTTAGTGGAACACCAGATGTAGTGCAAGAGATAAGGGTGTTGGGGCCACTTGGCAATAGTGATCATAGCATGATCGCCTTTGATTTAATTAGTGGAGGAGGGATAGTAAGGAAATCCACAGTACTACCCTTTAACTTTCGAAAGGGAGACTATGATAAAATGAGGAAAACAGTTAAGAAAAAACTAAAAGGAAAAGTTGCAAAGGTTAAAGTCGTACATCAAGCTTGGGTGTTGTTGAAAAATACTATCTTGGAAGCCCAGACCAGCTGTATTCCACGCTTTAAGAAAAGTGGAAGGAAGTCCAAAAAACTGCCAGCATGGTTTAAAGGTGAGGTCAGAGAGGCTGTTGTTGCCAAAAAATCATCTTTCAAGAAATGGAAAAAAGAGCCAAATGATGAAACCTGGAAACAGCACAAGCACTGGCAAGTCAAATGCAAGGCATTGATAAGGCAGGCAAAGAGAGAATTTGAGAAGAAGCTTGCTGCGGAAGCAAAAACGCGAAATAAAGACCTTTTCAAGTACATTCGTAGCAAAAAACCCGTGAGAGAGTCAGTTGGTCCATTAGATGATAAAGGGGTTAAAGGAGCACTAAGAGGCGACAAGGCGATAGCGGAGAGACTGAATGAATTCTTTGCTTCGGTCTTTACTGAGGAAGATGTAGGGATGTTACCCACGACTGAAGTGGTATTTAAAGGTGTGGAAGAATTGAAGGAAATATCGATACATCGGGAAGATGTCTTACAACTATTAGATAAACTGAAGAGTAGCAAATCACCTGGACCGGATGGTATACATCCAAGGGTGTTGAAAGAACTGAAATTTGAGATTGCAGACCTGCTATCAGTAATCTGTGAACTATCATTAAAATCATCTCTAATACCTGAAGATTGGAGGATCGCCAATGTAACACCAATTTTTAAAAAGGGTTCGAGGGGTGATCCGGGAAACTACAGACCGGTGAGCCTGACATCAGTACCGGGAAAAATGGTAGAAACCATTATAAAGAATAAAATTACTCAGCATGTAGATAGTCATGACCTAATGGGAGACAGCCAACATGGCTTTAGACAAGAAAGATCTTGTCTTACTAATCTGTTATGTTTTTTTGAAGGAGTGAATAAACAGGTGGACAAAGGTGAGTCGGTTGATATTGTGTATCTGGACTTTCAGAAAGCCTTTGACAAGGTCCCTCATGAGAGACTTTTGGCAAAACTAAAGAGTCATGGGATAGGAGGCAGTGTACTACTGTGGATCAGGAACTGGTTAAAAGATAGAAAGCAGAGGGTAGGGCTAAATGGCCAATTTTCCCAATGGAGAAAGGTGAATAGTGGTGTACCCCAGGGATCTGTGCTGGGTCCGCTGCTTTTTGACATATTCATAAATGACCTGGAAAGTGGAATAACGAGTGAGGTTATCAAATTTGCTGATGACACAAAGCTATTTAAAGTTGTTAAAACCCAGGAGGATTGTGGAAAATTGCAAGAGGATCTTGATAAATTGGAAGACTGGGCATCAAAATGGCAGATGAAATTTAATGTGGAGAAGTGCAAGGTTATGCACCTAGGGAAGAACAACCCAAACTATGGTTACACGATGCAAGGTTCCACATTAGGAACCACCACCCAGGAAAAAGATTTAGGCGTCCTTGTGGATACCATGTTAAAACCCTCGGCCCAGTGTGCAGCGGCGGCCAAGAGAGCAAATAGAATGCTAGGTATGATAAGGAAAGGAATGGAAAATAAAACAAAAGATATTATAATGCCTCTATATCGTTCCATGGTGAGACCGCACCTTGAATATTGTGTGCAATTCTGGTCGCCGTATCTTAAAAAGGATATAGCGATTTTAGAAAAGGTTCAGAGAAGAGCCACCAAAATGGTAAAGGGGATGGAAGGCTACTCCTATGAAGAAAGGCTAAAAAGGTTGGGGCTCTTTAACCTGGAAAAGAGACGGCTGAGGGGAGATATGATAGAAGTCTATAAATTAATGAACGGAGTGGAACGGGTAAACGTAGATCGATTGTTTACCTTATCAGAATATAGAAAGACTAGGGGACATGCAATGAAGCTACAGGGTAAACTATTTAAGACTAATAAAAGAAAATATTTTTTCACTCAACGTGTAATCAAACTCTGGAATTTGTTACCGGAGGATGTAGTAAAGGCTGTTAGTGTAGCTGGGTTTAAAAAAGGTTTGGACAAGTTCCTGGAGGAAAGGTCCATAAACCATTATTAAGAAGGGACCCAGGATATCAATGCTTGAACCAATACAAGCATTGTGGAACCTGTGTCCCTTGGGGAAACTGCTAGGTACGTATGACCTAGATTGGCCACTGTTGGAAACAGAATACTGGGCTTGATGGACCTTGGTCTGACCCAGTATGGCATATCTTATGTTCTTATGTTCTTAACAGAGGCGGCCAGGAAAGCAGGAACTGTGAGAGAGGCCGTGCCTTCCATAGGTATAGAAGTCACCCTTGAGACCTGTAAGAGATACAGGAGAAATCCGTTGAGAGGGAGAGCTTACCAGGGGGAGAAGCCAAGCTATGAGAATGGCAGAGAGCTGTCTCCAGGAGAGCAGATGGAAACAGAGCTTTCGGCAGTAAAGTCTGAGGAGAGCTTAATTCCACAGAATAAGGTGAGCACCTTGAAATCCTCTCAGAGTGTTCTGAGAAATAAGAAACTCCCTAATTCCTCTAGTAGCCCTCAGCAGAGAGAGGAATCTGTATTAAAGAAAGTGTTAAAAGTTTTAGAGAAACTAAAGCCTGCCATTTCTGAGACACAGTTAAATCATTTACAAACAGACTCTGAGGTAGAAAGCATGGACCTGGAAGAATCTGTGCTAGAGGAATTGCCCTCAGATAATGAAATGGATTGCTCTCTAGTTTGTGCTCAAAATTGAAAAGCTATAAGGTTTTTAGAAAATAGGAAACCTAGAAGCTTAGTCATCAGTGGGGCAGTGCTGAAAAAAATATGCAAATGAGTTGCTGATCTCCGAGGCATGGCCCGGAGTTTAAAAAGGACTGTTTGAAAGTGAAGCCAGAGTCTGTAATACAGCCACTAAGAAAAAGCAGCATGTGTTAGAGAAAAATAGTTTGCAGTAAAGATGCCAATGTTATGCATAGCTTGAAGAATGTAAAGCTTTTGTTTTAAACCAAGCTGAAAGCTGCTGTTTGGCACAGGAAGATTACTGGCTGTTTTCACAGGGAGAAATACTGTTGTTTGGCACTGTAACAAGCTGACCTCAGAAGCACTTTATTCTTTTGGTTTTGTTTCACCGGAGAAAATATCCACCGTTATGTTTTGATATTTTTGAACTGCAAGAAAGAAAGTTCATTTGGCTGAAGAATAAATAAATAATCCTGTGTGCCTATGAAAATCCTCTCGGCTGAATTTATTTCAACCACACGACTACACGACTACATTTCCCAGCGGGCATCCTGTTGGGAACATAGGTAACAAACAAGGGACATTTAAAGAAGTTCCGTCCCCCGCTCCTAGGCTACCGCCTGGCCAGTAGGGGGCACGACAGGGTGTATTGGGGCGCTTGTTGTTTTCATGCCAACAGTTTGTGGGTAGCCCAGGGGGCCGCCCCCCACGACGAGATGCCACAGGCCCGGCGTCATACCTGGTCTATTGTCTCTCAGAATCACCTTAGAAGTGTGTTATATACCGGGCGATATCCATTCGCCCGGGCTTTACCTGAATACACTTACCATATTAGTTGTGTCGTGTGCTGGTCGTTGGTCCCTTTATAGTTCGCTTTCATTGAACGTTTTCGGGCAGACACAACAAAGTGTCAAGAATTTGGTGATTTTGGTGGACTTTTCCAATTTTGTTCCAATTTGCCTATGCCTTGCCTTCGAATTGGTTCAAACCACTGTGACCTTTGCTTGCCTCTGCAATTTTATTTTGCCTAACCTTTGCGTTGATTCTACACTGCAATTTTATTTCACCTTGCCTTTGCGTTGATTCTACACTGTGTGCAGAATTTATTAAATCGCGTGTGGTGGTATTTGAACTTGTTTGGCGGTATTTGATTTTATCTGGTTTGCTGGACAGTTGTTTGAGTTTTTTTGATGATTGTTTGGTGGTATTTGATTATTGGTGCCAGTATGATGAATTCTTATTTTTTTTTTTTTTCCAATTTGTCTTTATTAAAATTTTTTCCCAACATAAATGCAACAGTAAACAGTCCAAAAAAGAATGTACACAGCAGCAAAAGCAAATACATCAACAGATCATATATGGTACGCGCAAGCACACCGTTTAGACACAGAAACTGGCAATAACACCAAGTGGGCTAGGTCCACAAACCTTCTCCGCCAACCCAAATCCCTTTGCGTCCCCCCCCCCCTAGTCCCTTTCACTCCCCCCACCCCCCCCCCTCACCAGCCCACCCCCCCTCCCACCCTCGCAATTAATTATACTCCCAAGGAATTCTCAACCCTGCAAGTAATCCAATAGGGCTTGCCACTGGGTCTGAAACTTCTCCACGGACTGTCGCCGAACTGCAGTCAAGTGTTCCATTAATGCAATTCGTCGAAGCCGGGTCTGCCATGCCGCCAGACCAGGAAGGCAAGGTTGTTTCCAAGCCCGAGCTATTTCACTCCTAGCCGCTTGGAGACAAGCTCGCGCCGGGCGATCCAAACCCCCAGGTACACTATCAGGCCGGATCCCCAACAGCCCATATCCCATATCTATTACTCCCAGCAGCCCCAGGGCAGAATGTAACACCTCCCCCACCATATTCCAATATTCTCGAACCTTCGGGCACAACCACCACATATGCGCGAAGGTCCCCCGCTCCCCACAACCACGCCAACAATCATCAGAAAAGCTGGGAAACATCCGATGCAACCGAACCGGGGTATAGTACCACCGATAGAGCAATTTGTAGGACGTTTCCCGGATAGCCACCGAGAGGGCCTGACGCCCAATATTCATGTGAATCCTCCGCCACTCCAAGGGCTCCAGCTCCCTTCCCAGATCCCTTTCCCATTGCTCTTGATGAGGGAACCGCCCCGTAGTGCCACCCCGTCCCAATTCCCGATAGAGGCGGGAGATCAACCCCCGAGAGCCCTCCCAACTTTGCCAGAGCACCACCGCAGCCTCCGGGTCCGCCTCCCACTCTTCCCGAATGTCTCGTTGGGACAAAAAATGCTTCACCTGAAGATAGGGAAAAAAATCGCTCCCCCGCAACCGATATCGCAGCCGAAGATCCGGAAAGGGAATCACCTGCCCCTCCTGGAGGAATTTTCCAAAGGTATCCAGTCCCAATCGTGCCCACCTACGAAAAACCCCCTCTCTACCCGGTAAAAAGGCGTCCGTCGCTCCCACCGGAGAGAGCACCGTAAACCCCCCCCGGGACCCTCCCCGCCCTCCCGCCCTCCGCCACAACGTCGCCAAGTGCCAAATGAAGGGATTAACCTTCCAACGCCCCAAAGGCCATTTACCAAACACCCAGGGCAGATCTTTCAACGCAATGTCCCCCGCCCAATATTGCTCTATTTCTCGAAACCGCTTATCCCTCCCACCCGGATCTCGCCACTCAAACACCTGTCGCATTTGGGCGGCCCGATAATAGCGGGCCAACTCGGGCACCCCTAACCCCCCGGCCTCCCGATCCGCATAAAGTACACGCCGGCTCACCCGGGGTTTACCACCCCCCCAAACAAAAGCAAAAAGTAAATTTTGAAGAGCCCTTAACTCCCGTGCGGGGATCCCCACCGGAAGGGTTTGGAACAAATATAAAAGCCGTGGAAGAAGATTCATCTTCAGGGCAGCTATTCTGCCCAGCCAGGAGATCTCCAGCCCCTTCCAGCGGTCAAGATCTTTCCGGAGTTGGGCAAAAATCGCAGGATAATTGGCACGATAGAGTTCCGGCGGCTGCGCTGTCACCCGTACCCCCAAATATTTGAGTGACCCCACCGTCCACTTAAAGGGAAATGAGTGCCGCAAGCTCTCAATAACACGCTCCTCCAACGTAAGAGCCATGGCCTCCGTCTTGTCCCAATTCACCTTGAACCCGGAAAACGCCCCATATTGCTGAAGCTCGCCCATCACCATCGGCACAGAGACTACGGGGTTAGTCAAAGCAAAAAGCACGTCATCCGCGAAAAGAACCATCTTATGTTGCGTGGACCCAACCGCAATCCCCTGAATATCAACATTCGCCCGGATCCTGGCGGCCAACGGCTCCATGACCAAGGCGAACAGTAGGGGGGAAAGCGGGCATCCCTGCCTGGTTCCTCTGCCCAAAGGAAAAAAGTCGGAATAACCCCCATTCACAGTCACCGCGGCAACCGGTGCCGCATATAAGGCCCGAATCCAGGAACGAAAACGAGGGCCCAAGCCCACATAGGCCAAGACCTCGTGCAAGAAGGAAAAACTCACCCTATCAAAGGCCTTTTCCGCATCGATGGAAAGAAACATAGCTTGCTGTTTATCCTGCCGTGCCAACCAACCAAGTTGCAGAACCCTCCGGATCCCGTCTGCAGGCTGCCGTCCCATAATAAAGCCCGATTGATCAGGGTGGATCAAGGCGGGCATGTGAGGGCCCAGGCGAAGGGCCAGAACTTTAGCGAGGAGCTTGACATCAATATTCAATAAGGATATTGGACGATAAGACCCACACACCGCGGGATCTCGACCCGGTTTAGGAATCACCGTAATAGCCGCTTGGTTCATGGAGGGAGGCAAGGCCTCCCCATTCAACACAGCATTGAACACTCGGGTCAGAACCGGAGCTAAAGTCCCCATCAACTTTTTGTAGAATGCCCCGGAAAATCCGTCTAAGCCCGGGGCCTTCCCCGGAACCAGAGCCCTAATCGCCCTCTGCACCTCATCCACGGTGATATCCGTTTCCAATTCCTCTCCTTCCCGATCCCCCAGTCGAGCACTCCCCCGACCATCATTAAGAAGGTAGCCCCGAAGGTCCCTCTCCGCCCCCGGGGGGTCAGCAGTATACAACCGCTGATAATAGTCCCTAAAGCTATCCCTAATATCCCCCGCTCGATAAAGCAATTTATCTCCCGGGCCTTTAATCTTAACCACGGTGCGCCGCTGCCTCTGGGACCGAAGCTTTCCAGCCAACAGCCGACCCGATTTATTATCAAATTCATAGTACCGTTGCCCCACCCTGTCCAGTTGACCAGAGATCTGCTCTAGCTGGAGTGCATTAAGCTGTTTACGCACCTCCTCCACCTGGTTCCGCAACCGCCGTCCCCCCCTTTCCTTATGCGCCCGCTCCAAGTCAGCCAACTGGCCCAAAAGGCGACGTTCCTCCTCCACCCGATGCCTCTTACGCCTAGCCCCCATCTGGACCAAGTGGCCCCTCAGTACCGCCTTGAGCCCATCCCAAAGAATGCCCGTGGACACTTCTCCATTATCATTAAGATCCAAATAATCCGCTATCACCTTTTGGAGTTGCACATCCACACCCTTATCCCGCAACAAATATTCATTCAATCTCCAGAAGGGGCGGCGGCCACTATCTCCAAATCCGCCAAACGAAACCTGCACCGGGGCATGGTCGGACCAAGTAACCGGACCAATCTGTGCTCTGACAAGCCGGTCCCACCAGTAGCTGTCCCCCATCACATAGTCGATACGACTATAGGAGCCATGAACGGCCGAGAAAAAGGTAGAATCCTTAGTGGAAGGATTGGCAATCCTCCAGAGGTCCTCCACCCCCAATCCCTTCATCCATTGTCGCAAGAGGTTGCGATCCCCACCCCCCCCCCCACTCCTCTCATCCAGATCAATATTACAATCTCCCCCAAGCAGCACGCGACCCGTTATCCGCCCCCCCAACCACACCTCTAGCTCCTTCCAAAAATCCCGCCGCCCCATGTTCGGGCCATAGACAGAAATGAGGGTCACCCTGTCCCCCCCCAATTCTCCCCCCACCACCACCGCCCGCCCGCCCATCCTCTTTCCTATGAACTTGATCCACCTGAAGAGGAACCCCCTGTCCCACCAAAATAGCAACCCCTCCCTTCCTCTTACCCCCCCCCCCCTCCGCAGCAAAGTAACCCTGATAAGCCCCGGAACTCAGCAATCGCTCGTCCACTTGACGCAAGTGCGTTTCCTGTAGAAAGGCCACCCCCCAATTCCGGGACCGTAGCTCCTTCCACAGCAAACGCCGCTTTTGCGGGGTGTTCAGGCCCCGCACATTTAGACTACCCACAGTCAGTCCCGCTGCCATGACCAGTGTAGTACCCCCCCTCGCGACCCGTTACTCACTCTCATCCCACCCTCTCCCCCCTCCCTACCCCCCCTCCCCACCCCCTCTCCCCCCCCTCCCCACCCCCTCTCCACCCCCCCCATCCCCCCCCTCTCCACCCCCCCCCATCCCCCCCCATTACGGATCACAAATCCGACCTCCAGTGAGGAAATGACGCTCCCCAGGACAAACTGCTGAATTATCCTCCCAGCCCCCCCCTCCCCCCAAGTCTCAACACACTAGATGAATGAAGTCCCCCACAGAAGTGCAAAACAATAACATAGCCAAGGACTAACCACTAAAATAAAAACAGTTTAACACACAGCATACAAAAATACTCAGTCCCAACGACCCCTCCCGCCCCACCCCCTCCCACTTCAACAACAGCCCTTTCCCCATCAAAAATAAGCAAGGAGGGGCCCGAAAGGGCAACCAAGGCCTAGTGTAATAAAGCAAGTTCAAACAGGGCTCCCCCAACCATCAGCCTGTGCCAGTGGAGGCACTGCCCGTCTGTTCTTCTAGCTGGTCGGACGGCCCAGAGGTCCCCGAACGGCGCCTCAGTCGCTGGCCTCTCACAGGGACCCGTTCCCAGACTGAGCGTCGCTCCTTCCCCGGGGCTTGCTGTTCTGTGTGCACGCTCTGGTCAGGAAGTCCAGTGGCTCCCTCTCTCCGCAAAATGTCCCAAGCCTCCTGCACTGTGCGGGCCCTAAAGCTCCGGCCATTGACATCCAGCATAAGGGCAAAGGGAAACAGCCATCTATAGCGCTTTTGTTCAGATTGCAAGTAGGTAGTGACAGGCTTCATTTCTCGCCGCCTCTGCAGGGTAGCAGCGGAGAGGTCATGGAACACCTCCACATTCTGCCCTTCCCACACAAAACGTCTCCGAGCCGCTGCCACCCGCATCACCTGCTCTTTTGTAGCGTAGGACCCAAGGCATGCCACAATATCCCGCGGCAGCCCCTTCCGTGCCGGCCCCAGGGCCCTGTGCGCTCTCTCCACTGCCACACTCACGTCGGTCGCCTCTCCCCGCTGCAAAAGATAGCTGCACACTTTTTGTACCACCGCCGTAGCATCCGCAAACTCCGCGGTCTCTGGCAGGCCCCGCACACGCACGTTGTTGCGCCTCGAGCGATTCTCTAAGTCCTCCAGTTTGTCTTTTAGGAGGTCATGCTCTAATTGGTGCTGCTGCATGAGGGCCTCCAGCGCTGACTCCTTCTCCGCAGCCTTGTCCGCTTGATCCTCCAGAGCCTCAACTCTATCGCCCAGCTCCTGGATATCGGCTTTGATGTTGCCCAGGGACTCCTTCAACTCAGCACGCAAACCGCCGATGTCCCTTTTCAGGGAGTGCATCCAACTCCATATATCTCCACGGGTGCAGGCCTCGTCGGCTCGATCAGGTACCTCCTCCATATCTTCTCCCGGGGCCACGTGCTCAGTACCCTCACTACTCGCTCGATCGGCGTGCTGTGCATAGGAAGACTGAAACTTAGCCAATCTTTTGCTAATAGACATCTCTGGCGACTCCCGAACCCACAGGTACAGATAGTGGGGTTGGGGGGGAAGGCTGGCCGCTTTATTTCACCTTAAAAGCTGCGTCCCGTCGGGAGCTCCCGATTCAGGCCGCCATTACCCAGGTGACGTCACTTCCTCGAATTCTTATTTTTACTTTTAGAACTGCATGTGTGGTTTTGGCATCTCCAGTCCTTGTATTGCACATCATGCAGAGGTCTTCAGTTCCTGTTGATCTTTAATAGTTTGGGACAGTGACAGTTTTGGACCAGTTTCAGACAGTGTTTATACTAACTTAGCAGATTTGGCCTTCTTACATCCAGCCACCCCAGTATAACGAAGATGAGTGTTCCAAAGAAGAACAAAACCTACCACTTTCATGATGAATGGGAAATGGACTACTACTTCATCATGGTGAAAGACAAGTGTTCTCTAATTTGTAACGCCCCAGTATCCTTGCCCAAAAGGGGTAATCTGGAACGTCATCATAAGGCTCTGCATAGCAATACGTTTGCTGATTTTCCACCCAAAAGTGAAATTCATAAACTGAAGCTCAAAGAACTTAAATCGAAATTGGCTACTCAGCAACAGTTGATGGCGAAGCCAAGGTCACATTCGGTCAATGCAACCATAGCATCCTTCAAGGTCAGCAACCTGATCGTAAAGAAATGTAAACCTTTCACTGAAGGGGAATTTATAAAAGATTGTTTTCTTGAAATAGCTGACAATCTTTTTGAAGGATTTAAAAATAAGAAAGAGATCATAGCTGCTATTCAAGATGTACAATTGTCAAGAAACACCGTCGTGCAGCAAATAGAAAAGATGTGTGGAGACAGAACTGAACAATTGTTGGAGGATGTTTCAAATTGTGTTGCTTTCTCACTCCAACTGGATGAATCTACAGACATAAGAGACATAGCCCAGTTACCAGTCTTTATCCGGATGGTTTTTGAAGACTTCATTGTTAAAGAAGAACTAACTTGGAATGATTTCTTTAAAAGGGAGAACTACCAGTCAGGAAATATTCAGTTCTTTCCATTCTTTTGTGACAAAGAGCAATCTTCCATTGCATAGACTTGTTTCCATCACTACCGATGGAGCAAGAGCAATGACAGGTGAGGTTAACGGTTTCATAGCCCTCTGTAGACAGCATGACAACTTCCCAGATGTCCTTTCTTACCTCTGCATCATTCACCAGCATGTTTTGGCAAGCAAGAGACTCAATACAAAGACTGTCATGGTCATCACTTTCAAAACTGTAAATTTAGTTTGTGGAAGATCACATCAAAGACGGCTTTTCAATCTTACTCTTGATGAAGGGGCAGCGGAAATCATTTTGCACACGGATGTAAGGTGGGTAAGTAGGCACAAATTTCTGCAAAGATTTCGTGATTTGCTGAATGAAATAAGAAGTTTTTTGAAGGAGAGGGGAGATGACCAAGCAAAGTTGGAAGATGAGGAGTGGTTATGTGATCTGGCATTTCTTGCTGACTTTACAGGCGAACTAAGTGGTATGAATCTTGAACTACAAGGTAAAAACAAATGCATTGGCGAGATGATGAGTACAGTTTCGTCCTACAAGAGCAAATTTGAGCTAATGATGACTGACCTTGCAAACACTTTTGATCATTTTCCTAATTCGCAGGACCATCTGGGACAATATCCAAATTTTGTTTTTCAGAATGAGAAGTATGTGACAGAAATCTGTTCTGTTATCCAGGAATTTGAAAATAGATTCTGTGACTTCCAAAATATTGGAACAGTTGTGGAGTACTTGTCATACCCATTCAAAGTAAATGTGGACATTAAAGAAACTGCAGCTGCTATCAGTAAAAATTACTCATTGAACAAGCCATCTCTTGAACACGAAATATTAACCCTTAAAAATGACATTTTTCTCAAAACCCGTGCTGAGCAAGAATTGTTTTGGAAGCTAGTGCCTAGAGACAAATTTCCCAACTTGAGAAGATGCAGTGAAGCTGTACACTCCTGTTTCGGTTCAACTTATTTGTGTGAATCTGCGTTTTCCCATCTGAAGATGACAGAGTACACAACGTTCCAACATGACAGATGAACATCTCCAGGATTCCCTGAGATTGGCCCTCACGCAATATTCACCCAACTTCAAAAAGCTGGTGGATGAAATGCAGGCTCAGACGTCTCACTAATGAGCAAGAGCGAAATATTAAAGATTGTGCAAGATCAGCCTGAATCAATACCTGACCTAAATTTAACACAAATTACTCAATAAAAGTTAAAGAAAGTTATTAAGACAGTAAAAGAAAGTTATTACTCAATAAAACTTTAAGAAAAAATGTACTTTCCATTTCCCCTCGCAGTTCTTACTGGATCTTTGTCTCTCTGTTTTGTTTTTGCTTAATTTGCTTAACAGCTGATCACATCCAAGTAAATGACAGAAGGTTCATTAAAAATAGGGGGGGGGGGAATCCTCCAACTTTATTGGGTTAAAATTTAATTTGAAACTAATTTGAAACTTAATTTTCATGGTGGTAGATCGCCGGCAATTTTTGCCGGAAAAAGTAGATCACGACCTATTCGAAGTTGGACATGCCGTGAACAAGCAGGGCGGAATGGGCTCTCTGTTGTTATGCAACAAAGCTTTGTGACTGTGGGCCCTCGCCAGAGAGCTTCAAATCTACCTTCTAGTGGTATATCTTCCGGGCATTCAAAATCTTTGGGCAGACAAACTCAGTCGAATACTACTGCCACACGACTGGTCTCTTCAGTCAGACCAGCTTGCTCGAGTGTTTCGAATCTGGGGAACATCAGATATAGACCTCTTTGCAAGTCCTCAGAATGCCAAACTTCCCCGATTCTGTTCCAGAATTCCGGCTCAAAATTGTCAGGCAAGGGATGTTGTCCTCCTCCACTGGGGTCAGGACTTCCTCTATGCCTTCCCACCCATTCCCCTCATTCCCAAAACTTTGTTCAAGCTTCAGAGAGACAGAGGTCATATGATACTCATAGCTTCACATTGACCATGACAACCAAGGTATCCTCTGCTTCTGCATCTCTCTCAAGCCACACCTCTGGAGTTGGGATATGCTCCAGATCTTCTTTCCCAGGAGAATGGGACTTTATTGCACCCAAATCCCCAGCCCCTGCACCTCAGGGCCTGGTTACTGAAGGCCTAGGATTCCTGGATATCAACCTTTCTCAACAGATAAAGGATATCCTTGTGGCTTCCAGAAAGCCTTCCGCAAGGCGATCCTAAGCCTTTAAGTGGAGGAGATTCTCTGTATGGTGTTCTCAAAGGGGACTTAACTCCCTTTCGATGCCTGTGGAATCGCTACTGGAGTATCTCCTCCATTTATCAAATTCTGGTCTTAAAACCAATTCAGTAATCTTAGTGCCATTGCAGCTTCTCGCAAACCTCTGGATGGACAACCTATTTCCTCTCATCCACTCGTAGCAAGATTTATCAGAGGTCTACTCTTAACAAAACCTCCCATTAAGCCACCGCCGGTGGCATGGGATCTGAATCTTGTTCTCGGGCAGCTCATGAAGCCGCCCTTTGAACCTTTAGCCACTACAGCTCTAAAGTTTCTTTTGCGGAAGATCATCTTCCTGGTTTCCCTCACTTCTGTAATGCACATAAGTGAGCTACAGGCCTTAGTGGCGGATCCCCCTTATACAAGATTTCACCATGATAAAGTAGTTCTTAGGACTCACCCTCACTTTATGCCAAAGGTGGTTTGCCTTTTCATTTGAACTAAGTGGTTTACCTTCCTGTATTCTTCCCTAGGCCTCATGCCTCTAATGCAGAAAGGAATCGTCATACCTTAGATTGTAAAATAGCCTTGGCTTATTACCTTCAAAGAACTAAGTAACATAGGAAATCTTCTCAGCTTTTTGCTGCTTTTGATTCTAATCATTTGGGACATCCAGTTTCCAAAAGAACTCTCTCTATGTGGATTGCAGATTGCATATCCTTTGCATACGAGAGTAAGGGACTTTCTCTCAAAGGCCATGTCACAGCTCACACTGTGAGAGCAATGGCAGCCTCTATGGCTAACCTTCGTTCTGTGTCCATTGACGACATCTGTAGAGCGGCCACTTGGGCTTCGGTACACACCTTTTCAGCCCACTATTGTTTAGACAAGGACTCCCGTCGGGATGCCTCGTTTGGCCAGGCTGTTCTCCAGCATCTCTTTCAGACTTAGTACAACCCCTACCTGCCATCCCAGGTTTCGATGCCAGAGTTCCATGGGAGGAAGCATGACCCATCTCACCCTGGGTTCACAGCTTGCTGGGGTGATCCCCCTGGCATCTCTCAGCTGGGAAGTCCCCATATGTGAAGACTATATTCCTGCTTGTTCCTGGAGATAGCGTAGTTACTCACCTGTAACAGGTGATCTCCAGGAACAGCAGGAATTAAGTCTTCACAACCCACCCACCTCCCCTGGGAGTTGTCTCTATCTTTCTCTCTCTTTTTCTACTTCTCTCCTTTTGTCTCAGCTATAAACTCAACTGAGGAGGGAGAGTTGGGAAGGCAGCACGCAGGCACTGTGGGATGCTTCCAAAAGCTTTCCTATTGGACACTGGGGAGCGTTCCCGCACAGGCTCCGTTGGTACCGACAATACCCATATGTGAAGACTTAATTCCTGCTGTTCCCGGAGATCACCTGTTACAGGTGAGTAACTACGCTTTATGCATGGCAGCTAACCTGAGACATATAGGACAAACTCTTAGGTTCCAAATGATTCTTCTCAGAATGAAAGCACCACAGTTATTGCACTGAATACACGACATGCTGCTTAAGTGGTCCGGTTGAGCAGAAATCCCTGCAGCCATTCTCCTGCCTTTCTCCACAGCACCAGTTCCTGGCTCTCTGAAGAGTCACCTGGAAGTCAGCTTTGGGGTTTTCCTGTCGGGCAAACGCATATTAGTCCAGTCAGACAACCAAGTAGCCATGTTCTATATGAACAAGCAGGGAGTTCCTATTCCTTCTGCCAGGAGGCCCTTCGACTCTGGTTCTTTGCCATTGCACACCACTTCCATCTCTGGGCAGTGTATCTCCCAGGCAAGCTCAGTGTCCTGGCGGACAGACTCAGCCACATCCTCCTTCCACATGAGTGGACTCTAAAACAAGAGACAGCATCTTGGATCTTCTACATGTTTGGAAACCCCAGAATAGATCTGTTTGCCACTCAGGAGAATGTGCAACTACCGCTCTTTTGCTCCAGAGTTCCCTCCCAACATAGTCTGGCAGCTGATGCATTTCTCCTGCATTGGGGCTCAGGCCTGCTTTATGCATTCCCACCGATCCCACTAATACCCAAAACTCTGTTCAAGCTACAGGCTGACAAGGGCTCCATGATTCTAATAGCCAGTAGCCCCTTACTAGCCCCATCAACCATGGTTTCCTTTGCTGCTTCGTCTAGCACAGACTTCACCCATCAAGTCTGGGTCATGCCCCTGATCTTCTCTCTCAGGATCTGGGGCTATTCCTCCATCCCAATCCACAAGTCGTCCATCTCACAGCATGGCTACTAAAAACATTTTCTTTGACCTGGATCTCCCTCAACCAGTTCACCCGTTGGTGCACACCAAGGCAGATTGATCCATCTGTGACTGCCCAATGGAACAACTTATGCAATATCTTTTACATTTGTCCTCCACAGGGCTTAAGACAAACTCGGTCAGAGTTCACCTCTGTGCCATTGCAGCCTATCACAGGCCCCTGGATAGGCATCCCATTTCCTTGCGCCCTTTGTTGCAATGATTCATGCAGAGTCTTCTGATTTCCAAGCCACCAATCAAACCACCACCAGTGATTTGGGACCACCGTTTGAGCTCTTGGCTACCACTTCTCCAAAAATCCTGTCTTGGATGGTCATCTTCCTCATTGCCCTTACCTGAGCTCGTCACATCAGCGAACTACAAGATTTAGTAGCGGATCCTCTCTACACTTGGTTCCATTATGACAAGGTGGTTCCTCCATACCCATCCACATTTCCTTCCAAAAGTGGACTCACCTTTTCATATCAACCAATCTGTGATGCTACCGGTCTTCTTTCCATGACTGCATGCCTCCACGGCTGAGGCAGCATTGCATACTTTGGATTGCAAGCATGCCCTTTTCTTCCACTTGGACAGGACCAAGTGTTTACATAGAAACATAGAAACATGATGACAGAAAAAGACCACATGGCCTATCTAGTCTGTCCTTCCATATCAATCCTCTCTATTATTTTTCTCCTTTGATCCAAGCCATTTGGGTCTTCCGGTGTCAAAACACATCCTATCCAACTGGATTGCTGACTGCATTTCTTTTGCCTATACTCAGGTACGACTCTCTTGAGAGAGTCACATCACCACTTACAACATGAGGTCCATGGCAGCCTCAGTTGCCAACCTCCAATCTTTCTCCATAGAGGAGATCTACTAGGCAGCTACCTGGTCCTCTGTTCACACTTTTACTGCCCACTACTACCTTGACAGGGACTTACGTCAGGATGCTGTCTTTAGCCAGGCTGTTCTTCAGCATCTCTTTGGGGCTTAATCACAACTTTTACCAATTATACTTCTCTGGCACCCAATTCCTGGCTACATGTTTTGTCCTTCTGCACTTGAGTCCACTGGGACCACTTTGTGTCCCTGCCCTCTTGGTTCCATTCGTTAGCCTCAGGGATGTCTTTTCATTCTGGTGCCCGGGAGCTCGTGAGTCCCATATGTGAAGACTGCATTCCTGCTTATTCCTGCAGATAGCATATTACTCACCTGTAACAGGTGATCTCTGGGAACAACAGGAATCAGTTGTCACAACCCACACTCCTCCCTGGGGGTTGTTGGGTATACCTTTTCCTCTACCTCTCAGCTACAAACTTAACTTAGGAGAGGAGTTGGGAAAGCAGGACGGCAGAGGCGCATGCACAGTGGAATGCTCCTAAAATCTTTCCTATTGGACGCTGGGGAGCATTCCTACGCAGGCTCCTTCAGTGCTGACGTTACTCATATGTGAACACTGATTCCTGCTGTTCCTGGAAATCACCTGTTACAGTTGAGTAACTACACTGTCTCTGCTGAATAATCTTGAGTAGAATCTTGGTAACATGTGGGATCAGAGCGATTGTGCGATAATTTCCACAGTCAGTTGGATCACCTTTCTTTAATATTGGTATAAACTCTGATCTTTTCCAGTCAGTTAGCCATGATATTGTCTTCCAAATTTCCTGGCAGAGCCTTGTAAGTATGGTAGCAGCTGCATACGATTGCTGTAATACTTCAATGGGAATGCCAGGCGCTTTGTTCTTTGATAAGGCTGTCAATGCTGCTTCAACTTCTTCTTTCATCACCAATGCTTCCTCTAAGAGTTTCTGCTTCTATTTCATTGCATGCATCATCGTAGGTACTTTTCCTTCTCTTGCTTCATGTTGAAAATCTGCGTTGCGATTGCCTCTCTTTCTCCAATGGCTTTAGCTTCTCTGCGTTTCTGGGCAATTTTCAGAGTTTCTTTGGTCATCTGTTTTGACCGTTTTAGCTTTTTCATCTTTTGTAGAGACTTCTCACTTTTTATAAAACAATCTTTTTGATATCATCCCATAACTCTTCTGGAGCTCTGTCATTTGTATCTAAAGTAGCAAATCAATTTTGCAGGCAGTCTTTAAATTCCGGTGGTATATTCTCAAGGTCATATTTTGCTACATTCATGAGTGGCTTGCTCTTTTTCAACTTTAGCTTGAGTTTGCATATTAGTAGTTGGTGATCTGTACCACAGTCAGCTCCAGGTTTTGTCTTGTTGATGTTATAGTGCTTTTCCATCATTAACTTCCACAGATGTAGTCAGTTTGATTTTTGTACAATCCATTGGGTGAAGTTCAGCGTTTGTGTTGCTGGAAGAAGGTGTTTGAGATGAATAGATTGTTGGTCTTGCAAAATTCTGTCAGTCTTTTTCTAACTTCATATCTCCAGGAACAAGCAGGAATGAGTCTTCACATATGGGTACGTCAGTACCGACGGAGCCTGCACGGGAATGCTCCCCAGCATCCAATCAGAAAGCTTTTGGGAGCATCCCTCGCGCCTGCGCACTGCCTTCCCGCCTTTCCAACTGCCTCTCCTCAGTTTTCGTTTTTCCGTGGAGCCGGCAGGGCGTACTCCTGTCACCGCAGAAAATTTCTTTTTTAATTCTTAATTCTTTGTTTTCTTGTGGTCGCGGCTGTTTTCCCGCCTCCACCGGTACCCCCGGTGGGTTTTTTTCCCTCAGTTTCTGTCTTAATTTTTCGGCCTGTAAGGCCTCCCCATCATGGAGCCTTCTTCTCCTAAGAAGTGCCTTAACTGTGGAAATACAGTTTTCTTTTTAGACTCCAATAACTGGTGTCTAACCTGTTTGGGTCCTGACCCTTTCCCTCCGGAGCCATTAGGCTACAATTTTATGAGAAGAGATTTTCCATTTCGAGTTTCCCTCGATACCGAGTTCCCTTCCAGTGTCAGGGCACTGACCATTTCTTCTCTACAGGATCAGGTAACCCACAAACAGTCTGTTAAGACTAGCCAATCCTTGAGTGGTAGGTCTCATGCCAAGCATGATGACGGCTCCGGCCTTGCCCTCAAGACCCTATTGGCTTCAAAACCCCGGCGGGCGTCTTCGGTCTCCAAAGCATTTCAGGGGTTTCAGGTTGTTCCTGGGGCTCACCCCTCACAGGGCATACCTGAGCCATGCTCGGTGGTGGCATCCGCTTCGAGCGGTACTGATACCCCAGTATCGGCACCGGTGTTGAGTGATCCACTCTTCACCAGGGATCGTCATCTGGCGTCCTCGGTACCTTCGGGACCGATCGATACGTCCCAGATTGACTTTCCCGTATATGAGCCATGCTCGGTGGTGGCATTCGCTTCGAGCGGTACCGATGCATCGGCACCGGTGTTGAGTGATTCACTCTTCGCCAGGGATCGTCATCTGGCGTCCTCGGTACCTTCGGGACCGATCGATACATCCCAGATTGCCTTTCCAGTATCGACAGCATCGCCGATACCACCACCGACGTCGGTACCCTCTAGACATGCATCGATTGACTCGCTCCCTTCGATGCCGAGTCTGGAATCGATATCTAGTCTAGAAGACTGGGTACCGACACGTCTCGGAACCGACCCTTATCGATTCCGGATACGCAGTACCGAGGATATTCAGCAAGGGTTTCTGGTTGCCTCGGTACCACTTCAGCAGCCTCCGATGACTGCTTCGATGGCGTTATCGCCTCCGATTCCGGCACAGCTACCGGTATCGGTATCGATGTCGGTTCCTGCAGTTACATCGAGACCAGCCACTTCCATGCTTTTTTCTCCATCGATCCTTTCTATGCCTAGTTTGGAATCGATACCTGGCATGGACGATGCAGTACTGACTGCCTCAAATCGTGACTGCCAGTACCAGTTTCCATCTAGTGGGGCTCTTTTTCTGCACCAGACCAGTACATCCTCTGGTGCCCAGGCTGCTCCTTCAACTTTAGCCTACCCAGGGATAGTTCCCATTGGAGATCCCTCTTTTCAGAAATTTCTCCTTGACATGGCAACATTCCTTGCTATTCCTATCCCTGGCTGTGATCCTACTCGAGGCTCTCCTGCAGAAAAGGAAAATATAATGCTTCCTTTACATCATTCTTTGCAGGATCTTCTTCTGAGAATATGGGAAACACCTTTAAGGGTTTCCTCACCTTCTACAGCAACTGATGTTCTGTATCAGGTGCCCCCCTCTCCAGGGTTTCTAAAGATTCAACTTCCCCATCATTCCATTGTAGTGGAATCAGCAATGAGGAAGGTGAAAAGCAAGAAAAAGCATTCTTCTTATCCGCCAGGTCGTGCATCTAGAGCACTTGATGCCTTTGGACGTCAAACCTTCCAAACATCTATGCTGGCAACAAGGATTATCTCTTATATTTTTTATATGAGTCTATCTCTCCAGGAGGTCACAAAGAAATTATCTCTTTTGACTCCTTTTCTATCAGAGCCCAAGGCTGCTGACTATTCCTTACTTCTTAGTCATAGCCAGAATCTCTCTTGGTTTCTTTCTTGTGCTTCTCTAGACTCTTTTGAGTCTGTTAGCAGAACCTCTGCTATAGCCATAGGAGCACGACGTAGAGCCTGGCTCCAGGCTTCAGCAGATGGGCACAACACACACTGAGTAATTCTCCTTGTACTGGAGAAAATCTCTTCAATAGGGAGGCTTTACGTCAGGTTGCTCATTGCTCCACTGACTTCCCTAGTTCTGGGGACCATCCTAAGCCGCCTTCTTCCCCGAGAGGTAGGAAATGTCCTACCAAACCTTCTTTCCCTAAGAAAAGAAGGTTTCACTCTTCTCCTGCCCATCATCCAGATGTACCCAAGCAGGGGACACCTCATCCTGGTCTGAAGAATCCAAACTCTAGCCAGTCTGAGCATACCCAGCAACCATAGGTTCCTGAAGGTTGCAACCTACAGTTAACTTCTTAGCAGAAGTTTGTTCACTGTTTTTTCTTTAAAGCTCTACACGTGGTTTCCTTTCTTCAGGATATGCTGAGCTGTCAGGATATTCTTGTCTATGGGTTACAGATTTCTCCTCTTCTTCCTACCAAGAAGAGGAGTTAACAACTATCCCATGATAGTTTCTGTCCCAACATGAACATTTTTTCCTTCAGCAGACTCACCATATGGTAAGTCACCCTTCAGCTCCTGTTTCTCTACCCTCTCATCCAGGCTTTCCCCTGAATGAGTGGTACCATACTGTACAGCTTCTCTAGCCTTTCATTCCAGTATAGAGTTTTTTCCTTCAATAAATTCTCTGGACAGCTTATCAGACAGGGACAGGAATATTTCCTCTCCCTTTGTCTGTTCTCTCCGTTTTACACAGGAAGATTCTCTCTGCTGTCTCTTTCAGCTGCTGTTCATGCAGGAGTTCCAGTGATTGAACTACTGGTACTTTCCCACAAGTTTCCAGTCTGTCTTCCACTACTTTCTGTCTAGCCTTAGTAGTGATTCCAAGATAGTGCTTCATCTATATTGGATAATCCTAATCACTTCAGGCTTCTCACATTATCTTCTTTTCTGGCCATCTCCATTTCCTTGGATTTGGCAGCACAGCTGACCTACAGTCAGTTTTATCTCCTAATTCTCCTGCATAATGCTCTCTGCAATCTTCAGAGAAGCTTTCTACTATGGGCCCTTGCTAGAGAGCATTGGACTTTGTCTCTGAGGGCTATTCTATATGGTAGAAAAGGCTTATCAGTCATTTTCCATGACTCTGAGGGTTCTCCACACCCTCTTGTCTCCTGTTATAATACAGGATATAAGCCTTTTCTGCGTGAATGTCCAAAGAGTTTTCCAATCCTGCAGGAATATGCTCTTTTTTCCTTACAGCTTGTCTTCATGCTATCCTACTCCTCATGGACAGCACATATTCTACTAGTAACGCATGATACCCCTGTGTCCCTCCAGTGGGTCATCCTGGTATCTCCTTATATGCGTTTTCTGTCCATTTACCATGTCAGAGTTCTACAGAACTCACGACTTGCTCTTTACAGACTGATATTATCCTCTGTTTTTTCACGCAACCATCCTGGTTATTTCACTGGATAGCATTCCTGCACCCTCTTAGCCCGGAGGAATAGATTCTCTATATATCTTCTCAAGTAGGTTCCACCTTCTTGTTATTAGATGAATCTTTCTCCTTCACATCTCTCATGTGAATGCTCTTATGGGGCTTAGTTGCAGACATGTATCTTCAGACGTACATATTCATGTATGTATATATCTCTATATATTTCTATAGATACATATGTCTGTAAGCTGTGTATGCATAGGTTATGCCCCTATATATACATATGTATATATATATATATATATATATCCCTATATATGTGTATCTTTCGAGATGCTATTTATAAGTAGATATGTATTTACATACTATCTCCCTAACTGTCTATGCTATAAAGGTTTTTACCTTCTTAGAGGTTCCAGACAGTGGGCTGGCATATCTTCATACTGTCCCTCGGTATGTGGGGGCTGTTATGCACACAACCACTACTGTGGTACTAACAGCTTCCACTTTACTCTAGGTCTCGCTATCCCTGAAGCATCACGCTTCGATATCTTTCCTATCTCACACCAGCTAGGAAAGACAGTGTAGATCTTCAGTAGTTCTGAGTTTTCAGCCCTTCACACATCTGTCCTCCTTGGGAATACAGGCTTTTTTCCATACCCCTTCTTCCCTCCAGGACTGGGCTAGTTGTCCAAATCGGTCAGTCTTCCTCTTTTACTCCTCAATGTTAATGACTCTGTAGCTAAAAGAGTTTTCAGCTTTTTCCCATAAAGCTTTCCACTGAAGACCTGCCGTTCTTATACTACCCCAGTTGACACTTGGGTCACCTGCCAATTCCAGATTTGGACCTTCATCCTCACTGCTGTGAGGTCACCTTGAGGATTCCTCTACTGACTCTCCAGTAGACTCCATCACGCTCTCTACTTCCTACAATCCAGTAGGTAAGCTCCATATTGTGATTGTTCATTGAATAATTTTAATGGTACTTATCATAAATACCAAGGACTCCTCTCCTGTAGTCCTTAGGTTCGCTGTTTTTCTTACAGCTCCTCTCTTTTCAACTCCTACCCACCATCCCTTATGGGATGCCGGAGATCCATGTGTGGGAAGTGCAGTCCTGATCCAGGGACACGCATTTTATTGGATCTCCCCCTGGCATCTATAGCTAGGGAGTCCCCATATGTGACGACTCATTCCTGCTTGTTCCTGGAGATAGCACAGTTACTTACCTGTAACAGGCGATCTCTGGGAACAGCAGGAATAAGTCTTCACAACCCACCCACCTCCACTAGGAGTTGTATCTATCTATCTATCTTCCTTTCCTCTTTCTCTCAGCTATGAAACTCAACTGAGGAGAGGCAGTTGGAAAGGCGGGAAGGCAGTGCGCAGGCGCGAGGGATGCTCCCAAAAGCTTTCTGATTGGATGCTGGGGAGCATTCCCGTGCAGGCTCCGTCGGTACCGACGTACCCATATGTGAAGACTTATTCCTGCTGTTCCCAGAGATCACCTGTTACAGGTAAGTAACTGTGCTTTCTGTTCCCAAGTTCATATTTTCCAACCACTTTGTCGTCGTCTTTGTTGTCAACTTTGGCATTCCAGTCTCGCATGACTATCAGGATATTCTGTTTGCATGTTCTGTCAATTTCAGCTTGTACTTGTTCATAAAACTCAACTTCATCCTCTTCTGTAGCTGTTTTTTGGCATATACTTGAATTATAGTTATGTTGATGGGCATAGACAAATAGAAATGAATCGTTCACTGATTGCATTGTATTTCATTACAGTTCTTGCAAGTTTTTTCTTAATTATAAATGCAACACCATTTCTTCTTTGTCTTTCATTTCCAGCACCAGCATGTGCAACCCCCAAGAACCGACCAGTAAAGATTCAAACACCTATTAGCCACACAGACAGGCTTCACCATTCACAGCTGGATGGAGAGACAGGCTGATAGCAGAGGCACACTGAATGAGCATTAATGTCAGAGCGTGCTACCAGCGCCTGCACAATGAGCACACATTAACAATACTTGAGCTGATATGGAGACCAAAGTTGCAGGCAGGAATGCCAACCATCCTCACTTTTAGCAACAGGATGAAATCAAAATAAATATAACTATCTCTTATATCTCAACAAATAGGGGTGACCTGCATGGAGCGGTGGGTACACCTTAAACAAAGGCGTTGGGAGGAGTGACCTGCATGGAGCGGCAGGTGCACCTGCTCTTGCCACCTTGCTGGGCAGACTAGATGGACCAGACTGGTCTTTATCTGCCGTCATATACTATGTATGTGATCATCAGATGCATAGTGCCCAATGCCAGTACGCTGACATCCAACAGATCAAGTTGTACACGTTCCATTTCATTCTTGACCACTTCCAACTTCCCTTGGTTCATGCTTTGTATGTTCCATGTCCCATGCACAGCTACATTAGCATTCATATGTCCCGAGGGCTTTCATCCAACCACATCCTAATGCTGGCTTTACTCTGAAAAGTCTTCAGCTCCTCCCCAGTAGCCAGTTGAATGCCTTCCAACCTGAGAGTCTCATCTTCCAGCACTATAGTGCAATTTGTTTTATTGTGACTATCCATTGGGTTTTCGTGGTAAGATATGGAAGTAGATTGCCAGGCCTTTCTTCCGTGCAGGTAACAGTGGTCAACATTGAAATTGTTACTGACTTTAAAAGGCCCTAATCTGTAGTATCTTGGTGAGCTGAAGACGAATATAACATTAAAAATTTTTATTGGCTCTTGTTTTGAAGATATTGCATGTAGTTCATTTTTGACGTTTCACCGTGTAAATTTATCCAGTAGGACATCAACAACATCACAAATAAGCCTTGAATGATGTAATATTGCATCACATTGCATAATACCAGCATGCACACATCAGAGTTGTTTGCATCATTTTCTGATGCAATGCAATACTACTGCCAGATGGCTGCTGAAGCCATCTGACGTCAGCAGTGTACTATACACAGTCAGAAAGGAAAGTAATCTGGTATTCTGTTCCGATATTGAAAGCCTCATGAATGCCTTAAAAATCACTCATGACCTACAAGACTGGAGACTATTTATAGACTCTTCGAAACTGAGTCTGAAAGCTGTGCTTTTGAACAATGGAAACAGTCTTCCATCTATTCCAGTAGCGCATGCCGTCCACATGAAAGAGACATACAATAACATTAAAGCATCTACTGACTTCCACTCCTTTCGCACTCAGTTTAAGTTACTTACTCTTGTTCACAGGGCTCTTCGCACTAGTACTCCACAATACCTGGCAGACCTTATTACATTCCACACCCCCGGACACACTCTCTGCTCCTTCCACCATAACCACCTTAATCTCCCTTTCCCCTCCCTCGCTCACCTTCAAACCACCCGCTCTTCTGCTTTCTTTTTCATCGGCCCCGCACTCTGGAATTCACTCCCCACCTCCCTCCGGTTAGAACCCCATCACGCCACCTAAAAACCCACCTCTTTTCCTTGGCTTATGACCTTCCCTCCCCTCTTGTCTGATCCTATCCCAGGTATAGTCCTGTATCCTTTCTCTTGTTCTATTATATCAACAATTGTAGCTTCCTTTCCTCCTTTCTGACCCTGTGCCTGTTTCTAATTGTTTGTGAATTGTAAACCGCTCTGATTGATAAAGTAGGGCGGTATATCGAATAAATAAACATAAACATAAACATACAGCTGGCACCTCTGTGGTGACTTGAAGATAGTTGCCCTTTTAATGGGACTGCAGCAGGGATATATAAAATACATGTGTTTCTTATGTGAGTGGGATAGCCCAGCAAGAGATTGGCGCTACTTGCGGAAGGAATGGAATCGCAAACAAAATGTAACAGTTGGAGAGAAGAATATCCAGCACCCAGCTCTGGTTGAGGCTTCCAAAATCCTGCTACCACCCCTTCACATCAAACTAGGTTTGATGAAAAACTTTGTGAAAGCCATGGACCGCACTTCGCCAGCTTTCAGATACCTGCATGAAAAATTCCCTCGACTCAGCGAAGCAAAGATTAAAGAGGGAGTTTTTGTGGGTCCTCAGATTCGCGAGCTCTTCAAAGATGACCGGTTCAACAACTTGCTGCAGGGTGATACGAAACAAGCATGGAATGCTTTTCGCCTAGTGTCGTCAAACTTTCTTGGGAATGTTAGGGCAGACAACTACAAGGAACTAGTAGAAGACATGCTGATGCAGTATCAGAAACTTGGCTGCAATATGTCTCTAAAGATCCATTTCCTTGATTCCCATCTCAATTTCTTTCCTGACAACTGTGGTATGGTTAGTGATGAACAGGGCAAATGTTTTCACCAGAATATTGCAACGATGGAGCAAAGATACCAGGGAAAATGGTCCACTGCAATGCTGGCTGACTACTGCTGGACACTCCCCAGAGAAGCTCCCGAACAGCTGTACAAGAGACAGGTGAAAAAATCTAAGAAGTAGTCTATGACTTGGTTTTTACAGGTATTAACCGAAGGCCTATTATATTTACTATTGACATGCATTTCGTGATCTAAACATTACTTCTTGTAGATTACAAAAAAGCTAGAGCCAACTTTGCAATTTCACTGTCATATTCAACATATAAAAATTGATAAGAAATGACTATTTTTATTTCAATAACATGACTTTTGTAAAAATTTGTTGACCAGTGTAATTCTAGTGTTTTTGCCGTTGTTACAGAAATGTGATCCTCCGTCACCAACACTGTCCCATTCTGCTGCTGCCCAGATGGGTGGTTTGTCTTGGTCTGGCACCTCAGCTGAGACCTGTCCATCTTGGGGAGACCTTGCCGGTAGTTAAACTACCAATAGCTTAGCCCTCAGCATCACTGATGCACCAAGCCCTCATGGCATGACAAGCTGCAAACCAAGTGAGGGATATGGACTATACATTTTTCTATTAAGTGAAAATGGAACTTTTTGATCTCAGTTCTAAGAGGTGTGTTGCATAAAATATAACATATCATTTTGCTAATAACATCCCTAAAGTAAAAGATGGTGGTAGCAACATTAGGTTGTAGACTTGTGAAGATAGTACAAGCACATTCTGAAGTCAAATCTTTTCCAGTCTCCTGTAGATCTGGGAGGAATATTCACCATTCATCAGGAGAGTGATCCTAAACACAAAGCAAAAGCAACAATGGCGTGGTTCATCAAGAAAAGAAGTGAATGTCGTTGAGTGGCCCAGACCTGAATCCAGTAGAAAATCATTGGCAAGACTTTGAAGCCTGCAGTCTACAGATATTCCTCAGCCTTCTTATAGAGCTTGAGATATTCTTCCAAGGAGAATGGGCAAAATCTGCACCATCCTATTGGGCAAAGTTTCTAGACCCTTATCCTAAATTCTTATGTAAATGATGTCACATAAAGACCAGCATGGTCCATCTATCTGCCCAGTAAGGTGGCTAGGGTTACATGTGCTGCTCCATGCAAGTTATCTCTCTATGCCTTTTTTAGGGTTGTATCCGCACCTCCATGCATGTTGCCCCCTTCTGTTTTTTTGATGTGTAAAAGTTATTTAAGTTGCTTGGATTCCATCCTCTTGCTTGTCTGTGTCTGTTCCATGCCTTTTTAAATTCTGTCACGGTTTTTACTGCTACCACCTTCATGAGAAGGGCATTCCAGATATCCACCACCCTTATTATGAAAAAATATTTCCTGACGTTGCTTTTGAGTTTATCCCCTTACAGCTTCATTTTGTGTTCACTAAGTCTATGGCTTCCCCATCTTTGTAAAGGTTTTGTGTATTCATTAATACCCTTTTAAGTATTTAAATGTCTGTGTCACATTTCTCCTGTCCCTCTTCTCTAGGGAGTACATATTTAGGTCTTCAAGTCTCTTCAAATATATTTATTGGCACAGGCCCCATATCATATCGGTTACCATGCTCTGAATCATTTCAAATCTTTTTATATCCTTTGCAAGGTGCAGTCTCTAAAATAGAGCATAATACTCTGTGAGGCCTTACCAATGACTTGTACAGGGGCATTAATATCTCCTTCCTTCTGCTTGTTATGTCTCTCCGCAGCTTTGGCCACCGTCTTGTTGCATTGTTTTTATCACCTTGAGATCTTCAGACACTGTTACCTTGAGATTCCTCTCCTGGTCCATGCATAGCAGTCTCTTACCCCCTACTGCATACAGCTCCTTTGGATTTATGCATCCGAAGGACGTCGCACAGCACTTCTTTGCATTAAATGTTAACTGCCAAGCATTAGACCATTCTAATATTTGTAGATCTTTTCTTATGTTTGTGGTCTAATCTCTCCGAGGTATCTACTCTCTTGCAAATCTTTGTGTCATCTGCAAAAAAAAGAGAGAGTTTTCCTTTTAGCCCTTTTCAATATCACTCACAAAGACATCAAACAGTACCAGTCTCAGCATGGCTTCCTGAGGCTCTTCACTACTCAATTCCTTTCTTTTGAGTGAATTCATTTTATAACCACCCTCTGTCTTCTCTCAGTCAACCAGTTTCTGATCCAGTTTACCACATTGAGACCCATGCTCAGGCAACTCATTTTATTCATAAGCCTCCTATATGGAACAGTATCAAAGGCTTTACTGTAATCGTAATTAGATAACATTTTTTGCATGCCCTTGATCCAGTTTTCTGATCACCCTGTCAAAGAAATCTATCAAAGATGCCATCAGAATACCTCTGAGCTTTCTCAGTATTCTGGCAACGTATCTCCTCCACCCCAAGGCCTTGTCCACTTTCAGTTTTGCAAACTGTTATAAACAGCTTCTGTGAATGGTTTGGTATCTATTCCATTCTAATTAGTACCCTTGTCAATCATACTCTGTCCTTCTCCAGGATTTTCTTTCATAAACGTGGAACAGAAGCATTTGTGCAGCATTTCTGCTTTTTCCTTTTCACTTTCCAAGTCTTGAAATACTACCTAAAGGGGCTGCTACTGTTGGAAAGAAATCTGCACTTGTAAGTATTTACCTTCTGAGAAATTTTCTAAATCTTAGGGGAAAAGGAATTCTTTGGGTTAAAGCTGATAAATCTGTGTATTTTAGAATTCATTGTTTTGTTAAGTCAATCAAGGCTTAGTACCACCAGAGAGCATTTAAATCAAATCAGAGTATAGCTTAGCATAGAAGGTAGAATAGTGTAAATAGTCTTTGAGAAGAAAACAAAATTGTTTCTAAAGATCTTTAGAGACCTGTGAAGTTGTCTTAAATAGGTGTTAAAGCCAAGTGACAGATCAAAGGGGCAGTTTGAAAGGTCCACTCTATCAAACCAAGGGCTGTGTGAATCACCAAGGAAATTGTTAAAGAATGACCTTAGAAGCACAGGTCAGGGCATTGTGTAACAGGCCAGCTTTTACTAAGTGTTGTTTCCCTCCCACCATGAAATTAATTAATCTTGAGGTGAACAAAGTCTCTTAAACTTATTAGGTATAGTTGTATTAGTACAAGTATCCCCAACAACTTTGAGTAAGGAAACAATTTAAATAACTAAACAAAATCTTAAAGCTAAGATGCCGACAGCAGTCCAGCAGTGAGATGGGGGCTAGCCAGTCTTTTGCACTGAGTGTCACATGTATAATTTTCTCCCAGTTGGTGAGGGATCTTACGTGTGCACTTGGTGCAAGGAAGTCTTTGCTCTCAGGGAGCGAGTTCGATCTCAGGAGGCTAGAGTAGCAGACTTGGAGGACCTAAGAAGATAGGTTTATAGACGAGACTTACAAGGACATAATCCTGAAGTCCTACCTCCAGTCTGGCAGCCTCTCTGCTGCCATGGAGGAGAGAGGTCACATGAAAGGAGAGTATCACCTTGGTGTCGCACCAAGGAGGTTTCTCCAGGGACATGTGCCTATGAAGGAAGGGTTAGGATGGCCATTATAGTTGGCAATTCAATCATTAGGCATGTAGATAGCTGGGTGGCAATTGGACGTGAGGATTGCCTGCAGGGGCGGCCCAAGGGGGGTGCGGGGCCATGTGCGGAGACTTGGTGCGGGGCCTCATTTGCATAAGTGGTCTTATTTGCATAAATATTTGCATAATGTTACCATTCACTAACTTTTAGTAAACATGTCTCTTAATGAGTGTATGGATAAAGAAAGACTAAAAGATTTCTACATTACTATAATCCAGTGCCAACCGCCAGGCACATTAGGAACTACTACAAACGCTGCCCATTTAGAACCCATAGCAAACCCGCCGTATCCTGACAGCATTACCAGGACTCACAAAGCACCATACCCTACCTATCAAAAGGCAACACTGCAAATATTAACCAATACGTTTCAGAGAATACTGGGGAAAGAGAACAAGTGGCAACGTCAAATAGGAATTACATAACAGAATACCTCAGCTCAGTTACACATGCAGAACATAGACCATCACCAAACAAGGAATCACAATTTAGAAACAGGAAGGCAATAATTAAACTGGGAACCCCAAAAGCCAAACTTGGAATGTACAACAACACTGTAGAAATAAAACTATAAATTAATTTCCTCTTGTACCAAACAAAGCGCAGATGTTAATGATGCACATTTCCCAGAGCTGACATATTCCAGTTAATAAATTCAAAATAAAGAGATATCTTTCTACCTTTTGTGCATTTTTTTTTCAGTTGCAATTGGTCCAGCCACTTTCTTCTGGTTTCTTCATGTTTTCTGCTAACTCTCCATCGTCTGCTGTCCATTTGTCCTTTCTTCTCTCTTCTAGTTTTTTTTTCCATTCTCTCTCTCTCTACATCTGCTTTAACATACTAATCTTTCTCCTTTTGCTCTTTCCTCATTCCTATTTCATCCACACAAATTTTACCCCTCCATCCTCAATCCCCAATTACTCTCCCAATACCTGGCCAATTGTAGATTTTTCATCCCTCCTACACAAAATATTTTTCCCCTCTCCATTTTAATCTCCCAGCCCCATCCCATTCTAATCCTCCCCCAACATCAGCTCCCTTCTAGTTCCAGTCTCACCCAGCATCCATTCCCTTCTAGTCCCTGCATCAGCCCATTTCCAGTCCTAGCCCCCATCAGCCCATTTCCAGTCCTAGCTCCCCCATCCATTTCCAGTCCAAGTCCCTTCATCAGCTCATTTCCAATCCTAGCCCCCCCCCATCAGCCCATTTCTAGTCATTTCCTAGCCCCACCATCAGCCCATGTCAAATCATAGCTCCCCTCCACTCAGCCCAATTCCAGTCCAAGCCCCCCCATGAGCCTACTTCCAGTTCTAGCCCCTCCATGAGTCCATTTCAATTCAAGCCCCCACCACAGCCCATTTCCAATCTTAGCTCCCCCAACAGCCCATTTCCAGTCCTATCCTAGCTGCTCCATCAGCCCATTTTCAGTCCTAGCTCCCTTCCCTCACAGCCCATTTCCATTCCAAGCCCCCTCTCCATCAGCTATTTGCAGTTCAAGCCTCCCCTTCCACTCAGCCCATTTCCAGTCCTAGCAACCCCCCAACCCATTACCAGTTCTAGCCCCCCGTCAATCAACTTCCAGTCCTAACCCCCATCACCCCATTTTCAGTTTAAGCCCCCCCTATAACCCATTACCAGTCCTAACCCCCCATCAGCCCATTTCCAGTCAGCCCCCCATAGCCCATTGCCAGTCCTAAACCCCCCCCATCAGCCCACAGCCCATTACCAGTCCTAACCACATCAGCCCACCTCAAGTCCTAACCCTTCCCCATCAGCCCATTTCCTGTCCTAGCCCCCCCATAACCCATTATCAGTCCTACCCCCCCATCAGCCCACTACCAGTCTTAACCCCCCCCCCCATAGCCCATTGCCAGCCCTCATCAGCCCACAGCCCATTGCCAGTCTTAACCCCCCCCATAGCCCACTGCCAGTCTTAACCCCCCCCCATAGCCCATTGCCAGTCTTAACCCCCCCTCCCTAGCCCATTGCCCGTCTTAACCCCCCCCTCCCTAGCCCATTGCCAGTCTTAACACCCCTCCCTCCCTCCCTAGCCCATTGCCAGTCTTAACCCCCCTCCCTCCCTAGCCCATTGCCAGTCTTAACACCCCCCCTCCCTAGCCCATTGCCAGTCTTAACACCCCCCCCAGCCCAGTGCCAGTCTTAACCCACCTCACCCCCTCCCTAGCCCATTGCCAGTCTTAACACCCCCCCTCCCTAGCCCATTGCCAGTCTTAACACCCCTCCCTCCCTCCCTAGCCCATTTCCAGTCTTAACCCCCCTCCCTCCCTAGCCCATTGCCAGTCTTAAACCCCCCTCCCTCCCTAGCCCATTGCCAGTCTTAACCCCCTCCCTCCCTAGCCCATTGCCAGTCTTAACCCCCCTCGCTCCATAGCCCATTGCCAGTCTTAACACCCCCCTCCCTAGCCCATTGCCAGTCTTAACCCTCCCTCCCTCCCTCCCTAGCCCATTGCCAGTCTTAACACCCCTCCCTCCCTCCCTCCCTAGTCCATTGCCAGTCTTAACACCCCTCCCTCCCTCCCTAGCCCATTGCCAGTCTTAACCCCCCTCCCTCCCTCCCTAGCCCATTGCCAGTCTTAACCCCCCTCCCTCCCTAGCCCTTTGCCAGTCTTAACCCCCTCCCTCCCTAGCCCATTGCCAGTCTTAACCCCCCTCCCTCCCTCGCTCCCTCCCTCGCCCATTGCCAGTCTTAACCCCCTCCCTCCCTCCCTCCCTCGCCCATTGCCAGTCTTAACCCCCCTCCCTCCCTCCCTCGCCCATTGCCAGTCTTAACCCCCCTCCCTCCCTCCCTCGCCCATTGCCAGTCTTAACCCCCCTCCCTCCCTCCCTCCCTCGCCCATTGCCAGTCTTAACCCCCCCCTCTCCCTCCCTAGCCCATTGCCAGTCTTAACCCCCCTCCCTCCCTCCCTAGCCCATTGCCATTTTTAACCCCCCTCGCTCCCTCCCTCGCCCATTGACAGTCCTACCCGCCCCCCCCCCCTCGGCTCATGGCAATTAAAAAAAAAAAAAGCTGGCCGCTGGCGCCGCGGCGGCATGGAGTGTCCCGCGGGGCTCCCTCTGCCCGGCGGAACTCTCCCGGCGCGGCTGAGCCCCTCTCTGCCGGCTTGCAGATACGCGAAGGGAGAGAGTCTCCCTCGCGTCTCTGTTAAGCCCGCAGGGGCAGATGGGAAATTTCCCATCAGCCCCTGCTTCCCATCAGCCCCTGCGGGCTTAACAGAGACGCGAGGGAGACTCTCTCCCTTTGCGTATCTGCAAGCCGGCAGAGAGGGGCTCAGCCGCGCCGGGAGAGTTCCGCCGGGCAGAGGGAGCCCCGCGGGACACTCCATGCCGCCGCGGCGCCAGCGGCCAGCTTTTTTTTTTTTTTTAAATTCAATTAAGAAAAAGCAGAATGTTCTTTGCGCGGGGCCCCCCGAAACGCGGGGCCCTGTGCAAAAAACATTCTTGCTCAATGGACGGGCCGGCCCTGATTGCCTGATATCATGCTTGTCTGGTGCAAAGGTAGTGGATCTCACGCGCCACCTAGACAAGGTTTTAGATAGTGCTGGGGAGGAGCCTACTGTCTTGGTACCAATGACATAAGAAAGTGTGGGAGGGAGGTTCTGGGCACCAATTTTAGGCTTTTAGGTAGGAAATTAAAATCCCAAACTTCCAGGATAGCATTCTCTGAAATGTTTCCTGTTCCACAAGCAGGACCCAAAAGACAGGCAGAGCTCCAGACTCTCAATTCAAGGAAGAGGGTTTTGGATTTGTTAGGAACTGGGCAACATTCTGGGGAAGGGAGGGCTTTTCCGAAAGAACATAAGATATGCCATACTGGGTCAGACCAAGGTCCATCAAGCCCAATACCGTTTTCACCAGTGGCAATCCAGATCACATGTACCTAGCAGTTTCCCAAAAAAGCATACACATTCCACAATGCTTGTATTGGGGCAAGCAGTGGGCTCCACCTTAACCAGGATGGAACCAGGCTGCTGGCATTCACCTTTGAAAAGAAGATGGAGCAGCTTTTAAACTAGATAATAAGGGAAAGCTGACAGACGCCCAAGAGCACATGGTTTGGAAGGATTTATCCTTGAAGCAAAAGAGGGACAGTAGGGCATCCAGACAGAGAGGTTCCAATAAAGATAAAGTAACCCAGATGCACAGAGCAGACAGAACTGAAAAATTCCAAATTTTCCCCTCAACTGATGATCAGATTAATATGAATAAAATACAACCTCTAAAAGTCCTGTATACATATTCTAGAAGTCTAAAAAAATAAGATGGGAGAGTTAAAATATATAGCACTAAATGAAAGGTTAGATATGATTGACATTTCAGAGACCTGGTGAAAGGAGGACAACCAATGGAACACTGTGATATCTGGGTACAAGCTATCTCCTGCAGGAGCTCAAATAGAAGTCGTCTTCAGGATCGAGCACAACTTGATACCCAGTTCACATCAAACTCGATGTCACCAGCCAGAATATCTTCTTTCTCACAGGATCAGGTAACCAAACAAAAGTCTGTTAAGACTAGCCAGGCCTCGAGTGGTAGATCTCCTTCTAAGCATCGAGATGCCTCTGGCGTTGCCCTCGAGGACATTTTGGCAATAAAGCCCTGGCGGGAGTCTTCGGGCTCCAAAGCATTAATGGGGCTTCAGGTTGTTCCTGAGGTTCTTACCTCCATGGACATACCTGGGCCATGCTCGGTGGTTGTGGCCGCTTCGAGCGGTACCAACACCCCGGCATCAGCTATGGTGATGGATGAGATATTCCTCACCGATGAACGTAGTCCAGCGAATCTCTCAGCTACTTCGGTACCGCTGGAGTCGCTGCAGACCGTTCCCCGACTATCGGTATCGGCTTCGGTACCGGTATCGACATCGGCACTGGTGTCGGTACCGTCAATGCTTGCTTCGACAGACTCGCTTCCTTCGATGCCGAGCCTGGAATCGCTCTCTAGCATGGAGGATTCGGTACAGACTCGTCTCGGTACCGACCTCGGGCGGTACCGAAGACATCTCTTTAAAGAAAATCCGATGCTTCATCCTTTCAAGTCTTCCGATCCCGATGAGTGGGATGAATCCATCAGTACCAAGGCTGAATTTTCAACAATTCTAGCCTTTACCCCTCATTTCAGAGAGTCCTCAGGAGAGATTTCTTTTCAAGCTTTTCTGCTTGATATGGCAAAGTTACTTGCCATTTCTATACCTGGTAAAGAATCCATACCAGGGGATTCAGAAACTCTGCAATTCCCCTGGATTCCAAAGGAGGTGTTCATGCTTCCTTTGCATCAGATCTTACAGGAATCTACTATTAAAAATGTGGGAAACTCCTTTAACGGTATCCCCACATTCTAACACACTTGACACTATGTACAAGGTGCCACCTTCTCCAGGTTTTCAAAAGACTCAACTTCCTCATCATTCTATTGTTGTAGAATCAGCAATGAGGCGTATTAAGAATGCAAAGAAGCACTCCTCTTATCCGCCAGGTCGTGAGTCTAAGATTTTAGATGCCTTTGGACGTCGATGCTTCCAGGCATCCATGCTTTCAGCAAGAATTATCTCATATATTTTCTATATGGGATTATCTCTTGAAGAGGTCACAAAGAACTTAAAGCTTTGAACCCTTTTCTTCAAGAACGTAAGAGCAGACTATTTCTTATTAGTCAGTCATGCTCAAAATGTCTCTTAAGTTCCTTAATCATGCTTCCCTGGACTGTTTTGAGTCTATTAGCAGAACTTCTGCTATAGCCATAGGGGCACGACGCATGGCCTGGCTCCAAGCTTCAGACTTGGACAAATGGGTACAAGAAAGGCTGGCAAATACTCCTTGTACTGGTGAAAATCTCTTTAACAAGAATATTTTATTCCAAGCTAATCAGTTAAACACTGATATTGTTGCTTTCAGAGGATTGTCAAAACTTTCCTCTATCCCAGCTAGTAAAAAATCTCCTAAAAATCTTTATCCCCCTAGGGGAAAAAAGTTTTATCCATCTTCTACCCATCATGCAGATGTTTCCAAAGAAGGGCAAAATCAAAACCTCAACAGGCTCAGCAAACCCAGCAGTCGCAGGGTTTCTGATATTTTATTCATTAAATCTCTTTTTCCTGTTTGAGGTTTAGAACCGCTAACCTACTTCTTATCAACAGAAGCATCTACAGTTCATCTCATCCTTACTGAGAGATCAGTGATACACTGACTCAATCCTCGACTCTAGGCATGAATCTCTTGCCACAAGAGAATTCCATTCTTTTAGCTCCTAGAGCTATTGAGGATAATCATGCACTACAGGTAACAGGTTTCTCCTCTCCTTTTTGAAGGAAAAAGAGGAGTAACAACTGATAACAAGGTAGGCTATGCCCTTCACCTTGACAGTTTTCCTGTACGAGGATATCTCATAGTTTTGACTGCAAGGGGGCTTTACCTTTTTCAGGGACTTACCAAATTGTAAGTCTTCTCAACTCTGTATTACTTTCTATCCCTCTTAGTCGAGACATTCAGTCTGAGTGATACTATTCAACTGGAGGGCTTACTTTTTAATCCCATAGGATTTTCTTCAATACCTACTCCAGTAAGTGGTTTCCATACAGAGCTTTCTTCCTTGCAATCTTCTCAACTATTTCTTTTTAGACAGCTTATCAGACAATAATTGAGTTTTACCACTCCTAATTATGTCTGTCGGTCCTTTTCCAATCTATAGGACCTAACTTTTTCTGCTGCCTTTATAACAAATAATTCCAAGAGAGGTTCCAAAACCCACTTGGACAATTTATCACTGCAGGCAACCAGCCTGTCTACTATTCTTAGCCAGTGGAGTGGAGGAGTAGCCTAGTGGTTGGGGCAAGGTACTTCAGGCCGGAAGGTCGGTGGTTCAAATCCCACTAGAAGACAGCAACCTTGGGCTGGAAGGACTGGGGATTCTAGTCCCACAGGTGCTCCTTGTGGTCTTGGGCAAGCCACTTAACCCTCCATAGCCCATGTTCCCTGTAAAATAGTTATCTCCAAGTTATAATGCCCTGTTCAATGTAATTTCAGCTTGTTCAATGTAAACCGCACTGATGCAGAATAGCGCGGTATATAAGAGAATGTAAATAAATAAAATAAATAAATAAATAAATCTTCAATTCTTTTTGGCTCCAACAGAATTTATTTATTTATTTATTTACATTCTCTTATATACCATGCTATTCTGCATCAGTGCGGTTTACATTGAACAAACCCCCGAATAGATTAGGTTGCACACTGGCAATTAAACAGCCAGATCTCACCTAAGCAACCTACAACATGATCTCCAGGAACAAGCAGGAATGAGTCTTCACATATGGGTATCATCGGTACCGACGGAGCCTGCGCGGGAACACTCCCCAGCGTCCAAAAGGAAAGCTTTTGGGAGCATTACACAGCGCCTGCGCGCTGCCTTCCCGCCTTTCCCAACCGTCTCTCTCCAGTTCTTCTTTTCCGCGGAGCCAGCAGGTCGTGTTTCCTGTCACCGCTGAAGAATTTCTATTTTCTTGTTTTCTTATTCTTATTTTCTTTAGTCGCGTGTCTGCCTTCTCGAAGACCGGTACCGCCGGTCTTTTTTCTTTCTTTAAAAAAAAACAAAAAACTTCTTTTTGCCTCAGTGCATTTTCTTCTGTGGCCCTCATGGAAAAGCCCGCCTCTGGGTTTAAAAAGTGCACAAAGTGCAGTGGCACTATTTCTGTCACAGACACCCATGATTGGTGTCTAAAATGTTTAGGTCCTGACCATTCCATCGCGGATTGTGAGTCCTGCTCCATGATGTCTAAAAGAGGGTTACAGAATCGGGCAGCCAAGTTCAGTACCCTGTTTCCCTCCGATGCAGCTTCGGTGGCATCGACATCTTCCAGGGCTTCCTCTTCATCCCATGGATCTCAGGTAACAAAACTTAAGTCTGGCCGGTCCTCAAAGGGTACATCTCCCTCTAAGTATCGAGATGTTCCCGACATTACCATTGAGGAATCCACACCGGCAAAATTACCCCGGCGGGAGGCTCCGGCTTCCAAAGCATTATCTATTTATTTATTTATTTATTTATTTAGACAGTTTTGTATACCGCCTTATCCTTCAATCAAAGCGGTCACAACACAATTGGGGGATACATTTAACACGCAGGGATATGAGACACATACACTAATACTTACAGGAAACATGGGCAATGGAGGGTTAAGTGGCTTGGGGTCACAGGTTGACATCGATGGCACGGCCTCGACCGATCACCTGTTACAATGTTCTGGGGTACCGGCGGTCCCCGGTACCGACATCCAGACATTGGTGGCGTCGATGGATCAGAACATTCTGACCATGCAGCGTGCCATTACGGCCTTCATACAAGCTGCGACGCCCACGGTACAACAACAAACCCCGTTGTCGATACCGATTCCGGATCCAGCTCCGGTTCCGATACCTGTACCGCTTGCATCGGCATCAGCACCGAAAGCAGCGATACGGTATCCAGTGATGCCTATTAGTACCGATCCGGTACCAATGACTCCCGATGTCGATACCCCTCGGTACTCATATCGGGCTCTACGAGAGCATCCAGACAGTCGATACTTCGATTCCTCTGATGAATCTGATGCATCAGAGGTCTCCATCGGAGATCCGTCCTCAGGAACCCTCTTCTCCAAAAAGGAGAATGTCTCCTCCTGAGGACTTGTCTTTCCAGGACTTCATCAGGGAGGTGGCCAAAAGCCTGTCCATTGCAGTAGCCTCTGAAACTGAACCCAGAGCCCAAAAATTGGATATTCCAATATCCTAAGGCTCCTAAAGAGGCAGCCATTTTATCTATACATGAGATTCTTTATGACCACATGTTAGGTATATGGGAAACTCCTCTTACCACCTCTCCCTTTTCTCGTCGGTTGGACCCCATGTATCGTGTTCCTCCTTGTCCTGGATTTCATAAGACTCAGCTCCCTCACCACTCTATTGTGGTGTAGAGTCTGCTATGAAAAAAATCAAGAGTACAAAAAGACATTCCTCTGCTCCTCCAGGAAGAGAATGCAGAACCTTAGATGCTTTTGGCAGGAAAATCTTCCAGGCCAGTATGCTTGTAGCCAGAATCAACTCCTATAGTCTCTATATGGGGATGTTTCTGAAAGAGGTTACAGATCATCTACACACCTTATCTCCCTTTATGTCAGAAGATAAGAAAGAAGAATATATTACCTGGCTTAAACATGCACAGGATGTATCCAAGTTTTCCAATCGTGCAGCCTTTGACTCCTTTGAGGGTGCCAATAGAGCTTCGGCTATTGCCATAGGCGCATGCAGAGTAGCTTGGTTACAAGCCTCTGATTTGGAATCCTGGGTACAGGATGGTCTAGGTAACCTTCCCTATACAGGGGAAAACCTGTTTGGCAAAGATTGGCAAGCAAAAGCCACCCAGATGGATGCTGAAAATTCTGCTTTAGATAGACTTTCAAAGTCTACTACTACTCCTTTCAAGAAGAGGTTATTCAAAAAAGGATCTTTCCCAAAGAAAGGGAAATTTTCTTCTGGTTATACCCAGGCCTCTTCTCAGGGTCGTTTTGCTACAAAGAGACAGCAACAACCAAAACAGGCCAAGCCTCAAGCTTGCGAGGACTGCTACGGCCCAACAGGCAGCTGGACTCAACCTCTCCTTCAGGTTCCTGCCTCGCCGCCAAACACACCGGATAGATTTAGTGCCCAGCCCGGGAACAACCTGAAGTACTTTAAGATGTTTAGAAATGATCCTTTTAATTCGATAACTGAAAGGGGAATATTGTGTTATAAAGTTGATAACATCAGGATCAGTCCGTTTCTCTTTACGAAGTGACATAAGCATTTGAAGTCTGTCATTAAATAATGCCCGATGATAAGCTTGGGTGATAATTTGTGTAGGATATCCCCTAGCCCGAAAATTAGAAGCCAATTCTTTCGCTTTTTTGCGATAATCCTGAGTGTCTGAACAGTTTCTGCGATACCGCAGAAACTGTGAAAAAGGTAACCCCTCCTTTAGACGGGAGGGGTGTGCACTGTCAAAGTGAAGAAAAGTGTTACGATCAATGGCTTTACGAAAAATCGAAGTCTTCCATTTGGTGGCTGATTTCGTAACTAGAACATCAAGAAAAATAATTTCTGTATTATGAATGTTGTAAGTAAATTGAATATGCTCATCCTGGGTGTTCAGCCATACTAAAAAAAGATGTAAACTTTCCATAGATCCTAGCCAGAGCATGAAAATGTCATCTATAAATCTTTGCCAGAGCTTGATATGAACCAGGAAAGAAGATGACATAATGACCTGCCTCTCGAAAAATCCCATGAAGAGATTAGCAATGGAGTGGGCCATTGTCGCCCCCATTGCCACCCCTGACGTTTGTTGGAAAATCGAAGTTTCAAACTGAAAATAATTCTGACAAATCGTTAATTTTGTTAGATCTAACAAAAATGACATCTGGAGTTCTGATATATCCCCTCTACTTTGCAACGCTCTGGCGACAGTTTCAACTGCTTGTACTTGTGGAATGCTTGTATATAACGCCGTCACGTCCAGAGTAACTAGAATTATGTCTGGGTTCACCGCCCAGTGTGGGCATGTTTCCAAAATAGACAAGAAATGAGAGGTGTCCCGAATATATGCGGGAATCTCTGGTAGTAAAGGGCGCAGAAATGAATCTATAAAAATAGAAAGAGGTTCTAGCAAAGTGCCTCTTGTCGAGACTATCGGTCTCCCCGGCGGGTGGACCACATTTTTATGGATCTTAGGAACTAAATAAAAGGTGGCCAGTCGAGGATGTGCTAAATTTAAAAACTTGTGTTCTTTCAAAGAGATAATTTTGTCCTGTAAAGCCTGAGACGTTATTCGTAAAATCTCCTTCTGTAATTGTACTGTCGGATCAGTTTTGAGACATAAGTAGGCTGTTGTATCAGATAATTGTCGTTTAGCCTCCAATAGATATTGATCCCTACTCCAAACCACTATCGCTCCTCCCTTATCGGCCCGCCTAACAACTATGTCGGAGCGGCCAGTTAAAGCCTGCAAGGTTTGATTTTCTTTTCGGGTTAACCTGGTAGATTTGAACTTGTGTGAACTCTCCAAGTTTTCCATATCTTGTATCACTAGCGCTTTAAACACTCCTAGAGCAGGATGGGGAGGACCAGGAGGGGACCATATGGATTTAAACGGGAGTGGGATCCGTCGGGTTTCCTCAATGGGGATAGATGGTAAAACTGATGGACTTCCTGATTCTGGCTGTGTAGCAAAATAATTTTTCAAATTTAATTTTCTTAAAAGAGCTTCCAGATCTACCCGAAACTGAAACGGGTCATGGGCAATAGTAGGAACATATGACAAACCCCGGTTTAGTACACCGATTTCATCTTGAGTCAAAGGAGTACCTGAAATATTGATTACCAAAGAACTTTCTATAGCAGAGGTGGTGGCTATTGGCGTCGCTGATTGCCCTTGCGCTCCGACTGTCTGGTTTTCACCCCTGTCGTCTTTTTCTTCTTTTTGGTGTCGGTGTCGTCGTCGCGAAAATCCTCCTTAGAGGTATTGGTGTCCGTTGAACTAAGATCTTCAGAAGTTGCTTCAAATGATACCTGTTTCCGAGATTGCTTTCTCATGCTTTTACACTTCAAGTCCATCCAGGGATAGACGTACCCTGTTGTGTAATCATCATTATCGCGCTTTAATTTTTTCATTTTAGCTTGCTGAACTTCCATTTTTAAGGAATCAATTTTTTTCTGTAAATCCTCCATTTTCAGCTTGAATTGATCCCCAGACACTTTATCTTTCAATTCTTGTAACATGTGCTCTTCTTGTTTACGATACTCTTCTATGGTGGATTTAGATGTGTTAATGATTAGCATCATCAAGTCTAGAGAGCATTTGTTTAGTATACGATTCCAGTTAGCGATAAATTCAGAGCTTGCTGTGAACATTCGGGGCTCTTTATAAACTCTCAATCCCCTAGGTATCTGCTGGCGATTTACATACTCGATCATTGAAAACTGGTGCAGATCCGATCGTACAATTTGTTTCTGCTTTTTAAGGAGTGCTTCCCAAGAAGTCTCCAAATTGGTTGGTAAAGCAATTTCTGAAGAGAAGGGAGTAACTTCTTTGCAAACCTCAGCCACTTGGGAAGAGGAAAAACTTAAAATGTCCGTCCAAGCGGAAGACCCCTCCATAGTTGTACCCTTACAAGAACACAAGGGTTTTAATCTTGTAGAGTAACCGTAATGTAGCACAAAAAGTAAATGTTACTCCAGAGGAAACAAAGTATTTAACACAAAGGAGGGAAATGAGGGTAATGTAATGAGAACTATGGAATGGCCTCAGACCAGTGGGTTACTTCAAGACAGACACCTATAAACATAGTGTCTATCAGTACCCTTTAGCATCAATGGCCATATGTCCACGTTTTTATTAATGATTATTAAGCACACCTCTCTCCCTTAACAATGTCTCGTGTATACTTGACTTTTATCGATCTCTTTAATCAACTTTTTCATAATCAAATCTTGCACTTAGCTTTCTGTAATGCCGTAATGCTGAAGATATCTACAAAAACTGTGTATTTTTCTCTCTTTCTTTCTGGATATCTCAGCTGTCCCAACGCCTCACAAACAACGTTGACACGCGTTTCTCTCAGTGGCTTGAGGTTCTTCAGGGGACTAATTGCATAACAGCCAAATGTTTAACTGAAAAAAAGATCATAAAAACTAGCATAAATTCAATATAACCACCATGTGCTGTGATAAATACCGAAATATAAAACTTATTCATCCCTTTAGAATATCATAATTAAGCTAAAATTACAATTAAAATCCTACCCAGAAATTTGGCTGTAGTTGATGCACAGTTTACGTTGAAAACATGTTACTTCCGATCGCTCTAGTTGAATCTGGCGACCACTTGAAAAAACGCCGCGCATGGGCACACATGTAGGACCTCCCCTTCTTATAGTCACTCATACTCTCAGAGGACTGAATCTACGTCAGATCAGTAACCCAAATCTACGTCAGAGCAGTAACCTAATAGCCTTTAGCAGACTCCCCATTCTATCTCGGCGTTCAATCCTGCCGGCTGTAAAGTATGTAGTAAAAAAATCCACCGTTGTTCGTGAAACAGCAGTGTTTGATTTAAGGATTTGCCAAACATAGAATAGTTAATTTGTTCTATACAAAAACAACGAAGTTCTTGGAAACAATGGTGCATCTCTTCACAGTGTGTCACCAGCGGTGCTGATAATACTTTCTGTTTTATACGACTTTTATGTTCTAGCATCCTGATCTTTAAAGGTCTAATCGTCTTCCCGACATAACCCTTACAACAGATGCCTCTCCAAGGAGTTGAGGAGCTCATCTTCAAGATCTCTCCACTCAAGGCATCTGGTCTCCACAGGAGACATCTCTTCATATCAACCTCTTAGAGCTCAGAGCAATCTTCTTGGCTCTCAGAGTATTTCACACCCTGCTCAGCTACAAGACAGTCCTCATCCATACGGACAATCAGGTAGCCATGTTCTAAGTAAACAAGCAGGGCGGAACGGGCTCTCTGTCGCTTTGCAACGAAGCTCTGAGATTGTGGGCCTTCGCCAGAGAGCATCAAATCCATCTCATGGAAGTATATCTTCCAGGGGTTCAAAACTCTTGGGCAGACAGACTCAGTCGAGTTCTGCTTCCACACGAATGGTCCCTCCATGGGGACCAGATGGCCAGAATTTTTCAGATTTGGGGTACCCCAGACATAGACCTGTTTGCAAGTCCGTGGAATGCCAAACTTCCCCGGTTTTGTTCCAGGATTCCATGTCAGGGAGTTCAGGCCAGGGATGCCTTCCTCCTTCACTGGGGGCAAGACTTCCTCTATGCCTTTCCACCTATTCCCCTAATCCCCAAGACACTGTTCAAGCTTCAGAGAGACAAGGGGTCTATGATCCTCATAGCACCACATTGGCCACGCCAAGTGTGGTACCCTCTTCTTCTGCATCTCTCTCAAGCTCCCTCCCTGTACCTGGGGTCTGCTCCAGATCTCCTCTCCCAAGAGGAGGGAACCCTGTGGCATCCAAATCCTCAGTCTCTTCATCTCAAAGCCTGGTTGCTGAAGGCCTAGACCTTCAAGATTTACACCTTTCTCAGCAAGTGAAGGATGTCCTTCATGCTTCCAGAAAGCCTTCCACCAGACGCTCTTATGCTTTTAAATGGAAAAGATTTTCGATTTGGTGTGCAGAAAATGGTCTTAACCCTTCTGCAATACCTTTGAATTCGTTACTAGACTATTTGCTGCATTTATCACATGCAGGCCTTAAAACAAATTCAATCAGGGTCCATTTGAGTGCTATTGCAGCATCCCTGAAGCCTCTTAATGGACAACCCATTTCCTCTCATCCTCTTATAGCAAGATTTATGAGAGGCCTTCTTTTAACTAAACCTCCCATTAGACCACCTCCAGTGGCATGGTACTTAAATCTGATTCTTGGCCAGCTTATGAAGCCACCCTTTGAACCCTTAACCACTACCTCCTTGAAATTCCTTTCCTGGAAGGTTATTTTTCTCATTGCACTCACCTCAGCTCGCCGTATCAGTGAGTTACAAGCTCTAGTGGCTAATCCTCCTTATACAAGATTCCATCATGACAAGGTAGTTCTCAGAACTAATCCACACTTTATGCCTAAAGTGGTCTCACCTTTTCATCTGAACCAGGAGGTATATTTACCTGTCTTCTTTCCAGGACCTCATGCATCAAGTGCAGAGAGGAGTCTTCATACCCTGGATTGCAAAAGAGCACTTGCTTTCTATTTACAAAGAACACAGCAACATAGAAAGTCCTCTCAACTTTTTGTTGCTTTTGATCCTTACCATTTAGGACTTCCAGTCTCTAAGAGAACTCTGTCCAATTGGATTGCTCAGTGTATTTCCTTCGCCTACCAGAGTAAGAACCTTTCTCTGGAAGGCCATGTTACAGCTCAGAATGTGAGAGCCATGGCAGCCTCTATGGCTCATCTAAACTCTGTGTCCATCGACCAAATCTGTCGAGCAGCCACCTGGGCCTCTGTTCATACCTTCACAGCCCATTACTGCTTGGACAAGGATTCCCGCCGGGATGCCTTGTTTGGTCAGGCTGTTCTCAAACACCTGTTCCATACCTAATCAACTCCTGCCCTCCATCCCTGACTGGATGTCTGAGATTCATAGGTGGAGATGGAGCCCTTCCAGGGACTCACAATCTGGGTGATCTCCCAGGCATCTCTAGCTGGGGGGTCCCCATATGTGAAGACTCATTCCTGCTTGTTCCTGGAGATAGCACAGTTACTTACCTGTAACAGGTGATCTCTGAGAACAGCAGGAATTAGTCTTCACAACCCTCCCACCTCCCCTAGGAGTTGTGTATCTCTATCTATCTTTCCTTTCCTCTCTCTCTCTTTGTCTCAGCTTTAAAACTCGAACTGGAGAGAGACGGTTGGGAAAGGCGGGAAGGCAGCGTGCAGGCGCTGTGGAATGCTCGCAAAAGCTTTCCTTTTGGACGCTGGGGAGCGTTCCCGCGCAGGCTCCGTCGGTACCGACGATACCCATATGTGAAGACTAATTCCTGCTGTTCCCAGAGATCACCTGTTACAGGTAAGTAACTGTGCTCTCTCTGCAATTATATATAAAAAGCTCTGCAACTATGGGCCTTTGCCAGAGAGCGTCAGAGCCATTTCTAGTAGGTAACTTCCAGATGATTAAAAAGGCTTCTTACTCTTACCATCTTCCTTAAAATTTTCTTTTTAAGGAAAAGGAACCAGGGCTTAGACCACGTGAAAGCATAAAGAAGTGCTCAATTCCCTGGGTTGTTCCACCTCTCCAGTGGAACTCTTACAACAGGGATGCATTCCTTTTCACTGCAGTCGGTCCTTGTCTAGTGCATTCCTTCTAATTCCTAATACTTCATTGAAGCTTATGCTAAACAAAGAACGCATGATACTCATATTGTCCTCTTAGAGGGGCAAACATGGTATCCCCTTATATTACGTCGTCTTCTCCACACTGAAGTTATAGAAGGATCCAGACTTCTTGTCTTTAAGACTAAGGATCTCCTCTGCACCCCTTCACGTAGGTTTCCATTTCTGGTTTATTCAAAGGCTAGAATTTAAAAAAAAAAAATCTAGACCTCTCCTTCTAAGTAAGAACATTCCGCTGGGTTTTCATGTAACCTTCTCCATGGTTCTTCCACTTGTAACCAGAAAGAGATTCTCTATCTATATTCTCAAGCAGGTCTTACCCCTTCTTGTTATTAGGTGAATCTATATATCTAGATATATATATATATATATATATATATATATATATACACACATATATATCTGACTCTGAAAGATTTGTTACTGTCCATAACCTTTCCGGTTACGTTACCTCTAAAGTTCTCCATGTAAAGTCATTATCCTAAGTGACATCACTCGAGGAAGACATTACTGATCTTCAAGAAATTGGAGGCTACTCCGCCTACTACAAATGTTTCTTTCTTTCATTTGGATAGAGGGGTCTTAAAGACCCATCCTTTTTCTGCAAACCAGTCAGATTTATCTCCTCTTTCCTAGAGCCTTATTCTGCTCCAAGAACAGAGCTTCAAACTTTGGCCTACAGAAGCTTTAGCTTCTCATCCAAAGTCCAACCTTATTAAACTCCCCCAGTTTTTTCTTCTGGGATTAGTTCTAGCCATTAAGGCTTCTGACCTCTGCCTGTATTGCAAAATTTATTTTCCTCTACTTCACAGTGAGGTAATTTTCTTGAGCATAATGTACTGGTTCTTAGCACCAGACCCATATTAGCCTCAACAAATACTTTTGCAATACTTTTGAGTAAGGTCCACATTAGAAAATTGAAATTCAATATTTACTAACATTTATGATCTACACAAGGACTCCCCTCTAGACGCCTTGTTTAGTCAAGCTGTTCCACAGCACACCCTTTTTAATTCAACTCCTACCCTCCATCCCTTGGATGCCTGAGGTTCTGGGAAATAGCATGGCCCATCTATTAGATTTGCAACATGCTGGGACCTCCTCTAGGCATCTCTAGCTTGGGAGTCCCCATATGTGAAGACTCATTCCTGCTTGTTCCTGGAGATAGCACAGTTACTTACCTGTAACAGGTGATCTCTGGGAACAGCAGGAATAAGTCTTCACAACCCACCCACCTCCCCTAGGAGTTGTTCTCTCTTTTTCTCTCTCTCTAATTTGTCTACTTCCCTACTTTGGTCTCAGCTACAAACCCAACTGATGAGAAGGAAGTGAATGGGCGGGAAGGCAGCGCGCATGCGTGTGGGATGCTCCCAAATGCTTTCTTTCTGGACGCTGGGGAGCATTCCTGCGCAGGCTCCGTCGGTACCGACGTACCCATATGTGAAGACTTATTCCTGCTGTTCCCAGAGATCACCTGTTACAGGTAAGTAACTGTGCTATATCGCAATGATAGGGTAGATCAAATTGGTGGAGGAGTTGCGCTTTATGTTAGAGAGGGCATTGAGTCACGCAGGATTAAAGTTTTGCAGGAAATAAAATATACTATAGAATCTCTATGAATAGAAATTCTATGTAAAAAGGGTTAGGCGATGGCAATGGGGGTGTACTACCAATCGCCTGGCCAGAATGAACAGATGGATGATGAGATGCTAAAAGAAATCAGGGAAGCTAAGAAAAGTTATAACACAGTAATAATGGGTGATTTCAATTTACCCCAGTATCGACTGGGTCACTGTCACAGCAGGACATGCTAGGGAGATAAAGTTTCTAGTTGAAATAAATGACTGCTTCTTGAATTGATAAGAGGGGGAAGCTATTTTGGACCTAGTTCTTAGAGGAACACGAGATTTGGTGCAAGCGATAAGGGTATTGGGGTCACTTGGCAATAGTGATCATAGCATGATCATATTTGATTTAATAAATGAAGGAAAGATGGCAGGGAAATCCACAGTATTAACTTTCAAAAGGAAGACTATGATAAAATTAGGAAAATAGTTAAGAAAAAACTAAAAGAAGCAGCTGCAAAGGTTCAAGATTTACATCAAGCATGGGCATTGTTTAGAAATACTATCTTGGAAGCCCAGACTAGCTATATTCCATGCTTTAAGAAAAGTGGAAGGAAAGCCAAAAAACTGCCAACATGGTTTAAAGGTGAGGTCAGAGAGGCTGCTATAGTCAAAAAAGCATCTTTCAGCATTTTTGATTATGCTAATATCATACTTCATGGTCTACCAGCATATGCACTCCACCTTTTACAAATGGCATTAAATACTGCTGCCAGAACAATTTATGGAGCGTCCAGATATGATCATGTTTCACCTCTCCTAATACACCTACATTAGTTACCAATTAATAATCAACTTAAATACAAAGCCCTCTTACTCATTCAAAATCCTTCATCAGATATCAGCTTCATCGCTGGAAAACCTCCTACAATGGACACCTGAAACCATCCAGGAGAGCAAACTTGACAAATACACTTATCATTCCAACTGTGGCGAGAAAAAGCTCTCAATTTATCAGAAATAGAGCATTGTCTTATTTTTCCCCATTGCTCTGGAATTCTCTCCCTCCTTCCATCTGCCTCATCACCGATCTGGCAACCTTCCGCAAAGCAATTAAGACACATTTCTTCCTGCTTGCATTCGACCATGTTCCATAGATACTTATGCCCTCCTTACTAATGCATATTCTCAGCCTGCATTCGACCATGTTCCGTAGATACTGATGCCCTCCCCACTAACGCATATTCTCTGCCTGTAAATAGTTACCTTACCCAAGTCCCATGTTAACTTATAAGCTGTTGGAAATGTTCTATTGTTAGCTAATCTTGTTAATTTATTATTGTGTACCTGTTATATGTACTGTTTATACCTGTTCATTGTACTGTGGTGTTAACATGTAAACCGCGCTGATTGTAAAAGTGCGGTATATAAAAGTAAATAAATAAACATGGAAAAAGGAGCCAAATGATGAAAACTGGAAATAACATAAGCACTGGCAAGTTAGATATAAGACATTGATAAGGCAAACAAAGAGAGAATTTGAAAAGAAAGCTTGCCATGGAAGCAAAAACATATAATAAAAACTCTTTCAAGTACATTCATAGTAAAAAAGTCTGTGAGAGAGTCAGCTGGACCATTAGAGGAGCGCTGAAGGAAGGCAAGGCCATAGCGGAGAGACTGAATGAATTGTTTGCGTCATTCTTTATTGAGGAAGATGTAGGGAAGTTACCCATGCTTGAAACGGTATTTAAAGGTGATGCATCAAAAGAATTGAAAGAAATTTCAATAAACAAATCATTTGGACTGGATGGAAAAGAAAAAGAAGAGACTTTAGCATTTTATATGGAAGGGCAGACTAGATAGGCCATGTGGTTTTTTTCTGCCATCATGTTTCTATGGTATACATTCAAGGGTGTTGAAAGAACTGAAATATGAGATTGCAGACCTATTATTAGTAATCTGTGAACTATCATTAAAATCAACTGTGGTACCTGAGGATTGGAGAATGGCCAAATCTAACTACACTTTTTAAAAAGGGTTCCAGGCATGATCCGGGAAACTTCAGACCGGTGAGCCTGACGTCAATATTCGTCAAAATGGTAGAAACTATTATAAAGGATAAAACTACTTGGTTTAATGGGAGAAAGCCAACATGGATTTAGCCAAGGAAAGTCTTGTATTACTAATGTTATATTTTTTTGAAGGTGTGAATAAACAGATACACTATATCAACTGTCTCATCTTTGTCTATCTGGGTTTTCAGAAAGCCTTTGACAAGGTCCCTGATGAGACTCTTGGCGAAATTAAAAAGTCATGGCATAGGAGGCAGTGTAATATTGTGGATCAGAAACTAAAAGATAGAAAGCAAGAGAGTAGGACTAAATGAACAATTTTCTCAATAGAGAAAGGTGAACAGTGGTGTGGCAAGACCATTTAATCCACTGACTGCCACAACTGGTTTTACAATGCCTTGGACCAGACTATCAGCCAGCATCTTGAAAGCTTTGCTTGCAAATGACATAACGAGGACTGAAGGGTCGGGAAAAACAGAAGGAATCCCTCTTCGGCTCATCAGATTCAGCAGCCTCAGCCTGGATCCCATCATCAACACCTGCCAAGATTACGGAGGTGTCCAAGGGGAAGGAACTGTGTGCCCAGTCGGAGCAAAGAGGCCCGAGTAATGAGAGGAGACTCTCTTCTGAGCCGTCAATGTTGAAGGGAGAGCACTGGGAGAAATCCAGATGCAGCGGCATCTCAGCCCTTCTCTACGCTATGTGGAAAACTATGGCTGGGAACAGCCAGCTAAGCTTGCCTAGCGGGAGGCATCGACCTGGACAGTAGAGTCAACCCCATTGCCTAGGAGGACTGCTAGATATCTCCAGATGCACCAGTCATCATGGAATCCCCACCTGAGGTGTCATCGCCGGTGTCTGCAGCTGCAGCATCGGCCCCCTTGCAGGTAGTGGTTCTGGAGGAATATCTTTGAGCTCTCAAAGCTCACTTGGTGGCGGTAGTAGCTTTGCAATGTGCAGGCTTCGCAGCACTGAGAGCATCATCAACGCACTCCATCCAGCCCTTTCTGGAGACATCGGGTGGGAAATCGGAATCGACTCTGGTTCTCGGAGATATCTCTCTCATCAGAACCATCTCTCTTTCTCCAGCATGTCAGAATACGAGGCCCAGAGGCATCGACATCGGTGCCCATCCTCTCTCAAGCTGAGGACTGGCAGGAGGAGGATACCTGGCACTTCTTTGATTTCCTCTCGGAATCCTAATTGGAGTGGGAAACCAAAGAGGGAATAGACTACCTCGAACCTTAGGTCTCTGGACCTTCCATCTGACCCATCACCTCCCCTCGAGTAGCACAAGTTTCCTCTAGAGGACATGCTATCCCCTTTTTCATGGAATCAGAGAAGGAACCAAGGGCAGAGGAACTAGAGCTGCTCCAGTACCCTTCGGCCCCAAGGGAGGCGGTGACAGTTCCCATATACCACATCATGCAGAGGTTGTTACTGCGGGTCCAGAAATCCCTGGGCTTCAAAAAGCCTCAGCTGCCACACAACTTCATTGTAATTGAATCAGCCTTGAAGCGGGCGAAAAACACCAAGACTCACTCCTCAGTGCCTCTGGGCCATGAGGCGTGAACTCAGGACTCCTTCGGGAGGAAATACTACCACGGCTCCATGCTGATGGCCAGGGTCCTGGCCTAGCAAACGTATTTGAGCATGTTTCTCAAGGATGATATGCTGGACCTGGAGGATTTTGCCATCCTCATCCCCAAGGACCGTCATAAGTCATTTTGGAGCCTCATAGCCCACTGCAAAGGCTGCTCCAAATTCATGGTGCGTGGTGCCTACAACACCTTTGAGTCTGCCAACCGGGTGGCGGTGGTGGGTATTGCTGCCCAATGGATGGCATGACTTCAGTCCTCTGACCTGGAACAGTGGGTCCAGGACAAGATTGTCAGTGTCTCCTGTTGAGGTGAGATCCTCTTCAGGAAACCTGTGGCAGAGGAGCTTGAGAAGGAGCATGCGACTCTCTCGAGGCTCTCCAGGAAAACTGCAGATCCCACACAGAAGAAGCATCAAGCTAAGAAGGCCGCCTACCCACGCCCCTGCCGGTATTACCAGGCACAGACCCCCCACCATCAGTGAAGGAAAAGACCCCGAATATGCAGCCCGCTCTAGCCCTAGCCAGGAGTAGGTTTTTGATGGATTCCTCGGAGCATAACCAGCCGGCCGCTGTCCACCAGGGCACTTTCACAGGTAGTGGGACGGCTCTTCCACTTCGCCACTGGTGGCCCCTCGTCGCCTCAGATGCTTGGGTGCTGCAGATTATCCAAAGCAGACATCATCTGCACTTCACCCAGCTGCCATCCCATATGTCCCCGGGGAATACCCCATGGACCCTGCGCACTGAAGCCTACTGCCGGAAGAAGTCTTCACTCTGCTAGCTGACTCAGCCATCGAGCTGGTTCCCCCAGCTCAGGCCAGTCGAGACTTATATTCCAGATACTTCCTGGTTCCCAAAAAGACTGGTGGGTTCCAGCCCAACCTATACTTGTGGGTTCCAGCCCAACCTATACTTGTGAAACCTGAACCGGTTCCTCATGCATGAGAAGTTCTAGATGGTCTCGCTAAGGATGCTGCTCTCATACCTTCTGCAGGACAATTGACTATGCTCACATATCCCGATCCACCTAAGTCACAGACTGTATCTGCGGTTTGTGCTGGGTGGCCAGCATTTTCAGTACTGAATTCTTCTCTTCGGACTGGCCTTAGCGCTGCAGATCTTCATGAAGTGCCTGGTGGTCATAGCCGTCTTCCTCTGGACCCATGGGTGTCTTCATCTTTCTGTACCTGGACAACTGGCTCATCAAAGATCCCACGCTGGATGGTGTCCGGCAGTTGGCCGAGCTCACCATTCAGGTGCTTGAGCACTTGGGCTTTGTAAACAACTACCCGAAGTCCCATCTCCAGCTCACGAAGCAGCTGAAATTCATTGGGGCCTTCCTCAACACTACTCGGGCATGGCCTTTCTACCAGCAGACTGCATGCAGTGGTTCGTTGAAGTGGTGGGCAATGTGCAGCACCAGCGCCACACAGCCCACAGGATGTTGAGAGTCCTTGCCACACAGCTGCCACAATGCATATCATCCCCCAGGCCCATCTCTTTATGCGCCAGGCTCATTGGACCTTAAACACACAATGGAAACAGGTGACAGGCCACCTTTGGGACAAAGTCTGGTCAACACGCACCTGGCATGGTCCCTTGCCTGGTAGCTCAAGCCAAGGAACCTGCTGAAAGACCTCCCATTTCAATTGGTAGCCCCCCTGCAAGATGCTCACGATGAACGCATCCAAACTCGGCTGGGGAGCACACCTGGATGGTCTGCGCACCCAGAGCCGCTGGTCCAAGCAGTAGGGACTGCCTTCAGATCAATTTTCTTGAGCTCTGGGTGATAGAAAATGCCCTCTGCGCCTTCCGAGTGCACTTGACCAATCAGATGGTCCTGATCCAAACGGACAACCAGTTTGTGGTGATATACATGAACAAAGCAGTAGGGCACGGGCTTGTACCTCCTCTGTTGAAAGTCTTTTCAACTGTGGAAGTTCGCATGGACCTCCAGGCGACTTACCTACCCGGCTAGCTCAATGATCTAGCGGACCAGCTCAGACAGGTGCTTCAACCGCACGAGTGGACTCTCAAGAGGATGGTGGTAATCCGAATCTTTCGGGAGTGGGGCACTCTGGTGTTGGACCTCTTTGCCACAGCAAACAAAGACCAGGTGGCTCAGTTCTGATTTCGGAGACCGGCCAGCAACCACCTGGCCTCGGATGCCTTCTTGTTCCATTGGGGAGAGGGCTTGCAATATGCGTATCCCCCGATACCACTTGTGGCCAAATCTTCCTGAAGCTCCAGGCCAACAAAAGCTCCATGATCCTCATTGCCCCCTACTGGCCTTTGCAGCCATGGTCCAGATGCTGCTGCAGATCTCGCACAGAGAGCCTCTCCACCTTGACTCCATCCCAGACCTCGTCTCATAGAAGGGCGGAACCTTTCTGCACCCAAATGTTCACTCGTTGACCCTCACAGCGTGGATGCTTAGTGGGTAGTCCTCTCTGAGCTCAGTCTTCCAGAGGGTGTCACCAACATCCTTCTGGAGTCTCACAAGGACTTGACACGCAAAACCTGTATGCTAAAGTGGCGGAGGTTTGCCACCTGGTACACAGGCAGGGCGCTGGACCCATTCTCCTGTGCCATGGACCAGCTGCTGGAGTACCTTCTGCACCTCTCCGACTCCAGACTGAAGTCCAGTTCGGTACAAGTTCACCTCGACATGATAGGGGCGTATTATCGCGACTCCGAGGGGAAACCCATTTCGGCTCAGTCTCTCATGGCTCCATTCATGAGGGGTCTGCTCCTCGAAGCCCTTGTTCAAACCCCCGACAGTGACTTGGGATCTCAACGTAGTACTTGCCCAGCTGATGCAGGCCCAATTCGAGCTGCTGGACTCATGCCCGCTAAAATTCTTGACCCAGAAGGTTCTCTTTCTGGTGCTGGTAGCATGGCGCGACACATCAGCGAGACCCAGGCCCTGGTCGTTCACCCCCATACATCAGGTTTCACAGAACAGGGTGGTGCTCTGCACACACCTCCTCTTTGTGCTGAAGGTGGTCTTGGCATTCTACCTCAACCAGTCAATTAGTCTTACTGAATTTCTTCCCCCAGCCTCACGCTAACTGGGGAGAGGTGGCATTGCGTATATTGGACTGCAAGCAAGCAGTAGCCTTCGACATGGAGTACATGAAGGCACACCACCAGTCCAGCCAGCTCTTCGTTTCCTTCAACCCCAATAGGCTGAACGCCACTGTTTCAAAGCGCACGCTATTCCTTTGGCTAGCGGACTTTCTCCAGGAATAAGCAGGAAGTCAGACCTCACATATGGGTGATGTCTGTGCCAACGGAGCCTGTGCGGAGCATTTCCCCAGCTTTCAAAGAAAGCCTTTGGGACATGCTACCATGCATGCGTGGTCTCCATCCTGCCCAAGGATGCCATCTTGCTCAGTCTTCTTTTTTCCGTGGAGCCCAACGGACATCCGTCCAATTTCCCTGGAAAAAACTCCTTGCTATATCCTTAAAAAAATTGTGTTGAAAGAGGAGATTGTGTTGAAAAGAGGAGATGGCACTGTCATCCATACTGGTGTAGTCTACAGGCCTCCAACTCAAACTGAAGAAATGGATAGCGAATTGATTGCTGACATTGCAAAGATAGCCATGAAAGGGGAAGTGATCATATTGGGTGACTTTAATCTACCCAATGTAGATTGGAGTATTGCTCTGCAAATCTGGAAGGAAGTAAAAAAAATCAGTGGATGCCTTCCAAGATGCATTGCTTAGACAAATGGTGATGGAACTGACCAGGGAGTGCTCGGTGTTGGATTTAGTGCTCACCAATGGAGATAGCGTGCCGAATATCCGGGTGCGTGTCCATGTGAGCAGCAGAGATCATCACATGGTGTGGTTTGAGATAAAAGCCAAGGTAGAATCCAAGCAAGCTCAAAGTTCTAGACTTCAAAAACACTGACTTCAGTAAAATGGCCCAGTACCTGAAGGAGGAGTTGGCGGGGTGGGAGGGGATAAGGGAAGTGAAATTGCAATGGGCTAAACTAAAGGAGGCAAAAAAAGGGGCAATAGATATGTATGTAAGGAAAGTAAATAAAAACAAGAGGAAAAGGAAACCTAGTTCATTCTCCAAAGAAGTGGCTGCTCAAATAAAGGCAAAAAAACACAGCTTTCACAAAATTCAAAAGTTCGCAAACAGAAGAACACAGAAAAGAATACAAACTAAAAAAGACAAAAAGAGAAATAAGGATAGCAAAATCAAAGGCAGAAGAAAAGATGGTTAAAGATGTGAAGTGGGGCGACAAAACCTTTTTCAGGTGTATTCGGGAGAGGAGGAAAATCAGAGGTGGAATTCCAGGACTCAAAAGTGCCAGGAACGGATTTGTGGAAAGTGATACTGAAAAAGCGAAAATGCTAAACAAATACTTCTGCTGTTTTTACTAGAGAAAATCCTGGAGAAGGACATCCTGTGATTGACAAAAATGCAAATGAATGGAGTAGTTGTCACACCTTTCACAGAAGATGATATGTTAGAAGAGCTTGCAAAACTGAATGTGGCCAAGGCCATGGGACCGGATGGGATACATCACAGGATACTAAAAGAGCTCAGAGAGGTTCTTGCAGTGCCGTTAAAGGATGTTTTTAATAGATCTTTGGAGACATGAGAAGTTCCACAGGATTGGAGAAAGGCTGATGTGGTACTTTTTCACAAAAGTGGCAGTAGGAAGAAGTGACAAACTACAGGCCACTAAGCCTTTCCTCAGTGGCGGGAAAGGTAATGGAGGTGCTCCTGAAAGAGCAAATAGTGGACTTCCTTGAAACCAACAGGTTGCATGATCCTAGGCAACATGGTTTTACAAAAGGATGACCTTGCCAAACAAATTTGATTGCATTCTTTGACTGGGTGACCAGAGAACTAGATCAGGGGCATGCGATGGATGTGATCTACCTAGATTTCAGCAAAGCCTTTGATACTGTTCCTCATAGGAGGCTTATCAATAAACTCAACAACTTGGGGATGGATCCCAAGGTGGTGAACTGGATCAGAAATTGGTTGACTGACAGACGCAGGACCCAAAAGGCAGACAGAGCTCCGGAGTCTCAATGCGTGGATGAGACAATGGTGCAGAGATGAGGGGTTTGGATTTGTTATGAACTGGGGAACATTCTGGGGAAAGGAGGGGCTCTTCCGAAGGGATGGGCTTCACCTTAACCGGGATGGAACCAGGCTGCTGGCATTAACCTTTAAAAAGGAGATAGAGCAGCTTTTAAACTAGATATTAGGGGAAAGCCGACAGTCGCCCAAGAGCAGATGGTTCGGAAGAATGTATCTTTGAAGGATACTACCAAAAGCAGAGAGGTTCCACAAAAGAGTAAAGTAGCCCAAATGCCCTCAAGTATGGAGCAGACAGAGCTTAAAGATCCCAAATTACTCATGTCTAACAGACAAATTAATATGGATAAAATACATTCTCTAAAATGCTTGTATGCAAATGCTAGAAGTCTAAAAAATAAGATGGGAGAGTTAGAATATATAGCACTAAATGAAAGGTTAGATATGATTGGAATATCAGAGACATGGTGGAAGGACGACAACCAGTGGGACACTGTGATACCTGGGTACAAACTATATCGTAATGATAGAGCTGATCAAATTGGTGGAGGGGTTGCTCTCTATGTTAGAGAGGGCATTGAGTCAGAAAGGATTAAAGTTTTGCAGGAAACAAAATCTGCTGTAGAATCTATATGGATTGAAATTCCATGTAAAAGGGGGAAGGCAATGGCAGTAGGGGTGTACTATCGAGCGCCTGGCCAGAATGACCAAATGGATGATGAAATGCTCAAAGAAATCAAGGAAGCTAACAAAGGTTACAGCACAGTAATAATAATGGGTGATTTATTTTTTATTTATTTTATTTAACATTTCTTATATACCGCGCTATTTGTCATCAGCGCGGTTTACATCAAAACAATAGAACACTTGACCAGATACATTGGCCGTCGTTTACATAAAACGGGGAGTTAACATGGAGGAGAACTTGGGGAACTATTTACATTCAAGTTTATAGCAAACTTAGGAAACTATGTACAAATCGATTGTATTACATATTAGGTATGATTACAGTGTTTTACATCATGTAGCGGCTGTATGATATAGTGGGGGTGTGTGGGAGGTAATGGGGTATCGGGATGGCTATAATGTAAGAGAAAAAGGTGGTGTTTGAGGGCTTTTCTAAATTGAATAAGGTCTCTAATAGCTCTAATGTGTGGGGGGAGTTTGTTCCAGCATACGGGGGCATAGTTCCTGAAAGCCCTATTGGTGGTGATCTGGTTGAGTTTTGTGGATTCAATTGGTATAAGTAGCATGTTGGCAGCCTGGGATCTCCTGGATCTGTTGTCTGGAGAACGCGTTATGAGGTCGGAAATGGATGGGGGAGCTATCATGTTGAAGGCCTTGAAGGTAATGAGGAGGGTTTTGTACAGGATTCTACTGCTTATGGGAAGCCAGTGTAGTTCCTTTAGAATGGGGGAGATGTGGTCGACCCTTGAGGTTCCGTAGAGCACACGGGCTGCCGCATTCATGGCTAGCTGTAATGGTTTGAGGGAGCTCTTTGGAAGGCCATGTAGAACTATGTTGGCATAGTCGAAGTGCGGTGTGACTAGTGCCTGGAAGATGGTGCGGAAATCCGCGGATTCCATCATGGGCCTAAGATGCCGTAGGGTTTTTATCTTGAAATAGATGGTCTTGACAGTGCATTTGATATGTTCCTTGAAGTTGAGTTGTTGATCAAGAATTACCCCGAGATATCGTATGTTGGATTTGATTGGAAGTTCCGCGTCTCTGACTTTGAGTGTTGGTGGCGGAGAGAAGGCTTTATTCCTTGTGATCATTAGTACTTCCGTTTTTTTGAAGTTTATCCGGAGGTTCTGAGTGAGTAGCCAGTCAGTTATTGTGTTGAAGCAGTCAACTAGCACTGTATAGTCGGGACAATTGATGACAATGGGTGTGAATAGCAGGACATCATCGGCATACATAAGACACGATATGCCAAATGAACGGGCAATGTCACAGATTGGTTGCATATAGATGTTAAAGAGCAACGCGGAGAGGGAGGATCCTTGGGGTACACCTTGGTGCTGTTGGAAAGGTTCGGAGGTGGTGCTTTGAATCCGGACTTGTTGACATCTGCCTTCGAGGTAGGATTTACACCAGTCCCACGCTTGATCTCGGATTCCCTTCTCATGTAGCCGGGTGAGAAGCTGCAGGTGGTCTACGGAGTCAAACGCTGCTGATATATCAAGGAAGATTAGTGCGAAGCCATTCTTTATACTGTCAATTCCATTGATCAGTGAACTGGTTAATGTTGTCAGTAGGGTTTCGATACCGTGTGCTTCTCTGAATCCATGTTGAGAGGGATCCAGTGGTGAGGAGGAGTCAACATGCTGCTGGATCTGTCTAAGGGTTATTCTCTCTAGGATCTTAGCCAGAAAAGGGATACTGGAGATTGGTCTGTAAGATTCCTCTTTCTTTGGGTCAAGTTGATTGTTTTTTAGTAGTGGGCGGATGGATGTGTGCTTGAGCGCATCTGGGAAAACTCCTGTTTCAAATGACAGCTTGGTGATGTTGGCTATGATAGGGCTGAACTCCGTGCGCATTGTCTTGATCCAGTGCGCTGGGCAGGGGTCGGTTGGTGCGGTCGTGGCGTTGATTGATGCAATTACTTCTTCAATGGTCTTTGTTGATGGCGGTGAGAGTTTGGTGAGTGTGGACTGGGAAAGAGTGGTTTTGGGATTTGTGGTATGGTTAAGATGAGGTGATGATGCCATTGTAGTTACCTTTATTGATTTTGATTGGATGTAATTCGCATATCGACTGGGTCAGTGTCACGTCAGGACATGCTAGGGAGATAAAGTTCCTAGATGAAATAAATGACTGCTTCTTGGAGCAGCTGGTTCATGAACCGACCAGAGGGGAAGCCATATTAGACCTAATCCTTAGTGGAACACCAGATCTAGTGCAAGAGATAAGGTTGTTGGGGCCACTTGGCAATAGTGATCATAGCATGATCGCCTTTGATTTAATTAGTGGAGGAGGGATAGTAAGGAAATCCACAGTACTACCTTTTAACTTTCGAAAGGGAGACTATGATAAAATGAGGAAAACAGTCAAGAAAAAACTAAAAGGAGCAGTTGCAAAGGTTAAAGACGTACATCAGGCTTGGCTGTTGTTGAAAAATACTATCTTGGAAGCCCAGACCAGCTGTATTCCACGCTTTAAGAAAAGTGGAAAGAAGTCCAAAAAACTGCCAGCATGGTTTAAAGTTGAGGTCAGAGAGGCTGTTGTTGCCAAAAAAGCATCTTTCAGGAAATGGAAAAAAGAGCCAAACGACGAAACCTGGAAACAGCACAAGCACTGGCAAGTCAAATGCAAGGCATTGATAAGGCAGGCAAAGGGAGAATTTAAGAAGCTTGCTGCAGAAGCAAAAACGCGAAGTAAAGACCTTTTCAAGTACATTCGTAGCAAAAAACCTGTGAGAGAGTCAGTTGGTCCAGTAGATGATAAAGGGGTTAAAGGAGCACTAAGAGGCGACAAGGCGATAGCGGAGAGACTGAACGAATTCTTTGCTTCTGTCTTTACTGAGGAAGATGTAGGGATGTTACCCATGACTGAAGTGGTATTTAAAGGTGCAGAAGAATTGAAGGAAATATCGATACATCGAGAAGATGTGTTACAACTATTAGATAAGCTGAAGAGTAGCAAATCACCTGGGCCGGATGGTATACATCCAAGGGTATTGAAAGAACTGAAATATGAGATTGCAGACTTGCTATTAGTAATCTGTGAACTATCATTAAAATCATCTCTAATACCTGAAGATTGGAGGATCGCCAATGTAACACCAATTTTTAAAAAGGGTTTGAGGGGTGATCCGGGAAACTACAGACCGGTGAGCCTGACGTCAATACCGGGAAAAATGATAGAAACCGTCATAAAGAATAAAATTACTCAGCATGTAGATAGTCATGAACTAATGAGAGACAGCCAACATGGCTTTAGACAAGGAAGATCTTGTCTTACTAATCTGTTATGTTTTTTTGAAGGAGTGAATAATCAGGTGGACAAAGGTGAGTCGGTTGATATTGTGTATCTGGACTTTCAGAAAGCCTTTGACAAGGTCCCTCATGAGAGACTTTTGGCAAAACTAAAGAGTCATGGGATAGGAGGCAGTGTACTATTGTGGATCAGGAACTGGTTAAAAGATAGAAAGCAGAGGGTAGGGCTAAATGGCCAATTTTCCCAATGGAGAAAGGTGAATAGTGGTGTACCCCAGGGATCTGTGCTGGGTCCGCTGCTTTTTGACATATTCATAAATGACCTGGAAAGTGGAACAACGAGTGAGGTTATCAAATTTGCAGATGACACAAAACTATTTAAAGTTGTTAAAACCCAAGAGGATTGTGGAAAATTGCAAGAGGATCTTGATAAATTGGAAGACTGGGCATCAAAATGGCAGATGAAATTTAATGTGGACAAGTGCAAGGTTATGCACCTAGGGAAGAACAACCCAAACTATGGTTACACGATGCAAGGTTCCACATTAGGAACCACCACCCAGGAAAAAGATTTAGGCGTCATTGTGGATACCATGTTAAAACCCTTGGCCCAGTGTGCAGCGGCGGCCAAGAGAGCAAATAGAATGCTAGGTATGATAAGGAAAGGAATGGAAAATAAAACAAAGGATATTATAATGCCTCTATATCGTTCATGGTGAGACCGCACCTTGAATATTGTGTGCAATTCTGGTCGCCGTATCTTAAAAAGGATATAGAGTTATTAGAAAAGGTTCAGAGAAGAGCCACCAAAATGGTAAAGGGGATGGAAGGATACTCCTATGAAGAAAGGCTAAAAAGGTTAGGGCTCTTTAACCTGGAAAAGAGACGGCTGAGGGGAGATATGATAGAAGTCTATAAATTAATGAGCGGAGTGGAACGGGTAAACGTAGATCGATTGTTTACCTTATCAGAATATAGAAAGACTAGGGGACATGCAATGAAGCTACAGGGTAAACTATTTAAGACTAATAAAAGAAAATATTTTTTCACTCAACGTGTAATCAAACTCTGGAATTTATTACCGGAGGATGTAGTAAAGGCTGTTAGTGTAGCTGGGTTTAAAAAAGGTTTGGACAAGTTCCTGGAGGAAAGGTCCATAAGCCATTATTAAGAAGGGACCCAGGATATCAATGCTTGAACCAATACAAGCATTGTGGAACCTGTGTCCCTTGGGGAAACTGCTAGGTACGTATGACCTAGATTGGCCACTGTTGGAAACAGAATACTGGGCTTGATGGACCTTGGTCTGACCCAGTATGGCATATCTTATGTTCTTATGACAGAAGGTGTGAGGGTAAACGGAACTCACTCAGATGAAAGAAGGTGATTAGCGGTGTGCCCCAGGGTTCGATCCTGGGACCGGTACTGTTCAATGTATTTGTGAGTGATATTGCTGAAAGGCTGAATGGAAAAGTCTGTCTTTTTGCAGATGACACGAAAATTTGCAACAGAGTGGACTTCCCTGAGAGAGTGGACAACATGAGGAAAGATCTACAAAAACTGGAAGAATGGTCTAATGCGTGGCAGTTAAGATTTAATGCGAAGAAGTGCAGTGTCATGCACTTAGGAAGCAGAAATCCAAGGGAATTGTATGTGAAAGGGGGCGAGAGTTTGGTGTGCACGAACCAGGAGAAGGACCTCGGAGTGATTGTTTCTGAGGATCTCAAGGTGACGAAACAGTGTGACAAGGCGGTGGCAAAAGCCAGGAGGATGCGGGGTTGCATACAAAGAGGAACTCCTGGCAACTCTGAGAAACGTCCCACCAAGGTCCTCAGGAAGGATTGCTAGGCCGACGGATACCATGCGAGGGTCCTCGAGGCCGTAGTCCTCATCGAAGACTCACTCGCAAGAGTGCCAGTGCCGGGCTGAGACCCTCTGTGCCCACGCCCAAAGCTGCAGAGCCTCTGGCTTGAAATCCAGAATGGTAGCCATGGAGCAGAACATCATTGCTATCCTGGCCATGCAGCAGGCAATGATGGCAGGTTCATCTGCATCATCTGCCCCAAAGACTGGGCCTCTGACTGCAGGGGCGTCCGTGATAATCAAGCCGAGCTGTGAGCACCACCAGCCTCAGGTAAGCCTTCAGTCCACGATCGAGGTCTCGGTCCTGTTCTTCGGGAATCCGATCCCCCCCGGCAAATTTTTGAGACTCGGACTTCAGGTCTTCGGGAGAGCCCTGACCCTTTGGAGCGGGCCTCGAACCAAGGAGTTGGAGGGCCTCGGACTCATTGTCCCCCCTCGACTCTGAGTGGGAGACCGATGATGAGACCTTCCTGGAAACCAGATGGCACTGAGATGTCCCCTTGGACTCATTTGCCCCAGTACCAACCAAAAGAGCACGAGTCCACATGCTAGCTAACAACCCAGTCTGAGACGTGGACAGCAGTAGGAAGACGTTCTTTATTGATTAAAAAAGCCTATGGCCCGACACAGGCCGTGTTTCGTTGCCTTCCTCAGGGGCAGGCTACACAATATGATAAAAACAATAGATAAATAAATAAATTATAAATGCAACATAAAGACCTAAAGGATGAATACAAATTAAAAAATAAATAAATATTAAAAAACGCAACCATAAAATATAAAACCAAAGACAATCAGCACAGCAAAACAAACACAGACCTATTCGTCTATAACAAGACAACATATATCTAATAAAACTAATACCCTTACACATGTATATTAATAATCATTACAAAAATATAATCATATAAATATTTTGTAACATTCAAAAGATAATCATAAAACATATCAAATGAATAGTTAATATACGTAAATAAATAATTAAAAACATCAACACATATATATTTGCATCATAAAGGAGTATAAAGCATACCTTTATCAGTTGTCTAACCTTCCACAATACTGCATTTGCTAAAGAGGGACAAGGAAGAGAAACCGCATGGATATGTGCACCACCACAAATAGCCCATCATTGCCCCATCAGGCCAATGATCCAAATTAAAAGTGAAAATGGTGGTAACAGAAAGGAAAGAAACACATATAGATATGTGAGTCACCATACATTACCCATTATTACCCTTTTGGGCTTTAAAATTGAATGGTGGTGAAAAAGACATATTACCTGCAATGTCTTTAGATGTGAATTGGAGTTAAAATAACCAAAATGGCTGATGTGAGATACTATAAAAACAATAAAATATTGTAAACAAACACCATCAGCACACACAGTTAAACGCTACTGTTTTTAAAAAAATCTTTATAAAAACATGGCCGTACGTGCTGGCTCTCATTTTTACTACTCATGTTAAAAACAAACAAAAAAAGGGGGAGGGAGCACAACCACACAGCATACATAACAAACACAATATTACCATGACTTCTTTCTAAAAAATCAAAATGACACTACTGCTAAATTAAGACAACCAACCATACCAGAAAAGTAATTAAAATATCTAAACCTAAGATGTACATATAAAAATATAAATATATAAATAACTAAATGACACCACCACTCATTGTAGATGCACGATAGGCCATAGCGTACTTACTCCATTCAACCTTCTATTGCAATCACCAATATGTATTGCTTTGCAATGAGAACACAACCCAATCACCAAACCGGCATTTCTTTCACAGCCTTTCTTTCACAGCATAAGGGGCACTATCGATGCGGTAAATGCTCGGTGTGTGTGCATTCCCTAGTAGTTAAAAAGCAATTTATTCATCCTACAAACAATAAAAAAAAAATTTTGGATGATTTTTCCAACTGTTCCACCAGCCATGTTATCTATGTTATCCAATGTCCATGTCTGAAACTGTATGTTGGTAAGACTGTTCGTCCAGTGGACAAATTATGGGAAAAGGGAAAAAGAAACATGTCACCAAGGTCACCATTTCATCGACCACCCAAACACAGAGATTCGCCACACAAGCAATATCCACAACGAGTAAGAACACACAGTCAGGGACTCTAATGGTCAAAAGACATCTCAACTGGGACCTTTGAATGTAGTGATTAATCTTTCTAAACATCAATTAACAGAATTAGAATTAGAAGTCCTCAACAAAGGTCTCTCCTTTGTCCCTACAAAAACTCATGACAAATTTGCTACACATGTTGAGCTGTTTAAATTTTTCCGTAAATTAAAAATTATGGATTTCTTTAACCATCATCAGGCCAACACGGAGGATCCCTCTGTTGTAAAAAAAAACCCTTCCACATGGATTCCGCCTTCCAAATCCAATGTTATGATTACCACGTATGAGAATGTGGTCCTTAGTAAAATTAATACTTTATATAAAACAAACAAGAGGCACCCTTTCTATAATCTTACAGGCCCGCAGAAATTGGCCCTTCAAGGTTTAAAATCTAATCAAAACATTATCATTAAACCAGCTGATAAGGGCGGAGCTATAGTTATCCAGGATAAGGATGCCTACATGACAGAGATCCTGCGGCAATTAAACGATAAGGAATTTTATCAAAAAATTTATGATGACCCTATGGAAAGTTTGAAACAAAAGGTGGATACATTACTTTATATTGGTAAAGAAGCGGGTTATCTCACTCCCAAGGAGATTACCTTTCTCACAGTTTCTCACCCCATTACACCCACCATTTACCTACTCCCTAAAATCCACAAATCCTTGCAAAATCCTCCAGGACGTCCCATAGTGTCCGCCATTGGATCACTTTTTGAACCTCTATCAAAATTCCTGGATGTTTACTTGAGACCTTTTGTTATGCTTGCACCTTCGTATGTAAGAGATTCCACCCATATTATACAAATTTTACAGGATTTTCAAGGTTTTCATGACCAATTGATTATGGTCACATTGGACATTGTCACTATACACAAATATTCCTCAACAAGCTGCATTAGAGGTACTAGCTAACACCTTAATTAAAAGGCCAAAACCGACACGCACACCTACCTTTTTTCTCACTCAGATGGCATCTCTAGTGATGATGGAAAATTATTTCTGCTTTCGAGGTGTCTTTTATAAACAGACGAAAGGGGTTGCCATGGGGTCCCCAATGCCACCAGATGTAGCCAACCTGTATGTCACCGATTTTGAATCCAAATTTTTAACTTTCCACCCTTATAAATCTAATGTTCTTTTATGGAAACGTTATATCGATGATGTGCTTCTAATATGGAATGGGACAGCATCTCTATTGAACGCTTTTCATACGTGGCTCAATACATTGGACTCAAATTTACAGTTTGAGGGTAATTATAGTATGGAAGCCATTCCATACTTGGATATCTTAATTAAAAAATCTAATACTGGTTTTTCTACTACCCTATATCGTAAACCCACAGACCGGAATATGTTACTTAAATATGATAGCTATCATAATTCCTCTTTTAAGAAGAACCTGCCAATTAGTCAATTTTTAAGAATCAAGAGATTATGTACAGACAATATCGATTTTGAGGAACATGCTATTGACATGTTTCATAGGTTTCAACAACGTGGTTACCCTAATACATGCATCCTAAAAGCTTATCATAGAGCATGTGTTACTGACCGTTCCACTCTTTTGGGAAAAGCATCACGGACATGCACGGACAAAATTGTCTGCGCTCTCACCTTTTCTGGACATTCCAAAGCTATCGTTGACATTTTGAAACAAGAGTGGCATCTTTTGTCCACGATACCTTCCTTTGCGACTAAACAATTAATGATTGCTTATAAACGCACTCCAAATCTGACTAACTTTCTGGTTCCATCTGCTCTTACTGCTCCTAGACCGTCTCTCAAGGTTAAGGGGCATTATAGCTGTGGTAACTGCTCAGTTTGTATACACACTATTACAATTAAGAATACTTTTACACATGCACCCACTGGTCAGAAACTCTTTTTGCAACATTATTCGAATTGTAAAACCATTAATGCTGTTTATTTGATTCACTGTCCATGCAATAAGTTATATATAGGAAAAATTCAGAGACAAGTCCGTTCCCGTATTATAGAGCATAGAAGTAATATTCAAAGGAAACAGTCTGACAAACCACTAGTATCACACTGGTTAGAAAAGAGTCACATCATTAGTGATATTAAATTTGCAGTAATTAAAACCGTTATTCCACACTGGAGAGGTGGCAACGTTGATAAAGCCCTACTAAAGCTTGAACAACGCTTTATCTATGAGCTCAATACCTTAGAACCACATGGTTTAAATCAGGAAGTAGACCTGTCAGTGTTTCTAGGATAGTCATCTATAGTCCATTTATTTATTTACAAACACTTTATATGGTGGATACATACATTTTTAGCCCTATATTGGCCCTTGTATAATATTTTCAAGTTTTATCTTGCATGTATCCTGAGGTTTCTGGGATCGTCTCCCATTCACTTACAAACATGCTTTTATCTAGCTATTCTCTGCACCTCACAAGCGACAGCTTGTCTACACAAATACTGTCTTCACTAACTCCTCCTCACGGATCGGGTTACTTTCTGTTTGGCGCGAAAGTCGGCGTTTTTAAAGCAGTCGGTCTCACCAAGTTTCCCTTTCACTGCATACAGTGCAATGTGCGCATCAGATTTTCCGACGTAGCTGAACCTACATGGTATGATTTCCCACATTTGTACATCTGTCTTTTATCATTCTTAGCGAGTTTATATTTGCATTCTTTATCTTTTCTTTAAACACAGACACAACGGTTTTTACTATTTATTTATCACGTAAGCTGTCTTCTACGTCTTTTGGTTTCTCTTTTAAATGGCATCCTTTTTGCATTACATGTTCATGTTATACATTAATGTTTATATTTTTATGGTTTTAACATCATGGTTTAAATATTTCTTGTACTTTTTTACCTCTGTTCTAGTGCTTTATCCTAATTGTTCTTCCATAGCATTATGCAAAAGCACATACGACTCACACGCTCGTACTAGGTGAGTGCCCTAAGTTTATGTTACACTGTATACCTTATGACTTGTCATTTCACCATCATACATTCTTGCTGTTTCTTAGGACTTACCAGCTACCTGCATTGCTCTTTACTTATGTGTATTGAGCACAGTATTTTTAAGCGTTGTTTCACATTTCACTTTTGGAGCATTCTATTTGTCACAGTGGTTCCATGCACTACCCATTCCTCATAACAGTATGTTGTAATTACATTAATTGTCCGATATTAAGTCCAGCTTTAGTTTTGCTTTTTAATTGTTTTTAAGTGTTTTTGATAGCCCTTCTGCCTTAGTGTTTTACTTCTGTATTAATTTAGGCTGTTAGTCTTATCGATTTGTATTTTTACTGTTTAGTTTTCAATTATTTATCACCTTCATATTTTAATTATTTATTTATTTATGTTTCTATAATCAGTTACCTCTTCTTGTATAACGTTGTGTACAGTCATCACTATTTGTTCTCTCTTGTGTTGCACATTATTAGATTTAACTTAACAGTGGCTCTTTTTTATTGAGTATGATGTATAGGTTTGCATTTTAAGTCTCATTGTTTTATTTGTGGTTTCTCAGCCCTGCGTTTTTTACCTTTATTTTTATTCTTATTGATGTATTTATCTACTTATTTATATAATTTACGTTGTTATACATAGTAATTATAGTTTTGTACAAGCCTACAGCTTTTTCCCAATATGCCATCTGTTTTTAATTGTTTTTATTGTTTTTAATTGCTTTTTAATTGTCTTTATTTTGATTCATTTATTTCATATGTTTGTTATTTAAGCGTTATCCCACCTGAGGAAGGCGTTGCCGAAACGCGTTGGGGTCCCTTTTTAATAAACAAGTTGCCAATCCACTCTACGTCTCCTGCTCTTTGTGTTTGCCTTTGTCAGGGATATGGCCAGAGCCCCCTCGGAGTAAACCGAGGCGGAAGAGGATCCACGCACCGAGGAGCTGGAGATCCTCCCATTTGTGTCTCCACCCAAGGAAACTCTCACGATGCACGTGCAGCCAGTCCTTGAGCAGCTACTTCTGCGAATGTGGGAGACCCCGGCATCGGTGCTGTTCGTCAGCCGACGCCTCAATGCCATATATCGCGTCAGGAAGGGGCTGGGGTTCAACATGCCTCAATTCCCACATAACTCCATGGTTGTCAAATCAACCATGCAGAAACTCAAAAGCCAGAAGACTTGCTCTTCTGTCCCCGTGGCAGGGATGCTAGAGCTCTCAATGAAGACAGAAGTGCTATTTGTCACACGGAACAAAGACTTCTCCCCGCCATCAACACTAAAAGATAGAGACGCAGAACTTCCGGTCAAATCCAACATACGCTATCTAGGAGTAATATTAGACCAACACTTGGACTTCAAAGACCACATCAAACAAACAGTAAAATCCATATACTTCAAAATCAAGACCCTCCGCCACCTGAGACCCATGATGGAAACCGACGACTTTCGAACAGTTTTCCAAGCCCTAGTAACACCTCACTTTGACTATGCTAATATAATACTACATGGCCTCCCAAAGAATACCCTCAACCCACTTCAGCTAGCCATGAATGCAGCGGCTCGTGTTCTGTGCGGAGCATCCAGGGAGGACCACATCTCACCTATACTAAAAGAGCTTCATTGGCTCCCAATAAACTGTAGAATCTTATACAAAACCCTCCTCATTACCTTTAAAGCATTCAATAAGACATCACCCTCTTTAATTATTGATCTACTCATTCATACCCCCAATAACAGATCCAGAAGAGCTCTTGCGGAAAACACTCTAGTCATACCAAGCAATTCTATAAAACTTAACCAATCAACCATCAATAGGGCATTTACAAGCTATGCCCCCAGATGTTGTAACAAACTCCCTTCTAACATAAGAGCAATCAAAGACCTCACGCAGTTTAGAAAAGCCATCAAACATCACCTTTTCCTCATGCACTTTACACAGCCTGGTGATCCCCCCCCCCACCCCACACACTCACTCATATATGGCAATTGAAACTACATTCACAATAAAACTACAATCTAATTCTACCCCATACGATATTACAGCTCTCTAACTTTTCTTTATCAACAGAGTACAAACACGCTGTAAGCTAAACTTGACAGCAAAACCTTCTTACGAGCCCAACCTGTTAACTACCTGTAGCTAAATCTCAAATGTATATAGTTTCCCCAGTTAATCCATGTTCAAATTCCTGTTTTATGTACACGTAGGACTATTTGTATGTCCAAGTGTTTATTGTTTCAATGTAAACTGCACTGATGAGAAATAGCGTGGTATATAAGAATTGTTAAATAAATAAATAAAATGCCCTTGTGCGCAAGTGCTACCAGGGCTTGATGCTGGGCATCAAATCCAGACCTATGAGCTTATATGTATTTGAAGGCCTTGACCCCTGGAGTTGTCCAGGTTCTCGGCAGTGCTGGCAGAGGAACCTCTCAATCGTTTCCAAGCCCTGACCTCTGGAATCAAGGACTGCTCAAAGTTCCTTTCCTGGGTGGCCTACGACGGATTTGAGTCGGCAGATCGGGTAGCAGCAGCCGGCATCATGGCTCGACGCCAAGCCTGGCTACAGTCCTCAGACTCAAGCAGTGGATCCAGGGCAAGCTGCTCGACGTCCCCTGCACCGGTGAAACTTGTTTATCAAACCCATGGCCAACAAGGCTGCCGAGATAGAAGCTGAATTGTTTGCTCACCAGAGGCTCTCAAAGAGGACCTCTTCCTTCTCCCACAAGAAACCCTTGGGGGAAAAAGCCTCTATTCCCTTGGAAAAAAGGACACTTCCAACAGTCACTGGTACCAGTCCTTCTCAGGCCAGAAGCAGGATTCTCACCCTAAGAGGCAGGGCCATCGAGCCCAGAAGCCCCAGGCCCTGGCTCCAGCCCAACCAAGGGGGAGCTTTTGACTCCCAGGGCAGGTCCTCCCCTCTCCTGGGAGACCCTTACCAACCCAAGGGGGCTGCCTGACACACTTTCCCCACAAGTGAGCCAAGATCACCTCAGACTAGTGGATGCTGCAGGTGGTAAAGAAGGGATACCTCCTTCACTTATAACAGGTACCACCCAGGTTCTTTCCAGGAGAGCCAGTGCGACCTCTGCTCTGAGTTCGCAGGTCTGCTCAGGGACTACGCAATGGAGCCCGTACTCAAGGACCAGTGGGGGAAGGGCTTCTACTCGAGGTACTTCCTTGTCCCGAAAAGAACAGGGGTCTCTGGCCCATGCTAGACCTGCAAAACTTGAACAAGTTTCTGATGAGGGAGAAGTTCAAGATGCTCTCTCTTGGAATGCTGCTGCCCTACCTCCACCAGGGAAATTGTTTGTGCTCTTCGGACCTAAAGGATGCGTACACCCACAGGCAATACTACAGTTTGTGGTGGGAGGAGGGCACTATCAATACAGAGTGCTTCCTTTAGGCCTGGCCTCCTCGCCAAGGGTCTTTACCAAGTGCTTGGCAGTGGTAGCCGCCCACTTGCGCCTTCAGGGGGCTTTCATCTTCCCCTACCTGGACGCCTGGCTAATCAGAGGTGCCACGACCTCAGAGGCCAGGCAAGCCACAGAGCGCACAGCCCTCCTGCTGCAGCACCCGGGTTTGTCATCAACTACCCCAAGTCCCTCCCCGCTCCAACTCAAAGTCTGGAGTTCATAGGGGCACAGCTAAATGCGTTACAGGCTAAGGCCGTCCTCCCAAGGGAAAGGGCAGACCACCTCATTCAACTGGCAGGAGAGGCGCAACTATTCACAGTCGTGTTGTCAGCACATGTACTATGTTTCCAAACGCGCCTTCTATTGCTCCTTCAGTTTAATCACTCCAAAGTTCCAAAACACTGCTCAAAACCTTCATAGCCAGTTCATGCACCACATTACCAGAACAATTACCAGTACAAGCGCTCTTATCAGAACTGTTAAAAAAAATTATATTGCATTGTCAAAAAATGTGCTTCAATCTGCTCATTTATTGTCCCACTCATGAACTGTTTCGCCAAAGCTGTTACAGATTGTATGCTGTGTTGCCAAAAGAGCTGCACTCTTAAATCCCGCTCATCTGCTGTTTGCTCATATGCTATATCACCCAAACTGTTCCCAGGTCTTATTCTTTGTTGCTAGGAAAGCTGCACTTCGGGTCTTATGTATTTGTTGCCAAGAAAACTCCATTTCTAAATCCCGACCATGGTTTTGCCATTTTGGCTTTGTCAGGGAAACTATAAAGATCAAACTCAAATTACACTCCACCACAAAAGTAGCATAATAAAAGTTATAACCCCTCATGTAAATGTTCACTGACTTTAACTTCTCCAAATAGGCTCACCATTATACCTCACATACCACAAGAAGAATGCCAGCACAGGCGTACTTCACAGAGTGTTTTTTAAACACTTCCTCATTCAATAGAACCAATTCCATTCCACCTACATGTTTAACCCATTAGGTATTGCAGTGTCCCATCGAAAAATAAACTGCTGTTCTTGGCAGCATAACTGCCACTGAAAATCACCACCTTCCTCCCAGCTAACCTTCTCTAACACAAAAACAACGAAAATCTTGCACCACATGATTCATCTCTTGCCAGTGCGAGTCCTTGCAGCAGGGTGATTATATAGTGATTAAGCCGGCAGATAAAGGAGGAGGTACTGTGGTTCTTGATAAAATTGCATATGAAAAGGAAGTACTCTCACAATTAGATAATAGGACCTTTTACAGTCCTCTACAAGGGGATACGACTCAAGCAATACAATCAGAGGTATTGGAAGTATTGGAAGAAGCGTTACATATTGGAGTTGTGTCAGAACAACTTATGAAGTTTCTGTGTTACACATCCTCGGATTCTGTCATTTTATGTAGTCCCCAAAATGCATAAATCTTTGGTCAATCCCCCGGTTGCCCCATAGTAACTGTAATTGGTTCATGTCTTAAGCCCCTTTCACAATATATGAATTCTTTTTTTGAATCCTTGGGTAAACAGGCACAGCCGTATATTAGAGATTCTGGAGATCTGTTGTCCTTTTTGGACTCTTGGCAGAGTCAAAGGGAGTCCTATATGTTGGTTACCATGGATATTTCAGCTTTGTATACAAATGTTCCACAAGAGGAGGCAGTAGAAGTCTCCATGCATTATTTAGCATTTTTACAGTGTTCAGATGCTCAAATGGGATTTTTTCATAAGTTGTTGGTATTAGTTTTATGAAGGAACTACTTTGAATTTCATGGTTTATTTCACCATCAAATAAGTGGTGTTTCAATGGGAGCCACGGTGGCCCCATCTGTTGCGGGTTTATATATGTGTAATTTTGGAAAACAGGTAATGTTTCTCGATATTGGAAATATATAGTGAGATGGGTCCGTTACATTGATGGTATCTTTTTTCTTTGGCAAGACCAGGAATATGAGTTGTATGAATTTTTAGGATGGATTAACATAAAAGATAATCATCTTAAATTTAAGAACATAAGATATGCCATACTGGGTCAGACCAAAGTCCATCACGCCCAGTATCCTGTTTCCAGCAGTGGCCAATCTAGGTTTTAAGTACCTAGCAGTTTCCCCAAAAGACACAGGTTCCTCAGTGCTTGTATTGGGTCAAGCAGTGATATCCTGGGTCCCTTTTAATAATGATTTATGGACCTTTCCTCCGGGAACTTGTTCAAACCATTTTAAACCCAGCTACATTAACAGCTTTTACTACATCCTCCGGTTGCAAATTCTAGAGTTTGATTACACATTAAGTGAAAAAAGATTTTCTCTTATTAGTCTTAAATAGGTTACCCTGTAGCTTCATGGCATGTCCCCTAGTCTTTTTATATTCTAGTGACGTAAACAATCGATCTACGTTTACTCGTTCCATGCCATTCAATTTATAGACCTCTATCATATCTCCCCTCAGCCGTCTCTTTTCCAGGTTGAAGAGCCCTAACATTTTTAGCCTCTGTTCATAGGAGTATCCTTCCATCCCCCTTACCATTTTGTTGGTGGCTCTTCTCTGTACCTTTTCTAATAACACCATATCTTTTTTTAAGATACGGTGACCAGAAGTGCACACAATATTCAAGGTGCAGTCGCACCATGGAACAATACAGAGGCATTATAATATCCTTTGTTTTATTTTCCATTCCTTTCCTTGTGATACCTAGCATTCTATTTGCTCTCTTGGCCACCGCTGCACACTGGGCAGAGGGTTTTAACATCCACAGCATATTCGGGACAATATCTCTATGGACAGTTTTTGCATCTTTGTAAGTAAGTTATGTTCATCGCTACAAGACTATGCCTCATAGGCATATGACATGTCTTTGAAATTCCAAAATCGTGGATATCCAGATTGGGTGATACGCCATGCAAAACAACCAGGCGTTTAATGTACATCGTGATTTGTTATTTTTGAATACACAGAAAAAGGAAGAATTGTGGCTTACTTGTGTTTTACCATATTTTACGCAAACTCGATATATTAAGGATTTAAAGATAGATCATTGGAAGTTATTACAGGTACATTCAATTTTCAAGAACCCTCCTATGTTTTCCTTACGGAGAGGTAGGAATTTAAAAGACACATTAGTGCATTCCCGTTGTCGTCAGATTTCTGAAGTAAGAGAGAGAGGACATAGAAAATGCAATCGGTGTTTGGTTACCTTAGAAATGGAAACATTTGAACACCCAGTTAAGGGGTTTACCTATGAATTACGTGGTCTCACCACTTGTAACACGAGTGGGGTGGTATATGCTGTACTTTGTCCATTTCGGTTATTATATGTTGGACAGACATCACGACCTTTTAAAGTTCGTTTAATGAACATTTATCCGCAATTCGACAGGGAATAGAATCAGCCCTGTTGGTCTCACATCGGCGAGAGATGAATTGTGTGGTACAAGATTTTCATTGCTTTGCATTAGAAGAGGTTAGCTGGGAGGGAGGTGGTGATTTTCAGCGGCAGTTAAGCCGCTGAGAAGAACAGTTTCCTTAGCGTCCCTCTAGTCCAGTCCTGGAACCATAGAGTTGTGAACCTCCACCAGCAGCTTTGGAGACTGAACATCTTCATCTCTTTGATCATCCAGCTATATGCAGCCCCAAGGACCGCCCACACATCAGTATCTCAGTCTCCAAGCAACTTGGAAGTCAGAGCCCAGAACTGGGCTCCTTAGGAACAAATAAGCAGAGCTTTAGTGTTTTATTATTTTCTAGATTTAGGTGCTGGGCTGCTGCTGTGGAGGAAATCTTTGACTGTGTCCCTTCTGTCTTTCTCTAATCTGTTTTTTTCTCTCTGTCTCTCTCTGTCAGTCTCCCCATAGGTTAAACAAGCAGGGGAGCTGCACAGGACACAGGTCTCCTTTCTACCTAACCCCCTTGGTGGGTGAGGAGAAGGTTGAAGACAATTACAGGCAGCAATTGAATACAGCAGTAGGCTCTGAGGGTCCCCTGACTGATTTAGGGGTTCCCCGAGCTGCCCTGAGCAGTTATTACTCTGTTATTGACTCTGATAACTGCTACTCAGAGATTGTGACAGGCACACTGGACAGCACTCTGTGTTTTGACCCCCCCTCCACTCCTTTGTGTGGGTGAGTAGAGTTTGAAGCTTTTTCTTTCTAAAGGCAGTGGTGGAGGCCTTGGGGTGGCCTGGAATCGGCTCTGGGGAGTGTTTTAGACCTTTTGGGTATTTTTTCTGGTCCTTTTTTTGGTGGGATCGGGTCCGGCGGCCATTTTGAATTTTTTTTTCAAAGTTGTTTTTCTTTGTGTTTTTTTTAGGGATAGGAGCTTCGTTTTTGCATTTCTTGGTCAGATATCAGTTAATTAACTCCAGCTCTATCTAGTCCTGCAATTTGGAGCATTTTTGAGCACTTTTAAAATCGCGATTTTTTTTTTCTGCTCTGTTTGCTTCAGCAAGGTGTTCCTGCTTTGCTGGCAAAGGGCTGTGTGCATAGCCATGCCTCCTAGTCCTTGGTGTCTGGTCTGTGGCATTCGTAGAAGTAGTAATTTGGCAGCCCGAGTCTGTGCCACTTGTTCTGCTGTGGGTGCTGGCATGGGGGATCCTCTGGAGGGCTCCAGTGCAGATCTCCCACCTGTATCTACAGAAGGGACATCAGAGCAGGCAGAGACGGTCCTTGGTCCGGGGATTTCTGCGGTGCCGGAGCGCCTTTTTCTCTCTCATGCAGGAGGCTCTGGCTCTCTTGCAGCCGGCGGGGGCTAAAGCGTCCACTTTCAGTGGAGGGAGACACTGATCCACAAAAGAAGAGCCGGCCCCCGAGTGTTGCGGATTCTGCGCCTCCTGGGGACGAGTCACTGGATATAGCCTGCTGGTATCTCCCATCAGCCTCCAGTGTGTCCAGTCTCCTTGCAGCAGGAGGACATAGTGAGCCTAGCTTCTGGGCTCACTTGGGGGGAACAGATAGGAGCATTTAGTGTGACAAATTCTGATTTTACCTTTGATTTTTACCTTTAATTTACTTTTAATTTTGCTTTTAATTCAGTTACCTTTGGTTAATTGACAATCGGGGATTGGTTCCCTTTAGTTAGGAGCAAATTTCTTTATTTACAGTAATTTTAAATTTGAGCCTGGTTCTTTAAATTAGTAGCAGTTCTTGCCTTCCCTCCTTGTCAGTGATTTTCACTTGCTGCAGGCATTTGCCGGTGCGGATCTCTCTCCCTGGACTGTACGGGAGAAAGCTCCGGGACCCATACAGCCACACTGAAGCTGTGTGGGACGGAGCCTCTCCGTTGCTGCAGGATTTAATTTTAGTCTGTGGAACTGGCTGAGCGATCCTCGCCGCGGCTGCCAGGCGCATCAGCGCAATTTGAGGATCGGAGGAATTCAAGGAGGTAGGAGCAGGCTGTGTGGCTTTCGGCCCTGCAGGTAAGGCCTTCGGGCTCTGTCGGTCTGCTGAGGCCTCATTTTTGCAGCGGCGGCTGTTCTTGGCGCCAAAATTCATTGGCGAAGGGGCGGCCATTTCCTCGCTAGGTATTTGGATCGCATGGCGAGCGTTGCAGTGAACTGCCTGCATGAGGACAACAGGCAGAATAGCTAAATTTTTGGGCCTAGTGATTGTTTCTTTCTTCTTTCTTTTGTTTGTAGTTTTTTTTTTGAGGCCAGGGGGGTTCCTCAGCATTAAGGGGGACTGTTGTCAATCCTCTTTATAGAATAAATAAGAATGAACTTAAAAACAGGACAGCAGTTTTGGCATTGATCCCTGATACCACATGTTCTTTCCCTCCTAATCATGTCTCTGAGGAGCATCTGTTCAGGCCCAGGATCTAAGGCAAATTGCCAGCTTTTAGGTTCAAGGGCAGAGCCCTAACTTGTAGTTTGCAGGAGGGAAAGCCTACAAGTGTGCCTTTATGTATTCTGTAGTGACAGTTGCCCAAAATTCACAGGGACAGGTTTAGGAAACCTTAGGATGTACAAGAATAGACTGGCAGTTAAACTGTCAGCCGGGAAGTGCCTGTGCTACGGTCTATGGCCACCGGAGGGCAGCTGGTACACTCAATAGTGCCTTTCTATGACTGTGCAGGCAGCCATTATCTGCAGGTCAGGATAGAAATCACCACAGAGCCTCGGTGCTGTGATGTAAGGTCTGAGAATCCAGTTTATATGACCAAGATTTAAAGCTTTTAGTTTCTGTATCATTGGTCGGGCTCTGCTGCCCTAAAGGTCACCGAATGACAGCGCTGCTCATGAATCACATAAAGTATTCAGTGCCCCCATCCCTGGGGGGTGAGTGGTACAATACAAAATCATATTACTCATCAGGTTCACACAGGCAACAACCTCTCAGACTTCCATTTTCAAGGTGGTCGGTGTATTCCACTGCTATTTCTCTGACTTCAGGAAGGCCTGGTGAGGTGCTTGTGGGTTTCATAGCAACACTTAGCAGGCCCTTCCCAGGAAATTCTCATCTATTACTAGAGCAGGGTTTCATTTCATTTCTCTGGTTGTGGTTAATGCACAGCGCTAGGGGCTGTGTTCGAAAGCTTGCGTCCCACGGACTTCGGTGGGATTTCAAAAAGATAGAGAAACTCGCTTTAGTGAGAGATAGCCTTGTTCATTTTTAGCTAACACTGTTGCTTTTACTTTTGATTTTTACCTTTTGCGCCTGAATCCCAGGGACACGACACTGTTTGCTTCCAGGGGTTCTACTTTCTATTTTGCTCTTCAGCTCCCTGGCAGCTGCAGTAGGCTGGCAGGGGGTGGGCAACGCCTCCTGCAATGCAGCATCCCCCTGGATAAGGGGGGGAAGGACAACTGGGTGCAGCGGGGGCTGGTAGCTTCTTGCAAAGCTATAGTAGCAGTTCAGGTAATTTTAGCTAATCTGCTTTGATTTCATTGGAGTTGGCGGAAACTTGGTTTTTGGAGTCCTCTACTTTAAAAAAAAAAAAAAAAAAAAAGATTCTCCTTCCGCTATCCATAGAGGGTCCTATAAAGCGTTAAAGTCTGTTTATATGGCAGGATAATATTTTGGCTTAGCTGCTGTGATATAGCGCTATGTTCTGCTGTAAACATATTCAGGTCAAAAGGAATTATGGTGATAACTCTCTTGGACAGTTGTAACAGATGCTTGGGTGAGCGCCATGGCCAGTCCACAGTTGTGGAATGCTCTGCCATAAAGCAGGCGTCGGGAACGCATGTCGGAAGGCCTCGATGCATTGGCACAAAGGTGGCCAAGGTACGGGCTGCTCTATGTCTTTCCTCCGTGGGCCCTGCTGGGCCGCCTGGTACAGCGGATCGAGCGGCATCCGGGTCCCGTGGTTCTGATTGCCCCGGACTGGCCTCGTCGGCCTTGGTATGCGGATCTGGTGCGGTTGAGTGTGGCTGATCCGTGGCTCCTTCCTCCTCGGCCGGATCTCCTTCGGCAGGGGCCGCTGCAGATGCCTCAGGTGGCTCGATTCTCGCTTACGGCATGGCTATTGAGAGGGCGCGAATGAGAGCCAAAGGTTATTCTCCGGAGGTCATTGCTACCTTGTTGCGGGCGCGGCGTCGGTCTACGTCGCTAGCGTATGTCCGGATCTGGCGTATTTTTGAGAGCTGGTGTGCGGTTCGCGAGTTGCGGCCTTTGCGGACCTCCGTTCCTCAGCTCCTCTCCTTCTTGCAAGCAGGGGTGGACAAGGGCCTGGCGGCCAGTTCATTGAGGGTACAACTTGCAGCTCTTGCGTGTTTTCGAGGCAAGGTTCAGGGCCAGTTATTGGGGTCCCATGCGGACGTGAAGCGCTCCTTGCAAGCGGTGTTGCTTATGCGTCCTCCGTACAGGGCTTTAGTGCCCTCGTGGGACTTGAATTTGGTGTTGGGGTCCCTGGTGGCTCCGCCGTTTGAACCCTTGGCGCAAGCTTCGTTGAAGGACTTGATGTTGAAAACGGTGTTTCTGGTAGCGATCTCGTCAGCTCGCAGGATCTCTGAGTTGCAGGCTCTTTCGTGTAGGGAACCCTATCTGTCTTTCTCTGCCGACATGGTGGTATTGCGACCGGTTCCCGCATTTTTGCCTAAGGTAGTTTCGGCGTTTCACATGAATCAGGGGGTGTCTCTCCCGGTGTTTGCCAAGGAACGGGGCCTGCACGCGGATAACTCCTTGCACGCGTTGGATGTCCGTCGAGCTCTTCGTCGGTATTTGAGGGAAACGGCGGCCTTCCGTAAGTCCGATCGCCTATTTGTTGCATTTGGCGGTCCGTGCAAGGGGGAAGCAGCGTCTAAGTCTTCCATTTCCCGCTGGTTGAAAGAGGCGATTTCGTCGGCATACCTTTTACACGGCAGGATGGTTCCTGCCGGGCTTCGGGCTCACTCGACTAGGGCGCAGGCGGCGTCTTGGGCGGAAGTTAGCTTGGTACCGGCGGTGGATATTTGTCGGGCGGCGACGTGGTCATCCTTGCACACCTTTGCTAAGCACTATCGTCTGGATGTGCAGGCGGCGTCGGATGCGCGGTTTGGGTCTCGGGTGCTTCAGGCTGGACTAGCGAGGCCCTCCCGTTGAGATTTACTGCTCTGTTACATCCTCTATGGTTCCGGGACTGGACTAGAGGGACGCTAAGGAAGAGTAAATTAGACTTACCTGCTAATTGTTGTTCCTTGCGGAACTCTAGTCCAGTCCCGGATCCCTCCCTGTCTATCTGTTCTCGCTGCCAGCCAAGAAGGTACATTCATTATAGGAGTCTGCCAGGGTTTTTGTTCTCTATACTTTCAGTCAGAGCTCCTCTGCTTGCAGCACGCCTTAGTTCCCTTTCGGGGTCAAATCTTGGGGGTGAGCGGTGGCGTCTCTTGTTGCATGCGTTTTGCACAAGGGTCGCCACGGCCGTTCTGGTCCGCCTTCCCGTAGGCGGGAGGTTGTTCTTACGCAACTGGAAAAAGAAAAAAAAAATTTTTTGCTAGTGGTGGGAACTTTAGGGTCAGGATCCTTTTTTCCACTGTGTTGTTATATCTACTTATTTGTTGCTCTGCTTAGTATGCTTTGTCAATAGGTACTGATGTGTGGGCGGTCCTTGGGGCTGCATATAGCTGGATGATCAAAGAGATGAAGATGTTCAGTCTCCAAAGCTGCTGGTGGAGGTTCACAACTCTATGGTTCCGGGACTGGACTAGAGTTCCGCAAGGAACAACAATTAGCAGGTAAGTCTAATTTACTCTTATTTTTTGATGGGACACTGATACCTAATGGGTTAAATATGCAGGTGGTAGGACATTGGTTCTATTGAATGACGAAGTATTTAAAAGCACTCTGTGGAGTACGCTTGCGCTGGCATTTTTCTTGTGGTATGTGAGGTATAACAGTGAGCGTATTTGGAGGAGTTAAAGGTCAGTGAACATTTATATAAGGGGTTATAACTTTTTTATTATGCTACTGTTGTGGTGGAGTGTAATTTGAGTTTAATCTTTATAGTTTCCTTGACGAAGCCAGAATGGCGAAACCATGGTCAGGATTTAAAAATGGTGTTTTCTTGGCAACAAATACATAAGGCGATGACAAAGAATAAGACCCGGGAACAGTTTGGGTGATATAGCATATGAGTGAACAGCAGATGAGCGGGATTTAAGAGTGCAGCTCTTTTGGCAACACAGCATACGATCTGGTAACAGCTTTGGCAATATAAACTTTTGTAACAGTTCTGATAAGAGCGATTGTACTGGTAATTGTTCTGGTAATGTAGTGCATGAACTGGCTATGGAAGGTTCTGAGCAGCTTTTTGGAACTTTGGAGTGATTAAACTAAAGGAGCAGTAGAAGGCGCATTTGGTAACATAGTGCATGTGCTAACAACAGGACACTGTGAATAGTTACGTCATAGCCTTTTGAAGTGATTATATTGCAATTGAATGAGTGTACAATGAAACACACTCAAATGATTTGGTGTTTGCTACGCTTGTCAAACCTGTATTTGTAATAATGGGGTATTGATATTTTTTTGGATATTGTTATGTTTATATAATTGTGTGTATGAATAGGGTGTATGAGTGGGTCTTTGGAGTAATGTAATTTTGAAAATAAAATGTTATGATAAATACTTTAATGCAGTTTATGGTTAATATAGTGCAATATCTAATTTACACCTTGTAATGCTTATCCAGAGTAAAGTTTATAATAAATATATAAGAAAAAGTGTATTTATAACCTTTTAAGGTGAATAGGTTACATTGTGATTTTTAGGCAAGTGCAAAGTTATGCACCTAGGAAAGAACAACCCAAACTACGGTTACACGATGCAAGGTTCCACATTAGGAACCACCATCCAGGAAAAAGATTTAGGCATCATCATGGATAATATGTTGAAACCCTCCGCTCAGTGTGCAGCGGCGGCCAAGAAATCAAATAGAATGCTTGGAATCATAAGGAAAGGAATGAAGAATAAAACCAAGGATATTATGCTTTTGTATCATTCCATGGTGTGACCACACCTTGAATGTTGTGTGCAATTCTGTTTGCCATATCTTAAAAAGGATATAGCAGAATTAGAAAACGTAAGGAGAAGAGCCACCAAAATGGTAAAGGGGATGGAAGGATCTCCCTAAGGAGGAAAGGCTTAAAAGGTTAAGGTTCTTCAACTTAGAAAAAAGACGGCTGAGGGGAGAGATGATAGAAGTCTATAAATTAATGAATGGAGTGGAATTGGTAAAAGTAGATTGGTTGTTCATGCCATCAAATAGTAGAAAGACTAGAGGACACACAATGAAGCTACAGTGTAACCCATTTAAGACTAATAAGCAAAATAATTTTTTCACTGAATGCGTAATCAAACTCTGAATTTCATTACTGGAGGATGTAGTAAAAGCTGTTAGTGTAGTAGGGTTTAAAAAATGTTTGGACAAGTTCCTGGAGGAACGGTCCATAAGCCATTATTAAATAGGACCGAAGAAATCCACTGCTTACCCCAGGACAAGCATTGTGGAACATGTGCGCCTCTTGGGAACCTGCTGAGTACTTGTGGCCTGGATTGGTCACTGTTAGAAATAGGATACTGTGCTTGATGGACCTTGATCTGACCCAGTATGGGCATTTCTTATGTTCTCAAATCTATCTTCAACACCTCTGAGTGTTGCAGTTCCACTTTTGGCAATCCCCAATATACCTGAAAAATCTTGTCACCTTGCTTCATATCTTTCACCATTATTTCTTGTGCATATTGTCAGACGGCTGCCTAGGGTGAGAACTTACACAATCTTGACGATGCATATATTCATATGATTCTTGCAAGGTATTGTGGGTAATGTAGTTCTTTCACTCCCAAACACAGCTGAAGACAATAATTGAGTTGTGATACCAGTGGTAAGGCCAATAAAATACTTCTTTTATTGATGGGGTTTAATTCACCCAGCACAAATATGCTTGGTAGCAATATAAATGAGGTTACTTGCTTGCAGTGTTTAAATGGATAACATAAAGTCACAAAGCAAATCAGAAAACAACCTTCAACTTGTCAGGCAATTAGCTATTGTTTTCTTAGCAAATAATTACCAAATAAAAAGGCACAAAGAAATGAATAAACTTTGCTTGTTAGGTTAACTTCTGCTTATTTTCCACGCAGATCCCAGCAGTGATTCTCCCTTGCTCACACACACAATCAGGTGCAGCTTTAATTACTATCAATTGACCAGCTGAAACCCTTTAGCTGGCTGGCTGCTACTGTGTGAACCCAAATCCTGCTTTAAGAGCTGTTTGCAGTGGAAATAAAGAACAAAGTTAGGTTTCTTTGTGATGGCTGATGTGTTTGCTCACAGAAAGCTAGCAATAGCATTTAGATAGAGAACAGTCCATGTAATTAATAGTTTCATCTGCTGTATCTCCCCCTTCATCAATCAGCATAGGGTCACTATCATACATTGGCACAGACGAGTCTTTCATTAAGGCACTATCATGAGAATGCTTATTCCCTTGCTGCCATTCTCTATTATAGATAGGGTCTGGATCAGTGTTCATACCTGAGCCTCTCCTGCTATCATAATTCCTCTCTGTATAGCCTGGCCAGTATGTAATCCAATTCTGATGTCCAGCCTTCCAATCTTGATCCCTGGACACTGGATCTTTCCTCACATACCTTCTGGCATAGGTCTGAAAGTCCTTTCCACGTGCAGTCTTCTCTCTTCCAGGTAGCTACTGGTGATTCCTATCTCTGCCAATCCATTCCTCTAGCTGACTCCAGTCCAATGGACTCTGCTGGCATTTGGAATACCTCCCAGTATAGGTACTGCCTTGGACTCTCCCAGACCATCCAATGGGCTTTCTTCTCTTCCTTCCAGAGAGTTTCCTTCTTTCTCTATCCGCTTGGCTTGGCTTCTGTTTCTCCAGGTGATACTGGTGCTTGAGCTTGAAGCTGTTACTGTCTCCTTTCCTGAAGCTCTTCCTGAAGCTATTATCTGTAGAATAAGCTCTATTCTTATTCTGTTCTAATGTGTGCTCCTCCCTAACACAGCGCAGCTGTGTTGAATCAGGTCCTGCCCTTTGAGATGAGTGCTTAGGGATTACCTCATAGCGCTCTTGATTGCACACACGTTTTCTCACTTCAGCCCCTCTCATGGCTGCTGGAAACCTGGTGCATTCTGGGACTGGTAGTCTTTTATGTGAAAACTCTGTTTTCTTACTTTTACCAGAACTGACAGGTTGCTTGTTCAGAGTCACATCATCTTTTCTATAGCTCCTACCTGAGCTATGATAAGCTTCCTTATCACAATATGCTTTTGTCATCCTGATTTCTCTTTGTGCCTCTCAGCTTTACCCAGCATTATTTTCTCTTTTCCTTTCTTTGTGATCTTCTAAATTCTACAGATGCTGCCTTTTTTGCCTTTATTTATTGTGGTCATTTCTTTGGAGAACCATATCAGTTTCCTTTTCCTCTTGTTTATATTTACTTTCCTTAAACATAGGTCCGTCGCCCTTTCTATAGCCTTTTTCATTTTAGCCCATTGCCTTTGCACGTCCCTTGTCTCCTCCCACCCTGGGAGGCTGTTATTGCTGAAAAAGGTACTTCCACCAAGAATTAAGTCAAGGGATGTAATGACCTATGAAATCAAGGCTTTCTGGTTTTTATTTTTAATTAATTTTGAACATTTTTATAATTCTTTTAATAACTTATATGTTTGCATAATTGATGTACCATGTTCTGAACTCGATTGTATTAGTGAGCATTTAAATTGAGTTAGCATTTTCAGTCAGTTATCAGAAAATTTTGAAAAGGCCATTCTCTAGACTTTAACTTGCCTTTACTCATAGGCCATGTTGCAGTATCCCCAATAAGGATCACTTTTTCTAAAGTAGTGGTTAACAGTTGCGATATATGTTTAGTCATCCGTGTGATGTGCCACCCTTCCAATGGATCCATACTTAAATCCATAGCTTCCACTGCTCTGCTAAATCCTCTAGTCAAAGGGGCCTTTTTACTAAAGTGCAATATTTTTTTGCCCTGAATGGGCACATTGAGTCAAAATCAGGGTTGGCCGGTCCATTGTGTGAGAATGTTGTTCGCACAGGGCCCCGCACTTCAGGGGGCCCTGTGCCAACAACATCCTGCACATGTTCGGCTCACCTTCCTAGAGTGGCTCACGGCTCCTAGCAGGCTCAACAACAGCTCCCCTACAGCTGCCAAAGTGAAGAGCATGGTTTACCTTCACTTCGGCAGCTGTGTTATAATGTAGATCGTTGGTGCGCTGAGTGCCGGGACACAGGAAATGTCCTTTGACCTCCAGCACACCAGTGATCTACATTACAACACAGCTGCCGAAGTGAAGGAAAACAATGCTCTTCACTTCAGCGGCTGTAGGGAGCTGTTGCTGAGCCTGCCGCGAGCTGCTGTAGGGAGCCGGGGCCTCTAAAGCCTGCTGCGGGACTCTTCCGGGAAGGGGGGGGTTAGGGCTTGAAATGGGCTGGGGGGGGCCTTAGATTAGAAAAGAGCTGAGTCGGGGCTGTGGGCTAAGATTGCAAATGGACTGAGTGGGGGGTGGGTGATAGGATTGTAAATGGGCTGAGTGGGGGGGGGCTAGGACTGGAAATGGGCTGATGGGGAGGGCTAGGATTGGAAATGAACTGAGTGTGGAGGAGCTTGGACTAGAAATGGAATGATGTGGTTCTGGAATAAGATTGGAAATGGCTGATGGGGGGGCTAGTTTTGGAAATGGCTGATGAGGGGGCTAGTTTTGGAAATGGCTGATGGAGGAGGGGAGCTTGGACTGGAAATGGACTGATGGGGGTTGGAATAGGACTGGAAATGAGCTGATTGGGGGGACTAGAACTGGAAATGGGCTGATACGAGGGGGTGGGAGAATGGAACTAGAAGGGAGCGGATGTTGAGTGGGGCCTGAACTAGATGGGAGCTGATGTTGGGGGAGGACTAGAAGGGGATGGGGCTGGGGGAATGAGGATGTAGGCTGAAAAGCTATTTTGTATGGGAGAGAAGAAAAATCTACGAGTGGCCGAATATTGACAGAATAAGTGGGGATTGAGAATGGAACGGTGAAATTTGAGTGGATGATAAAGGAATAAAGAAAGAAATGGGGGAAAGAGCAAAAGGGGAAAGATCAGTATGTTAAAGCAGATGTAGAAGAGAGAATGGAAAAAAATCTAGAAGAAAGGACAAATGGACAGCAGACAATGGAGAATTAGCAGAAGGCAGAAGAAACCAGAAGAAAGTGACTGGAGCAATTGCAATTGAAAAATAAAATGCCCAAAACAACAAAAGGTAGAAAAATACTTTTTTATTTTGAATTTATTAACTGGAATATGTCAGCTCTGGGAAATGTGTATCGCTAATTTCTCCAGGAACAAGCAGGAAGTCAGTCCTCACATATGGGTGACGTCGGCGCCAACGGAGCCCTCGTGTGGAGCAATTACCCAGCTTTCCGAGAAAGCCTTTGGGATTGCATCGCGCATGCGCGGTCCCCTTCCTGCCCAAGGGTGCCATCTTGCTCAGTCTCCCTTTTTCCGCGGAGCCCAACGGACGTTGTCCCTAATTCCTCGCGGAAAACGTGTGTCAAAACTTAGATGAAATTTTGGATCTTCGACCGGTTCGACACCGGGTCGCGGAGTCCTGACCGCCACCCCAGGTCCTCAGAGCCGGAGCGGCCTGCGAAGGTACCTCGCATGGAGCCGGAAATGCCGAGGCGGGTAAGTGCTGTTGTCCTCGTGGACTCCCCTCCGGGGGAGCCGGCGTCAGGCCCAATGACGTCGGGGCCCGAGCTGGAGGCTGTGGAGTCTTCTGAGCTCGGTCTCAGGATGACGGCCCTGGAGCGCAGCATGTCTGCCTTCATAGAGCACCAAAACAAACTAACATGAACCCTATACAAAAATGTCCATACAAAAATAGAGTGTGATGTGTAACAGCAATTAAGCTAGCACCATAAATAATGTCGGAAGAATCGCCATGAGGTTTAAATCACCTCTTGAAGCTTAACTTCCATTTTGCTCAAACTATTTAAATTGAGCTCACTATGGAGCAAAATAGGTAAAAACACCATAAAAAGTGCCCCCTATGTAAAACCAAAATATGTGAATGAAGCCAACGTAGTTAAATATGGCTCCCAACTTATCATGAAAACATACTCATGAAAAAAACTGGAAGAAAATTCAAAACAGAAGATGAAAAACGCGGGTAAGACTTATCTTAAATTGTTGAAAGAATGTCCTCCATATCCGCTATATATTTTTTCCAATTCTTTGACAGAATCTCTCCCAAATGTCAGGAAGCATTTGCAGTTATAAGCAATAACTGCAATAACTTGCTTATAACTGCAAATGCTTCCTGACATTTGGGAGAGATTCTGTCAAAGAATTGGAAAAAATATATAGCGGATATGGAGGACATTCTTTCAACAATTTAAGATAAGTCTTACCCGCGTTTTTCATCTTCTGTTTTGAATTTTCTTCCAGTTTTTTTCATGAGTATTTTCATGATAAGTTGGGAGCCATATTTAACTACGTTGGCTTCATTCACATATTTTGGTTTTACATAGGGGGCACTTTTTATGGTGTTTTTACCTATTTTGCTCCATAGTGAGCTCAATTTAAATAGTTTGAGCAAAATGGAAGTTAAGCTTCAAGAGGTGATTTAAACCTCATGGCGATTCTTCCGACATTATTTATGGTGCTAGCTTAATTGCTGTTACACATCACACTCTATTTTTGCCTTCATAGAGCAGCAGCGGACGTTGATAGCCGGTCTCACTGGTCCATCTGCCCGACCACCGGGACCTCGATGTCCAAGTCAACCCCTGAGGTCGAGCCGATCCTCGAGACTCTTCGGACTCAATTCGATCCTCGGCCAAGGTCTCCCTCGACCTCCCGCTCGGGACCAAGGTCGTCGACGCCGGTGCTTTCAGCATCGGGGCGGTCGGGGCTGAAGCCCTCGAGGCCGGAGCCCTTCGATTTCTTCTTGAAGGGATCAGCATGGGAGACGGAGGATGAGGAGTCCCCTGACACCCATCGGACCCGGTATGTCCCATCGGACTCACCGGGTTTGGAGCCTCGGAGAAGGTCCCCTCCGGAGGATACCTGGTTCTCGGACTTCATCAGGGACATGGCCAAGGCTTTGGCATTCCCACTGGATGCCGAGGAGGAGCCTCGAGCTGAAGAGCTCGATGCCCTCCAATATGACTTACCCCCCGAGGGAAGCCCTTACTGTGCCAGTTCCTCCGATGCTGAAATGTCTGATGCTGCGCATGTGGGAGTAACCGGTCTCGATGCCGGTTCTAAGCAAGCAGGTCGATTCCATCCATCATGTCTGCAAGAGCCCTGGGTTCCAAAAGGCACAGCTGCCGCACAACTCCATGGTTGTGGAATCGACCATGCTTAGGCTCAAGAGCCAGAAAACGCACTCCTCGGTGTCTCCTGGCTGGGAGACCCGGAACCTGGACACCCTCGGCAGAAAATGCTTCCAGGGCTTGATGCTTTCATGCCGTGTCCAAACCTACCAGCTGTACATGGGCATGTACTTGAGGGACCTGACAAAGGAGATTGCCGGGTTCTCAGCTGGCCTCTCCGAGGCACCCTTGCAGCGCTTCAATGCCTTGTCCACCGGGATTCGGGAGTGCTCGTAGTTTATATCTCGAGCGGCCTATGATGGCTTCGAGGCTTCGGCCCAAGTAGCCGCAGCCAGCATTGGTGCATGCCACCAGGCCTGGCTAATGTCATCGGATCTGGAGCCATGGGTTCAGGACAAGTTGGTCGATGTCCCTTGCCGAGGTGACAACCTCTTTGGCAAACCCATGACTGAGAAGGCTGCTGAGCTCGAGTACGAGTACTTGACCCAGACAAGACTCTCAAAGAAGACTTCTGCCCCTTCTAAGAAGAAGGGCTCTGGTAAAAAGCCCTTTTTCCCGAGGAAGGGTACTGCTTACCGCAACTACCCCACTTACTAGGCCACCTCAGCTCCCCAACATGGGCAGCAGGCCAAGGGACAGGGGCATGGCCCGCGTAAGCAGAAGGCCCCCAGGCCCCGACTCCTACCCAGCCGGGTGGGGTTTTTTGACTCCCAATGCATAGTCTCTCTTCCGCCAGTGGTAAGGTCATGCACAGGAGGCAGGCTAACCCTGTACGCTCACAGGTGGCCAGCCATCGCCTCGGATATCTGGGTCCTGCATATAGTCCAGAGGGCTATATGCTTCACTTCAGCCAGTTACCACCCCTTTCTTTCCAGGGGAGCCTCTCAGACCCCCTCTTGCAGGAGCTGACAGGTCTTCTAGAGGATCAGGCGGTGGAACTGGTGCCCCACCACCTGCAGGGCACAGGCTTCTACTCCAGGTATTTTCTCATACCAAAGAGAACAGAAGGCCTCAGACCCATCCTCGACCTGCGAAACTTAAGCAAGTTCCTGGTGAGGGAAAAGTTCAAGATGTTTTCCCTTGGAATGTTGCTGCCTTACCTCCACCAGGGAGATTGGCTGTGCTCCTTAGACCTGAAGGCCTACACACACATCCTCATACATCCAGACCACAGACAATATCTGAGATTTGTAGTGGGAGGAAAACATTTCCAATACAGGGTTATACCCTTTGGCCTAGCCTCTGCTCCCAGAGTGTTTACAAAATGCCTGGCTGTAGTGGCGGCCTTCCTCAGAAGTTAAGGAATCTTTGTCTTCCCTTACCTGAACGACTGGCTCATCAGTGGCCAGTCGCCTTAGGAGGCCCAACAGGCCACTTCTCGCACTATCAACCTGTTGCAACGTCTAGGCTTTGTCATAAACCATGCAAAGTTTGTTTTGCTTCCCAATCAAAACTTAGAGTTCATAAGAGCAAGACTGGACACCCTTCAGGCGAAAGCTTACCTGCTGTAAAACAGGGCACAGAGGCTGCTAGCACTGACACAACAGTTCAGGCACAGGTCTCGGATTTCAGCGAGACACTTCTTACGCCTCTTGGGCCACATGGCCTCCACGGTACATGTGACACCGAATGCCCGTCTCCACATGAGAACGGATCAGTGGACACAAGCCACCGGCAGCCTCAGAGACAGGATAACAGTATCCAGATGTCTGCTGAAGTCATTGCAGTGGTGGAGTCAACCACCCAATCTGCTCGAGGGTGTGTCTTTTCAGATTCCCTCACACACAAGAGTGCTAACGACAGATGCCTCCTTGCTGGGCTGGGGAGCCCATTGCCAAGGATCATGCACTCAGGGGTTATAGTCTCATCAGGAGTCTGCACACCAAATCAACCTCTTAGAGATGCGGGCGATTCGCCTAGCTCTTCAAGCCTTTTGTCATGTCCTCTCACATCAGTCTGTATTGATACAGATTGACAACCAGGTAGCAGTGTTCTACGTGAACAAGCAGGGAGGTATGGGGTCTCGTATCCTATGTCAGGAGACACTGGACCTCTGCTCCTTTGCTATCGGGCAGAGTATGTCTCTCAAAGCAGTTACCTGCCTAGCAGACAAACTAAGCAGGATTCTCCAGCCTCACGAGTGGCAACTGGATCCGGTGGTGGCTCAGCGGATTTTCCACTGCTGGGGACATCCATCCATAGATCTATTTGCCAGTCCGCAAAATCATCAGCTGCCCAGATTTTGCTCCAGACAGCCACATCCCCGAGGCAGATGCTTTCCTGATCTCCTGGTCAGAGGGCCTCATGTATGCGTTTCCTCCCACGCATCTGGTGGCCCCGACTCTGTTCAGAATCCTTCGGGACAAGGCCTCTGTCATTCTGGTAGCCCCCAGATGGCCAAGACAGCCTTGGTTTCCACATCTTCAGCTGGCAGTGGAAACCCTACTTCCACTGGGTACGCAGCCTGACCTCCTTTCACAGGAGCAGGGCTCTCTCTTGCACCCCAACCTCAGGACCCTCAACCTGATGGCATGGCTGCTGAAAGGGTAGTGCTGGCTCCTCTCCTCCTACCTCGTAATGTAGAAGAAGTGTTACTGGCCTCCAGGAGGCAGTCCACCAGGAAATCCTATGCTTTCAAGTGGTGGAGATTTGAGGTGTGGTGTAACCAGCACAATGAAAACCCTTTCTCTTGCCTTGTACCAGTGGTGCTGCAGTACCTGCTTCACCTCTCAGAATTAGGTCTTAAGTCTAACTCTGTCAGGGTCCACCTGAGTGCTTTGGCAGCAAACCACTCGCCAGTGGAGGGGCAACCTCTTTCGGCTCACCCCCTGGTGTCCAGATTCCTCAGAGGTCTGCTTCTGCTGAAACCCCCAGTTGATCCTCCGGCAACTGAGTGGAATTTGAATGTGGTCTTGCAGCAGCTTACTCGCCCACCTTTTGAGCCGATGTCCTCTTGCCACCTGCGCTTCCTCTTCTGGAAGGTGCTCTTCCTGGTGGCACTCACATCAGTCAGACATGTGAGTGAGCTGCAAGCTCTCGTAACTGATAAACCATACACAAGGTTGTCTCCAGGAACAAGCAGGAATGTAGTCTTCACATATGGGATATCGTCGGTACCAACAAAGCCTGCGCGGGAACGCTCCCCAGCATCCAATTAGAAAGCTTTTGGGAGCATCCCACAGCGCCTGCGTACCTCCTTCCCGCCTTTCCCAACTGCCTTTCTCCAGTTCGTCGTTTTCCGCGGAGCCAGCAGGTCGTTTTCCTGTCACCGCAGAAATTATCCCGTATTTTCATTCTTTTTCTGATAGCGTCTGCCTTCCTCAACGCTATACCGGTACCGCCGGTGGTTCTTTCTTTCTTTAAAAAAAAAAAAAAAAATTATTACTAATCTTTACTGGATTTTCCAGCCTTTTTTCCTCTAGGGCGCCATTTTGGGCACTAGGCCCAAAGTTTTTCCTCAATATGGAAAAGCCCGCTTCGGGTTTCAAAAAGTGTTCAAAGTGTGGTGGTACCATCTCTGTCACCGACACCCATGAGTGGTGCCTTAAATGTTTAGGTCCTGATCACTCCATCTTGGAGTGTGTTGCCTGTGGGATGTCGTCGAAGAGGGGTCGGCAGAACTGAGCTGCTAAGCTTAGCACCCTTTTTCCCTCCGATGCAGCATCCGTGGCATCGACATCTTCCAGGGCTTCGTCTTCCTCCCATGGATCTCAGGTAACCAAACATAAATCTGGCCGGTCCTCAAAGGGTAGATCGCCTTCCAAGTATCGAGATGCCTCTGGCGTTGCCCTTGAGGAACTTGTACCGGCAAAATTGCCCCGGTGGGAGGCTTCGGCTTCCAAAGCACTATCGTGGCTCCAGGATGTTCTCAAGACCCCAACCTCGGCAGAACTACTGGTGCCATGCTCTGGGGTACCGGCCGCTTCGTCCGGTACCAACACCCAGGCATCGGCAGCGTCAATTGACCAGAGATTCCTGGCTATTGAGCACAGTCTGGCGGCTCTCCTTGCGGCATCGCTGCCTTCGGGACCGCTCCAGACAGTTCAACCGGTATCGACACCGGTTCTAGCACCGGTACCGGTACCAACAGCATCGACATCGGCAATGGTGTTACCGACACCGAGTCATGCTGTTTCCTCAGGTATCGACAAGATGATACCAGACCCCTCCGGTACCGACTTCGATCGGTACCGGTATCGTGCTTTACAACAGCACCCAGACAGAAGATATTTTGAATCCTCCGATGACTTGGAGGATTCTGACAGCTCTGTCGATGCTGGAGTACTTCTCTCTGAGGTGCCTTCTTCTCCTAAGCATAGGATGTCTCCTCCAGAGGATATATCCTTTCAGGATTTTATCAGGGAGGTGGCTAGAGGTTTTTCCATCACAGTGGCTCCTGAAACAGAGCCCAGGGCAAAGGAGTTGGAGATCTTGCAATATCCTAAAGCTCCCAAGGAAGCTGCTACTTTGCCTATTCATGAGATCTTGCATGATCTCATGTTAAGGATGTGGGAAACACCTCTTACCACCTCTCCTCATTCCCGTAGGCTGGATACCATGTATCGAGTGCCCCCTTGTCCTGGATTTCAAAAAACTCAGTTGCCACACCACTCCATAGTGGTGGAGTCAGCTATGAGAAGGATCAAGAGTGCTAAAAGACATGCATCTATTCCTCCAGGACGTGAATGTAGGACTCTTGATGCCTTTGGGCGTCTAACTTTCCAGGCTTCTATGCTTTCTGCCAGGATTGGTTCCTACATCCTATATATGGGAATGTTCCTTAAGGAGGTCACAGGAGATCTGGAGCTCATGAGCCCTCTCCTTCCTGATGATAAAAGGCAGGATTACCTTACACTTGTCAAACATGCCCACTGCCCAGGATGTTTCCAAGTTTGTCAATCGTGCAGCTTTTGACTGCTTTGAGTGTATCAGCAGAACTTCTGCCATTGCCATAGGGGCTCGCAGGATTGCCTGGCTCCAGGCATCTGACTTAGAGCTCTGGGTACAGGACAAGCTGGGCAATATCCCCTATACTGGTGAAAATCTCTTTGGCAAAAATTGGCAAGAAAAAGCTAATGAGCTTGATGCTGATAACACCACTCTGGATAGATTATCCAAAGCTACAGCTGATCCTGCAAGGAGGAAATCCTACAAGAAACCATTCTTCTCTAAAAAGAAGAGGTTTTACCCCTCCTATACCCACCAGGTGCATTCTGCAGGTCAGCCTGCCCGAAAGGGACAACAGCCCCCAAAGCAAAGGAAATCAAAGCCTGCTAAGCCTCAACCGGCCCAGCAGACCCAGCCTCCACAGGGGCTTTGACTCCCATCTAGAGAACTTGGCCTTCCTGGCCCTGAACGGGCCAGAACCTTCCACCATCCCAGGAAGGTTGTGTCATTTTGCCCCCAGATATGGGGGCAGATAACAGCAGAAGAATGGACTCTTTCTATTGTAAGAGAAGAGGGTACAAGGTTCATTTCTTCAACATGCCCCCTCCTACAGTGGTAAGACAGTTCAGTTCTCAGGAGTCGCTCAACACTCAGTTGAGTCAAGAAGTCAATTTACTTCTTGCCAAGGGGGCAATAGAACATGTACCCATGTCCCAACAGGATACAGGGTTTTACTCCCCTTATTTCCTTATTCCAAAGAAAACAGGGGGACACAGACCCATTTTAGACCTCAGAGAACTGAACAAATTCCTGTTCAAAGAGAAAGTCAAGATGATTTCTCTAGGAGCTCTGCTGCCATACCTTCAGAGTCAGGATTGGCTTTGTTCTCTAGATCTCAAGGATGAGTACACTCATGTTCTCATCCATCCAACTCACCAAAGGTTCCTTCATTTTCTTTTTCAAGGAAAGCACTACCAGTACAGGGTGCTTCCTTTTGGCCTGGCCTCAGCACCAAGGGTGTTCACGAAATGCATGGCTGTAGTGGCAGCATTTCTCCGCACTCTAGGAATATTCGTCTTCCCCTACTTAGACGACTGGCTCATTCGAGCCCCATCAGTCAGATGCCAGATTTTCCCTAGCTTGCACAATGTGTATCCTCCAGTATTTGGGCGTGGTCATAAACATCCCAAAATCCAGCCTAACTCCCACTCAATCTCTAGAGTTCATAGGAGCTCTGCTGGATACCAGAAAAGCAAGGGCCTATCTTCCACAGGCTCGCTGCCTTCGCATTGTGCAGCTAGCCTCCCAGGCAGTGTTAAAAATCATCTCACTGCTCGGGAAATGTTACAACTTCTAGGCCACATGGCATCTACTGTGCACGTAGTTCCCTATGCTTGCCTCCATATGAGAGCAGCCCAATGGACTCTATCCACTCAGTGGACTCAAGCATCAGGCTGCCTATCAGACAAAATAGCAAACACAAGTCACCTTATTTTGTCCCTACAATGGTGGCAGTCAAAACAAAACCTGTTGGTGGGGTCCCCTTTCCAGCAACCCCTACCCCAGGTCATTCTAACAAACGCCTCACAGGTGGGTTGGGGAGCTCCTATGCAAGATCTCTCAACCCAAGGCACCTGGACTCCACAGGAGACCCACTTACATATCAATCTCCTGGAGCTCAGAGCAATCTTCCTTGCTCTTCGAGTGTTCCATACCCAGCTCAGCTACAAGACAGTCCTAGTTCAAACGGACAATCAGGTAGCCATGTTCTATGTGAACAAGCAGGGGGGAACAGGCTCTCTGTCGCTTTGCAACAAAGCTTTGCGACAATGGGCCCTCGCCAGAGAGCATCAGATTCATCTCCTTGCGGTGTATCTGCCAAGCATTCAAAACTCTTGGGCAGACAGACTCAGTCGAGTTCTGCGTCCACACGGGTGGTCTCTCCATGCAGACCAGGTAGCAAACATTTTTCAGATTTGGGGAACTCCGGACATAGACCTCTTTCAAGTCCGTTGAATGCCAAACTAACCCGATTCTGTTCCAGGGTTCCGGCTCAGGGATCTCAGGCCAGGGATGCTTTCCTCCTCCATTGGGGTCAGGACTTCCTGTATGCCTTTCCACCCATTCCCCTAATTCCCAAGACCCTATTCAAGCTTCAGAGAGACAAGGGCCACATGATTCTCATAGCTCCACATTGGCCACGGCAGGTGCGGTACCCTCTGCTTCTACATCTCTCTCAAGCCCCATCTCTGGAGTTAGGATCTGCTCCAGATCTCCTGTTTCAGGCGGACGGGATGTTGTGGCATCCCAATCCCCACTCCCTGCATCTCAGGGCCTGGTTGATGAGAGCCTAGACCTTCATGGTCTTAACCTTTCTCAACAAGTAAGGGATGTCCTGTGTGCTTCCAGGAAACCTTCCACAAGACATTCTTATGCTTTCAAGTGGAAAAGGTTTTCCATATGGTGTTCGCAAAAGGGTCTTCACCCATCTGCGATACTTCTGGAATCATTACTTGAATATCTCCTTCATTTATCTAATGCAGGACTTAAGACTAACTCAGTAAGAATCCATTTAAGTGCAATTTGAGCTTCTTTAAAACCTCTAAATGGCCAACCTATTTCCTCTCATAGCGAGATTTATGAGGGGCCTTCTTCTGACTAAGCCTCCCATTAGGCCACCTCCAGTGGCATGGGACCTGAATTTGGTTCTGGGGCAGCTCATGAAGCCGCCCTTTGAACCTTTAGCTACTACCTCCTTGAAATTCCTTTCCTGGAAAGTTATCTTTCTTATTGCAATCACATCAGCACGTCGCATCAGTGAATTGCAAGCATTAGTTGCTCATCCTCCTTACACGAGGTTGCATCATGATAAGGTAGTCCTTAGGACTCATCCACACTTTATGCCAAAGGTGGTCTCACCTTTTCATTTAAACCAGGCGGTTTACCTGCCTGTATTTTTTCCAAGGCCTCATGCTTCGAATGCAGAAAGGAATCTTCATTCTTGGGACGTTAAAAAGCACTTGCCTTTTACTTACAAAGGACACAGCAACATAGGAAGTCTTCTCAGCTCTTTGTTGCTTTTGATCCTTCTCATTTGGGACTCCCAGTCTCCAAGAGAACATTATCCAACTGGATTGCACAGTATATTTCTTTTGCCTATCAGAGTAAGAACCTTTCTCTGGAAGCCATGTCACAGCTCACAATGTGAGAGCCATGACAGCCTCAATGGCTCATTTACACTCTGTGTCTATTGACGACATCTGTCGAGCAGCTACTTGGGCCTCAGTTCATACCTTCACAGCCCATTACTGCTTAGACAAGGACTCCCGCTGGGATACCTTGTTTGGTCAGGCTGTTCTACAGTACCTGTTCCATACTTAATCAACTCCTACCCACCTTTCCTGGTAGGATGCCAGAGATCCATGGGGGGAAGTGGAGCCCATTCGCATGGGCACACAACTTCTGGGGCTTCTCCCTGGCATCTGTAGCTAGGGAGTCCCCATATGTGAAGACTACATTCCTGCTTGTTCCTGGAGATAGCATAGTTACTCACCTGTAACAGGTGGTCTCCGGGAACAGCAGGAATTTAGTCTTCACAACCCACCCACCTCCCCTAGGAGTTGTATCTCTCTTTTCTTTCCTTTCCCTCTCTCTCTCTTTGTCTCAGCTTTAAAACTCAACTGGAGAGAGGCAGTTGGGAAAGGTGGGAAGGCAGCGCGCAGGCGCTGTGGGATGCTCCCAAAAGCTTTCTAATTGGACGCTGGGGAGCGTTCCCACGCAGGCTCCTTCGGTACTGACGATACCCCATATGTGAAGACTAAATTCCGGAGATCACCTGTTACAGGTGAGTAACTATGCTTTATCGGAATAGGGTGGTCCTCCACACTCACCTGAAGTTCCTTCCAAAGGTGGTCTCTTCTTTCCACCTCAACCAGGAGGTGGTTCTTCCATCCTTCTTTCCCAGGCGGCATTCCAGCCGGGCAGAGGCAGTCCTTCATACCCTGGATTGTAAGAGGGCATTGTCTTACCTGGAGCATACGAAGGGACATTTAAGGGCTACTCAGCTCTTCGTCTCATATGACCCCAGTAAGCTGGGGTTTACCTGTTTCCAAGCATACGCTATCCACCTGAGTGGCAGATTGCATTGCCTGGGCGTACAGGGCGGCCGACCTCCGGTTGCAAGGTCGAGTCACGGCCCACTGTGTCAGGGCTAAGGACGCATCAGTGGCTCACTTCCACTCTTTTCTGCTGGCAGATTGGTCCACAACTTGGTCTTCAAGCCAGACTTTTGCGGCCCATTACTACCTAGATAGGGAGTCGCGACGGGACAGTGCTTTCGGCCAGGCGGTACTCCGTAACCTATTTGAGGTTTAGGCAACTCCAACCCTCCGACCCTCTGGTGTCAGGCTACCGGGGGTGTTGCTTTCTCGGCTGAATTCCTATTGCAGCTGCTGCGGCTCTTCTAGAGGGAGCCATTTTTTAGCTATGGGTTCTCGGTAGCCTATAGCTAGGGAGTCCCATATTTGAGGACTGACTTCTTGCTTGTTCCTGGAGAAAGCGTAGTTACTCACCTGTAACAGGTGTTCTCCAGAGACAGCAGCAATCATTCCTCACGACCCTCCCTCCTCCCTTGGAGTTGCAGTCCTATAATTGGTTTTATTCATTTTGCCGTCTTTTTAGCTATGTCATTTGACTGAGCAAGATGGCACCCTTGGGTGGTAAGGGGACCACGCATGTGCGATGCAATCCCAAAGGCTTTCTCTGTAATCTGGGGAATTGCTCCGCATGAGGGCTCCGTCGGCGCCGACATCACCCATATGTGAGGACTGATTCCTCCTGTCCCTGGAGAACACCTGTTATAGGTGAGTAACTACACTATCTTTGCGTTTTTGTTTAGTACAAGAGGAAATTAATTTATATTTTTATTTCTCCAGTGGTGTTGTACATTCCAAGTTTAGCTTTAGGGGTTCACAGTTTAATTATTGTCTTCTGATTTCTAAATTGTGATCCCTTGTTCTTTGTTTGGTGATGGTCTGTGTACTGCATGTGTAAACCAAGCTGAGGTATTCTGTTCATGTAGTTTCTATTTGACAGTGCCACTTGTTCTCTTTCCCCACTATTAAATATATTGGTTTAAAATTTTCAGTGTTGCCTTTTGATAGGTAGGGTATGGTGCTTTGAGTCCTGGTAGTGCTGTTATGATATGGTGGGTTTGCTTTGGGTTCTAAATGGGCAGTGTTTATAGTACTTCCTAATGTGTCTGGCTGTTGGCACTGGAGTATAGTAATGTAGAAATCTGGTAGTCTTTCTTTATCCAGACACTCATTAAGAGACGTGTTAACATTATGCTAATATTTATGCAAATGAAGCCCTGCAATGAGTCTCTGCACATGGCCCCGCACCCCTCTTGGGCCGCCCCTGGTCAAAATCAATGCATATTAGGTGCCACCACACTGGTAATTCAGAGGCATGGCTAGCATGTGCCAATAGTTACCATGAAAGGAAGCCCCTTAGCATGCATGGCTTATCTAGTGTGCCCTTCTACTATAGTCCCTTTTTTTCCTTTAGAGTTCTTCTGTGCTTGTCCCATGATTTCTTGAATTCAGATACTGTCCTCATCTCTACTATCTCCACTGGGAGACTACTCCACACATCTACCACTCTTTCAGTAAAGAAATATTTCCGCATATTACTCCTGAACCTATCCCCTTTCACCCTCATCCTATGTCTGCTCTTTGCAGAGATTACTTTCAATCGAAAAGGGCTCTCCTCTTGTGCATTTATGTCACAGAGGTATTTCAATGTCTCTATCATATCTCCTCTAACCTGCCTTTTCTCTAATGTATACATATTAAGATCTCCAAGTCTCTGCCCATATGGTTTATAACAAAGACCACTAACCATTTTAGTAGCCCCCCTCTGCACCGACTCCATCCTGTTTATATCCTTTTGAAGGTGTGGCTCCAGAACTGCACACAATACTCCAAATGAAATTGCACCATAGACTTATACAGAGGCACTGTCACCTCCTTTTTTTCTGCTGGCCATTCCTCTCCCTGAGCATCCAAACATCCTTCTGGCTTTCGCTGTCACCTTTTCTAGCTATTTAGCCACTTTGAGATTATCAGAAACAATCACTCCCAGGTCCTGATCTTCTTTTGTGGACGAAAGTACTTAGCTGCCTACATTGTACTACTTCCTTGGACTTTTTGGACTTTTTTTTCCCCAAAATATCCAAGGGAGTGGTATAGTGTAGAGGGTGAACTACCTCTGTCTACCAAAGAAGAGCAGGACCTGTGCATGATTGTTTCTGATGATCTCAAAGTGGCTAAACAGGTAGAAAAAAGGCGATGGCGAAAGCTAGAAGGATGCTTGGATGCATAGAGAGGAATGGTCAGCAGAAAAAAGGAGGTGATAGTGCCTCGGTATAAGTCTTTGGTGGACCTCATTTGGAATATTGTGTGCAATTCTATTGATACCCACACTAACTGCCGTGTGCAATCAATGCCCACTATCCACCCCAACCCGCCCAGACCCTACCCCATTGCGTGATATGTGATTAACAATAGATCCGCAGAAACAGTTAATGCTTGTTGCAATGCACTTTAGTAAAAGGGCCCCAAAGGGTCATAGTAGGTCTCCTGTTGCTAGTGATATGGGTGTTCATAGTCTTTCAGAAAGTTCATGTGTGTTTTTTTTCAGATTTACAAACAAAACAAGCTTATTCTTACTGCATTGTACTCTTGTTTTAGGCAAGCTCATGTCTATATCATTGCTGGAGCCTGCTTGGCTTTAGGTTTTCGGTTTGCCGGATCTGCAAATTTAGCTGCATTTAACTGCTTGGTAAGTCATGCACTGGTATGATGTCTTTAATGTGTCTATTTCACTATTTAGTTGTTAATTCTGCCTTTCTTTTTTGGCAGTGCAAATCTGCAAAAGATTTTATTGAATGTTTGTCAGCTCCTGTTGCAACAATTGTAAGTAATTATCTTATGACTCCTTTATTTATTAAACAGGTTTTCTATACCGCCTTATCCTTGAATCAAAGTAATTTACATTGCAGCTTAGAACAATTTACATGGCAACAATTCACAGAGAAGGGGAAATGGCTTGCGAGATTGCATAACAACACAACATAACTTATATACATTATGTACAATGGGGTAACGAAGATTCAGAGCAGATTTAAATAAGCTAATTTAAAAAATAGTAAAGTCCTGGTGAACGTCATTAAAATTCTAGAAGTGAAAACTTCCTGTTTTGAAGGTAATTTTATAAAGGACTTGAGCAGGCAGAACAGAGATTTAATCTTTACTATGCTTTTAAAAAATTGCCCAGTATATATACATGTTTCTCCAAAGTCAATAAGGATTGTAATCCTTACAGATGGGTGACATCTGACAGAGCTTTGTGGTGGGGAAAAATTATTCTCTAGTTCAGCTAACATCTAGAATAATAATGCCTCAACTGCACATTTGCTGTACTTCCTGTGCTGCTTCATTGAATGGGGCTTCTCAGCTCTTGTTTTCCATAGAGTCGATGAAATGTGTTTCCTGTCATTGTCTCTCAGGTACATTTCTCATACCTTTTCCAAGTTTTTCTTGTTATCTCTTTCACATGCAAGGGCTACCATTTACCTTGGTTCTCTTAGGTTTCTCGACTATTTTGAAGTGTTCTTCTTTCTGCATTTTACCATTCTTTTATCTTTTTTATCTTTTATTAATACATTTTATATACCACTCACACTCAAGGTACCAGAGCGGTTTACAATAGCAAAAATAATAATGCTGCTGAAAAAGGAAAAGAACGCCATAAATAAAAGGAAAGGAAAGTACGAGATAGGACAGAATAAGAGAGGAGAATAGAGCAACAAGGCAAAGCGGGTTGAGGAACAACTGAATTCAGCGGGGTGGGGGGAAATGAGAGGGCAGGGGGAGAAAGAAGGTTAAAAGCTGTGCAAAACAGATGGGATTTCAGCATGGTCTTGAAGGTTGCCCCCTTTTTGGTGCTTGGCATTCCAGTTGGGCCTTTTTTTTTAAAAATTGAGTCATTTTCACAGCGTTTTTTTGGATTTTGTTTTAAACATATCCCAGATAAAAACCAGCAGTGACTTAATAAAATACAGGCAGTGTGGCAAGACCATATCCAAAATGAATATTCTAACTGGTACTTACAGTACTTTGGGACTGATCATGAATTTTGCGTCATTTGTGTTACCAGATGACTAAGAGGGGGATTTATGGCCATGAAATGAAGAGAGAATGGATCTTTGACATTTCTAAGTTTGATCCACCGGCATTGAAAGACATCTGTCCTGAAGGGTCCAAGAGCTGCTTGGGGATCCATCAACATCGAGGGGTCATTGATCTTTGATGCTGAGCATTGATAGAGGCCTTTGGGATTGAACATCAACTGGTACCTGCTGAAAGACCAAATTTGGCACCTGCTTCCTCATCGATACTGAAGACATCAATATTTGGTCTCATTTGAGCATATCAGAAAGCACAGAGACTGCTGACTGACTGTCGCTATATCTTTGAATTCCCCCAAATGGAGGACCACCCGACTTTCTCATTGTTCAAAGGGATATGTCAGCCTTCAGGGACTCGGGACCAAGGTACTGATAATCCTCAAGTAGATGAAGCTTCCCCTAGTGTGCTCTCTTCCACCATGACATTAACAGCCTTGAGAAGGATCTCAACAGGAAGAACAATGTGATGTTGGTTGGATTCCTGACATGACTCAGTGGTTCAGCATTGATGCATAGGGTCATACAGCCAGTCCTGAAGATCTATGCTTTGTCTGTTGATGCTTTATCAATGCCAGAGCCTTGAAGGACCTCTGAGTGATGACTGCTACCTTGATGTCAATCTGGAGTGTGTAGGGAGAGGAAATGTCTGCAAGCTTTCAAGTGACATTAAAGTCTAGACATCCACAGTCAATGGCTACCCTCACTGAGGCCTTGACTACTAGCGAGGCGCAGACCCAGACTCCTTCAGTAGAGGTCAGTGCACTAGTAGGAGTATGACACTCAGCTAGCAGAGTTCTCTGTGAAGGAGGGCTTGACTGGCCTCTCCTCTTCTCTGTAGAGAAAGTGAAGACCTTCTTCAGCATACCTCTTCACAGATTTGTTTAAAAAAAAGGACTGATGACATCACAGTGCCCATTAACAGGAACCTGAGGAATGCATTAATGAGAATGTGGGGGAATCCCCTCTCTGTGCACCTTATTAATAAAATGGTAAGCTTCATGTGGCGTCCAGAAGGCTTCCTGATTTGAAAAGCAGCAGTTTATTCACCACTCTAGTGGTCTTATCCACTTTCAAAAGAACCAGAAGTTCAGAGTCCCAGGGAAAGATGGTTGTACATTGCATTCTCTTAAGTGGAAAGTATTTCAGAATGCAGTGCTGTCTTCCTGGATAGCTTCTTACTAGCTTTTCATGAGCCAGTACATCTGAAACACTTTGCATAAGGCTAAGGAGTTTCTCTCAGGACAAGTCTGATGAAGTCAGGCCACTAGTAGGCAAAAAGGAACTGTGTGAAAAGCAAGCGGTCTGATGAACCTTTGTTGCTTTTGAGATGGCATCTAGACTTCTATGATGACTATTGGAGCTCACAAATCTGCATGGTTAGAAGATTCAGACTTCTGTTATGACATGCAAGAAAAATTTACTGACATGCATGCCATGAGGAAAATGTCTTTAGAAATCAAGTTAGAGGCAGCTCATGTCTCTCTTCCAGACCACCACCACCACCACCACTTTTAGATGATTTGTAAGGAGAGAATAGTAGAACTTACTGCTCTCAAAGATGTAGGTACTCTCCTCCCTCTCATTTCTGATGAATGCAACAAGGATCTTGCTCTGAAACCACAGCAGAGGACCTAGAAGCCCTAGCCTGCTGCTCCACCAAATCTCAGACTTGGGTTTGTAGCTGCCTCAATGGGAATATAACCAAGGTTCCAATATCTGTACCAGATAATCATCCAGTAGGAGAAATGCTATGGTTTTAAATAAACCATTATCCCCTTATAACCTCTGATCACTGAATTCTAAAAATTGTTTGTTCATAAGTATAAGTACAAACTCCTATTCAACATACCACCAATTTGCCCTCCAGAAGTATCTTGGTTAAACTCTAAGCATTGGGAAATGCTTATCAAAAACATGTCTTCCTTTATAAATGCCGATTCAATCAAATCTATTCCACTATTGTAAAGAAGGCAAGGATTTTATTCCAAGCATTTCCTGGACAAAGAAAATGGCCTTAAGGACCTTGAACAAATTGCTGGTCTAAGACGTTCAAGATGGGGTTCCCTGGACACCTTGATTCCTTTCCTTCTGAAAGAAGACTGGTTATGTTCTGGACTTAAAGATGCATATACCCCATAGAGAGACATCTCAGATACCTGGTAGTACTTCAGATTTGCAGTAGGAAGCCATGCTGAATACGCTTGACACAGGGCTCTCTTTTTGGGCTCGAAACATGCATGTCGTGTTGTTTGGAATTTTGATGCCCTTTTGCTGAATGGATATGGTCCACTTTTGCAGATAAGTGTCTTTAACACTACTGTTTACTTTTTTATTTAATTAATTTTGAAAATAAAGAAAAGGCTTCTACCGACGCAGAGAGGGGAGCTTTTCCTCTCCCCGTCTCAGGTCGACGGATCCCGACAGAAAAATGCTAATTGTGAGAATGTTTCCTCTATAAACGGATTCACGGGTATTATATTTTGACTTTGTTTTTTGATTTATTGTGTGTCATTACATTTTTGGGAGGTTTTTTCTTTCATCACTACTACTATGGCATTCCTACCCTTTGGTCTCAGTGTTTATAAGATGTCAAGCCACGGTAGCTACACCTGCACAAAATGAGATCGAATGTGTTTCTCTGTCTGAATGATTGGTTGATCAAGAGCCCGTCTTATAAAAAGGAGCAGAGACATTCCGCTTTCCAGGTGCTCCTTATCATCTTCCATATATACATTGTATGATTAACACAACCTTTCTCAAGGGTTAGTCCCAAGTCCTTGGAAAGAAGCCAGAATTTGCCTTCATCTTAAGAAACAACTTCTTGATCCATCTGCCTCCTTCCAATATCATCCAGACTCAAATCTTCCTCTTATCTCTGAAATCATAGAGAAAATGGCCACTGTTGGAAACAGAATACTGGGCTTGATGGACCTTGGTCTGACCCAGTATGGCATTTCTTATGTTCTTAAATTGTGTCCTTTCAAGTTATTGATTTCATGGATAAAACTAATGTGAAAGCCTTTCTCTGGCATCTGGCTGTTCCTATTGAACGATGGTTGGTTCTCTTTCTACCCACCAAAAGCTGTGAACATGTAGCAGCCAATCAGCTTAAAGCTCTAATTCTCTCACTCACCCACAGAAGGAATACTCACAGGCTGGTATGCAAACACAGGATCTTTAATGTGCGCACAGGCCCAGACAGAGAAACCAGCAATCTCCACAAGAATCTGAGCCCCGAGGGACGTCCTACAATGCCTTATATACAGTACAATTTTAAACTCATTCTATAATTCCATTTGCCACAGGTATTTCCTGTCCACCAATCAGCAGCCCCTGGGGAAGGTACCTGGGTGACCTGTCCAAACCGGTGTGCTCTGGTCTGTTGATTTCTGGGCTAGGGGATATTGTGCTCGGACCTGGAGTGGGGGAAGGGTGTCTACTGAAATCTTAATGCCTTCTCTTAGCAGGCTGATTACTTTATGTAAGAGCCTCATGCCTTGGGGGAAGGGTCAGGCTGATCACTTGTGTCCTCATGGCTGCCTCATTCCCCCCTTTTTAAGTGAGACCTCAACCGCTAGAGGCGGTAGAGGGCTGTATTACTGGAGGCAAGCCACAGAGGGGTGTATTGGGACAGGGCCAATATCTGGGGGTCGTTCTTTATCTCAGAGCCAGCTGCAGTGACTAACCCTCTTCCCTGTACTGGGCCCCGTGGGCATGGAGAGTGGCAAAGGCATACCGGGAGTCTGTGTATATATTCACATGATGGTTAGTCCCAAGGGTTAAGGCACGGGTAAGGGCAATGAGTTCTGCCTTCTGTGCGGATTTTTCCAGGGGGTATAGGCTGAGCTTCGACTATCTCTTCCATCGTCACCACCGCGTACCCTGCACATCTGCGGCCCTCCAACACCAGACTGCTTCCCTCTACGAAGTAGGTCTCATCCGGATTGCTTATTGGCACATCTGTCAGATCAGGGCGACTGGAGAAGACTGTATCCATCACTTCCAGGCAGTCATGATCAGGTGGTCCCGGGCCAACAGGCAGGAATGTAGCAGGGTTTGGTACTACTGGATGCAAAGTCACAGTGGCCTCATTGACACGACGGAGATCCTGAACAGGTCGGTAGTCGGTGGTTCCAGGTTTTCGGACTGGCAGCAAAGGAGTGTTCCATGCTGATTGGCAGGGCCGCAGGATACCATGCTGTAGTAGCTGCACCAGATGATGAGTTCCTTCCACAGCTGCCCGCGGCAGCGGGTATTGTCGCACATGTACCGGGGAGGCTCCCGGCTTCATTTCAATGCATACGGGAGGGATGTTGATGGCCATTCCAGGGGGGTTTCTTTCAGCCCATACTCCAGGGGGCACTGATTCCTACGTATCCAGGGTAGCCACATCAGATTTGGGCCTGTTCTCATATAACCGCCATTCTTCTTCTCGGGGGACGGACAGTACCAAAACTGTTGGGCCCAGGCTGGGTATTTCGAGCTCAGCCTGGCCGTCAGACCCGAATGAGATTTGGGCCTGAAGTTTTTGCCAGAACATCCTGACCCAGCAAGGGTATGGGACATTCAGGCATATACAGGAACTGGTGAGTGATGGTCCGTCCCCCCAACTGGCACGTGCGGTTTTGCAGGAAAAGTCTCTGGGCCCTCTCCCCCCGTAGCTCCCACAACAGTTACTGACTGGGAGGAGATCGGGGCTACTTGTTGGGTGACCACTGAGTGTGTTGCTCCGGTATCGACCATGAATTGCATTTTCCAGTCCCCTAAATCCATGTTGACCATAGGCTCCTGGGGACCCAACAGAAACTTGGAGCCCGGTCCGGCCTAGTAGCCATCCGAGTCATAATGTTCCATAGCTGCAAGGCCTTCGAAAGCTGGTCTCGGTGGAGGCGGGAAAGCATCATGCTGGTCTTGCTCCCATGTAGTTCGTACGGGTGCTCTTACACCCCTCGTGGATGGATATCTCCCTCGCCTTGTGTAACGATTTGGACACTCATTCTTCCAATGTTCCTCCTCTTTGCAGTAGGCACATTGAAGACAAGGCACATTGAAGACAAGGCCCGTATCCGCGGCCTTGTCTTCGTCCCCTATTTTCTCCTCTGGCCCAGGCTGGAACTGGTGGTTGCTCGGCTAGGGCGGCTGTTAGGAAGTCTGCCTTTTTCCTCATCCGACGCTCCGACTCTCACTTCTGCTCCTGGTCACGATTTACATATATTTTTTGTGCTACTTCCATCAATTGTGTTGTATTCATGCCCGCAAACCCTTCCAGTTTCTGCAGCTTCCGCCGTATATCTCCTTGTGCCTGTGCCACAAAGGCATTATTCACCATACGAAGATTCTCCTGGGCCGCTGGATCGTAGGGGGTGTATAATCGGTATGCTTCAGCCAGACGCTCATAAAATGCCGCCGGACTTTCATCAGGAAGCTGGAGAACTTCTGCGATTTTACTGATGTTCATAGCTCGTTCCCCCCCCCCCCTTCTTAAGGCCCTCTAGGAGCGCAGTCCGGAAACGAGTGAGAGCCACTGTTCCAACAGGGTCATTCGGGTCCCAGCGGGGGTCTTTATTCGGGAAATCTGCCTCTACCTGCTGCCGTGGATTTATAACTCCCTCATGGGCAGGATGTGTCTCTAGCCACTCGAGGGTGGCCCGTACAATGCGCGCTCGTTCTTCTGTTTTGAATAAGGTGGAAAGCAATTGTTTAGTGTCCGACCAGGTAGGCTGGTGTGTTTGCATAATACTGGTCATAAGATCTGTCAGTTCTTGGGGCTTTTCAGTATAGGAGGCATAGTGGGTTTTCCAGTTCAACAGGTCCGTAGTGGAGAAAGGGACATAAATCAGGCTGGATGGTCCCACTGCCACCTTTCCAGTAGCATCAATATACGGGAGCCCCTGTACTTGACGTAGTGGCAATTGGAGATCATGCGACCGCAGGCGGCAGGCTACCGGGGTGGACGATCCAAGCTCAGCCTCTGTGCTCTCAGGGGAGGAGATGGTGGCACTGGAGCACTGTTCCCTCTAAGCTGTGCGCATGTGCGCGTGCACACACCTCGCCAAGCGAGCGCACATACTTTATAACAGAGCGCACAAAAATTACGGTTCTGATTCTGATAGAAAACAACACAGATGTCTTAAAATGTAAAAGTTGTTGTATATTTATGGTTTTCACAAGTTCTACAGTATTTTCTAGTGCAATCAATGTGGTGTACATACTGTATTCTGACGTGTAGTCAAATTTTAAAGTATATAACTCAGAGTGTCGTTATGTGGCGCACAGAAATTTAACCTTCCTTCAAAAGTTGCACAGCTGATATTTTATGCGCACACAGCCTACAGAAAATTAGAGGGAACATTGAGGTAGCACCAGAAGTGGGAGGGGTGGAGGATGTGGGAGGGGAATCTGAAGATGAGGGGCCGGAATCCGTAGAATCTTCCCTAAATCTGGCATCACCCACCCCGAGAGGAGGTCTTCCTGACCTTTCAGCTGTGGGTGGATCCTGCAGTGGTGCAGATGGGACACGGGGTTGAAGTAGAGGGAGGGGGCGTGGAGGAATATCTGGAGAGTCCCGCCCCTGGTAGATAGGGGCGGGCGTCCGTCCCTTTTGGCGACCGATGGCTGCCACCATTATTCTACACTGATCCTCGTGACAGCGCTGGAACCATCTTGGTCTGAGCTGGCATATGGCCAGCCATGAATCAATATATGGAAACTGATCAGGGTGCTCTTTTGCCACAATTTGATGGACCAAAGACACAGTGGCCAGGTCAGTGGACCCCTGGGGAGGCCACAGCTTAACTAAAGCTGGCCATTCCCTCTCACACAAAGGATAATCTGGAGGCGGAGAGGGGTACCCCGTAATCCTCTCTAAACCCAGATTTAAAATTGCGAAGCATGCACTGCAGGGGCGTTTTCACTTTTGACTTTCCCGACCCCATGCTCAAATTCTAGTTCAATGACTAAATGCAGTATACAGTGTGGATCAGATCTTCTAACCTAATCTCAATTCAGGAAAATACAATTTACAATACAGATCTTATCTAATCTCAATTCAGGAAGACACAAAATTTTACAATATAGATCTTCTAATCTAATCTCAATTCAGAAAAAAGCAATTTACAAAATATACAGATCTTATCTAATCTCAATTCAGGGGGAAAAAAAACAATTTACAAATATACACTTCAACTGCAGCATGAGATTTGATTTGGATAATAGAGTTAAAAAAAGTATAGCTAGCTATTTTAAAATGTCCACTAGATGGAGCTCCAGGATCGCTTTAACCATGAGGAGTAGTAGTAGGAGAAATACAGCTAATGTCCACTAGATGGGGCTCCAGAATCACTTTAAGTGTATCTCAGTGTAGCTTACACGTGGTCTTCACAAGATGGCTGCCTCCACGTGTGTTCCACACCGGCTTCAGTTCACTCGGTCCTCATGGCACTGCACACCTCCAGACACCGACTCAGCTGCTCCTGGACTTAAAAGAGGGGACAGGCATCGGGTCAAACAGCTCCGGATTTTAAAGGGAAGCAGGGGAACATAGATCGGGACTCCCCGGGAACGGGAATGGTCTGGCACAAACAAAAAGGAACCAGAAGAGATAAGCGGCGGCAGGCCCGAAACGGACGCTCCAGCACGCTGAGCCCTCACTCGCCGACAGGCAAACAACAAAAATCATAGGGGAAGAGCCAGCCGGGCCGCGGCGCGCGAACGGCACACAGAGAAAAAATAATCAAAGGAGGAGAGCCACCGGTCCGCGGCACACAAAAAATACAACGGATCTGAAGGGGAGAGCCAGCCGGCCCGCGGCACACAAAAAATACAACGGATCTGAAAGGGAGAGCCAGCCGGCCCGCGGCACACAAAAAATACAACGGATCGGAAGGGGAGAGCCAGCCGGCCCGCGGCACAAATTGCGGTCAGAACTAGCCAAAACAGTAAGGTAGCAGTACTCACCAGAACTCTGATCAGACAGAAAGTTTGGATGCCAGTCTATCCAGCTGGTTTTCAATCGGGAGTCAGCCACAGGGACCGACTGACCAGACAAATCAAGGTGTCCTTCCGGAGCACAAAGTGGCCCGGGGCGCCAAGGACCGTTAATCACCTGGAGGGGCCAGTCCCTGACTGGTGGAGGCCCAATCCTGCAAAAAGCAGTAGTCTTCCCACCGTGAGTGTGATGAGAGAGGCTTTTCTTTTAAGTTAATTTAATTTTGGGTCCCACCTGGGGTTCCAGAATGTAGCAGCCAATCAGCTTAAAGCTCTAATTCTCTCACTCACCCACAGAAGGAATACTCACAGACAGGCTGGTATGCAAACACAGGATCTTTAATGTGCGCACAGGCCCAGACAGAGAAACCAGCAATCTCCACAAGAATCTGAGCCCCGAGGGACGTCCTACAATGCCTTATATACAGTACAATTTTAAACTCATTCTATAATCCCATTTGCCACAGGTATTTCCTGTCCACCAATCAGCAGCCCCTGGGGAAGGTACCTGGGTGACCTGTCCAAACCGGTGTGCTCTGGTCTGTTGATTTCTGGGCTAGGGGATATTGTGCTCAGACCTGGAGTGGGGGAAGGGTGTCTACTGAAATCTTAATGCCTTCTCTTAGCAGGCTGATTACTTTATGTAAGAGCCTCATGGCTTGGGGGAAGGGTCAGGCTGATCACTTGTGTAAGAGCCTCATGGCTGCCTCAAACACTAGGGTTGTGTATGTGAGCATGCATTCAGTTGGATGCCTGAAAATGTAAAGTGTGTGCAAATCACTTATATTCATACATACCTACAAATTAACTGGTATACAATAGATTCCATGCTTAAAAGTCCTTGCACGCATACAGTGTGCACATAAAAAAGCAACAACTCCCCCCCCCCAAATAGATGTAACAAAAATATACACGAAAACTGGGAAAAGCACGACCCTAGTAAACGTTGCCTCCATGTCAGTAGCTCCAACTAATTAGGAGTAAAGTCCTGGCCTGGGAACTAAGTCTTCAATATGGCACTTGCCAGTGAGACACTAAGCTGACCTTTGTGTTATGCTCTAGATTTTATGAAATCATTTTGTAGAAGTGGGTCTAATTTTACACTGATTCATGCTTCCTTCTCTTTCAAACAGAAATCCATGTTGCAGTTTTTGCCTCCTTTAATGTTTCTTGTGCTAGCAAGGAAGTCTCTGGAATGCAGTAATCTGAGCCCCTGGCAGGGAGTCTGAGTCATTGTAAAACAGTGTCGCCTATTACCTAGTCTTTGTGTACAAAGTTCCTAGGAGAGCCCTGGTCTATAGTCTCTAGCCCAGGACTGCCAGTCTAATGACTGGGCAGCTGGAGATGGGGGGAAGGCTCAATGGAAGTTAAGTCAAAATTCTTTTTAAACCCAGCTGTTAAATCCAAGATCTCATAGAGAAAATAAAAGTGAGGTCTTTAGATATGCAGTCCTTTCCTCTAACCCAGCAGTTCTCAACCTGTGGGTCGCGACCCCCACGGGGGTTGCCACAGGATTTAGCGGGGGTCGCCTCACTCCGCCAAGTTTAAAAAAAATTAAAAAAGCGCACAAGTTGCTGCCACTGCCGAGTCTGCTTTTCGGCAACTGCAAGCTCACCAACTCCCTTCTAATGCAGCCGCGGCTCCCTGCCTCTTAGGGAACCACAGCTGTGCCTGTAAAACCTTTGCGGAGCCCTCTGTCTCTCGACGGGCTCTGTGCAGCATTGTCCCGCCTTCAAAGGAAGTAGTTTACCACTTCCTTTGGAGGCAGGACAATGCTGCACGGAGCCCGTTTAGAGACAGAAAGGCTCCGCAACGGTTTCACAGGCACAGCCGTGGTTCCCTAAGAGACAGGGAGCCGCGGCTACAGAAGGAGGCAGACATGGAGGGGGGGGGCTGACATGGACAGAGGGGGGGCTGACATGGACAGAGGGGGGGGGCTGATATGGAGGGAGGGAGGGGCTGACATGGACAAAGGGGAGAGACGGGGACATACTGGACAGACGGGATAAATGCTGGACAGAGGGCAGAGACAGTGCGGGTTAGGATTATAATGGGCTGATGGACGAGCTAGCACTGGTAATGGGCAGATGGGGAGGGCTAGGATTGGTAATGGGCAGATGGGGGGCTAGGACTGGTAATGGGTTGATTAGGGAAGGCTGGGACTGGGAATGGACTGATCAAGGGGGAGGGTTGGGACAGGTAATAGGCTGATAGGGGCGTAGGACTGGTAATGGACTGATGGGGGGCTAGCATTGGAAATGAGCTGATCGGTGAGGTTAGGACTGGAATTGGGCTGATTAGAGGAGGCTAGGACTGGTAATGGGCTGATGGGGGGGTAGGACTGGTAATGGGCTGATTAGGGGAGCCTAGCACTGGTAATGGGGTTGAGGGGGGACTAGCACTGGAAATGAGCTGATTAGGGGAGGCTAGGACTGGTAATGGGCTGATGGGGTGGGGTAGGACTGTAATGGACTGATGAGAGGCTAGCATTGGAAATGAGCTGATTGGGGAGGCTATGACTGGAACTAGGCTGATTAGTGGAGGCTAGGACTGGTAATGAGCTGATGGTGGGGTAGGACTGGTATTGGGCTGATTAAGGGAGGCTAGCACTGGTAATGGGGTTGAGGGGGGACTAGCACTGGAAGTGAGCTGATTGGGGGGCTTCGACTGGGAATGGGCTGATTGTGGGGAGGGGAGGATAGCGCTGCTAGCCCTGGAAGAAAACTGGGGGCTAAGGCTACAAATGGGCTGATACGAGGGGATGGGAGAATGGAACTGGAAGGGAGTGGATTTGAGAGGGGCTGCCATGGTATTTGTACTAGAAGGGACTGGTCAGTGGGGAAGGAGGGAGACTGGAAGGGAATGGACACCAGTGGCAGTCATTGGCATGCAAGTTGACATTGGAAGGTACTGGGAGTGAGGACTAGAAAGGGGCTGATACTGGGGAGGGCTACTGGGACTGGAAATAGGCTGATGGAAAGAAGTGAAGAAAACGAAAGAAGAGATAAGAAATGGCAGATGGATCATAGACCACAGAAAGAGAGCTAAGAGAAGACAGGAAAGCAGAAGCCTCAGATCGGGACCAGCATGATCAGAGAATAAATTGGTCAGACAAGAAAGGTAGAAAAAATAATTCTATTTCATATTAGTTATTTGACTACAAAATCATAATAATTTTGAAATCAAATATTGTTACTTGTTATTGGGATTAATTATTGTGGTTTAAATAAGTAAATTTTATAAATAAAAACATAACGCAAAGGCCTATAATATATTAATAATTCAACAAATGATTACAGCGACAATGCGTTAACGGTAAAGGAAGAGAGACTCATTTGATTTTATCATTGGGGGTCATCACAAGTTGACCAATGGTAAAAGGGGTCATGGTACAAAAAAGGTTGAGAACCACTGCTCTAACCTCTGGCTTTGCTGTGAGTCTTACTCATGTTTTATGTCACATGTACAATTGTGGTCAACATTATTGGCACCCTTGCATTTTAGATATGTTGTGTACAATATCTTGAGAAATAATTGGAAATGTTGTCATAATATTTTAATAGTACGTTTAAAGGTATACAGAAAAAAAGGATGCCTATGCAACTTAGCCGTAGTAATTTCTGAGAAAAAAACAAAATATAACCTTGACAGGATTAATGGCACACTTCACTAATATTTGGTTGCACAGCCCTTGACAGTGATGACAGCCTCCAAATGTTTCTTGTAACCATTTATAACTTTTGTACATCTGTCTGCTGGTAGTTTCTCCCACTCTTCAACTGCAATTTGTTCCAGCTTATGAATGTTTCGAGGATTCCTTTACCAATGGCAGATTTCAGCTCTTTCCAAAGGTTTTCAATTGGATAGCAATCAGGACTCATTGCAGGCCAGTTTAAAACAGTCCATTTGTTCCTTTTTAACCATTCTTTTGTACTTTTGGATGAATATTGTGGGTCATTATCCGGCTGGAGACCCATGGCCTTTGACCCAGACCTACCTTTCTGGCACCAAGTAGCACATTTCGCTCCAAAATACCTTGGTAGTCCTCTGATTCATGATTCCTTTAATACATTCCAGGCCTCCAGTTCCTGAGGCAGCAAAACAGCCCCACAACATTATGGAATCTCTACCATATTTAATTGTAGGAAGGATGGGGGGTTTTTTCCGTATAAGCTTCATTTTTTCGCCTGTTAAATGTATCACTGGTCTGCATTGCCAAAGTGCTCAAGTTTGGTTTCATTTGTCCACAGAACTTTTTTTCCCAGAAGGATTGTAGGTTGTGCCTTTTTATGTCTGTCTTTGAGCAGTGGGGTCTTCCTTGGCCTTTGCTGTTGAATTCCTTCTTTGCTTACTATGCGGCATGTGGGTGGGTTGAAACCACCACTCCAGATTGCTCCAGGTCAGCCTTAAGCTCTTTGGATGATGTACATGGTGTTTTTCCAACAGTTTGCACTAACCTTTGAAGACTTCTTGGATTAATTTTCTTCTTCCCACCATGTTCTGGGAGTTCCATGAGTAGAAAACGTCTTAATATTACAAACTGTAGACATAGGAATCCCAAGGTCTTTGGAGATGACCTTGTAACACTTTGAAGTTTCATGTATGGTGATAATGGCATTTCTGAACATCTCAGGGAGCTCTCGTCTTCACTGTTGGGAAAATAGAACAGAGTGTGAATGTGGCCATGTTAAACATTAGAGCTATCATTCATTGGTTGATTCAAGACATGTGAGTACTGACAATTGATCACAAGTTTGTCTAATTTGACTGCAATGGGGATGTGGTTTTTCGGTTCGATATTGATTTGAATTGATTATAACTGTGTCAATAATCATGTTCTGGCAATGCCCCAGTTTTTTTCTATTTCCTGCTATTTCCTTTTTTAATTAATCTTGTTTTATTGGATTATTTTATGTGTCGAATATCTGTGCATATATAGTCCAAAGCCATTTCAATGGCCACTTTTTTGTTTTAGGAGATATTGGACATTAAGGGGTTGAACTGCAAGAGTGCCAATAATGTTGACCATACCTGTAAATAGATACAGGTAGAAAAGGCGACGGCAAAAGCTAGAAGGATGCTTGGGTGCATACGGAGAGGAATGGCTAGCAGAAAAAAGGAGGTGATAATGCCTCTGTATAAGTCTTTGGTGCGACCTCATTTGGAGTATAGTGTGCAATTCTGGAGACCGCACCTTCAAAAGGATGTGAACAGGATGGAGTCGGTGCAGAAGGTGGCTACTAAAATGATTAGTGGTCTTCAAGGATCTTAATATGTACACCTTAGAGGAAAGGCGGGATAGAGGTGATATGATTGAGATGTTTAAATACCTCCGTGGCATAAATGTTCAGGGAGAGAGCATCCCATGTCCCCTTGTAGTTCTGCTACAAGGGGACATGGGATGAGGGTGAAGGGAGATAGATTCAGGAGTGATATGCAGAAATATTTCTTTACGGAAAGAGTAGTGGATCCGTGGAATAGTCTCCCAGTGGAGGTGGTAGAGATGAGGACAGTAACTGAATTCAAAAAAGCATGGGACAAACACAGAGGATCTCTAAAGGTTAAAATGGGACTGTTGTAGTTGTTGATATGGAAGGACAGACTAGATAGGCCATGTGGTCTTTTTCTGTCATCATATTCCTTTTTTTCTATATGCAAACTCATAACTTAGGGGTCCACAGGGATGTCCTACATCACTGAACTTGCAGTATAAAAATATATGTGGAAGGAGGTGCATCTCACCAATACCTATGGGTGGTGAGAGGTGCCTATGTGGAAGAAATGCCTCTTGGTGAATTTTATTGGAGGAGAGAGATTGATGGACTTCAACAATTAACTGTATTGGGTACCACCAGCCTTATTAAAAATAGTTTCCAAGCACATCTTGATACATTGCTTGTTGCACCTTATGAACTCCAGAAGGAGGCGGCCTTTGGAAAAATTCAGATGTTGAGGTGAGCATTGGCAGTAAATCTGAGTGATTGAGTTAATATTCAGCATCACCCTGGCACTGGAGCGTAGTTTATTTCTGTCATGGTATGTGCAGAATTTAATCTGTTTGTAGATATTACCTCATGAGAAGAAATATTTAGCCAGGATGTTCAGATAAAGGGACTACTATGGGTAAAATGTGTTAAATGAGAGGCTCAAATGAGGAAGAACATAAATATGAACATTTCCTCTTTTCTTGCCCTTCTTTTTTTTTTTTTCTCTCTATCTTTAAGACTGGCCACTATAATCTGGAGACGTGCCTCAGTGTTGTGCTGCTATCTCTGGCCATGGTGATGGCTGGCTCTGGGAACCTGAAAGTCCTCCAGCTATGTCGCTTCATGCACAAGAAGACAGGCGGAGAAATGAACTATGGGTTTCATCTGGCTCATCATATGGCCCTTGGTCTTCTCTTCTTGGGAGGAGGAAGGTAAATTGCCACTGCAGTAACTCTTCTGTTCTCCTCCATCTCAATTTATAAGATGTTTTTTCAGAGTCTGAGTGAGAGAGAGAACCTTGTTCATCTTTTATAATATACATGCTTTACTCTTTGTACTGCATTAAACCTTCCAATAGAATGGAGTAAAGAATCAAACAGCTCACATCTGTGCAAGTCCTATGAGATTTGCTGCAGGGAAAGGTTCATATATATTTTGTTGTTGTTATTACACTTGCCTTTTTGTGTGGCACTTTTCCATGGCAAAACTATGCACACAGGAACATCTCCTAAAATATGTGGGTAAAAGTACATAAGTTGGTGAGACCAACTTCTAAATCATATAGAATAGGCAGTAATCAAAATAACCATTCCTACAGGTAAAACATTAATTTGACCACAGAAAGGACTTTAGTTATTATTTTCTGCATCTTTCTTCTTTTGAAATGTTGTATCTCCAGGAACAAGCAGGAATGAGTCAAAACATATGGGTACGTCGGTACCGACGGAGCCTGCGCGGGAACGCTCCCCAGCTTCCCAAAAGGAAAGCTTTTGGGAGCATCCCACAGCGCCTGCGCGCTGCCTTCCCGCCTTTCCTAACCGCCTCTCCTCAGTTCTTCTTTGCCGCGGAGCCAGCAGGTCGAGCCCTGTCACCGCTGAAGAAGTAATTTATTTTATTTTATTTCTTTGGTCGCGTGTCTGCCTCCCCCGACTCCGGACCGGTACCGCCGTTTTTTTCTTTCTTTTCTTTTCAAAAAAAAATAAAATTATAATTTCCCTCACTTAATGTATTTTTCTCTTGGGGCCTTAGGCCTCACAAGGAAATTTTCCTCATGGAAAAACCAGCCTCCGGGTTTAAGAAATGCACTAAGTGCAGCGGTACTATTTCTGTTACAGACACCCATGAATGGTGTCTTAAATGTTTGGGTCCTGAACACTCCATTTCGGATTGTCCGTCCTGCTCTCTGATGTCTAAACGGGGTTTACAGAATCGAGCAGCTAAGCTCCATGTGCTGTTTCCCGCTGATGCAGCTTCGGTAGCATCGACGTCTTCCAGGGCTTCTTCTTTCCCCGATGGATCTCAGGTAACCAAACATAAATACAGCCGGTCCTCGAGGGGTAAATCTCCCTCTAAGCATCGAGATGCCTCCGGGCTTGCCTTCGAGGATCCTGCACCGGCAAAACAACCCCGGCGGGAAGCTCCGGCTTCCAAAGCTCCACCTATGGGGTTACAGGTTGACATCGATGGCACGGCCTCGACCGATCACTTGTTAGAATGCTCTGGGATACCGGCACAATCTTCCGGTACCGAATTCCAGGCATTCATGGCGTCGATGGATCAGAATGTTCGGTCCATGCAGCAGGCTATCAATGCCTTCATTCAAGCTGCGACGCCGTTGATACCACAACAAACTCCGTTGTCGGTATCGACTCGGGTACCAGCGCCGGTACCGGTACCGACTGCATCGGCATCGACTAGGATACTGACTGCAGCAAATCCCTATCCAGGGCTGCTCCTCGGTACCGAGTCGGTACCGATGACCCCTGATGTCGATACCACTCGATACGCGTACTGAGCGTTAGAAGAGCACCCTGACAGACGGTACTTTGATTCCTCTGGTGACTCTGATACATCAGAGGACTCTGCTGAAGTATCCATAGCCCTTCCTGAAGAGCCTTCTTCTCCAAAAAGATGAATGTCTCCTCCAGAGGATTTGTCCTTTCAAGACTTCATAAGAGAAGTAGCTAAAGGACTTTCTATTTCAGTAACCTCTGAATCAGAGCCTAGAGCAAAAAAATTAGATATTTTGGGTTATTCTAAGGCTCCTAAAGAGGCAGTCACCTTGCCAATTCATGAGATTCTTTATGAACACATGATGACTTATGGGAAACTCCTCTCACTATCTCTCCTCATTCTCGCAGATTGGACACCATGTATCGTGTCCCTCCTTGTCCTGGGTTTCATAAAACACAGCTTCCTCACCATTCCATTGTGGTGCAGTCAGCTATGAAGAGGATAAAGAGTACAAAGAGACACTCTTCTGCTCCCCCAGGAAGAGAATGCAGGACCTTGGATGCTTTTGGTAGGAAAATCTTCCAGGCCAGTATGCTTATTGCCAGAATCAATTCCTATAGTCTTTACATGGGTATGTTCTAAAAGAGGTTGCAGATAAGCTGCACACTTTCCTCCCTTTTCTTCCAGAGGATAAAAGGGAAGAATTCCTCATTTGGCTTAAGCATACTCAAGACATTTCAAAGTTTTCCAACAGGGCAGCCTTTGACTCCTTTGAAGGTGCCAGCAGAGCTTCAGGCATTGCCATAGCTGCTCGCAGAATTGCTTGGCTCCAAGCTTCTGATTTAGAACCCTGGGTTCAAGATGGCTTAGGAAATCTTCCCTGTACAGGTGAAAACCTGTTTGGCAAATCAAAGCCACTTAAATGGATGCAGAAAACTCTGCTCTGGATAGACTTTCAAAGTCTACCTCCATTCCTGCCAAGAAAAAGACCTTCAAGAAGTCTTCAAAAAGGGCAGATTCCCTTCTGCTTCTGGCCAACAATCTTCTACAGGTCGCTTTGCCACTAAGTGTCAGCAACCCAAACAGGCCAGGCCTAAGTCTACAGGGGCTGCTGCAACTCAGCAGACCCAACCTCCTCAGGGTTTTTGACTTGATGCTAGAGAACTTAGCCTTTCTGGCTCTAAAACAGCCAGAGCCTCTCACCATCCCAGGAAGGTTAGCTCATTTTGCTCCCAGATGGGAGCAAATCACATCAGAGCAGTGGACCCTCTCCATCATAAGAGAGGGCTACAAACTTCATTTCTCACACCTTCCTCCCCACACCATGGTGAGACACTTCAATTCTCCCACATCTCTTCTCGACCTTCTAGGTCAGGAGGTGACTACCCTTCTTGCCCAAGGAGCAATAGAAGAAGTTCCTCTTCTACAACAAGGGTCAGGGTTTTACTCCCCCTATTTTCTCATTCCAAAGAAGACGGGGATACAGACCCATATTAGATCTCAAGGAATTGAACAAATTTCTATGCAAGGAGAAGTTCAAGATGCTTTCTCTGGGCACTCTCCTTCCATACCTTCAAAGTCAGGATTGGCTTTGTTCTCTAGATCTCAAGGATGCGTACACACATGTCCTCATCCATCCATCTCACAGAAGATTCCTCCGTTTTCTTTTCCAAGGAAAACATTATCAATACAGGGTGCTTCCCTTTGGTCTGGCCTCTGCTCCAAGAGTGTTCACCAAATGCATGTCAACAGTAGCTGCATTTCTATGCACTCTGGGAATATTTGTATTCCCATACCTGGACGACTGGCTCATCCGAGCTCCATCTCAGTCAGAGGCCCAGATTTCCCTGGACCGCACAAGACGCATTCTGCAGTATCTGGGACTTGTGGTAAACCTCCCAAAGTCTCAGCTTACCCCTACTCAGTCCCTAGAATTCATAGGGGCCTGGTTGGATACTACCACTGCAAGGTTCTACCTTCCTCAGGCCTGTTGCCAATGTTTAGTGCAGTTAGCCTCCCAGATTCAGTCAGAGAACCACTTAACTGCCCGGGAGATGCTACAACTGCTAGGCCACATGGCTTCCACAGTGCATGTGGTACCCTATGCTCGCCTACACATGAGAGCAGCTCAATGGACTTTGTCCACCCAGTGGTCTCAAGCATCAGGAGCTCTCTCAGACCAAATAGCAACCTCCAAACGTCTCTTTTGGTCTCTCCAATGGTGGATGTCCACTCAAAATCTGTTGCTGGGGTCCCCCTTCCAACAGTTGTTGCCCCAAGCAACCCTCACAACAGATGCCTCCCAAACAGGTTGGGGAGCTCATCTACAAGACCTCTCCACTCAAGGCACTTGGTCCCCACAGGAGACCTCTCTTCATATCAACCACTTGGAGCTTCGAGCAGTTTTTCTAGCTCTCAAGGTCTTTCATACCCTCCTCAGCTACAAGACAGTCCTCATTCATACGGACAATCAAGTAGCCATGTTTTACATAAACAAGCAAGGAGGAACTGGCTCTCTGTCGCTTTGCAACGAAGCTTTAAGATTGTGGGCCTTCGCCAGAGAGCATCAGATCCATCTCCTGGCAGTATACCTCCCAGGAATCCAAAACTCTTGGGCAGACAGACTCAGTCGAGTTCTGCTCCCACACGAATGGTCCCTGCACATGGATCAGGTACTCAGAATCTTCCAAGAATGGGGAACCCCGGACATAGACCTCTTTGCAAGTCCGTGGAATGCCAAACTTCCCCGGTTCTATTCCAGAATTCCGTGTCAGGGAGTTCAGGCCAAGGATGCCTTCTTCCTTCATTGGGGTCAGGGCTTCCTGTATGCCTTTCCACCCATTCCCTTGATTCCCAAGACTCTGTTCAAACTCCAGAGGGATCAAGGATCTATGATCCTCATAGCTCCACGCTGGCCACACCAAGTGTGGTACCCTCTACTTCTGCATCTCTCCCAAGCCCCCTCCCTGGACTTGGGAGCTGCTCCAGACCTTCTGTCCCAGGAGGAGGGGACTTTTTGGCACCCAAACCCCAAGTCCCTTCACCTCAGAGCTTGGTTACTGAAGGCCTAGACCTTCAAGACTGGAATCTTTCTCAACAAGTGAAGGATATCCTCCATGCTTCCAGAAAACATTCCACTAGGCGTTCCTACGCTTTTAAATGGAAAAGATTTTCCATTTGGTGTGCTGAAAAGGGTCTCGACCCTCTAGCACTACCTTTGAATTCTCTATTGGAATATCTCCTGCATCTTTCCAATGCAGGCCTTAAGACGAATTCAGTAAGAGTCCATTTGAGTTCTATTGCAGCATCCCTTAAGCCTATCAATGGACAACCTATTTCCTCTCATCCTCTTATTGCAAGATTCATGAGAGGCCTAACTTTAACTAAACCTCCCATTAGGCCTCCTCCGGTGGCATGGGATTTAAATCTGGTTCTTGGTCAGCTTATGAAGCCTCCTTTTGAACCCTTAGCCACCACCTCCTTGAAATTCCTTTCTTGGAAGGTTATTTTCCTTATTGCAGTCACCTCAGCTCGCTGCATCAGTGAGCTGCAGGCCTTAGTGGCTAATCCACCTTATACAAGGTTCCATCATGATAAGGTAGTCCTTAGGACCAATCCACACTTTATGCCTAAAGTGGTCTCACCTTTTCATCTTAATCAAGAGGTATATTTACCTGTCTTTTTTCCAGCTCCTCATGCATCAAGTGCAGAGAAGAATCTTCATACTCTGGATTGTAAAAGAGCTCTTGCCTTTTACTTACAAAGGACACAGCAACATAGAAAGTCTTCCCAGCTCTTTGTTGCTTTTGATCCTTCTCATTTGGGACTTCCAGTCTCTAAGAGGACACTGTCCAGTTGGATTGCTCAGTGTATTTCTTTCGCCTACCAGAGTAAGAACCTTTCTCTGGAGAGCCATGTCACAGCTCATAATGTGAGGGCCATGGCCACCTCTATGGCTCATCTAAATTCTGTGTCCATCGACCAGATCTGTCGAGCAGCCACCTGGGCCTCGGTTCATACCTTCACAGCCCATTACTGCTTGGACAAGGACTCCCGCCGGGATGCCTTGTTTGGTCAGGCTGTCCTCAAACACCTGTTCCATTCTTAAACAACTCCTACCCTCCTTCCCTGGATGGATGCCTGAGATCCATAGGAGGAGGTAGAACCCTTCCCAGGGTCTCATATCCTTGGGGATCTCCCAGGCATCTTTAGCTAGGGAGTCCCCATATGTGAAGACTCATTCCTGCTTGTTCCTGGAGATAGCACAGTTACTTACCTGTAACAGGTGATCTCTGGGAACAGTAGGAATAAGTCTTCACAACCCTCCCACCTCCCCTAGCAGTTGTATCTCTCTATCTATCTTTCCTTTCCTCTCTCTCTCTATTGTCTCAGCTTTAAACTCGAACTGAGGAGAGGCGGTTAGGAAAGGCGGGAAGGCAGCGCGCAGGCGCTGTGGGATGCTCCCAAAAGCTTTCCTTTTGGGAAGCTGGGGAGCGTTCCCACGCAGGCTCCGTCGGTACCGACGTACCCATATGTGAAGACTTATTCCTGCTGTTCCCAGAGATCACCTGTTACAGGCAAGTAACTGTGCTTTACAAACAATGTATTTTCAGATTTAAAAAAAATATGCAGAGAATTGTAAAACAAAAGCAGTTTACCTCTAACGTAGGAAGGCAGAACTTTCCCTCAGTTTGCCCAATTGCCAAATCAATGCTTGCTCACTCACACAAGAACTCAGACAAGGCTTCATAAGTGGGTACAATTGGCCGCAGCTAGCTTTATTGTTACCAAGAACGTATGGGGCATGGGACCGAGCAGATGTGAAATTGTCTGCCATGCCCTCCAGAATGTATGTTAGAGGCACGGTGGAGGCCCCGCCTTGCCCTTCTGAGCTAGGCTCACACTGTGCCTGCTATACTGCCATGCGGCTTAGCTTCCCACCTTGCCTGGAGGGGCCTGCAGGGCCACCCTGCCTTGTTACCAGCTAGGGCGACCAGCTCCTCCCTCGTCGGGATCTGTGCATAACTGGTATTCAGCTCGGGTACCCACCACAGATATCGGGGAGCACAGCTTCTCTGTGTCCCCATCAACGGTCCTCGTCCCGCGGCAGTCAGGCTGTGGGACCAGCCTGAGATACTGATTCGCTGAGGCGGTGATGATCAGGATGACCAGAAGGGTATGGGGTAATATCCAGGTCAGGACAATATCCCTAGGGGGACTGTCGGTCCTGTGGTTCAGGATTGGCATGGCCCCGCACCGTAGTGTGGAGGGGCCTTACTGTCACCACTGCCTGGGGGTCTCCCAAGAATGGAATATCTGACAACCGTTTTCAGATTTCTTCAAACCCTGCGAGATGTCACACTACTCTGGGGTGTGCACCCAGTGACTGCATCGGGCACCCTCCTGGCTGCCCAGTGGGTGAAAGCAAGCACCGAAGGTCCACCTGTGTGATACGCAGTCTCAAATTTTCGTCATCCCTGCAAGTCCAATCGTGAGCAACATGGCAGTCCTCACACGCTGACACCACAGAGGAATACGAATGGTGGTATTCTCGCAGTCCTCGGCTATTAGGATTCTGGGTGGGTTAATGGACTGGTGGGCCGGCAGTGTGTCAGAAGTGGGATCCATCCTGTGTGAAGTCCAAGCGCTGATGCTCAGGGTGGCACTTAACCTAGTTATACGAATCTGCCTGTGACTGTTAAAGTCTCCTGGAGCTTCAAGCAGCTCTTGAAGAGAGACATATGCTGGGCTTAGGTGTATGAAAATATGGCCCTCCGCCTCACAGATATCAGCACACAGCCTCATGTTTGGGCTCTACCGGATACATCATCAGTTTTCTGACTGCCCAATTTGCCAGCGTCCTTTCTGACATGCTGAAGCACACCCCCACCAGCCTCTCACCCCTAAGCAGGGGTCTGTATGCTGGAGAGCATCCTGGAAATCCAGCAGGCCTGACTCAACAGCGGCTGTAGTACTGTGTAATATGGCCACACTGTGTAACATTTCCTCTGTGCTTAGGTGTCCTGATGATGGCTGAGGGGGAGGTGCATGCTCCGCTCAGTTCGCGACTGGCTGCTGTGTCCATTTCACATCAGGCCACTGTGCTTCTGGAATGTGTGGCAGGTTTTACTCGACTGGTGCTGCTAAGAGGTGTGCTATGGCCACTGCACCAGGGGCTCCTGTTGGACAGTGTGCGGCCGAGGGGGGCTAAGAGATCCCAATTAATGTCTGGCAGCTGGGCTTCTGGGACAGCCTGCCAGTGGAGGACAGGCTGGCATTGCTAGACGCAGCATCAGTTTACACTTAGGGGGTTCCACATGCTCGCGACCTCTCCACCAGCTGCTGGATGGATTGGAGCCACTTTGCCGCTCCCCTGGTGTATCCTTTAGGTTGTCCTGCACACTTCGGCCAGATTCCAAGTGGGGCAGGGTTGTATCCGACTAGTCAAGTCCATACCAGGCCCCTGATCTGGCAGTTGCTGGGAGCACTTGGTTCTCACATTTCATAACCTCGGGGAGCAGGCATCTCCCCAAAGAGCATATATAAAGCTGGGACAGGAGTGCATGAGAGCCATTCTGGTCTCCAAGCTAGGTCCTGGTACTCTGCAATGGCACAGCAGGCACCTGTTGTCTATCGTCAGCCAGGCTAACTTAGGTGCTGTTTCCTAGTATTAAGAGGGAATACTTTGAGCCTTTGAAAGTGTTTCATCAGATCTTCTGTTTGGTAGGGTCATACCTGCTGTCCAGGATGACTATTCCTGGTGGGGAGGAAACCAAGGTGCCCTACCCGTTACCACCTGCACAATGCATTTTTTTTTTGGGGGGGGGTTGTCTTTCCTGGCCCCCGTATATCCATACCGACCTGGAAGAAAGCCATGACAGGGGTGCAGGCGGTCAGGCCCTGCGGCCCGGGGGGTTCTGTTGCCCCATGGAGGGAGCAAGGATGAGTAAACATATTCTCCAGGACCAAGCAGGAAGTCAGTCCTCACTTATGGGTGACGTCGGCGCCGACGGAGCCCTCGCGGAGCAATTTTCCCCAGCTTTCAAAGAAAGCCTTTGGGAATTGCAGCGCGCATGCGCTGTCCTCTTCCCGCCCAAGGGTGCCATCTTAGCCAGTCTTCTTTTTTCCGCGGAGCCCTACAGACGTCCCCGTCGTGTCCCCGTGAAAAAGTTGATATTTCTTCATAATTTTATTCTTTTTCCTTCGGTTCGACGCCGGTCTTTTTCCCGCCCGGACTCGCGACGCCGGTCACGAGTCCTCTTCTTCTTTTTCGGTTTTTCTGACTTAGTCAGCTTTCGTTTTCGATTTTTCTCTGGCAGCCCGGTCCTTTGACCTCGCCGGGGCCCTTTTTCCCCCGATGGCTGCCAGTGGTTTCAAGCGGTGTGGTCAGTGTGACCGAAATATGTCACTAACTGACACACACGACTTTTGCCTCCGCTGCCTGGGCCCGGATCATGAAGAAATGATCTGTGGGCCCTGCGGCAAAATGTCCTCCAAAGCGTTGAGAAGTCGGCGGCATCAGCGGGATAGGATCTTCGCTGACCCCAGCCGTACCCGGACCTCGTCGGAGGCCTCCGCGTCCAAAGGTTCCAGCTCGGACCGTCGCCGGAGTTCCTCCGACAGGGGTTCTCCCTCCGGGGACCATCGACGTAAGGTGAAACCCGCGAGGGCGGCGTCGGTGGACGCTCCTGGCTCCGCGAGGGCCAGGTCGCATAGCCCCGATAGCCGCCCCGGGTCCTTGGAGAAGGAGCACCTCACGAAGCGACCTCGCCTGGAGTCGGAGCTGCCTGCTCGGGTAAGTCCTGTGGTCCTCCTGGACTCACCTCCGCGACAGCCGACGTCGGGCCCGACGCCGTCGGGGCCCGAGTCGGGGGCTGCTGGGTCACCTGAGCTCGGACTCAGGTTGACGGCCTTGGAGAGCAGACTGTCTGCCTTCATGGACCAGCAGCGGGCACTGCTCGCTGGCTTCGCTGGCGCCGCTGCCCCGACCGCCGGGACGTCGACGTCCAAGTCGACCCCGGAGACCGAGCCGATCCTCGAGTCGATGCGAACTCGAGTCGATCCTCGGTCGAGGTCACCCTCGGCCTCCCGTTCGGGACCGAGTTCGCCGACGCCGACTCCCTCGGCGTCGGGGCGGCAGGCGCCGTGCCCTGCCCGGGCCGACCCCACCGAGTCCTCGTCGGAGTCGGTCTGGGAGTCTGAAGAGGAAGAGTCGCCTGATTCTTTCCGGACTCGGTGTGTCCCCTCGGACTCACCGGAGTCCGAACCTCGGAAGCAGTCCCCCCCGGAGGATGCCCGGTTCTCGGACTTCGTCAGGGATATGGCCAAGGCTTTGGCCTTCCCTGCGGACCCCGAGGAGGAGCCTCGAGCCGAAGAGCTCGACGCCCTCCAGTATGACTCTCCCGCAAGGGAACACTTTACTGTACCGGTTCCTCCTATGCTGGAACGACTACTCTTCCGCATGTGGGAGAGTCCGGCCACCTCGCCGGTCCTGAGCAAGCGGGTCGATTCTATCTATCGAGTCCGCAAGAGCCCTGGCTTTCAAAAAGCACAGCTACCACACCATTCCATGGTAGTGGAATCGGCCATGCATCGTCTTAAGAGCCAGAAGATGCACTTCTCGGTGCCTCCTGGCAGGGAGGCCCGTAACCTGGATGGCCTTGGTAAGAAGTGTTTCCAGGGCTCTATGCTTGCGTGTCGTGTCCAGACCTACCAGCTATACATGGGCATGTATCTCCGAGACCTGGCTAAAGAGCTAGCCGGATTCTCCGCTGGTTTGTCCGAGGAACCCTTGCGGAGGTTCCTGGCCTTGTCCACTGGCATTCGGGAATGCTCCAAGTTCATGTCCCGAGCAGCCTATGATGGCTTTGAAGCATCAGCTCGAGTGGCCGCAGCCGGCATCGGTGCCCGCCGACAGGCTTGGCTTCAGTCGTCTGACCTTGAGCCCTGGGTGCAGGACAAGTTGGTCGATGTCCCCTGCCGAGGCGAAAACCTCTTTGGCAAGCCCATGGCTGAAAAGGCTGCACAAATTGAGACGGAGACTCTCACCAGGACCAGGCTTTCTAGGAAGACCTCCGCCCCTTCCCAGAAAAAGAAGGGCTCGGGAAAAAAGTCCTTTTACCCGAGGAAGGCGGCTGCCTACAAACAATACCCCCATTATCAGGCCTCTGCAGCTCCCCAACAGGGCCAGCAGGCCAAGGGACGGGGTAACGGGTCCCGTAGGCAGCAAGCCCCCAAGCCTGCACCACCAGCCCCTGCTCAGCAGGGTGGGGGTTTTTGACTCCTTAAGCATAGCCTCTCCCCCCCCGCTGGTTCCTCCCAGCACCGGAGGCCAGCTGGTTCACTTCGCCCACAGCTGGTCCAGCATCACCGCAGATGCCTGGGTGCTTCAAGTCGTGCGAGAAGGCTATCTTCTCCACTTCCACCAGGTCCCTCCCTCCTATTTTCCGGGAGAACCTCCACGACCCCCTCTGCACAGGGAATTACTCCTTCAGGAGTTAGCAGGTCTTCTACAGGAACAGGCGGTGGAACCGGTGCCCCACCACCTGAAAGGTCAAGGCTTTTATTCCAGGTATTTTCTAATACCAAAGAGGACAGGAGGCCTCAGACCCATCCTGGACTTGCGCAACCTCAACAAGTTCCTCGTGCGGGAGAAGTTCAAGATGCTTACCCTTGGAATCCTTCTGCCCTACCTCCAGCAGGGAGATTGGCTATGCTCCTTAGATCTAAAGGATGCCTACACGCACATCCTCATCCACCCAAGCCACCGCCAATACCTAAGATTTGTGGTGGCAGGGAATCATTACCAGTACAGGGTACTGCCCTTTGGCCTGTCCTCCGCACCGCGGGTCTTCACAAAATGTCTCGCGGTGGTGGCGGCCCATCTCAGGCTTCACGGCCTCTATGTCTTTCCGTACCTCGACGACTGGCTCATCAGGGCAGCGTCCGCTCTGGAGGTCACCAACGCCAAGCGCCGCACGGTGACTCTTCTGCAGTACTTGGGCTTTGTCATAAACTTCGCAAAGTCCACTTTGCTCCCCTCACAGGATCTCGAGTTCATCGGCGCAAGGCTGCACACTCCTCAGGCACGAGCGTACCTACCGCTCGACAGGGCTCAACGGCTCATGGACCTAGCCGACCGTTTTCGCAGCCAGCCCCTGGTCTCCGCCAGGCGCTTCCTGAGACTACTCGGCCATATGGCTTCCACTGTCCATGTCACCCCCAATGCCCGCCTGAATATGCGACCAGCTCAATGGTGTCTCCGCCAGCAGTGGCGACAAGCCACAGGCGGCCTAGCAGCCCTAGTGCGCGTCTCCGAGCCGCTGATCTCGTCTCTCCGGTGGTGGCTTCAGCAGCCGAACCTGATATTCGGAATGCCTTTCCAGTCACCTCAGCCGGCCCGGGTGCTGACAACAGATGCATCCCTCCTGGGCTGGGGAGCGCATTGCCAAGGGGCACGTACTCAGGGCCTCTGGACCACGTGGGAGTCTGCTCAGCAGATCAACTTCCTGGAGCTCAGGGCGATCCGCCTGGCTCTCAAGGCCTTCTCCCACCTGACTTCTCACCAGTCCGTCCTTGTCCAGACGGACAACCAAGTTGCCATGTTCTACGTGAACAAGCAGGGGGGCACGGGCTCCTTCCTCCTCTGCCGGGAGGCACAGAAGCTCTGCGCTTGGGCCGCCAGTCACGGCATTCTCCTCAAGGCAGTTTATCTACCAGGCCAAGAGAATTACCTGGCGGACAAACTCAGCAGGATCCTCCAGCCGCACTAGTGGCGTCTGGATCCCTTGGTAGTTCAGAAGCTCTTTCTAAAGTGGGGCCTCCCCACGTTGGATCTCTTTGCCAGTCCTCACAACCGGCAACTTCCTCGCTTCTGCTCTCGTCAGCCACACCCCCTTCGGGTTGCGGCGGACGCTTTCCTGCTCTCATGGTCGGGGAGCCTTCTGTACGCTTTCCCTCCCATCCCGCTAGTCTCCCGGACTCTGTTCAAGGTTCTCCGAGACAAAGCCTTCATGATCCTGGTGGCCCCCCGCTGGCCCAGACAGCCGTAGTTTCCACTCCTGCTGCAATTAGCGGTGGAGGATCCATTCCCTCTGGGGTTTCAACCGGATCTCCTCACTCAGGATCAGGGGTCTCTGCTACACCCCAACCTCAGGTCTCTCAACCTAATGGCCTGGCTGCTGAGAGGGTAGTCCTTGCTCCCCTTCTCCTGCCGACAGCGGTGGAGGAGGTCGTCCTAGCTTCGCGACGGCCTTCTACCCGAAAATGCTACGCCCTTAAATGGCGTCGTTTCTCCGTTTGGTGTACCCAACAGTCTCAGGATCCCTTCTCCTGCCCGGTGTCGGTGGTCTTGCAGTACTTGCTCTACCTCTCTAATCTGGGACTTAAGTCCAACTCCGTCAAAGTTCACCTCAGTGCTCTTTCAGCACATCATGTGCCGGTGGACGGTAGACCTCTTTCCAGCGACCCTCTCGTGGCGAGGTTTCTCCGAGGTCTCCTCCTACTTAAACCACCTCTGCGCCCGCCAGCGCCTGACTGGGACCTGAATGTGGTTTTACAGTGGATCACCTGTCCGCCTTTTGAACCTATGGCTACCTGTTCTCTCCGTTTTCTTTCTTGGAAAACATTGTTCTTGATAGCCCTCACTTCCGCTAGACGCGTAAGTGAATTGCAGGCCCTCGTGTCTGATCCCCCTTACACTCGGTTCTACAAAAATAGGGTAGTCCTACGGACTCACCCAAAATTTCTTCCAAAAGTGGTCTCCCCTTTTCATATCAATCAGGAGGTGGTACTTCCTACCTTCTTTCCCAGACCACACTCCAGCCGAGCTGAAACGGTCCTCCATACCCTGGACTGTAGAAGGGCATTGAACTTCTACCTTGACCGTACGCGGGAGCACCGTAAAGCTGCTCAGCTTTTTGTGTCTTTTGACCCCAATAAATTGGGGCTCCCGGTCTCCAAGCGTACTCTGTCCATCTGGGTTGCGGACTGTATCTCTTGGGCTTATGGGGCAGCCGGACTCTCCTTGGACGGTCGAGTCACGGCTCATTGCGTTCGGGCAAAGGCCACGTCAGTGGCTTACCTCCGCTCTGTTCCGCTGGCAGACATCTGCCGGGCCGCTACTTGGTCTTCGAGCCAGACTTTTGCGGTCCATTACTGTCTCGAGAGGGAGTCCCGCAGGGACAGTGCTTTCGGACAGGCAGTCCTCCGTAATCTCTTTGAGGTCTGAGCAACTCCTACCCTCCATCCCGGATGTGGGCTACCGGTGGGTAATAATTCAGCGAAGATCCTTCCTTCTGTGCTGCTGAGCTAGAGGGAGCTCATTTTTGTGCTTAGGGTCTCCGGTAGCCTTAAGCTTGGGAGTCCCATAAGTGAGGACTGACTTCCTGCTTGGTCCTGGAGAAAGCGTAGTTACTCACCTGTAACAGGTGTTCTCCAGGAGCAGCAGGAATCAGTCCTCACAACCCTCCCTCCTCCCCTTGGAGTTGCAATCGTCTGCTTTAGTTTTTTTTTTTTGCAAATTTTTATGCTGTCTTTTTAGCTATGTCATCTGACTGGCTAAGATGGCACCCTTGGGCGGGAAGAGGACCGCGCATGCGCGCTGCAATTCCCAAAGGCTTTCTTTGAAAGCTGGGGAAAATTGCTCCGCGAGGGCTCCGTCGGCGCCGACGTCACCCATAAGTGAGGACTGATTCCTGCTGCTCCTGGAGAACACCTGTTACAGGTGAGTAACTACGCTTTACTGGTACACTCCCGGGGCAAGCATTTGCATTGTCCACGGATAAAGGGTAGCGGGTAAGCATTTGTGTTCTTCACTGGTATTGGGCAGCGTCCGCAGGGGATAGTGTTCCCCGCTTAGTCTTAATATTCCCCGCTTAGTCATGCACATGACGATAGGTAACACTCAAGGCCCAGAACCCAAGCATGCTGCTGCAGCTCTGGATTGGCCTAAGGTCCAAAAGTAGATTTGCATTCAGCAGGTTAAATGGGGCAGGAGTTTTGGACCGGCATACTACCTGCCTGGCCCCGGTCGCCTCCATCCTGTGCGGTCGGCATTTAAGCATGCGTGTTGCATGGATGGTGCCGCCGCTTCGTGGCCCAGCTGGAATGAGTAAACGGTACCCGGCAATGGATCGAGTCCGTGCCATTCCAGTATCCACCATTGCAATTCAATGTAGTGCCTTAGCGGGGCCTCACATCTCCTGGTGCTGCTGGCATGAGACTTTGGATTCAGTTGGCAGAAAGACGTTTCAGAGTGGTATGCTAACTATGAAAAAACTAGCTCACCAACTTCCGATGCTTCAGTACCAACATGATCTTCTCTCGCAGATGTCGGACCCGGAGGAATGTCCATTTCTACAGCTACCACCTTGACTTACTCTAATCCAGAGGCCGCCTGAGTGGGCTGGGAAGCTCATCGCCTACTAATCATTACCCGGGGACACTGGTCTGGCAAGGTGTCTTCTGTGCACCTCAATCTGCTGGAAATGAGAGCAGTCTACTATGCCCGTCAGACTTTCCAGCTTTAGGTCTGCAACAGCTCACTCCCTGTACAAACTGACCAGCAAGCAACGATGTTCTACATCAACAGCCTGGCAGCTGCGGTTCCCCTACCCCGCTCAAACAGGTCAAAGTTAAGGCCCTAAGCGTATTCTTCCACAAAATTACATATTTGGGCTCCCCTGCCCAATCAACGCTTTCTGAACTTACAACTTTTGACTCAGGATTATTGGAGGAGATATTTATATGCAGAAAGGATAGCAGATGCATGGAACAGACTCTCACAGGGGGTGGAGAGAGGGACAGTATCAGAATTTGAGAGAGATTGGGGCAGGAACAGAGGATCTGTGAGAAAGGGATGGGGCTCAGGGATGCCAAGTCTCGCTTATTAGGAGTGCCTAATTTGAAGGCCGCCTCATTCTTTGAACCCTTTTTTCTCAAGTATTAGAGCCTCACGATCAGAGCTCCTGATCCTTTTTACCACTTTCACCAGACAAAACTGGCAGAAGAAAATCAAATGGCCCAAACAGTAGGAAGAAATCTGAGCACATCTTTCTGTGTGCTGCCTCTTCCCATACAGTCCATTTCCCTGTACCTACAAGTGCAGGTGCCGTGAAACCTATATAGACATTTTCATCTACTGTGTGGAGAGCAAAATTTTTTTTTTAAACCCCAGGGGGTTACCCATACCAGATGGTTCAACCTTGGAATCTCTGGGGATTGTTAGAGCCCCACATGTAGAGCTTGCCCAAGGGCATCACAAAACAGTAAATAACTGGAATGAAGCTTAACTAAGTAGTCTCTCTCACATCACATTAACAACCACTTTCCACATGTGAATGTAAAACTGCCACAAGATTGGGGATCTCGGGGAACCAAACAATGGCAAGCCAGTGGAATGCATGTATTCATATTCTGTGGCAGCATGTCTCATGTGTGGCCACCATAGATGAAGGACCTTGATTAAAGATGACAGACTATTTTAAGGAAAAGGTGTCAGTGCAAGTCAGCACTAGCACCAACATCGGGGAAGCACTACTGGTGAGGGTTGTCTCTGGATTTAACGGAGGATAACATCCAGAATGTGCATTTCCTCATCCCCTTCATCTCATCCGTACAAAACACCCCTGGCCGGTCACTATTATCTGAGTAAAAAAAAAATGAGGGGGGGTGAGGCGGATCTAGACAGACAAGTACACACATGCCATAGCATCTCTCCCCCCCCCCCCCCCGGGAGGGCATCGGCCGTCAATTTCCGCTGCTGCCAAATGCAAAATTGAAGTAAAATGCCGGCCAACACTAGCTGTAAACAAGGCTCTTGCCCACCCTCTCCTATACTGGAGTTTCCAGAAGCCTACGGTGCATATGATGCAGCAGTAGCGCCCGAGCCCTAGGAGCCTTCCCACAGTTGCGTTGCCCCTGGAGGGAAGGAAGGGAGGGCATGCCATTGGTGTCCCTAGCGCTACAATTGTCCCTAGAGGGAGGAAGGGAGAGCGCACCCAAAAGCGCCGCAGTTGCCCTAAGAAATAATGGCAGTCATCACTGCAGCTGTGGACAGATCAGCAATGGGGCCCGTCTACGCCCGGGGAGAGAGACTAGCCATGACTCAGGTAGCTGAACCCAGTTTCCACGGCTGTCTTAGAATCCTTCCGGCCTCTGGTGTAGCTTTCAGACTTCTCTGGCTGTTCTTTTGGCCATGTGAGCCTATTTATTTATTCATTTATTTATTTGTGTGCAGCATGACGTAGTTCGATGCGCCAGGACTGGCCGGGCCGGCGCTGAGTAGAAAAGGAAGGCGGAAGCGGCAGGGCAGACATGCGGTACAGCAGTTTGTTAACATGCTACCTCAGGGCCACCTTCAGAGGTACTCTGCCTCCCACATGCTTCGAGCTGGCTCCAGAGGGTGCAGCCAGCCAATACTCATCCCGAGCCCAGTTCCAGACACAGCCCTTGGAGAGGACAGGGCCCATCCGTCTCACAAGTTTAAGCAGCAGGCAGCGGGAAAGCCCGGCGGCAAGTTCCTCCATGGGCAGGATGCACCCAGCCCACAGCGTCCATGCGTTTGCTGCTGCTCCTCTCCTACCTCATGCCACCGATCCCAGATTATCCTTGGCCGGTTTGCGGCTGCCTGTAACATCATTGGGGAGGGATCAGGCTGCATGCGTTCCATTTGGGCCAAGAGAGGCTGATTCCTGGCCTGACCTCTCTCTTTATCTGTTGCCTCAGTCCCCCCCCCCCCCTACGTCATCAAAGTGTGCTGAAGACTTCCTTCCTTTGTGCTATTGATGACATGGCAGATGGGGCGCAGCACGGTCTTCCATCGCGGTCCGCCGCCACATTAAACCCCAGGTCCTTGGCATGAGGCTTGGTCCCTCCGCAAAACAGCAGTAGCCCCCCTTTTGCATTGCCATTCCTGAGATAAAGGTATGTGATACTGGTTTGGCTCTATAACACCTTACAATTCACCCTTCAGGTAGTTTTTAGATTTTTTTGTACTCTAGGGAAATGGTGGCTTTAGCTGTGTAGCTGTCCAGGACAGTGGAGATCAATGTAGCAATTTTGTTGCTAATTTTATTTTCTGGCTGGGCAAGTAGGCAAAAATAGATTGTGGATATAGTGCAATTACATTTCTACTCAAATTGCAAGATGAAATTCAAATAGTTGCAGTTTAGTAGTGGACTAGATGAGCACAACTTCAGAAAAGTAATGTGGATTTTTATATCCTACATATTGCTTGTTTGCAGTTTTGTCTGTCTTGTCTGCCACTTAGCCTCAGCTATTTGGCCTTGATCTTGCAGTATAGACAGGGCCCTAAACCTGGTAGATTTTTTAAACGTCTAGCAAGTGCCCTCTCCATTAATTCTTAATGTAATTTTTCATGACTGGCTATAGAGTTAATAGATCTGTTATTGTTGGCGAGCTTTTGTGCCTGTAAACCAGATGTGTCAAAAATATGGCCCACGACTGTTTCTAGTTCGTTGAGTTACACCCTGCTGTTTTCTTCTTAAGAAACCAACAGGCGCCATTCTGTCAAACCACAAGTACTGCTATGAGGAGAGGAGCCAGGCAGAAGTAGCCCATTCCCAAGGTAGTGATCAGCCATGCACAAGCAGTCTTACTGAATGCCCTTCCTTTAACTACTTGCCACAGACCAACCAAAGATGGTAAATAGGATGTGCACTCTCAGCGGTTTCCTGTCCTGTGCACTGCAGTGAGATATTTGACGTAACTTCTCCTATGATTTAAAGAAAAAGAAAAGGGTCCACATCATGTAAATTAATATAAAATCTGACATGTCATTGAAATTAGTCCACTTGAATGTGCATAAATAAAGGTGAACAAAGGATACCAGTTAGTGCAATAAAAAGATAACTGTGTGTCTGTTGACCTTTAGTTCTTTTTTCCGAGGTAAATTTAGGGTAGGAAGGAGAGAGAGAAGAGTGGGCTCCCTACCTTTTGAGTTCAAGAAAATTCCACTTGAGAATAAAAACGAAGCGCTCTTTGTAAAGTAATTCTGGGTACAATCACTAAGAAAAAAATAGTCTCAGCAAGTGCACAAAATAGAGAATTTGCAGGTTCCCTAATTACTGCTTTCAAATCGATTAATCCACAACTCTGGTAAATTTTAGATACTTTTTCTCTGATATCCCATCATGTACAGAACACCTGCTTCCCCTCCCTCCCAAAATTCTGAGAGACAGGAGCTGACTGAGCTTATTTTATCTTTATTTTGCGAAGCAAACTTTACGTTCTACAGAAATTCCACCATGTATGGGAAATAATGAAATAGAAATTAAAAGTTGCAGGTCCTATTAAGGCAAAGGCTCGGAGGGAAGTTTCTGAAGGTGGCACATTATAGCCAGTAAATAATACAGAATAACTGGATAGATAAACCTCAGTTAATCACATGGCCAAGTTTGGCGCTGTCCTTGGTCCATGAAGAATGCCATGAGGCTTGCTGTTTTGCTCTCCGTTGCCTCTCAAAAGGCGTCCCAGCACGGTTTTGCCACCTCTGCTCATGAAGGGCATCCAAAGAACCCATTTCCTGATAGTCTGAATACAGTAAGAGAGCCATGGCTCCCACCTCACCTTGCCTGGTTTTGCTTCCTCTTTTCTTTATTGACACCTAACTTGTTAAGGCTTTGAATTTGAAAAAGAAGAAAGCATCATGGGGCTTTGGAGTCCATGTGCACATTGCATGACTGATGTGTCCCTGCCTCCTCTGATGCAGCTTCCTGTTACTGAGGGACCAGGGATGCATAAAACATGCTGCATGCCCATGGGTTCCAAAGCCCCAAAGCTGCTGCTTGTTCTGCCTCTCTGCTGTCCATTGCTTGCCGCCATTCATCCTACAGCTTGGCCCTGCCAGCTCACTATGCCGACCGTGCTGCCCTCCTGTGATTACTGCCTTGTGCAAGCGCACAGTTTGCACAGTGGGTCGCATTGGCCCTGCCCAACTCACCTCTTGCGATGCTAAAAAGTGCCACCAGCTCTCCTAAGAAGATGGAACCAGGCTGCTGGCATTAACCTTTAAAAAGGAGATAGAGCAGCTTTTAAACTAGATAATAGGGGAAAGCCGACAGTCGCCCAAGAGCGCATGGTTCGGAAGAATGTATCCTTGAAGGATACTACAAAAAGCAGAGAGGTTCCAAAAAAGAGTAAAGTAGCCCAAATGCCCTCGAGTATGGAGCAGACAGAACTTAAAGATCCCAAATTACCCATGTCTACCAATAGCCAAATTAATATGAATAAAATACAGTCTCTAAAATGCTTGTATGCAAATGCTAGAAGTCTACAAAACAAGATGGGAGAGTTAGAATATATAGCACTAAACGAGAGGTTAGATATGATTGGAATATCAGAGACATGGTGGAAGGAGGACAACCAGTGGGACACTGTGATACCTGGGTACAAGCTATATCGAAATGATAGAGCTGATCAAATTGGTGGAGGGGTTGCGCTCTATGTTAGAGAGGGCATTGAGTCAGAAAGGATTAAAGTTTTGCAAGAAACAAAATTTGCTGTAGAATCTCTATGGATTGAAATTCCATGTAAAAAGGGGAAGGCGATGGCAGTGGGGGTGTACTATCGTCCGCCTGGCCAGAATGAACAAATGGATGATGAAATGCTCAAAGAAATCAAGGAAGCTAGCAAAAGTTACAGTGCAGTAATAATAATGGGTGATTTCAATTACCCCGGCATCGACTGGGTCAGTGTCACAACAGGACATGCTAGGGAGATAAAGTTCCTAGATGAAATAAATGACTGCTTCTTGGAGCAGCTGGTTCATGAACCGACCAGAGGGGAAGCAATATTAGACCTAGTCCTTAGTGGAACACCAGATGTAGTGCAAGAGATAAGGGTGTTGGGGCCACTTGGCAATAGTGATCATAGCATGATCGCCTTTGATTTAATTAGTGGAGGAGGGATAGTAAGGAAATCCACAGTACTACCCTTTAACTTTCGAAAGGGAGACTATGATAGAATGAGGAAAACAGTTAAGAAAAAACTAAAAGGAGCAGTTGCAAAGGTTAAAGACTTACATCAAGCTTGGGTGTTGTTGAAAAATACTATCTTGGAAGCCCAGACCAGCTGTATTCCACGCTTTAAGAAAAGTGGAAGGAAGTCCAAAAAATTGCCAGCATGGTTTAAAGCTGAGGTCAGAGAGGCTGTTGTTGCCAAAAAGCATCTTTCAAGAAATGGAAAAAAGAGCCAAATGATGAAACCTGGAAACAGCACAAGCACTGGCAAGTCAAATGCAAGGCATTGATAAGGCAGGCAAAGAGAGAATTTGAGAAGAAGCTTGCTGCGGAAGCAAAAACGCGAAATAAAGACCTTTTCAAGTACATTCGTAGCAAAAAACCCGTGAGAGAGTCAGTTGGTCCATTAGATGATAAAGGGGTTAAAGGAGCACTAAGAGGCGACAAGGCGATAGCGGAGAGACTGAATGAATTCTTTGCTTCGGTCTTTACTGAGGAAGATGTAGGGATGTTACCCACGACTGAAGTGGTATTTAAAGGTGTGGAAGAATTGAAGGAAATATCGATACATCGGGAAGATGTCTTACAACTATTAGATAAACTGAAGAGTAGCAAATCACCTGGGCCGGATGGTATACATCCAAGGGTGTTGAAAGAACTGAAATTTGAGATTGCAGACCTGCTATCAGTAATCTGTGAACTATCATTAAAATCATCTCTAATACCTGAGGATTGGAGGATCGCCAATGTAACACCAATTTTTAAAAAGGGTTCGAGGGGTGATCCGGGAAACTACAGACCGGTGAGCCTGACATCAGTACCGGGGAAAAATGGTAGAAACCATCATAAAGAATAAAATTACTCAGCATATAGATAGTCATGACCTAATGGGAGACAGCCAACATGGCTTTAGACAAGGAAGATCTTGTCTTACTAATCTGTTATGTTTTTTTGAAGGAGTGAATAAACAGGTGGACAAAGGTGAGTCGGTTGATATTGTGTATCTGGACTTTCAGAAAGCCTTTGACAAGGTCCCTCATGAGAGACTTTTGGCAAAACTAAAGAGTCATGGGATAGGAGGCAGTGTACTACTGTGGATCAGGAACTGGTTAAAAGATAGAAAGCAGAGGGTAGGGCTAAATGGCCAATTTTCCCAATGGAGAAAGGTGAATAGTGGTGTACCCCAGGGATCTGTGCTGGGTCCGCTGCTTTTTGACATATTCATAAATGACCTGGAAAGTGGAATAACGAGTGAGGTTATCAAATTTGCTGATGACACAAAACTATTTAAAGTTGTTAAAACCCAGGAGGATTGTGGAAAATTGCAAGAGGATCTTGATAAATTGGAAGACTGGGCATCAAAATGGCAGATGAAATTTAATGTGGAGAAGTGCAAGGTTATGCACCTAGGGAAGAACAACCCAAACTATGGTTACACGATGCAAGGTTCCACATTAGGAACCACCACCCAAGAAAAAGATTTAGGCGTCCTTGTGGATACCATGTTAAAACCCTCGGCCCAGTGTGCAGCGGCGGCCAAGAGAGCAAATAGAATGCTAGGTATGATAAGGAAAGGAATGGAAAATAAAACAAAAGATATTATAATGCCTCTATATCGTTCCATGGTGAGACCGCACCTTGAATATTGTGTGCAATTCTGGTCGCCGTATCTTAAAAAGGATATAGCAATTTTAGAAAAGGTTCAGAGAAGAGCCACCAAAATGGTAAAGGGGATGGAAGGCTACTCCTATGAAGAAAGGCTAAAAAGGTTGGGGCTCTTTAACCTGGAAAAGAGACGGCTGAGGGGAGATATGATAGAAGTCTATAAATTAATGAACGGAGTGGAACGGGTAAACGTAGATCGATTGTTTACCTTATCAGAATATAGAAAGACTAGGGGACATGCAATGAAGCTACAGGGTAAACTATTTAAGACTAATAAAAGAAATATTTTTTCACTCAACGTGTAATCAAACTCTGGAATTTGTTACCGGAGGATGTAGTAAAGGCTGTTAGTGTAGCTGGGTTTAAAAAAGGTTTGGACAAGTTCCTGGAGGAAAGGTCCATAAACCATTATTAAGAAGGGACCCAGGATATCAATGCTTGAACCAATACAAGCATTGTGGAACCTGTGTCCCTTGGGGAAACTGCTAGGTACGTATGACCTAGATTGGCCACTGTTGGAAACAGAATACTGGGCTTGATGGACCTTGGTCTGACCCAGTATGGCATATCTTATGTTCTTAAGAAAGAGGGATTTACAATCTATTCTTAGGGCAGCTGTTACATTGAAATCACCCATTACTCTCTTAGGATATTGACTATACTCAGCTGTGCTTCCAGCATTGAAAAACATTTATGATCATAAATGTTGGGTGCATAAACATTATCCAGTACTACCATACTACCCTGCAGCTCCCCTGCCATAAGCACAAATTTTACCCTTTTCATCTCAGATAAGTTTGTGTGTCTTTTATTAATTAAAATTAAAACCGCTACTGATCGCTGGAAGTAGCGGTATACAAATGTATGCTAAACAAATAAATAAAATAAATAAATAAAAATTGCTGCCCCCTTTGTCTATTATTAAAGGATGACAACCCCAAATTTCCCTCCCATTCTCGCAAGGTTTTCGTGTTCTATGGTATTTAAATGAGTTTTTCAGATGAAGGCTAGATCAGTCTCTAACCTTTTGAGGTATTGCAGAACCTTTGTGTGCAGCCCATCAACATTTAGGGTGACTCCTTGAGGTCGGCCATGGTCATCCCAAATTAGCAAGTAATTTGCTTGTCTGCAAGGCCTCCCAGCTAAGCCGCCCCATAAGATGACAACTTCTCATTGTAGAAAGCCCCTTCCTCTCCCTTACTCTGTTTACATCCACAACCTTCACATTGCACCTTACCAAATTTGCACACATGCTATTCCACCCTTGATGAGAGCCCTTAATCTGTTCACACATTCCCTGACCGTACACATCCCTTATTTAGCCCTCCTTCCCTACCCTAACACCAACACAGCCTTCTCACATTTCCATATACTACATTCATCTCCTCCTTCTCCTTTACTCAACAAATACTGCAACTACTACTACTACTAATCCTTTGTATAGTGCTACAAGGCATATGCAGCGCTGAACATATAGATATAAGACAGTCCCTGCTTATCAGAGCTTACAATCTAATCAAGTCAAAACCTGCAGTGAAACTAGGGACTAGAGTATGGTAAGATACATGTAAGTAGTGGACAAAAAGAGTGAGAAAGATCAGGATCCAAAAGCGGCGTCAAAAGAGGTGGGTTTGGGTTTTTAGCCTGGATTTGAATAGGGCTAGAGAAAGGAGCCCCATGCACAAACTTAGGTAGTTTGTTCCTGGCATATGGGCGAGTTGGAATGAACGGTCTGAAGTTGGCAGCGGCAGAGAAGGACTCATATAAAAGGGATCTCCTAGAAGAGCAGAGCTCCAGAGATGGGGTGTAAAGTGAGATAAGAGAGGAGAGGCAGTGAGGAGCTGCAGAATGAATGCACTTGTTGGTCAGTAGGAGACGTTTGAACTGAATGCAGAAACGGTTAGCGAGCCAGTGAAGTGACTGAGAAGAGGGATTGCATAAGCATAGCGACATTGGCGGAAGATAAGTCGTGCAGCGGAGTTTTGAACAGATTGAAGGGGAGAGAGATGATTCAGAGGGAGACCAGTGAGGAGCAGGTTACAATAGTCAAGTCGAGAGGTAATTAGTGAGTGGATAAGGGTCTTAGTAATGTGAGTAGGAAGGAAGGGATGAATTTTGCTAATGTTATTGAGAAAGAAATGGCAGGTTTTAGCCATCTGTTGGATGTGCCCAGAGAAAGAGAGAGTAGTGTCAAAGATGACCTCAAGGTTCCTAGCTGAGGAAACGGGGAAGAGTGTAGTGTCATCCACAGAAATAGAGGGTGGAGGTGGGTTTAGGGGGAAAGATAAGGAGCTTAGTTTTGGCCATGTTCAATTTCAGATGGCAATACCTCATTTGAATATATGATATTTCCCCAATAACCAGTATTCATACTAATAGTGAATGACAGCAGATAAAAAACAGTATGATCCATCTAATCTGCCCAGTTAGGTGGCTAGGGTTGTAGAATTGCTCCTGCCACTCTGGAAAGGTTACTACCCTCTATTCCTTTGCTTAAGGTTGTACCTGCCACTCCAGACAGGTTACCCCTCTCTATGAAGTTATTTACGTTTTCTTTGATTTCATCATCTTGCTTTGTAGTGATCCTGTGTGTCTGTACCATGCCTTTTTGAATTCTTACACTGTTTTTGTTCCCACCACCTCCTTCAGGAGAGCATTCCAGGTATACATAGAAACATAGAAAAATAACGACAGAAAAGACCACATGACCTATCTAGTCTGTCCTTCCATATCAACAACTACAACAGTCCCCTTTTTTCCTTTAGAGATCCTCTGTGTTTGTCCCATGCTTTTTTGAATTCAGATACTGTCCTCATCTCTACCACCTCTACTGGGAGACTATTCCACGGATCCACCACTCTCTCCATAAAGAAATATTTCCGCATATCACTCCTGAATCTATTCCCTTTCACCCTCATCCCATGTCCCCTCGTAGCAGAACTTGCTTTCAATCGAAAGAGGCTCTCCTCCTGTGCATTTATGCCATGGAGGTATATAAGCGCCTCAATCATATCACCTCTATCCTGCCTTTCCTCTAAGGTGTACATATTAAGATCCTTAAGTCTGTCTTCATATGCTTTATAATGAAGACCACTAACCATTTTAGTAGCCACCCTCTGTACTGACTCCATCCTGTCTATATCCTTTTATCTCCAGGAACAAGCAGGAATGAGTCTTCACATATGGGTATCGTCGGTACCGACGGAGCCTGCGCGGGAACGCTCCCCAGCGTCCAGTAAGAAAGCTTTTGGGAGCCTCCCACAGCGCCTGCGCGCTGCCTTCCCGCCTTTCCCAACCGCCTCTCTCCAGTTCTTCTTTTCCGCGGCGCCAGCAGGTCATGTTCCTGTCACCACAGAAGAATTTTTTATTTTTTTCTTTATTTTTCTGTGTCGCGTCTGCCTTCTTCGACGTCAGACCGGTACCGCCGGTTTTCTCTTTTCTTTCTTAAAAAAAAACAAAAATCTTTTCTTTCTTCAACTGTGCATTTTCGGTTTGGGCCTTAGGCCTGAACATATTTTCTCCTCATGGAGAAGCCCGCCTCCAGGTTCAAAAAGTGCACGAAGTGTGGCGGTACTATTTCTGTCACCGACATCCATGACTGGTGTCTGAAATGTTTGGGTCCTGACCATTCCATCACGGATTGTGTGTCCTGTACCATGATGTCTAAAAGAGGTCGGCAGAACCGAGCAGCCAAGCTCAGTACCCTGTTTCCCTCTGATGCAGCCTCGGTGGCATCGACGTCTTCCAGGGCTTCTTCTTCTTCCTCCCATGGATCTCAGGTAACCAAACATAAATCTAGCCGGTCCTCGAAGGGCAAATCTCCCTCTAAGCATTGAGATGCCTCCGGGCTTGTCCTCGAGGATTCCGCACTGGCAAAATTACCCCGGCGGGAAGTTCCGGCTTCCAAAGCATTGTCTATGGGGTTACAGGTTGACATCGATGGCTCGGCCTCGACCGATCACCTGTTGCCGTGTTCTGGGGTACCGGTGGTCTCCACTGGTACCGACATCCAGACTCTGGTGGCGTCGATGGATCAGAAGATTCTGTCCATGCAGCGCACCCTAACGGCGTTTATGCAGGCTTTGACGCCTCCGGTACCGCAACAGTCTCCGTTGCCGGTACCGACTCCGGCACCGGCATCGTTCCCGGTGCCGATTGCATCGACATCGGCTTCGGTGTCGACTGCAATGGTACCCTGTCCTATGATGCCCATCGGTACCGAACCAGTACCGCTTACTCCCGATGTCGATCCCACTTGGTACGCGTATCGGGCTTTACAGGAGCATCCAGACAGGCGATACTGCGATTCCTCCGAAGACTCTGATGAGTCTGAGGTTTCTGTCGATGCACCGGTACTTCTTCCTCAGGAGTCTGATTCTCCAAAACGAAGAATGTCTCCTCCAGAAGACTTGTCTTTTCAGGACTTCATTAGGGAAGTGGCTAGGGGGCCTTTCCATTACAGTGGCCCCTGAGTCAGAGCCTAGAGCCAAGCAACTAGATATTTTGCAATATCCTAAGGCTCCTAAAGAAGCAGCTACTTTACCTATTCATGAGATTCTCTATGATCTCATGTTGAGCATGTGGGAGACTCCTCTTACCACCTCTCCTCATTCTCGTAGATTAGACACCATGTACCGTGTCCCTCCTTGTCCTGGCTTTCATAAGTCTCAGCTTCCTCACCACTCTATTGTGGTAGAGTTTGCCATGAGGAAAATAAAGAGTGCAAAGAGACACTCGTCTCATCATCCAGGACGTGAATGCAGGACCCTTGATGCTTTTGGCCGAAGGGTTTTCCAAACTAATATGCTTGCTGCCAGAATCAACTCCTAAAGTCTCTATATGGGGATGTTTCTAAAAGAAGTCACAGATCATCTGCAGACTTTAGCCCCTTTTATTTCAGAAGATAAAAGGCAGGAATTTCTCACTTGGCTTAAACATGCCCAAGATGTTTCCAAATTTTCCAACCGTGCAGCAGCCTTTGACTCTTTTGAGTGTGTAAGCAGAGCCTCGGCTATTGCCATAGGTGCACACAGAATTGCTTGGTTACAAGCCTCTGATTTGGAACTTTGGGTCCAAGATGAACTGGGAAATCTTCCTTGTACAGGTGAAAACCTTTTTGGCAGGGATTGGAAAGCAAAGGCCACTCAGATGGATGCTGAGAACTCTGCTTTGGATCGACTTTCAAAGTCTACCTCTGCTCCTGCTATGAAAAGGTTGTTCAAAAAGACAATTTTTTCTAAAAAGGGAAGATACTATCCTGCTTATGGTCAGCAGGTATCTTCTGCAGGTCGTTTTGCTGCAAAGCGTCAGCAACCACCTAAACAGGCCAAGTCAAAGGCTGCCAGGCCTCCCACGGCTCAGCAGCCTCAGCCTCCCCAGGGCCTTTGACTTGCAACTAGAGAACCTAGCCTTTCTGGCTCTGGAAGAACCAGAGCCCCTCACCATTCCAGGAAGGTTGGCTTACTTTGCTCCCAGATGGGAGCAAATTACAGCAGAGCAATGGACCCTCTCCATTGTAAGGGAAGGGTACAAGCTTCATTTCTTAAACATTCCTCCCCACACCATGGTGAGACAGTTCAATTCTCCAACATCTCTCCTCAACCTTCTAGGTCAGGAGATTGCTACCCTTCTTGCCCAAGGGGCAATAGAAGAAGTACCCCTTCTTCAACAGGGCTCAGGGTTCTACTCCCCTTATTTTCTTATTCCAAAGAAAACAGGGGGCTACAGACCCATATTAGATCTCAGAGAATTGAACAAGTATCTATTGAAAGAGAAATTCAAGATGATTTCTCTCGGTACTCTGCTGCCATACCTTCAGAGTCAGGACTGGCTTTGTTCTCTAGATCTCAAGGATGCGTACACCCATGTCCTCATCCATCCAACACACAGAAGGTTCCTTCGGTTCCTTTTTCAAGGAAAGCACTACCAATACAGGGTGCTTCCTTTCGGTCTGGCCTCTGCACCAAGGGGGTTCACGAAATGCATGGCAGTAGTAGCTGCATTTCTACGCACTCTAGGAATATTCATTTTCCCATATCTGGACGACTGGCTCATTCGACCTCCATCCCAGTCAGAGGCCCAGATTTCTCTAACCTGCACAATGCGTGTCCTTCAGTATTTGGGACTGGTAATAAACATCCCAAAATCCCATCTCACCCCTACCCAGTCTCTGGAGTTTATAGGGGCCTTGCTGGATACCACAACTGCAATGGCCTAACTTCCTCAGGCCCGTTGCCTACGCTTGGTGCAGTTAGCCTCCCAGATACAGTTAAAGTCCCATTTAACTGCTCGAGAGATGTTACAACTATTAGGCCACATGGCATCCACCGTGCATGTGGTTCCATATGCTCGCCTTCACATGAGGGCAGCTCAATGGACTTTGTCCACCCAATGGACTCAGGCATCAGGTTGCCTGTCAGACAAAATAGCAAACTCCAGTCGCCTATTTTGGTCTCTCCAGTGGTGGAAGTCCCCTCCAAATCTGTTGCTGGGGTCCCCTTTTCAGCAGTCGCTACCCCAAGCAACTCTGACAACTGATGCTTCTCCAATGGGTTGGGGAGCTCATCTGCAGGATCTCTCCACCCAGGGCATCTGGTCTCCACAGGAGACTTCTCTGCCTATCAATCTCTTGGAACTCAGAGCAATATTCTTAGCTCTGAGTGTTCCATTCCCTGCTCAGCTACAGGACAGTCCTCATCCATACGGACAACCAAGTAGCCATGTTCTATGTAAACAAACAGGGCGGGACTGTGTCTCTGTTGCTTTGCAACGAAGCTTTGCGACTGTGGGCCTTCGCCAGAGAGCATCACATCCATCTTCTGGCAGTATATCTTCCAGGCGTTCAAAACTCTTGGGCGGACAGACTCAGTCGAGTTCTGCTTCCACACGAGTGGTCCCTCCACATGGACCAGGTAGCCAGGAATTTTTCGAATTTGGGGAACCCTGGACATAGACCTCTTTGCAAGTCCGTGGAATGCCAAACTTTCCCGGTTCTGTTCCAGAATTCCATGTCAGGGAGTTCAGGCCAAGGATGCCTTCCTCCTTCACTGGGGTCAAGACTTCCTTTATGCCTTTCCACCAAGTCCCCTAATTCCCAAGACACTATTCAAGCTTCAGAGAGATCAAGGGACCATGATCCTCATAGCACCACATTGGCCACGCCAAGTGTGGTACCCTCTACTTCTGCATCTCTCTCAAGTTCCTTCCCTGGACTTGGGCTCTGCACCAGACCTTCTGTCCCAGGAAAAGGGAACTTTGTGGCACCCAAACCCCCAGTCGCTCCATCTCAGGGCTTGGTTGCTGAGGGCCTAGACCTTCAAGATTTTCATCTCTCTCAGCAAGTCAGAGATGTTATTCATGCCTCTAGAAAGCCTTCTACTAGACGTTCCTATGCTTTCAAATGGAAAAGGTTTACCATTTGGTGTTCAGGGAAAGGTCTAAACCCTCTTGCAATACCTCTGAATTCTCTACTAGAGTATCTCCTGCATCTATCCCATGCAGGTCTGAAAACAAATTCAGTAAGAGTCCATTTGAGTGCTATTGCAGCGTCCCTCAAGCCTCTCAATGGACAACCTATTTCCTCTCATCCTCATATAGCAAGATTCATGAGAGGCCTTCTTTTAACTAAACCTCCCATTAGACCACCTCCAGTGGCATGGGACTTAAACCTGGTTCTTGGCCAGCTTATGAAGCCACCCTTTGAATCTTTAGCCACCACCTCCTTGAAATTCCTTTCTTGGAAAGTTATTTTTCTCATTGCAGTCACCTCAGCACGCCGCATCAGTGAGTTGCAAGCTTTGGTGGCTAATCCTCCTTATACATGGTTCCATCATGATAAGGTATTCCTCAGGACCAATCCACACTTTATGCCTAAAGTGGTCTCACCTTTTCATCTGAACCAAGAGGTATATTTACCTGTCTTTTTTCCAGGACCTCATGCATCAAATGCAGAGAGGAATCTTCATACCTTGGATTGTAAGAGAGCTCTCACTTTTTACTTACAAAGAACACAGCAACATAGAAAGTCTTCTCAACTCTTTGTTGCTTTTGATCCTTCTCATTTAGGACTTCCAGTCTATAAGAGAACACTGTCCAACTGGATTGCTCAGTGTATTTCTTTCGCCTACCATAGTAGGAACATTTCTCTGGAGGGCCATGTCGCAGCTCACAATGTGAGAGCCATGGCAGCCTCAATGGCTCATCTAAACTCTGTGTCCATCGACCAAATCTGTCGAGCGGCCACCTGGGCCTCGGTTCATACCTTCACAGCCCATTACTGTTTGGACAAGGACTCCCGCTGGGATGCCTCGTTTGGTCGTTCTGTTCTCAAACACCTGTTCCATTCCTAATCAACTCCTACCCACCTACCCTGGTCGGATGCCAGAGATCCATGGGAGGAGGTAGAGTCCTTTTCATGGACACACAACCTGGGGTTTCTCCCTGGCATCTGCAGCTAGGGAGTCCCCCATATGTGAAGACTCATTCCTGCTTGTTCCTGGAGGATAGCACAGTTACTTACCTGTAACAGGTGATCTCTGGGAACAGCAGGAATAAGTCTTCACAACCCACCCACCTCCCCTAGGAGTTGTATCTCTCTATCTATCTTTCCTTTCCTCTCTCTCTCTTTGTCTCAGCTTTAAAACTCAAACTGGAGAGAGGCGGTTGGGAAAGGCGGGAAGGCAGCGCGCAGGCGCTGTGGGATGCTCCCAAAACCTTTCTTACTGGACGCTGGGGAGCGTTCCCACGCAGGCTCCGTCGGTACCGACGATCTCCAGGAACAAGCAGGAATGAGTCTTCACATATGGGTACGTCGGTACCGACGGAGTCCGCGCGGGAACGCTTCCCAGCGTCCAATCAAAAAGCTTTTGGAAGCATCCCACCACGCCTGCATGCTGCCTTCCCACCTTTCCCAACTGCCTCTCCTCAGTTTTCGTTTTTCTGCGGAGCCGGCAGGACGTCCTCCTGTCACCGCAGAAAATTTTGTTTTATTTCTTTATTTTTCTTGTGGTCGCGGCCGTCTCCCCGACGCCACTGGTACCGCCGGTGTTTTTCTTTTCTTTTCTTGTGAAATTTTCCTTTTTCAAGGACTATTTTTTCTTCATAGTGTCTCAGGCCTTTAGGCCTCTTCTTTTTCCTTCATGGAACCGCCGGCCACTTTCTCCAGGAAATGTTCAGACTGTGGCGGTACAACTTTATTTTTAGACCCTCAAAGCCGATGTCTAACCTGTTTGGGGCCTGACCTTTTTCCTCCGGAGCCTTTGGCAACAGTTTGGTGAGAAGAGGGTTTCAACATCGAGATTTCCTCGATACCCGGTTCCCCTCCAACGTTAGGGCACCGTCCTTTTCTTCTTCTACACAGGATCAGGTAACCCACAAACAGTCTGTTAAGACTAGCCAGTCCTCGAATGGTAGGTCTCATGCACAGCATGTAGATGGCTCCGGCCTTGCCCTCTAGGGCCCACTGGCTTCAAAACCCTGGCGGGAGTCTTCGGTCTCCAAAGCGTATAAGGGGTTTCAGGTTGTTCCTGGGGTTCACCCCTCACAGAACATACCTGAGCCGTGTCCGGTGGTGGCATCCGCTTCGAGCGGTACCGATACCCCGGTTCCGGCACTGGTGTTGGATGAAACACTCCTCACCAGGGATCGTTATCTGGCATCCTCGGTACCTTCGGGTCCGGTGGATATATCCCAGGCTGACTTTCCGGTATTGGTACCGACACCGATATGACCACCGACGTCGGTACCCTCCAGACGTGCATCGATAGATTCGCTTCCTTCGATGCCGAGTCTGGAATCGATTTCCAGTCTGGAGGATTGGGTACCGACTCGCCTTGGTACCGGCTCCCCTCGGTACCAAAGGCTCGGTTCCGATGATTCGGATCCGCAGCTCTCGGTTCCTCCGATGCCGTTTGAATTGCCACCGGTTGGCCTTCATCCACCGGTATCAGACACGGTACCGAAATCCACATTACCTTTGCGGTCGGTGCCTGCTGTGCTTCATTCATCAGGCTCATTGCCCTCGATACCGAGTCTGCAATCGATCTCTAGTCTGGAAGACTGGGTACCAGCACGCATTGGTACCGACACCGATCGGTACCGCAGGCTTGGTACCGAGGATAGCTGCCGGAGGTCTTTGATTTCCTCGGTACCGATTGAGCTGTCATCGATGGCTGCTCCGATGTCTGTGTCGTCTTCGGCTCCGACATCGGTACCGGTGTCGGTATCGCTACCGGTATCCACAGTAGCATCGTGGCCAGCTCCTGCCCCGCTTCTTTCAACAGGATCGCTCCCTTCTATACCAGGCTTGGAGTCGATACCTGGCATGGACGATGAGGTACTGACGGATGCTGCTTCTGACAGCCAGTACCAGCAATCATCCTTTAAGGATACCACCCTGCACCATGCAGGGCCTTCTATTCCTATATATCTGGATAGATCCTTCGGTGCGCAGGCTAGTTCTTCTGATCTAACCTGTCCAAAGGAGATTCCCATTGGAGATCCCTCTTTTCAGAGTTTTCTCCTGGAAATAGCAAGATCACTTGCTATTCCTATCCCTGGACATGATCCTGCACAAGGCTCTGTTCCTACCAAAGCAAAGGAGAACATAATGCTTCCTTTGCATCATTCTTTGCAGGATCTCCTTCTAAGTCTGTGGGAAGCACCTTTAAGGGTACCCCCATTTCTAGAGCAACTGATCTCCTATATCAGGTGCCCACCTCTCCAGGATTTCAAAAGACTCAGCTTCCTCATCATTCCATAGTAGTGGAATCAGCACTGAGGCGAGTAAAGAGTAAGAAAAAGCACTCTTCTTATCCGCCAGGTCGGGAATCTAGGACACTTAGATGCCTTTGGACGTCAAACCTTCCAGACATCTATGCTTTCTGCAAGAATTCTCTCATATATTTTTTATATGAGTCTATCTCTTGAGGAGGTCACAAAGAAATTACATCTTTTGACTCCTTTCCTTCCAGATTCCAAGAGTGCAGACTATTTCTCACTGCTTACGCATATCCAGAATATCTCTTGGTTTCTTTCTCGTGCTTCCCTAGATTCTTTTGAGTCTGTTAGCAGGACATCTGCTATAGCTATAGGGGCACGACGTAGAGCCTGGCTCCAAGCTTCAGACTTGGACAAATGGGCACAGCAAAGACTGGGACATACTCCTTGCACTGGAGAAAATCTCTTCAACAAGGAGTCTTTACTTCAGGTTACTCAGTTGTCCACTGATTTACCTGTTCCTAGGGGGGGTTCTACACCTTCTTTTGTCCCAGTAGGTAGGAAATGTCCTACCAAACTTTCTTCCCATAGGAGGAGAAGGTTTTATTCATCACCTGCCCATCATACAGATGTTCCCAAACAGGGGAACCATCATCCTGGTCTGAAGAATCCAACCTCTCACCAGGCTCAGCAAACCCAGCAACCGCAGGGTTTCTGATCAATCATCATCAGATGCTTGTGACTCTTGGGGGTTAGAATCTGCAGTTTGCTTCTTCTTAATAGAGGCAATCCACCGCTTCATTCTAACCCCTAGACATGGATCTCTTTCCAAAAGACATCCATCTTTTCTATATTTCTATGAGCTGTCAGGATGTTCATGCCTATAGGTCACAGGGTTCTCCTCTTCTTCCTGCTAGGGCAAGAGGTCTGACCACTATCAAATGATAGTTTCCTATGCCAACATGTATTTTTTCCTTTCTATAGACTTACTACTTGGTAAGTCTTCTTCAGCTCCATTCTCTTCACCCTCTTACCAAGCTTTTTCCTCTGTAAGAGCAGTATTACTTCACTGGAGGGCTTTTTCTTCAGCCTCTCTAGTTTGTCACTTTCCGGTGCAGAGTTTTCCTTTCTGAGTTAACGCCTCTTTTTCAATCTTGCTTTGGGGCAGCTTATCAGACATGTCCAGAGTTTTCTACTCCTGTTCTGTCTGTTCTTTCTGTTTTTAAACAGTAAGATTCTTTCTGCTGTCTTGCTAGCAGCTGCCTATGCAGGAGCCTTAATGTTTGGACCACTGGTTTCTGTCCTCAAACAACCAGATTTGTCCTCCACTAACATTCTGTCTAGTCTTAGTAGTGGCTCCAAGTCAGTGCTTTCATCTATCTTGGAGATTATCTCACTACAAGCTTTCTGGATTGTCTTCTATTTCTGCCATCTCCATTCTCCTGGGTTTGGCAGCATAGTTGGCAGAGATACTGGCTCTCCAGCAGCCAGTTCTATCTCCTCATTCTCCTGCATCATGCTCTCTGCAATTCTACAGAGAAGCTTTCCACTATGGGCCCTTGCTAGAGAGCATGGTTTTTTTTTCTCCAGCAGCTATCCTAGATGGTTGGAAAAGACTTTTCAGTCATGTCTCCCATGACTAGAAGGGTTCTCCCTTCTCTTACTATCTCCTTTTTGATATATATAAGGACATAGGCCTTCTCTTACGTGAAAGCTTAAGGAGTTGCTAATTCCCTGCTTTGGTCCATAGTATTCCCAATCGGGGATATGCTCTTTCTCCTTGCAGCTCGTCCTCATGGTAAGAACGCATGATACCTTTTGCCCTTAAGCAGGTCAACATGGTATCTCATCTCTATGCGTCTTCTCTCCACTTACCATGCTAGAGTTCTGGAAGACTCGGGACTTGCTGGCTGCAGACTGATATTATCCTCTCTTTTTCACGTAACTGTCCTGGTTATTTCACTAGCTAGCATCCTTGCAGATCATAACCAGGAGGAATAGATTCTCTATATATCTTCTCAAGTAGGTTCCACCTCCTTGTTGTTAGATGAATCTTTCCTCTCCATATATCCTATGTGAATACCATGCTGCAGGCATATCTCTGTCTGCTTAATTGCAAACACCCATATAGGCCTACATATTCATATCTATCTTTTGTGTGTATTTATGCCCTTCCATATCTCACTATAGATATATTCTTATATGTCTATCTATATATCTATATGTATATATAGATATATGTATATATGTATATACATGTATATATGTATATATAGATATATATATATATCTGTTGAGATATTTTATTATAGATAGATATGTATCCACATACTTATCTATCTGACTGTCTATGCTCATATAGCTATATGATTCTGACAGATGGGTTTTTCCCATACCTATGCTATCCAGCAGGTTTGGGGTTCTACACACACAACCACTCCTGTGGTAGTCAACAATTTTTATACCATAACCTTAGGGTTTAGGTAACTCTGAAGCTCTCCATCCTCCAATATCTCTCCTAGCTTACCCCAGTTAGGAGAGACATTGCGGATCTTCAGTTAATCACAGGCTTTAACGCCTCAGGCATTTGTCCTCTCTTTTTGGGATACAAGGGGTTCCCATACCCTTTCTCCCCACAAGGACTGTGCCTCTTTGTCCAGATCGGTTAGCCTTTCTCTTTTGCTCCTAAGAGTGAGTCACTCTACCGCCAAAAGAAATCGTTTTTTGTCATAAAGCCTTCTGCTGAAGGCCCACCGTTTTTGTACTTCCCCAGTTTGTTTTTACTGGGGTTACCTGTTACCTTTCAGGATTCTGACCTCCACTGTTTTCCTACAGGTTTATTACCTCCACTTTACAGTGAGGTACTCTTTGAGGTTCCTCTGTTGGTTTCCCCAGTAGATCCCATGAACCTCCATACTTCTGTGAAATCCTGTTAGGGGAGGTCCATATTACAATATTTCATTTCAATATCATTGATGACAATTATCATCCACACAGGGACTTCTTCTCTGCAGTCCCATGCTAGGTTAAGCTGTTGTCCACAGCACCTTTCTCTTTCAACTCCTACCCTCCATCCTCAGGATGCCTGGTGTTATTAGGTATAGCATGTTCCAATCTATGACATGCTGGGACTCCAGGCATCTCAGCTTGGAAGTCCCCATATGTGAAGACTCATTCCTGCTTGTTCCTGGAGATAGCACAGTTACTTACCTGTAACAGGTGATCTCTGGGAACAGCAGGAATAAGTCTTCACAACCCACCCACCTCCCCTAGGAGTTGTATCTCTATCTATCTTTCCTTTCCTCTCTCTCTCTCTCTCTTGGTCTCAGCTTTAAAACTTAACTGAGGAGAGGCAGTTGGGAAAGGCGGGAAGGCAGCACGCAGGCGTGGTGGGATGCTTCCAAAAGCTCTTTGATTGGACGCTGGGAAGCGTTCCCGCGTGGACTCCGTCGGTACCGACGTACCCATATGTGAAGTTTACCTCCATACATCTTCATTTCATGTCCTCTAGTTCTATAGCTTCTCCGGCTTTGAGAAAGGTTTGCTTGTTCATTTATATGCCCTTTAAGTATTTAATTGTTTCTCCAGGAACAAGCAGGAAGTCATTCCTCACTTATGGGTGACGTCACCGACAGAGCAATTCCCCAGTTTTCAAAGAAAGCCTTTGGGACTGCTGCCACGCATGCGTGGTCCTCTTCCTGCCCAAGGGTGCCATCTGGCTCAGTCTCCCTTTTTCCGCGGAGCCCTTCGGACGCACGTCCTCGTCCCTCGGAAAAGGTTCTCGTTTTTGGGCCTACAGGCCTTTCTGTTTTCCGGTTGTACCAGTCCTCCCCCCGTCCTCCCCTCCTTTACATTTTTAGAGCTTTAGGGGATAGTCTATTTTCTTCATTTTTTGTTTCGGGCTTCGTGCCCTTTTTCTCCACTAGCCACTAGCTGCGTGGGTCTTTGACCTCGCAGGGGCCATTTTTGCCCCCATGGCTATCGGCTTCAAAAAATGCGTTAGATGTTCTAGGAATATTTCACTTACGGACACTCATGGCTGTTGTCTGCGGTGCCTCGGAGCTGACCATGTTCCGGAGCTCTGTTCGCTCTGCAAGAAAATGTCCTCTAAGGCCCTGCTCAGCCATAAGCAGAAGTCCGAAGATATTTTCCGAAAGGCTGCCTCGGAATCCCCGGTGGCACCCTCGGTCTTCTCTCCCCCAGTGGGGTCGTTCCCCCCCCCCCCCCCCCCCCCGTGGCTCCACGCTCTTGGCGGCACTCCAACCAGGGATCCCCTGAGGTGGAGTGGCGCAAAAAAGAAGGCGGCCTCAAAGTCGCTGTCGGGGGCTCCTGACAAGCGCGAGCGCTCCCGCGCTCGGTCACTCGGCCCTCTTTGACGTTCTCGAAAGTCGGACAGGGAGTGGCCCCACAAGGTGCTCCACACAGAAGTGGAGGCCTCTGGCAAAGGCGCCTGGTCTCCTGAGGGCTGTCCCGGTGAGGATCCCCTCTCCTCCTCGACGCCCGACTCTGTGACCCCGGGATCTGCATCGCAGGGCCCCATGCCCGCATGGGAGTCCCACATGCTGGCACTGGAACGTAGCATTTCTGCGTTTATTGCTTCCCAGCAGGCACTCACGAACAGCTTTGCTGACCTGCGCCCAGAGACTGTGGGTCCCTCGCGTGGGACACCTAAATCCGTCCAGGAAACCCCCGAAAGCCATGGGCCTTGTGAGGGTCCTCGACGTCGGTCTAGCTCGTCCTCCCGTTCCTCAGAGGCAAGATCTTCCAAGGCCTCTGGCTCCAGCGGACACCAGCCATTGGGACAGTATGATCTACCCGGTTGGACTCCTCGACCGTTTTCTCATAGTGGGAGTCCGATGGGGACACCTCCCCAGAAGCCCATACCCATCGGGATCTTCTGTCAGACCCCTCCCTGCCCACATTCCAGCGGCGCTCGCCATCCAAGGACACCTCCTCCTCGTGTTTGTTCGGGACATGGCACGGGCCCTTAAACCTTTCCAGGCCGAGCCCAAAACTCTCGGGATCCAAAATTCTGACTAAATATTCCTATCAAATGGTATATAATACATGACTATAGCAGAAGGAAAATCACTATTAGAACATATTGAATAAGACGGGTACAATTTTCCTCAAATATGCAAAAATTAACCCCGCTGCAGAATGTGGATTAAAAATTTAAAGTAGGCCTTCAAAGGGTTAATCTGGCCACTCAGGCCGAGGAGGACCCTCATGCTGAGGAGCTCAATATTCTTCAGTACTAGTCCCCGCCCAGGGAATTCCCTCACTGTGCCGGTTCCTCCTATTCTATCTCACTGGCTGCTCCACATATGGGAAGCCCCTGCCTCGATCCCCATCATGATCAAGCGCCTTGACACGATCTGCAAGATACACCGTGGGCCAGGCTTCAGGAAGACCCAACTCCCCCACACATCTATGGTGGTGGTCAGCCATGAGGAAGCAAAAGAGCCCTAAATCGCACTCGTCGGTGCCGTCCGGCCGAGAGTCGAAAGCCCTGGATGCCCTGGGTTGCAAGGCCTACCAAGGCTCCATGCTCTCTTGTCGCTTTCAAGCATACCAATTGTACATCGGTATGTTCTTGCATAATCTAGCCAAGATGCTCGGAGGGTTCTCCGCGGGCCTCAAAGGCAAGCCTCTCAACAGATTCGGCACTCTGCTGAAATCCGTTGCAGACTGCTCTAAATACCTCTTCCGAGCCACCTACGATGGGTTCGAGTCATCGGCTCGGGTGGCGGCCGCAGGCATCGGGGCCTGCCGCCAGGCATGGCTTCAATCCTCGGATTTGGAGCAATGGGTGCAGGAGAAACTCCTAGACGGTGCCCTGCCTCGGTGAGCAGCTCTTCAGCAAGCCGATAGAGGATAAAGCCACAGAGATAGAGACGGAGTTCGTCACCAGAACCCGTCTCTCACGCAAGACCTCCACTCTGCCCTGAAAGAAACAACCAGCCAAGAAAGCCCTTCTTTCCTTGGAAGCGCCTCCAGTACCGGGGCTATCCGCCATATCTGGCTACCCCCACCCAACCACCCCGGCGCAGGGTAAATCCGGCCAGGGGCATCGTAAGCCAAAAGGACCGAAAGCCCAAACTCCGGCTCCTCCACAACCCACTCATGGGTTTTGATGCCACTGGCATAGTCTCTCACCCTCCGGCGACGCAGCAGCCAGTGGGGGGGGGCGCCTGTCCCATTTCGCCCCATTGTGGGCCTCCATCACCTCAGACACCTGAGTTCTCCAGGTCGTCCGAGACGGCTATTGCCTTCGCTTCAACAGGCTTCCACCTCCCTTCTCCCTAGCGGAGCCTCCTCGACTCCCTGCGTACCAGCTTCAGCTGCAGCGGTAATTACACTCTCTCATTGCCCAACAGGCAATCAAGACGGTCCCTCCGCACCTTCAAGGTCGGGGTTTCTACTCCCGGTCCTTCCTCGTCCCGAAAAAGACAGGGGATCTGCGGCCCATCCTCGACCTCCGAAAGTTGAACAAGTTTCTGGTGTGGGAGAAGTTCAAGATGTTATCCCTTGGTGTTCTGCTTCCCTTCCTCCAACAGGGTGACTGGCTATGCTCCTTGGATCTAAAGGATGCTTTCGCCCACATCTTAATCCACCCCAGCACAGACAATATCTGCGCTTCAGGGTGCAGGGAGCACACTTCCAGTACAGGGTGCTCCCCTTCAGCCTCGTGTCTGCCCCGCGAGTCTTTACAAAGTGCCTCATCATGGTTGCTGCCCATCTCCGGCATCAAGGCGTGCCCTTCCAGACCCCGCAGCATGATGCGGTGCTGACGACCAACGCTTCCCTATTAGGGTGGGGAGCCCACTGCGGGCCGCTGTGCACACAGGGGCAGTGGTTGCCCGGGGAGTCTCAGCAGCAGATAAACTTTGCTTGAACTCCGGGCAATTCGGTGGGCCCTGAGGGCCTTCGAGGACCACCTCAGAGGGAGGTCAGTTCTCTTGCAGACTGACAACCGGGTGGCGATGTTCTACATCAACAAAGAGGGAGGCACGGGATCGTGTTCCCTCTGCCGGTAAGTTGTCCTCATCTGCTCCTTCGCTGTCCGACAGATGTCCCTCCAAGCGACCTACCTTCTGGGTCAGGAGAATGTTCTGGCAGACAGACTCAGCAGAATTCTTCGCCCCCACAATGGCGGCTAGATCCAGGAGTAGCGGGCTGGCTGTTTCTCCATTTGGGGAGCTGGTGATAGACCTCTTCGCCAGTCCCCAAAACACGCAGCTCCCCTGCTTTTGTGGGCTGGTACTGCACCCAAACAGGGAGAGCCCCGATGCATTCCTTCTGGACTGGTCATCCAGCCTGTTCTATGTATTCCCGTCCTTCCCTCTCATTGCAAGGACCCTTTTCAAGGCTCAGCGGGGATCAGGCATCGTTGATCCCCGTAGCCCCCCTCTTGGCCTCGGCAGCCTTGGTTCCCAGTCCTGCTTTGGCTATTGACAGAACCTCCTGTTCCCCTGGGCTCTGCTCCGGGTCTGCTGACACAGGAAGAGGGGCGGGTGCAGCACCCGAACCTAGCCTCCTTATCTCTCATGGCCTGGCAGCTGAACGGGTTTCCCTAGCCTCACTGGCTCTTCTGGAGGAGGTCAAGGAAGTCGTCCTTGCCTCGAGAAAGGACTCCACTAGACGAGCCTACGCCTTCAAGTGGAGGCGCTTCTCAGTCTGGTGCTCGAAGCTCCAGATCGACCCATTCTTACGTCCCATTCGATGGATCCTCCAGTACCTCCTCCATTTCTCGAAGGAAGGACTGAAGTTGAACTCTGTCAGGGTTCACTTGAGCGCCATCTCGGCGAATCACCTCCCCCATCGCAGGAAAGCCCCTCTCAGGGCAGCCGTTAGTCTCTCGCTGAGTACAGGGTCTTTTGCTTTCCAACCCACCCATCCGCCTTCCCCCTGCGGAATGGGACCTGAATGTGGTGCTCATGCAGCTCACCCGTTCACCTTTCGAGCCAATGGCGACGTGCTCGCTCTAGCACCTGTCCTGGACGGTAGCCTTCCTGGTGGTGCTGACCTCGGCCCGCCGAGTCAGTGAACTCCAGGCTCTCATGACTGATGCCCCTTACACCTGGTTCTATCAAAATAGGGTGGTCCTCTGTACCCACCCCAAATTCTTACCTAAAGTCGTCTCTGACTTCCACCTTAACCAGGAGATAGTCCTGCCGACTTTCTTTCCAAGGCCCCATGCTGACCAGGCGTTGACGGCTCTCCATACCCTTGACTGTAGACAGGCTCTCGCCTTTTACTTGCAGCGTACCCAGACTCATCGCAAGTCTGGCCAGCTCTTCGTGACCTACGATCCCAATAGGTCAGGGCAGGAAGTTACCAAACGCACCCTCTCTGGGTGGCGGACTGCATCGCTTTCGCCCATGCGAAGGTGGGCACACATCTGGATCGTCGAGTCACTGCACGTGGGGTCCGGGCCAAAGCGGCCTCGTTGTCCTCGCTACGCTCCATGCCCCTGATGGACATATGCCGGGCGGTGACATGGTCTTCTACAAATACCTTCGCTGCTCACTACTGCCTGGAGAGGAAGTCCCGCCGTGACAGCACCTTCGGCCAGGCCGTACTCCATAATCTGTTCGGGGTGTAAGCAATTCCTGCCCTCCGTCCTTTCTTCACGGCTACAGAGGGCTTTGCCCCGAGGACTTGAGCTCCTTCGGGCTTCAGCTTCTGCTCATGGCCTCATGGAGGCGTTTTTTGGTTACAGGTTCCATAGCCTGTAGCTGGGGAGTCCCATAAGTGAGGACTGACTTCCTGCTTGTTCCTGGAGAAAGCGTAGTTACTCACCTGTAACAGGTGTTCTCCAGGGACAGCAGGAATCAGTCCTCACTACCCTCCCGCCTCCCCTGGTGAGTTGCTGAATTTTTGTCCTTCCCTTGCCATCTGCTTGGTATGGCTCGAGCTAAGGGACCCGACTGAGCAAGATGGCACTCTTGGGCGGGAAGAGGACTACGCATGCGTGGCAGCAATCCCAAAGGCTTTCTTTGAAAGCTGGGGAATTTATCCGCGGGGGCTCCGTCAATGCTGACATCACCCATAAGTGAGGACTGATTCCTGCTGTCCCTGGAGAACACCTGTTACAGGTAAGTAGCTACACTTTATCATATCTCCCTGTCTCTTCTCTCCTCTAGGATATACATATTTAGGCACTCAAGTCTTTTCTCATATGCCCTTTGGCCAGGCCCCATATCATCTTGGTCACTTTTCTCGGAACCATTTCAAGTTTTTTTAATATCCTTTATAAGGTACAGTCTCCAAAGCACAATGTAATACCAACAAAAGCTAAATTATCATACAGCAGACTTAAATCCAGTCTGCCTTAGCCATCTCTATCTCTAACTTATTGCTAATACTAATTACTCTGTCACCCTATTATTATTCCCTCCCTCACCCCATAATCTTTTGCCACATTGATGTCCACAGCAACAAGTTCTTCAACCATACGAGTGGACCTTCAAGAGGACAGTAGTGAACCGGATCTTTCAGGAGTTAGGCACTCCTATGGTGGATCTCTTTGCCACAAGATGGACCGGATCTGCTTGTGGAAGCCGGCCAGCAACTGCCTGGCCTCGGATACCTTCCTCCTCCACTGGGGGGAAGGCTCGTTGTATGCATATCCCCCAATACTACTCGTGGCACAAATCCTCCTGAAACTCCAGGCCGACAAGGGCTGCATGATCTTTGTCACTCTTTACTGGCCTTGACAGCTGTGGTTCCCACTACTGCTGCAGCTCTCACAGAGGGAACCTCGCCATCTGGGCTCTGCCCCAGGCATCATCTCGCAGGAGGGTGGAACCTTGCTGTATCCTATTGTCCACTTGTCCCTCATGGTGTGGATGCTGAGCGAGTAATCTTCTCAGAGCTCAGTCTTCCCAAGGGTGTTAGGAACATATCCTTTTAGCATCCTGCAAGGACTCGATGCATAAAGCCTACATGCTGAAGTGGCAAAGGTTTGCCACCTAGTGCACGGGCAAGATGCTGAACCCTTCCTTTGCACTGTGGGCCAGCTGCTTGAGTACCTCCTGCACCTCATGGACGCAGGCCTTAACTCCAATTTGGTGTACATTCACCTCAATGCGACGGAGGTATACCATCATGGCTCTGGGGGGAAGCCAATTTCAGCCTAGCTTCTCGTGGCTCACTTCATGCGGGGCCTGCTCCTCACGAAGCCTCCGCTCAAGCCCCCTACAGTGGCTTGCGATCTCAACGTGGTACTCGCCCAGCTGATGCAGGCCCCGTTTGAGCCGCTGCACTCGCATCCCCTGAAATTCCTGACCTAGAAGGTTCTCTTTCTGGTTGTGGTTATGCTGGCCTGACGCATTAGTGAGCTCCAAGCCTTGGTAGCTCACGCACCTCATACCAGGTTTCACCAGAAAAGGGTGGTCCTCGGCACGCACCCCTCGTTTTCTGCCAAAAGTGGTCTCCATGTTCTACCTTAACCAGTTGATAGTCTTGTTGACTTTCTTCCCCTGCCTCACACTAACCGGGGTGAGGCGGCATTGCATACCTTGGATTGCAGGCAGGCTCTAGCCTTCTACCTGGAAGGCACAAAGGAACACCGCAAGTCCTCATCCAGCTGTTCATTTCCTTTGATCCCAGTAAGCTGGGCGCCACTATCTGGAAGCATACATTCTCCAGGAACAAGTAGGAAGTCAGTTCTCGCATATGGGTGATGTTGGCACTGACGGAGCCCTCGCGGAAGCATCCCCCCCAGCTTTCAAAGAAAGCCTTTGGGAGATGCCACCATGCATGCATGGTCCCCTTCCCGCCCAAGGGTACCATCTTTCTCAGTCTCCTTTTTTCCACGGAGCCCTTCAGACATTCATCTGGCTTGTCCCTGGAAAAAGTTGATTTTTCTCTCCGAGTTTCATACTCTTCTCCGGTATCGCACCAGTACTCTTCCCGCCTACCGACCCTGTTGCCTCGGCGTTGAGTTCGGCCTATTTTTGTAATTTTCGTTCTTTTCTTTTCCTGGTGTCTTCGTGCCTTTTTCTTCCACTGGCAGCCCGGAGAGTCTTCAACATTGCAGGGGTACTTTTTTCTCCCCATGGCTACCAGTGACTTTAAGAAGTGTGATCGGTGCTCCAAAATTATGTCTTTGACCGAAACACATGACTGCTGTCTCCGCTGCCTTGGGCCAGACCACGAGCTGGCAGCCTGCGGTCTCTGCAAAGGGATGTCCAGTAAGGCCCTCAAGCGCAGCCAGCAGCAGCACAATAAGTTTTTTCCCGAGTCCCCGGTGCCTCCAAAGGCCACGGCCTCGTCTGAGGACCCGACATGTCAGACGGAGCCTTCTGAAACTGAGCCTCGTCGTGGGTCCTCAGAAAGGTAGTCTCCCTCGAGGGAACCCAGGAAGAAGAAACAACCCTCGAAGGCGACGTCTGCTCCCCGGGCCTGGTTCCGCAGTCCAAGACATTCGTCTGAGATGTCGGAGAAGGAGCAGCCTGCAAAGGTCCCCCAGAAGGATCTGACTGCGGTCCGGCCCCCAGACACTATCCTCGTCGAGGATTCCCCTTCGGGGGAGCCCGCGTTGCGTCTGATTCCTTCGGTGCCCGCACCAAAGGCTGAGGAGCCTTCTGATCTGGAGTCCAGAATGGCGGTTGGAGCACAGTTTGTCTGCTTTCATGGACCAGCAGTGGGTGCTGTTGTCCAGCACGACCGGTTCATCCACCCCAACCACCGGGCCCTCAACATCCAAGACATCCTCGGAGGCCGAGCCGATTCTCGGCCGAGTTCACGATCCTAGTCCAGCTCAATGGGACCACAGTCATCCCCGGCAAGTTTACTGGGCACCGATGGCAGGAGCAGCCCTCCTACAAGTCCTCAACGGACTATATCGAGTGGGAGAAAGAGGACGAGGCGTGCCCCGATACCTGTCGCCGCCGTGACTTCCCATCTGACTCTCCCATCTCGGAGCCTCGACAGCAGTCTCCTCCCGAAGATGTTTCCTTGATTTTGTCAAGGACATGTCTCTGGCATTCCCGACCAAGTCGGAGGAGGACCCTCAGGTGGATGAGTTGGAAATCTTCCAATACGAGGCCCCTCTGCAGGAATAGCTCATGGTGCCCATCCCTCCCATCTTGTAACGGCTGATGCTCCAAATGTGGGAGACACCGGCTTTGGTGCCGGTGGTGAGCAAGCGGCTCGACTCGATATATCGAGTCCGCCGGAGCCCAGGCTTCCAAAAGCCACAGCTGCAACATAACTCCATGGTGATGGAGTTGGCCATGCGTCGGCTGAAAAGCCAGAAGACGCACCACTTGGTGCCCCCTGGCAGGGAGGCCTGCATCCTGGATGCTGTGCACTATCCGGTCCATACTTCCCAGAAGGGACAGCAACAACCGAAGCAACAAAGGAAGGCTCAGGCCCCCAGAGCTCAGCCAGCTCAACAGACCTAGTCTCCACAAGGTCTTTGACTCCTTTCTAGAGAACGTAGCCGTCCTACCTCTGAAAATTCCAGAGCCAGTCAACATTCTAGGCAGACTGTTACTTTGCCCAAAGGTGGCACCAGATAACATCAGAAAGTTGGACTCTCTCCATAGTAGCAGAGAGGTACAAACTTCACTTCCAAAGTATGCCCCCTCCTTCTGCTCCAAGAGAGTTCAGCTCTCGGCCTCCTCTCACCACTCTCTTGTTCCAGGAGATTGCCACCCTTCTCGCTCAGGGTGCGATAGAGGAGGAGCCACTCTCAGCAAGGTCTGGGCTTCTACTCCCCCTACTTCCTTATTCCAAAGAAGACAGGAGGATACAGGCCCATTCTGGACCTCAGAGAATTAAACAAGTATCTACTCTGAGAGAAATTTAAGATGATCTCTCTCGGAACTCTTCTCCCTTACCTCCAGAATCAGGACTGGCTTTGTTCTCTAGATCTAATGGATGTGTATACACATATCCTTATTCACGCAGAACACAGGAGGTTTCTTCAATTCCTCTTTCAAGAAAGACATTACCAGTACAGGGTTCTACCCTTCAGCCTGGCTTCTGCCCCAAGAGTCTTTACAAATGCATGGCAGTAATGGCAGCATTCCTAAGATCTCTAGGGATATTTGTCTTCCCTTAGACGAATGGCTCATCCAAGCAACGTCTGCTCCAGAGGCCAGCTCTGCTCTTCCCCGCACAATGCAGGTTCTTCAATACTTGGGATTTGTAATAAATCTTCCAAAATCTCAACTCACCCCTTCTCAAACCTTAAAGTTCATAGGGGCTCTCCTAGACACGCAGCAGTCAAGGGCTTTTCTACCACAGGCCCGCTGCACTTGAATAATTCAGCTAGCTTCTCAGTCAGCTCTGAAGACTTTCCTAACTGCTCGAGAAATGCTTCAGTTGCTGGGTCATATGGCTTCTACTGTACATGTGGTTCCCTATGTTCCGTCTGCATATGCGTGCAGCTCAGTGGACTCTGGCTTTGCAGTGGACTCAAGCATCAGGTCGTCTGGGGGACAGAATCATGATCTCTGCATGTCTAATTTTGACCCTCCAATGGTGGCAATCACCGGAAAACCACCTCGTAGGGTCACCTTTTCAGATGTCACCACACCCATCCACCCTGACGACGGATGCATCCAAATTGGTTTAGGGAGCTCATTTATTTATTTATTTATTTATTACAGTTTCTTATATACCGCGCTATTTAGTATCAGCGCGGTTTACATCATAACATAACAACCATAACGACAAGCTGTCAGGTTTTACATCTGGACAGTTTCTCCACCCAGGGTCGTTGGACTCAGTAGGAAGCATGACTTCACATAAATCTGTTAGAACTCAGGGCCATCCACAATACTCTCAGGGTGTTCCAAGACCACCTTCACGCCAAAACAGTTTTAGTCCAGATGGACAATCAGGTAGCCATGTTCTATATGAACAAGCAAGGTGGAACAGGTTCTCAGGCATTGTGCAATGAAGCCCTACATCTGTGGTCCTTTGCCATACAGCATCAGGTTCACCTACTAACGGTATATCTCTCTGGCAAACAAAATCTCCTGGCAGACAAACTCAGGGGAACCCCAGATATAGACCTGTTTGCAAGTCCTCAGAATGCCAAACATCCCCGCTTCTGTTCCAGAATACCTGCTCAGAACATTCAGGCGATGGATGCTTTCTACCTCCACTGGGGTCAGAACTTCCTGTATGCCTTCCCTCCCATTCCCCTAATCCCCAAGACTCTTTTCAAACTCCAGAGAGACAGGGGTTACATGATCCTCATAGCCCCGCGTTGGCCACGTCAAACATGGTATCCACTGCTTCTACGTCTCTCTCAAGCCAAACCTCTGGAATTGGGATTTGCTCCGGATCTCCTATCCCAGGAGAACGGGACGCTCTGCATCCAAACCCCCAGTCCTTACATCTGATGGCGTAGCCGCTGAGAGCTTAGAACTCTAGGATATCAACCTCTCTCAACAGGTTAGAGATATCCTAGTGGCTTCAAGGAAACCTTCCACAAGGCGTGTTTACACCTTTAAGTGGCGAAGGTTTTCAATCTGATGTTCCAAAAAGGATCTTAATCCTTTTTCCGTTCCCCAGAAGGCGTACTTGAGTATCTCCTCCACTTCTCATCCTCTGGACTAAAAACCAATTCGGTAAGGGTCCACCTAAGTGTCATTGCAGCTTTTCACATGCCCTTTGATGGACAACCTGTCTCTTCTCAGCCGCTTGTGGCGCGCTTCATGAGGGGCTTACTCTTAACTAGGCCTCCCATTAGGCCACCACCAGTGGCATGGGACCTCAGTGTTGTCCTCTGACAGCTCATGAAGCCACCCTTCGAGCTCTAGCCACTACATCTCTGAAGTTTCTTTCTTGGAAAATTATCTTCCTAATTGCCCTTACTTCTGCAAGACGCATCCTTGAACTCCAAGCTTTAGTGGCTGACCCTCCTTAAACACAGTTTCACCATGATAAGGTAGTCCTTAGGACTCATCCTCACTTTATGCCAAAGGTGGTTCCGCCTTTTCATTTAAACCTGTCGGTTTACCTTCCTGTTTTCTTCCCTAGACCTAATGCCTCTGGTGCAGAAGAGTCTACATACTCTGGTTTGCAAACATGCCTTGGTCTTTTATCTACAGAGAACTAGGCAGCTCAGAAAAGCTTCACAACTTTTTGTTGCTTTTGATTCCAGTCACTTAGGTCTACCAGTTTCCAAAAGAACACTCTCCAAATGGATTGCAGACTGTATATTGTTTGCTTATGAGAGTAAGGGACTTTCTCTTTAAGGTCATGTCACAGCACACAATGTGCGAGCAATGGCTGCCTCCATGGCAAACCTACGCTTGAAATATGCAAGGCAGCAACCTGGTCCTCAGTCCACACTTTTGCGGCCCATTATTTTCTGGACAAGGACTCCCACTGGGATGCCTCGTTTGGCCAGGCTGTTATCCATCATCTCTTTCAGACTTAGATCAACTCCTACCCCCCCCCCCCCCCCGTCCCCGGTTTCGATACCAGAGTTCCTTGGGAGGATACATGACCCACTTAGGCCTGTGTTTCACCACTCTCTCTGTGGTCACCTCACTGGCATCTCCAAGCTAGGGAGTCCCATATGTGAAGACTACATTCCTGCTTGTTCCTGGAGATAGCATAGTTACTCACCTGTAACAGGTGATCTCCGGGAACAGCAGGAATTGCGTCTTCACAACTCACCCTCCTCCCCTAGGAGTTGCGCTCTCTCTCTCTCTCTCTCTCTCTCTCTCCTTTTATCTCAGCTACAAACCCAACTGAGGAGGGAGAGTTGGAAAGGCAGGAAGGCAACTACGCAGGCGCAGTGGGATGCTCCCAAAGGCTTTCCTATGGGATACTGGGGAGCATTCCCATGCGGGCTCTGTTGGTGCCGATGTCACCCATATGTGAAGACTCAATTCCTGCTGTTTCCGGAGATCACCTGTTACAGGTGAGTAACTACGCTTTCAATTAAGGGTCATCTTCCCAAACAATTCCATTCTGAGTTGCCCAGAAAATTAGAAGCCAAAGGGTAAACAAGGCAACCCTTGACTTTGGGATTTCCCACTTATGTGCTTAATTTCATTTTACTTGTCAATTGGCAAAACAAATTTACTTACCTGAAGCAGGAGTTCTCCCTAGACAGCAGGATAATTCAGGCACACACTTCCACCTAACTTTCCCAGAAGTTAACTCCCAAGTTCTGTATTAGTTTGAAGGCACTCATGAGGTGGTAACTGTGTGGGAACTCCCATGCATGCTCACAAAAACTTTCTAGGCCTTTGATCTTCACTCCCAGTTTTCAAGGGCTGCCAGCTGGCATGAGAGAGATTTGCATGCCCTTTACCTCTATTGTATGCAAATCTCTATCATGCCTTTTGGTTAGAGATAACCTGAAAACCTGACCATTGGCAGCCCTTAAGGTCGGGGGGTGAAGACCAAGGTTCTAAGCTGTTGGATAACATCACCCACTTTGGTTTATCCTGCTGTCTATGGAGAACCCCTATTACAGGTAAGCAATTTCACTTTCTAGTCTGCTAAAGAATTGGTTGGTGTTAGTAAGGTAGCAAAGAATTCAGCAGTCATCCAGTAAAAGGCTCTCCCTGCTGCTGTAATACTGGCTTAATTCAAAGAAACAAAACAATGCTACCAATAAAGGCAATAAAGATGGAAGAATAGTAATATCACGTTCAAAACAACTAAAAATATATTTGCTCTGTTTCCTATGTTCTCTTTTTACGCACAGAACTTTAATAAAATATCGCAGGGTGGTCTCAGCCTAGTACTCGTCCTATGAGTGAAACTTCAACTCAGGGACCACCGTACTATATCACATCAACGACCTCCACTGCGATCATCAGCACATGTGGCTGTGGCTATTATGGAATTGTGATATCACAGAGACGCCCATAAATATACAGTTTTCAAAATATAACGTATATGGGTGGCTATTCGTTCTTAAAATTCAATGCCACTGTCCACAATGTACAGCATTCTAGTGCTATTTCGATGATCCTGATCCCAGCGCTTGTATTGCGTTTCTCCTATTCGGGTTCTTCAGGGGATCTAAGATGGATCTATAATGCTGCCCACGTCTAACACAAATCGTCAATCTGACGGTCCTTCTCATAAACATCAAAAAGACGCCGCGGCCGTCAGATTGACGATTTGTGTTAGACGTGGGCAGCATTATAGATCCATCTTAGATCCCCTGAAGAACCCGAATAGGAGAAACGCAATACAAGCGCTGGGATCAGGATCATCGAAATAGCACTAGAATGCTGTACATTGTGGACAGTGGCATTGAATTTTAAGAACGAATAGCCACCCATATACGTTATATTTTGAAAACTGTATATTTATGGGCGTCTCTGTGATATCACAATTCCATAATAGCCACAGCCACATGTGCTGATGATCGCAGTGGAGGTCGTTGATGTGATATAGTACGGTGGTCCCTGAGTTGAAGTTTCACTCATAGGACGAGTACTAGGCTGAGACCACCCTGCGATATTTTATTAAAGTTCTGTGCGTAAAAAGAGAACATAGGAAACAGAGCAAATATATTTTTAGTTGTTTTGAACGTGATATTACTATTTTTCCGTGAGGAAACGTTCAGGAAAAGACCAACATTGACGTGAATAAAGATGGAAGGCCTATGAAAGGGGAAAGTTTTTAGAATAAATGCAAATTTCATTGCTTACCTACTCTGAGAAGAGTTGTGAAGTGCACTCTGGAATACGTTTTCCTGTAGAAGGCAGATTCACGGGTATGAGGATATATGCCTAGGACACAGCATTGGCGAATGTCTTTTTTTTTCAACCTTATTACTAATCAATTCTTTGTTAGCCTATTTATTTGGCTTATGAAAGCAGTATGAATAGGCAGTGCAGTTGCAATGTTGCTACACATTGATGCACAGAAATAAGGGTCAACAAATAGGTTGTACTGATTATCATTGTACTGGATAAGGAAAACCTTGATAATGGTGAGAGAGTTATAATATTTTACAAGCTACAAATTAAATATTTTTCCCTACAGATATACTTTGAGTACTTCAAATTCTTCAATTGCTGCTCTTCTTTGTGCGCTTTACCCTCACTTCCCAGTTCACAGTACCGATAATAGGTGAGTTATATGATTGTACTTTTGCTAAGATCTTTATTTAAAATATTTATATACTATGAATAAAAGCAATTCTAATTTCATAGCAGCATCACTAGATCAATTCCTCAAAATGTCAGCTGTCTTTCACTTAAGTCTGTTGGTCTTATTGCTAAGTCTTACTTCTGTTTTCCACAATATTTTATTTTATTACTTCTTGGAATAAAAGGTGTGCACGTGGCCATATGCCATCTTTTCTCCTGTCAGATTTGTTGATGATGAATTAAGGAAACACTTAAAATGAATGTATAGGAGATTGCAACTTCATGCCTAATATCTTTCCCCACTGTTTTAATGCCAAGAGCCTCACCCCCATATATTTTGTCTGTGTTACTCGCCTGTCCTTACTAGATTGTAAGTTTCAAGAATCAGGGACTGTCTAGTATACTGTATGTGTCTGTAAAGTGCTGTGTACGTCTGGTAGTGCTGTAACCATCACATTGCTGATGATGATAAACCATACGCTGCACTGTCCTCCAAAACCTGGTATTTATGTACCAAATCCAGCCAGTAGGTATCATTGTTCACGAGTGACTGAGAGAGACTCCCTCCAGGGGATATGAATGCTGCCTACACGACATCCTCACCCCAGGGAGCACAGTCCTGGGCCAGTTCTTCCACATACTGCATAGCACTGCTCCATATCCAAAAGATGAGTCCATACTATGTTTCCTAAATGTAAGCAAAGTTTCTAACCCTGATTTAATTTTGTTTGTACAAACATTAGATTTGTTTTATTCTTTTCATGGAATTACTGTAGAAGCTTAGAAGGAATGCTGAATACTGTTGAATATAATTCATATATAAAAAGTAAAACAACCAAATATACCCTCATTAACATGTAAATGCAAAAAGTAAAGCAGAAATGTGAAGGCATATAGAGGGAAATATCATTCTGTAAACTCGTTCTTTTCATTTATTTTGGATCATCCTGTTTGCAACAGGATATGTAGAACTGGTATAGACTCCCTGATTTCATGTACATGCCCTGTTGGAATATATACATGGGTGAGGCTTTTAGTATGGTATTTTTCCTTAACCCTTTTCTAGTTGGCAGGCAAGGTCAGTCAATCGCCTAGGCATCCGCCTAGGGTAGCAGGCCTCTGAGAGGGAAGGCACGGCGTGCAAACCCCTCTAAATCCTGCAAGACAAGGTGGTAGAGCAGGCTACTGTAAGCATGGCAGCAGGCCTTTAAGTATCGGCGCATGCACACACTCTTTGCTGCTAGTCCTATTTCCTCAATTGCAAAGCCCTGTCGGAGGGGGCGGAAATGCATGTGTGTGCGAGTGGGTGTTTCATACCCTGCCGCTGCACTAACAGCAGCTTGCTCTGTGCTGTCTTGAGGGATGTGGAGAGGCTGCAGTCCCTACCCACCCACCACATGGTCTGCTGCTGCCTTCCACTTGGGTGAGGAGGAAGGGAATGGAAGAGAAGATTGGACACCTAGGTGAGGAGGGAGGAAAGAGGAGATTCTTGACACCTGTGGGCAGGGAAAAGGATGATGGGCTACAGGGGTAAGTTAGGGAAGAAAAGAGCAAGTGTCGGACTATGGGGGGAAGGTAGGACTCTGGGCCAGCCAGGTCAGAAGAGGTTCTCCAGGAACATGCAGGAAGTCAGTCCTCACTTATGGGGTGACGTCGGCACCGACGGAGCCCGCGCGGAGCAATTCCCCAGCTTTCAAAGAAAGCCTTTGGGATTGCTGCCAAGCATGCATGGTCCTCTTCCCACCCAAAGGTGCCATCTTGCTCAGTCTCCCTTTTTCCATGGAGCTCTTCGGATGCACGTTATCGTCCCTCGGAAAAAGTGTTTTTGACATCGGCCTTTGGCACCTTTTTCCGGTTGCATCGGTCCTCTCCCGTCATCCCCTTCACCCCCGCTTCGGCTGTGGGCTAGAGGATCTTTTTCTTTTCTTATTCCTTAGTGTTTTTCTGTCGGACCCTTTTCGCTCCCTTTTTTCTCCAACCTCTGGCTTCAAGGTTTTACAACCACGCAGGGGCCCTTTTTGCCCTTGTGGCCACGGGATTTAAGAAATGTGACAGATGCTCCAAAAATATGTCGCTCACAGGCACCCACGACTGCTGTCTACGGTGTCTGGGGCTGACCACAACCCGGAGCTCTGCTCACTCTGTAAGAAAATGTCCGCTAAAGCCTTGCTTAGCTGCAAGCAGAAGTCCGATGACATTTTCCGCAAGACAGCGCCGGGATCCCCAGATGCACCTCGCCCTTCCGATCCACCATTGGCGGTGTCCCCCGCAGTGACCCCATGGCCAAGGCGTCACTCTAACCAGGGTTTGCCCAAGCTGGAATGGTAGAAGAAGAAGACCTCAAAGTCGCTTTCAGGGGCTCCGGATAAGCACGAGCGGTCTCGCGCTCGTTCCTTTAGCCCTCCCCAGCGTTCCCGAGGGTCGGACAAGGAGCGGCCTCGAAATGTTCCTCGTACGGACATGGAGGCCTCCGGTGATGGCACCCAGTCTCTGGAGGGTCATCCCTGTGAGGACTCCCTTTCCTCCTCCATGCCAGACCCGGTAACCCCGGCATCGGCATCGTAGGGACCCACTCCCGAGTGGGAGTCCCTAATGCTGGCACCGGAGCACAGTGTTTCTGCCTTCCTCACTGCCCAGCAGGGGCTCTTGTCCAGCATGGCTGGCTCGCGCTCTGAGACCGAGAGTCACCCGACTGGGGTGCCAACAATTGCCCTGGAAATCCCCGAGAGCCGCGGGCTTCGTGAGGGTCCTCTGCACCGGTCTCACTCGCCATCCGGTTCTTTGAAGGCGAGGTCTTCCATAGCCAGTGCCTCCGTCTCCAAGCGGGCCTCGGCCACAGGGCACGTGGACCAGCCCGACTTCGAGTCCTCCTCGGACCTCTCGGGCTGGGAATCGGATAGGGGAACTTCCCTGGAAACCCGCACCCACAGGGATCTCCCCTCTGACCCATTCCCGCCCGCCGCACAGAGGCGGTCGCTGCCAGAGGACGCCTCTTTCCTGGCATTCATGAGAGATATGGCTTGGGCCCTCAACCTGCTGACGTAGACTGAGGAGGAGCCAAGGGCAGGAGAACTCGACATCTTGCAGTACGAGTCTCCGCCCAGGGAGTCCCTTACGGTCCCGATACCATCCATTCTATCCTGGCTACTTCTCTGCATGTTGGAAACACCTGCCTTGGTCCCTATTGTTAGTAGGAGACTCGATGCAATGTATAGAGTCCAGCGCAGCCCGGGGTTTCAGAAGACCCAACTTCCTCACACCTCCATGGTAGTCGACTCTGCTATGCGGAAACAGAAGAGCCCGAAGTCACATTCTTCAGTCCTGCCTGGCAGGGAATCCCGTGCCCTCAACACCCTCAGGCGCAAGGCTTACCAGGGATCTGTGCTGGCATGCCGCATTCAGGCATACCAATTGTATATGGGTATGTTCCTTTGCGACCTTGCCAAGGAGCTCGGTGGGTTTTCTGTGATTCTGGGCAGGGACCTCCTCAGGTTCCAGTCCCTCCTGAGGTCGGTCGCAGACTGCTCAAAATACCTTTCCCGCGTCGCGTATGATGGGTTTGAATCTTCCGCCTGCGCAGCAGTGGCGGGCATCGGAGCCCGATGCCAGGCGTGGCTCCAATCTTCGGACCTGGAGCAGTGGGTCCAGGAAAAGCTCCTGGATGTCCCCTGCCTCGGCGAAAAGCTCTTCGGCAAGCCCATGGAGGACAAGGCAGCCAAAATTGAGACGGAATTTGTGACTCGCACCCATCTCTCTCGCAAAACCTCCACTCTTCCCTGGAAGAAGCAGCACACCAAAAAACCCTTCTTCCAGAGGAAAGGGCTCCCCTATCGGGGATGCACGCCACACCTGCCTGCCCCTGTGCCGGCATCCTGCGCTCAGGCAAAGGGAATGCTCAGGCTCATTGGAAGCCCAAGGGGCCCAAGAACAACCACTGCCGCCACCCCAGCCAGTACCGTGGTTTTGACGCCGAAAGCATAGCCTCTCGCCCCCCCGGGGTCACTTCTGCCCGTGGGAGGACACCTGTCTCTTTTCGCCACCGAATGGGCGGCTATCACTTCGGACACCTGGGGTCCTACAGGTGATTCGGGACGGGTATCGTCTTCGCCTGGATAGATCCCCTCCTCCCTTCTCTCCGGTGGAGCCTACCCAGCTTCCTTCGCACCAGGCTTGCTTGCAGCAAGAGTTGAACAATCTCCTCGGCCAGCAGGCGGTCAAAAGGTTCCCGCCTCACCTCTGGGGTCTGGGATTTTATTCCTGGTACTTTCTCATTCCGAAGAGGATAGGGCCTCCGCCCCATCCTCGACCTCAGAAACTTAAACAAGTTTCTGGTGAGGGAGAAGTTCAAAATGCTATCCCTTGCCGTCCTGCTGCCCTACCTCCGGCAGGGCAATTGGCTATGCTCCTTAGATCTCAGAGACGCTGATGCTCACATTCCTGATCGTATCTCCAGTCTAGTCCCAGACCTCTGGGTTGTCTACCCTATTCGGCAGCCTGGAGACTGAAGAACCTCCTTCTTTTGTGATGTCACCGGTATATTCTCCCGGGAGCCTCCTCCATTCACCAGTTGCCTCAGTCTCCAAGTAGCTGAAGGGGCGGTGATCCTGGGGGTCCGGGCTCACTGGAGGAACAATTAAGGATAGCTTTAAAGTTAGGAATACTTATAATCTTGATTGGTGAAAAAAAAAAAAAAAGGTCTGTACCTTTAAATTTGCAGGAGGCTTTCCCTCCATCCACTGTTCCCTCTAAGCTGTGCGCGTGCACACACCTCGCCGAGCTAGCGCACATACTTTATAACAGAGCGCACAAAAATTACGATTCTGATTCTGAAAGAAAACAACACAGACATCTTAAAATTTAAAAGTTGTGTATTTACGGTTTTCACAAGTTCTACAATATTATCTAGTGCAATCAATGTGGTGTACATACTGTATTCTGACGTGTAGTCAAATTTTAAAGTATAAAACTCCGAGTGTCGTTATGTGACGCACAAAAATTTAACCTTCCTTCAAAAGCTGCACAGCTGAAATTTTATGCGCACACAGCCTACAGAAAATTAGAGGGAACATTGCCTCCATCCTTTGGGTTTACCGGCAGAATAGGGGTTGAAGGCAGTACCCGCTACAGCTGTGGGAGTTGCTCCGGTGCTAAAATAGGCCAGGCCCGATTCAGAGAGCGGAGAATGGAGATGTGCACAGCCGGCGCCTTACAGATGGTCTGCCTGTCAGCGCGCTCAAGCTGATCTCGGCGATCGTCTGGCGGCGGACATGCGCACGGTGCACAGCCCCCATATCCCCCACGCCAAGATTGTTTTCGGCGGCGGAGGCCAGCACAGCGGATTGAAGCAGGGCTGTGTCTGTGGGGGGAGAGAGACCAGAAAAGGTAAGGAGGCCCGATTAGCTTAATTCAACCCGTCAGCACGTTTGAGCGCGAAACAAGGGGCAGGCCCACCGCGTGGCGAAACCGCGGGAATAGCAGGGGCAGCGTCGGGCCTTGCAGAAAGGTATTTTCCTTTCTTTCTCAGGCAGGGGAGCCTCGTTTGTCGCGCTAACGGAGGTTTCTTAGTTTGGGGGGAAATTAGCTGTTGGAAATTCATTGAGCGGCAGTGATTAAAAAAAAAAAAAAAGCAGGATTTTGCCTTTGGTTTTGTAGGCCCTTGGCTTCTCCAACCACTGAGTGTGACTGGGGGTAGGTGGAGGTGCCCTCCAGCTCTGCTCAGAGATGAGATGCTGTTTAGGCCCCAATGTTTTGTCTGTGGGGCTAGAAGAGACACAGTGTCTGATTCAGGGGTGTGCAAGAGCTGCACAAAGGAAGCCTCTGCCATGGAGCAGGTGGGGGAGGAAAAGTAGGAACGGCTGGAGGCCGAAGCAGGGCTTTCCGTCACTCAGACAGACAGCTTACCCCTTGGGGAGCCGGTGGCAAGGCCGTCTTCTGCTCCTGACCTTCCTCCCTCTCCTGTGGCCTGGCCCAAGGGTCTGGCGTCTATTTTTTCGAAAGACTTTGTGGCTCTCCAGCAGTAAGCAGTGGGAGGCGTCCCGCAGAGGCAGGCAAAAGGGAACCCAAAGGGACGCGGAGTGAAGAGACTCGCGGCCCACAAGCATGCTGAAGAATTCCAGGAGGGAACCAAGAGGCCGCGGCTAGACAAGGAGCTTAAAGAGCAATCTGTTGTCTCGGAGAGGCAACTGTTGGATGAGGAAGGCCGGAGTGTGGAACTTGAGGAGGAATTAGAGGACGGAGAGCTCACAGATAAGGAAGATCAGGCGAGAGTGGTGCGCGTCTTCCGCAGAGAGGAGATCCCAGCGCTTATTGTGGAGACACTAGGAGCGCTGAACATGCCAGTCCCAGGGTCGGTGGAGGATGAGACCCTGGAAGATCCGTTGTTACAGGTCTTTAGGAAGACTCAAAGGGCGTTCCTGGTGCACAGAGTGTTTCAGGAGATGATTCAGGAAGAGTGGAATGTACCAGAAGCATCCAGAGTAATGAGCTGTCTTTACCCTCTGGTGGACCAGGATAAGGAGATATTTAAGTCGCCCAAGGTGGATGCGGCCATGGCGGTAGTTACAAAGAAAACCACGATCCCCGTGGAGGGCAGTGCGGCCCTCAAGGACACTCAGGACAGAAAGTTGGATGCTCTGCTAAGACAGATTTTTGATGTGAATGCCTTGTCGCTCCAGGCGGCTATCTGTGCAGCATGGGTGGCCAGGGCCTGCCTGCTGTGGTCGCAGCGGGTCCAGGGAGGTCAGGAGAACGACATGGCCAGGGAGGCTTCCAGGCTGGAGTCCGGAGCGGCCTACCTGGCGGATATTCATTATGATCCAATGAGAGGTTTGTCAAAGAGCATGGCGGCAGCGGCGAGGCGCTATCTATGGCTCCGGAATTTGGCGGCGGATAACTCGTCTAAATCGAGGCTAAGTAAGCTGCCCTTTAAAGGGCGGCTTTTATTTGGAGAGGAGCTGGATAAATTAGTCAAGGATCTCGGGGAATCTAAGGGCGGTAGATTGCCAGAGGAAAAACCTAAGCAAGGGCGGACGGCACCCATGAGCAAAGGGCCGCAGCGGGATTTTCGTCGGTTCCATTTTCAACGGTTTAATGCAGGTCAGAGAGGCAGATTCCCCAACAGAAATCAGGGGTTCCGAGGATTTCGAGGAGCAGGGAGAGGATTTGGGGCCGCTGCCGCCGCCTCATCCAACCTTCGGAAGTCTCAATGAAGTCAGGGAGACCCAGGCACCCCTAGTCCCCGTAGGAGGGCAATTGCAAGAGTTCTATGCCGCCTGGGTCCGGGTCACATCAGATCAGTGGGTGCTGGAGGTCATTCAAGAGGGGTATGCATTGGAGTTACAGGGTCCAGTGCGAGAGACCTTCGTAAGGTCCCCCTGTAAGTCGACGAGCATGTGTGAGGCGGTTAGGGGGACAGTATACAAAGGCTCCTGGACCTGGGGTCAATAGTCCCGGTACCACTAGACCAGTAAGGCTGCGGTCGATACTCCATTTACTTCGTGGTTCCAAAGAAGGACAGGGGGTTTTGGCCAATTTTGGATCTGAAGGGAGTGAATCGTTGTCTTCGCGTGTCTCACTTTTGAATGGAGACCCTGCGATCGGTAATAGTAGCGGTTCGAAAAGGAGAGTTCCTTACGTCCCTGGACCTCTCGGAAGCGTACCTACATATCCCCATCCGGCTGGATCATCAGCAGTATCTCCGCTTTGCGGTCCCCTTCGGGCAGTTTCAATTCCAAGCATTGCCTTTTGGTCTAGCGACGGCACTGCACACTTTCACCAAGGTCATGGTAGTGGTCGCGGCGGCTCTGCGAAGAGAAGGGATTCTGGTACACCATTACCTAGACGATTGGTTGATCCGGGCAAAATCGAAAGCCGAGAGCAAAAGGGCTACGGCCAGGGTAGTGAACTTCCTGGAGAGTCTGGGTTGGGTGGTCAATATGTCAAAGAGCCAGTCGGTCCCCTCGCAATGCTTGGAATACTTGGGAGCTCAATTCGACACAAAGATTGGACAGGTGTTTCTACCTCGACTAAGGGCGAGGGGTCTGTGGAAGCTGGTCCGAAGGTTCTTAAGCAGCAAGGCTCCCACAGCATGGCAGTACCTTCAACTGTTAGGCACGATGGCGGCAACGATAGAGCTGGTGCCTTGGGCGAGGGCGCACATGAGACCATTACAGAGGGCATTACTCAGGCGCTGGTCGCATCAGCAGGATCTGCTGTCGCGGATGCTTCCTTGTCCAGCGGAGACATGGGTGGCCCTGCGTTGGTGGTTAGCTCCCGAGTCACTGCAGAGGGGAAAACCATTGGAGTCGCCCGACTGGTTGCCCTTAACGACGGACGCCAGTCTCTTGGGCTGGGAAGCGCACTTCCAGGGCAGGTTCACTCAGGGATAGTGGAACGCTCGGGAGAAAACTTGGTCGATCAACAGGCTAGAATTGCAAGTGGTGTCGCTGGCCTTGCAGAGTTTTCAGGATTATCTCAGAGGGACAGCGGTTTGAGTGTTTTCCGACAACGCGACCACGGTGGCGTATGTCAATCGGCAAGGGGGAACCAGCAGCGTGGCGCTGGAATCCGAGGCCGAGGGCCTTTGCAGATGGGCCGAGGAGAACCTCTTAGCTATATCAGCGACGCATGTGGCAGGAGTGAACAGTGTGGAGGCCAACTTTCTAAGTCGGGTGAAGGTGGATCCAGGGGAGTGGATCCTTAATCCGGAGGTGTTCCACATGCTAGTGCGTCGCTGGGGCACGCCGGTCATGGATCTCATGGCAAAGTTTCAGTCGGCGAAGGTCAGTCGATTCTACAGCAGAAGAAGGGAAAGAATGAAGGGAAAGAATGTCAGAGGGTCTGGATGCTCTCATTCAGAGCTGGCCAGAGGAGCAGCTTCTGTACGTTTTTCCTCCGTGGGCCTTGATAGGTAGGGTGGTTCAGCGGATAGAAAGCTACAGAGGGCAGGTAATTCTGATAGCTCCAGATTGGCCACGCCGGCCCTGGTACGCAGATTTGATAATGCTCCTGGTAGCGAGGCCGTGGCATCTTCCGGCCCGGGCAGACCTGTTATCCACAGGGACCTCTGCTCATGCCTCGCGTAGATCGGTTCTCGCTTATGGCCTGGCTATTGAGAGGGCTCGGTTGAAGGCGAGAGGTTATTCTACGGCAGTAATTGCCACATTGTTGAAGGCCAGGAAAAGATCTACGTCCTTGGCGTATGTTTCAGTCTGGAGAGTTTTTGAAGCGTGGTGTGCCGACAGGGCGTCCGACGCATTAGGAGCGACCGTGCCCCTGATATTAGAGTTTCTGTAGGATGGCTTCGACAAGGGTTTGGCTGCCGCATCGCTTAGGGTGCAGGTCGCAGCCCTGTCGTGTTAGAGGTAGGATAGGTGGACGTATGCTCGGGGGGCATTTGGATATTAAGCGTTTCTTACGGGCGGTTTCTCTGTTAAGGCCGCCAGGTAGACAGACCGTACCTAAATGGCACCTACCGTTCGTGCTAGAGGCATTGGAGCGGGAGCCCTTTGAACCCTTGAGTCGAGCGTCGGTGAAGGATCTTATCTTGAAAGTGGTGTTTTTGCTGGCAATCTGTTCAGCAAGAAGAGTCTCGGAATTGCAAGCATTATCCTGTAGGAGCCTTACCTCTCGTTCTTTGAATCAAAGGTAGTGTTGAGGCCGGTGCCAGCTTTTTTGCCCAAAGTGGTGTTGGCGTTTCATTTGAATCAGGATATCGCCTTACTGGTGTTTAGGGGAGACGCTGGTAGTCCAGCCACGAAGAAGCGGAAGCTCTTGGATGTCAGACGGGTGTTGAAGAAGTATCTGAGTCGGACAGAGGGTTTTCGTAGGTCTGAAAGACTCTTTGTCCTCTTCGCAGGCCCAAGGAAGGCAGAAGCGGCGTCAAAAGCTTCCATTGCTAGATGGATCAAGGAGGCGATCGCGTCCGCCTATGTGTTGAAGGGTAGGCCGGTGCCTGAGGGGCTACGGGCCCATTCCACTAGAGCTCAGGCAGCGTCCTGGGCAGAATCTCGGTTGGTGCCGCCGCTGGAAATTTGTAAGGTAGTGACTTGGTTATCATTGAATTCTTTTGTTAAGCATTACCGTCTAGATATTCAGGCGGAGCAGGACACGTGTTTTGGATCGGCAGTTCCCAGAGGTCCGGGACTAGACTGGAGATACGATCAGGAAGGTGAAATTAGACTTACCTGCTAATTGTTGTTCCTGGAGTAGATACAGTCTAGTCCCGTATCCCTCCCCAGGTTTGTGTTTCTACCGACTACAGCCTGAAGGTCTTGAAGTTGACACAAGTAAGAAGATATTGCAATGAGAGTTAGCGATCCCATGGGGGGAAGGTGATTTTTTTCTAGAGCGTTGTCTCTCCCATCAGGTGGGGGGATGGCTTCAGCATGTTCAAAGTTTATTTGGGGGAAAGAGAATCTCTTCCCTTTTTAAAGGTTATTGGTTAAGTTTTGATACTTACTTGTTGCTCCTGTGAGTCTGCTTTGTCAATAGGGAACTGCTGAATGGAGGCGGCTCCCGGGAGAATATACCGGTGACATCACAAAAGAAGGAGGTTCCTCAGTCTCCAGGCTGCTGAATAGGGTAGACAACCCAGAAGTCCGGGACTAGACTATCTACTCCAGGAACAACAATTAGCAGGTAAGTCTAATTTCACCTTCCTGTCCACCCCAAGCACAGGAAGTATCTGCGTTTCAGGATGTAGAGAGAGCACTTCTAATACAGAGTGCTTCACTTCAGGCTCACATCTGCATCGCAAGTCTTCACCAAGTGCCTGGCGGCGGCCGCTGCTCACCTCCAGCTGCAAGGCTTATCCGTCTATCCTTATCTAGACGATTGGCATGTCTCAAGCACCTCGGCAGAGGAGGCCCAGCTCTCGGTGTCGCGCAAAGTTGTCATCCTCGAGCGCCTCGGGTTTCTGATCAACTACTCCAAATCCCACCTCAGTCCGGTGCAGACCCTGGAGTTCATTGGCGATCTTTTTGAGACAGAGCGTGCGACTGCTTTTCTCCCTTGAGCACACACGAATGAACTCCGCGCTTTGGCTTCCGGGGTTCAGGATTGGCCCAGAGTCTCGGCGCGGGCAATGCAGCGTCCCCTGGGGCACATGACCTCAATGGTGCACGACATTCCCCATGCTCGCATGCACATGCTCGCGGCCCAGTGGTGATTCCGGGCGCAATGGACCCAGACTTCGGGCCGTCTTCGGGACCCCATCCGATTGTCTCACAGCCTAGTCGAATCTCTGGTCTGGTGGCAGGACCCCAGAGCCTCCTTTGGGGCATGCCTTTCCAGACTCATCCGCACGACCTCATCTTGACGACGGACACCTCGCTGTTGGGCTAGGGAGCCCACTGCGACAACCTCTGTACCCAGGGAAGGTGGTCGCCCAAGGAATCTCATCAGCAGATCAACCTGCTCAACCTTTGGGCGATCCGTTTGGCCTTCAAGGTCTTCGAGCGCCACCTGAAGGGAATGTCAGTGCCCGTGCAGACCGACAACAGAGTCGCGATGTTCTACATCAACAAGGAGGGGGGCACGGGCTCCCGCCTCATCTGCTGGGAGGCAGTTCTCCTCTGCTCCTTCGCAGTGCATGATCCTAAGAGCTATCTATCTCTCGGGCCAAGACAATGTCCTTGCGGACAAGCTCAGCAGACTTCTCCGCCTGCATGAGTGTCGCCTGAGTCCATAGGTGGCTCTCCACCTGTTCCGCCATTGGGGGACTTCATCCATGGGACCAGAGGCTGGCCCGGCGAACGCGCAACTTCCCCGCTTCTTTGGGCCGACATCACACCCGAGCAGGGCGGTCCCGGATGCATTCCTCCTGTCTTGGACCTCTGGGCTGCTGTATGCATTCCCTCCAAATCCTCTCCTAGCAAGGACCCTCCACAAGATCCAGCGAGACCGAGCCTCGGTGATCCTCATGGCCCCTTCGTGGCCTCAACAGCCTTGGTTCCTGCTTCTACTCCGGCTCGCGTCTGAGCCTCTGGTTCTCCTGGGCAGTGTCCCCAATCTGCTGATGCAAGAGGAGGATCGGGTGCTTTATCCGAACTTGGTCTCACTATCCCTGACAGCCTGGTGTCTGAACGGGTCTCTTTAGCCTCGCTGCACCTCCAGGTGGAGATCGAGGACGTCCTCCTCGCTTTGAGGAAGGGCTCGATGAGGCAGGCCTACGTCCTGAAGTGGCAGCGGTTTTCGATCTGGTGCTTTGAGCTCCAGATCGACCCGTTCTCCTGCTTCACCCGTTGAGTTCTCCAGTACCTTTTCCACTTTTCGCAAGTGGGACTGGTCCAATTCAGTCAGGGTTCATCTGAGCGCCATATCCGCCAACCACTTGCCCGTAGATGGGGAAACCCCTCTCGGGCCAGCCTCTGGTCTCCCGCTTCATGCGGGACCACCTGCTTTCCAACCCCCCCCCCCATCTGGCCTCCACTGGCGGAATGGGACCTGAACGTCGTGCTCATGAAGCTGACACGGCCACCCTTCGAGCCAATGGCGACTTGCGCGAACCAGCACCTCTCCTGGAAGGTGATTTTTCCTGGTGGCACTGACCTCGGCGTGGCGAGTCAGTGAACTTCAAGCCCTCATGGCCGAGACCCCTACACCAGGTTTTACAGGAACAGGGTGGTCCTTTGCACCCATCCCAAGTTCCTACCGAAGGTTGTATCAGATTTCCACCTCAATCAGGAGGTGGTCTTGCCGACTTTCTTTCCGAGACCTCATGCCTACTGGGCATCGCAGGTCCTGTATACACTCAATTGCAAGAGGGCTCTTGCCTTCTACCTGCAACACACCCAAGGACATCGCAGGTCCACCCGGCTCTTCATCGTCTACGATCCCAATCAACTGGGGCTGACAGTCACCAAGTGCACCCTCTCCATCTGGGTGGCGGACTGCATCGCCTTCGCCCATACAAAGGAGGGTGCCCCGCTGGATTGTCAGGTTACCGCGCACGGCGTCGGTGCCAAAGTGGCATTGGTCACTTTGCTGCACTCGGTGTTTCTGATAAACATATGCCGGGCGGCGATCTGGTCTTCAGCGAATACCTTCACCTCGCACTACTGCCTGGAGAGAAAGTCCCGCAAGGACAGCGCCTTAGATCAGGCTGTAGTCTGTTCGGGGTATAAGCCCTCCGATCCTTTTTCTGCGGCTACAGAGAGCTTGGCCCGAGGACCCAAAGACTCGGGCTCCCTTCGGACATCGACCTCTGCTCACGGCCTCGCAGAGGCGTTTTTGGCTTACAGATTCAGTAGCCTGGAGCTAGGGAGATCCATGTGAGGACTGACTTCCTGCTTGTTCCCGGAGAAAATGTAGTTACTCACCTGTAATAGGTGTTCTCCAGGGTCAACAGGAATCAGTCCTTACTACCCTCCCGCCTCCCCTGAGGAGTTGCAATTTTTTTGTCTTCCCCTTGCTATTCTGCTTAGTAGGGCTCTAGCTCTGGAACCTGACTGAGCAAGATGGCACCTTTGGGTGGGAAGAGGACCATGCATGCGTGGCAGCAATCCCAAAGGCTTTCTTTGAAAGCTGGGGAATTGCTCCATGCGGGTTCCATCAGTGCCGACGTCACCCCATAAGTGAGGACTGATTCCTGCTGTCCCTGGAAAATACCTGTTACAGGTGAGTAACTACATTTTACGGACTCTGGGCCATCTGGGAGCACGGGAGGTTACAGGACTCTGTGCCACCTGTGGGGGGGAGAGGGATTGCAGGACTCTGAATCACCTAGTGGAGGGGACATAGAACCCTGAGCTGCTCAGGGTGGGGTAGGAAAATGGCTGAGGGTTCACCTAGGACAGCAGAAATCCTTGGGCTGGCCATATTGCAAGCAGCATAAATATTTTGTCTTTTCTCTATTTTCTCTATATTTTCACTGTCTTCTGCTTAACCTTTCCTTGTATTTTTTGGTAAACAGATATCACCTTCAGGCCTTACGACACCTGTATGTCCTCGCCGCCGAGCCCCGACTCCTCGTGCCTGTTGATGTGGATACAAACACCCCATGCTATGTGTTAATGGAAGTTACATACAAGGTGCTGGTTTTGCTACTTAACAACTTTGCTGGTTTGATGCTTCCAGAGTTGAATTTTTTTTTTAAATTTAATCTTTATAATTTCATACAGATGCAAGAAACCAACTTGCATAGGAAATGTGAGTTTCAAAAACATATCATGATACATTACATTCATATACAAAGGTAAATGAAGATAGGAAGAAAAAAGCAAATACATGTATTCCACCTCTAGCCCACTATTAGGGGGAGCACCAATCAGATAATCGATACTCTACACAGAAATATACAGCTTTACACAGTCAGCATTACCTAATATCATGGATTTGGAGATTCCACCTGCTCTATTCTAGGGGAATCATGTTCATTCAAAAACGAAATCCATTGAGATGGATACAAGAAAATATACAAATTACCTAGCAACTTAATTAAGCACTTGCACGGGTATTTTAGGAAAAACATCCCACCTAGCTGCTGAACCCTGGGCCTCAGGATCAAAAATTCTCTCCTTCGGCACGGAGTATTCTTTGCCAGGTCAGGAAATATCCAAACTAAACAGCTTTTAAAATGTACATTACATTTCCTGAAGAATAATTTTAGAAACCACTCTCTATTTGATATTCAGAAGATTCTAACAAAGCAGTAACATTTAACACCTCCTCATCTTGAGATCCAGGGATCTCACCTCCTATCATGACTTTTCGGTCAGTAGGCAGATAGTATATCTTTACCAAAGGTGGACAGGAATCAACAGGAATACCCAGCACTTCTGTTAAATACAACTTAAACATTTCCTTAGCTGAGATTTATTTATTTATTTAACAGTTTTTATATACCGTCTTTCTACAATTCAAGACGGTTTACATGTAACATAACTGACAGTATTATACAACTGTTTACATAGAACATAGAACAAGGTAACAGGTTACATAGAATGAGAATAAGTGGCTATATAGGTAACATAAGAACTAGGGAAATAATAAAACTAATAACTATGTACAAAATATTATTTACAATAATATGAATCGTTTGTTTACCTAAGAAATAGCAAGGGTCACTAGGATCTCAATTAGAAGGACTAGTAGGAGGGTAGGAGTAGGAGTAGGGGGGAGGAACTAGTGTGGTAGGGAAAAGTGTTCGAGGAAGAGGTAAGTTTTTAATCTTTTTAGAAATTCTGCGGGGCTCACACAGTTACGTAGGTCATGGGGAGGAGTATTCCATAGGGAGGGGGCGTAGAGAGAGAAGGCCCTGTTGCTAGTAGATGGTTTAAAGTGTATCTTGGATGTAGGAATGGATAGAAGGTTTTTGGTAGAGGAGCGGCGTGTTCTTGTATTATTAGGGAAGGCCAGGAGAGGGGAAAGGCAAGGAGCTGATTCTTTTGAGATAATCTTAGGAATAAGGGTGAGCACTTTAAATTTAGCTCGGAGTTGGATTGGGAGCCAGTGTAAGTCATAGAGGACAGGTGTAATATGGGATTGCCTAGGGTTGTTAGTTATTAAACATGCTAGTGTATTCTGGGCAAGTTGGAGAGTTTGGATAGTAGTTTTAGAGAGGCCATGATATCAGATATCAGTACACCTAGGAAAATGTATCATCCTTAAATTTGATAGCCTATAATGATTGCCCAGCTGCTCCAAATGAGCCTTAAGGCTAGTAGCGTCCTTAATGAATATTTCTGAGCGAGTATCAAAACGATCCAAAAGCAGAGAAAATTCTTCAACAGAAGATTGAAGTATTCCAATTGCTGTAGCATTTGTTACAACAGCCTCCAGGTTCTTCTGTATCTCATTTATTTAGCTGGATTTTTATACTACCTTTCGCCGGGTCAAAGCGGTATATATAGAACATCAAAAATTACATTGAGCTTCCGGTGACGTCATCGGGACGAATGGCGGTGTAGCATCCAGCTCCGCCGCCAAAAGCCTGTGAACAGGGGATTTCTACCCCGGTATGAGCAAATTGTGAGGAGCAAGAACATAAGATATGCCATACTGGGTCAGACCAAGGTCCATCAAGCCCAGTATTCTGTTTCCAACAGTGGCCAATCTAGGTCATATGTACCTAGCAGTTTCCCCAAGGGACACAGGTTCCACAATGCTTGTATTGGTTCAAGCATTGATATCCTGGGTCCCTTCTTAATAATGGCTTATGGACCTTTCCTCCAGGAACTTGTCCAAACCTTTTTTAAACCCAGCTACACTAACAGCCTTTACTACATCCTCCGGTAACAAATTCCAGAGTTTGATTACACGTTGAGTGAAAAAATATTTTCTTTTATTAGTCTTAAATAGTTTACCCTGTAGCTTCATTGCATGTCCCCTAGTCTTTCTATATTCTGATAAGGTAAACAATCGATCTACGTTTACCCGTTCCACTCCGCTCATTAATTTATAGACTTCTATCATATCTCCCCTCAGCCGTCTCTTTTCCAGGTTAAAGAGCCCTAACCTTTTTAGCCTTTCTTCATAGGAGTATCCTTCCATCCCCTTTACCATTTTGGTGGCTCTTCTCTGAACCTTTTCTAATAACTCTATATCCTTTTTAAGATACGGCGACCAGAATTGCACACAATATTCAAGGTGCGGTCTCACCATGGAACGATATAGAGGCATTATAATATCCTTTGTTTTATTTTCCATTCCTTTCCTTATCATACCTAGCATTCTAGCACCTAGAAGGTGGAGTAGTGGCGGAATACTCCTAGAGGGGGGCCAAAGAGGAGCGAAGTAGTTACCGGAGCGCCGGGTCAAACGGCGGAAGGTTGAGTGCCGCCGAGTTGGAGGACCGTGAGGAGGCGAGTGGACGGTGTGTGGCGAAGGACTAAGCACGGCAGGTGAGCCGGTGAGGGCTGGAAAGAGTACTCAGGAGCCGAGAAAAAGTGGAGGCAGCAGCTAGAAAGCAAGGAGAGCTGGCGAAGGAGCACAAGCTGGACTCCGTGCGAGCGGAAGAGCAGGGGAAACACATGGCAGCCCGATCAGGCTGAAGAGCGCTAGCAGCGAGAGGGGGACTGCAGGGGAGAAACAAGAGCGCAGAGCTTGGAATCCCCGAGCACGAAGACAAGGATAGAGCAGGGCAAAAGCCAGGATTGGCAAGGGGACTGCAGCCAAGGAAGCACAACTACCGCCGTTGTGTAGGGGAGAGGGAGCGCTGTGCACAGGCTGAAAAGAACACAGAGCAGGGCCAAGCAGAAGAGAAGTGAAGACGACAGTGAGCAGTAGGCAGACTACAAGATAAAACAGACAGCCATCACAACAAGCTACATAAGGACGAGCAGGCAATCCAAAACAGACAGAGACAAGGGGAAAAAGTCAGCATTCCCAGAGGAAGCCAAAGGAGTTAAGTGGAGGGATACCACCTTGGGGGAGAACCCCTGGAAATTCCTAGAAGTTTAAGCACTTTAATCTAGGAGCAATAAAGCGACTATGGAAAAAACAAAAGGGGGACAGTCCGCAAAGAAGAAACTGGTGGAATTCAGATCCACATATGCTTCACCAAGAGGAGGGAAGGAGGGGGAGAAGGATGGAAGAACAGGGCCGGACTGCCTAATGGAGCAGGAAGAGGAGCTAGAGCGAGCCTGCAGCCCAGGAGTGGCTGCCATGCTTAAGATGTGGCTGGTAGAGATGAAAGAGGAAATTAAGTTGGAGATAAGTGGAGTCAAACATGAAGTAAAAGAGACTATGAAGTCTTTGAGACAGGACATTGTGGAAATGGGGACTCGTGTAGCAGAAACTGAGAATCAGGTGGAGCAGCAAGAGGCAGCAATTGAGGAATTACAAAAAGGATGGGAGGAAGTGAAGCGAGTTTAAGAAGAGCAGCAGATGAAAGTGGAAGATCTAGAGGATCGCTCCAGACGATGTAATATCAGAATACGCGGTCTCCCAGAAGAAGCTCAATATAAGAACTGTGACGAAATGGCTGTCAAGATATTCAAAGCTCTACTATTAACTGCAGTCCCAGAAGAGGGTGCGGAAGAAGAGCAGGTACAAATTGAGAGGGCCCATAGAGGTCTAGGTCCAGCAAGAGACAACAAACCACGAGATCCAGTGGTGTGTTTAAGCTCGTTTAAAACTAAAGAAAAGCCGCTGGGGGCGGCTAGAAAAGTGCGACAGTTTACATGGGAAGAGAGCATACTTTAGAGCTGTATCAAGATCTCTCTCTGGGAATGCTCCAGCGCAGAAGAAACCTTAAGGAAGTAACGGCCTAATTGAGGAGGGAGGATTTGAGATATAAGTGTTTGTTTCCCTTTGGGCTCCTGATAACAGTCAAGGGAAGGTCAAAGCGAGTGCAGTCGTGTGAAGACGCCTGGAAAGCACTTAAGGAGATGGGACTAACAAATCTCCCTGAGGGCGGGAGGAGCCAGACCAGCACAACAAGCTCAACCCAATCTGTCTCCAAGAGGGATAGTTTAAGATGGCATAGAGTACCGGCGGAGGGCAGAAGGCTGGCAGAATGAATAAGGAGCGCCCTGGAGTGCAGATGGCGGAGCAAGAAACTGGCTGAAATGGAGGACATTGTGTAATAGGGCAACAACTGAAGAAGATACTTAGGAGGGGGGGGGTAGAAGGTAACATAGAGTAGGTAAGGGGGGCATGTCGCTCTTTGCAGATGATATATTGTTAACGATCACGAGACCGGAGGAAACGTTGCCAGCAATTATGAGAGAGATACGGGCCTATGGGGAACTGGCGAGGTTCTGGATTAATTGGGGAAAATCAGAAATATTAAGTTTGGTAGGGGAGGAAGATCTCCAAGAGGGGTTGCAGCAGCATTTCCCTTTTAAGTGGGTAAAGCAGTCAGTTAGGTACCTGGGGGTGCAGGTGGGGAGGGAACTGGAAGATCTTTTTGCATTAAATTACAAAAAGCTCTTAGGGCAAATGGAGACACAGTTGAGGGTGGAGCAGGGGTTATTATTCTTGGTTTGGGGGGATGGCGATAATCAAAATGATGTTGTTTCCCCGGTTCCTGTTTTATTTTCAAGTATTACCAATAATGATTCCGAGAAGAGTTTTGAGGACGGTACAAAAACGAGTACAGGCTTTCATCTGGGGGGGGGGGGGGGTAAAAGGCCAAGGGTGGCAGTGAGGACACTGCAAGTTCTGGGGACAGAGGGGGAGGGATGGGTATGCCTAATTTTATATTGTACTATAAAGCAGTGCAGATGAGGGCAGTGTATTCATGGTTACGGGAGCCGTACAAACAGTGGGTAATGATGGAAGCTGTGGGACTTGGTCCCGGAGAGTTGGAAAGGTTAATATGGGGAGGAAAGGGAGAGAGAGGTAATAATCCCTTTGTGGGGCACACTTTAAAGTGTGGCAACAGAATAGACAAAGGATGGTGGGGGATAAGAGGTGGTCACATACAATGTCCCTTCAGGCATGTTGTGAAGAGGGAGTGGGTCCGAGTAAAGCAGTTCTACGAAGGTGGGAGGAGCAGGGACTAAGTCAGGTGTCACAGATATTGGTAGGGAAAGAGGTACGAGTTTTTGAGAGTATACGAGATTTGTATCAGTTGACGGACATAGATAACTATGCGTGTACACAAATAGGTTCTGTGGTTCGACAGAGGAAGTAGTGGCAGGATATTGGGGGAAAGCTGGTTGGTTTGAAGGGGCCTGTTTGGGATCTTTGGGGCAGAAGGCCATGCTTTCTAGAATATATAAAGGTTTAATCATGAGGGGAGAGGAGAAATTGAGTTATATGGAAGCCTGGGAAAGGGATTTAGGGGTGATTTGGGAGGTGGAGGAATGGGAGGGAATAGCGATAGGTATAGCTAAATTTTCCATAGCCACATCCCTGCGTGAGAATAGATTCAAGGTGTTGAGTAGGTGGTACCTGACACCAGAGCGGTTGCATAAAGCGGGTGCAATGAGGACGGATGAATGCTGGAGCAGTGCGGAGAAGGGGGTACATGGATGCATATGTGGTGGACTTGCCCGGTAGTTCAGCAGTACTGGGGAAAAATTGGGGAAAATATTAATAAAATTGTGGGATCAAGTATAGAGCTTACTCCTGAAATGTGTCTCCTGCAAAAGAAGGTTGGGAGGTGGGAAGGAGAGTGGGATATCATTTGGCATTGTCTAACGGCAGCAAGATGCGAAATTGCATGGTATTGGAATAGAATGTATTTACCATCAATGGATAGTTAAGCTAAGCGTATATCTGAATTATATCTTATGTATAAAATAACGGGGGGAAAAGAAGGGTAGAGGGGTGCAAATGGCGAAAAGATGGGAGAGGGTTTGGAGATGGTTAAGGGAGAGAACGTGGAAGGAAGAGGATGCAGAGAATAAGAGCGGGGGAAATGTGGAGTTGGGGTGAATGATCAGGACTAGAGTAATTTAAATTGTTTTAAAATACAAGATTTTAAAATAAAGGAGAGAAATTAGGGGGGTGGAGAGAGGCAGGGAGGGAGGGGAAGGGGGATGGAGGGGGAGGGGAGGTGTTTGGTAGTTGTTAAGGTCAACGCAAAGGATAAGGAAGGTGGTAGTTTAAGTTACTGGAGACAGAGGTGGCACACTGTACAATGAAGGGAGGGGATTAATGTACCTGTGCCTACTGTGACTGTAATTGTTGGTATAAGTTGAGGTGCAAACGTCAATAAAGTTCAAGTTAAAAAAAAAAATTACATTGAACAGTGACCAGTATAACTATATACAGCTTGCATTAATTAGAAGGTTTAAACTATGTACAGTACATATTTAGTTAATGGTGTGTGTATAAAGTAGAGTTTGCGATTGAAGGGCTGGAGGAGCTACGTATTTCGGCTGAAGTGTTCAGTGAATAGGTGTGTCTTTAGGTGTCTTCTGAAAGTCTTGATGATGGTTATATTTCTCAGGGTGGTCGGTAGGGCATTCCATATGGATGCAGCGCTAAGTTCGAAAGCATGTCTGCAGGCTTGCTGGTTACACTTGGTTCTTGTGTGTGGGGTAATAAGGGAGGTCTGTGTGGAAGTTCTTCTTGGTTTGTTATTCTGTGGGATTTGAAATAAGGTGCAGAGGTGCGTTGGTGGGTCAGAGTGTAAGGATTTATGAATGAGGAGAATTATTTTATATTTTATGCGGCTGAGTAGTGGTAACAAATGGAGCTGTTTCAGGATGGGTGTGATCATGCCTTGAAACTCCTTGGATGACGTGTTGTATGTAGTGCGGTTCGTAGAGGGAGCAACGTGGCTTGTGGGAGGCCTTGATATATATTGCATTACAATAATTGAGATGCAGCAGGACCAATGCTTCAAGTGTGGAGCAGAAGTCTGGTGGTTCGAGGAGCATTCGGAGGTGTTAAAGGCTTCTTATTTTGAAGTATATTGTTCTGGTGACATTACTTATCTCCAGGAACAAGCAGGAATGAGTCTTCACATATGGGTACATCGGTACCGACGGAGCCTGCGCGGGAACGCTCCCCAGCGTCCCAAAAAAGGAAAGCTTTTGGGAGCATCCCACAGCGCCTGCGCGCTGCCTTCCCGCCTTTCCTAACCGCCTCTCTCCAGTTCTTCTTTTCCGCGGAGCCAGCAGGTCATGTTCCTGTCACCGCTGAAGAAGTTCTTTATTTTATTTTATTTCTTTGGTCGCGCGTCTGCCTTCTTCGACGTTGGACCGGTACCGCCGGTCTTTTCTTTCTTTTTCTTCAAAAAAAAAAAAAAGATACTTTCCGTTCCACTTCAGTGTATTTTTTCTTCGTTGGGCCTTAGGCCTAACAGAAAATTCCTCATGGAAAAGCCCGCCTCCGGGTTTAAAAAATGCACTAAGTGCAGCGGTACCATCTCTGTTACCGACACCCACGACTGGTGTCTTAAGTGTTTGGGTCCTGACCATTCCATCACGGATTGTCCGTCTTGCTCCATGATGTCTAAAAGAGGTTTACAGAACCGAGCAGCCAGACTCAGTACACTGTTTCCCTCTGATGCAGCTTCGGTGGCATCGACGTCTTCCAGGGCTGCTTCTTCCTCCTATGGATCTCAGGTAACCAAACATAAGTCCAGCCGGTCCTCGAAGGGTAGATCTCCCTCTAAGCATCGAGATGCCTCCGGGCTTGCCCTCGAGGATCCTGCACCGGTAAAAGTACCCCGGCGGGAAGCTCCGGCTTCCAAAGCTCCTCCTATGGGGTCACAGGTTGACATCGATGGCACGGCCTCGACCGATCACCTGTTGCAATGTTCTGGGGTACCAGTTGAATCCTCCGGTACCGACCTCCAGACATTCATGGCGTCGATGGATCAGAATGTTCTGACCATGCAGCGTGCCATTACGGCATTCATACAAGCTGCGATGCCGCTGGTACCGCAGCAAGCTTCGTTGTCGGTACCGGCTCCGATATCGGTTCCGGTGCCGGTACCGGTTGCATCGACATTGGCTTCGGTGTCGACTGCAGCGGTACCCTGTCCGATGATGCCTATCGGTACCGATCCGGTACCGATGATTCCGAAGTCGATACCACCCGGTATGCGTATCGGGCTTTACAGGAGCATCCAGACAGGCGATACTTCGATTCCTCCGAAGACTCTGATGCATCGGAGGCCTCTGTCGAAGCATCGGTGCTTCTTCCTCAGGAGCCTTCTTCTCCAAAAAGAAGAATGCCCCCTCCAGAAGACTTGTCTTTTCAAGACTTCATAAGGGAAGTGGCCAAGGGGCTTTCTATCTCAGTAGCCCCTGAGACAGAGCCTAGAGTCAAAAAATTGGATATTTTGCAGTATCCCAAGGCTCCTAAAGAAGCAGCCACTTTGCCAGTTCATGAGATCCTTTATGACCACAAGATAGGCATATGGGAGACTCCTCTCACCATCTCTTCTCATTCTCGTAGGTTGGATACCATGTATTGTGTCCCTCCTTGTCCTGGATTTCATAAAACTCAGCTTCCTCACCATTCTATTGTGGTGGAGTCTGCTATGAAAAAGTTAGAGTGCAAAGAGGCACTCATCTGCTCCTCCAGGAAGAGAATGTAGAACCTTAGATGCTTTTGGCAGGAACATTTTCCAGGCCAGTATGCTTGTTGCCAGAATCAACTCCTATAGTCTCTATATGGGGATGTTTCTGAAGGAAGTTAAAGATCATCTACAAACTTTCCTCCCTTTTCTTCGAGAAGATAAAAGGGAAGACTTTCTTACCTGGCTTAAGCATGCCCAGGATGTTTCCAAATTTTCTAACCGTGCAGCTTTTGACTCTTTTGAGGGGGCCAGCAGAGCCTCGGCCATTGCCATAGGTGCACGCAGAATTGCTTGGTTACAAGCTTCTGATTTGGAACCCTGGGTCCAGGATGGATTAGGAAATCTTCCTTGTACAGGTGAAAACCTGTTTGGCAAAGATTGGCAAGCAAAGGCCACTCAAATGGATGCAGAAAATTCTGCTTTGGATAGGCTTTCAAAGTCTACCTCTAATCCTGTCCAGAAGAGGTTGTTCAAAAAGGCATATTTTCCCAAGAAGGGAAGATATTATCCTGTTTATGGTCAACAGTCATCTTCTGCAGGTCGTTTTGCTGCAAAGCGTCAACAACCTAAACAGGCCAAGCCTAAGGCTGCAAGGACTACTGTAGCCCAGCAGCCTCAGCCTCCTCAGGGCCTTTGACTTGCAGCTAGAGAACTTAGCCTTTCTGGCTCTAAAAGACCCAGAGCCTCTCACCATTTCTGGAAGGTTAGCTCACTTTGCTCCCAGATGGGAGCAAATCACAGCAGAGCAGTGGACCCTTTCCATCATGAGGGAGGGGTACAAACTTCATTTCTCAAACCTTCCTCCTTACACCATGGTGAGACAGTTCAATTCTCCAACATCTCTTCTCGACCTTCTGGGTCAGGAGATTTCTACCCTTCTTGCCCAAGGGGCAATAGAAAAAGTACCTCTTCTTCAACAGGGCTCAGGGTTCTACTCCCCCTACTTCCTAATTCCAAAGAAAACAGGGGGCTACAGACCCATATTAGATCTCAGAGAATTGAGCAAATTCCTATGCAAGGAGAAATTCAAGATGATTTCTCTAGGTACCCTCCTTCCATTCCTTCAGAGTCAGGATTGTCTTTGTTCTCTAGATCTCAAGGATGCATATACCCATATACTCATCCATCCAGCACACAGAAGGTTCCTTCGGTTCCTTTATCTGGGAAAGCACTACCAATACAGGGTGCTTCCTTTTGGTCTGGCCTCTGCTCCAAGAGTGTTCACAAAATGCATGGCAGTAATAGCTGCATTTCTACGCACTCTGGGAATATTCGTATTCCCATATCTGGACGACTGGCTCATCCGAGCTTCATCCCAATCAGAGGCCCAGACTTCCCTAGCCTGCACAATGCGTGTTCTGCAGTATCTGGGACTGGTGATAAACATTCCAAAGTCCCAACTCACCCCTACTCAGTCTCTAGAGTTCATAGGGGCCTTGCTGGATACCACAACTGCAAGGGCCTATCTTCCCCAGGCCCGTTGCCTACGCTTAGTGCAGTTAGCCTCTCAGATTCAGTTAAAAACCCATCTAACTGCTCGAGAGATGTTACAACTGCTAGGCCACATGGCATCCACTGTGCATGTAGTCCCTTATGCTCGCCTTCACATGAAGGCAGCTCAATGGACTTTGTCCACCCAGTGGACCCAGGCAAAATAGCAACCTCCAGGCGCCTCTTTTGGTCTCTCCAGTGGTGGAAGTCCACTCAAAATCTGTTGCTGGGTCCCCCTTCCAACAATTGTTACCCCAAGCAATCCTTACAACAGATGCCTCTCCAAAGGGTTGGGGAGCTCATCTTCAAGACCTCTCCACCCAGGGCATTTGGTCTCCACAGGAGACCTCCCTACATATCAACATCTTAGAGCTCAGAGCAATCTTCTTAGCTCTGAGTCTTCCATACCCTGCTCAGCTACAAGACAGTCCTCATTCACACGGACAACCAAGTAGCCATGTTCTATGTGAACAAGCAGGGAGGGACTGGCTCTCTGTTGCTTTGCAACGAAGCTCTGAGATTGTGGGCCTTCGCCAGAGAGCATCAAATTCATCTTCTGGCAGTATACCTTCCAGGAGTTCAAAACTCTTGGGCAGACAGACTCAGTCGAGTTCTGCTTCCACACGAATGGTCCTTTCATATGGACCAGATAGTCAGAATCTTTCGAATTTGGGGAACCCCGGACATAGACCTCTTTGCAAGTCCGTGGAATGCCAAACTTCCCCAATTCTGTTCCAGAATTCCGTGTCAGGGAGTTCAGGCCAGGGATGCCTTCCTCCTTCATTGGGGTCAAGACTTCCTGTATGCCTTTCCACCCATTCCCCTAATTCCCAAGACCCTGTTCAAGCTTCAGAGAGATCGAGGGACTATGATCCTCATAGCTCCACGTTGGCCACGCCAAGTGTGGTACCCTCTACTTCTGTATCTCTCTCAAGCACCCTCCCTGGACTTGGGGTCTGCTCCAGATCTCCTGTCTCAGGAGGGGGGAACGTTGTGCACCCAAACCCCCAATCTCTCCATCTCAGGGCTTGGTTGCTGAAGGCTTAGACCTTCAAGATTGGCATCTTTCTCAGCAAGTAAGGGATATCCTTCATGCTTCCAGAAAGCCTTCTACTAGACGTTCCTATGCTTTTAAATGGAAAAGGTTTACCATTTGGTGTGCTGAGAAGGGTATTAACCCTCTAGCAATACCTTTGAATTCTTTACTAGAGTATCTCCTGCATCTTTCCCATGCAGGCCTCAAAACGAATTCAGTAAGGGTCCATTTGAGTGCTATTGCAGCATCCCTCAAGCCTCTCAATGGACAACCTGTCTCTCATCCTCTTATTGCAAGATTCATGAGAGGCCTTCTTTTAACTAAACCTCCCATTAGACCACCTCAAGTGGCATGGGACTTGAATCTGGTTCTTGGTCAGCTCATGAAGCCACCCTTTGAACCCTTAGCCACTACCTCCTTGAAATTTCTTTCCTGGAAGATTATCTTCCTTATTGCAGTCACCTCAGCTCGCCGCATCAGTGAACTGCAGGCCTTAGTGGCTAATCCACCTTATACAAGGTTCCATCATGATATGGTAGTCCTTAGAACCAATCCACACTTTATGCCTAAAGTGGTCTCACCTTTTCATCTTAATCAAGAGGTGTATTTACCTGTCTTTTTTCCAGGTCCTTATGCATCAAGTGCAGAGAGGAATCTTCATACCCTGGATTGTAAGAGAGCTCTTGCTTTTTACTTACAAAGGACACAGCAACATAGAAAGTCTTCTCAACTCTTTGTTGCTTTTGATCCCTCTCATTTGGGACTTCAGTCTCTAAGAGGACACTGTCCAATTGGATTGCTCAGTGTATTTCTTTCGCCTACCAGAGTAAGAACCTTTCTCTGGAGGGCCATGTCACAGCTCATAATGTGAGTGCCATGGCCGCCTCTATGGCTCATCTAAATTCTGTGTCCATCGACCAGATCTGTCGAGCGGCCACCTGGGCCTCGGTTCATACCTTCACAGCCCATTAGTGTTTGGACAAGGACTCCCGCCGGGATGCCTTGTTTGGTCAGGCTGTTCTCAAACACCTGTTCCATGCTTAATCAACTTCTACCCTCCATCCCTGGTTGGATGCCCGAGATCCATGGGAGGAGGTAGAGCCCTTCTCAGGGTCTCACAACCTTGGGGATCTCCCAGGCATCTCTAGCTGGGGAGTCCCCATATGTGAAGACTCATTCCTGCTTGTTCCTGGAGATAGCACACTTACTTACCTGTAACAGGTGATCTCTGGGAACAGCAGGAATACGTTTTCACAACCCACCCACCTCCCCTAGGAGTTGTATCTCTCTATCTTCCTTTCCTCTTTCTCTCTTTTTGTCTCAGCTATAAAACTCAACTGAGGAGAGACAGTTGGAAAGGCGGGAAGGCAGCACCCAGGCACTGAGGGATGCTCCCAAAAGCTTTCTGATTGGACCCTGGGGAGCATTCCTGCGCAGGCTCCGTCGGTACCGACGTACCCATATGTGAAGACTTATTCCTGCTGTTCCGAGAGATCACCTGTTACAGGTAAGTAACTGTGCTTTATCTGAACTTCACGACTATTTTAGGTCCAATTTTCAGAGGGTTGAAGATCCTTATTGCAACGAGTGCCCTCAAAAAGTGTTGAAAAATTCAGCTGTGTAGGGTTTCTACTGTAATACCTCCACCTTCAATCCAAATCTTTTCTTTTTATATGCTTTTTTTTCCTTTTTTTATTATGGTTTTAAATTTTTACTTAAACCCCAATACCTGTAGATATAAATAAAGTGCAGGTCTCAGACTAACACTGGCAGTGCTTTTTGCATGAATCAAAAGCAGCATACCTTCACGCATCAATGACCTTTGAGCACTTATCCATTCATTGAAGAATTACAGTTTCATAACTCCCTACTAGACTTTTTCTTCAATCATTACCATAGTTTACTTATTCACGTTGTTATTAATAAAAGATTGTGCTTATCTTCTCATATTGTTGGTAATTGATCTCCCCAACGTGCGTTCCTTTGCACGTTAGAAAAAATTTCGGTTTGGTAAAGTTGTGCAAGTTTAGAGAGTAAGAAACCGCGTTTCACTCCAAGATGTTGCTGTGATAAATTCAATCCCCGCTGAGGAAAAAAACGAAACGCATTTTTGCGGTACCCATTTTGTGGCGTCGGGGAGATCAATTACCAACAATATGAGAAGATAAGCACAATCTTTTATTAATAACAACGTGAATAAGTAAACTATGGTAATGATTGAAGAAAAAGTCTAGTAGGGAGTTATGAAACTGTAATTCTTCAATGAATGGATAAGTGCTCAAAGGTCATTGATGCGTGAAGGTATGCTGCTTTTGATTCATGCAAAAAGCACTGCCAGTGTTAGTCTGAGACCTGCACTTTATCTATATCTACAGGTATTGGGGTTTAAGTAAAAATTTAAAACCATAATAAAAAAAAGGAAAAAAAAGCATATAAAAAGAAAAGATTTGGATTGAAGGTGGAGGTATTACAGTAGAAACCCTACACAGCTGAATTTTTCAACACTTTTTGAGGGCACTCGTTGCAATAAGGACTGTGCTTTATCTCTCCATGAAGCTCCTTCACCTGTGGAGTAATAGCTTCAACAAGCTGTTTGATTGTATTCCAAATTGACTCTAATGTGAACTGTTCAGGCCTGATTAATTCAAAGGAAAATACAGCTTTACCCTGGTTGGCGCCCAAGTTAGCTGCTATCTCCATGGATCTCTCTGGCAGGGAAAAGCCGACCAAGCCTGCCGACTCTGGTGGACTTCTATTCCCAGGTAGCAGACAGGATTACTGATAGTCCCACTGGATCCTTACACCGCTTGCAGCAAACTCCGGGGGCAACCCCCGGGGTTGAGGGAGGATGAAAATGCCACCGCATCTCCGGAGTTCGGCTCATACCCCAATTGCATCAGAAGTTGCCGGGTGTCAGGAAGTGTGAGATTGAAACTCACCCCCACCAGCAATCTCACCACCGAGGAAACTGCCCTCGATTCAGCTGACTGCTACTCCAACCAAGACAAATGAGCATCCATTGGACCCGAGGCAATAGGAACCAATGTAAGTTCGGCAGCCTGAGGCTACTTGCCCAGCCTGCCTCTCCTTCTTTTCCCCATCAGAAGCCGCCGACAGAGCACCAAAAGATGTTTGCGGCCATCTTGGGATTCTTCCCAGAGTTGAATTTTTAATGTACTACTTCACCTAGAAGTATTTCTCCACTTGCATTTAGCATGGTTACAATTATGGGCAACATGGTTAATATGGCTAACAAAGATAACTAACTCTGATTTCTGAAAATAGTATTTTAAAACAAATGCTTAATCTTCTTGTAATATAACTTTTCAAACGTTGAACACCTGAGATGTTTGGGGCATTTGTTATTGGCATGTGTTGACTTAGAGGAACTCCTGTATCATATTGAGGCCTATTGAATTTTCAGAATTTTAGATAACAAAATTATACCTTTGAAATGGATGTACGCTAATTAGTTTGAAAATCATCATTACCTCTCTATTAAAAAGAACAAAAATTAGGTCAGTATTCCGAAGGAGATATACAATTACCAGCACCTGGTAAATACCTAACTCCTTAGGCACTAACATTCAAAGGCACTATGAGGCCAGTTCTGTAGGTGCACGTCCAGGCCATCTGGATGTCCTGAAATCCGAATAGCCCAGAGATGCACCTGATTCTGCTCCCATGGGGGCTAGATGTGGCTGAATGTCTGGGAGATGCCCCAGTTCAGGCACCCCAGACATCCAGCCACATCCCCAGCTAACTCATTCAGGCTTCCTCATGCAGCCACAGTGGCTGGACATCCCGTCACCGTGGCTTCATGAGGGAGCCGTGATTGCTGGCCGCTGCCAACAAGATTCTTTTCCTGCAGCCCGACCTCCCCCCCCCCCCCAATCTGACCTTCTGTGGCCAGGATCGGACTATGGGGGACCCATTGTACCCTTCACCTTTCTGTCTCTGCCGGCCTCTGCTGTCCACCCATGTCCAGGGGGACTTATTCCACTTCCAAGGTGGAATAAGACACTGTCTAACTGTGTGATCCCGGACATACAGGGCCAATTTCAGAATCGGCCCTGTACATCCAGGGTCGCAGCCCGACCTGCCACCTGCTCTCTCTCCTCCCCCAGCTCATCCCCTCCTGCTCACAAACAGAGCTCCCTGCACAAATGGTTGTACGTGTGGGGAACTCTGTGGCCGCCAGTGCGATCCGGATGTTTAGTGGGTCTTGATGTCTGGATCAGACGTCCAGACCTGCTAAACGAGGATCAGAATCTACCCATGTATAGATAGTTCAAGCAAAAACCATTCTAACCACTTAGGTACTATCCAGGAGTAGAGTAGCCTACTGACCTGGCTTAGTAATCAACAGACTAGGGTTTGATTCCCACTAGCACTCCTTGTGGCCTTTGTCAAGTTACTTTAATCCTTCATTGCCTTGGAAGACTTGACAATCTACTTCCAGTCACACTGCCAAGAAAACCAAGGAGCTGCTGGGTCACTCGGAGTCAGTATTGATTTGAAGGCTCACACATTGATTGGTTGAGGTACTATCCATATAAAGGCATATTGTAGAAGGCTGTCTAGGTGCTATTAAGAACATAAGAACATAAGATATGCCATACTGGGTCAGACCAAGGTCCATCAAGCCCCTTATTCTGTTTCCAACAGTGGCCAATCTAGGTCATAAGTACCTAGCAGTTTCCCCAAGAGACACAAGTTCCACAATGCTTGTACTGGGTCAAGCTTTGATATCTTCGGTCACTTCTTAATAATGGTTTATGGACCTTTCCTCCAGGAATTGTCCAAACCTTTTTTTTATTTTTTATTAGGGGCATACATGTCAAATTCTCCGGGAAGTTAGTCCTCACATATGGGGTGACATCAGCACCGATGGAACCCTCATGGAAGCATCCTCCCAGCTATCAAAGAAAGTCTTTGGGAGATGCTACCATGCATACTTGGCCCCTTCCCACCCAAGGGTGCCATCTTGCTCAGTCTCCTTTTTTCTGCTGAGCCCTTCAGACGTTCATCTGGCCTGTCCCCGTAAAAAGTTGATTTTTTTTCTCTCCGAGTTTCATACTCGCTTCCTGTATCGCACCAGTACTCTTCCTGTCACCTGGCCTCGCTGCCTCAGCGTCAAACTCGGGTCTATTTTTTGTAGTTCTTCGTTTCTTTAATTTCTGGCATTTTCACACCTTTTTTCCAGCTGGCAGCCCTGTGAGTCTTCGACCTCGCAGGGGTACTTTTTTCCCCCCATGGCTACCAGTGGCTTTAAGAAGTGTGATCGGTGCTCAAAAATTATGTCTTTGACAGACATACGCAACTGCTGTCTCCGCTGCCTTGGGCCAGACCATGACCCGGCAGCCTGTGGTCTTTGCAAGAGGATGTCCAGCAAGGCCCTCAAGAGCCACAAGCAGCAACACAAAATGTTTTTCCGCATGTCCTCAGTGCCTCTGAAGGTCAGGGCCTTGTCTGAAGCCTCGACACCTCGGACGGACCCTTCCAAGCTCAGTCCCCATCATGGGTCTTCAGAAAGGGGGTCTCCCTCGAGGGAACCTGGAAGAAGAAGCCCTTGACGACGGCGCCCTTGGACGAAGCTGACTGGAAGGATGCCTGCCAGGCCAGATCCAGCAGTCCGAGACGTTCGTCGGAGGCATCGGAGAAGGAGTGGCCTGCAAAGGTCCACCAGAAGGATTCGACCTCGGACCGACCTCGGTTCCCAGACACCAACCTTGTCGAGGATTCCCCTTCGGGGGAGCCGGTGCCGGGCCCGAGTCCCTCGGTGCCTGCGCAGAAGGCTGCAGAGCCTTCTGGTCTGGAGTCCAGAATGCGGTCCTGGAGCACAGTTTGTCTTTCTTCATGGACCAGCAGCAGGTGCTGTTGTCCGGTACAACCAGTTCATCGGCCCCAACCACCGGGCCCTTGATGTCAAAGTTGTCCCCAGAGGCCATGCTGATCCTTGAGGTCCTTCGGCTTCGAGTCGATCCTCGGCCGAGGTCTTGATCTGATTTCCACTTGTCGGGACTGTGATCATCCCCGGCAAGTGTGCCGGGCATCAGTCACGGAGTATTGGGAGCCCCGAGGCCCATGGAGCAGCCCTCATACGAGTCCTCAATGGACTACTTCGCGTGGGAGATGGAGGATGAGGAGTTCCCTGATACCCATCTTCATTGCGACGTCCCATCAGACTTTCCCATCTTGGAGCCTCGACTGGTCCCCACCGGAGGATATGGGCTTCCTTGATTTTGTCAGGGATATGTCTAAGGCCCTGGTGTTCCCTACAGAGTCAGAGGAGGACCCTTGGGTGGATGAGTTGGAAATCCTCCAGTACGAGGCTCCTCGGAATTGCTCATGGTGCCCATCCCTCCTATTCTGGAACGACTGATGCTCCATATGTGGAAGACACCGGCGTCTGTGTCGGTGGTGAGCAAATGGCTCAACTCGCTGTATCGAGTCTGCCGGAGCCCGGGCTTCCAGAAATCACAGCTGCTGCATAACTCCGTGGTGGTAGAGTCGGCCATGCGTCAACTGAAAACCCAGAAGACATACTCCTCGGTGCCCCCCCCCCCCCCGGCAGGGAGGCCCACCCCTTGGATGCCCTTGGCAGAAAGTGTTACCAGGGCTCGATGCTCATCGGCCACATCTAGGCCTACCAGCTGTACATGGTTTTGCCAAAAGTCTCTGATGAGAGACCTTGTAAAAGGCTTTCTGAAAGTCCAGATACACTATATCAACTGATTCACCTTTGTCTACCTGTTTATTCACACCTTCAAGAAAACATAACAGATTAGTAAGACAAGATCTTCCTTGTTTAAAGCCATGTTGGCTGTCTCCCATTAAGCTATGACTATCTACATGTTCAGTAATTTTGTTCTTTATGATGGCTTCTACCATTTTTCCCGGTACTGACGTCCAGCTCATTGGTCTTTAGTTTCCTGGATCACCCCTGGAACCCTTTTTAAAAATTGGCGTTACATTGGCCATCCTCCAGTCTTCAGGTATTACAGATGATTTTAATGATAGTTCACAGATTACTAGGTCTGCAATCTCATATTTCAGTTCTTTCAACACCCTCGGATGTATACCATCCGGACCAGGTGATTTGCTACTCTTCAGTTTATCAAATAATTGTAATATATCTTCCCAGTGTATCAATATTTCTTTCAATTCTTTGGCAGCATCTCCTCTAGACTACACTACAAAGATAGAACAGAGAAGACAGAAGCAACAGAGCAAAGGGGGGGGGGGGTGCATGTAGCTGAAAAGTAAGGGAAGGAGGAGGAAAAACTATATGCACTACTGAACAAAAGCCAATGCATTGGAAACAAAGTAAAGAAAGTCTCATCCACCAAAGAAAAAGGGAGGACCCCCCATAATATAAACTGGGGAGTTGGATAAAAAAAGGCAGAATGACAACCAGAAGAAAAGCAGCTGACCTGAGAGAATATGCATATACAGTGACGAGCGCTAGCAGCAGCGAGAGCACTACAGCGGAAAACTATAACAGGCAAACTGAGTATGCAGAGCAAGCAGAAGGGCTAGCATACATGGGCAATCAGGAACAGGGAAACTATCTTATGCATGGAATAACAAAAATAGAACTGAGAGAATGGTTTACAGAGATAAAAACGCAGGTGCAAGCAGTGAAAACAGAGTTAAGTGAACTTATTGGCAACTTAAAGGAGGATATAGCAGATCTGACACACAAGGTGGGAGACCATGAAAATCAGTTGTAAGAGACTGAACTGCAACAAGAAGAAGAAGAGCAGCAGTGGATCTCCAGAATCCAAAAATGGCAAGATACAATACAATACGAGGATTTAGAAAATCGCTCTCAAAGGAACAATCTCAGGATTCGGGGAATACAGAGGGTAAGGAGTTCCAGGACAGTGCAAAAGTGGCAGCTGCAGTTTGCTCTGAGGTGCTTAAGAAAGGGGGGGAAAGACTTCCGGTGACGTCATCGGGATGAATGGCAGTGTAGCGTTCAAGCTCCACTGCCAACGCCCGCAATAAGGGGGATAAAGAACCCCTAAATGAGCACTTAGAGAGGAGCATGGGAGGAGAGGTGTTAGTGGGAGATCCCGAAAGGGGGAGAAGTGAAATCGGGCTAAAATACCCCAGCCAGCGCATCGCGGCAAGTGGAAAGGGATGGAGAGCCGCCTGATTGGAGGACCGCGTGGCGGGCCAGTGTAGATAAAAAAGAAGAGCGGTGGCAGCCTGCAAACGACTAGAGGGCCGGTGAGTTTAAGAGTGGGCGAAAGCAAGCCGGGAAGCCAGAAGAGGCAGCAGTTAGCGGGCTTGAGAGTCGGCGAGAGAGCAAAAATATCCCCAGCACGCCCACCGTTGCAAACGGAGAATAACTGAGAGCCACCCAATCGGAAGACCACGTGGTGGGCCGGCGCAGAGCAGTGGCGGCCTGCAAATGACTAGAGGGCTGGTGAGTCCACAAGTGGGAGAAAGTGAGCCGGGAAGACAGAGGAGGCAGTGGCTAGTGGGCCGGAGAGTTGGTGAGAGAGCACAATCCGAAGCTGAATGGGGACGAGGAGGAAGAGACTGACAAGAGGAGCCACATGGCAGTGCGGAGCAGTTGAAGTGAGAAGCAGCGGTGAATCAGAGTGAGTGACCGAGGCCTGGGAGAATCAGAAGCGCTACAGGGGCCTTTGGGAGGGAGTGTGGAGACGTAGCACTGCAAGCGCCGAATTTAAAGTATAACAGAGGAGGATTGGATAACAACGGGAACGCTGAGAGAGAGCTGCCACAGGGTCACAGAACCACCATAACAGAGCACAGCCAGGCACAGCGGACCAAGTGAGCCTAGAACACAGCATCATCCTAACTATATCTCAGGATAAGAACACAGTGACCTGCAAGGAACCGGATAGACAACAACAAATAATCAGAGGGAACAGACTACAACTCAAGAGGGAGTATTCGAACTACAGTGATAGAGGAATCACGGGGGGGAGTGAGCCCAGACAAGCCCCAGAAGGCAGGGCATTCAGGCCCGGGGGGAACAAAAGAGATCATGGACAATCAGCAAGGAAGAAACTGGTGGAATTTAGATCCTCCTATGCGACATCTAAAGGAGGAAAGGAGGGCAGATTACAGCCTGAATGCCCTGTTGATCAGGAGGAAGAGATGGAGCGGGAGTGTAGCCCAGGAGTGGCAGCTATAATAAAGGTCTGGCTCACAGAGCTGAAAGAGGAGATCAAGGTGGAAATAAGTGAGGTGAAAAATGAATTAAAGGAGATAATACAATCTCTGTGACAAGATATTGTGGATCTGGGCAATCGAGTTGAAGAAATGGAGAATCAGATGGAGCAGCAAGGGGGAGAAATAGAGGACTTACAAAAATGATGGGAGGAATTAAAGCACATCCAGGAAGAGCAGCAGGTGAAAGTGGAAGATCTGGAAGATTGATCCCGAAGATGTAATATAAGAATACGGGGTCTCCCAGAAGAACCTCAGTACAAAAACTGTGAAGTAGTGGCCAAAATATTCAGGTCACTACTAGCAATGGTAGGCCCTGAAGAAGGTGGAGTAGTAGAGGCTTTGCCAATAGAGAGAGCACACGGAGGCCTGGAGCCCGTAAGAGAAAATAAACCACGCGATATAGTAGTATGTTTAAATTTATTAAAAACTAAAGAAAAGCTACTGAGTGCAGCAAGGAAAGCGAAACAGTTTATCTGGGATGGACACAAACCGGAACTCTTCCAAGATCTTTCCTCAGGAATGTTACAGCGCAGAAGAAATCTTAAGGAAGTGACGGTATATTTGCGAAGGGAGGACATGAGATATAAATGGTTGTTTCCCTTTGGCTTACTGATCACTGACAAGGGAAGATTGCTACGGGTACAGACATGTGAGGAAGCCTGGTAAGCTCTTAAGGAACTGGGACAAGCTAATCTTCCTTGCGACGGGTACAGACATGTGAGGAAGCCTGGTAAGCACTTAAGGAACTGGGACTAACTAATCTTCCAGAGGGAGAGAGAACGGGGGATGGAACGACAACAACCACAGCCTCTTTCACATCCAAGAGGGATCACCCCCAATGGCAAAGAGTACCGGTGGCAGGCAGAAGGCTGGCAAGGTTGAATAGAGAGCACCAGGGCGTACCTGTGGCAGAACATGGAGCTGGCTAAAATAGAGGACTTTGTCATACATGGTTTATGCAGTAGACAAGGGTAGGGGATGTCAGTAATTAACCTGGCATGGGTAAGCGGTGGGGGGGGGGGAAAGAATGGGATGTGAGAGTATTATGGATAAGTCAAGCAGTAGGGGGACAGTGGGGTCAAGAAGAATGGGGAGGAGGTAGGGTTCCGGAGAAAGGGCAAGGTGGAATGGGTAGGGGTCGCTGGGGTTTGGAGGGGGGATTAGAGTAGTAGGGGGAAGTGGAATGGAGGAGCAGGGACAGGTTATCGGCCTGATTATTAGTCACCATAATGGAAGACGAATCTCTCTTCAGGAGAGGAGGAAAGGGGAAGGGAGGCTGGGTGGAGGGGGGAAAGGGGAAGGGAGGTAGGGGGACGGGGGAGGCAAGGGGGGTGGGGGGGCATGGGTGGGGTAATGAAGGCCAAGGGACGAGAAGAGGAGGAATAATCAAAAGGTGAGTTAAAGATAGTGACGCTAAACATTAAGGGTCTCAATTTGCCATTTAAAAGGCAGAAGTTATACAAAGAGCTTCAGTGTTAAAGAGCTTCAGTGGTGTTGGTACAGGAAACGCATTTGACCAGGGCAACTGAGCATTTGGTCAGGCCAAAGGGTTATGGCGTAGAGGTCTTTGCATCAAACACAGTAGAAAAGAAAAAAGGGGGAGTGGCGATTTTGGTTGATGCCAAGATCAAGATGGTGATCCAAAATATAATTCGGGATAAAGCGGGAAGATGTGGGCTTCTGCGCATAAAAATTGGGGTGGAATGGTATTGTATAGTGACTGTGTCTGCACCAATGGGGGTACAAGGGGAATTTTGGAGAGAACTTAATGAAGAAGTGGGAAAGTTGGGGACAGGTACGCTCATATGTGGTGGGGATTTTAATCTAACTTGGAATCCGGAAAGGGACGCCACAGGGAAAAGGGATGGTAGAAGGGAGGATAGGAAGAAGTATCATAAATTTGTGCAGCAAAATTGCCTGGTGGACAGCTGGAGATTTCAGCACCTCGTGGAAAAAACAATTTTCGTACTTCTCACCAGTGCATGGATCATATTCACGGATCGATGTTATATGGGTAACAAAAGAGGCGGTTGGGAGGGTTAAAGGGGCTGAGGTGGACCCAATAACGTGGTCAGACCATGCGCTAGTGGGGGTAGTGATGACAGTGGAGGGGGAAGGGAAGGGGAGTCAATTTTGGAGACTGAATGAGTCTTTACTAGAAGATGGGAGAGTTAAGGAGGAAGTGGAAAGAGAAATAAAGGAATATTTTAGAAGGAATGATGATGGGGAAGTGGCATGGGGAGGGGTTTGGGATGGGTTTAAAGCAGTAGTAAGAGGAGTATTGATAAAATGGGGTGCGCGCATAAAGAAAGAGAAGGAAGGCAGAGATAGAGAACTATGATTGAGGCTCTCGAGATTAGAAGAGTTGGATGCACAGGATAGAAAAGGAGGGTATAGAGGCCATGTGTTGGCAGTGAGAGCACAAATTAATGTTATGCAGGCTGAAACCATTCGGTATCATATGCAATTATTGCGGCAGGAATTTTTTGAGGGAGGGAACAAAGCGGGGCGGTATATGGTGCAAAAACTGAATTAAAGAGCGCATGTCTTAAAGGTGAGCGACTCGGGAGGGAAAATAGTTCAGAGGGATGAAGAAATAAGAGAGGCGTTCAAAGAATTTTATCAAACATTGTACGCAGCGAGAACGGATCCATCAGAGGGAAGGGTGCAGAGTTACTTAGACTCAACCCACCTGCCGAGGCTGGAGGCGGAAGCGCAAAGGGAGCTGAATAAGGCAATAAAACCGGAGGAACTTATGATAGCAATAAAACAGCTGAAGGTTGACAAGGCACCAGGGTTAGATGGATTGACTGCAAAATTTTATTGAAAATTTAGGGAAAATTTAATCACTCTGTTAGTGAGACTCTTTAATTTGCCAAGGGAGGGAGGTGTACTGGCAGCTACAATTGGCTGAGCAGGTATAACGTTAATACCCAAAGAAGGAAAAGACCCACAAAATTGCATGTCTTATAGACCAATCTCATTGTTGAACCTGGATGCTAAATTGTTTGCAAAGATATTGGCCACACGCTTGAATAAAGTAATAGGGCTCTTAGTTCATCAGGACCAAGCAGGGTTTATCCCAGGTAGACAAGTAGCAGATAATATTCGGAAGATTTTTAATTTAATATGGTCCACTTAACAGACTAGGGAGGAGGCATTACTATTGTCCCAGGGCGCTGAAAAGGCCTTTGATCAAGTGTCATGGCCTTTTCTGTTCCAGGTGATGGAAAAATGGAGTTGGGTGAGAATTTTTTGGGTTGGGTACAGGCGTTGTATCAAAACCCAAAGGCATGTGTCTGAGTAAATGGGGCATACTCCTCTTTTTTCGAACAGGGGAGGGGTACAAGGCAGGGCTGCTCCCTTTCACCCTTATTTGCTATCTCAATAGAGCACTTTGCAGCACGGATAAGGGAACATGCGGATTTGAAGGGGATAGGAATAGGGAAGAAGGAATATCGGATATCATTATTCGCGGATGATATTCTAATGAGTGTAGCTAGACCAACTGTATCCCTGCCAATAACAATGTGGGAACTAGGTGAATTTGGAAAATTATCGGGATTTACTATAAACTGGACAAAGTCAGAAATACTAAATTTGTCATTAGCTCAGGAGGCCCAGGGAATATTGCAGGAAAAATATACTTTTAGGTGGGCACAGTGTGCAATCAGGTATTTGGGGATTTTTATAAGAAATAAGTTGAACTCCTTATATGCCTTAAATTACCCTAAGCTTTTTGGACAAGTGGAAGGATGGTTGGATAGGTGGGGCCAAGGATATCAATCGTGGCTTCGACGTATAGCATTAATAAAGATGATGCTCTTGCCTAGGTTGCTACCTATTTCAGACGTTAGCATTAAGGGTACCGTTGAAACGATTAGAGCATATACAAAGGATGGTCAACAGGTTTACTATATAGCAAAAAAAGGGTCCTAGGATAGCCATGCGGATACTGCAACGGGCTAAGGAGGAGGGAGGGTTGGGGGGCACCTAACTTCAGGAAATATTATGTAGCGACGCTGCTAAAACCATTATATGATTGGCATAGGGGGAAACAGAAACTGTGGGCTCAAATGGAAGAGAATTTAGCGGGGGGTGGGGCATGATTAGAAGGATTAGTATTGAGGGGAGGTAAAGTTAGGGGGTTAAACCCCATCATTGAGCATACCTTAAATCTATGGTGACAGTTTAGGAAAACATTAGTTCAGGATAAAGGGTACATACAGGGGATGACATTGGAGGCATGTTTTGAGGAGGGACAGGGGCCTGACAGGAGTGTACTACGGACGTGGGCTAAGAGGGGATTAACACATGTAGCCCAGGTGGTACAGAAAGAGGGGGTTTCAGGGATTTTGAAGGGATGAGGGATTTACATGGCCTGTCACCACAGGATCACTATAGCTATACACAATTGAGTCATTTCCTAAAGCAGAGGAAGGTGTGGAAGGATCTCTGGAGTAATAGGGGATGGTTTGAGGTCCTCTGCACAGGGGATATGGGATACAAAGGAGCTTTGTCAAAAAGTTATAAAGGCTTAAAGGAAGGGGGGGGGGTAGGTAAACTGGATTATATGAAAAAGTGGGAAGAGGATTTATGAGTGGAATGGGGGGAGTAGATTTGGGACAAAATAGTTCAAATGGTGGCGGGTATTTCGGTAGCCACCCAAATTAAAGAAAATGCGTATAAGGTGTTGTTCAGGTGGTACTGGACACCAATACGTAAATGGAAAGCAAGATGGGGACAAACAGATAAGTGTTGGAGACGATGTCAGGAGAGGGGGACACTATTACATATGTGGTGGAGTTGTGGGAAAGTAACCAAATACTGGGAGGAGGTACTGGATATAATTTACGGGATGACCGGCTGTCGTTTAGATAGGAAACCGGAGGTGTGTGTGTTGCAATTTATGGAGGAGGAGATCCTGGAGGGAGATAAAGAAGTGTTGCATCACTGTATAGTGGCAGCAGGGAGGAAATTGCTAAATTATGGATAGGAACGCGATCACCACAGAGCGGGGATTTCGTATGCAGGGTAGCCGAGCTGTGTTTGATGCATAGACTGACAGGGCTTCGGAAGGGGAAAGGGGATAAAGTAATGAAGCAGTGGAAGAATGTTTTCAAATGGTTGGAAACAAATAGTGGGGGGTAACAGGCAGGTGGGTCTTTTGTGACATGCGTATAATGTGTATATATAAGGGTAGCACTAGATACAGAAATATTGGATATCATTTAGAAAATGCTAATCGTGTGGTAGTGTGATAGGATGTATTGTACTAGAGGCCTAGCATATTACTAGTTAATAATGCAATGGGCTATTTACACAGGGTATAAGGAAAAAAAGGGGGGAGGGCAAATGTAGAGTACACAGTATGTTGTATTAGAGCCGAGGGAGTAAATTTGGTGCATTGTAATATACGGGGAAGGCGGGAAACTGTATGTTATATGCCTAGATTTGCTTGTATGTTAAGTTGGAAATTTAATAAAAAGTTAAATGGAAAAAAAAAAGAAAGGGGGGGAAGCAATAACCCCAGGACATATTAATAGAGTGCACAAAGCATTTGGAACACCAAAAGCAAACAGGCCCAGAGACATTATTATTTGCCTGACAAGATACAAAATAAAGGAGTGCATCATGACCAAAATGAGGAGCCTGGGTGGCCTTTCACTGGCAAGGCTACCCAGTGAGCATCTACAAGGATCTGTCAGCAGGGACCCTGCAACATAGAAGGACCATGCAATCAGTGACACAAGTTCTGAGGCGAACAGAAATTCCAATATAGGTGGCTACACCCATTCTGACTATCTTTTGCCCAGAAAGAGAAAACTTGGAGAGCGCACTCAATGGAGGAAGCTGAGGTAGCACTCTAAGAAGCAGAAGTGAGCAAACAGGGAATCCCAAATGGGCAGGAGACCGAAGCAATGGGACAAAAACAGCAAAGAGAACAAAGGCAAGAAATGAATAAAATCAGAGGATCGCAGCAAGAACAGAGAGAGGGAAGAAGCAAAGACTGCAAAGATGGACCTAAAAGATGAGAGAGCAAAAGGAAAATAAATACAAATGCAGTGAGTTGAAAGTATGGAGGAAGGCGAGAAGGAAAAGGGGTAATAAAAAGAGACAGAGCTGTTACTGAAATGTTTGGAACATTTAAAATATATATAAAGTTGGAAAAGTTTGAATAATAGATTATGTACATGGACAAAGGGAGAGGGATGGTTATAATAAGTAATAAGTTAAAGGGAAAGGTAGATAGGGAGGGGGGATTAGCAAGAGGAGAAGGTTGAAGCCACATAAGGTAAGGGGTAAACAAGGGAGGGGGGAAGCAGGAAAGATGAGGAGGAGAAAGGGGGAGGAAGGCAGTTAAGAAAGAAGGCGGGGGAGGTAGGAGATGCACTACTCCAGTTAATTCCTCTGGATAAGGAGGGGATATGGTAATGGGAGGAGGGAGGGAAGGGAAGAGGTAAGGAAGAAGAAGGGGGAGGGAGAGAGAAACAGGAAGAAAGGAGGGAGAGTAAGAGGGGGAGGGAGAGTAAGAGGGGGAGGGGGACGGGGTGGAAGAAGGGAGGGAGAGTAAGAGGGGGAGGGGAACGGGGGTGGAAGAAGAGAGGGGGAGGGGGGATAGAGAAAGAAGGTGAACCAAAAGAAGGAACAAAAGAAAACTAACAATAGCCACAATAAATGCTAAAGGACTGTGCACTTGTCAGAAAAGACATCTAGAAAAGGAAGGTAGATGCTTGAATGCAGATATTCTATGCATATAAGAGACACACCTTCGAGTAAGGCAAGAATATATGTTAACATCAAAATGCTATCCGGTAGCAGTCCTTGCAGGATAAAGAGCAAATCCCTATAAAGTGGGGGTAGGGATCTTAGTAGGCAAAGCATACCGACATTTAATAAAAAGAGAATGTAGAAGTATAGAGGGGAGGAGGGTAGATTCATCTCCGAATAATGGAAGAAGAGGTATGGGTGATAAATATATATGGGCCTAATGAACATCAAGGGGAGTCATATGAGAAAATATTAAGAGTTGGAAGAACTGGGAGACATCCCCATAATCTTGGGAGGAGGCTTTAACTTAACCAGTAACCCAAGACTAGACAGCTTTGGAAGCCAGGCTAGTGGGGGCCAAGGAGACAGAAAGAGTTTGAAAAAATTGAAAGAGAGACTGGGATTGATAGATCTCTAGAGAAGTAGACACCCAGGGAAACGAAAATACATATTCTGCTCGCATTTATTTATTTATTTATTTAGCATACATTTGTATACCGCTACTTCCAGCGATCAGGAGCGGATTTTTTTTTTTTTTTTTTTTTTTTTTTTTTTTTATTTAGACAGTTTTTTGTATACCGCCTTATCCTTCAATCAAAGCGGTCACAACACAATTGGGGATACATTTAACATGTGGGGATATGAGACACATACACTAATACTTACAGGGAACATGGGCAATGGAGGGTTAAGTGGCTTGCCCAAGACCACAAGGAGCATCTGTGGGACTAGAAACCCCAGTCCTTCCGGCCCAAGGTTGCTGTCCTCTAGTGGGATTTGAACCCCCAACCTTCCGGCCTGAGGTACCTTGCCCCAACCACTAGGCTACTCCTCCCTTACATGACAGAGCTGTCTGATCAGGACAGAAACAATTTAATATATACAAAATGATTTACAGGATAAGCACGACACACAGTAGTTTAGGTAACTTGATTTTCCTTTCAATAAGATGGGGATTAATTACATATATACATTTTTACACATATATACATCTACTAGTTGTGTGGGTACGCATACGCATGGAACATATAGCAGATTAGATATGCTATGGGAAAGTGGGTATTTAGGGTACAAGAAGCAGAACAAGATACAATAACTTGGATAGACCATGCCCCAGTCAGCATAATATTTGATCTGGGTGAGAAAGAGGAGGGAATAAAATTTTGGAAACTAAGCTTTCAGACTTTCTATTGCCTATTTTTTTCCTAATATAGATTTTAACTGTTGTATATACGTTCATTTTTAGGAATATTATGATTGCCTACATTCCTTGCATAGCCTTTAAATCAGATATCTGAGTGTGCCCTCAGTTCTTGTAAGGCCTACCGGCCAGGGACACTTAGGTTCCCGCCCACCCTACCCCTCACTCCACCCACCCCAGCGCTCATTGCCTATATAGTTGTCATATACGTTGACATCTGTCCTTTTTAATTAGGTGTTACACCCACCTTTTCTCCTTCTCCTAGGACCGCTTAATCAGTATGTCGTGTATTCAGTGCAATAAATGTGGTGCTTTTCATTGTGGGAAGAATCATTTGGAACCTAAGAGCTTGGCCTATATGCCTCAAGTTAGCTGCTATGCATAAAGAATTGACTCTTCTAAGGGAAGAACTAGCTGCAATGAAACACACCTCTTCTAGGATACAAACGGAACTAAATCCACCACTGTTCCCATAAAGAATCAAATATCCCAGGAACAAATGGATCACAGTGGGCTCTGGTAGGTTGTAACCTGTAAAGCAGAAACACCCTATGCATCAAGAGAGATCCCTGCATAATGCCTTCTCTGCCTTGGATAATGAGGGCACCCAATCTGTGGAAACTGAAGGACCCTTAAATAAGAGAGTCAATGCCCAATCTACTGATAATGCACCAAATATGTAGAAAAAAATCACAAAACAGAAAACTACTACTACATGGAGATTCCATCATCAGAGGCACCAACTTGGGAACACAGTTCAAAGGAGAGAAGTTGATCAAATGCCTCCCAGGCTCTTCAGCCAGCAGGAACACAAACCATATTGTTGGTGTAGTTAGTGCAGAAAGTGACCACTCCAAAATTGATGATGTCATCGACTTGGGTACAAACAACCTGGCTAGAAACAGTGCCTCTGCAGTTCAAAGGGACTCAGACTCTGTGAGAGAAACTCAAGCCCATTATTAACACTATAGCATTCTCAGAAGTTCTACCTGTTCTTGGTAAGGGGGCAGAAAGGCTGCATTGCATAAATAACTTTAATACATGGCTCCAGACCTGATGCAAACAAGAAGGATTCAGATTTAGAGGCAACTAGGGAAACAGATGGATCAATAAAAGGCTATACAGTGGAACCTCGGTTTTCGTGATTAATCCGTTCAAAAAAAGTCTGACTAAAACCAAATGTATGAAAACTGAAGCAATATTTCCCATAAGAAATAATGTAAATCCATTTAATCTGTTCCAGACACCCAAAAATATTAACAAAAAATACATTTTATAGATAACTATATTTTTACATACAGAAAACAATGAGAAATAAATATAAATGACTAATGAAATGGATAAATGAACATTTAACATCACTTTTACCTTTATTGAAGACTCTTGGTGGCATATGGAAGACAGTCAATCAGCAAGAGAATCAAAATAAAGAAAATCCCACTTATGGCCACAAGATGGTGCTCCATTTTCAACTGTACGAAAACCGAGACAATGTACGAAAACTGTGACAAAATCTCGACGAAAAAAGTAAACGAAAACCGAATCGTACGAAAACTAGGGCATACGAAAACCGAGGTTTGACTGCACTGTGCTGATGGACATCATCTCTCCTTCGCAGGGAAAAGGATACTGAGTGAAAAATTCAGACAGTATGTGGACAGGCATTTAAACTAGAGAAAGGGGGTGACGGATGGGGAAGGACAGGTTCAGGATGTCACTCGTGGCAAAAGCAGAATAACATTAGAAACAGCCACACTTTTAAACCACACATCAGTGACTAGTTGGGAAGAGGTGTGTAGAACAAAATTACTGCAAACTACAGGCAAGTCAGTTAACAAATGCTGGAAAGCAATGAGCACAAATGCTCGAAGCTTCGCCAACAAAGTTCCTGAACTGGAAGCCCTAATGGTGGAAATGAACTTTGGATACTGTGGCCATTACAGAAGCATGGTTTAATGACTCGTATGAATGGGATATAGCCATAGCTGGCTATAATCTATTCAGAAGAGATAGAGAAGGTGGAAAAGGAGGAGGAGTAGCCCTATATGTCAAAAGGGCGATGGATCCAAGATGGGGTTTTTCACTTGACACAGGGCCTTGATAGGTCCGAAACATGCATGTCATGCAAGCAGTTTTCCATATCTCGCCGTCATTTGAGATAAGTGATTTTTCACTACCTGTTGTTTGGTTTTTATGACTTTTTTTCAAAAAAAGGGACTTCCCGGAACGGAGAGAAAAGGTTTCCCCCTTCTCTCTCTTGCCGGGGATGCCCGACATAAAATAAAATAATATCAAAAAGATATACCTTGTTCTGTATTCAAAGGATTATAAGAAGTGAATCACCAAATGCTGTGACTTTATGCATAGAACTCAACGTTCTATATTCAATGACTCTTTTGCATCGAAGGTACTTGTTATGGTCATTGATTTTTTGGGGTTTTCATTTGGAACTAAAAGAAATATAAAAGCTACTGAAATGCAGGGGACGTGGGGAAAAGAAGAAGCAGTATGGATTGTGTTGGAAAGCAGAGATGGCACTGTCATCCATACTGGTGTGGTCTACAGGCCTCCGACTCAAACCAAAGAAATAGATAGCAAATTGATTATAGATATTGCAAAGATAGCCACGAAGGGGGAAGTGATCATATTGGGTGACTTTAATCTACCCGAAGTGGATTGGAGTATTCCTTCTGCAAATCTGGAAAGAAGTAAAAAAATTGTGGATGCCTTCCAAGATGCATTACTTAGACAAATGGTGATGGAACCGACCAGGGAAAGCTTAATGCTGGATTTAGTGCTCAACAACGGAGATACCGTGTCGAATGTCCGGGTGAGTGCCCCTGTGAGCAACAGCGATCATCACAAGGTGTGGTTTGAGATAAAAGCCAAGGTGCAGTTAAATCATAGCAAGCTCAAAGTCCTAGACATCAAAAACACTGACTTCAGTAAAATGGCCAAGTACCTGAAGGAGGAATTGGCAGGGTGGGAGGGGATAAGGGAAGTGGAATTGCAATGGGCTAAACTAAAGGTGGCAATAAAAGGGGCAACAGATACATATGTAATAAAAGTAAATAAAAAGAGGAGAAGGAAACCTATTTGGTTTTCCAAAGAAGTGGCTGCTCAAATAAAGGCAAAAAAACACAGCTTTCTCAAAATTCTAAAGCTCTCAGAGGAATACAGAAAGGAATACAAGATCAAACTAAAATAGACAAAAAGAGAAATAAGGAAAGCAAAATCAAAGGCAGAGGAAAAGATGGCTAAAGATGTGAAGTGTGGTGACAAAACTTTCTTCAGGTATAGATGGGAGAGGAGGAAAATCAGAGGTGGAATTGCAGGACTCAGAAGTGCTGGGAATGGACTCGTGGAAAGTGACATTGAAAAAGCAAAATTATTAAACAAATACTTGTGCTCTGTTTTTACTAAGAAAATCCTGGAGAAGGACCACCTGTGACTCTCAAATATTCAAATGGGAAGGGAGTAAATACCATACCATTCAAAGAAGATGATGTGTTAGAACAATTTGCAAAACTGAAAGTGGGACCATGGGGGACCGTATGGGATATATCCCAGGAAACTGAAAGAACTCAGAGAGGTTCTTGCAGGGCCGTTAAAGAATGTTTTCAACAGATCCTTGGAGACAGAAGAAGTTCCTCAGGACTGGAGAAGAGCTGATATGGTACCTCTTCACAAAAGTGGTAACAGGGAAATAGTGACAAACTACAGGCCGGAAAGCCTTACCTCGGTGGCGGGTAAAGTAATGGAGGCGCTTCTGAAAGAGCGAGGGAGGAGTGACCTACTGGTTGGGGCAAGGTACCACAGGCCAGAAGGTCTGTGGTTCAAATCCCACTAGAGGACAGCAACCTTGGGCCGGAAGGACTGGGGTTTCTAGTCCCACAGGTGCTCCTTGTGGTCTTGGGCAAGCCACTTAACTCTCTATTGCCCTTGTTCCCTGTAAGTAAAAGTATGTGTCTCATATCCCCTCGTGTTAAATGTATCCCCAACTGCTTTGACCCAGTGAAAAGCGGGATATAAATGCAGCTAAATAAAATAAATAAATAGTGGACTTTCTCAAAACCAACAGGTTGCATGATTCGAGGCAACATAGTTTTATAAAAGGACGATCTTTCCAAACAAATCTGATTGAGTTTTTTGACTGGGTGACCAGAGAACTACATTAGGGGCATGCGATGGATGTCATCTACCTGGATTTCAGCAAAGCCTTTGATACTGTTCCTCATAGGAGGCTTATCAATAAATTCAATAGCTTGGGGATGTGTCCCAGGGTGGTGAACTGGATCAGAAATTGGTTGACTGACAGACGACAGAAGGTGATGGTAAATGGAACTCACTCGGATGAAAGGAGGATGATTAGCGGTGTGCCCCAGGGTTTGGTCCTGGGACCAGTACTGTTCAACATATTTGTGAGTGATACTGCTGAAGGACTGAATGGAAAAGTCTGTCTTTTTGCAGATGACACGAAAATTTGCAACAGAGTGGACTCCCCTGAGGGATTAGATAACATCAGGAAAGATCTAGAGTGGAGGAGTGGCCTAGTGGTTGGAAACATCAGGAGTGGAGGAGTGGCCTAGTGGTTGGGGCAAGGTACTTCGGGCCGGAAGGTCGGGGGTTCAAATCCCACTAGAGGACAGCAACCTTGGGCCGGAAGGACTGGGGTTTCTAGTCCCACAGGTGCTCCTTGTGGTCTTGGGCAAGCCACTTAACCCTCCATAGCCCATGTTCCCTGTAAAATAGTTCTCTGTGTGTGCTGTGCTTTCCTGTCTAATCAATGTGTTTATACCTCAAAAATTTCCTGTCATGATTTGACAATTTCCAATCTGTAATCAAACCGCTGCTGATCGCTGGAAGTAGCGGTATACAAATGTATACTAAATAAATAAATAAATAAATAAAATAAAATCTACAAAAGCTGGAAGAATGGTCTAATTCTTGGCAGTTAAGATTTAATGTGAAGAAGTTCAGTGCCATGCACTTGGGAAGCAGAAATCCAAAGGAAATGTATGCGATAGGGGGCGAGAGATTGGTGTGCACTGACCAGGAGAAGGACCTTGGTGTGATTATTTCTGAGGATCTCAAGGTGGCAAAACAGTGCGACAAGGCGGTGGCAAAGGCCAGGAGGATGTTGGGTTGCATTCAAAGAGGAATTACCAGCAGAAAGGAAGAGGTACTAATGCCCCTGTACAAGTCACTGGTGAGGCCTCACTTGAAATACTGCGTTCAGTTTTGGAGACCATATATCACAAAGGATATAAAAAGACTGGAAATGGTTCAGAGGAAGATGACCAAAATGATTTGGAGCCTGCATCAGAAGACTTATGAGAAGACAATTGAAGACCTGAATATGTACACTCTGCAGGAGAGGAGGGACACGGGAGATATGATTCAGACCTTTAAATAGAGTATTAATGTGCAAACAAACCTCTTCCAAAGACTGGGAAGCTGTAAAACTAGAGGGCATAACATGAAACTGCAAAGGGTAAATTGAAAGGCAATATCAGGAAATACCTTTTCACTGAAAGGGTGTGGATGCTTGGAATGCCCTCCCAATTGAAGTGGTGGGGGCAAATATAGTGACAGAATTTAAAATGGCATGGGACAGACACAGTGGATCCCTTTATAGCAACAGGATAAAATCAAAATAAAGTTAACTATCTCTTATATCTCCACAGAGCGGAGGCAAAAAAAAGCAAGGGGGGAGGGGTGACCTGCTCGGAGCGGCAGGTGCACCTACTCTTGCCATCTTGCTGAGCAGACTAGATGGACCATACTGGTCTTTATCCGCTGTCATATACTATGTTAAATGACTCAATGCTAGAAGAAAGCAATCAGGTTGAGAAACTTCGAGAAGACATGCAAGAATATCTACACTTTAACATGACTGATGAGGTAGATCTAAGTAAGGCTAAAGGCAGTGATTAGAGGGAAGCTAATTAATCTAGCAGCGAAAATCAAGAGAGAGAAAGGGAAAGCAGAAGCAGAATTAAAGCGGATAAAAGTATTGGAAAGGAAACAGAGTGAGCATGATCCAGCCAGCATTGTTTAATGTATACCTGTTTAATGTATACCCAGTTCATTGTCCTGTTCATTGTAAGCACTGATCAATTTTTGTGACGTGTAGTTTCTGTTCATTGTAAACCGCACTGATGTCAAATAGCGCGGTATAAAAGAAACTGTAAATAAAATAAATTGCAGAATTAATTAAAGCAAGGGCAGAATTAAGCAAGCTATGAGCCCCGAAATAGCCTACAAGACTAGCAGTGTTGAAACAAACATACTTTGAAGGAGGCAATATACAGGGAAAATTTTAGCCAGTCTGCTAAAAGCCCAAAGACAAGCGGCATACATAGACGGGATCAGGAATAGCAAAGGGGAAATAGTCCACCATACAAAGGAGATTAGTAAAGTATTCCAAGAGTACTATAGAAATGTATATAAAAGTGAAATCACAAGTGGGCAGGAAGAGGCAAAAGCATTCTTAAATGAATGCAACCTGAAATAAGTAGAAGATAAGGAATGCATAGGGCGGGAAGTTGGGAAAGCTATCAAAACTCTTCAAATGGGGAAAGCCCCCGGATTGGACGGGTTTACGGCAAAATTCTACAGAGTAATGATGGATCAATTAGCACCGATCCTAACCCAAGTTTTCAATAAGGTACTCCAAGGAGAAGGGATCCCAAAATTTATGGAAGAGGCAGGTATTACAATTTTTCCAAAACCGGGTAAAGACAAAGGGGTGTGTGGCTCTTACAGGGGAGACAAGGGAATGATGATAATAGAAAGATACTAAACATCGCATGGTATCTCCAGAAATCCAAAAAACAAGCAGTACTAGTTACTGTGGACGCAGAAAAAGCGTTTGGCCGGGTGGAATGGCAATATATGTTTCAGGTGTTAGAACAAATGGCGTTTGGGGAAAACTTTATAAAATGGATAAGGGTGCTTTATGATCACCCAGGAGCAAGGGTTTGAATAAATGGAGGATATTCTGAGAGTTTCTATTTAACAAGAGGAGGAAGACTAGGATGTCCACTCTCACCACTCCTATTTGCCTTAACGATTGAGCCACTGGCAGACTATATAAGGCAAGAAGCGGATATAAAGGGAGTTCAGGTTGGAGGACAGGAGGAAAAGATTGCACTCTTTGCAGACTGTTATTTTTACCTTGAGAGAACCCATTAACCATGCTACCAATACTGATGGGAGTAATAAAGAGGTTCAGCAGAATAGCAGGGTATAAAATGAATCATAATAACACTGAAGTGTTGGGGTTTAACCTAACACAGGACTTGGAAGAGAGATTAAAAATACACTTTAAGTTGTTTGACAAACATTTTAGGTATCTGGGGATACAGTTAGGGAAACCAATAGGTGCTCCGGCCCAATCGGGGCTGTGGGAGGAGGGGCAGCAGCAGCTCAAAAGCAGCCCGCGATCGGCGGGAACTCCTCCATCTTTAAAATCCCCCGATCAGGGTAGAGCACCGTCGTCGCTGCAGCCAGCTGCCCTACTCAGGTGCTCCGGCCCAATCGGGGCTATGGGAGGAGGGGCAGCAGCAGCTCAAAAGCAGCCCGACACCAGGCGGGCCCGCGCCTGTCGGGCCCCGCCAGAGGGCCCTTAGGCGTGGCCCTTTGGTGTGAGCCCACTCGGCCTGAGCAAAAACACAAAAGCAGCTCAACAACCAATCGATGTTCCCTGATACTGTTAATCTAGAAGTGCGGAGGTTCCTGAACAATAAACTCATGATCTCACCACTTTGTCTACAACTTCATAACAGGCAGCACCTCCACGAATTCGTATGTATTATTCGTTACATGGACTTGTGAGTCTGAATCCTGTGTCCCCTTGTTGATAGCCTTCTTGTGCTACTTAGATTCAATCTTATTTAAATATTGAATTTGGATTCGATCTACTATCAAATACACCAGAGTCTCAGGTATTTATAGTTGTCTGATTAAATTTCTAGTATTTGAAACAGTCTTGCATTGCTGTATTTCCTAATAGTAACATTAGAGGCTAGACCTGTTTGCAATTTCGCCACTTTGTATACTCGTATATTTGATGAGTATCAATCCTAGCACCTCATATTATTCAATTTGTTACATTGTATGCTACTCAATTCCCGAACTCTAACTTTATTCTTTGAGTTTTAAACTATACTCCACACCAGAATACCAACTTGTTTCTGCATCTTATCTAATTCGTATTTCAAAATGAACCTTACAAAAATACTATTGCTTACTATGAATCTCACCATATACATTGTCAGCCTATTGATCTCCCTCTATCCCATACCTACTCACGCGCTCACTCCACCATTGAACCTCCCTGAATTCTCCCACATCCATGTTATCCCATACCGTCATAGACAAATTAACCACAGACTTAACACTTACCAACTATATCCAAGAAGTGCAAACATAAATCAACACAGACTGATCCATATAAACCCAACTTTTAATTTCAACCACATAAAAACAATCAAGACTTTCTCACATATCTCTCTCATTCTCATTAATGCTAGGTCAGTCAGAAATAAAGCACCTCTTATAACTAACTGACTTAGTTAATGCAGAAAATCCAGACCTTCTTTGTATTACAGAAACATGGCTAACAGAGTCTGACCCAGTACTGTTAAACCAAATAAGAGTGCAAGGATACTCCATCTTTACCTGCAACAGGAATCACATAAGAGGAGGGGGAGTTCTCATATTAGCTAAATCCAACCTCAACTTATCCCCTACCATTTGTGAAAGCCATGATGACACAAATATTCTCAAGATTGAAAACAAGGACATAGCAATCTGCTTGATATACAGACCTCCTACTACAAATAACCAATCTCTAGCCACCATCCTTGAATCTGCCTGCAGCTGCACAATAAGGAAACCCCTCATTATGCTAGGTGGTTTCAATCTACCTTCTCTATCCAATAACCAAGAAATATCCTTTTTGGATGCGATGGAAGAAATGGGTTTTAAGCAAACAATTAATCAACCAACACACACCAAAGGTAATATTCTCGACTTAATATTCATTCCAACTCATTTCACATCTTCTCCCCAATATGTTTCACCAGCTTCAACTCAGGTCCCCTGGTCTGACCACTTCTTAATTCGGTTCTCACTCTGTCTCCCACATTCTACTAAATTGCCTTCTGACAATCCCCACCTAGATAAGAGGTTCTGTACATTCAACAAGGAGGAGTTTCTGGAATCAGTACTCACTAGGTTAGACCCCTACACCACTAACCTTGATGAAGCAATATCTAGCTGGAACTCTATTATTGAGGCTGCTTCAGAACCATCTTCGTCGAGGAAACTCCACAAACGCAGAACAAATGAAAAATGGTACACTACTGAACTCTCAAGCATAAGAAAAGATCTTAGAAAGATAGAAGCTACCTGGAGAAGGAAAAAAACTCTAGAACTCAGATTACAATATTTCTCACTACTTAAAGATTACAAAGATGCGATTAATAATGCTAAAAAACAGTATCATTCTAAAACATTATCAAAAGCCTTCAATTGTCCTAGGGAGCTATTTGAGATTGTCAAATCCCTGACCAAATCCCCATCTAATAATACCCACAAAATCTCTATTAACCCCCAAACACTTGCTGAGCATTTTGCAAATAAACTCAAACAAAACAGCCATTTTCCGCCACCCATTCTACCTCTCATAGATAACAACCACCTTGAATGGAAAGCCTTCTTTCCTATTACCAACAAAATCCTACTCCAGACAATCTCCAACCTAAATACGACAACTTCTCTACTGGATCCCTGCCCAGTGACATGGATAAAGGCAACAAAAGCAGAACTTGCCTTGGACTTACTTAACATTGTGAATCTATCACTTCAACAAGGACGCTTAACAGACACTCTCAAAAGATCTGCAATTCGACCACTGCTAAAAAAACAAAGCTCTTGACGGCAATGACCCAACGTCATATCGCCCCATTGCAAGTATTCCATTTCTTGCTAAGATTATAGAAAAGGTTGTACAAATCCAATTGCAAGATTATATAGACTCCTCAGCACCATTAGACGAACATCAATACGGATTTCGCCCACACCATGGTGTTGAAACCCTCCTTTTAGCTCTCTTTGACACAATCATCAGAGGTATCGATAATTCCAAGCGAGCTTTCATTCTCGTTTTCCTCGTTATTTCTTCGGCATTTGACAATGTAAACCATGCCACACTCATCTCCAGGCTCTCTCAAATAGGCATTAAGGATAAAACCCATGACTGGTTTAAATCCTATTTTACTAACCGAACTCAATATGTGCAAATAGATCAAGTTGCATCATCACCATTTCCTCAAGAGCAGGGCATCCCACAAGGCTCCGCCCTTTCTGCTCTATTGTTTAATATATATCTACAACCCATCTGTTCCATATTTAAACGCTTCAAAATAAATTACCACATCTATGCAGACAACATTATGTTATACTCACCTTTTGATGTGTCCAGCCCTGATTATAACAACATATGTTGTTGCCTAACTGAAGCTGAAATGTGGCTAAATTCCATGAATATGAATATTAATTTTAAGAAAACAGAAGTTCTATTTGTAACAAGAAACACGAATTTTACTCCACCGTCAGAAATCAACATTGGAAAAACTACCCTTCCTGTTAAAGATGAGATCAAATACCTGGGAGTCACACTGGATAGGACCTTCAGTCTCGCTCAGCACATAAAACAAACTGTTAAAGCAATATACTTCAAGATACGGACAATCCAACAACTAAGACCATCAATTGACAGCTCTGATTTCAGATCTGTGGCCCAAATACTAATAACACCCCATCTAGACTACTGTAATGGTATTCTTCAGGGAACCTCTAAGAAAAATCTACACACACTTCAATTAGCCCAAAATGTTACAGCGAGGATCATCTATAAAGCGAAAATAGCAGACCATATATCTCCTATTCTTTACTCTGTACACTGGCTACCTGTATCATGCAGAATCATTTACACATCTTTAGTTACTACATTCAAGATCCTTAACAATCTAGCACCATCTTTCCTTTCAACGCTCATCAACATCCCTCATGAAAACAGGGCAAGAAGAAGAATTAATCTACATATGATCCAAGTCCTAGATTCCATTAGAAAGACTAACCAGAAGACAAGTAGAACAGCTTTTTCATTCTTCGCTCACACATTATGGAATAACCTCCCAATTGAAATTAGAGAAATCAAAGACCTTCTATCATTCAGAAAAGAACTAAAAACCCATCTTTTTACTATGCATTACCATAATCTTCAGCATGATATTGTTCCGAATTCACAGAAAAGCAATGCTCAACAATCATACTCAGACCCTACCTAGACAATGACCATTACTTCATCTCTCATAATCATTCCATCTCACAGATCACCTAACTTTTGAATACAATATTATCATTTATGTAACAATCACCTTTTAAGGCTATTGTTAATTTTTATTTGAAGCATTACCAAATGTTACTCCAAGTTCATTGTTTGTTATCAACAGTTTCTATATGGTTTTGAGTTCTATGTTAATTCTGTTCTAAAATTGTTCTCTGTAAAATTGTTCGCTGTAAAATAATAGCTTCTCTATTATTAACTTTTGTTACATGTAAACCGCTACTGATCTCTGGAAGTGGCGGTATAGAAAAATTGTATAAATAAATAAATAAATAGAAAAAACAATTCCATTTACCAATGATAGAAAATATTAGAAGAGACCTCTCTAAGTGGGTGGGGTTACACCTGTCTTGATTGACGTATAGCAGTAGTGAAAATGAATGTATTAACACAAATATTATTTCTGTTTGCGTCCTTACCATGCAAGGTGCCAAAAAAGGAAATGGGAAAGTTGCAAAATATAATTATGGAATTCCTTTGGCAAGGAAAGTTCCCAAAGGTGGCAAGAAAAATCATGTACAAGCTGAGGGAAAAGGGGGGCTAGGTGTACCCTGTATAGCTAAATATTACAGTGCTGTGCAACTTAGAACAATATTTGCATGGAAAGCAGAAATAGATACTCCAAGTTGGGTACATATTGAAGCAGAGGGAGAAGGAAATCAAGAAATAAGTCTATAGAATCCCACGGAACGGAAAAAGGGAAAGGAGGATGGGAATCCATTTAAAGAGCTTTACCCTTCAAGTGTGGAGAAAATGGAGAGAGCATCTTATCGGGGGGGGGGGGGAGGGGCACACATTCATTCAAGGTGTAGGAGAACATGGACCAGGGAATACCAAGAAGGTATTCGTGAGATGGGCAGATAAAGAGTTAAAAAAAATAGGTCAAATGGTAGGAAAGGGGGGAGGAGTCAGAGCATTTGGGGAACTACAACAAGAATACCAGCTAGATGTGCAAATGTGATATCTTTTACAACAAAAAGAGGTAAAGCTGAACTTGTCAACCAAACCCACTCAATTTGAGAAGACGATGGAGAAACAAGATACACAGAAAGACATAATGTCTAAACTGTATAGAATGTTAATTAAAAAGGGAGACAAAAAGTCAAAAAGCTAGAAGAGATGGGAAGACAACATACCAGGACCCTGAGATGTAAACAGATGGAAAGAGATATATGAAAGAGCATATAAATTAGCATCCGGGACACCGCTCCTGGAGAATAGTTTAAAAGTTAGATTAAGGATGTACTGGACTCCAGTTAAACTAAAAGCTATCTACCCAGAAAGCTGAAGCGAGTGTTGGAAGGTATGCAGGGAAAGAGGAGAGTTATTACACATGTTTTGGAGCTGCCCAAAAGTGCAAACATACTGGGGAAAGGTAGAGAGATTATATGGGGATATTACTAAGGTGCAAGTAAATCTAACACCAGCTATGGCAGCTCTGAACGAGGATATGGGAGAAGGTTATGAGGATTTAGCAATATTTCTAGGATACTGTATAATAATAGCACGAATGAGCCTTCTCGGATGGTGGAAGAATGCAGAAATACCACCATTACAAGAAGTAGTAGGAAAGCTGGAACAAGTCTGGAGTCTGTGTGCGACAGAAGCATACAGAAAACATAATACCAGAAAATACAGGAATACATGGCAATGGTATGAAATGTGGAAGGGGGTAAAAAAAGTGTGGGGGAAGAGAGAGGAGTCATACGGTAATAAACAACAAACATAAATAAATAAGGGCACAGTATTAGGGAGGGTTCGAAGGGGAAAGAAGGGAAAGTGCAGGAAGGGAGGGACGGGGGGGAGAAATAGAACAATACAAGTTGAAAAGTTATAGAGTAACCTAAGTTGGAGAAATTATCAGTGTTATAATGCAAACTGTTACAATGTATTTTGGAAGGTTTGAAACAAGTTGTAAGAATGTGTTGGAAAATAAATATAAATTAAAACAAAAAAAAATAAGGTAGTCTATCAAAACGAACAAAATAAATAAATAACTGACCTCAACGAGCACTTTTAGAATGCCCGTTCGAGCCCAGGAGCCAGATATAGACATGTACATGTCCACTGGCAGATTTAAACGTGCTGTGTCATTCTAAAATCACATGTGCACATGTACACTATCTTTTTGGAACACTCCATTCACACCTCCATTATAATCCTGTGTGACATGGACCTAAAATTATATGAATAGCAGTGACATTTAGCCAGTGTACATAGAGCTATGCAGTAATAACCGAATTACCACTATATTAGGTGTTGTTGACTATGGGCAGTATTGTTGAATATATGCATAAAACATTGCTACTGGAATTTTAAAAAGTATATAGTGACTGCCAGTTTAAATATTGACCCACTTATTTCATTCTGGACTAAAATCATGTGCTCATAATTTTCAAACAAATTTCAAGTATTTAATTATTATTTTATTTAACATTTTTTCTATACTGCTTTTCTAATAGTCAGAATATAACTGAACATATTATAAGGAGCAATATACAAAGAACCAGAGGACAGGGACCGAGCATGCAAGTGCTCGGTCATGAGGAATAATGTAACTGTACATGTACAAAATGCAACATTTTTGCTGAACATAGCTTGGGGAGAGGGTGGTTACTCAACTTATTTACAGGTTTACGGTCTTGGGTATAAGAACTATGGACAGGTTTACTTGGGTCAAGGGGGTAGGAGGCTGACTGAATCAGGGGGATGAGAGGAGTTCTATTTGTTGTGAGTCGGTGCCATAAGATTCTTGAAAGAGGTAAGTCTTTAGTCTTTTCCAGAAGTTTGTTAGATCTTCTCTGCATCTTAGTTCCACAGGTAGGAAGTTTCAAGTCATGGGGACATAGAGTGTGAAAGAAGTAGGAAGATTTATGTGAATGGCAGTAACTAATGGATTTCTTTTTTTGGAGTCTGCTGGAAGAATGAATTAAAATATGGAATTTTATTGGGAGGGAGAAAGTATGCATGAAGATAAGCGTAATCTCCAGGAACAAGCAGGAATGTAGTCTTCACATATGGGTAACATAGGTACCGATGGAGCCCGCGCGGGAGCACTCCCCAGTGTCCAATAGGAAAGCTCTTGGGAGCATCCCACTGCGTCTGCGTAGCTGTCTTCCCGCCTTTCTAGCTCTCCCTCCTCAGTTCTTGTTTTCCGTGGAGCTGACGGAGCAATTCCTGTCACTGCAGAAAATTCCTTTTTTTTCATATTTTTGTGTTCGTGTCTGCCTTCCCGTCGATACTGGTACCGACCTCAGTCGGTACTGACTTTTTCTCTTGCACCCTCTGCAGCAAGGCTCTACATCTCTGGTCCTTTGCCATACATCATTGTATTCACCTCCATGAGGTGTATCTCCCGAGCAAACACAATGTCGAAGCGGACAGACTAAGTCGAATCCTACTTCCCCACGAGTGGTCTCTTCGTGTAGACAAGGTGTCTCACATTTTTCAAATCTGGAGGATTCCAGAAATAGACCGGTTCGCAAGTCCTCAGAATGCCAAGCTCTCTCGCTTCTGCTCCAGGACTCCTGCACCAGACAGCCAGCAAATGGATGCTTTCACCTCCACTGGGGTCAAGGCTTCCAATATGTCTTCCCTCCCATTCCCCTAATTCCCAAGACTCTTTTCAAACTCCAGAGAGACAAGGGCTTCATAATACTCATAGACCCATGCTGGCCACATCAACCGTGATACCCTCTCCTTCTACATATGTCTCAAGCTCAACCCATAGATTTGCGGTCTGCTCCAGATCTCCTCTCTCAGGAGGAGGGGATGCTGCTCCATCCCAATCCACAGTCTCTCCACCTCACAGCATGGCTGCTGAAGGCATAGCCTTCCAAGACATTAACCTTCCCCAGGAGGTTAAGGACATCCTCTTGGCTTCTAGGAAGCCATCCACCAGATGGTCATACGCTTTCAAGTGGCGTAGGTTTTCTTTCTGGTGTTCTCAGAAGACTCTTAACCCCTTCTCAGCTGTGGTGGAGGCACTATTTGAGTATCTCCTCCACCTATCTTCTTCTGGACTCAAAACCAATTCGGTAAGAGTACACCTAAGTGCAGTTGTGGCCTCTCACATGCCCTTAGATGATCTGCCCATCTCTTCTCAGCCACTCGTAGCACACTTCATGAGGGCTCTTCTATTAACCAAACCTCCCATTAAGCCTCCTGCAGTCTCATGGGACCTTAATGTTGTTCTAGGACAGCTTCTCAAGCCGCCCTTTGAACCTCTAGCCACTACTTCACTTATGTTTCTCACATGGAAGGTCATTTTCCTTATTGCTATCATTTCATCAAGGCACATTAATGAGCTCCAGGCCTTGGTGGCTGACCCTCGTTACACACGGTTCCACCATGATAAGTTGTCCGTAGAATTCATCCTCACTTCATGCCGAAGGTGGTCTCACTCTTCCATTTGAACCAGTCTGTCTACCTTCCTGTGTTTTTCCCTAGATAATATTTGTCTAGAGCAGAAGCAACTCTCCACACTCTGGATTGTACATCCCGGTGCCTTGATCTCAAATACAAAGTCCTTCTTGCTCTGGGGTTTAACAATCAGCAGTTGCCTTATTAATCTATGGTATCTGAGACTGTATTAAAGAAGTCAAAGAGCTCAAAATCGGCCTGCCAGACACCACCAGAAAAGGAACGGTGGGCATTCAATGCCATTGAAAGAAAATCCTACCAAAGTAGCACTCTTGCCATGTGCATCTTAGCACATCAACTCCAGATCTTTGATTATCATAATGTTCTTCACCTTCAACTGGATGCAGGGCCGTATCGTCCACTAGGCAAACCTAGGCAGTTGCCTAGAGCGGCAGACCTCTGAGCAGCACAGCACACATGGCCTGCCATCCCCTTGTCCTGAGCTCTGCCGCTGCCCCCCCACCCCTGTTACCATAGATTCTGATGGCAGGTCTAGCTCAGCAGCAGTGGCAGGCTATGGCTTCAGCACACATGGCCTGCCGTTTTTAAACACCCCCCCTCCCGAAATTGTGTCAGAGGGATCAGAAGCGGCAAGCTATGTATGCCGAAGCACATAGTCTGCTGCTGCCGCTGCCCTCCCCCGACCCCACCGTCAGAATCAGCGGCAGTGCAGCTCAGCTCAGCACGGGGAAGGGGGGGGCAGGGTGGGTGGCAAATCAGGGCTTCTGCCTAGGGTGGTAGAAATCCTTGAGCCAGTCCTGACTGGATGATCTCACCACCTTGTTGGCAGAAGATCATAATCAGCTTCTAACTAATCTTCACGAATCTATCTACTATATCATTCGCACAAACCATGACACTTTTGACTCTATGGCGCATGCCGCTGCCATGCCCATTTCAGCCAGGCGTACTGCCTGGCTCTGGGTTTTGGGTCATTGAGAAGATCTCTATGACCGTTTGGCAAATGCACCTTGTCTAAGGGGACAGCCTGTTCAGCTCCAAGGTCCAGAAAGCCATCTCAGAGGTCAAGGATCGCTTTTCTATTGTCTGACAGTTGGCAGCCCAATCAACAGAACAGACATCCCAGTCTCAACGAATGCAATTACCTCACTATCGCAGAGCATACCATTAACAATTTTTTTCAGTAATTCTACTCGTGTCAGATTCCAGCCGAACTCCCGACCAGCACTGCAACATCCTGTTGCTCAGCCATATACTCAGTGTTCACACCCAAGGGAATGGAAACAACACTCAAACACTACCTCTACCCCAAAACCCACCCTTAGATTTTGACTACTTACCAGTGGCCAGCAAAATTCAGTATTTCAAAGAGGCCTAGCAATCCATAACCATAGACCAATGGGTCCTCAACATCGTTCATTATGGATACCAAATCAACTTCACCAAGCTTCCACCTCTTCAGTCCTGCCCATACGTTGCCAGGGTAACGACACATCTTCTCATACTGGGTCAAGAAGTCTCCGAACCTCTCCACAATCAGACCATCAAACCTGTCTCAGTTGAGCAATGGAACATGAGCTTTTATTCAAGATTCTTCTTGATTCCAAAGAAGACAGGGGGTTAAGGCCCATCCTGGACCTACACAACCTCAACTGCTACATAAAAATGAGAAGAATTCAAAATGAATTTCCTCCGTACCATACTCACACTGCTGAGCCACAATGATTGGCTGGCCTCTCTGAATCTGACAGACGCCTGTGCCCACATACCCATTCACCCCTGGCACTAGAAGTACCTTCACTTCACATTCAAAGATGTGAACATTATCAATACAATGTTCTGCCATTTTGCCTGTTGGCAGTGCCCCACATCTTCATAAAGTGCCAAGGAGTAGTTTTGCAGCCCATCTGCGGAGACAAGGCCACTGGCATATATCCCTACCTCAACAACTGGCTCATTTTGGCACCCTGCGAAGGAGAAGCCCACCAGGCAGATCAGGCCACCATTTCCCTTCTACAAGCCACAAGATTTGTAATAAGCATACAAAAGTTTAAACTCTAACCCCGCCAGAGTCTCTGCTTCATCAGAGTAAGCATAGCAACTCTGTCAGGCAGGACCTTTCTTCCACTCAATAAGCTCAGGACTCTTCAGTGCCCTAGCTGCAAAATTCTTCACTCAGTCCACAACAGCCCACATTCTTCTTCAACTGCTGGGCCACCTCACCCAACATGTAACATCACCCATACATAACAAAGGCAACACCCTTAACCTAATCTTTACTCCCACCCTCCCAATCCATACCAGCCCCCCCCCCCCCACCACCACACATACACACTATGAACCCACCCAATGCCATGGACCGACCACAACCTCATCACTTTCTCACTACCTCTAAAGTCCACAATAACTCAGACAGAACAACAGACAACGAGACCTTTCAGACCATTCAACAAAGACGCCTTCCTGGAGTACAGCATGACAATGGACACATCAGACACAACAATACTAACGGACAACTGGAAGAAAGTACTTGAAGACGCAGCTGGACTACCACCCAAACAACACAACATAACCAAAAAGCAGCACATCTGTAAAGCTCCATGGTATTCCCATACTTTACACCAACTAAAAACCAAACTAAGACAGCTGGAGTGGAAATGGTGAAAGACCACCCAGATCGAAGATCGAAACAATTATTTAGCACTACTTCAGAATTACCATGCAGCCACAGATAAAGCCAAGAAGGACTATCATACAAAGATTATCAATACCTCTATCAATTGCCCGCGTGAACTATTTGACAGTCAGATGCCTCACAGAACCACCCACCAACCACAACCCAGTACCTGCCATCAACCATCAACAACTAGCAACACAATAGAAACAGCTTTACCCCCCCCCCGACCTCACCTCCTCCCATCCCACCACTACACTACCTACCACCACTTGCTGTTCGACCTTTTCTATGATCACTAGCGAAGAGATCAAGAGAATTCTAACAATGCTTAATACCTACTCCTCACCACTTGACCCATGCCCAACCAGCTGGATCAAGGCTGCAAAGAACGAACTCGGCCCAGTCCTCACCAAATAACAATGAAACACTACAACAAGGAATAATGCTAAATTGTCTCAAGCTATCCTCTGTCCACCCCACCTTAAAGAAACCAAACCTTGATCCTACAGACCCCTCGTCATACCAACCCATCGCCAGTCTCCCCTTCCTGGCTAATCATCGAGAAAACTGTACAGCTCCAGCTTCAAGACCACTTTGATGAAAACTGCTTACTTGATCCACTGCAACATGTTTTCTGCCTGCTGCATGGAGCAGAAACCCTGATGACCTGTCTCATCAACAGATTGACCCAAGGAATACAAGACCACTCACAAGCCTACCTCCTGATATTTCTGGATATCTCTGCAGCATTTGATACAGTCGACCATAGCACACTCCTACAGCGACTACAGTCATATGGAATCCAAGATGCCGTTTTCAAATGATTTCAGTCCTACCTCACTGACAGACAACAACAGATAAAACTGGGTACGAGCACATCCAAACCATACCAAGAAATGTAAGGAGTACCCCAAGGCTCCACACTATCCGCACCCCTCTTCAACTTATATCTCCAACCCCTCTGATCACTAAAAAGCACAACATCCACTTCCACTTACATGCTATACTGTCCACTTCACACAAAACAACTGACATACAAACAAATTCAAGACTACTTCACAGACATCTCCCACTGGCTTACAACAAATATCCTATCAATCAACTACAAAAAGATTGAAGCTCTGTTCCTTACAAGGGATTCCTCATTCACCTCTCCAACCATGAATACAGGATCAAACTCAAAGAGTCAAAAAGAGAAATAAGGATAGCAAAATCAAAGGCAGAGGAAAAGATGGCTAAAGATGTTAAGGGTGGCGACAAAACTTTCTTCAGGTATATTCGGAAAAGGAAGAAGATCAGAGTTGGAATTGCAGGACTCAGACATGCTGGGAAAGGACTCGTGGAAAGTGACAATGAAAAAGCAAAATTGCTAAACAAATACGTCTGCTCTGTTTTCACTAAAGAAAATCCTGGTGATGGACCAGCTGTGACTCCCAAATATAAAAATAGGAATGTAGTAGATACCACACCATTCACAGAAGATGAGATGTTGGAACAACTTGCTAAACTGAAAGTGGACAAAGCCATGGGACCCATCCCAGGATACTGAAAGAGCTCAGAGAGGTTCTTGCAGGGCCATTAAAGGATGTATTCAACAGATCCTTGGAAACAGGAGAGGTTCCTCAGGACTGGAGAATGGCTGATGTCGTACCTCTACACAAAAGCGGTGACAGGGAAGAAGTGTCAAACTACAGACCCATGAGCCTTACCTCGGTGGCGGGAAAAGTAATGGAGGCGCTCCTGAAAGAGCGAATAGTGAACTTTCTCAAAACCAACAGGTTGCAAGATCCGAGGCAACATGGTTTTACTGAAGGACGGTCTTGCCAAACAAATCTGATTGAGTTCTTTGACTGGGTGACCAAGGAACTAGATCAGGGGCATGCGATGGATGTCATCTATCTGGATTTCAGCAAAGCCTTTGATACTTTTCCTCATAGGAGTCTTGTCAATAAACTCAGTAGCTTGGGGATGGAACCAAGCTGATAAACTGGATTAGAAATTGGTTCACTGACAGACAGAAGGTGATGGTACATGAGCTCACTCGGATGAAAGGAAGGTGATTAGCGGGGTGCCCCAGGGTTCGGTCCTGGGCCCGGCACTGTTCAATGTATTTGTGAGTGATATTGCTGAAGAACTGAATGGAAAAGTCTGTCTATTTGCAGATGACACAAAAATTTTCAACAGAGTGGACTCTCCCGAGGGAGTGGATAACTTGAGGAACGATCTGCAAAAGCTGGATGAATGGTCTAATGCTTGACAATTACGATTTAATGCGAAAAAGTGCCGTGTCATGCACTTAGGTAGCAGAAATGCAAGGGAAATGTACGCAGTAGGGGGCGAGAGGTTGGTGTGCATGATTCAGGAGAAAGACCTTGGTGTGATTATCTCTGATGATCTCAAGGTGGCAAAACAGTGCGACAAGCCGGTGGCAAAAGCCAGGAGGATGTTGGGCTGCATACAAAGAGGGATTACCAACAGAAAGGAAGAGGTACTTATGACACTGTACAGGTCGCTGGTGAGGCCTCACCTGGAATACTGTGTTCAGTTTTGGAGACCATATCTTGTAAAAGATGTAAAAATACTGGAAACTGTTCAGAGGAAGGCGACCAAAATTTATTTATTTACATTCTCTTATATACCGCGCTATTCTGCATCAGTGCAGTTTACATTGAACAAACTGAAATTACATTGAACAGGGCATTATAACCTGGAGATAACTATTTTACATGGAACATGGGTTATGGAGGGTTAAGTGGCTTGCCCAAGACCACAAGGAGCACCTGTGAGACTAGAAACCCCAGTCCTTCCGGCCCAAGGTTGCTGTCCTCTAGTGGGATTTGAACCCCCGACCTTCCGGCCTGAAGTACCTTGCCCCAACCACTAGGCCACTCCTCTACTCCTGATTTGGCCACTCCTCCACTCATGAAATGATTTGGAGCCTGCGTAAGAAACCTTATGAGAAGAGACTTGAAGACCTAAATATATACACTTTTGGAGGAGAGGAGGGATAGAGGAGATATGATTCAGACCTTTAAATACTTAAAGAGGAACAATGAGCAAACAAACCTCTTCCAAAGACGGGGAAGCTGAAAAACTAGAGGGCATAACATGAAGCTGCAAGGTGGAAAATTGAAAGGCAATGTCAGGAAATATTTTTTCACTGAAAGGGTGGTGGATGCTTGGAATGCTCTCCTGATGGAAGTGGTGTGGGCAAACACGGTGACAGAATTCAAAACAGCATGGGACTAGCACAGCGGATCCCTTTACAGCAACAGGATAAAAACAAAATAAACTGAACCATCTAACTTCTCAACAAATAGGGGTGTCCTATATGGAGTGGTGGGTCCACCCCTAAACAAAGACATGGGGAGGGGTGGCCTGCACAGAGCGACAAGTGCACCTACTCTTGCCGTATCTTGCTGGGCAGACTGGATGGACCATGCTGGTCTTTATCTGCCATCATTTACTATGTTACTATGTATGTTAATAACACCAAACGACATTCAGATAAATGTTAAACTAGAACAGAAATACCTTGACCAACAACTCTCATTGAAAGCTCAAGTAATGAGGAAATATATTTCAAAACAAAGACCCTGCAACAATTCCGTCCCCTCCTCGAACCAGCAACACGTCAAGCCCTCATTTTCCCTCATGCAGACTATTGCATCAGTATCTGCCAGGGCCTCCCTCAAACCACCCTTCTCCCTCTTGGAACTGATCTACACACTGCTGCAAGGAGTGCTAAACATGACCACATCACCCCCATTCTAAAACAGCTCCACTGACTACCCCTCCCTAACAGAATCAAATATAAATCCTTACTCCTTACACACAAAGCACTACACTCCCACCAGGCCACACACCTCCAATCCCTCCTACAGAAATTCAATACAAAAAGACCATGAAGAGTGCTACAGTTAACAAACTTACCATATCGCAATCCAATCCAAAACAAAACTCAACCAACATGCCACAGAGCTTTTGAACTCTATGCACTGTCCCTCTGGAACTCTCTGCCAGACGCAATAAGGAATATCACCAACCTCTCCCCCCCCCCCCCTTCCACAAAGACCTGAAAACCCTATTATTCTCTGAACATTTTGGACCCACCACCTAAAACCCCCTCCGACATGGCCCCAACAAGACAGAATCAGCCCTTGTAAATAGTTAAAGAATATATCACCTGTGTATAGCTCTCCTATTGTAAATAGTTCAATAATTACAAATAGTTTGCTGTTATATATACTATAATCAAAGTGTTATTTGTTCCATGTAACTGTGTTACTTGCTATCCAAGATATTATTTGTTCTATGTAACTGATGTTCTGTTCTCTGTAAACCGCTTTGACCCGGTGAAAAGCGATATTTATTTATTTAGCTGTGCTTATATAGATGTTGTTTCGTTCGCAAGACTCCACATACGCCCACTTCAGTGACATCTTCACTTACACTGGAATCAACACATACAGTTCCTCCAACACAAAATTCCTTTTTCCACAGAAAGCAGCCGAAGACTTCATGAAACGCTCTGCTGGTGGATCGTCCTATCCCATGTATCAATAGGTTGTCCCTTCCAACAACCACCATATCAGCTTACCCTCACAACCGATGCTTCCATGTATGGATGGGGAGCGTACCTACTTCATATGTCCACGCAAGGGTTATGGTTATCGTGCAAGCGGATGCTCCACATCAGCATCCTGGAACTGTGAGCAGTACTGCTACACCCTCCTCGCCTTCCGTCATTTAGGTACACAACAAAATCCTCCTAAGTGCAAACTGACAATCAAGTCTCCATATTTTACTTAAACAAGAAAAATGGGACAGGATTCCTTCGACTATCTCATGAGGCCACATGCCTTTGGCTATTTGCTCAATCCATACCGACCACCCTCAGAGCGACCTACCGTCTGGGAGCACAGAACCAGATAGCGGACTCGCTCAGCCGATATCTCGACCTTCACAAATGGTCTCTTGACTCCAGGGTAGCACTTGACATTTTTGCAGTATGGGGTACACCGGAGATAGACCTCTTCGCATCGGCCGACAGTGCAAAATGCCCTCTCTTCTACTTTGTCTGACCCAATCCGTGCAGGTGTGCTGATGATGCCTTTGCCATTTCATGGAGTCTTTGGCTTCTCTATGCTTTCCCTCCTTTTCCTGCTAAAACTCCACCGGAACAAGGCAAAAGTCTTTCTCATTGCCCCTCAATGGCGCAGGCAAGTTTGGTATCTTCATCTCCTCGCCGTTATGCAACAAGAACCACGACCTCTGGATATGAATTCTTTCTTTTAATCTAACACCAAAGAACTCTGTTGCCCCCTCCCCCCCCCCCCCCCGACCTCCCAAGCCTAGCTCTAGTACACTTCTAGGAAACCAACCACTCGGCTCGCCTACCACCGTAAGTGGTCCGTTTGTACACTGGGCAAAACAGCACCAACAGGATCCCATTTCCTGTTCTCTCAGGAAAGTCCTTTTATACTTACTCTTCCTGTCTCAGTCCAGTTTGAAAACCACATTGGTTAGATATTGCCTCCCTGCTATTGAGCTGCACACGCTGTAGTGGATGGTAAGCCGATTTCTGTACACCTGCTTGTCACGCAGTTCATGAGAGGGCTTATGAATATTACACCACCCATCAGACCAGTCCTACTGACATGGGACATTAATGTAGTTTAAACAGAACTTATGAGGCCTCCCTTTGAACTCCTCAGTGCAGCCTCCCTTAAGCACATCGCTTGGAAAACAGTTTTCTTAATCACCATAACTTCAGCCAGAATTATTAAAGAACTGCAGACTTTGGTTCACTATCCCCCATATACACATTTCCTTGATAATAAAGTACTCGGGACACATCCCAAGTTTCTTTCCAAGGTGGTCTCAAGACTTTCATTTAAATCAGTCCATTGTTCTCCTCACTTTCTTCCTCAAACCCCAGCAGATTCCCTAGAACAGACTCTACATTCGCTGGACTGTATTTTTGTACTACTACATGCCACCAAAGACTTTCGCACATTGTCACTTTTAATCCAAATAATCAAGGATTCCATCCTCAAAGAAGACTATCTCCTCATGGATTGAAGAGTGTATTTCCTTCTGTTATGTGCAGGCGCAGTTGCCACCTCCAGATCGCATTGGACCCTGCCCGCTGCGTGGAACAGCTATCTCAGTCACCAATCTGTCCTCAGTTTCTGCCCAAGACATTTGTTAAGTGGCTACATGGTTTTCCATCCATACATTCACACAACATTACAATCTCAACCACTCTTCAGGCCGTCTTCTGAAATCTCTTTGCTCTGTAAGCATCCATCCACCCTATGCACACAACTCCTGGACTGCTATATCCTCGACCAATGTTCCCTCTAATTTTCTGTAGGCTGTGTGCGCATAAAATATCAGCTGTGTGCAGCTTTTGAAGGAAGGTTAAATTTTTGTGCGCCACATAACGATACTCAGAGTTATATACTTTAAAATTTGACTACACGTCAGAATACACCACATTGATTTTAATCAAATTAAATGAAAATAGACGATTACTAAATGAAGCGGGAAATTTCTAGTAATTACAATCATACCTTTTAAATTTTAAGACGTCTGTGTTGTTTTCTATCAGAATCAGAGCTGTAATTTTTGTGCGCTGTTGTAAAGTATGTGCGCTCGCTCGGCGAGGTGTGTGCGCGCGCACAGCTTAGAGGGAACAGTGCCCTCGACCTGTCAAAGCGGCCCTCAGCTATGGACTCTCCCATGGAGTGTGCCTGCATCCCCCTGCTTGTCTGCAGAAAAAATGTAGTTGCTTACCTGTAACAGGGGTTCTCTGTAGACAGCAGGGGGATGCAGCCACACTCATCTGCCTGCCTCCTCTCAAAAAAAAGAAATCTGAATGGATGTCCTTTTACAGTCTCTTCCTGTGAATCTACAGCTTCGCTGCTCTGCACTAAACTGAGAGATAGGGGTTTTCAGGCGGGAATGGAGCGTGCATGCTCAGAGAAGTCCAAAAGACTTCTCTGAGCTAGGGGAGAACCTGGCACACAGGCACCATCTGTGTCAACATCTGTGGAGTGTGGCTGCATACCTCTGCTGTCTTCGGAGAACCCCCATTACAGGTAAGCAACTATGCTTTCTATTACTGTGCACATCTGATATGCATTTGCTACAGCTAATGAATGCTTTGTAGATCTGTTACTTTTATACTTAAAAAAAATGTTTATTGGAAGCAAAACTGTCAACATGAACTCTAAATACATATAAGATGTCGTAGTGCCTAGTGACTAACCTAACACATTGCATGGTGGTATATTTGATAGGGCAATGGTTCTTAACATCAATTCTTGGGACCAGACAGCCAGTCTGGTTTTTAGGATATTCACAATGAACATGCATAAGATAGATGTGCTTATGTTTCCTTTGTGGTTTGAATGTGTTTCTCATGTATATTCATTAGAGAGAGGCTGAAGATCAAACTGGCCAATGAGCTTTAGAGAATGAGGTTAAGAACCACTGCATTAGGCTATGCTTACCATTTTTCTTGTTCCCCACAATATTTGGCGACAGGTAAGTAGGATACATACAGCAGAGGAAAATAAGTACCTAAAAAAATGCCGCTTTAAAATTTACAGTGATATTTTATTTCAAAGGGTACACAGTGGTATGAAGAGACGACAGAAGAATTGATGGCACCCACATTGCTACCTGAGCTGCACTTACTAAAACAGGTATAGCACTGCCTTGCTGAGATAACACATTTGCCCATAATGCAGTCACAATGTCCTTCATTTATGTGCAGTCACTCTGATCAGCTAGCAGACTGTGGTCTCACTCAATCTCTGCTTTTCCTGTTACATCACTTTGAGCTGATGTCTTATTAACTGCTGAGTACTTCCTCTTATTTCCTCTTTACCAGTTTGACGACTTAATATGGTTGTACTAGGTAGTCTTAAGTCAGTCCATTTCTTTCTTCACTATAGTGCTTCCTTTTTTGATTTTATTCTCACCACCCCTTTTTCTTTATTCTTTATCTTTATTTAAAAGTTAATATACCGCCGGAACCGAAGCATATGGCGGTTTACAATAAAACAAAGGGAATACTGCTGAGAAAATAGGAAACAGAAAAGGAACGTCATTCAATGACAGGAAAGGGACAGCATTAGAGGGAAGGGACAGTAAAATTTTGGAATAAGTAGTATGCGCCTTTAAGGTCACACCTCCCTAATTTTTAAACTCTCTTTCCTTGAGTTTACTCACTAGCTAGTCATACTGCACGTCTAGGTTAACATTAGTGAATAATTTCCATAGTCTGTACATGGGTTATAGAATTATGAGGCAGGCACAATAGCAGCACATTGGTTTATTTTATGAGTCTCTTGACGCCGCCCTAACCAAGGAATTGTAAGTCACTCATGTGGCTAGAAAGATTTTTGTTATAATTTGAGGTTTCTGAGGGCAACATGAAATTAATGTTTTAGGCAATAGTACTTGCTCACCTAGACTACTGTAATATTGTTAACCTAGGTCTACCAGGTAGACTAATGACATCTCCAAATTCTGCAGAATACTGCAAAAAACGTATGTGGTGAGAACTCTAAGTGGGAGAGAGAGACTCCTTTTCTGGAAGAGCTCCATTGGCTCCCAGTTATTGCCAGAAGCCAATTCAGGTTGTTGACTTTTGGTGTGTAAAATTCTTTCTCCAGGACCAAGCAGGAAGTCAGTCCTCACTTATGGGTGACATCGGTGCCGATGGAGCCCCCGTGCGGAGCATTTCCCCAGCTTTCTATGAAAGCCTTTGGGAATACTACACGCATGCGCGGTCCCCTTCCCGCCTAAAGGTGCCATCTTGCTCAGTCTCTCTTTTTCCATGGAGCCCTTCGGACGTTTGTCCTAGTCACCTGGGAAAAGTTGACGTTTTTTCGAAGATTTCTTCGCCTTTTTCTCCGAGTTCGACGCCGGTTCCCCTTCCCGCCGGGTTCGGTACACCGGTATCGAGCCTATTCTCTATTTTTCGGTTTTTGCCCTTCGTGGCTGGCGTTCGCGCCCTTTTTTCTGTTTTTCCCTGGAAGGGCCGGTCTTTTGACCTCGCGGGGGCCCTTTTTTCCCCGATGGCTTCCAGTGGTTTCAAGAAGTGTGATCGGTGCAAGAAACTAATGTCTCTCACCAACACACATGACTGCTGCCTTCGGTGCCTCGGCCCAGATCATGATCCCATGATCTGTGGCCCGTGTGGCAAAATGTCCACCAAGGCACTTCGCAGCTGTCAGCACCAGAAGGAAAGGATTTTTTCGGATTCTGCCTCCGGCCGGGCCCGGACTTTGTCTGAGGCCTCGACGTCTCAGGAGTCTGATCCCGAACATCGCTGGGGTTCCTCGGACAGGGGGTCCCCCGACCGGGAACGCAAGAGGAAGAAACGGCTCGCGAGGGTGGTGTCGGAAGAGATCCCTGGTTCCTCAAGGGCCAGGTCTAAGACCCCCGACCGCCGTCCCGGGCCTTTGGAGCAGGAGAAGCCGTCCAAAGTTCCTCATGTAGAGCCGGAGACCATCGGACACATAGGTCCTGTAGTCCTCGTGGACTCTCCTCCGAGGGAGCCGGTGCTGGGCCCGAGTTGGTGGCTGCTGAGTCTCCTGAGCTTGGACTCAGGCTGACAGCCTTGGAGTGCAGATTGTCTGCCTTCATGGAGCAGCAGCGGGTACTGATGGCCAGCCTCGCTGGTGCATCGGCCCCGTCCACCGGAACATCGACGTCGAAGTCGACCCCGGAGACCGAGCCGATTCTCGAGACCATGAAGGCTCGAAGTCGTCCTCGGTCAAGGTCTCCCTCGACCTCCCGCTCGGAACCGAGGGCGTCGACGCCGGTGCCTTCGGCGTCGAGGCGGGTGCCACCTCGACCCGCGCAGTCGGAGCCCCTCAACTCCTCTTCGGATGAGTCAGCCTGGGAGACGGAGGATGAGGAGTCCCCCGATAACTTCCGGACTCGGTGCGTCCCGTCGGACTCACCGCAGTCCGAGCCCCGGAGTAGGTCCCCTCCGGAGGACACCCGGTTCTCGGAGTTCGTGCGGGACATGGCCAAGGCCTTGGCAATTCCCGCGGACCCCGAGGAGGAGCCTCGAGCCAAGGAGCTCGAGGCCATCCAGTATGACTCTCCTCTGAAGGAGGCCTTTACTGTGCCGATTCCTCCGATGCTAGAACGGCTCCTCTTCTGGATGTGGGAGGCACCGGCCTCGGCGCCAGTCTTGAGCAAGCGAGTCTATTCCATTTATCCGACTCCGTAAGAGCCCTGGCTTCCAAAAGGCACAGCTGCCGCACCATTCCATGGTAGTGGAATCGGCCATGCATCATCTGAAGAGCCAGAAGATGCACTCCGCAGTGCCCCTGGCAGGGAGGCCCGGAACCTGGATGCTTTCGGCAGAAAGTGCTTTCAGGGCTCGATGCTTGCTTGCCGTGTCCAGTCATACCAGCTGTACATGGGCATGTACCTCTGAGACCTGGCAAAGGAGCTTGCCGGGTTCTCTGCTGGCCTCTCCAGGGAACCTTTGCAGAGGTTCCAGTCTTTGTCTTCAGGAATCCGGGACTGTTCCAAATTCATGTCCCAAGCGGCCTACGATGGCTTCGAGGCTTCGGCTCGTGTGGCGGCCGCCGGCATCGCGGCCTGACGCCAGGCATGGCTGCAGTCATCGGACCTCGAGCCTTGGGTACAGGACAAGTTGGTCGATGTCCCTTGCAGAGGTGAGAACCTTTTTGGCAAACCCATGGCCGAGAAGGCGGCTGAGCTCGAAACCGAGCACCTGACCAGGACAAGGCTGTTCAGAAAGACTTTTGCCCCTTCTCACAAAAAGAAGGGCTCGGGTAAAAAGTCCATCTACCCGAGAAAGGTGTCTGCCTACAAACCTTTCCCTCAGTACCAGGCCTCCCCAGCTCCCCCTCAGGGGCAGCAGGCCAAGGGGCAGGGACATGGGCCCCGTAGGCAGAAGACCCCCAAGCCTCTGTCTCCTGCTCCTACCCAGCAGGGAGGGGGTTTTTGACTCCCAAGGCATAGCCTCTCCGCCCCTGCTGTCCCATCCCTGCACAGGAGGTCGCTTAGTCCTGTTTGCCCACAGGTGGCCACCCATTACAGGGGATGCTTGGGTCTTAAGCATCATTCACCAGGGCTATATGCTTTATTTCCAACTGCTACTTCCTGTCTACTTTCCAGGAGAACCTCTGAGGCCTCTCCTGCACACCAATCTCCTCCTCCAAGAACTTCAGGGTCTGCTTCTGGACAAGGTGGTGGAGCTGGTACCACTTCGCCTACAAGGGCACAGGTTCTACTCCAGGTATTTTCTGGTGCCAAAGAGAACAGGAGGCCTAAGGCCTATCCTAGACCTGAGGAACCTCAACAAGTTCTTGGAGAAAGAGAAGTTCAAGATGCTTACTCTTAGAACGCTTCTGCCCTACCTCCAGCAGGGAGATTGGCTATGCTCCTTAGATCTAAAGGATGCGTACACTCACATCCTCATTTATCCAGACCACAGAAAGTACCTCAGGTTCGTGGTGGGAGGAAACCATTACCAGTACAGGGTGCTGCCTTTTGGCCTAACGTCCGCCCCACGGGTCTTTACAAAGTGCCTAGCTGTGGTGGTGGCGGCCTACTTGAGGGCTCAAGGGGTCTTTGTCTTCCCCTATCTGGACGACTGGCTCATCCGAGGTCAAACTTACCAGGAGGCCAGGCAGGCCACCTTCAAGACCTAGGCTTTGTCATCAACTTCGCAAAGTCCACTTTGCTCCCCTCCCAGAACCTCGAGTTCATAGGAGCACAGCTGGACTCTCTGCAAGCAAGGGCTTACTTGCCAGAGGACCGAGCTCAAAGGCTCATGGAGTTGGCATCCCAGTTTCTCAGTCTGCCATGGGTTTCTGCCAGACTCTGTCTGCAACTCCTGGGACACATGGCGTCGACTGTGCATGTGACCCCCAATGCCCGCCTCCACATGAGGCCTGCTCAGTGGTGCCTCAGAACTCAGTGGAAGCAGGCCACAGGGAGCCTAGCAGACAAAGTAAGGGTATCCAGATCTTTCCTGGATTCTCTTCAGTGGTGGCTACACCCCCCCAACTTGCTGCAGGGGGTGCCTTTTCAGGTGGATGCCCCCACAGTGGTGTTGACAACCGATGCCTCCTTGTAGGGCTGGGGTGCACACTGTCAAAGGAGCTGCACCCAAGACCTCTGGTCCCCATGGGAAGCCACGCAACAGATCAACCTACTGGAACTGCGGGCTATTCGTTTAGCCCTCAAGGCTTTTTCTCACTCCTTGGCCCACCAGTCTGTTCTAGTTCAAACGGACAACCAAGTAGCCATGTTCTATGTGAACAAACAGGGCGGCACTGGGTCCAGGCCTCTATGCCTGGAAGCACAGGCCCTTTGCTCTTTTGCCCTCAGGCACCAGATGTTGCTGAGGGCTGTTTATCTTCCTGGCCAGGAGAATTTTCTGGCAGACTGCTTAAGCAGAATTCTGCAGCCCCACGAGTGGAAGCTGCACCCTTTGGTGGTTCAACAGATTTTCCTAAAATGGGGACTTCCATCCATGGATCTCTTTGCCAGTCCCCTGAATCACCAACTGCCCAGGTTTTGTTCCAGGCAACCGCATCCCCTAAGCGTGGCGGCGGATGCCTTCCTGATTTCGTGGTCCCAGGGCCTGCTATATGCGTTTCCTCCCACGCCTCTGGTGGCCCAAACCTTGTTCAAGATTCTCAGGGGCAAGGCCTCCGTACTTCTGATTGCTCCCAGGTGGCCGAGACAGCCCTGGTTCCTGCTACTTCAACTGGCAGTGGAGACACCCATGCCTCTGGGATTCCAACCCGACCTTCTCTCTCAGGATCAGGGTTCCCTTCTACATCCCAATCTCAAATCTCTCCATCTGATGGCATGGAGGCTGCAAGGGTAGTCTTGGCTCCCTGGGGTCTACCTCAGGAAGTGGAAGAGGTGGTCTTGGCCTCTAGAAAGCAATCCACCAGGAAAACATATGCCCTGAAGTGGCAGAGGTTCTCCTTGTGGTGTCAGCAACGCAAGGAAGATCCTTTCGGCTGCACTGTGCCAGTAGTACTCCAGTACCTTCTGCACTTGTCCAATCAGGGCCTTAAGTCCAATTTTGTTTGGGTCCACCTCTCTGCCCTGGCAGCTCACCACTCAATGGTGGAGGGACACTCTTTGTCGGTTCACCCTTTGGTGTCCAGATTTCTCAGAGGCTTACTATTGCTCAAGCCTCCTCTCCGTCCACTGGCCCCTGAGTGGGAGTTGAATGTAGTCTTGCAGCAGCTTACTCGCCCACCTTTTGAACCCATGGCCACATGCCCTCTATGCTTCCTTTCCTGGAAGACTCTATTTCTAGTGGCCTTGACCTCGGCCAGGCGAGTGAGTGAACTTCAAGCCCTGGTCTGTGACAGGCCATACACTCGCTTCTATAGGAACAGGGTAGTCCTTAGGGACTCATCCTAAGTTCCTCCCCAAGGTTGTCTCCTCTTTCCATCTCAACCAAGAGGTGGTTCTTCCAACATTCTTCCCTAGGCCCCATGCCAACCGGGCTGAGACAGTCCTGCATACCCTGGACTGTAGGAGGGCCTTATCCTTCTACCTTGAGCATACGCAGGGGCATAGGAGGGCTAGTCAGCTCTTCGTATCTTTTGACCCCAATAACTTGGGGGTACCTGTGTCCAAGCGTACCTTGTCCATCTGGGTGGCTGACTGTATCACCTGGGCTTACAGGGCAGCTGACCTTCCTTTGTAGGGTCGGGTCACAGGTGAGTAACTACTCTTTATGGATTGGTTCCTCACCTGGCAGCGCCTTGGAACTGCATATACTGTCTTAGCATCTTCATTCTCTTGGTGGGTTCTTACCCAAGAGTACCCACCACAAAGCAACTTTTGATAGTTCTGCAGTAGATTGGTCCACCTCTCTAGAACTAGGGTGTCATATCAGCGTAGGACTTTTCATCAAGGTTTGAACATATGTTTTTTTCATAAGTTTCTGTGCAACCTGGGATAGTTGGGTAACTGAATAGTTGTTTTGTTTACATTTTGTATTGTAATTGTCTTTTAAAGTTTGTATTCATCTGTTTTTATTGTGTGTATTTGGAGTTTTGTAATCTGCCTTGAACTTTAAAGAGTGAAACGGACTATGCATATTAAATTAAATTAAAGTGGTATTGTTGCATGTTGCTATGCAGAGAATTGAGATTTGATTCCTAAGTCATGTCTTTCACTCCTTGGACTGGCTGGGAGGGACTGGGGATGCTGTAGAGACAGTATTCTCTTTTCTCAGCCATTATGCAACAACAATGACCAGACTTGGTCCATGATTGCAGGGATCTGGAAATGCCTGGCCTCTTGCCAAGAACCAACACTAAGTGAGTTGGATGGCAATGATTGCATTAAGTAAGCTTAGGAGCAGGAATCCCTATTTAGTTGCACCTGGTGCAGTAGCCCAGAAGAAGCCAATTCCAGCTGAGCTGAAAACTCAAGAGGAGCAGGAAAGAACTGCTCAATAACATATTAAAATAAAGATTCTTCACATTGCCATGTTTATGATTTTTTTTTGAGGAGGGTGAAAAATGAAGATTGTTCATCATCTGGTACTTTTTATAGAGGGCAAAGTCTTGTCAAGTCATAACACCAGTCAAACACCTCTCAAAGGAATGGAACCAACTAGAGGATTCCATTACCTAAGGTTATTCATAATTATTAGTTACTTGAAGAGAGCAAAATAATCTTTTTAACTTCTTTAAGATGATGAATAAAGGGGCAATTTTTAGTAACTCATGTAGGTAAAAGGACATGGGTAGTTTTGTACTTGCAGACCAGGTAGGTAATTTTCAAAGAAAACTGCATGAATGAAAATGTACTTACAAGGATTTCTGATAACAGAAGTACCCACAGATTTTGTACCTTCTTTTTGTGCAGGCAAAGAAGAAGGTGAAATGCGTGCAGATTTGAAAATTCTGTTTTATACCTGTACGTTGCCCCACTCCCTAAGCAAGTCCTATGAACACCCTTTCTCATTTAAGCTAAAAGTGCACATATTATATATATGTTTTGTAGGCATTCGGTCAAGAGCAAATTTCAGACTGGCCTGTTTATATGCTTTTACAATTATCTTCCTTATGACTATATCAATTAGATGAAGCATGGAATAGGTCACAAAAAAAGATCATCCCAAACACTTCAACCCTGTTATACATGTCAATTAGAATGACTACGAGCTCATCATACTGTGACATTTTACTAAGCTGTCAAGAGGTTGAAAAGGATTTAGTCAAATAATTTTATTTTCCCAAAGGGATTGGAGGGCAAGGGAAGCATTTTGATCTGTAATAAACCTGAAACATTTAAATGAGCTGTGTGTAAAAAAGGGCATTTCAAGACCAAAAAAAGTGTTCTTTAGAGATACTATGAAAGCATCATTCCCAGATCCTAAGAGAGATTGTCTGTCATCACACAAGGTTGACATAAAGTAGCTGGATTTATAGCCCATGACTGCAGGTTCTGAGAGGAGCTCTGATGCATGCCCCCCTGCCAGAAACTTGCCGCATTTACTGAGCTAAGGCAGTTTGGAAGGGGATATCAGACTGGGCAAGAGTAAACTGCTAAGTCAAAAAAACTGAAAATAACCATATGTTTGAGCTTTGTTCTAAATGGACATATTTTATCTGCTTTGATTGACCAGTGGCCAGAAAGGCAGAATATACATTTTGAAATCCTAAAGAGAAACAGATGTATGTTCTGGATGTTGGGAAAGATTTGTTTTATTTGGATGGAAGATGGAACTTTTAGGAAACAAAACAGTTTGTGTTAGGTGCGTGCTTCAAAGCTGTTGCATTTCGAGATAGGTATATGATAAGAATATATGTTTCAGAAGTGTACAAAATGATGCATAAAGTAGTTCCAGAAATTATAAAAGCATGTTTCAGTAGAGTAATATTAACATTCTTTATAGAAGAAACCAGTGTAGCCATAGAGCAGATGTGTAGGGTGGTGGCATAAAGTTTCTTGCAGACATTTTGGAATTACTACAGAATTGCAAATGGGCATTTCAGGTGCAGTCTTTGGAAAGTAAATTATCCAAGCCTAAGTTTTTCCCTCTCCGTAAGATATTGCTTTGTTATGACTTAAAAGTCAGACAGCCAAACACAAAAACCACTAAGACCAAATAAAATTTATAAAAATAAAATTAAGTGACCCTCAGCAACAGACAGCAGGCAAGGCTGTTACTATGCTAATCATATATTTATTTGTCCCTTGAGTAAAACATAACTGGAAAATGTGTTCCAAACAAAGGTTTTAGTATAGTCACAAATATACACCCATCTGCATCTTTATTACCTCAATCATAGCAAAATGGTGATCTTAACTTCCAAATGTAGCTTTACTTTTTCAAATAACATTTATAACTTGCCACAACAGCGTTTCATCATGTAATGGCATTTATGTGAAAAACTTGATAGCACCTATCTGTAACAAACTGCCGCTCCCAACTGTAGATTACATTGTCTCCAATGTCAAGCTTGCACAACACACAAAAACAACTGTGTACCAATTTAATGTGGCTCGCTCCCAGACCGAAAAACAGCTCAGTGGCTCCAGATTTTCCTTTACCCAATATCAATGTTTCACTAGCAGGGGTGGCCCAAGGGGGTGCGGGGCCATGTGTGGAGATTCATTGTGGGGCTTCATTTGCATAAATATTTGCATAATGTTAACATGCGCTTTTAGTAAACATGCCTCTTAATGAGTGTCTGGATAAAGAAAGACTAACAGATTTCTACATTACTATATTCCAGTGCCAACTACCAGGCCCATTAGGAAGTACTATAAACAATGACCATTTAGAGCCCATAGCAAACCCACCGTGTCATAACAGCACTACCAGGACTCACAAAGCACCAAACCCTACCTATCAAAAAGGCAACCCTGCAAATATTAAACCAATAGATCTCAGAGAATACCAATACATCTCACTGGGGGAAAGAGAACAAGTGGGACTGTCAAATAGAAATTACATGAACAGAATGCCTCAGCTTGGTTACACATGCAGAACATAGACTATCACCACACAAGAACAAGGGATCACAATTTAGAAATAGGAAGATATTAGTTAAATTGGGAACCCCCAAAAGCCAAACATGAAATGTACAACACCACTGGAGAAATAAAACTATAAATTAATTTCCTCTTGCACTAAACAAAAACGCAAAGATGTTAGCGATACACATTTCCCAGACCTGACATATTCCAGTTATTAAATTCAAAATAAAAAGTATTTTTCTACCTTTTGTTTGGGCATTTTATTTTTCAGTTGCAATTGTTCCAGTCACTTTCTTCTGGTTTCTTCATGTCTTCTGCAAGCTGTCCATTTGTCCTTTCTTCTTTCTTCTATATTTTTTCCATTCTCTCTCTATATCTGCTTTAACATACTGATCTTTCCCCTTTTGCTCTTTCCCACTTTTCTTTCTTTATTCCTTTATCATCCACTCAAATTTCACCCTTCCATCCTCAATCCCCACTTACTCTCCCAATACCTGGCCAATCGTAGGTTTTTCTTCCCTCCCACACAAAATATCTTTTCCCCTTTCCATCCTCATTCCCCAGCCCCATCCCCTTCTAGTCCTCCCCCCAAATCAGCTCCCTTCTGGTTCTAGACCCACCCAGCTTCTGCTCCCTTCTAGTCCCATTCTCCCATGCCTCCACATCAGCTCATTTCCAGTCCTATCCCCCGATATGCTCCTTTCCAGTCCTATTCCAGCCCCCCCATCAACCCATTTCCAGTCCTAGGCTAGACACCCCCCTGCCTGCCGAAGAGCCCCGCGGCCGTCTATGGGGCTTCAGAGGTGAGCTGGGGAAGCCCGCGTGAGACCCCGGCTCCCTCTGCACAGCCGCTAGCGTGAAGAGTGTTTTCCCTCACGCTGGCAGCTGTTACTGTGAGGCGTGCTTCTGTGATCTCTTGTTTTCTCCAGGAACAACCAGGAAGTAAGTCCTCACCTATGAATGATATCAGCACCGACGGAGCCTGCATGGTAACCTTTTCCCAGCTTTCAAAGAAAGTCTGGGAGATGCACCATGCATGCGTGCTCCCCTTCCCATCTAAGGGTGCCATCTTGCCTCAGTCTTCTTTTTTTCCACGGAGCCCATCGTACGTGTGTCTGTCCCCCCAGAAAAAGGGTTTTTTTTCTTCCTTTTTTCTTCAGTTCTCAAATCAATTTCTTCTCCAGTGTACTTAGCGGTACCCTTCTCGCCTCCCAGGTCCATTTGCCTCGACAACGTGGTTTTTCTCGGGCTCCTTTTTTTCCCCTCAGATTGTTTCTCTGGTACGTGGGTTTCTGTGCCCTTTCTGGCCTGATCACATGAGGGCCGTATTCCCCACCATATCCTTGGTCATGAGGATCTGTTGTGCATATAACATGTTGCGCACAGATCCTCATGATTGTTGCCTTCAGTGCCTCAGGGCAGATTATGATGCCTTGGCGTGTGGTCTTTGCCAGCAGATGACCCCCAAGGCCCTCCGAAGCCATAAGAAGCAACACGAGTTGATTTTTCATAAGACTGACTCAGTCTCAGAGTCATCCACAGGACCAGCACCATCGAGAGCCACCACGAAGGCCTTCCTCGTATAGAAACCGTGCTTTCTCGGAACCTTGAGGTCATGGGGCATTGAGCCGGGGATCCCTCGGGGAGGGACACCCCTCAAAGAGCCAGATGTCGTCGATGGCCTCATTAAGTGACTAATCCGGGGCCATGGACAAGTCCCTTTGCCCCCAGCCTCAGAGCCCTCGATGCAAGGCCGAGAGCAGCCCTCAAAGCTGCCCTGGCAGGAGAAGATGACATAAGAACATAAGATATGCCATACTGGGTCAGACCAAGGTCCATCAAACCCAGTATCCTGTTTCCAACAGTGGCCAATCTAGGTCATAAGTACCTAGCAGTTTCCCCAAAAGACACAGGTTCCTCAATACTTGTATTGAGTCAAGCAGTGATATTCCGTGTCCCTTTTAATAATGGTTTATTGACCTTTCCTCCAGGAACTTGTCCAAACCTTTTTTAAACCCAGCTACACCAACAGCTTTTACTACATCCTCCGGTAACAAATTTCAGAGTTTGATTACACGTTGAGTGAAAAAATATTTTCTCTTATTAGTCTTAAATAGGTTACCTGGCATCCGGGGATCGATCTCGGTCCTCCAAGGCCATCCTCGTCAAGGGCTCCACTTCCACGGTGCCGGCGTGGGTGCCGAGGACCTCAGTGCCTGTGCCAGTGACTGTAGAGCCTTCTGTCCTTGAGGTCAAGATGGCAGCCTTGGAATGCAGCTTGTCTGCCTTCATGGCCCAACAGCAAGCTCTGATGCCCGGTTCCAGATCATCACTCCTGATCACCGGCCCCTCCTCAGCAAGCAAGCACCACCGCCTCAAGAGACCCATCAGCACCAGTCCCAGATCCGCTCGGGACCGAGGACTTCCTCGCTCATTGCATGCAACTCGGAGCACAGCAGCATCAGAGGCTGTCCAGACTGGAGCACAAGCCCAAGGCCTGGAGGACTCTCGAGATCTCCTCCAACTCTGGGTCAGAGTGGGAGACTGAGGATGATGAATCCCTGAAAACTCAACTCCACTGGGATGTGCCCATGGACCTTTCCCCCTCCCAAAGGTCGGCGCCAGTCCTCACCCAAGGACCTGGCTTTTCTAGACTTCTTCTGGGATGTGGTGAAGGCCCTTGCCTTCACTATTGAGTCCACAGAAGAGCTTCGGGCAAAGGACCTCTAGATCCTCCAGTACGAGGCTCCTAAGGAGGCACTCATGGTGCCCATTCTCCCCGTCCTAGAATGGTTGCTGTTCCATATGTGGGAGACCCCGTCCTCTGTACCTATTGTGAGCAGGCAGCTGGACTCGTTGTACTAGTCCGCCAGAGCACTGTCTTTAAAAAGCTCAACTGCCTCACCACTCCATGGTGGTGGAGTTGGCCATGCATAGGCTCAAGAGCCAGAAAATGCACGCCTCTGTGCCCCTGGACAGGGGGGTTCGTACCATGCACTCCTCTGTGCCATGAATGCCCTGGGAAGGAAGTGCCTCCAGGGCTCGATGCTCATTAGCTGGGTCTAGGCATACCAGCTGTACATGGGCATGTACTTGTGAGGCATTGCGAGGGAACTCGCTGGGTTCTTGGCTAGTCTCTCCGAGGAACCTCTCCAGCTGTTCTGGTCCCTGATCGCCATGGTCAGAGTGCTCCAAATTTATGACTGGCGACCTATGACAGCTTCGAGTTGGCAGCTATAGTAGCCGTGGTGGACATTAGTGTCTGCTGCCTGGCGACAGTCTTACGACTTAGAGCAATGGGTGTAGGACAAGTCAATGTCCCTTCCTGGGGAGAGAACCTCTTCAGCAAGCCCATGACAGACAAGGCTGCCGAGCTGGAGTTCGAGTTCATGACCAGGGCCAGCCTCTCCAAAAAGACTGCTGACTCTTCCCGAAGGAAGGGTTTGTGTAAAAAGCTCCTATATCCAAAGAGGAAGGCTTACAGAAACCACCCTCAGTTCTCGGCCTTCCCAGCTCCCCAACAGGGCCAGCAGGCCAAGGGACAAGGGCACGGCCCTCGTAAGCCCAAGCCCCAGACTTCGCCTCCGGCGCAACCTAAAGAGGGCTAGTGACTCCTTGGTCATAATCTTTCTTCCACTGGGAGGTCCTGCCCTGCAGCATACAGGGGGGGGGGGGGCATTTGGTATTTTACGCCAACCAGTGGTCTCTCATTACCACCAACACATGGACCCTACAGGTGGTGAAGGAGGGTCTCCACCTTGAACAGACGTCCCTGCCATTTTTTCCAGGAGATCCCCATATGACTCTCCTTCACCGGAGCCTGCTTCAGCAGGAACTCGCAAGTCTTCTGGTAGACAGGGTGGTGGAACCCGTCCCCTCCACCTCAGGGGCAAGGGATTCTACTCCCACTACTTTCTGGTACCCAAAAGGACCAGATGGTTTCAGTCCATTCTAGACCTGCGGGACCTCAACCAGTTCCTGGTGAGGGGAACGTTCAAGATGCTCTCCCTTGGAACATTGCTGCCATACTTTCGTCAGGGAGACTGGCTATGCTCCTTGGATCAAAGGCAAAGGTCTTTATCCCGCTCCCGTTCCTCGTGAGTGAGATCCTTTACGGCAAGCGCTTGTGGCTCCGGCCAAGCAGCCGCAGTAGGTCTTCAAATACCCGAACCAAGCCCGATGCCTCAGGAGACATCGGCCTCGAGTCCCTCGACTGATTACTCAGACTGGGAGTCCGAGGACGAGGCTTCCCCAGAGACACGTAAGCATCATGATCTCCCCTCAGGTCCGTCTCCCCCGACGTCGCAGCACCAGTCACCACTTGAGGATGCATTGTTCCTTGAGTTTGTTTGAGACATGGCGAAAGCCTTGTCTCTCACCACAGAGTTGGAGCAGGACCCTCGGATGGAGGAGCTCAAAAACCTCCAGTACGAGGCTCCACCTAAGGGAGGCCCTTACGGTCCCCATCCCCACCATCCTCAGGCGACTCCTTCGGATGTGGAAGACACCAGCGTCGGTGCCAGTAGTTAGCCGACGCCTCGATACCATGTAGCGGGTCCAGTGGGGCCCCGGCTTTTGGAAGGCACAACTCCCTCACATCTCTGTTGTGGTGGAACGACCATGCTCCAGCAGAAAACCCAAAGACTTACTCTTCTGTGCCCCGGGCAGGGAGTCCCACACCTTGACATACTTGGATGCAAATGCTACCCGGGTTTGATGCTGGGTTGCCGAATCCAAGCCTATCAGCTATATATCGGTATGTATCTCCGAGACCTAGCTAAAGAACTCACAGGTTTCTCGGTAGGTGTCAGTGGAGATCCCCTCCAGCAATTCCAAACCCTCACGAAGTGCGGGGAGTGCTCGAAGTACATGTCACGAGCCGTCTATGACAGCTTTGTCTAATGCAAGGGTGGCCGCCACAGGCATTGGTGCCCGATGCCAAGGCTGGCTCCAGGCATCGGACCTCGAGCAGTGGGTCCAGGAGAAACTCCTTGATGTCCCCTGTCTCAGTGAAAACCTCTTCGGCAAACTGATGGAGGACAAGGTGTCTGAGACTGAGTACATCACACAGACTCTGCTTTCTAGGAAGACCCCCGCCCATCCCATGAAGAAACAGTCAGGTAAGAGGCCCCCTTTTCACAGAAAAGGCCAGCCTTGCCAAGGCTATCCCCAGTACTAGACCCTCCAGACCCTGCAACAGGGCCACCAGGGCAAAGGATCGGGCTAAGGCCAACGTAAGCCTAAGAGCCCTAAGCCACAAACAACAGCTCCTGCCCGGCCGGGTCGGGGTTTTGACTCCCTGAGGGGAGCAGCTGCCAATGGGGGAGGGGGGGCATTTGATCCACTTTGCCCATCGGTGGCCAGTCATAACCACAGACACCTGGGCTCTCCAGGCGGTCAGAAGGCTACCTCCTTCACTTGGACAGGACACCTCCCCCTTTTCTTTCCAGGAGAGTCCCCTCGGACTCCCCTGCACCAGGCCCTGCTACTGCAGGAATTCGCAGGCCTCATCAGGGATGGAGCGTGGAAACAGTACCCCTCCACCTCAGGGGAAGGGGTTCTACTCTCGTTACTTTCTGGTCCCAAAAAGAATAGGGGGCCTAAGGCCCATTTTGGACTTGTGAAACCTGAACAAGTTCCTGGTGCTGGAGAAGTTCAAGATGCTCTCCCATGGAACATTACTGCCCTAGCAGGGACCTAAAGCATGCTTACACCCAGATCATTATTCATCCCAATCACAGGCAGTACTTAAGGTTCATGGTTGGGGGCGACCATTACCAGTACAGGGTACTAACCTTCGGCCTAGCCTCCACACCAAGAGTCTTCACCAAATTCCTGGCAGTGGTGGCCGCCTACCTTCGTCTCCAAGGGGCCTTTGTCTTCCAATATCTGGAAGACTGCTCGTGAAAGGGGACACGGCCACTGAAGTGCAACAGGCCACAGCCTGCCACCATCAAGGTCCTGCAGCATTTGGATTTCATGATAAACCACTCCATCTCAGGATATGGCGTTCACAGGAGCTCATCTGGACACTCTCCAGTCCTGGGCCTTCCTCTCTCTGGACAGAGTGGATCGCCTCAGGGCCCTGGCCACCATGCTGCAGTGCCATCATGCTGTGTCGGCACGGTCCATGCTCCGCCTGCTAGGCCACATGGCATCCACAGTCCATGTGGTTCCCAATGCCCACCTCCGCATGTGGGCAGCCCAGTGGTGTCTTCGCTTGCAGTGGACACAAGCCACAAGCAGGCTCCGGGACAAGGTCTCAGTTTCCCGTCAACTAACAGAGTCGTTAAACTGGTGGCAGGACACAGCACCTGCAGTAAAGCATGCCGTTCCAGTCCACAAAGCCCCAGAGAATCCTCACCACGGATGCCTCCCTACTAGGCTAGGGTGCCCACTGTGAGGAAATGCACATGCAAGGCAACTGGTCCCTGGTGGAGAGTCAGCAACAGATCAACGTACTGGAGCTCAAGGCCATTTTTCTGATGATCAGGGCCTTCCACCATCACCTCTGGAACCAGTCGGTGCTAGTCCAAACGGACAACTAGGTCTCAATGTTCTACCTGAACAAGCGAGGGGGGAATGGGTCTCAGTGCCTCTGCCAGGAGACAGTAGCCCTTTGCTCATAGCAGTCGATCAGGGAATGCTCCTCTGGGTAGTATATCTGCCAGGCCAGGATAATGCCCTAGCAGACAGACTGAGCAAGGTCCTCCAGCTGCACAAATGGCAACTAGACCCCAGGGTGGCACAGCGGCTATTCTGACTCTGAGAAACCCCAAGTCTGGACCTCTTCGCCAGCCTGACCAGTGCTCAGCTGCCCAGCTTCGGCTGTCCCCAACTGCATCCATCCCAGATAGCAGCGGATGCCTTCCTCATTTCATGGTCGGAGGGCCTTCTGTACGTCTTCCCTACCACACCACTACTCGCCTGGACCCTCTTCAAGGTCCTATGGGACAAAAGTCTCCATGATCCTGGTGGCCCCACGGTGGTCCAGGCAGCCTTGGTTTCCCCTGTTGCTCCACCTCTCAATGGAGCTCCCGGTTCCTCTGGGGAACACCCCGGGGCTGTTGACCCAGGAGGAGGGCTCCCTCTTTCACCCCAACCTTGGGGTCCCTGTCACTAACAGCAATAGCTGCTGAACGAGTAGCCTTAGCACCCTTCAACTTCCAAAGGGAGGTGGAAGAAGTCATCATGGCCTCCCGTAAGAACTCCACGAGATAAGCCTATGCCTTCAAGTGGAGCAAATTCTCAGTTTGATGTGTGGAGCAACAGTTTGACCCATTCTCTTGCAAGTTGCACACAGTGCTGCAGCACTTGCTTCACCTTTTGCAAACCGGACTCAAGTCCAACTCCATCAAAGTTCACCTCAGCACGCTCTTGGCGCACCATTATTCCATAGAGGGCAAACCTCTCTCTGCACAGCCCCTCATTACCCAATTTATGTGGGGCCTTCTGCTCTCTAAGCCTCCCATCTGCCCGATTCCGGAGAAATGGGTCCTCAACATGGTTCTGACGCAGCTCACCAAGCCGCCTTTGAACCTCTGGCTACCTGCCATTTGCGTTATCTCTCCTGGAAGATCATATTCCTGGTGGCGCTCACCTCTGCCTGCAGAGTCAGTGAGCTTCAGCCCTTGATGGCCGAGCCACCTTACACCAGGTTCTACAAGAATAGGGTCATGCTTCGCACCCACCCTAAATTCCTTCCGAAGGTGGTATCCGCCTTCTATCTCAACCAGGAGGTGGTGCTTTCCACCTTCTTTCCACAGCCCCATGCTGACAAGGCAGTGGCCGTTTTCCATACTCTGGATTTTAAGAGGGCCCTATCCTTCTACCTGCAACGTACCCAGAGCCATCGCAAAGCCTCGCAGCTTTTAGTTTCCTACAACTCCAGTCACCTGGGAGAGGCTGTTACCAAGTGGACCCTGTCCACCTGGGTGGCAGACTGCATCGCCTTCACCCATGATCAGGCTGGGATCTCATTGGAGCACCAAGTCATGGCACACAACTTCAGGGCTATGGCGACCTCGGTTGCAAGCCTTTGCTCTGTCTCACGACATTATTATTCAGAAAAAGAACAGGTTCCCTATATCAACAGACCACTCCAAATAAAGTATTTTTGTTGGACAGTTGAACCTCAGGCAAGAAACTTAACTGGCGATTCACGTACTACAGTTTAATTCTAGCATAGTTTCTGTGACAACGGCAACAATGTAAATACTATAATATCACTATACCAGAAAAATATTTGAATCACAACCTTGTGAAAATTAGAGAATAAAGAAATTGCGATCACCTAGGACATTCCCATGTCAACCAATAAAAATGTTGATGCATGAAAACCAGACATTAGAAATAAAGGAGAAAAACGTAAGAGCAATGTGACTAATAGTCATCCCTATCGAGCAACATTCTGTACAGTGTGTATGGAGAGACAAAAGATACTCATTTAGCAAAAGATCAAGAAAATGAGGCAGAAATATTCTCAATTGGACAGTACTGGCCTGATCAAAAAGTAGGTCCAAGCATTGCTCGATTGGTTACACCATATGTTCTCCAGAAGGAAGCTGTCTTTGGCATGATGTAGTTGTTGAGATAAGCACTTGCAGTAAATTTGAGAGATTGAAATCTTTCCAACATACTGTCATTTGAGCATACTATCCAGGGAGAAACTAATAGAATGCTGATGAACAATGGTTTGCCAAAATTCCTATTATCAATGATGGTAAATGAAACAATTCATTTTTTTAAATCTTCTTTGAACTAAACCAGGGGTCGGCAACCCGCGGCTCCGGAGCCGCATGCGGCTCTTTCTCACCTTTGCCGCGGCTCCGGAGCACACTGTGCCCGCCCGGTGACAGGCAATAGTGTTGTAAAGATGTATTTAAACGTGGCGTTATGGGCTCCCTCCATGTCAGCTCCCTCCCTTCTTCTGCAGCCGCGGCTCCCTGCCTCTTAGGGAACCGCGGCTGTGCTTTTAAAATCATCTTGGAGCCCTTCCTGTCTTGACGGGCTCCGTGCAGCATTGTCCCGCCTCTAAAGGAGACAATGCTGCACGGACCTCACACGCCACCTAGATAAGGTCTTAGATAGTGCTGGGGAGGAGTCTGCTGTCTTGGTACATGTTGGTACCAATGACATAGGAAAATGTGGTAGGGAGGTTCTGGAAGCTAAATTTAGGCTTTTAGGTAGGAAGTTGAAATCCAGAACTTCCAGGGTAGCGTTCTCCGAAATGCTTCCCGTTCCACGCGCAGGACCCAATAGGCAGGCAGAGCTCCGGACTCTCAATGCGTGGATGAGACAATGGTGCAGAGATGAGGGGTTCGGATTTGTTAGGAACTGGGGAACATTCTGGGGAAAGGAGGGGCTCTTCCGAAGGGATGGGCTTCACCTTAACCGGGATGGAACCAGGCTGCTGGCATTAACCTTTAAAAAGGAGATAGAGCAGCTTTTAAACTAGATAATAGGGGAAAGCCGACAGTCGCCCAAGAGCGCATGGTTCGGAAGAATGTATCCTTGAAGGATACTACAAAAAGCAGAGAGGTTCCAAAAAAGAGTAAAGTAGCCCAAATGCCCTCGAGTATGGAGCAGACAGAACTTAAAGATCCCAAATTACCCATGTCTACCAATAGCCAAATTAATATGAAGTCTCTAAAATGCTTGTATGCAAATGCTAGAAGTCTACAAAACAAGATGGGAGAGTTAGAATATATAGCACTAAACGAGAGGTTAGATATGATTGGAATATCAGAGACATGGTGGAAGGAGGACAACCAGTGGGACACTGTGATACCTGGGTACAAACTATATCGAAATGATAGAGCTGATCAAATTGGTGGAGGGGTTGCGCTCTATGTTAGAGAGGGCATTGAGTCAGAAAGGATTAAAGTTTTGCAAGAAACAAAATTTGCTGTAGAATCTCTATGGATTGAAATTCCATGTAAAAAGGGGAAGGCGATGGCAGTGGGGGTGTACTATCGTCCGCCTGGCCAGAATGAACAAATGGATGATGAAATGCTCAAAGAAATCAAGGAAGCTAGCAAAAGTTACAGTGCAGTAATAATAATGGGTGATTTCAATTACCCCGGCATCGACTGGGTCAGTGTCACAACAGGACATGCTAGGGAGATAAAGTTCCTAGATGAAATAAATGACTGCTTCTTGGAGCAGCTGGTTCATGAACCGACCAGAGGGGAAGCAATATTAGACCTAGTCCTTAGTGGAACACCAGATGTAGTGCAAGAGATAAGGGTGTTGGGGCCACTTGGCAATAGTGATCATAGCATGATCGCCTTTGATTTAATTAGTGGAGGAGGGAAAGTAAGGAAATCCACAGTACTACCCTTTAACTTTCGAAAGGGAGACTATGATAGAATGAGGAAAACAGTTAAGAAAAAACTAAAAGGAGCAGTTGCAAAGGTTAAAGACGTACATCAAGCTTGGGTGTTGTTGAAAAATACTATCTTGGAAGCCCAGACCAGCTGTATTCCACGCTTTAAGAAAAGTGGAAGGAAGTCCAAAAAATTGCCAGCATGGTTTAAAGCTGAGGTCAGAGAGGCTGTTGTTGCCAAAAAAGCATCTTTCAAGAAATGGAAAAAAGAGCCAAATGATGAAACCTGGAAACAGCACAAGCACTGGCAAGTCAAATGCAAGGCATTGATAAGGCAGGCAAAGAGAGAATTTGAGAAGAAGCTTGCTGCGGAAGCAAAAACGCGAAATAAAGACCTTTTCAAGTACATTCGTAGCAAAAAACCCGTGAGAGAGTCAGTTGGTCCATTAGATGATAAAGGGGTTAAAGGAGCACTAAGAGGCGACAAGGCGATAGCGGAGAGACTGAATGAATTCTTTGCTTCGGTCTTTACTGAGGAAGATGTAGGGATGTTACCCACGACTGAAGTGGTATTTAAAGGTGTGGAAGAATTGAAGGAAATATCGATACATCGGGAAGATGTCCTACAACTATTAGATAAACTGAAGAGTAGCAAATCACCTGGGCCGGATGGTATACATCCAAGGGTGTTGAAAGAACTGAAATTTGAGATTGCAGACCTGCTATCAGTAATCTGTGAACTATCATTAAAATCATCTCTAATACCTGAGGATTGGAGGATCGCCAATGTAACACCAATTTTTAAAAAGGGTTCGAGGGGTGATCCGGGAAACTACAGACCGGTGAGCCTGACATCAGTACCGGGAAAAATGGTAGAAACCATCATAAAGAATAAAATTACTCAGCATATAGATAGTCATGACCTAATGGGAGACAGCCAACATGGCTTTAGACAAGGAAGATCTTGTCTTACTAATCTGTTATGTTTTTTTGAAGGAGTGAATAAACAGGTGGACAAAGGTGAGTCGGTTGATATTGTGTATCTGGACTTTCAGAAAGCCTTTGACAAGGTCCCTCATGAGAGACTTTTGGCAAAACTAAAGAGTCATGGGATAGGAGGCAGTGTACTACTGTGGATCAGGAACTGGTTAAAAGATAGAAAGCAGAGGGTAGGGCTAAATGGCCAATTTTCCCAATGGAGAAAGGTGAATAGTGGTGTACCCCAGGGATCTGTGCTGGGTCCGCTGCTTTTTGACATATTCATAAATGACCTGGAAAGTGGAATAACGAGTGAGGTTATCAAATTTGCTGATGACACAAAACTATTTAAAGTTGTTAAAACCCAGGAGGATTGTGGAAAATTGCAAGAGGATCTTGATAAATTGGAAGACTGGGCATCAAAATGGCAGATGAAATTTAATGTGGAGAAGTGCAAGGTTATGCACCTAGGGAAGAACAACCCAAACTATGGTTACACGATGCAAGGTTCCACATTAGGAACCACCACCCAAGAAAAAGATTTAGGCGTCCTTGTGGATACCATGTTAAAACCCTCGGCCCAGTGTGCAGCGGCGGCCAAGAGAGCAAATAGAATGCTAGGTATGATAAGGAAAGGAATGGAAAATAAAACAAAAGATATTATAATGCCTCTATATCGTTCCATGGTGAGACCGCACCTTGAATATTGTGTGCAATTCTGGTCGCCATATCTTAAAAAGGATATAGCAATTTTAGAAAAGGTTCAGAGAAGAGCCACCAAAATGGTAAAGGGGATGGAAGGCTACTCCTATGAAGAAAGGCTAAAAAGGTTGGGGCTCTTTAACCTGGAAAAGAGACGGCTGAGGGGAGATATGATAGAAGTCTATAAATTAATGAACGGAGTGGAACGGGTAAACGTAGATCGATTGTTTACCTTATCAGAATATAGAAAGACTAGGGGACATGCAATGAAGCTACAGGGTAAACTATTTAAGACTAATAAAAGAAAATATTTTTTCACTCAACGTGTAATCAAACTCTGGAATTTGTTACCGGAGGATGTAGTAAAGGCTGTTAGTGTAGCTGGGTTTAAAAAAGGTTTGGACAAGTTCCTGGAGGAAAGGTCCATAAACCATTATTAAGAAGGGACCCAGGATATCAATGCTTGAACCAATACAAGCATTGTGGAACCTGTGTCCCTTGGGGAAACTGCTAGGTACGTATGACCTAGATTGGCCACTGTTGGAAACAGAATACTGGGCTTGATGGACCTTGGTCTGACCCAGTATGGCATATCTTATGTTCTTATGTTCTTAAGCGAGCTGATTGGGGGGCTTTGACTGGGCATGGGCTGATTGTGGGGAGGGGAGGATAGAGCTGCTGGCCCTGGAAGATAACTGGGGGCTAAGGCTACAAATGGGCTGATATGAGGGGATGGGAGAATGGAACTGGATCTGAGAGGGGCTGCCATGGTATTTGTACTAGAAGGGACTGGTCAGTGGGGAAGGAGGGGGACTGGAAGGAAATGGACACCAGTGGCAATCATGGGAATGCAAGTTGACATTGGAAGGTACTGGGAGTGAGGACTGGAAAGGGGCTGATATTGAGGAGGGTTACTGGGACTGGAAATAGGCTGATGGAAAGAAGTGAAGAAAATGAAAGAAGAGATAAGAAATGGCAGATGGACCATAGACCACAGAAAGAGAGCTAAGAGAAGACAGGAAAGCAGAAGCCTCAGATCGGGACCAGCATGATCAAAGAATAAATTGGTCAGACAACAAAGGTAGAAAAAATAATTTTATTTCATATTAGTGATTTGACTACAAAATCATCATAATTTTGAAATCAAATATTGTTACTTGTTGTTGTGATATTTTCTGGCGTATTTGTTTTGGTGTGCGAAGGAAGAAGGGTAGTCTTATACGGCGAGTATAGGCCAAACACCTATATTTTAACAGGAAAAGTAGGGGGTCGTATATAGCATTAAGGTAAGAAACAATATATGCAGTGTTAGATTTGTTTTAAATGTCGCAATGGTTTTGCGGCTCCCAGTTTTTTTTTTCCCTTCGGAAACGGGTCCAAGTGGCTCTTTATGTCTTAAAGGTTGCAGACCCCTGAACTAAACCATCCACATAACCTGGAAAAAATCTTTCTAGTTGTACTACCTGATTATAGATAACAAGGTGCTCTACAAAGTCACCTACTGAGTGAGGTTCATGACTGTCATGGTATGTGCAAAATTGTGGATGTGAAACGCTGATACTGTTATCAAAAAAACCTTGAAGAAGCCTAATCGGCGAAACAAAAACTTTTGTTGGGTTATTATACATTTCGCCAGAACGGTGGGGTGGTTATACCTCTTGCCAGGACGGTGTACCTTCTATGCGATTAGGCATTTGGACAAGACGTTGTATGATGTCTGCTTGCCGACACGAGCCGAATGTCTAGAAATGTTCAGATAAGTGAATAAATTTCTATTGAAAAAGGCATATATTCTGTTTAAAGGAAAATTATTTTTCTGTTCCTTTTTAAGAAAATAATTGAAGAATTTACATGTTCCGGCTCTATGCTGTACTGCAGACACTTTTTATAATTTTTAGGAATCTCAATAAATGTTTTGTTGGTAGGTGGTAAGGTTATGTTAGATATTGTTAGTGTTGTTAGACTGAGGTTTGGATTGAAAAAGTATAGAGGCAGTGACCCATGATGTGAGTGTCTGCTCTTAAACCCTATGGTGACTAGTTCGCCATATGTCGGGCTAAGACCATCCTGAGGTCGTTTGTGCCTTATTTAAGTGTATGAAATAGTAATTTATATTGATAAATTAGTTTATTCATGAAAGTTAGATCAAGGGTGTTGGTTTGTGTTGGATGTGCAAAATTGGCCCATTTGTAGAAACTGCCCCAAACCACCGATTGTCATCACAGAAATTTTTCTTGTCTAATGTTGTATCCTCTGATGCTCATGCATGGTAACTGATACCTGGTTGCTATCTTTCTGTTGGCAGATAAAAGTAAAAGGCCCACGGTACTGGGAGATAGTAATAGATTTAAGCAAAGGACCCCAGCATCTGAAGTAAGTACTGCATAAGTATTCCTGATGATATGTTTACTACCTATTGAATCTGTTTTTGAACTCCTAACATTATAATGTTGTACACTAAATATATGCAAGGGTTTTGAAGCCAGATCCCATGTGAAGTGCCTCATGCTGAGTTCTTCCTCAGCCACATATTTCTGCTGCATGTTCTCTAAATGCAGTTGAGTATTGACACTGCGCCTTTGTTAGGATAGGAAATGAGCAGAGCAACTCACTTGCCTGTATTAAGTGGTGGGAAGAGGGCACTTATTTCCATATTCTGGTCTTAAATTAAGGATGCTGCAACTAAAGCCCGGTGATCAAACCAATGCAGGGCCAGCCCAACCATTAGGAAAATTAGGCGGTCACCTAGGGTAACTTTAAGGGGGGGGGGGGGGTGAAAGCAAAGAGCATGGCATTCAAAGCTAAACAATAGATTCTGACAGCCAGGGAGGACATACGGCTTAAGATTTGCCTAGGGTGCCAACTTCAACCACCTCTGAGGCCGGCCCCGAACCATTGTTGATGCTCTGTGCCTGATTTTCTTGCAGGTCCATTCTTTCCAAAGACGGGGTTCTTTATGTCAAACTGCGAGCTGGGCAGCTTTCGTACAAGGAAGACCCGATGGGGTGGCGCAGCCTCTTAGCACAGACGGTAACTCGTAGGAACTCGGAGGCACGCGCTTTCAAGGTAGGAATTATTCAAAATAAAGTAGTATTGTGACGGCTGTTCTGGTCATAGCAACCAGGAAAATTAAAATTCTCATGTCAGTGACAGTAAAAACTGTACAATAGCTTTTATTTAAAAAAAAATATATATATATACATAGCACTTATTTTTCTGTTACATTGTTGGTGTGCCCAGTGTTGCATAAAGTAAATTCTTTGGTTTTCAGATTGCTACTCAAAGCAATTTGTAATTTAAGTGATAGTGTAGGGAGCTTAAATCACCCTCAAGGTCCCAAATAGCAGTGCAGAGTGATTTTGACTTAGTATGTCCAGGTTTTACAGCTAGTCGTCTTGATTAAAGAGAAAAAAAAAAGAACCTGAATCTACTAATCCATTCTATGAAGCTGGTTTCAATAGACAAATCCAAGGTTCAGAAAATGATTTACACAAATCAATGGGGTCCATGACCATCCCAGACAAATCATCATCAAGTTCACTGATGCTTGCAGGGCTGCTAAATTAGCAGCCAAATGCCCCTGGGGATGAAAAACATTCAGTAATCACTCTTCCACTTAAAATCCAGCCAAGGAACTGCATTGGGAGAATTTTTTGAAGGGAACTTGCATCTTGCTTTCTCAGTCACTAACTATCCTTTCAGAATGTAGCCTTTTCACTGAAGCCTGTCAGTTTGGGTTCCTTGTATCTATAACATTTAGGAATTTAAAGCCAGTCGTGTTACACTGTATGGCTATAAGGGGGGACACAAACCCACTTAATGTGTACAAAATACAAAGGTACTTTTACTCTCCTAACTTTAGGTGTATTTTCAAATGTCAGCTTCCCAGGTATTGAAAAATACAATATGTGCATAGTTTTCACCTATGCCTTCAGGAATCTCATTTTATATATGGATAAAAGTACACTCATGAATTATGCACATAAGTTTTACCTGCTAAGTGGGATGAAATTCTGAGTTAAACAACTGAAACCACGCAACTCTAAATATCATGGTAAAACTTAACTCATTTAAAAATTGCTATTGTATATTGCCATTGTAGTGGTACATAATTTGGTACTTTCATTAGATGATCTTAACAGCCATCTGTTGCTACTGAAGAGTTATATTAAGCATAGTCCTTGTTGGATGTATATGTAGACAAGGAAAGTAATGGAAGACATGCATGATGGTTTTCTTAAGGAGAGAAAATTTGCAGTGGACAATTTAGAAGTGTTTCACTGTTGGTGGGAGGTGAGAGAGGAGAGTTTAAATTTTAATATGCAAAATGCAAACAATATGATAGAAGCAAAAAATGTTTTTAATCAAAGATGAGTTTTCTTTTCTCGTTTTAGCCAGAAGCTATTTCTGCCTTCACCTCGGACCCGGCACTGCTGTCATTTGCTGAATATTTCTGCAAACCAACATTAAACATGGGCCAGGTATGCACAGCATGGATCACCTAGTCTTCATGAACATGGAATTCAGCATCTGTTCGAAGACACTTCTCCTATTCTGTATCACATTTTTTTATCAGGACAGTTAAGACAATGACAAATAATTTCTAGGTCCAGGCTAGACATTTATGTCACATCACCGTCTTTTGCAATTCAGAACTACACATAATAGCTTTGTTCGTTTATGAAATGCTTTACAGCTGAAGAGGATCTCTTCAAACTTTATAGCTCAGCCCTTCAGAGAGACACGGTTAATGATTTGGAAAGTCTGGCTTTATTTATTTTATTTATTTACATTCTCTTATATACTGCGCTATTCTGCATCAGTGCGGTTTGCATTGAACAAACTGAAATTACATTGAACAGGGCATTATAACTTAGAGATAACTATTTTACAGGGAACATGGGCTATGGAGGGTTAAGTGGCTTGCCCAAGACCACAAGGAGCACCTGTGGGACTAGAAACCCCAGTCCTTCCGGCCCAAGGTTGCTGTCCTCTAGTGGGATTTGAACCCCTGACCTTCCGGCCTGAAGTACCTTGCCCCAACCACTAGGCCACTCCTCCACTCCATTTGTAGTGGCTTCATTTGTAGTTGCTGTTCTGTTTGGCAGCTTTCACAGACCCTAGAAGTGGTGTCAGCCATCTCTCAAGGTTGACACTTAGAGCCCAGATTTGCGGTCCACGTTTTAAAGGGAGATGCAGTTTGTGGCCCCTGTGCAAGGATTGTTGCTGTAATGGCTGGCCTGAGTTGGAAGGGTTATCTAAAAAATAGGGGAGCAAACCCCAGCTAGTTGAGAGTGAAGGTTCACGGCTCTAGCCCAGTAGAGACTGGTTATGGACTATGCAGGAAGAAAATGCAGTTCCAAAGAAAACAATGACGTGATACTTCAAATGAGTTTCTGTCCTCCGAACTTGCTTTTAAACTAGTAGTGAGAGGAGGTGGTAGATCACATTTAGATGGAGCCTTCACCTCTGACCCATGGACACCATGGACATGTAGAGGATCTGTGAATTAACACTGGTTGGTGGGTTTATTTAAACATAAATACCAAAATGAAAATTAAATCATATACAGTGCAGACTTTTTTTTCCTTTTCCTTTCTTTTAATGTATTGTACATCAGTATGTTGTCCTTTTTCCCTAAAGAAAAACTTACTCCCTTTTTTGGGAAGTACCAAATGTTGATTCCTGTCAGGTAGCTTGGACGGATCATCATCTATTGAGTTCTAACCCCATTTCAAGGAGATCCATTCATACCCCAAATGGTTTGTTCACTTCACAAGATAACAGCAATCTCTCTTACATTAGCATCTTTTTTTCCACCAAATTTTCTGATCTCTCATTGGAGTCTTAGGTGGAGACATGGAATGCCTCTCTGAACAATTACATAAATTCCATTGCCCCATTGAAACCAATAGATCAATCAGGTTTCCGAAAAGGTTACAGTACAGAATCTGCTATTACTGCTTTACTCAGTGAGCTCTATGCAAATCTTAATGCTCATAAATCTGCTCTAGTCATCTCCCTGGATCTATCAGCAGCGTTTGATGTTATTAATCATTCTCTCTTACTTCAATGTCTTTTTGATATCTGCATCGGGCAGTGTGCTAGCATGGTTTTCTTTCTTTTTTCACAATCTCTCATTTACAGTTCACACACAATTGTCTTCATATTCAACCCCCCCCCCCCCCACACACACACACACACACCTTTCCCATGTAGAGTTCCCCAGAGCTCCATTCTTTCCTCTTCATTATTTAAAATTTTTCTTGCTCCATTGGCCACTCTGGTACCAGATCAGTTATCATTATTACACAGATGACATCTTGTTTCATTACTCTTCCTCTAGCTTGCATCTGTCCTCATTCAACATCTGTATGGATTCTGTGGCCTCTTGGCTATTTAATCATGGTCTTCAACGCAATTCTACCAAATCACAAACTTTATGGGTCATGGGAAATCCTTCCCCCACCCCCACCCCCTCCCCCCAACTATAGGTCTTCCATTGCAGGAAAGCTGGCCACATTTTTTCAATCATTAACTCATTTAGGGGTTATTCTTGACACACACCTTACATTTGAGGTTCAGGTTACAGCTATAGTTCACTCATCCTTCCATGCCCTTCACCTGATCCGCTCTATTAAGCCATATCTTTCCAATTCAGCCCTTCATTCTTTACTTCATGTATTAGTTGTATCATGACTTGATTACTGTAATGCTGGCTAATGCGGTCTTTGGACATCATAGCAGATGAAACTAAAATTGGTTCAGAATGCAGCAATCATAAGAACATAAGGTATGCCATACTGGGTCAGACCAAGGTCCATCAAGCCCAGTCTAGGTCAAACGTACCTGACATGTTCCCAAAAAGGCACACAGGTTCCATATTTGCTCGTCCTGGGGTAAGCAGTGGATTTCCCAGGTCATCTTTTATAATAATTTATAGACTTTTCCTCCAGGAAACCTGTCCATGCCTTTTTTAAACCCAGCTACACTAACAGTTTTTACTACATCCTCCAGTAATGAATTCCGCGTTTGATTACGTGTTGAGTGAAAAAATATTTTCTCTTATTACTCTTAAATGGGTTACATTGTAGCTTCATTGTGTGTCCTCTAGTCATTCTACTTTTCGATGGCATAAACAACCAATCCACTTCATTCATTAATTTATAGACCTCTCTCATATCCCCACTCAACCGTGTCTTTTCCATTTACTGACAAACGCAGTCAAATATGATCCTTTCACTCTTCTGTTCTATCAGAATCACTGGTTGCCTCTCATCTATCGATTTCATTTCAAAATTCTTGTGATACACATAGGGCATATTTTCTTCATGGACAAGCAGGAATGAGTCCTCACGTATGGGTAATGTTTCCCGATGGAGCCCACATGGGAACACTTCCCAGCTACTATTGGAAGCTTTTGGGAGGTTCCATTGCACCTCTGCGCCTCCTTGCCACCTGTTGCCGTGGTGCCATCTTAAAGTATTCTTAGTTTTTCCACGGAGCCCAGCAGATATGTTCCAGTCATGCAGTCTTCCTCCGCTTGGTAAATGATTTTTCTCCCCTGCACTTCTGAGTTTTTCAACTAATTGCCTGCCATTGCAGTTTTTCTTTTCCCTTTTCTTTTTCTATTTTCGATCATTTAATTTTCTTTCTTTTTTCTGTGGCATCTCTGCCCTTTTAGATGCCGGTGCAACTGCCGGGCATTACTTTTGAAAAATCGAGCCATTTGATTTTGCTGCTGCTAAATCCAAAATGACATGTTCCAGAGACCAGTCAGCAGGTTCAAAACGTATTGCCAGTGTGCTAGGACCAGCTGTGATGCCTTCAGTGCCTGGGACCTGATCAACAGTCCTCTTCTTGTACTTTGTGTTTGCAGATGACAAAAAGAGGACTCAAAGGTCGAGAGAAGCAGCTCAAATCACTTTTTGGCACTCAGAATTCCAATCCATCGTCTTTGGCATTGACGACACTGATCTCTGTGGCTCCAAGGCTGCATTGGATGTTGGTGGTGTATTGACTTTGAGGAGTTCTCAAACCCACTCAGAACCGAGCACCCGTAGTGCCCCATAGCATCAGCTATTTATCGATCGACCTCAACCCGAAGATGAAGAGGATTCGGCTTTGTCTTTATGATTGTCGAAAGGTGATCAAACTGAGCTCTGACCCTGGTGCATCGGCATCGGAGCTCATTGAGGCATCAAGAGCGATGAGGGTCCGCATGAGCGTCCCTCAAAGTTACCCCGACCAATTTTTCAGTTCTGGGTTCACGGTAGCCTAGAGCTGGGGAGTCCCATATGTGAGGACTGACTTCCTGCTTGGTCCTGGAGAAAGCGTAGTTACTCACCTGTAACAGGTGTTCTCCAGGAGCAGCAGGAATCGGTCCTCACAACCCTCCCTCCTCCCCTTGGAGTTGCAGTCATATACTTCATTTTGTTTTTTGCTGTCTTTTAGCTATGTCATCAGACTGAGCAAGATGGCACCCTTGGGTGGGAAGGGACAGCGCATGCGCGCTGCATTCCCAAAGGCTTTCTTTGAAAGCTGGGGAAATGCTCCGCACGAGGGCTCCGTCGACGCTGACATCACCCATATGTGAGGACTGATTCCTGCTGCTCCTGGAGAACACCTGTTACAGGTGAGTAACTTTGCTTATCCTGCAGGCCATGACTCAATAAGAGCAGGGCAGGTTGAAGAGGCATATGGCAACAAGTGATCTTGTATATCCATGAGCTGATCTTAATTACAGGACATACCCACCACATGTGAAAAAAATCCCTTCTCACCACGTCATGCCTTCACAGTGATGAGGAGCTGCATTTCATTTTGAATAAATGCTCTAAGGTATAATGCCTCTAAGAGAGAGTTTTGTACCCATTCACGTGTATCATAGCACTGATAGAATTCTTTTTCTTTAATCGTTCAAATAAAATCAACCAGTCCTCCTTAGAGAGGGTATAGCCCAAATCCACTTCCCATGACTAGTTTTTGTAAGATTGACACACAGGGAGATGGCAACACCTGATATAATTTCAAAATGAACCCTATATTTGGAAAAGGTGAGTTAAGCAGATGCTCAAACTGGTACGATCAGACCTTAAGGCTCTTTAGAGATAAGCAAACATTGACATATAGTCATCCTGGAGAAGGATCAAATATGATTTCCAGGACCAGATGTTTCCCTTGCACAAAACATATTGGCTTTGTACACAGGAGGGGCAGTATTAAACCATCATCAATCGCCCTGGACTACCAATGGGCGGTTGTTCTTGGCATCCATTGGTAGGATAAGGGAGGGTAAGTAAAATAAGTCAAACTCAGGAACAGCCTTCTCCCATATTTCTAGAATAGGAGAAATAAGACATGCCAGCTGGTAAACCTTCTTTAACAACTTTGTGGCAATAGGGAGATCCCATATCAGGGATTGCAAAATGGTTTCAGAAACAGATGACCACTCCAATGCTTGTCATCATTGTTGAAGTGCCAATACTCTTTACTAGGATGGCCCAATAACGCAATCTATAAGATTGGTCCTGTATATTTATCAGATAGTCCCCGATGTGGTGTGATCTTGGAGGCAGGTGCCTTCCTAAACTGCACGCAAGAGGAGGTCATGGGAGCAGGACCTGCAGGATGAGATGAGGCAGGAGAGTCCCTCCCTGTTGCAAGAGACCCTGGGGGTGGGGGGTGCCATGTTACTTTCAACAGATCCAGCCCCTGGTCCCTGCACGATGCCCAGACCATCCACCCCTCAAGCCCAGGGAGCGATAGGGCTCCCGGGGGAGTTCTCACTGGAGTTTGTCTTACTTTTGCATAAGGCGTTTTTCCTACCAAGTGGCTCCTCGGCCCCGGAACACAGGGCTAAGAGGATGTCAGATGCAAAAGAGCACGAGTCAGGAGCAGTGGCGTCTAAGCGGGCTAGAGGCTTAGAGGAGTGGCAGCAATCGTCACTGCCAGGGGGTGGCTGGATGGGGAAGACCTTGACACGGAGTTAGATCTGCAGGAGGAGTTGGAAAAAGGAGAGAGCCCAGAACAGGAGGATCAGGGCCAAATTGTTTGGGTTTTCCACCGGGAGGAGCTACCAGCGCTCATCTTTATGCTTATGTTTATGCAATTTCTCGATATACTGCCCAGGCTGAAGGCCATCAGGGCGGTTTGCAATCACTACAAGCAGGTACTGATACAGTTCCTCATTCCTAAAGGGCTCACATTCTGTGTGTACCTTGGCGACCCTCAAGGCCCTGAATATGCCTGCTAACCTCCCGGCAGAGGAAGAGACGCTGTAGGATCCGCTGTTCCAGGCGGTACGGAAATTGCAGAAATTCTTACCAGTACATGGAGTAGTAGGACAGATGATCCAGGATGTGTGGGATCTGCCAGAGGTTGGCCTTAAAGGGGTGCAATCCATTATGCCCCTATACGCACTGCCAGAGCAAGAATGAGCTCCTTTGATTGCTCAAAGTGGGCGCAGCGGTGTTGGCAGCAGTAGAAGAGATCTTGACTTGTCTCCTGCAGCTGAGAGCTGTGGAACTGGTTCCGCGAGACCAGTACTTCTGCGGTTAATGCTTCATGTATTTCATTTTGTCCAAAAGGAAGGTTCCTTTCGCCCAATTCTCAACTTTGAGGGCATGAACTACGCTTTCCATATACTGCATTTTCACAGTAGTAGTGGCGGTAGGAAACAGAGATTTTTGGTGACTCTCAATCTCACAGAGGCGTATCTGCATGTTTCCTTCCATCCAGAACATCAGCAGTTTCTCCACTTTGCGGTGCCAAGGGGCCATTTCCAGTTTTGAGCATTACCCTTCAGTCTGGCGACCACCCCGTACCTTCACCAAGGTCATGGTGGTGATGGCGGCAGCTCTCCACAAGGAAGGGGTTCTTCTCTACCCGTACCTAGACGATTGGCTGATCCAGGCGAAGTCTAGCGACGATAGCGAAGAGAACAACAGCGCGGGTGGGAGAGTTCCTTCAAAGTCTCAGTTGAGGTCAACCTGGCCAAGAGCCAGTTAAGTGGATTGTATTGGAAGGAACTGTTTATTCAATTGAAAACCAGCCAGGCCCGACACATGCCGTGTTTCGCAACACCTTCTTCAGGGCTCATTGGCTAAACACACAAATATTAAAAATAATAAAAATAAAACACAGAATCATAATGTAAATGATTACAAAAAGGACTAAGAACAATAACGCACACAAAATGAATAAATAATAAATAAGAACCATAAATAAATAGCGACAAGTAAAATATAAGTTACTTAAAACAGTACGCTAAAACCAGCCAATCGGAACTACAGGTGGAACAATTATATTAAGAACATATATACTAATGGATACTTGATAAAAAATGGGTGTTAATAAATACATACACATATGCAGTCATCAATAAATAATAATAACATGATAAGATATAAATAATGATACATTAAAAAACTAAAATAATAGCAATATATGGGAGAACCAGGAAACTACAGGAGTGTGACAACGAAAACAAAGGCATGCGAATTGTGATCAAAAGGTACCCATAAAAAAGACATTGTTAAGTGAATAAATATAAAAAGTCTAAAATAACTAAAGGGTAGACAGCATACATGTGCACAAAATTTGTGTTTAAATGGAGAAATAAAAGTGTAAAAAATGAAAGATAAAAGGGACCATTTGGAAATACCTGCCTGTTTAAGGAACCTCTCAATGATGTCTTGATAGATGTTCCAGGTAATCTAACGCAAGACTCACAAAAATTATATATGCAGCCAACCGTATTATTAAACGTTCAGAATAAGAACAACCTAAAAAGTATTGTATAGGAAATTTTTTAGTACGATATATGAATTGAATAATGGTCATGCTCTAATCCTTCATAGAGTGAGCTAATGAATTAAAATGTAAAAATGCTATTAAAACGAACTAAGAATTATGGACAACCACGTACTGCTATTAAGAAGTATTGTTACAAATGAAAACGTTATGGCAGGTGTAAGGCACACTATATAGTGGGAGTACCTAATTTAGTGCGTACCAAATAGTCAAAATTGGTAAAAGAGCACATAAAGCCATGTATGTACTAAACTGGCTGGGCCTAGGGTTCTCTCTAAACCTAAAGAATTATGCCGACTAAATTAGCTAAAGATTGTATTGAACCTTGTAAATATGACCTGACATGGCGGGTGTTATACATACTATTTAATAGGAATGCCAAATTTTACGCGTATCAAATTTACATCCTATTGTAAAAAGCAATAATATGCTGGTGACAAATAACTTAAGCATTCCCAACTAGTCGGAGCTAAGTTGCCCACTAAAACCAAAATATCTTTTACCAACTAAACTCATGTGAAATGTATAAAATGGAATCAGAATTAAAGGGCATTGAACCAAACTGAAAAACGAATAAAAAATAAATAAATGAATAATGAAAGATAAACCATCCCCACGACTGCAAACCACTCCCTAGCCTATGTGAGTGATCGTTTTTTGTTGTAAAAATTATATATATATAGGGTGTTGCAATGAGGTCATAGTATTTTAAAATGGTTGCTTTTAGATGAGGTACAGATACCCCAACCATGCGAAAATGAAACCAAAAATTGTACTTACACAATTGTGAAAAATGTAATTCGTGTCAACCGCGACGAGGCAAACATGAATTATATGCTATTCTCCCTTCATTGTTGAAAGACGCCAGGGCATGCGCTCTTGATAATTTTGTAGTAGTGTTGACTACGTGAAAACGTGATATGTAAATGGCCCACAAAGAATATATTGCACATAAGGAAAAACTGAAGCATGATAAATAGATACATGTATATATTTTTTAAAAAACAACTAACCTAATATAAAAAAAGGTAAAAAAAAGAAACCCTAATGAAACAACCGAAAAAATAAAACGATGACAGGATGGTGTGATATTCTCCATAAATGAAAGAGTCCTTACAATATTTTGCAGTATCGTTCTCACGAGGACATTAGGTTGCTGGTGGTCTGTGAGGTCTCTCAACCTTTTTATGGGATTTGCAATTAGTCCCCTATGGCAGGTTCATATACTGTGTTTCACTGTTTATGATTCCCTTAGATATATTGATTAAGCTTTTTCCTCCATAGTTCAGATATTAAAAATTTTTTACAAAGAAAAAATTATCTTCGTCTATTCCTTGCGGGCTCGTCTCTTTCATTTATGGAGAATATCACACCATCCTGTCATCGTTGTTGTTGTTGTTCTCAGCTGATATTTGTTATATAAGGGAAGGTAGTTATTTCTTATCCCCCCTTTTTTTGTATTGTGGACTAGGGTGAGCAATTGCTTTAGGGTTTTTTTTTTTCCTTTATTTGGTTTGTAACCCCTCATGATGTTTTACTTGCTTGTTGCTCTTTTTCTGTAAAAGGATGTTAAGAATTCCTTTGTAGTATTGTACAAATTGCACAAATATAAAATTTAAAAAAATACAAAAGGCCAAGGTGGCAGAATGAGTCGTCATCTCAACAGATGTCTCAAGAATGTCAATTAACTTAACCTTTTCCTAAGTAAAATAATCCACTTTATGCTCTTAACCATCCACCCTCTTCACCGAGAACACTGCTTCTTCTGTTTTTGAACTTCTAGTCCTACCTGAACTTATTCCATTACTACTTGTTGCAACATAGGACACTTGAAGTACTATGAGCCTTCATCCATACCTTCTGGCAGTTAATGTAACTTCTTATCCCACATCTTTTAACCCAATCATCACAAGTAAAATACATGTTATGGGGGGGAGGGGGCAGATAGACCATGGCTGCTCCTTGCATGGCAGCTTCTGAGTTGTCCCTGGATGTCCTGCTCCCCCTCTTAGCCAGGGGATGCAGTTAGACCTGCCTTGCCTGCCTCAGAGCAGAAAGTGAGAGTTGGTACTGAGGGTAAGGATATTTAGCCAGCCAGAGGCTCCAGTGACTGTGCTGTGGGCCTCTCCCCATCCTCTAGGGGATCAACAGCGACTATGCAGCCTAGTGTGGGGGAGGTCATTTCTGTGAGGAGAGCCTCCAGAGTCCAGATTGTACTCCCTCAGGATTCGTTTGCTTTTACAGCTGGCCTGGTCATTCTGGAATGGAAAGTCAGACCCTGTGCCGCTGGTTTCCTCCAAGCACAGTCTTGTGAGCAACAGGCTGAGAGTTGGAGCCCTGTTGGATTGATGGTTAAGCGTCTCCAGCAAAGGGTGCCCCTGGAGATGTGGATCAGCTGGGTGACTTGGATTGTGATATTTGATGGGGATGAAGTACTCTCGATGCTATCTGCATGTTCCAGGGATTGGAACTGGAAGCGTGGATCCCAGAGTCTTATCCACCTTGATCTTGGCGAATGCTCCATACACGGAGCAGGATCCCAAGAGGCATCCACTCCTGGAAGGGGTGTGGAAATCTGCTACTGTTTCCTGTTACTGGAGGTGCTCAAGGGCCTGTTCTGGTCAGAGTGGAATTCCCCCAACTCCCCACCTAAGGGGCTAAGAGTGTATAAGAAGAGGGAGTTCATTATGTGGTTGATATTTCCAAGGTGGATACAAAGGTCACAGAGGTTACCAGATGGACCACCATTCCTGTGGAAGACGGATTGGCCTTGAAGGGCTCTCTGGACCAAAAGGTGGATTTGTGTTGAAGAACCAGTGCTGTTCTTCAGTTGCAGTATGTGCAGGCCTGACGTCTCAAGCCCTGTTCCAATGGATTCAGTCTTCCGCTGAATGATTTTACCCCTCTTTGGAGTCTGCTACAGCCTTTCTTTCTGATGCCTTGTATGACCTAGTACATATGGCAGCCAGGGATGGTGCCCTGAAGACAGTATCATGGCTTTGGATTTGGCTCTGGCACTGGGCAGTGAATACATTTTCCAAATTCTGGTTGGCCCACCTGGCTTTTAAGGGGAAGCTTTTTTTTTTTTGAGCTGACTTTGAGAAGCTGGTGAAGGACCTGGGTGACAGGTCTAAAGGGGCCTGTGAAGCGGGCTGGTGCCCCATCTCATCAGCCTCTGCCCATCAGCAAAAGGGCATGCTGGTTGGATCCCTGGGGGTCTCGGGACTCTCATCGTTACCAACCTTTCTTCCCTTCTGCTTCTGGGCTTCGGGCTCATTCTCAGTCCTCCATGGAGCGCGTGGATCCAGGAACACTTTCCCACCTAGAAGAGGACCCTCCTAAGCTTCGCAATGAAGGTTTGCGGGCCCATTCCCTGGTTCCTCCAGTTGGAGGCAGGCTTTGCCTTTTCTTTCAGGAATGGGCCCAGGTTACCAAGGATCGCCAGGTGCTAGACACTGTTCAGTTCGACTATGTACTGGGATGCAAAGAGACAATTCCAGATGCCTTCATTATCTCTCCTGCTGGGTCTGTAATCGAAAATGCCGCTGTGTGAGCCACCTTGGACAAGTTGCTGTGCCTAAAGTTGGTGATACCCAGCCCACCGTACAAGCAAGGTGAGGGCAGATACTCCATCTATTTTGTGGTGCCCAAAATAGGACGATTCCTTCCTGCCCATTCTGGACCTCAAGGGGCCCGATGAGCACTTCTGTGTCCTGTGTTTCCGAATGGAAACCTTGTGCTCCATGATTCAAGCAGTGCGCCGAGGGGAGTTCATGGCTTTTCTGAATCTGGCCGAGGCATAATTTCATATCACAATCTGGGCGGATCAGCAAGTATCTAAGTTTTTGCCATGTTTGGCTCTCTATCAGTTCGCCAGTCTCCCTTTCAGGCCATCCACTGCCTCGAGGATGTTCTCCAAGGTCATGGTGATGGCAGCTGCGGCACTATGGCGCTAATGGATCTGTGTCTATCCCTATCTGGATGACTGGCTCATCCAAACCTGTTCCCTTTCTGAGGCATCTCGGGTGGAAATTCTGAGTGATGTCCTTTTTGGAGAGCCTCGGCCAAGTGATCAATCAGGGAAAGAACCAGCTGTTGCCTCCCCAGTCCCTGGAGTTTCCGGGAACACATTTTGACAATCAAGTGGGCAGAGCTTTTCTGCCAGAGGAGGAAGTCAGACTGTTGGATTTGCCTGGTGCTGCTTTGTGCGCAGTGGGCTCCCAGAGTCTGGGATTATCTTCAGCTCCTTGGATTAATGACAGCAACCACAGAGATGTGCTGTGGGCATGTCCTCACATACAACTGCTCCAGTGGTCCTCGACTTCTCTGCAGTTCAAGCACAGGCTCCCACTCCTGTTGATAATGAAGTCCTGCCTGCGGTGGTGGCGGCAGCCCTGTCATCTGAGGAAGGGAATTCTGCTGGACGATTTCTCCTGACAATGAATGTTAGTTTCTCAGGCTGGGGAGCAATGTTCCCTCTAATTTTCTGTAGGCTGTGTGCGCATAAAATATCAGCTATGTGCAGCTTTTGAAGGAAGGTTAAATTTTTGTGCGCCACATAACGACACTCGGAGTTATATACTTTAAAATTTGACTACACGTCAGAATACAGTATGTACACCACATTGATTTTAATCAAATTAAAGGAAAATAGATTACTAAATGAAGCGGGAAATTTCTAGTAATTACAATCATAATTTTTAAATTTTAAGACGTCTGTGTTGTTTTCTATCAGAATCAGCGCCGTAATTTTTGTGCGCTCTGTTGTAAAGTATGTGCGCTCGCTCGGCGAGGTGTGTGCGCGCGCACACGCGCACAGCTTAGAGGGAACAGTGCTGGGGAGACCATTGCCAGGACAGTATGGCCCAGGGCTGTTGAAACTGCCATGAAGCGGTGTGATCCATCAACCACCTCCAGTCGAGGGCCATCAGAGTGACTTTTCTGCATTTCTGGCCCCTGCTTGAGGGCTGGACGATTCGAGTGTTTTCAGACAACGCAATGGCAGTGGCTTATGTCAATCAGTAGGATGGCATGAGGAGCGCCAGGGTAGCCCTGGAGATGGCTCTCCTGTTTGCCTGGGCAGAGAAGAACCTCCTAGCCTTGTCAGCTCAGCACATTGCCAGATGGATAATGTGGAAGCGGACTTCCTCAGCCGGCATTTTCTGGATCATGGAGCATGGGAGTTGAGTCAGGAGACGTTTCAGTTGATTCTGTGCCTCTGGGGTTGCCCTGAAGTGGCTCTAATGGTGACCTGCCAATGCCAAAGTTTGCTGCTGCTTCAGTCACTGCACAGAGATGAGGTCCAAGGGCGTCAACACCCTGACCAAGTCAGCACCTGTGGTATGTGTTTCCTCCATGGCCTCTGGTGCGATGTGGGATTCGGTGTATAAAACACCTCCTGGGCAGGATTGTTCTGTTGGCGCCAGATTGGCTGAGGAGAGCTTGGTTTGGAAACCTAATGTGGCGCCTGCAGGCGCCTCCTTTTTGGTTGCCTCTGTCTCAGGGTCTTTTGCGGCAGGGGCCGTTCATCCTGGAGAACCCGGTTCCCTTCTCGCTTACGGTTTGGCTCTTGAAAGGAGATGGCTAGCACGTAGGGGCTACTCCTCAGCAGTGGTCTCTACTCTGCTTTGAGCTTGGAGGAGGTCTATTAAATAACATACATGCGGATCTGGTGCCTCTTGATGCGGCATTTAGCAGTTGGCTCTTGAGGCGACCAAGGTGCCATCTCTGTTGGCCTTTCTACAGGATGGCCTGGAGAAGAGCCTTTCTTTTAGTTCCCTGAAAGTTCAGGTGGCAGCTTTGGCCTGTTTCCGAGTTGCAGTGACTGATAGGTTTCTAGACTTGCACCTAGATATCTCATGCTTTCTCCAGGGGATTCGGCATCTGCACCATCCCCTCTGGTCTATGATCCCTTCCTAGGATCTGTGTCTGGTGCTCAGGGCCCTGATGATGGTGCCTTTTGAGCCGTTGAAGCATGCTACCTTAAAGGAATTAACGCCCAAGATGGTTGTCTTGGTAGCGATTTGTTCTGCAAGATGGATTTCCAATTTGCAGTTTCTCTCATGCCAAGATCTTTATCTGCCTTTTTTGAAGGAGGCCGTTTCCATTCTTCCTGTGTCTTCCTTCTTGCCTAAAGTGATTTCTCCCCTTCATGTGAACCAGGGGGTCTGCTTGCCCTCCTCTAAGGAGCAGTGTTGGGGGAAGGATAAGGATCGTCACCTTGTGGATTTCCGGAGGATGCTTCTCCAGTACTTAGAGGTTACAAATTTCTTTAGTAAGTCAAACCATCTTTTTTGTGCTGGTTGCAGGCCCATGCAAGGGAGACGTGGCAGCCAAGTCAGCATTAGGGTCCTGAATTAAGGAGACCATTGCCTCAGCATATCTGCTGCGGAACTGGCCGGTTTCAGAGAGTTTGTGTGTTCATTCTACCCGACCACAAGTGTGTCCGTGGGTGGAGCGGAGCACAATAACCCCTGCAGACATTTGTTGGGGAGCAATGTGGGAATCACTTTCCACTTTTGTCAAGCTTTACCGCTTGGATGTCCACGCGTGGGCAGACACTGTCCTTGGCTCAGGGGTTTGTGAAATGCCATGTCTTCTTCCTGCCCAGTTGAGTTGTAGCTTTGGTACGTCCCACTTGTCTGGACTGGTCTAGCAAGACGATATGGAGGGTGGCATTTTACTTACCAGTTAATGTTGTTTCCTTGAATTCTGCTAGACCAGTTCAGGGCCTGCCCCTGAAACTGTAGTTGCTTTGTTCTTCTGCTGCAGTACTCTTGGGTCTGCTATGATTTTTATACTTGACTCTGCAGGTTCATCATCTCCTGACAGCCTTATGTTTAAGCTTTCCTGTACATAGTTCTCTATTGTTGACCACTCATTGTTGCCCATGATTGAGGTTGTGTGAGGCTTACCATTTTTCTCCCATGTGCTTTGGGACGAATACTGAAGGGATCTCTGGTGGCTGAGGTGAATAGAGGCATGGGAGTGATGTCATTGAAACCTGGGCTTTTCATTGGTTCTTTGTCTCCACCAATCTGCTGGTAGGGGAACACAACCCACTTGTCTGGACTGGTCTTGCAGGACTCAAGTAAAGGACATTAGCTGGTAAGTAAAATGTCATCTTCAGCCATGGCTCCCATTTACAGTTTCACTAGGTTTGTGATAGCTTCTCATTCTTGTTCAGTTTTATTAAGCTCTTAATTCATGGTTAGACAACTCCAGTCCTTAAATGTCACGAGTCAATCTGGTTTTTAAGATGTCCACAACAAATACGCATTAGATGTATTTGCGTACAGTGGGGGGGACTGCATGTAAATGTATGTGTATTCTTAAAAACTCAACCAATTTGCAGCACTTGTGGGTTGGGGTTGCCTGCTGTAACTATTATGTAGAGTACGTGCCTAAGCACTGAAATAGATGCTGGGACACAAGTGCTTACTCCTAAGGATAACTATAACTAGCTGACCCCTTCAGAATACCTCTAAGTCCTATATCAGTATTATTAATCTATCCTCCTTCAGGCCTGCTTCCAGATTACATTGTGCTTACGCTATTACCTGTATGCACTGCCTTGTGTCAACACCTTCATGTCCATATGTATGGACATTTTATACCTTCATGCCAAAATAGTGCCAAACACTGTATATTTACTGCCCTGTGATGATCTAGTTAAAGTTCACGTACTGCTTGCCATTCCCTAGAGCACACTGTGCTTTGCATTTGTTTGGTATTCACATTTCATTTGTCTAGTTCTTTTTTCAAAAGCACTATATGTTGGACTTGTCATATGGTAAAATAGGGCGGGTTTTTCTCTATGACAACCTTTCAGCAGTACGTTATGAAGTCAGGCCCCATTAGAATTCCTGTGCATTAGTCTATAATCAAAACATTTTTTCCCCTCAGAAACAAGAAATTTTGGATCTCTTCTCTTCCATCCTGTATGAATGTGTTACACAAGAGAATCCTGAAATGCTGCCTGCATACATAGCAATTGATCAGGTACAGTGAAGTTATGCACTTAAAATTGGGGTAAAATTTAGCAGTCTTGTGGTGCTGGGGGAAAACAGAGTATTTCCTCATCAGTTATTCTTTGTGTGCTCGTTCAAAGTTAGATGGCATTTCACTCCTACCATAAAACTCCAGCAGTGTGCATCAAGTCCCAGTTCATGAAGAGTTTGGGATGCCATACCAGAAGTAGCTAATAGAGGGAATGACCTTCAGCTAAGTTGACTTTTCTCCCCTTGCTACCCTCCAGAGAAAGAAGTGATGTGGAGCTGAAGTGAGTAGGAAGAATGCAAGCCTTCGGCAAAGACTTGTTTCGTCGTTTATACGCTAGCAAAGGTTTCTATGCATGCTCCCAGAGTAGGAGTATACCACACATGCATGATTTGTTTCATTAGAAATAGGTACAAAATATATTTTTACAAATTTTACCCAAGCTAATAAGATACATCAGTTGTGTGTAATAGGCAATTCATTTGTGAGTTCCGTTTGTTTCAAAAGCTTCTGGTATGTATGCACAGGCAAATGCATATCCATTGATCAGCAGCAAAGGGTGGGGCCAGACCTGTGGATCTCGCATAGTACCTAAAGCATGTCCCAGCATGGATGACAGCTGGAGCAGTGGACAGGTTGTTAGGTGTCTTAGCTCATCATTGCTGATAATTTTTTTTTAAACTAGTAACCATCCAAAGATCTGTTCTGTATGCACTCTTAGCCATGTTAGATCAGGAACTGAAAGGTCCTGATGTCTGCATCAGTTGTGGTCAATACGATCATATTTAACCAGTTACTCACTTTTGTAAAAAAACATTTTATCTTAGGTATTGAATTCATATTTCTCTATCAACAAGCAGGATAAATCACACAAGCATGTGACTTCATCCAAAATTACTGGCGTTGAGGAGGGCTCTCAGAAACCGTCTAGGTTTTTCTGATCATAAGTGGGGCTTCCCATATAGATCCTACTACTCCAAGTCCCCTGCTGCTTCTAAGATGTGTGATCTTTCTTCTCTCGAGGAATTTAGCAGTAATCTCGCTTATTACTTTTTTTTTATTCCTTCCTTCTCTTCCTCAAGTAATAGTAATGGAAGCAGCATTGAAGAAAGCCAAACATTCCAAAGAGCACTCCAGTAGGCCATTGGGCAAGAAACTAAAATTAGTATCAGTAAAAAGTTGTTCCAAACGGCTATGCTCCATTCCAGAATACTGGATGCCCTCCCAGAGGATGGAAGGAAAAAGCTCCATGAACAGAAGCAATGTTGAGAACTATAGTAAACAACTAATAAGTTCAAGCTGTAAAGCATTCGGCACTTCTTCCAGAACTCCATGAGTGATGATAGCAGCAAGAAGGCTGGCATGGGTCAGAGTTTTAGGTTTATGTAAAGATGTGCATGTCAGATTAGTAGATGCTCCATGCACAAGGGAAAACCTGTTTGAAAGTAAAGGTAAAAGAAACAGTGGCTTTAATAAAGGATCAGTGCTCCCACTCTCCAAAAGCTTTCCACAGCAATGACTGAACAGCTCTCTACTTCAGCGAAATGGTTTTACCTAAGGTAGTTCTGTCAATGATATTCTTGTCACCAATATCCAAAGCAAATATAGTGATGACACGTGAAGATGTTTTTTATTCATGTATGTCCAATAACATGAGTATTTTATGTTTAACAAGGTCAGTATTGTATCTGTTTTATTATTACATTTCTTTTATATACCACCTTGAGCTTTGGATTTGGCAGTTATAGGACAGTAAATAAAAAAAAGAAAAACAGCAGTAGCAGCTTTCCAAGCATAGAGGGAGAGAGCCAGCAAAAAACCTAAGGACAGCATAATTGGTCTTTCTCAAGCCATCTCCCCAACATGAAAAGAAGTCAACATTTTGCCAAAATCTGGAGCTACTTCATGAAGCACAGATAAGTAATGAATATAGTGAGAGAGGATACTAATGGCCTAGTCTAAGTTCAGACAGCTATGATTCTTTCTTCTTTCAACTGTCCATTAGTGGTACAGTTCTGAAGCTTCTTCCAGCTCTGGTATCATAGGATTGCTTCAGCTGAGCATTCTCTCCTTAGTTCTAAAAAGCTTAAATGCTGAAAGACAGTAGTTTCCCCACTTGGATGTTCATTCAACATTTCTGACATTCCCCTTATTTCAAGGGGAACGTCAGAAATGCTGCGGAAGCAAAAACTCGTAATAAAGACTTTTTCAAGTACATTCGTAGCAAAAAAAACCTGTGAGAGAGATTCAGTTGATCCATTAGATGATAGGAGGGTTAAAGGGGCACTAAGAGGCGGCAAGGCGATAGCGGAGAGACTGAATGAATTCTTTGCTTCAGTCTTTACTGAGGAAGATGTAGGGATGCTACCCATGACTGAAGTGGTATTTAAAGGTGCAGAAGAATTGAAGGAAATATCAATACATCGGGAAGATGTATTACAACTATTAGATAAACTGAAGAGTAGCAAATCACCTAGGCCGGATGATATACATCCAAGGGTGTTGAAAGAACTGAAATATGAGATTTCAGACCTGCCATTAGTAATCTGTGAACTATCATTAAAATCATCTGTAATACCTGAACATTGGAGGATGGCGAACGTAATGCCAATTTTTAAAAAGGGTTCCAGGGGTGATCCGGGAAACTACAGACCGGTGAGCCTGACGTCAGTACCGGGAAAAATAGTAGAAACCATCATAAAGAACAAAATTGCTGAACATGTAGAAAGTCATGGCTTAATGGGAGACAGCCACATGGCTTTAGACAAGGAAGATCTTGTCTTACTAATCTGTTATGTTTTTTGAAGGTGTGAATAAACAGGTAGACAAAGATGAGTCGGTTGATATAGTGTATTTGGTCTTTCAGAAAGCCTTTGACAAGGTCCCTCATCAGAGACTTTTGTCAAAACTAAAGAGTCATGGGATAGGAGGCAGTGTACTATTGTGGATCAGGAACTGGTTAAAAGATAGAAAGCAGAGGGTAGGGCTAGATGGCCAATTTTCCCAATGGAGAAAGGTGAATAGTGGAGTACCCCAGGGATCTGTGCTGGGTCTGCTGCTTTTTAACATATTCATAAATGACCTGGAAAAAGGAATAACGAGTGAGGTTATCAGATTTGCAGATGACACAAAACTTTTTAAAGTTGTTAAAAACCCAAGAGGATTGTGGAAAATTGCAAGAGGATCTTGATAAATTGGAAGACTGGGCATCAAAATGGCAGAATTTAATGTGGACAAGTGCAAAGTTATGCACCTAGGGAAGAACAACCCAAACTGTGGTTACACGATGCAAGGTTCCACATTAGGCACCACCACCCATGAAAAAGATTTAGGCGTCATTGTGGATAACATGTTAAAACCCTCCTCCCAGTGTGCAGCGGCGGCCAAGAGAGCATTGGTAGCTGGGAAGCTTCCTGTGCGGGCTAAAAAAGGTTTGGACAAGTTCCTGGAGGAATGGTCCATAAACCATTATTAAGAAGGGACCCAGGATACCAATGCTTGACCCAATAAAAGCATTGTGGAACCTGTGTCTTTTGGGGTTAACTGCTAGGTACGTATGACCTAGATTGGCCACTGTTGGAAACAGGATACTGGGCTTGATGGGCCTTGGTCTGACCCAGTATGGCATATCTTATGTTCCTTATGTTCTTATAGTCAATTAGACCCTCTTACATATTAAAGTAAAAGAGGTTCTCTGTATAGTGTACAAGCAGTACCTTAAATTCTTTCTTCTGTCCTGCACTAAACTTACTAGATTGTCTTCTCCATCTGTCTTAGCTATGGCTTAAAAACAAATTCATTATGATGCTAGAGGGCAGCTAAGCAAAATGGACGCATGGATTTTCTGGAACAAGCAGAAATGTAGTCCTCCCGTATAGGTACCGACTGAGCCCGCGCAGGAAGCTTCCCAACTACCAATAGGAAAGCCCTTGAGAGCAGTGGAACAGTCCACTGCGCCCGTGCTGTTGCCTTCCCGCTCTCCTAACTGACTCTCCTCAGTTCTCTTTTTTCCTGCGGAGCAGACAGGATCACTCCTGTACCCGCTGAAGAACTGCTGCCTTCACCCATATTACCGATACCTCATTTTTATCATTATTCTATTTCTAATCATCTTCTATCTTGATAAAATCGGGGAAAAAAACTCTTTCCCTCAGGACCTTTTCTCCAAGTTTTTCTCTTCCTCTGAGGCAACATGGAAAAACCCACCAGTGGGTTTAAAAAATGTACGAAGTGCTTCGGCACAATATCAGTAACCGACAAATATGACTGGTGCCTCAAATGCCCAGCCCCGATCATGTCCCCACAGAGTGTGCACTTTGCAAGCAGATGACAAAATGAGGCCTCTGGAATCGAGCCAAGAAGTTTGAAGAGCTCTTGCCAGCAGACATCCTCTCCTTGGTCTCAACCTCCTCGAGGGCTTTCTCTGGCTCCAAGCATTCGAAAGACTTCACACATGGTGAGAAAAGATTCTCTCCTTCCCACACTTTCAGAGAGAAGTCACTGCCCTGGGAGCCTTCGTAGACTCGGAAGGACCAAGGCAAGAAAAGGAAGGACCACTCTGGCAAGCCAAAGACATCAAGGGAGAGGTCCCAGGAGTGTTCCCGCGCTCACCGGGAATCGTCCTGGACATCATCCAAGTCCAGTAATCGGTCAAGGCATCCCTAGCGGGAGGACTCCTCCAAAATCTTAATGGGGTGTTGAGAGGTACCCGGAGCGCCCACCTCTGCAGAGCCCTCGATGTCGTGCCCAGGTCTGGTGGCATCTGACCCCACTCCATCCAAGGACCAGGCACCGGAGGTGTCATTGAATCAACGCCTGCTGACTCTGGAACGCACCGTAGCAGCCTCGGTGCACCTAACACCATCGGCCCTGATGCCACTGAAACTACGTCGGCACCGACATTAGGAACACAAATTGGCTCGGTACCGATGTCACTGCAGACTACATCGGCACGGACATTAGGAACGCAAGCTGGCTCAGTGCCGATATCGATGCCGCCATTGATCCTGGTGTTGATTCCACCTGCGATGCCACTATCTTTCCCGATGCCGGTACCATCACCGATGCCAGTGCCCTCGCCGATTCCAATACCTTCACAGATGCCCGGACCTGCCTCAATACCAATACCTTCACCGATGCCGTGGCCTCCATCGATGCTGATGCCTGCACCACTGCCTCCAACAGATCCATCCTCTTCCATGCACCGTGCCGAACCGGAGGATATCGACCTACATCGCTACTCTAAACACCGGCGATACTCTCCGGGATCTGACGCAGAATCCTCTGACTCCGACCACAGATCCCTGGACTCTGATGACCTCAGAGATGTCGTCTCAGAACCTTCACCACCACAGGCCAGTACCAGAAGAAAATTCTCGCCAGAAGATATGTCTTTCCAAGAATTTATAAAAGACATGGCCGTATGTCTGCCATTCCTGCTGCTTCGGAACCAGAGCCCAGGGCAGAAGAACTCGAGATATTACAATATCCCACTGCACTGAAAGAAGCGACTATCTTACCGATGCACCGCATACTGCACAACCTGATGCTTCGAATGTGGGAAACACCGTTATCCATCACTCCCATAAGTCAACATCTCCGAGTACCCTGGCTTCCAGAAACCACAACTCCCGCATCACTCCATTATGGTGAAATCGGCGATGCGTCGGATAGAGTGCCAAGAACCATGCCTTGGTTCCTCCAGGGCAGTCGAGAAGGTCCTTCCGCACCTTCAAGGTCAGGGCTTCTATTCCCAGTACTTCCTCATCCTGAAAAAGACGGGGGATCTCCAGCCCATCCTCGACCTCCGAAAGTTGAACAAGTTCTTGGTGCGAGAGAAGTTCAAGATGTTATCCCTCCGGTAGGGTGACTGGCTATGCTCCTTGGATCTAAAGAATACTTATGCCCACATTTTAATCCACCCACAGCACAGGCAGTACCTGCGCTTCAGGCTGCAAGAGAGCACTTCCAATAAAGGATGCTCCCCTTCGGCCTCGCGTCCACCCCGCGAGTCTTTGCGAAATGCCTCTCCGTGGTCGCCGCCCATCTCAGGCATTAGGGTGTGTCGGTCTTTCCCTACCTCGACAACTGGCTCGTCACGGGATCCTTGGTCGAGGAAACCCAGCGAGCAACGTCACGCACAATCCTGTTGGAAGACTTAGGGTTCTTGGTCAACTACCCAAAGTTTCACCTCGAGCCGGTGCAGTCACTCAAGTTCATCGGAGGACGTGGCCTTTCATGACTTTGTCAAGGATATGGCCAGAGCCCCCTCATTGCAAACTGAGGCGGAGGAAGACCCACGCACCAAAGAGCTGAAGATTCTCCAGTATGCATCCTCCACCTAAGGAAACTCTCATGGTGTCAGTGCAACCAGTCTTTGTGCAGCTACTGCTTAGAATGTGGGATTTCCCAGTGTTGGTGCCTCTGGTCAGCCGGCGCCTCAACACCATGCACCGCATCTGGAAGGGCCCGGGATTCAACAAACCCCAGCTCCCACATAACTCCTTGGTTGTCGAGTCAACTATGCAAAAACCTAAGAGCCAGAAGACCCATTCTTCTGTCCCCCCACTGGAAGGGATGCTAGAACCCTCGACACCCTTTGGCACAAGTGTTACCAGGGTTCGATGCTGGGATGTCGGATCCAGGCCTATGGGTTATATATAGGCATGTATCTGAAGGCTCTAACCAAGGAGTTGTCCACGTTTTCAGTGGGGCTGGCCGGGGAACCTCTCCAACTGTTCCAATCTCTGACCTCTGGGATCAAGGACTGCCCTATTTTCCTCTCCGGGCGGCCTACGACAGCTTCGAGTCAGCAGCCCAAGTAGCAGCGGCCGGCATTGGTTCCCGGTGCCAAGCCTGGCTACAGTCTTCAGACCTCGAGCAATGCTCCATGACAAACTTCTCTGTCTCCTACACCGGGAAGAACCTGTTCAGCAAGCCTATGGCTGACAAGGCGGCTGAGATCAAGGCCGAGGTGGTGACCCAACAGAGACCCTCAAAAAAAGACGTCATCCTTTCCCCGTAAGAAACCATCAGGGAAAAGACCCTTTTCCTGAGGAAAAAGGGGCAATTCCAACAGTCACCACTACCAGCCCTTCTCGGGCCAGCAACAGGATTCTCACCCCCAAAAGACAAGGCCACAGAGTCCAGAAACCAAAGGCTCAGAAGCCCCAGGCCCCAGCTCCCACCAACCCAGGGGGAGCTTTTGACTCACAGGGCAGGGTCTCTTCTCGAGAGACCTTCATCAGCCCACAGGTGGGCCGTCACTTCTGACCAATGGGTACTCCAAGTGGTAAAGGAGGGATACCTCCTCCATCTACAGCAGGTACTACCCAGGTTCTTCCCAGGAGAGCCAGTGCGACCTCTCCTTCATCAGACTCTTCTGCTGTCGGAGCTCACAGGTCTGCTCAGAGACAACACAACAGAGCCTGTACCCAAGCACCTATGGGGAAAAGGCTTCTACTCCAAGTACTTCCTTCTCCCAAAGAGAACTGGGGACCTGAGAAACGTATTTATTTATTTTATTTAACATCTCTTATATACCGCGCTCTTTGTCATCAGTGCGGTTTACATTGAACAATATAACACTTGGTCAGTTAAATTAGACCATCGTCTACATAGAACAGGGAGGAGTCACTGACAGCCACCCCTCAGTGGGAAACTCATATGTTGGCGCTTGAATGCAGCGTTTCTGCATCTATCGCGTCCCAACAGGCGTCGATGCCCGGCCCCCCGGCGCTCATACCGAGACCACAAGGACCTTGATACCGAGGACTCCACAGACCGCCAAAGTGATCCCCAAGAGCCAGATGCCTCGGGTAGATCCCCGTCGAGAGTCTCGCTTCCGCTCCTCGGGGGCGAGGTCTTTGCAGGCGAGTGCCTCTGGCTCCAGCCATGCCTCGGTCTCGAAGCATTAAAGGGTAAAGGGTCACAGGTGCTAGTTTTATTAGGTAAAATCCCCTACGCGTTTCGGCGTCAAGCCTTCATCGGGGGGTACGCATGTAATGCACTATATGAGAATAATGGTCTTAAAAAAGACCCCTTTCGAGTAATAGCTCAAAGGCCAGTAAACCGTGGAACTCCAACTCATAATGTGTAGTATAAACTTCAATACACTTTATACTACACGTTAAAAGTTGGAGTTCCACGGTTTACTGGCCTTTGAGCTATTACTCGAAAGGGGTCTTTATTAAGACCATTATTCTCATATGGTGCATTACATGCATACCCCCCGATGAAGGCTTGACGCTGAAACACGTAGGGGATTCTACCTAATAAAACTAGCACCTGTGACCCTTTACTGGCCTTCGCCCGTTGTGTGTTCCTTAAGTCTAAGTCATAGGCATCAAAGTCCAATACTGATGCTTGAGGTAAATCCCTTCATCATCATCGGGATTCACCAAAAGGTGCATTCGATGCAGATCGGCCTGCCAAGCAGTCCCAGTGGGAGGACCAGTCCATCAAAGCACAAAAGGACTCCAGGATGCTCCCGAGGCCTCGATCTCCCGAGAGCTACTAGTTTCATGCTCTGGGACAGTGGCTCAAAGCCCCGGGTGTGATTCCACCCATGCATCAGCCTCCTCCCTCAACCAGCGCATCCTGGCTATTGAGAGTTGCTTGGCAGCACTCCTGGCAACCTCTGTACTGGCGGTATCAACAGCTCCACGGGTGCAGATGTTGGCATCAGGCTTAAGACTGATATCTCCGAGGCCGATGCCCGCCCTCGAACATGCATAGTCAGTACCCAACAGGTTCGCGGTACCGCACCAGCCGATCATCGGTATCTGTATCAGCCTCAACATCAGCACAGGATTGTCGATACTTTGACTTTCTATCGGAATTGGACTCTACTTCCTCCAATTCCAATGACGTATCGGAGTATTCTAGGGAATCCAGGATCTCCCTTCTGATCACTCCCCTCCTCATGAGCAGTATCTGTCCCCGTCAGAGGACATCTCTTTTCAAGACTCCATTTGGGACGTGGCAGTGAGCCTGCAGATTACCATGACATTGGAAACGGAACCAAGGGCAGAGGAATTGGAAATCCTCCAATATCTCTCGTCGCCCAAAGAGGCTGCCACATTACCGGTGCATCGCATCCTGCAGGATCTAATGCTACGTATGTGGGAGGTCCCGCTAACTGTTCCACCTATCAGCAAACAGCTTTATACCATGTACCGAGTTCTGCCATGCCCTAACTTTCAAATACCTCAACTACCACACCATTCCATAGTAGTGGAATCGGCGATACATCGCATCAAGAGTTAGAAAAATCATTCTTCCATGCTTCCAGACAAGGACTCCAGAACTCTCGATGCCTTTTGGCGTCGTCACTTTCAAGCATGCATGCTTACTTCTAGAATTACATCCTACTACGTCTTCATGGGCATGTATTCCAAGCATATCTCCAGAGATTTAGAGAACCTTGCTCCTATCCTTCCTGATGACAAACGTGATGCATTTTTAGCCTTAACTGGGCAAAATCAGAATATGTCCAAGTTTCATACCAGAGCATCTTTCGATGCCTTTGAGTCTTCTAGCAGAGCTTCAGCAGTCTGCATCGGTGCTCGCAGAATGGCCTGGCTACAGGCATCTGACCTTGAGCATCTCCAAAGCAGGGGATAAATTGGCCAATATCCTCTGCTTTGGAGAGAACCTCTTTGGAAAAGGTTGGAGAGATTGAGACAGATGATCTCACCTTCAAACATCTCTCCCAAAAGACGTCAGACCCTTCTAAGAGGAAGTCCAATCCAAAGAAGTCTTTCTATCCTAAAAAGAAAGATTATCCTTCTTATCCACCTGCAGCTGTTTACCAACCTCAGCAGCAACAGCAAAGACAATAGGACCTTTGCCAGCCTAAGGTGCCTAAGCCACCCTAAGGTGCCTAAGCCACATTCAGCTGCACAGCCACAGCCCATACCTAGTTTTTGACTCCTTCCAAGAGAGCATAGCCACTCTGCCTCTGCAGGGTCCCCAGCCCCTTCATATAGCAGGCACATTCTGTTCTTATGCCCATAGGTAGCACCTCATCACATTGGAACAGTGGACTCTCAACATCGTCCAGAGTGGCTATCTGCTTCATTTCGAAAGCTTACCTCCCCATCACCTCCACAAGGGATTATCCTGCAAACCCTCTGCAGCCCAATCACCTGTCAGCCGAGTTAGCCACCCTGTTAGCTCAGGAGGCTGTAGAAAGAGTTCCTTCTGACCAAGAAGGCAGGGGCTTCTACTCTCCATACTTTCGTATCCCCAAGAACACAGGAGGGGTCCGGCTCATTCTAGATCTGAAGGATCTTAACAAATTCCTTGTTTGAGAAAAATTCAAAATGATTTAGCTCAGTACTCTTCTGCCATACCTTCAGAGGAATGACTGGCTATGTTCTCTACATAGTAAATGACGGCAGCTAAAGACCTCAAGGAGGCATACACACATCTGCTGATCCACCCTCAACACAGAAAATATCTACGTTTTCGGCTAAATATCTGAAAATATCTGCATTTTCAGGTCCAGCAGACCCACTACCAGTACCAGGGTGCTCCCCTTTGTGTTAGCCTCTGCACTCGGTGTTCACAAAATGCATGGCGATAGTTGCTGCCGATTTTCATACCTTGGGGATCTTTGTCTTTCCCTACTTAGATGACTGGCAAATCAGGGGAGAATCCCTAGAAGAGGTAAAACTTTCTCTTCATCGCATCATTACTGTGCTCAAAAATCTGGTATTCGTTTTGAACTTTCCAAAATCGCACCTGGTCCCTTCCCAGCGGCTCAAATTCATCAGGACACTTCTAGACACTCGCCAGGCCTGCGTTTTCCTTCCATAAAACCGCTCTGCCCATCTCATCGAGCTGGCCCACACTATAAAGGGCCACAGTGTCGTGACAGCTTGAGAAGTGCTACGTCTTCTGGGACACATGGCCTCCATGGTCCATGTCATCCCTTATACCCACCTGCACATGAGACAAGCTCAATGGGCGCTCTCATCCCAGTGGACCTAGGCAACCGGGCGTCTCTCAGACAAGATTTGCATCACTCATCTTCTTGTCAACTCCCTTCAGTGGTGGTTCCCTCAAAACCTACTTGGATGGTCACCTTTTCAGATGCCTGAACCTCAATGCATTCTGACAGCAGATGCTTCCAAACTCGGGTGGGAGCGCATCTGGACAGTCTAACTACCCAAGGGCAGTGGAAAACACAGGAATCTCTGTTTCAGATCAACCTCCTGGAGATATGGGCTCTCATTTATTTATTTATTTATTTAACAGTTATTTATATACCGCTCTTTCCCTAGTATCAAGTGCGGTTTACATGGAACAGTAGGTTAATTGGTATGTAATATACCAAGTCAGTTTACATAGAACAGATAATTATAATTTACAAGGAATGTTGTAACATTAAAGGTATAACATATTAGAACATATATACATTGTTAGTTTAAATCTATAATCATCATGTGAATGAGAGTGTGGTATGGTTAATAGTGTATTAGTGATATTTATTTTGAAAATAGAGTATGTAATAATAATGTATAAATGTTAGCCTGTATCTATTTGAGTATTCTGTTCTGAGGGTGTATTGTAGTGTAATATGAATAAGTGAGTTTTTAATTTTTTTCTAAATTCCTTTATATCAGATAGCAGGCGAATGTTGTCAGGTAGATTGTTCCAAAGAATTGGAGCAGAGTGTGAGAAAGCTCTCTTATTTGTTTGTTTTCTGGCTTTTGTGAAATCTTTTGGTATAGTTAAGGTATTTAAGTTTCTGCTTCTTTGGGATCGTTTATCGATGTCTATATTAATCAGTGTATTGAGTGCCGATGGTGCAAGATTATTTATAAGTTTAAATGTAGTGACAAGAATTTTATATTTGATTCGGGAGTAAATAGGTAGCCAATGAAGTTCAGCCAAAATTGGTGTAACATGTTCAAGTGGGCTTATATTCATAATCATCCTGGCAGCTATGTTCTGAATTATTTGTATCTTTTTAATATTTTGTTTTGAAATGCCATTAAGTATTGTGTTTGCATAATCAAAATGTGGGGTGATGATAGCATGAATTATATTAATAAAGTCTTGTAGATGAATCAATGGTCTTAATTGTTTTAGTGTTTTGAGTTTGTAATGTATTTTTTTAGTTAGATATTTTATATGTGAATCCATATTTAGATTATTGTCAAGTATCACACCTAAATATTTTATTTCTTTTTTTGTATTTATTTCATGAGTATCTAGTGTGATCGTGTTTGGGGGTATGTATGTTTGATTTTTAGTGATGAATAATATATCAGTTTTAGTAAAGTTGATAAGTAGATTTTGTTCTTTGAGCCATTCAGTTAGTTCATTGAAACATTCTGTTATTTTTTGAAGAGGTGGGTGTGGGATTTCAAATGGGAGGTAGAACATTATATCATCAGCGTAGATATGATAATAAACATTGTGACGTTTAAAGATGTTACAAACTGGTTGTAAGTAAATATTAAATAATAGCGCAGATAATGCAGAACCCTGCGGGAGACCTTGAGTTTGTTTGAAGGTGTTAGAAATTTGGGTGTGGATTCTTACTGTTTGAGTTCTGTTTGATAGATATGATTTGAACCAATTATAAACAGTAGATGTAATTCCAATTTGTTGAAGTCTGTTTAACATTGTTAAGTGATTAACACTGTCAAATGCAGCTGATATGTCAAGGAAAACAAGAATAAAGGCTTGTTTAGGATTATCAATACCTCTTAATATTGTGTCATAAAGGATCGTTAGCAAGGTTTCTACTCCATGGAAGGGTCTAAAGCCATATTGATGTTCATCAAGGAGGTTTAATGTGTCAATAAAGTCTTGTAGTTGAATTTGTACAATTTTTTCAATAAGTTTGGCCATAAAAGGAATACTTGATATGGGTCTGTATGATTTTGGGGATAATTTATCTAATGTGTTATTTTTAAGTATAGGTCGTATTTGAACGTGTTTGAGAGATGGTGGTAAGTAGCCTTTTTGTAAGGATAGGTTCACTAAGGGTAGAATGAAAGAAGAGAGTATTGAGAAAGTCTTCTTTATCCAATCAACTGGGCATGGATCAAGGTATGAGGTTGTTGTATTAATGTTAGTTATTGTAGTTTTGAGAGTAGATTTTGATATTAAGTTGAAGTTGGTCCAGTTATCAAATGTAGCTTGCTTTGTTTGTGTTTGAATTTGTGGTTGAGTAATATGTAGAGGTGTTATTTGTAGCTTTGTTTTATTGATATAGTATTGAGCTAATTCTTGTGGGGAGATATCAATTGATATTTCATCAGAATTTAGTGTTTTGTTTGTTAGTTTTTGTACTATACAGAATAGTTCTCTTGGGCGATTAGTGGCTCTTGAGATTATATTAGAATAATAATTTTGTTTGGAGTTGTTTATTGTTTGTTTATAAATTTGTAGTGTATTAGTGTAGTTCTCATGATTTATTAATGATTTTGATTGTCTCCATTTCCTTTCCTCTTTTCTTAGTTGTCTTTTTAATGTTTTGATAGATATATTAAACCATGGAGCATGTCTTTTTTCAATTTTATTGTTGTTTATATTTTGGTGTGATTGTTTTGGATTACTTTCAGCTGCTTTAGAGATTATATTGTTCCAGTTTTTGATAGATTCTTCAAGATTTGTGGGTGTTTGTGTTAGTTGTGGTATTATTTGATCTAGAAATTCTTCTTCATTGAATTTTCTGAATCTATTAGTTTGAGGACGTTGTGGTCTTTTAGTTTGATTGTTGTAGGTGATGGTTATATTGAATTTTAGAAGATAGTGGTCAGACCAGGGGACTGGAATGTTTGAGAGGGATTCAGAGTTATATAGGTTGTGTAGAGAGTTTGGTAGGAAGACCATGTCAAGAGTTTTTCCTTTATTGTGTGTTTGTTCAGTTATTATTTGGTGAAAGTCCAAATTATTTATCATTTCTAAGAATTGATTAGAGTGATTGTTGGGTATTGAAGGAAGATTAAAGTCTCCCATAAGTATTACAGGATTTGTATCTGTGGATGATGCTAGTAATTCAATTAAATTGTAAATTTTATCTATGTTGTATTCTGGCGGTCGATATATTAATGATATAGTTGTGTTTTTAATTTTTATGGTGAGTATGTCAACATTATCTATATTATTAGATGATATTAATTTTGCATTGAGGTTTTTCTTTATTATTATAAGTACTCCTCCTCCTTTTTTTAGTGTTCTGTGAGTATGGAAGATCTCATATTCAGGTGTCTTTAATTGGTTTAAGAATACTGAGTCAGTATCTTTGAGCCAGGTCTCTGTTATACAAAGGATATCAGGTTTATCATCATTGATAATGTCTACAAAAATTGGTAGTTTGTTTTTCATAGATCTTGCATTAATGAGTTGGCAGGTGAGAATTGTGTATTTCTGTGTCTGAGGTGAGTGTGGTGTGTTGCCTATTTTTGTTGTTGTTATATATAAAAGTCTAGATTGTCTAGATCTAAGGTTGGTTCCTATTATGAATGGGTGTATTAAGTTATCATGTTTTGATATTCTTTGTATTATGGGAATTGGTCTATTATTCTTATTATCTATGGATTTTATTAGGTTAATCAGTGTAAGGATTGTGATACTTATAAGTATAGCATTGATGGGAGAAAGGAATTGTTTATGCATTTTTGGTTTGTATTTAGATTTACTTTTTATGTTTTAACTAGTAATAGGTTCAATAAATAGAATAGTGCTAGTGATTAATATCAGTGATAATTACCTGTGGTAGAGATACTACTGATAATACTAGTGTTTCAGTGATAGTAGGATAATTGAGGCTTACGTGAAGAATGAGTAACTATAACATTAATACTAGTGTCACAATGATAGCAGTATAACTGCAGATGATATTGTGAATGAGAAGCTATTTAGAGAATGCCCTTCGAGTTTTTAAATACCAACTTTCAGGCAAACAGGTTGTAATCCAAACGGACAACCAAGTGGCCATGTTCTGTGTGGACAAGCAAGGGGTACAGATTCCTATCCCATCTGCCAGGAAGCCCTTCATCTCTGATTCTTCTCAATTGAACACCGCATCCATCTCAGGGCAGTGTAGCTCCTAAGCAACCTCAGTCTCCTTGCAGACAGACTCAGCCACATGAGTGGACTCTAAATCGGGAAACGGCATCTTCGATCTTCTACATGTGAGGGATCCCCAGAATGGATCTGTTCGCCACCCAAGAGAATGCACAACTGCTGCTGTTTTGCTCAAAGCTTCCCTCCCTACACAGTCAGGCAACAGATGCCTTTCTTATTTATTGGGAACGGGGTATGCTTTATGCATTTCCACCCACCCCCTCAATACCCAAGACCTTGTTCAAACTGCAAGCCGACAGGGGCTCTATAATTCTTATAGCCACTTACTATCAACAGTGGTTTCCTCTATTGCTTTGACTAGCACAGAACTGAACTGGCACAGGTTTGTATGAAATCTCACAAAATACTGCATTTATTTTAGAACTGCTATAAACTGTTGTACTTTGTGGATCCTCATGACCTAAAAGTGAAAAGGTTTTATAGGCTGCTGAATCTTCAGAAGATATCACAGTCTGCTTTACAGATGCTTAATCAACCTACAGTACTACTTAGGAAAAAGATTAAGGCAACTATTAAAGTTATTTAGCTAAGTCGGCCTTGTCCTGACAGATTTGAAAAAGAATATTATAATAAAATATTAATGATCTTGTCGTTAACCCTATGCAGAGAATGATCCAGGAATTTATTTATTTATTTATTTAACATTTCTTATATACGCCTTTCATGATATCAAGGCGGTTTACATTGAACAAACTGAAATTACATTGAACAGGGCATTATAACTTGGAGATAACTATTTTACAGGGAACATGGGCAATGGAGGGTTAAGTGGCTTGCCCAAGACCACAAGGAGCACCTGTGGGACTAGAAACCCCAGTCCTTCCGGCCCAAGGTTGCTGTCCTCTAGTGGGATTTGAACCCCCAACCTTCCAGCTTGAGGTACCTTGCCCCAACCACTAGGCCACTCCTCCACTCAATCTTTGTATTAGGGGAGACTGGGTTCAGAACAGAATAGAACATGTGATACAATATTTGGTTGAAACAGCCACAATAAAATACATTTCAATATGGCAGCAGGGTATGTGTGGCTGGATGGGTATAGGGGACTGATGGTGTATGGGAGCTACTTATGTATGTGTGAATCAATGCTATGATGTGAATATTTTTATTACACGGGGAGAGTATAGCTGATTTCTGTGGAGATGTTAAGGTGGGATGTCAAAAGGGTGGAGGGATGTGTGGGTGTATGTGTTCAGGTGGTGGAGGCATATGTATTGGCGAATGGGTGTGAGTATTGAGCTATGTGTGTCAGTGGGGATTGAGGGAGCATTGGGGACTGCGCATGTTAAGAAGCTGTGTGTGTGCACGTATCAAGGAACTCTGCATGTGTCACTGTGGCATGTAGGTTCTTCTCTTCCTTGCACTCTCTTCTCTTCCTGCACCCATTCCCTGTCCCTCACACTCTCTTGAATTATTTCCCATCCCTACCTTTCAGTACCCTCCCTCCTACACTATCCCTCCTTCCTTTCCATCCAACCGTGCACTTTTCCTCTCCCACCCAACATTGCAATCTCTTTCTCTTCCCTACCTTCGACTTCCTTCCCTTCCATCCTGTCTTCTCTGTTTCTCTGTGGATAAGCAGGAATGAGTCCTCATTTCTATTGAAAGCTGCGTGCCTCCTTCCTTCCTGCCTGCCGCGGCGGCGCTATCTTGAATCGGTCTTCTGTTTTCCATGGAGCCCCATGGACACATTCTAGACACCTCCATTGGTAAACGTCTCTGTTTTCCCCTCATGAGTTTTTTTTCACCTCAGGTTTTTTTGTCCCAGTTACTTACCGTCATGGTTCTTTCCTCCCTTTTACTTTTTTCTCCTTCAATCGCTAATTTTATTCTTGCCATGGCACCTTTGCCATCCCGGTGCCTCTGCTCTGGCGGGCCTCAGTCCTCATCATTAAGCCATTCCACTTTACAATTACTATTTTTCCAGACAAGTCCCAGAAACCCGCCAGCGGGTTCAAGACATGTTCCAAGTGCTCTAGGACCATCTCTGTCATAGATACCCATAATAGGTGCCTACAGTGCCTGGGACCCGATCATCAGCCCTCTTCTTGTAATTTGTGTTCACAGATGACAAAATGAGGACTTAAGGATCGTGAAAAGCAGTGTGAATCACTTTTTGGTACTAAGAATTCCGATTCATCGTATCGAAGGCATCAGTCTCTATGCCTGCCAAGGCTACATCGGACACTGGCACTGCATCAACGCCGAGTGGTGCTCGAGCTCAATTGGAGCCAAGCACCCGTAATGCCTCTGGAGCATCAGCCATCAATCGATCTCCACTCAAAGATGAGGAAGGATTTGACTGCAGCTTCTTCAGGCCAGTATCTCTATCTAGCATCTTGGGGTCCGATGCGCCCTCGAGATCTAGAAGGGTATCAATGCATCATCGCTCCCCTATGCCCTCGAAGCAGGAGAGTGATTGAGACAGAGACTCAGAAGTACTTTGATTTCTTCTTTCAGTCTGACTCAGAAGGCTGGGTCACCAATGTGGAATCAGAGGATTTGTCGAAGGGCAGGTCCCCTGAGCTCAATCGATCCCTTCTCCACTTCATCAGTGGTGCAAGTCCCCTCCTGATGACATGACCTTCCAAGAGTTTGTGAGGGATATTGCCAAGGTCCTTCCATTTACTTTGGAGACTGAGGATGAGCCCAGGGCAGAAAGGTTGGAGATCCTACTACTCCTTGGCCCCAAGGAGGCAGTGACAGTGCCCGTGCACCGCATCCTGCAGAGGGTACAGATGAGAATGTGGGAGAATGCCCTCACTGTACCTCCAGTTAGCAGAAGGCTTGACTCCTTGTACAAAGTTCAGAAAGCTCCCGGATTCGAGAGGCCTCAGCTTCTGCACCGTTCCTTGATGGTTGCATCTGCCCTAAAGAGAATCAAAAATAGACTCATTCCTCAGCGTCCCCAGGGAGGGAAGCATGTACAATGAACTCTTTAGGGAGAATATGCTTCCAGAGTTCCATGCTTGTTGCCCGCATAGCTTCTTACCAGCTCTACATGGGCATGTTCTTGAAGAATATCATGTGTGATTTGGCTGATCTGACCCAGATCCTCCCTCCAGAGAAATTGGATCAGTATCATTCCCTAGTGGCCCACAGCAAGGATTGCTCGAAATTCATTGTCCGAGCAACCTATGATATCTTCGAGAGAGCATCCAGGAATTCTGCCATTGGTACTGGTGCTTGGAGACTTGCTTGGCTCCAGTCATCAGATCTGTAACAGTCAATGCAAAACAAGCTGGCAGACCTCTCATGCCACGGAGAGAGTCTTTGGGGAACAGCAGGAATTAGTCCTCACTACCCTACCACCTCTTCTGTTACAGCTATATTATCAGACTGATTCAAGATGGCGCTATGCAGCAGGGGAGAAGGAGGCACACAGGCACGGTGGAACCTCCCAAAAAATGCCAGTGGGACTCTGGGATTCCACAGGCATTTTAGGACCACAGCTTTCATCTTCCTGCCAGCAGACACCATGACTTTTGGCAGCATTGGCTTTCTCGGGCCACTCTTCTCACCAGTAGGGGATGGGTTCTTCACCAGCGGACACTGCAACCTTTGGAGACAGCAGCAACATCTGGCCCCTCTTCTCAAACAAACCAACAGTTTGCTTGGAGCCTCCACAATAGGCACTGTCGCTAGAGTAAAACATGCCTATCAAGAAATATTATTTGAAGTCGTTTGTTTCCTCTGATTTCAAGATCTCCTTTGCCCCAAACACAGCCCTGTCAGTAGCCACTAGTCAAGATGATATGTTTTCTTTTTTTTTTTTTTGCAGTCCTATCCTAGCCACAGCCAAACTCCTTTCTTTCACTTAGAATCCTAAAGCCCACATCAACATTCTTTCCTCATACTCTGAAAATCAAAGCCAAAATGGTTCTCTGATGATTGTGAATGCTGTCTGTTGCAGCCCTGCTGTGACGTTGTCAGCTACAGGATTTGCAGAAGTCAGACACAAGGATAGGTTTCTCTGGCTGCCTGACAATCATTTTAAGCAAATTGGCTGAAGTGCCTCATGCACGCTCCTTCCTCTCTCAGATTGGCTCTAGTCTGGCTTGGGAAATGCCTATGTACATGATGAAAACAAAGTGCACGAATGGCAATTCGTGAAAATTTTCAGACTGTGCGCACTTAGTCATTGCTGGAACGAACTGAAAATTTCAGAGCAGTCAGCAACATGTACCTCAGATACTAACAGAACCCCTTCATTCCAACTATTATCTTTACTGCTTTTATTCCAGATTTGTTTCTAATCATCTTTTCATTTTTGTTCCCTCATTAAGGCTGTTAGAAGATTAGAAAGACGAGAAACCTCTGAGACATTTGAGCTGTTGCAGATAAAGTTGGTTTTAGAATTCTTCAATTCCCGAAGCCTTCAAGAGAGGATGAGAAAGAACCCAAAGAGAGGTCTCTTTATGAACTCTGAATTTCTGCCTGTGATGAAGTGCACCATCGATAATACACTAGACCAGTGGCTACAAGGTACGTGCACTCAGTTGTTAGCAACTAGCAATAAATTTAACAGCAGTAGTAATTATGATTACAGCATTAAATCAAGTCAAATGTAAACTGGACAAGTTATAATATTGGGTGGTTAAATAAAGCTATATACTAGAGAAAAGTGCTAGAGACAGTTGTGAAGGCCATTGGAAGAGCAAATCTGAAAGGCTAGTTGAAGACGAAGGGAGATGGTCTTGCTTTGTGCAATAGAAATTTGTGTCTTCTACCAAAGGGAGGCTGATAGAAGAAGCTGCCTCTGTTATTGGATGAGCAGAGCTTAAATTATTCCTCATTTAATATTCACAAGTCACTGACTTTAAATCACACTAGGGAGGATTAGGCTGTCATGCCAGAGTATCTTTCCAAATGTATAGCATAATCTTCAGGAACAAACAGGAATGTAGTCTTCACATATGGGTATCGTCAGGACTGATGGAGCCTGCGCAGGAACGCTCCCCAGCGTCCTATAGGAAAGCTTGGGAGCATCCCACTGCACCTGCGCTGCTGCCTTCCCACCTTTCCAACTCTCCCTCTTCAGTTTTTCATTTTCTACCGAGCCGACAGGCAGCAACTCCTGTCACCGCAGAAAATTTTCTTTTTTGTGGTCGCGTCTGCCTTCCCATCGACTCCCATACCGGTTCCACCGGTGTCGTCTTTATTTTCTTCTTCTTTTTAAAAAAGAAAAAAAAAAAGCTTTTTCTTGAGGGTCTGTCCCCTCTTGGTGCTTCGGTGCCATTTTGGGCACTAGGCCCTGTTTTTTCTCAAGATGGAGAAACCATCTAGTGGTTTCAAAAAATGTTCAAAATGTGGCGTACCATTTCCGCTACCGACACCCATGACTGGTGTCTAAAATGTTTGGGCCCAGACCATTCTCCATCGGAGTGTCTCCTCTGCAGAAAGATGACTAAGAGGGGCCTGCAAAATAGAGCTGCCAAACTCGGCACTCTTTTTGCCTCGGATGCAATGTCCGTTGCATCGACATCGTCCAGGGCTTCATCTTCCTCCCTTGGATCTCAGGTAACCAAATCCAGGTCTTCTTCGAAGACCGGTCGGTCCTCAAAGGGTAGATCTCCTTCTAAGTATCGAGATGCTTCCAGCATTGCCCTTGAGGAGAATACGCCGGCGAAACAACCCCAGAGGGAGGTCCTTACCTCCAAAGCATTAACCGGGTCCCAAGATGTTCCCGAGGCATCCACCTCCAGAGAGCTCTTGGTGCCATGTTCTGGGGTCGTGGCCCGCTCCGCCAGTACCGATACCCAGACATCGGCAGGCTCCATGGATCAATGGATCCTAGCCATTGAGTGTAGCCTAGCGGCCTTGTTAGCAGCCTCTGTACCGCTAAAGCCACTACAGTTGGTTCCGCAGCCATCAGTACCAGATGTATCTGCAGCTACTGTTCCGCCGCTCTCCATGCTACCACCCATACCAGGCCTAGAATCGGTGTCTGGCATAGAGAGTCCGGTATCGAGACATTCCGATGCCGATTCGATCGGTACCAATGACAGGCAGTACGGGAGCACCCGGCCCATCGATACTTTGAGTCTTCCGAATCAAATGATTCTGATGAATCCATCGATACCAGAGCGGTTATTCCGGAGGATCCCTCTCCTTCGCCACAACGGTGATGTCCCCTCCAGAGGACATGTCTTTTCAAGACTTTATACGGGATGTGGCTCGGGGCCTCTCGATCACCGTGACCCCTGAAAAGGAACCGAGAGCTGAAGAACTTGAAATTCTTCAGTATCCAACAGACCCCAAGAAGGCTGCAACCCTTCCCATACACAGGATCCTGCATGATCTCATGCTTTGAATGTGAGAAACAGCCTCAACGGTGTCTCCACATTCCTGAAAATTCGATGCAATGTACCGGGTGCTGCAGTGTCCCGGGTTCCAAAAAGTGCAGTTACCACACCATTCTATGGTCGTGGAATCAGCGATGCGCCGGATCAAAAATGCTAAGACATATTCCTCTAATCCTCCGGGCCGTGAGGCGAGGACTCTCGATGCCTTTGGTCGTTGATGTTTTCAGGCCTCTATGCTGTCGGCCAGAATAAGTTCTTACATATTCTACATGGGTATGTTCTTCGAGAGGTTACTAAGGATGTGGAACGCATGGCCCCTCTTCTCCCCAATTACTAGAGAGCCAATTTTCTTATTAAGCATGCCCAAAATGTCTCTTAAGTTCATGAACAGAGCAACCTTTGATTGTTTTGAATGCATTAGCAGAACCTCTGCTATTTCTGTTGGTGCACGTCTGATTGCTTGGGCTACAAGCATCTGATTTAGAGCAGTGGGTGCAAGATAAGCTGGGAAATATTCCTTGCACAGGAGAAAACCTTTTTAGCAACGACTGGCAGGATAAAGCTTCTTAGCTTGAGTCCGAGAACACTACTTTAAATAGATTATCCAGGACCACTGCCAACCCAGCTAAGAAAAAGACAGTTAAGAAACCCTTTTTCAACAAGAAAAAGAAATTCTATCCGTCTTACACTCAGTCTGGCTACTGTCCAGTCCATGCCCCCCAGAAGGGACAACAGCAGCCAAAACAACAAAGGAAGGCTCAGGTCCCAAGAGCTCAACCAACCCAGCAGTCACAGCCCCCACAAGGTCTTTGACTCCTTCCTAGACAACCTAGTCATCCTTCCTCTAGAAATACCAGAGCCTCTCAACATTCCAGGCAGACTGTGTTACTTTGCCAAGAGGTGGCAACAGATAACATCAGAACATTGGACTCTCTCCACAGTGACAGAGCGGTACAGACTCCACTTCCACATTATGCCCCCTCTCTCTACTCCAAGAGAGTTCAGTTCTCGGCCCCCCCTCACCACTCTCTTGTATCAAGAGGTCACTTCACTCCTTGCTCAGGGAGTGATAGAGACCTTCTTCTCAACAAGGCCTGGGTTTCTACTCCCCCTACTTCCTTATTCCAAAGAAAACAGGAGGGTACAGGCCCATACTAGACCTCAGGGAGTTAAACAAGTACCTCTTCCGAGGAAAAATTCAAGATGATCTCTCTCAAAACACTCCTCCCTTATATTCAGAGTCAGGATTGGCTATGTTCTCTAGACCATATTCATGCAGAGCACAGGAGGTTTCTTAGATTCCTCTATCAAGGAAGACATTACCAGTACAGAGTTCTACCCTTTGGCTTGGCTTCAGCCCTAAGAGTCTTCACAAAATGCATGGCAGTGGTAGCAGCACTTTTAAGGGCTCTAGGGATATTCGTCTTCCCCTACTTAGACGACTGGCTAATCTGAGCACCAACAGCTCCAGAAGCCAGTTCAGCTCTTTCCTGCACAATGCAAATCCTGCATATCTGGGATTGATCATAAATCTACCAAAATCCCATCTCACCCCTTCTCAGTCTCTAGAGTTCATAGGGGCTATTCTAGACACAAGGCAATCAAAGGCTTTCCTGCCACAACCCCACTGCGCTTGAATAGTGCAACTGGCATCTCAAGCAGCTATGAAAACTTTCCTGACTGCATGAGAAATGCTTCAGTTGCTGGGGCATATGGTGTCCACTGTACATGTGGTCCCCTATGTTCACCTACACATGCAAGCAGCTCAGTGGACCCTATCCTCTCAATAGACACAGGCGTCGGGTCATCTGAGGGACAAAATCAGAAACTCTGCCTAATCTCCTCTCTTCAGTGGTGGCAAACACTGGAAAACCTTCTCTTAGGATCACATTTTCAGCAGCCACTGCACCAAGTTACCTTGATGACAGATGCATCCAAGTCAGGTTGGGGGGCTCATATGGACAATCTCTCCACTCAAGGTCCCTGGACCAAACAGGAGACTTGTTTTCACATAAATCTACTGGAACTCAGAGCCGCCATCTATGCTCTTCGAGTTTTTCAGGACCATCTGCACTACAAGACGGTCCCTGTCCATACGGACAATCGAGTAGCCATGTTCTATGTAAACAAACAGGGTGGAACAGGCTCTCAGGCATTGTGCAACGAAGCTCTGCACCTCTGGTCCTTCGCAAGAGGCCTTCAGATTCACCTACAGGCGGTGTATCTCCCAGGCACACACAATCTCCTGACAGACAAACTCAATAGAGTGCTGCTGCCACATGAGTGGTCTCTTCATTCAGAACAGATTGCTCGAATCTTTCGAATCTGGGGAACCCCAGATATAGACCTATTTGCAAGTCTTCAGAATGCCAACTTTCCCCAATTCTGTCCATAATTCTGGCTCGGAACAGTCAAACAAGGGATGCTTTCCACCTCCACTGGGGTCAGGACTTCCTGTATGCCTACCCACCCATTCCCTTCATTCCCAAGACTCTGTTCAAACTCCAGAGAGACAGGGGCCATATGATCCTACTAGCCCCACGCTGGCCACAACAGATGTGGTATCCACTGCTACTACATCTCTCTCAAGCCAGGCCTCTGGACTTGGGATGTGCTCCCGATCTTCTATCCCAGGAGGATGAGACGCTTTTGCATCTGAATCCTCAGTCTTTACACCTGATGGCATGGCTGCTGAGAGCTTAGAATTCCAGGATGCCAACCTCTCTCAACAGGTTAAGGATACCCTTTTAGCCTCAAGGAAACCTTCCGCAAGGTGGGCTTATGCCTTCAAGTGGAAAAGGTTTTCTATTTGGTGTTCAAAGAAGGAATTTAATCCTTTTTCAGTTCCCGTAGAGGCGTTACTGGAGTATCTCCTCCATCTTTCATCCTCTGGTCTCAAGACCTATTCAGTAAGAGTCCACCTTAGTGCCATTGCGGTTTCCACAAGCCCTTTGATGGACAACCTGTCTCTCAGCCGCTTGTAGCGCGGTTTATGAGAGGTCTACTCTTAACTAAACCTCCCATTAAGCCACCACCCGTGGCATGGGACTTAAATTTTGTCCTCGGACAGCTCACTAAGCCGCCATTCAAGCCCTTAGCCACTACATCCCTAAAGCTTCTTTCCTGGATGGTAATCTTCCTAATTGCCCTCACTTCTGCAAGATGCATCAGTGAGCTACAAGCTTTAGTGGCTGAACCTCCTTACACAAGGTTCCACCATGATAAAGTAGTCCTTAGGATTCATCTTCACTTTATGCCAAAGGTAGTTTGGCCTTTTCATTTGAACCAGTCGGTTTATCTTCCTGTCTTTCTTCTCTAGGCCTCATGCCTCGAATGCAGAAAGGAATCTTCACACTCTGGATTGTAAGAGAGCTTTGGCCTTTTACCTTCAGAGAACTAGGTAGCATAGAAAGGCTTCTCAGCTTTTTGTTGCCTTTGATTCCACCCACCTGGGGTTACCAGTCTCCATGAGAACACTCTCCAGGTGGATTGCAGACTGCATATCCTTTACCTATGAGAGTAAGGGACTTTCTCTCGAAGGTCATGTCACAGTTCACAATGTTAGAGCAATGGCTGCCTCTATGGCCATCCTTCGCTCGGTGTCCATCGATGACATTTGCAAAGCAGCCACTTGGTCCTCGGTTCACACTTTTGCGGCCCATTACTGCTTAGGCAAGGACTCCCGCCGGGATGCCTCATTTGGCCAGGCTGTTCTCCAGCATCTCTTTCAGACTTAGAACAACTCAAACCCCCCCTCTCGGGTTTCAGTACCAGAGATCCTTGGGAAGAATCATGACCCACCTCAGCCTGGGTTTAGCTGCTCTATGGGGTCATCTCCCTGGCATCTGTAAGCTTGGGAGTCCCCATATGTGAAGACTACATTCCTGCTTGTTCCTGGAGATAGCGTAGTTACTCACCTGTATCAGGTGATCTCCAGGAACAGCAGGAATTGAGTCTTCACAACCCACCCACCTCCCCTAGGAGTTGTATCTCTGTCTCTCTCTCTCCTTTCCTTCTCTCCTTTTGTCTCAGCTAAAAACCCAACTGAAGAGGGAGAGTTTGGACAGGCGGGAAGGCAGCAGCACAGGCGCAGTGGGATGCTCCCAAAAGCTTTCCTATAGGACGCTGGGGAGCGTTCCTGCGCGGTCTCCGTTGGTGCTGACGATACCCATATGTGAAGACTCAATTCCTGCTGTTCCTGGAGAACACCTGTTACAGGTGAGTAGCTACGTTTTATGTTCCAAGATTCCAGTTCTTATTACAAGTCCCAAGTGGTATGTTGTTAACATCAGGAGAAGCAGGAGAGAAGGACCGTAGCCACACAAAAGGAATCTTCTATCAATGCACTTTATTGAAGACCAGACTTGGCCAGGTTTTGGCAACTTGCATGCATCAAGGGTCTAAAATAATATAACCATAAACGATATCAAGCACAAAACAAAATCTAAAAACATGCATAAGTGCTGAAAAACATGCAGTAACACAGAAAATGTTACTAATAAATGTACAAAAGGATAAAAAGTGCATGTGTGTGTGCACTTGTGCATGTATCTATATCTATGAAAAATCATTAAAAATACAGGGCTCGATATTGAGTTATGTCAGCTAGGCACTGTGCTCGCCCCTAGCTGTCGCTGCTGTCCTCTAACCCCAGATATTCAGTGCCAGGGTCATATGCGGCCTGGCATTGAATAAGAACATAAGTCATGTTATACTGGGTCAGACCAAGGACCATCAAGCCCCCAGTATCTTGTTTCCAGTAGTGGCCAATCTAGCTCACAAGTACCTAGCAGTTTCCCCAAAAGAGACAGGTTCCACAATGCTTGTACTGGGGCAAGCAGTGGATTTCCCGGGTCCCCTTTAATAATGGTTTATGGACCTTTCCTCCAGGAACTTGTCCAAACTTTTTTAAATCCGATGATACTAACAGCTTTTACTACATCCTCCAGTAACGAATTCCAGAGTTTGATTACACGTTGAGTGAAAAAATATTTTCTTTTATTAGTCTTAAATAGGTTACACTGTAGCTTCATTGCATGTCCCCTAGTCTTTTTATATTTTGATGGTGTAAACAATCAATCTACGTTTACCCGTTCTACTCCATTCATTAATTTATAGACCTCTATCATATCTCCCCTCAGCTGTCTCTCTTTCAGGTAGAAGAGCCCTAACCTTTTTAGCCTCTCTTCATAGGGGGTATCCTTTCATCCTCTTTACTATTTTGGTGGCTCTTTTCTGTACCTTTTCTAATAACACTATATCCTTTTTAAGATACGGCGACCAGAATTGCACACAATATTCAAGGTGCGGTTACACCATAGAACGATATAGAGACATTATAATATCCTTTGTTTTATTCTCCATTCCTTTCTTTATGATTCCTAGCATTCTATTTGCTTTCTTGGCCGCTGCTGCACACTGAGCGGAGAGTTTCAACATGTTATCCACGATGACGCCTAAATCTGTTTCCTGGATGGTGGTTCCTAATGTGGAACCTTGCATCATGTAACCATAGTTTGGGGGGTTCTTTCCTAGGTGCATAACTTTGTATTTGTCCACATTAAATTTCATCTGCCATTTGGATGCCCAGCCTTCCATTTTATCAAGGCCCTCTTGTAATTTTTCATACATGCTCGGAAGACACAGGCTAACCAGGTAGCGGTGATATTACACCACTGCCCTGTTAGCTTTTATGGATAAAGATAGGCACTGCAAAAGCTGGCCTATCTTTACCTGTAGAAGCTAACCGTGTAGCGGTGCAATATCACTGCTATCCGGTTAGCCTCTGTCAACACCTATGACATGCCCCAGAATGCCCACGATACACCCAGATGCTAAGCAGTTAGCATTGCGGCATGTAGGGGAGAAGATCGGGGATATTCTGTGGCTCTAACCATGTTAGTGCCATTGAATATCCCTCTGAGTGGCCTTTACAAGGTTTACAGGGCTGTAAACTGTGTAAATTCTTTTCATATATCGAGCCCATAAACATTAACACAAAAAAATTGTAAACCTATTTTTCCATGGACAAGCAGGAAATAAGTCCTCACGTATGGGTGATGTCACCAACAGAGCCCCACGCGGAACGCTCCCCAGCTTCCTTTGGAAGCTTTTGGGAGCTGCATCACGCATGCATGCCTGTCTTCCTGCCTGCCACGGTGCCATCTTCTCCAGTCTTTTTTTTCCACAGAGCCCCTATGACATGTCCTGTACCAGTGAAAAAAATGTTTTCTTTGTTTTACCCCTTATGTGGGTATATTTTTGAGTAATTTTCACCATCTGTTGTCAGTTGGCTCCCAGCCAGTTTTTTTTCCTTTTTTTGTGCTTTTCCCTTTCTGGGCCTTTCCTGCTGTTGGCACAATGAAGGCCTTCAACCTTGCTGACATGGTCTTCCTGGACATGTCTAAGCCAGTGAGTGGCTTTAAGAAATGCACAAAATGTGGCCACACCATTTTGGTCGCGGCCAGGCACAATTGGTGCCTGCAGTGCCTTGGACCTGATCACCAGCCTGCTCATGCATCCTCTGCCTGCAGATGACCAGGAGGGGCCTGAAGAGCTGGGAAAAGCAAAAGGAGTCCCTCTTCAGCTCCAGCATCAGCGAGCCATTGCAGAGTCCCGCTGAGGCATCAACTGTGCGAGACACCTGGGCACATTCTGAACCGAGGGGCTGGGGCATCGGGCAGAGACTGTCGATATATGACCAGAATCGAGGAAGGACCTGATGCCAATCCTGTTGACATCGAAAGGGGCGCCTGAGCACCAGGTGCATCTGCACCGTAGCCTTTTCCAGCACGATGTGAATAGCGAGGGCCAGGAGCGGCCCACCAAGCTTCCCCAGCTGGAGGAATCGATTCCCAGATGGGAAGAATTGACCCCCATAGCCTTAGAGAGCAGCCGGATGTCTCCCGATGAGCCTATCATCGTGCAGTCCCCACCGGAGCGGCACTGGGAGCTGAAGTTGCATTTACTGTCCCGGTCCCCTCTGAGGCAGTGGTGCTAGAGGAATGCCTGAGGACTCTTGAGACTCAAATGGTGGTGGTTTTAGCTTTGCGATATGCAGGCTCTATAATGGCTTCGTTGTCGTCACCGCATTCTGTCCAGCCCATACTGGAGACTCATGCTCTGCCAGCGGAGACAGGCGCATTGAGCAGGAGATCGAAATACACACTGATTCCAACAGCAATCTTCCTGTCGAGCATATCAGGATCTGATGTCCCTGAACACCTCCGCTCTCGTTTGGAACGTCATGGGTCCCACCGCTGCCTGCCCTCACCACATGACCGGAGCAGTTTGCGGAAGGAAACCTGATGCTACTTCGGTTTCCTCTCAGAGTCTGAGTTTGAAAGCTAGCAATCCAAGGAGGGTTCTGTGATTTTGGACAGGAGGTCGCTGGACCACCCCTCTGATCATTCCCCTCCATATGAGAGGCAAAAATCACCCCCGGAGGGCATGTCTTCCCAGGACTTGGTGCGGGACATGGCCAAGGCCATACCCTTCTCCCTAGAGGCAGAAGACAAGCCGACACTGGAGGAACTCGAGCTCCGCCAGTACCCTTTGGCACCCAAGGAGGCCATGATGGTGCTAGTGCACCATGTCTTGCAGAGATTGCTGCTGCAACTGTGGGAGAACCCCCTTTTGGTTCCTGCCTTCAGCCAGTGGCTGAACTTGATGTACTGGGTCCAGAAGGCACCAGGCTTCAAGAAGCACACAGCTCCATCGTGGTTGAGTTGGCCTTGAATTATGTGAAGAGCACCAAGACTGACTCCTTGGTACCCCTGGGGCAGGAGGCTAGAACCCTGGACACCTTTGTGAGGAGATGCTACCAGGGTTCCATGCTGGTGGCCCGGATCCTTTCCTACCAGCTGAATATGGGTATGTTCCTAAAGTGCATCATGTTAAACCTGGCAGAGTTTGCTGCCAGTGTCCCCCCTGACTGCCTCGATTCCTTCCGAGCTCTATTTGGTCATGGCAAAGATTGCTCTAAGTATACAGTGCGAGCTGCCTATGATGCCTTTGAGTCTGCCTGCAGAGTGGCGGCAGTGGGCATTGGTGCCCGGCGGCTGGCTGGCTGGCTCCAGTCTTCAAACCTTGGGGCAGTGGGTCCAGCATAAGCTGGCCAATGTTCCCTGTAGTGGGGAGAGCCTTTTTGTAAAACTGAGGAGAACGTGTGTGACCTCAAGAAGGAGCACATGACGCTCTCCAGGCTCTGGAGGAAGACCACATATCCTGCATGAAAGAAGTACCAGAGCAAGAAGGCTTTCTACCCACATCCATGCCAATACTACCTAGGCCCCTAGAATGTCCAACTGAAGGTGCAGGCCCCTGCCAGCAGAGGAGGGAGAAGCCTCAGAAGGCCCAGCTGGCCCCACAGCCCAAGCCAGGGGCAGGCTTTTGACTAGTTCTTCAGAAGCATAGGCAACTGTCCCTTGCTTATCTGACGTCTCCCTCTGATAGGGGGGGCAGGTGTCCATTTTGCCCATAGGTGAGCCCTTATCACCTCAGATGCCTGGGTGCTACAACTCATCCAGCAAGGCTACCAGCTGCACTTCGTCCAACTGCTGCCTCCCTTCGTCCAAGGGGAGTACCTCATGGACCTGCTTCACCAAAGCTTGTTGCAAGAGGAGGTCTCCACTCTGCTGACCAACCTCACCATCAAGCCGTTTCCACCGGTTTATGTCGGAAGGGGGTTCTATTCCAGGTACTTCCTGGTCTCAAAAAAGACAGGAGGGTTTTGACACATTCTGAATCTCCGGAACCTCAACTGATTTCTGGTGTTCAAGAGGTTCAAGATGGTCTTCCTAGGAACGCTGCTGCCTTACCTTCTAAAGGATGACTGGCTATGCTCCTTGGATCTCAAGGATGTGTACATGCACATCCCGATCCACCGATGTTACAGAAAATAACTCAGATTTGTGCTGGGAAATTAGCATTATCAGTACCGGGTGCTCCCCTTCAGGCTGGCTTCAGCATCTCAGGTCTTCACCAACTGTCTTGAGGTAGTGGCTGCATACCTTCACACCATGGGAGTTTTCATCTTTCCATATCTGGGTGACTGGCTCATCAAACGTCCCACACCAGATGCTATCCAACCGTCCGCCCATCTCACCATACAGATTATCGAATGGCTGGGGTTCATCATCAACTATCCCTAGTCTCATCTCCAGCCCACATAGTGGCTGGAGTTCATCAGGGCCTTCTTTGATACCACTCAAGCCCGGGTGTTTCTGCCAATGGACTGCATGCAGCAGCTGACGTAAGTGGTTGACAGTGTGCACTGTTGATACCACACAATGGCCTCCACTGTGCATGTTACCCCCCTGACCTGCCTCTTCATGTGGCTAGTGCGATGGACCCTCTGCACGCAATGGAAGCAAGATATGGACTGCTTTCGGGACAGGGTGGTGGTCACCACTCCCTTGGCTCAGTCCCTCAACTGGTGGTTGGAGCCACTGAACTTGCTCTGGGGCCTCCCCTTCCAGGCGGAGCCCTCCCGCAGAACACTCCCAACCAACTCCTCTGGACAGCCTGTGTGCACAGGGCCTATGTTCCAAGCAGGAGAGCTTGTACCAGATCAACTTCCTCGAGTTACGGGCCACAGCGAAAGCCCTCTGAGCCTTCTGAGAGCTCCTGGTGAATCAGGCAGTCCTGATCCAGACAGAACCAGGAGGCAATGTTTTATGTGAACAAACAGGGAGACACGGGCTGTGGAAGTTCGCCCTGGCCCACAGAATGGAGCTGAGTGCAACCTATCTGCCTGGCGAGCTCAACATCCTGGCAGATCAGCTGCACTAGTGTACCCACCACAGAGAGATGATGGAACGGGTCTTCCAAGAACTGGGTACCTCCACGCTAGATCTCTTTGCCGCGTCACATAGTGCACAAGTGGACTGGTTCTGCTCCAGGATGCCTTTCTCCTCCACTGGGTGGGGGGGCGGTAGGTCTACTTTATGCCTTTCCTTCGATCCCACTCATGGCGAAAACTACTGAAGCATTAGGCCAACAAGGGCACCATGATCCTCATTGCCCTGTACTGAACTCAGCAGTCGTGGTTCCCCCTGCTGCTTCAGTTCTCCGTTTGGGCTCTGTCCCAGACCTCATCTCCCAGGACAGCGGGACCCTACTGCATCCCAGCGTCCGCTCCTTGGCCCTCACAGCTTGGATGCTGAGAGGGTAGTCATTTCGGAGCTCAATTTGCCCGATAACGTAGCGGATGTCCTTCTGGCATCACACAAGGATTTGACGCAACGGGCCTACACATTCAAGTGGTGGAGGTTCGCCTCTTGGTCATGGATATGGCGCTTGATCCCTTCTGCGCAGTGGAACGGTTGCTGGAATACCTCCTGCATCTCTCGGGCCTTAAAGCCAACTCCATTCAGGTTCAAAGCTCGGGGGGCAGGCCCTTTTCACCTCACCCTTTGGTGAGTCGCTTCATGAGGGTCCTGCTTTTCTCAAAGCCTCCCATCAAGTCCCCTGCAGTGGCCTCGGATCTCAACGTAGTCCTTACACAGCTCATGCGGGCTCCTTTTGAGCCACTTGACTCTTGCCCTCTGAAGTACTTGACCTGGAAGATCCTGTTCTTGGTGGCGGTCACATTTGCCCGCCATGTCTGTGAGCTCCAGCCCTGGTGGCTCACCTGCCTTACACCAGATTCCACCAGAGTCAGGTGGTCTTGTGGACACACCCACATTTTCTTATGAAGGTGGTCTCCAACCTCCACCCCAACCATTTGATTGTTCTGCCGACTTTCTTCCCGAGGCTGCATGCCACCTGGAGTGAGGCAGTGTTGCATATGCTGGACTGCAGGCGTGCCTTGGCCTTCTACCTTGAGAAGGCAAAAGCTCACTTGTGGCCCACCCAGCTTTTTAGTGTCCTTGAACCCCAGTAAGCTGGATGCTGCGGTGTCTAAGCGCACGCTATCCCTATGGCTAGTGGACTGTATCACTTTGGCATATTCCGAGGCAGGCCTGAGCCTTGAGGGGCATGCCACATCCATCACTAACCTGCGCTCAGTCTCCATAGAGGAAATCTGCAAGGCTGCTACATGGTCTTTGGTCCACACGTTCACAGCTCACTACTTTCTGAATGGGGATTACTGACGGAACAGCAACTTTGGCCAGGCCGCACTTCGACACCTCTTCGGGTCTTAGGTCCAACTCCTGCCCACTGGCCCTTCTGTCTGTCCAGACTACCTGCAAATCTTAACTGACCTCAGTGCTACTGTATGCTGAGGATGCTGAATCTGTGGAGTCCTTAGAAGGGACTACCTCGCTGTTCGTTTTGTTGTCCCAGTTGGGCTTTGGGCCTCCTCTTTTGGTAGCCTGTAACTTGGAAGTTCTATACATGAGGACTTCCTGCTTATCCACGGAGAAAGCAGAGTTATTCACCTATAGCAGATGTTCTCCATGGACAGAAGGAATAAGTCATCGCAACCCTCCCACCTCCCCAAGGAGTTGCTTTTTGGGCTACTGCTTTGACATTTGACTGGAGAAGATGGTGCCGTGGCAGGTGCGCAGGCACGATGCAGCTCCCAAAAGCTTTGAATGGAAGCTGGGGAGCGTTCCGCATGGAGCTCCTTCGGTGATGTCACCCATACATGAGGACTTATTCCTGCTGTCCACGGAGAACACCTGCTACAGGTGAGAAACTATACTTTACCACCATGTAGTTCAATCAATGCAATATTAAACAATAAAGCATGAAAATCAATGACCTAAACACAGGAAACAAAATCAAAAATAATATTAAAAGCATATGGAACATGAAAACGTACAAAAACCTATATAAATATAAAAAAACAAAAAGACCACATTACTAGAACATATAAATATATAATTTATTTTATTGATTTGTACAGATTTGTTATACTGCTCTTTGTCAAGAACTTCACAGTCACTGGAGTATCTGGAAAAAAAAGATTTTAAAAAACTTTGATTAACAATTCCTTTATCAAATCGCCTAACAAAGATAATTACACCATGTCCACCATCTTTTTCACCTTTTTTAGGGTAGACTTGGGGTAATTAGTTGACCTAACTTTAACTGGTTTAGCTATCCAATAGTGGCTAATTGTAGCCACTAACCATATAGCAGCCATTGCCACTTTGTTTGCCCACAAACCACCCAGTTTTAACCAGGCATTTTTTCACAGCCTGTGGGGATATTTAGCATAATTACCTGGTTAGTGTCACTGAATATTGGGATGACCACAACTTAATTGGTTATCAGATTTGCTAAATGGCTAAAACACTTTGAAAATGCCCCCAAGGGCCCCTGGAATGGAGTGCCCTTGCTGAAAGCTGAGTATACCAAATCTAATGCTCTCCCCTGATTCAGTTTTCTGGTCACTCAGTCAAATCGATCAGATTCATCTGACAAGTTCTACCTCTAGTAAAGCCATGTTTTCTCAGATCGTGTAATCCCTGGAATTCTCAGAACCGCACCATTCTCTGCTTTAGCAGCATTTCCATTCATTTATTCATCATAGAGTTCAGATTAACTAGTCTGTAGTTACCAGCCTCTTCCTTACTTAAACCTTTGTGAACAGGAACCACATTTGCCCATCTCCAATCCTCCGAAACTCTAGAGAAGCATTTAAAATGACAGCAAATAAAGCCGCCAGTACCCTCCCTAAGTTCTTTCAATACACTTGGATGAATCTTGTCTGGCCCCATTGTCTTGTCTACTTTTAGTTTAGGTAGCTCCTCATGAACAATCTTCTGAAAATAGTTAGATTTCCACCTCACTTCCATTCTTATTTATGTTTGTTTTCTGAGATCCCATTACTGGCCTTTCATCTGTGAATGCAGAACAGAAATATTTAAACAATTCCACGTTATCCTCATCAGCCTCTACATATTCCTCCCCTTCACCCTTGAGTCTCACAATGCCACCTTTGTACTTCTTCCCATCACTAATATACCTAAAAAAAAGTCTTATCCCCAAGTTTTACTGTATTGGTTATTTTTTCTTCCATTTGCTTTTCTGACTACTTTCCCTGCTTCTCTGTTTTTCCAGATATTGTTACTTGTCTTCCTCTTTCTGCATTCTCTTATAGTTTATCCTTTTTTTATAACAGATACTATACTTCTTTTGAGAACCATAGTGGTCTCTTTTCCTCTTACTTTTGTTTAATTTCCTCACAAAAACATGTGTTGCCCTTAAAATATCCCCTTTCAGTTTTGCCCACTCCTTTTCTACTTCCTCTACATGTTCCCATCCAGCAAACAAATCTTTGAGACGGTGACAAAAGTTCAAATTAAGGCCCCAAGCAACTGATTCTGAAAGGACTCCAAAAGTAGGAAAGGTCAATTTTAAAATATCTGAGAGAGGCTGATCATGGCCCCCTTCCTATTTAGGGCCCCCTACACTGTAGGAGCTGCCTGGCAGAATTTATGCCACTGTCATGAGGTATTCCCTCATCTTGATGAAGTTAGATTTTTTAAAGTTTAGGACCTTCCTCTTTGAATGAAACATATCCACCTATGTCCCAATACTGAACAGCATCTTGTGATATCTGGATGCCAGATGATCACCCACTATAATATCAGAAACATTCTCCCAATTCGTAAGCACCAGATCCATTATGGCACCATCTGGTGTGTGTTCCTTTACCAGTCGCCCAAAGAATTCTCCCTGTAGAGATCCAGAATCTCCCTACTTCTAGACAACCCCACAGCAATAATGTCCCAGCTCTTATACGGCATATTGAAATCACCTATCCAGGAGCACTATTCCTTTCATAGCAATATGTTTACGTTATCAGAATATAGAAAGACTAGGGGACATGCAATGAAGCTACAGGGTAAACTATTTAAGACTAATAAAAGAAAATATTTTTTTCACTCAACGTGTAATCAAATTCTGGAATTTGTTACCGCAGGATGTAGTAAAGGCTGTTAGTATAGCTTGGTTTAAAAAAGGTTTGGACAAGTTCCTGGAGGAAAGGGCCGTAAACCATTATTAAGAAGAGACCCAGGATATCAATGCTTGACCCAATACAAGCATTGTGGAACCTGTGTCTTTTGGGGAAACTGCTAGGTATGTTTGGCCTAGATTGACCACTTTTGGAAACAGGATACTGGGCTTGATGGACCTTGGTCTGACCCAGTATGGCATATCTTACGTTCTTATGTAATATTGTTAATGTTGTCAATTAAAGCTCTGTCTACTTCTGCATGTGAAGGAGTTCAATTTATTACACTAATGTAAATAGATGCTCCATTCCTTCCTTCCAGATGAAAAGGTATAGACTCAGGACTAATATGCGGAAATATTTATTTACAGAAAGAGTGGCAAATGCATGGAGGTAGTAGAGATGAGGAGAGTATCTGAATTCAAGAAACCATGGAACAAACACAGAAGATCTCTAAAGTGAAAAAAGGGACCATAGTAGTTGGTATGGAAGGACAGACTGGATAGACCATGTGGTCTTTTTCTGCCTTCATGGTTCTGTTTCTATTAGCTCACAATGCCTCTTCCTTACCTCATAGGTCCTGCAATTCTGATGCTTTAATATTTTTTACGTATTGTGCCACTCCTCATCCATTTATTAATACCTGTCCTTCCTGAAAGAGTAGCCTAGTGTTTAAAGTAGCAGCCTGATGATCAAAGAGGACAAGGGTTTGACTTACACTCCTTTTAACCTTGGGTAAGTCAGTTAACCCTCCATTGACTCAGGTATAGACAGACTATAAGCCCTCTGATTGTAACTTGCCTTAAATAACTACTGGAAAGGCATGAGCTAAATACAAAATAATTGATTAATTAATTACAATCCAGTTGTGCTTCTCTGTAAACTACATCCATGTGACCACCATTGAATCATAGTCAGCCTCTTCCATTATAGCCTCTAGATCCAGAAGCTTATTTCCCATACTACAGGTATTAGTATACACAGATTTCTAGATATTTGATATTTGTTTTTCATTTTTATGCAGGTAATTAAGGTTTTACTACCTGGGGGCTTTGCTCTCTCATTCCCGACGAACCTAGTCAAAAGCACTCTTCAGTAGTTTAGACAGTCTGCTGCAGAAGACATTTCACCCCTTCTTTGCTAGATAAATGCCATCTTTGCTTAGCAGTTCTTTGGTCCAAGGCGTCAAAACACTCTTGATTGACACCATTTATATACCCATGCATTCATCTCTAGGATGCAACCCTCCACATGGAAGATTGAAGAGAATACCGCCTATCAACTTTGATAGATTCAGTCACTTTTAATAGATTCAGACTGATACCTAGCAGTATTATTTGTGCCAGTCTGGATGAGCAGCATTGAATAAGTTAGTAGATTTAATGAATCTCTCCAAACTCTCTGTAGTGTCTTTGATTTTTGCACCTGGCAGAGACACACTTCCTATCAGCAGATGGTCACATCTATATACCTCAGATGGGAAAGAGCTTCTGGAGCATGAATTGGTTATGTTAAGGTTTTGAAGATTTTTTATGGGGAACATTACACTGCAGAGCAACCAATGACAGATGAGTCTATTCAGGCACTTGAGCAGAAGTACTTGCATAGCCTCATCACACTTTAGAGGTGATAGGTGCTGTTAAATCAATGAAGTTGGGTAAAGTGTTAGCCTTGGATGGGTTACAATGAAATTTTATAAAATCTTAAGGACCTCTTGTTGGACCTACTGATCCACCTTTATAAATTTCTAAGGACGTATACAGTTGTCCTAATCTATAATATTGGCCTGAGTTACTCTCATTCATAAAGAGGTCAAGAATAATACCTTTATGTGGTTCATATTACGTCCAACCAGAAAGCAGCATGAACTAACTCACAGATGTCAAAGAAAACAAGTCCAGGGTGAGTAGTACAAATGGAGCTTTATTATAACCACACAGAGGTGATATGCACTCAAGAGTACTCCACCCAACACCGCCGTGTTTCGGTGTGGTCTTCATCAGGAACTAAGACTACAACAAAACAAGACAAAATTAAAATCAATATAACATCTTAAACCATATGGACACAAGTAATAATAACTTAAATTAAAAATGTTAAAACAACAAAAGACAGAGACATCACTCATAAGATACTAAAAAAGGGAGTGCTTAAGATAAAAATTCCAGTCCTAATGTTATAATTTTAAAAGAAAGTCTTAAAAGGAAGGTAAAATGGGTTAAACTAAAATTAACTGAAAGAGGTAAAAGAATAAAAGAGATATATAAATAAATGCAAATAATCTACAAAAAGTTAATATGTAGATAATAAAAACATAAATCATTTCAATATATAAATAAGCATATATATAAAAGAACATATAAATAACAAGCATATTGTTGTTAAGTGCCGTTGAGATGGTGTCAACTCATTGCAACCCTCTAGTTCCTTTGCGTCCCTCTAGTCCAGTCCCGGTACCATAGAGTTCTGTACCTCCTCCAGCAGCCTTGGAGACTGAAAACTGTCAACTCTTTGGTGACACTTGGTATAAGTAGGGAAGGACTGCCCCTTTCCATCAGTATTTCAGTCTCCAAGCAGCTAGAGAGACTCCTGAGCCTTAGGCTCAGTTGGCACAAATAAGCAGAGCTTAGTTTAATCTATTCTATTGTATATTTAATTTGATTCATTTGATTAATTTAATTACCTTTTTCAGTGATTTTCTCTATCATCTTCCTTTTAGACAAAAAAAAGGGCTGCTGTGGAAGAGTTCCCGCTGCTGTCTCTGTTTTTATCCCCTCTTTTATTTCTTTTGTAGTTCATTTCAGTTTCATTTTTCTTATTTCTCTCCCCACTGAGCTAACGAGCAACGGGCACAGCAGGCTGTTTCCTTGCCTCCTTGCTCCCGACCCCGCATATAAGGGTGAGGAGCAGGGGGAAGGCCGATACCCCCAGAGCCGCAGACAAGCAGAGAAACGGCACTTGCGGGGGGCAGGAAGCCACGGTTCGGCTGAGCTCCGGCGGCATTTGGTGCCTCCTCAGATCGTCGGCTAGATAGCGGTGAGTTCCGAGGGCGGCAATTGAAGGCAGGCTGCACTTTCCGCAGGAGTATTAAAGCAGCAGGGCTGCCTCGTGGTGCGCCGTGCTCCCGAGCCCTCAGAGCCGCTGAGCGCAGGGCGAGAAAGGAGATGGTGGCCATTTTGGGAGCCGCATGTTTAGCGCTCCGCGGTGTAATGGGAGACGGTAATCGGGGCGAGTTCTTAGCCTCATTGGTAGTTGGTTTCAGGCTTGGAGGCCTCGGTTGGGGCTAGGCTGCTACGGGCTGCGTTTAAAAATATTTAAAAAAAAAAAAAGGTAGGGCTTTTTGGAGTCTGTTAGTTAACGCTGCTGCACGTTGTTAGGAGGCAGACGTCTTTCCTTTGTAGTTTCAGTGGGATTAGGTGAATACAAACCTTTAGTTATTCTTAGGTGCGGCTATGCCGGTGAAGCCTCGCTGTCTGGTGTGTGGCACGAGGCACGCTGAGTTGCTCGACTTCGGGGTTTGTAGGCCCTGCACTCTAGAGGCAGCGGTCATGGACAAGGAGTTGAAGGGAACCGCGGGAGATCAGCTCGCGGTTTCTTCTGAGGGAGGTGAAGCACCTTCCTTGAGTCCCGAGGGGCCTGTTCCGGGGCCGTCCTCTGGGGGGGGCGCGGCTCTACCTTTGGGGAGTGACCAGGCAGCCGGTGTTCCCGTGATTTCCCCGGATTTTTTCTCTCTGATGCAGCAGGCCTTTGCACTGTTACAACGTGCTTCTGGGGTTCCGCCTCTAGGAGTCCGGAAGCGGGCTGGTTCGGGAGCCCCTTCGGAGGGGGAGGCTTCCCAGCCCAAACGGAGTAAGGGGTCGGTGGTGGGGGAAGGTCCCTTGTCTCCGTTGGATGACGCGTTCAGGGTGATAGACGAGGAGTTCGACAGGATCTCGGAAGGGGAATTAGAGGAAGGAGAGTTGCCCGATTCGGAGCAGCAGAGTAGAGTAGTCCGAGTCTTTCGGCGTGAGGAGTTGCCAGCGTTGATAGCGGAGACTCTCCAAACCCTGAACATGCCCTCGGTAGCGTCAGTGCCGGAGGAGGCATTGAAGGATCCTCTCTTGCAAGCGGTACGGACGTTGCAGAAGGTGTTCCCGGTGCATAGGGTCTTTAGGAACATGATTCAGGAAGAATGGGATTTGCCAGAGTCTGCTCTGCGGGGTTCAAGAGCCTTAGCTCGGCTTTATCCGCTCTCTGACCAGGATAGGGAACTGTTTCGATCCCCTAAAGTAGATGCAGCAGTATCGGCGGTTACGAAAAAGACTACGATTCCGGTGGAGGGCGCGGCGGCATTGAAGGATGTGCAGGATAGGAAATTGGATACTTTGCTGAAGCAGGTGTTCGATATTTGTGCCCTCTCCATGCAGGCCTCTATAGCGGGGGCGTGGGTGGCGAGAGGCTGTTTGAGATGGTCTCAGAGGTTGCAAGGGGACCAGTTAGGGGGGCAGTTGGAGGATGCCGCGCGCCTGGAGTCTGGGACCGCGTATTTGGCGGACATTCATTATGACCTCATCCGGGGATTAGCTAAGAGTATGGCTTCAGTGGTGGCAGCTAGGAGATATCTCTGGCTGCGAAATTGGTCGGCAGACAGATCTTCTAAAGCCCAGCTCAGCAACTTCCTTTTAGAGGGAAGCTCTTGTTTGGGGAAGATTTAGAGAAGTTGGTCAAGGATCTCAGTGAGTCCAAGGGGGGTTGTCTGCCGGAGGATAAGCCTAAGCAGAGCCGGAGTGTGTTGGGCCCCAGAAGCCTGCCGAAAGAGTTTCGTCAGTTTCGGTCCTCTCGGTTTGGTCAGTCCCAGCGGGGCAAGTTTCCGGTACAGAGCCAGGGGTTTCGAGGTTTCCGGGGGGTGGGCAGGGGGTTTACGCCTTTCCAGTCCTCAAACCCTAAAAAGCCCCAATGAGATCAGGCGGACTCAGGTGGAGGTAGTGCCCGTGGGAGGTCGGTTGCGTGATTTTTACCCTGCCTGGGTCCATATCACGTCCGATCAGTGGGTTCTGGAGGTCATTCGAGAAGGTTATGCTCTGGAGCTCCATCGGCCCATGTTAGATTCCTTTGTTCAGTCTCCTTGCCGTGCGCCACACAAGGTTCGGGCGGTGGCGGAGACGCTACAGCGGCTGCTGCAGCTCAGAGCGGTGGTTCCGGTTCCGTCGCTACTCCATCTATTTCGTGGTGCCGAAAAAGGAGGGCACGTTTCGGCCGATTCTGGATTTAAAAAGAGTGAATCGTTGTCTTTGGGTGACCCATTTCCGTATGGAAACGTTGCGCTCGGTGATTGCGGCGGTCCGAGCAGGCGAGTTCCTGACCTCCTTAGATCTCACAGAGGCTTAGTAGTGGGAGATCATTTTGCATCCAGTAGTGGGAGATCATTTTGCATCCAGTGATCACCAGATGGTGTGGTTCAGTATTAGGACTAGGGCTGTTAGAATCCATTCCAAGGTGAGGATTTTAGACTTTAGGAAGACTAACTTTGCGAAGATGGGCCAATACCTCAGGGAATCGTTAGTGGGATGGGAACAGCTGGGGGGATGTAGAAAAACAGTGGGCAAAACTGAAAGGGGGTATTGTAAAGGCAACCAACCTTTTTGTTAAAATGGTAAATAAAGGCAAAAGGAACAGGAGACCGCTATGGTTTTCGAAGGAAGTAGCTGAAAAAGTGAAGAAACAGAGGGAGGCCTTCATGAAATTTAAGAGATCACAGAGAGAGGAAGACAGGCATCTGTATTTGGAAAAACTTAGAGAAGCTAGCAAAGTAGTCAAGAAGGCAAAGATTCAAAAGGAGGAGGAAATAGCCAATGCAGTAAAATGGGGGGATAAGACATTTTTCAGATATATTAGTGAGAAGAGGAAGGGCAAAAGTGGTATTGTCAGACTCAAGGGTGCAGGGGGGGGAATATGTAGAAGCTGATAAGGATAAAGCGGAATTGCTTAACAAATATTTTTGTTCTCTGTTCACAGATGAAGAACCAGGAGCAGGACCTCAGAAAACACCCACAAATAAGAACAGAAGCGAGGGACATCTTGAACAATTTTCAGAAGACTGTGTTTGTGAGAAACTAGCTCAACTTAAAGTAGACAAAGCGATGGGACTGGATGGGATACACCCTAGAATACTGAGGGAACTTGGGGACGTTCTAGCAACTCCACTGACTGACCTTTTCAATGCCTCGTTGGAGTCGGGAGTGGTGCCAAAGGACTGGAGAGAGGCTCATGTGGTGCCTTTACACAAAAGCGGAAGTAAGGATGTGGTTGAAAACGACAGGCCGGTTAGTTTAACTTCAGTGGTGAGTAAATTATTGGAAATGCTGCTGAAAGAGAAAATAGTGAGGTCTCTGGAGTCCAGCGGATTACAGGATCCGAGGCAGCATGGATTCACCAGAGGCAGGTCTTGTCAGACAAATCTGATTGATTTCTTTGACTGGGTGACCAGGGAGTTGGACCGAGGGAGAGCTCTAGATGTGGTGTATTTAGATTTCAGTAAAGCCTTTGACACTGTTCCTCACAGGCGACTTATAAACAAACTGAGCACCCTAGGGATGGACCCTAAAGTTACTGCTTGGGTTAGAAATTGGTTAGGTGGGAGGCGACAAAGAGTACAAGTAAATGGAGCTCACTCTGAGGAGAAGGATGTTACCAGTGGTGTGCCCCAGGGATCTGTCCTTGGTCCAATTCTTTTTAACATCTTTGTTACTGATATAGCGGAAGGGCTGTCAGGTAAGGTTTGCCTCTTTGCGGATGATACCAAAATCTGCAATAGAGTAGATACCCAGGAAGGTGTAGATAACATGAGGAGGGATGTAGCTAAGCTTGAAGAATGGTCTAGAATTTGGCAGCTGGGATTTAATGTTAAAAAATGTAAGGTCATGCATTTGGGCTGCAGCAATCCAAGGGAGCAATACAGTATAGGAGGTGAAGTACTTTTGTCCACTAAAGAAGAGCGTGACCTAGGCGTGGTTGTGTCTGATGATCTTAAAGTAGCTAAACAGGTAGAAAAGGCGACAGCAAAAGCTAGAAGGATGCTTGGGTGCATACAGAAAGAATGGCTAGCAGAAAAAAGGAGGTGATAATGCCTCTGTATAAGTCTTTGGTGCGACCTCATTTGGAGTATGGTGTGCAATTCTGGAGACCGCACCTTCAAAAGGATGTGAACAGGATGGAGTCGGTGCAGAGGGTTGCTACTAAAATGATTAATGGGCTTCATTATAAAGCATATGAGGACAGACTTAAGGATCTTAATATGTACACCTTAGAGGAAAGGCGGGATAGAGGTGATATGATTGAGATGTTTAAATAGCTCCGTGGCATAAATGTTCAGGGAGAGAGCCTCTTTCAATTGAAAGCAAGTTCTGCTACGAGGGGACATGGGATGAGGGTGACGGGAGATAGATTCAGGAGTGATATGTGGAAATATTTCTTTATGGAAAGAGTAGTGGATCCATGGAATAGTCTCCCAGTGGAGGTGGTAGAGATGAGGACAGTAACTGAACTCAAAAAAGCATGGGACCAACACAGAGGATCTCTAAAGGTAAAAAGTGGACTGTTGTAGTTGTTATGGAAGGACAGACTAGATAGGCCATGTGGTCTTTTTCTGTCATCATGTTTCTATGTTTCTTATCTCCATATTCCGGTTCGACAGGAGCATCAGAGATACCTCAGGTTTGCAGTGCCCATGGGCCATTTTCAGTTTCAGGCTCTGCCCTTCGGGCTAGCGACGGCGCCTCGAACATTTACCAAGATCATGGTGGTGGTGGCTGCGGCGGCGGCGCTCCGCAAGGAAGGGGTGCTGGTGCATCCTTACCTAGATGATTGGTTGATTTGGGCGAAGTCGAGAGAGGAAAGCGCCTCGGCAACCGCCCGGGTGGTGCAAGTATTGGAAAGCATCGGTTGGGTGGTCAACAGGGCAAAGAGCAGGTTGGTCCCCTCGCAGTCTCTGAAATATTTGGGGGCACGTTTTGAGACGGCGCAGGCGAAGGTATTTCTCCCTGTCTTGCGGGCACAAGGGATTCGAGCCCTTGTGCGGAAGTTTTTGTCGCAACAAGCTCCGACGGCATGGGCGTACCTGCAGTTGCTCGGAACTATGGCAGCCACGATCGAGGTGGTGCCGTGGGCCAGAGCTCATATGCGGCCGTTACAGAGCTCTCTTCTTCGGCATTGGTCTCACCAAACCGATGCGTTGTCTCAGAGATTGGTTTGTCCTCCGGAGGTGCGTCAGGAGCTTCTCTGGTGGTTAAGGCCGGAGATTTTGGCAGCGGGGGTCCCGCTGGAGGCTCCATCCTGGAGACTGTTAACGATGGACGCCAGTCTCGAGGGGTGGGGAGCGCATTGCGAAGGCAGGTGGGCCCAAGGGCAGTGGTCGCTGGAGGAGAAAGCCTGGTCCATCAACCGGCTGGCCCTTCTGGAATTTCAGGTGCAGTTGCGGTGGACACCTGTAAGAGTGCTGTCTGACAATGCGACCACAGTCGCCTACATCAATCGGCAGGGCAGCACAGGCAGTGTGCTGTTGGAAGCGGAGGCGAATCAGCTGTTGAGTTGGGCCGAAGACAATCTGCAGGCTCTGTCGGCCCAACATATAGCCGGAGTGGACAATGTGGAAGCGGATTTTCTAAGTCGGCGCAGGGTAGACCCAGGGGAGTGGGTCCTGCATCCGGAGGTGTTCGCGCTTCTAGTGCGGCGCTGGGGGCTTCCTCTCATGGATCTGATGGCCAGCTTCGACTCCGCCAAAGTAGCTCGGTTTTTCAGCAGAAGACGGGAAAGAATGTCGGAGGGACTCGATGCGTTGGCTCAGAGGTGGCCGGAGGAAGGCCTGCTCTATGTGTTTCCACCGTGGGCTCTCATAGGCCGGGTGATACAGCACATCGAGAGGCATCGCAGCCTGGTGGTTCTGATAGCGCCGGATTGGCCTCGCCGGCCTTGGTATGCGGATCTGGTGCGTCTCCTCGTGGACAAGCCGTGGCAGCTGCCACATCGAGCGGATCTTCTTCGGCAGGACCCGTTGCGCATGCCCCAGGTGGATTGATTTTCGCTTACGGCATGGCTCTTGAAAGGGCTAGGCTAACTGCTAGAGGTTATTCGACGGCTGTCGTTTCCACGTTGCTGAAGGCTCGTAGGTGATCAATGTCTTTAGCTTACATACGGATTTGGCGCATCTTTGAGGTGTGGTGTGCGGTTCGAGATCTGCGGCCCTTGAGGGTTTCCGTGGCCCAGGTCCTGTCATTTTTGCAGGATGGTGTAGAGAAAGGTCTCGCGGCTAGTTCATTACGGGTTCAATTGGCGGCCCTCGCCTATTTCAGGGGTAAGGTGCAGGGTCAGCAGTTGGGGGCTCATGCTGACGTTCGGCGGTTTTTGCGCGCTGTGTTGCTCTTGCGGCCCCCGAGGCGGTGTTCAGTGCCTGCGTGGGATCTGAATTTGGTTTTGGAGGCGTTGATCAGAGCGCCGTTTGAGCCCTTGGATAAGGCTTCCCTGAAGGATTTGACTTTGAAGACAATATTTTTGGTGGCCATTTGTTCTGCACGGAGGATTTCCGAGTTGCAGGCGTTATCCTGTAAGGAGCCACATCTGTCATTCTTTCCTCACAAAGTGGTGCTTCGGACGGTTCCAGCTTTCTTGCCAAAGGTGGTTTCCGTGTTCCATGTTAACCAAGTAGTGTCCCTGCCAGTGTTTTCACAGGAGCAGAAGAATGAGTCTAGGGGCAGGTTAGATTTGCTGGATGTTCGTCGCGTGCTCCGGAAGTATCTCCGCAGGACCGCGCCCTTCCGGAGGTCAGACAAGTTGTTTGTGTCCTTTGGAGGTCCGCGGAAAGGAGAGGCGGCAGCTAAGTCATCTATTTCTCGCTGGTTGAAGGAAATGATTGCGTTCGCGTATCTACTTAAGGGTAAAGTGGTTCCGGAGGGCCTCCGAGCTCACTTGACCAGGGCGCAAGCGGCGTTGTGGGCGGAGTTCAGTTTGGTTCCGGTCACGGACATTTGTAGAGCGGCAACTTGGTCCTCTTTGCATTCTTTCGTGAAGCATTATCGGCTGGATGTGCAGGCGACATAAGAGGGGCGTTTTGGCTCAGCGGTGCTTCAGGCTGGGCTTCTGGGTCCCTCCCGTTGAGATTCACTGCTCTGTTACTTCCTCTATGGTACCGGGACTGGACTAGAGGGACGCAAAGGAAGATTAAATTAGACTTACCTGCTAATTGTTGTTCCTTAAGGAACTCTAGTCCAGTCCCGGATCCCTCCCAAGATGGTATGCGGTTCGTCAGCCTGTAGCTACGATGTGAGTTGGAGGAGCACGGGTTCTTTCGGTGCGCCGCAAGCTCAGTGCGCAGGGGGAGCCCTTCTGTTCACAGCAGTGTTCGCCTGGTCTGGGAAGTTGCCTTTCCTCTCTTAGGAGGAGGGTTCTCACACTAGGGGTTTTTAGTTATTACCAAAAAAAAAAAAAAATTTTTCCGGAGCGGGGCCAGTTTTGGTTTTCTTGCTCCTAGTGGTCCTTTTGATAGACTGTTGCATTACTATTCTAACTACTTATTTGTTGCTCTGCTGAGTCTGCTTTGTTAATAGGTACTGATGGAAAGGGTCAGTCCTTGCCTACTTATACCAAGTGTCACCAAAGAGTTGACAGTTTTCAGTCTCCAAGGCTGCTGGAGGAGGTACAGAACTCTATGGTACCGGGACTGGACTAGAGTTCCTTAAGGAACAACAATTAGCAGGTAAGTCTAATTTAATCATAGTAGTTCTAAATAACAAGCATACAGTGCATATATTTATTTCTATAAAAGATGTATACTGTTGCCCTGAGAAGAATGATGGGAGCATTAATATGTGTCATTCATATTACCCATTGAGTAACGAAATAATGGGGGAAGTAAATGCTCAAACTCACGTAAATATCATAAGACAGACTCATAGCCATAAGCATAAGCACTCCACAAGACATACCCCCTAGAACTAAGAAATTTTGATGTAATTACATCTGTTCACTCTATTCTCGCTGTTAGTTGATTTTATGTAAATAGTCAATCGTTATGTTATTGTAGATAGTTACCCTTGTTACCCAAGTTTTTTGCCCTGTTATATGTAACTCATACGTGTTCAAATGTACTGAGATTGATCTATGTAAACCACGCTGATGATGAATAGCGCGGTATATAAGAAACTTTAAATAAATAAATAAAAATAAATAAACAGTACATCCAGAAAACCGGTGGAACCTGGGCAAATAGTGGCGCTTCAAGAGCCTCATATTACCTGAATGATAAAAATATATATTTTTATACATGTTAAAAGATAATTCTAACTAGCGAGCCAACCTAAACATTAAGACGCAGAATAGGGGGGAACAATGGGAGCTCTCTCATAGGGTTAAGTATAATCATTGTCTTGCCACCAAAGGAAACTCCAAATGGAATTAGAAAGGGTCTCCGAGGAGTAATAGATAAACCACCAAAATCTACCATAGGGAGAGGGTTCAAAAGTGGTGGAGTAGGATTGTATGTTGGTAAAATGTTAAAAATGAAAGTAAAATCAGACTATCAAGTTAATAAGCACATAGGCAGATTGAAGGAGGAGAATTATTAAATAGGAACGAGACGGTGGACCCCAACCTAGATCAGTGACGATACACTGGGCATACGCCTTCCTGTTGTTTGTGTGTGTGGAAGCAAAGATGCAAATGCCCATAATTGTATTAAAAGTCCAAAATTGGTGCAGAGAGTAAAGACGAATACATTTGATAACCCAAAAAGTAAAAAATGATAATTAGGGCAAATAGCTTGAGTATGAGGTATTCAAGGATTAAACGACATCGCCCCCTCACACCTATCCACACTACTACACGCCCCATCCAATTAAGAGCTCGCAGACAAAACGCAGCCCACTCACTTGATATGCCAAAAACATTCACGAAGACTAAAAAATCCTCAAGTGCCAGAGCCTTCACGTTCACTGCCCCCATGCTCTGGAATGATCTCCCAATAGGCCTCCGTATCATAAAAGACCTCTCCCAATTTAGGAAAGAACTCAAAACTTACCTATTCTCCGAACACTTCGAAATCCCCTACCCCCCAAGTCCTGTCCCACAGCATCCACAGACACACAAACTAAAAACTCCCAAAACCACAATTAGCTAACCCCACACAGACCTCCCCCCCACACACAAAAAACTTATGATAAAAAATGGAAATAAATTCCACCACTTACGCATGACCTATGAATATTCTGTAACACATTGTATATAACCAATTGTAAATAACCTATGTAAATAGTTTGGACAGTTTATCACATTTATTATTTGTAAAAAGTTAGAAAGTTTCTGTTCAATGTAAATGTATACAGAAGTATACAAAATTGTTAACTTGTTCCATGTAAACCGCCCTTGATCTCTGGAAGGGGCGGTATAGAAGAAATAGATAAATAAAAAAAATAAAATAAGTATTGCTGTTAATTGGGTCCAGGGCATATCTGTCCCTATATGCAGGTCAACACTATCTAAGTGACCTATGGATATTTGGGCTCATAAGGCACTCTGAAGTGCTGGTAACACCAACAATACATTCCAAAGACCTATTCCATGTTTAGTGCTGGCCCTAGAGTTCGTTCAAGGTGTTGGTGCCCTAGGCACACCTCAAGCCTCATGGCTGCCCAGAATCTATTGCTTAGCTTTGAATACCTTGCTCTTTGCTGCCCACAGAAGCTATCGCCCTAGGTGACAGCCTAGTTTGCCTAATGTTTGGACCGGCCCTGTCCATGTTAAACAAATCCTCAGAGGAGAAACCAAAGCATATGGCATTGTGGAAATATGATTTAGGAGTGGTGTTGGGGAAAGATGCTTGGAAGGAGATCTTTGAAGTGGACATCAAAAATCATTGTTGCCAGTCACTTGATTAAGAATGGGTATAAAGTCTTACACAGATCGGAAATTTAAACTCCATGAATAAGGTAGTAAAGGACACCTCTTGGAGGCAATGTGATTTGAAAATCTTACATATTTGGTGGAAAAGCCCACATATGAATTTTTGGAGTGGTATTCCTGTTTTCAGTCATAAAAGTCCAGAGAGAAAAACCTAAGTCTATGGAAGTGAACCTATTAAATTCTTAAGTTCCAAGTGCAAATAGTGCCATTTATAAACTGGTAAACATAGGGGTTATGGTTGCTAAAATAGCTCTAGCAGTGACACAGAAACAACCTCAACCCCCATCTTTGTCATATTCAGCATAAACTTGGGCATATATGTGTGATGTTTTAATTAACTGCATTAAGAACAAAGCAACAAGAACAATTTTTTGAAGTATGGTCAGAGGAAAATGAGGCAATTAATACTTATAAGTCTGAGAAGTTTGCACTGTAGTAGTTCACTGTAAGGCTTTATGAATAAAATAAATTTGTGTCTTGAGGCGAGAGTGGGTTTAAGGGGTGTTTGTCTAAGAATATTTAGTAGAACATATCGGTTTTTTACTATAATTGTATATCTTGTTAATTTGCTGAGAGATGATTTAATATAATTACAGATAATATGATCACAGCTTAGCTCTGGCTTGCACTTATCATAGGATGGGTACCACTTTCCAGCATAAGAGATACAGCCTGCTCTTGGTGATGCAGGACTGGAAGTCTGAGTCTGTTTCTGGGACCCAGAGTTTCCATACTAGGCTGCAAAACCGGGGTGGGGAGGGCTTTATGTTGGTGCTCCCTGATTTCAGTAATGTAATACTGGATTGTGTGTGCAGATGCACCATGCTTTCAGACTGCAGAACTGGGAGAAAGAGATGGAGGTGAGAGAGAGGAGGGGATAAAAACAGAGGGAGTGATAGGGTCAGATGCTAAAGAGGGAAACAAGGGGGGCAGGAAATTTGCCAAACCCTGGGAGGCCTGTCCCCTACTTCACTCATCCCCCAGCATTTGAACATTCTGGGATTTCCAGTTGGCACCCTTCCCCTGCTCACACTCAGCAAACGCTGCCCCCATCCAGTTCTTTCTTTAATGTATGAAACATTTGGTGACATCACAACCATCAGAAATACCTCAGAGGATCAGCTCCACGAGCGTTCATAAAATGTCTAGCTGTAGTAGCCATGCATCTGTCCAAGCTGGGAGTGTGTATGTTTCCCTCTCTGGACCATTGGTTGGTCAAGAGAACAGTACAGGAAAAAGCTTGTACAGTACAGGAAAAAGCCTGCTGTCTTGGTACATGTCGGTACCAGTGACATAGGGAAATGTGGTAGGGAGCTTCTGGAGGCGAAATTTAGGCTTTTAGGTAGGAAGTTGAAATCCAGAACTTCCAGGGTAGCATTCTCCGAAATGCTTCCCGTTCCATGCGCAGGACCCAAAAGACAGTCAGAGCCTCCGGAGTCTCAATGCATGGATGAGACAGTGGTGCAGAGATGAGGGTTTTGGATTTGTTAGGAACTGGGGAACATTCTGGGGAAAGGAGGGGCTCTTCCGAAAGGATGGGCTTCACCTTAACCAGGATGGAACCAGGCTGCTGGCATTAACCTTTAAAAAGGAGATAGAGCTGCTTTTAAATTAGATAATAGGGGAAAGCTGACAAGTCACCCAAGAGCGCATGGTTTGGAAGAATGTATCCTTGAAGGATACTACCAAAAGCAGAGAGGTTCCAAAAAAGATTAAAGTAGCCCATATGCCCTCCAGTATGGAGCAGACAGAGCTTAAAGATCCCAAATTACCCATACCTACCAATAGCCAGATTAACACAAATAAAATACAGTCTCTAAAATGCTTGTATGCAAATGCTAGAAGTCTAAAAAATAAGATGGGAGAGTTAGAATATATAGCACTAAATGAGCGGTTAGATATGATTGGAATATCAGAGACATAGTGGAAGGAGGACAACCAGTGGGACACTGTCATACCTGGGTACAAACTATATCGTAATGATAGAGCTGATCAAATTGGTGGAGGAGTTGCGCTCTATGTTAGAGAGGACATTGAGTCAGAAAGGATTAAAGTTTTGCAGGAAACAAAATTTGCTGTAGAATCTCTATGGATTGAAAGTCCATGTAAAAAGGGGAAGGCGATGGCAGAGGGGGTGTACTATTGACTGCCTGGCCAGAATGAACAAATGGATGATGAAATGCTCAAAGAAATCAAAGAAGCTAACAAAAGTTACAGCGCAGTAATAATAATGGGTGATTTCAATTACCCCGATATCGACTGGGTCAGTGTCACGGCAGGACGTGCTAGGGAGATAAAGTTCCTAGATGAAATAAATGACTGCTTCTTGGAGCAGCTGGTTCATGAACTGACCAGAGGGGAAGCCATATTAGACCTAGTCCTTAGTGGAACACCAGATCTAGTGCAAGAGATAAGAGTGTTGGGGCCACATGGCAATAGTGATCATAGCATGATCGCATTTGATTTAATTAGTGGAGGAGGGATAGTAAGGAAATCCACAGTACTACCTTTTAACTTTCGAAAGGGAGACTATGATAAAATGAGGAAAATAGTTAAGAAAAAACTAAAAGGAGCAGTTGCAAAGGTTAAAGATTTACATTAAGCTTGGGTGGTGTTGAAAAATATACTGAAGCCCAGACCAGCTGTATTCCACGCTTTAAGAAAGGTGGAAGGAAGTCCAAAAAACTGCCAGCATGGTTTAAAGGTGAGGTCAGAGAGGCTGTTGTTGCCAAAGAAACATCCTTCAGGAAATGGAAAAAAGAGCCAAACGATGAAACCTTGAAACAGCACAAGCACTGGCAAGTCAAATGCAAGGCATTGATAAGGCAGGCAAAGGGAGAATTTGAGAAGAAGCTTGCTGCGGAAGTAAAAACGCAAGATAAAGACTTTTTCAAGTACATTCGTAGCAAAAAACCTGTGAGAGTCAGTTGGTCCATTAGATGATAAAGGGATTAAAGGGGCACTAAGAGGCGACAAGGTGATAAGTGGAGAGACTGAATGAATTGTTTGCTTTGGTCTTTACTGAGGAAGATGTAGGGATGTTACCCATGACTGAAGTGGTATTTAAAGGTGTGGAAGAATTGAAGGAAATATCAATACATCGGGAAGATGTATTACAACTATTAGACAAACTGAAGAGTAGAAAATCACCTGGGCCGGATGGTATACATCCAAGGGTGTTGAAAGAACTGAAATATGAGATTGCAGACCTGCTATTAGTAATCTGTGAATTTTCATTAAAATCATCTGTAATACCTGAAGATTGGAGGATCGCCAATGTAACGCCAATTTTTAAAAAGGGTTCCAGGGGTGATCCCGGGAAACTACAGATGAGCCTGATGTCAGTACCAGGAAAAATGGTAGAAACCATCATAAAGAACAAAATTACTCACCATGTAGATAGTCATGGCCTAATGGGAGACAGCCAACATGGCTTTAGACAAGGCATATCTTGTCTTACTAATCTGTTATGTTATTTGAAGGTGTGAATAAACAGGTGGACAAAGGTGAGTCGGTTGATATAGTGTATCTGGACTTTCAGAAAGACTTTGACAAGGTCCCTCATCAGAGACTTTTGGCAAAACTAAAGAGTCATGGGATAGGAGGCAGTGTACTATTGTGGATCAGGAACTAGTTAAAAGATAGAAAGCAGAGGGTAGGGCTAAATGGCCAATTTTCCCAATGGAGAAAGGTGAATAGTGGTGTACCCCAGGGATCTGTGCTGGGTCCGCTGCTTTTTGACATATTCCCTTTTCCAGGTCATTTATGAATAACGAGTGAGGTTATCAAATTTGCAGATGACACAAAACTATTTAAAGTTGTTAAAACCCAAGAGGATTGTGGAAAATTGCAAGAGGATCTTGATAAATTGGAAGACTGGGAATTAAAATGGCAGATGAAATTTAATGTGGACAAGTGCAAAGTTATGCACCTAGGGAAGAACAACCCAAACTATGGTTACGCGATGCAAGGTTCCACATTAGGAACCACCACCCAGGAAAAAGATTTAGGCGTCATTGTGGATAACATGTTAAAACCCTCGGTCCAGTGTGCAGTGGCAGCCAAGAGAGCAAATAGAATGCTAGGTATCATAAGGAAAGGAATGGAAAATAAAACAAAAGATATTATAATGCCTCTATATCGTTCCATGATGAGACCATCGCACCTTGAATATTGAGTGGAATTCTGGTTACCGTATCTTAAAAAGGATATAGCGTTATTAGAAAAGGTTCAGAGAAGAGCCACCAAAATGGTAAAGGAGATGGAAGGATACTCCTATGAAGAAAGGCTAAAAAGATTAGGGCTCTTTACCTGGAAAAGAGACGGCTGAGGGGAGATATGATAGAAGTCTATAAATTAACAAACGGAGTGGAACAGGTAAACGTAGATCGATTGTTTGCGTTATCAGAATATAGAAAGACTAGGGGACATGCAATGAAGCTACAGGGTAAACTATTTAAAACTAATAAGAGAAAATATTTTTTCACTCAACGTGTAATCAAACTCTGGAATTTGCTACCGGAGGATGTAGTAAAGGCTGTTAGTGTAGCTGGGTTTAAAAAAGGTTTGGACAAGTTCCTGGAGGAAAGGTCCATAAACCATTATTAAGAAGGGACCCAGGATATCAATGTTTGACCCAGTACAAGCATTGTGGATCCTGTGTCATTTGGGGAAACTGCTAGGTACTTTCACAGCCCCTCCTAGTGGCAGTGTGCAGAAGAGTCAGGGTGGACATTTTAATTTTGTTGAAGAAAGAAAACTTTTAGACCAAGTGCATTCTGGTCCTTGTAGTCCCTCTTCATAAAGAAAATAGATGTGTGAGCCTTGAGCAGGGTGAAACAAAAAGGTTTTATTCCCTTGTTACGCAAAAGGTTCTTCAGGAAACAAAGTAGAATTTACCTTACTTCAGGTTTAGTGCCAAGAATATTTACAAAAGGTCAGCGACTGTTACAAATGCTTCACAGTTCTCTGTATCCAAGCAAGTTTCTCAAACAGCAAGAAAAACAAGACAAAACTTCTTCCTTCAGTTTTAACAGAAGCAAAAGGTACTTTAAAACATGTGCTGCTGTTATATCTCAGTAAGAGATTCCAGGCTCTCTGTAATACACAGAGAACAATCCATTGGTTCAAGCATCAACGGTTCTGGTTCTGCAAACTCAATTTGCATGGGTTCTAGCACACTCGTGGTGTCTTCTAATCCTGAACTTTCCCTGGTTAACACAGGTTGCAGTTCAGTATTTCTTTCCCCCACTTCCCCAGCCTTGCTGGCCTGGGTTTAGCAAATAACTGTTAGGGCTTTTCCCTATACCTCTCTGTACAGGGTTGCAAAACTTCCTCCAGCTTTGTTTCTTCTCAGAATGGCTTTTTAGGTTATCAGCCTTCCTAGGACCTGGCATCCATTTAATAAATGAAGTATCACTGTACCTTGGATCTCTGTAGCGTTTGCTGCTGGTGTTCTCTCCACCAGAGACTCTCCCTTTGTCACCGTCTTCCTTGAAGACTGGCTTCTGGAGCTTTCTAGGCTGGGCTTGTCCTCCCTGGAACTTAGCTCTGCTTTTCCATGTATCCAAGCTTCTCTGCCTTGCAGTGTACGAGGCTCCTTCCTCCGGTCCTTCCTTCATAGATCCTTTCTCTCTCTCTCTCTCTCTCTCTCTCTCTCAAAGGTCCTCCCTCGAGTTCCTTCTTAGATCCTCTCTCAAGTTCCTTCTTAGATCCTCTCTCGAGTTCCTTCTTAGATCCTCTCTCGAGTTCCTTCTTAGATCCTCTCTCGAGTTCCTTCTTAGATCCTTTCTGTCTGCTTCCTTGTGAGCACTGCTTAAAAAGGCGTTCCCCAACTGAGTTTCCTGGCTTTCTGCTCAGGTGCCTTTGATTAGCTACTGCATTGCTACAACCTGGATGTGTCAGCTTCATAAGAAAGAGAGTTTTTTTTCTACATCCATCGCTTCAATGGCTTCAGCTCCATCACAGTACATATGACCTAGATTGGCCACTGTTGGAAACAGGATACTGGGCTTGATGGACCTTGGTCTGACCCAGTATGGCATATCTTATATTCTTATGTAAGTCCAAAGATCAATGGGCATAACCATCTGGCTACTGGAGTTACTATGGTTCATCAAAAATTGCCCAAAATCACACTTACGTCTGTTACCTCATTTTGAATTCATTGGAACTGTGCTAGACTCAACCAAAGCAAAAGCCTTTCTCCCACAAGAAAGTACTACCACCTTGGTATCCATTGTGCAGGAGGTTCATCAGATATCAGTTTGTAGCAGATTGAGATTCAGACCATACGACTTTTGACAGTGCTTATAACTTATAATAAAAGTTACAAAAAAACCCAAAAGTTACAACACAGTAATAATGGGTGATTTCAATTACCTTGGAATCGATTGGGTCAGTGTCACGGTAGGACATGCTAGGGAGATAACGTTTCTAGATGAAATAAGACTGCTTCTTGGAGCAGTTGGTTTATGAACCAATAAGAGGAAAACCATTTTGGACCTAGTCCTTAGTGGCACACAAGATCTGATGCAAGAGATAAGGGTGTTGGGGACACTTGGCAATAGTGATCATAGCATGATCACGTTTGATTTAATAAATGGAGCAAGGAAATCCACAGTACTACCTTTTAACTTTCAAAAGGGAAACTATGATAAAATGAGGAAAATAGTTAAAAAAACTAAAAGGAGCAGTTGCAAAGGTTAAAGATTTATATCAAGCTTGGGTGTTTAAAAATACTATCTTGGAAGCCCAGACCAGCTATATTCCACGCTTTAAGAAAAGTGGAAGAAAGTCCAAAAAACTAACCAGCATGGTTTAAAGGTGAGGTCAGAGAGGCGGCTGTTGCCAAAAAAGTATCTTTCAGGAAATGGAATAATGCTGAAAACTGGAAACAACATAGGCACTGGTAAGTTAGATGTAAGGCATTGATAATGCAAGCAAAGAGAGAATTTGAGAAGAAGCTTGCTGTGGAAGCAAAACGCATAATAAAAACTTTTTCAAGTACATTTGTAGCAAAAAACATGTGAGAGAATCTGTTGGACCATTAGATGATAGAGGAATAAAAGGGTCACTAAGAGAGGACAAGACCATAGTGGAGAGACTGAATGAAATCTTTGCTTTGGCTTTTACTGAAGATATAGGGAAGTTGCCATGACTGAAATGGTATTTAAAGGTGATACATTGGAAGAATTGAAAGAAATATCGATAAACCGAGAAGATGTATTACAATTATTTGATAAACAAAAGAGTAGCAAATCACCTAGACTGGATGGTATACATCCGAGGGTGTTGAAAGAATTGAAATATGAGATTGCAGACCTACTATTAGTAATCTGTGAATTATCATTAAAATCATATGTAATACCTGAAGATTGGTGAATGGCCAATGTAACGCCAATTTTTATAAAGGATTCCAGAGGTGATCCGGGAAACTACAGACCAGTGAGCTTGACGTCTGTACTGGGCAAAATGGTAGAAACGATTATAAAGAACAAAATTACTGAACATGTCATGGTTTAATGAGAGAAAACCAACATGGATTTAGCCAAGGACTGTCTTGTCTTACTAATCTATTACATTTTATTGAAGGTGTGAATAAACAGGTAGACAAAGTTGAGCCGGTTGATATAGTTTATCTGGATTTTCAGAAAGCCTTTGACAAGATCCCTCATGAGAGACTCTTAGCGAAATTAAAAAGTCATGGCATAGGGGGCAGTGTACTATTGTGAATCAGGAACTGGTTAAAAGATAGAAAGCAGAGAGTAGGGCTAAATGGCCAATTTTCCCAATGGAGAAAGGTAAATAGTGGAGTACCCCAGGAACGTGTGCTGGGTCCGCTGCTTTTTATTCCTAAATTACCAGGAAATGGGAATGAGTGAGGTAATCAAATTTGCAGATGAGACAAAATTATTAATGAATGGAGTGGAATGGTTAAACGTAGATCAATTGTTTATGCCATCAAAATATAGAAAGACTAAGGAACATGCAATGAAGCTACAGGGTAACCTATTTAAGACTAATAAGAGAAGCCCTCACTTGGTTTGCAGCTTGTCGTGCTGTGAGGGCTTGTGTGCATCAGTGATGCTGAAAGCTAAACTGTCGGTAGTTTAACTACTGGCAGGGTCTCCCAAAATGGAGAGGTCTCAGCTGAGGTGTCAGACCAAGACAAACCACCCATCTGGGCAGCAGCAGAATGGGATAGTGTTGACGGCGGAGGATCAAATTTCTGTGACAACGGCAACAACACCAAACTTAAACTGCGCGGAAGAAAGGCCCGGCAATCTACGTCTGTATCTTGGCATGAAAACTCAATGGATAGTTACAACAAAACAAATTGTGCTATAGTGCTGGAAGATGAGACCCCCAGGTCGGAAGGCACTCAACTAGCTACTGGGGAAGAGCTGAAGACTTTTCAGAGTAAAGCCAGCATTTATGATGTGGTTGGATCAAAGCCCTCGGGACATCTGACTGCTGATGTAGCTGCGCATGAAATGAAATGAGAGTCAGAAGTTGTAAAGATGTCTTACGCATTGGAACATGGAACGTACGAAGCATGAACCAAGGGAAGTTGGAGGTGGTCAAGAATGAAATGGAACGTGTACAACTTGATTTGTTAAGTGTCAGCGAACTGAAATGGACTAGCATCAGGCACTTTGCATCAGATGATCACATGATCTACTATGCTGGAAATGAAAGACAAAGAAGAAATGGTGTTGCATTTATAATAAAGAAGAAACTTGCAAGAACTGTAATGAAATACAATGCAGTCAGCGAACGCTTAATCTCTATTCGTCTACGAGGAATGCCTATCAACACAACTATAATTCAAGTATATGCCCCAACAGCTGCAGAAGAGAATGAAATTGAAGAGTTCTATGAACATGTACAAGCTGAAATTGACAGAACATGCAAACAGGATATCCTGATAGTCATGGGTGACTGGAATGCAAAAGTTGGCAACAAAGAAGAAGGCAAAGTAGTTGGAAAATATGGACTTGGCAACAGAAATGAAGCTGGAGAAAGACTGATAGAATTCTGCAAGACCAACAATTTAGTCATCTCAAACACCTTCTTCCATCAACACAAGCAGCGACTGTACACATGGACTTCACCCAATGGATTGTATAAAAATCAAATTGACTACATCTGTGGAAGTCAACGATGGAAAAGTTCTATAACATCAACAAAGACAAAACCTGGAGCTGACTGTGGTACAGATCATCAACTACTAGTATGCAAACTCAATCTAAAGTTGAAAAAGAGCAAACCACTCATGAATGCAGCAAAATATGACCTTGAGAATATACTACTGGAATTTAAAGACTGCCTGCAAAATTGATTTGCTGCTTTAGATACAAATGACAGAGCTCCAGAAGAGTTATGGAATGACATCAAGAAGGTTGTGTTGGAAGAAAGCGTGAAGTCTCTACAAAAGGTGAAAAAGCAAAAACGGCCAAAATGGATGACGGAAGATGAAAATTGCCCAGAAATACAGAGAAGCTAAAGCCAGAGGAGAAAGAAAGACAATAACAGAACTCAACATAGATTTCCAACGTGCAGCAAGACAGGACAAGGAAAAGTACTACAACGACGCATGCAAGGAAATAGAAGCAGAAACTATTAGAGGAAGAACAAGATTGGCTTTCCTAAAGCTACGAGAGTTAAAGAAAAAGTTCCAGCCTCAAATTGGAATGTGTATGGTCTTTTTGGAGCGAAGAACTCAATGAAAAAATATATCTAAATTGCTCCACTCTAACTTACAGCTAAATCTTGGGTGTTCTTACTTGTATTTCCCATAGAACTTTCCTTGCCCAATATGTAGTCTCAGATTACCACGGCACTGATAGTCACTAGATTCAATGAAAATCGGCGTGCCTTGAAAACATCAATGACTACTGGGTCAATTACTTTTTTCTTCTTTATGGGTATATAAAATAACTTTTTTTGTGTGATGCTAATAACACCCCCTATATTTCTTTTCCCTTGTGACAAAAATATTTTCTTATTAATAAGCTTATCTTTTGATGTTTCCAAATCTACTACTGTTTAGTGGTGCTACTTCTTCTCCTTGATGAAATGAAATGTTTTGTCTTTTCTCAACGCCTCACATGGCGCCTATGCGTTTCACTCTCTTGCGAGAGTTTCCTCAGGAGATCTGTGTACAGACAAAAATAGCATTGAAAATGCTTATCCACATAGGTTCTCATGCTGTTTTAGAAAACTAATCTGAACGTGCTACCATTAAAAGTGATAAAAACTATGTTTTAAAAACAGCTAGTCAGCAATTCAAACCTGTTTTATCCTTATTCTACTGGCTCTCTGTTAACTGCTGCCCACGTCTCTCTGTGATTTTCCTTGTCGAAAACGCCGCGCATGCGGACCTATGCTCCACACCTCCTTTTAAAACTATCAGCTGGACCAACAGCCGTTTCAACCTGTACCTTATGATCGGGAACCATTGGTGATGAAAGAAGAAGTTAAAGCAGCATTGAAAGCCTTATCAAAGAACAAAGCACCAGGCATTGATAGCATTCCCATGGAAGTATTACAGCAATCTGATGCAGCTGTTACCGTACTTACAAGGCTCTGCCAAGAAATATGGAAGACAACATCATGGCCAACTGACTGGAAAAAATCAGTGTTTATACCAATAATAAAGAAAGGTGATCCAACTGACTGTGGAAATTATCGCACAATCGCTCTGATCCCACATGCCAGCAAGATTCTACTGAAGATTACTCAAAAGAGACTACAACCATACCTAGAACAAGAACTACCTGAAGTGCAAGCAGGGTTCAGGAAAGGCCGAGGAACGACAGACATCATTGCGGATGTAAGATGGATCCTTGAAAAGACTAAAGAATACCAAAAGGATATCTATTTGTGCTTTATCGACTGTAGCAAGGCTTTTGACTGTGTAAACCATGAGAAACTCTGGGCCACATTAAGAAGCATGGGTATACCAGAACACCTGATCGTACTCTTGCACAATCTGTACATTGATCAAGAAGTAACAGTTCGAACGGAACAAGGAGAAACAGAATGGTTTAAAATAAGCAAAGGTGTAAGACAAGGCTGCATACTTTCCCCCTACCTGTTTAATTTATATGCAGAACAAATAATCAGAGAAGCAGGATTGTATGAAGACAACAGAGGTGTGAAGATTGGTGGAAGACTCATCAACAACCTTCGCTATGCTGATGATACCACATTACTGGCTGAAAGTGAAGATGATCTGAAACATTTGCTTCTCACAAAGAACATAGTCTCAAAATGGGCCTGCACCTTAATGTAAAGAAGACAAAGATCATGACAACTGGCATAATCAACAGGTTCATCGTTGGAGGAGAAGAAATTGAAATCGTGAACAACTTTAACCTACTTGGATCAACTATCAATAAAGAAGCAACAAGCATTCAAGAAATCAGACGACGCATTGCTCTTGGCAGAATGGCTATGAAAGACCTAGATAATATTCTCAAGAGCAGAGATGTCTCTCTCCATACAAAGATTCAACTTGTTCAAGCCATGGTATTTTCAATAACATCATATGGATATGAAAGCTGGACAGTGAAAAAGATAGACAGGAAGAAAATTGATGCCTTTGAATTATGGTGCTGGCGGCGAATACTGTGTATACCATGGACTGCCCGAAGAACAAACCAGTTGGTACTAGATGAGATCAAACCTAAGCTTTCTTTAGAAGCTCAGATGACAAGACTTCGACTTTCATACTTTGGACACATCATGCGAAGAGAGAGATCATTAGAGAAAGACATCATGCTTGGCAAGATAGAAGGTCAACGCACAAGAGGAAGGCCAGCAATGAGATGGATCGATACAATAACAGCAACTACGGGTACCAGTCTGTCAACAATGAGCTGCCTGACTCAAGACCAAACACAATTTAGGATAGCTATCCAGAGGGTCGCCATGAGTCAACTCCGACTCGACGGCACTTAACAACAACAACAACAACAAGAGAAAATATTTTTTCACTCAACGTGTAATGAAATTCTGGAATATGTTACTGGAGGATTTAGTAAAGTTGTTAGTGTAGCTGGGTTTAAAAAAGGTTGGACAAGTTCCTGGAGGAAAGGTCCATAAACCATTATTAAAGGGAACTCGGGATATCCACTGCTTGCCCCAATACAAGCATTGTGGAACCTGTGTCTTTTGTGCAAACTGCTAGGTACTTGTGACCTAGATTGGTCACTGTTGGAAACAGAATACTGGGCTTTGATGGACCTTGGTCTGATCCAGTATGGCATATCGTATGATGTTATTCAAAATTGTTAAAGCCCAAGAGGATTGTGCAAAATTGCAAGAGGACCTTGATAAATTGGAAGACTGGACGTCCAAAAGGCAGATGAAATTTAATGTGGACAACTGCAAAGTTATGCACCTAGGAAAGAAAAACCCAAACTATGGTTACACGATGCAAGGTTCCACATTAGGAACCACCACCCAGGAAAAAGATTTAGGCGTCATCATGGTTAACACATTGAATCCCTCCACCCAGTGTGAAGCAGCGGCCAAGAAGGCAAATAGAATGCTAGGAATCATAAGAAAAGGAATGGAGAATAAGACAAAGGATATTATAATGCCTCTGTATCGTTCCATGGTGTAACTACACCTTGAATATGTGTGCAATTCTGATCACTGTATCTTAAAAAGAATACAGCGGAATTAGAAAAGGTACAGAGAAGAGCCACCAAAATGGTAAAGGGGATGGAAGGATACCCTATGAGGAGAGGCTTAAAAATGTAGGGCTCTTCAACCTGCAAAAGAGACGGCTGAGGGAAAATATGATGGAAGTCTATAAATTAATGAATGGAGTGGAACAGGTAAATGTAGATCGATTGTTTATGCTATCGAAAAGTAGAAAGACTAGGGGACATGCAATGAAGCTACAGTGTAATCCGTTTAAGACTAATAAGAGGAAATATTTTTTACTCAACACATAATCAAACTCTGGAATTCTTTACCGGAGGAGATAGTAGAAGATGTTAGTGTAGCTGGATTTAAGAAAGGTTTGGACAAGTTCCTGGTGGAAAGTTCCATAAACCATTATTAAAGGGGACCCGGGAAATCCATTGTTTGCCACAATACAAGCATTGTGGAACCTGTGTCCTTTGGGGAAACTGTTAGGTACTTGTGACCTGGATTGGCCACTGTTAGAAAGAGGATACTGGGCTTGATGGACTTTGGTCTGACCCAGTATGGCATTTCTTATATTCTTATGTTCCCCTGGCACGGGAGGCAAGATGGCACCTTAGCAGGAAGACGTGTTAACAGCTCTTTTACGTGAGTTCCAAATTACCTTTTTCCTTATGGGCAAATGGAAAGGGAAATTAATGGCAAAGACTCCACCTTTGCCTCCAAAACCCGCCACTCGCCTAGTGAAAATTACTGAGCTGCTTACACCTCAGGAACTAGGAACACCACGTGAAATGGCCATTGCACAGGAGCAGGCAGGAGACTGTTCCTTCTCTGGCCTTGACATCTTGTTGAGCCCCAATGGAAGGCCTTTCACATCCCTGCACTGGAGATCGGATCTGTCGGGTGGCCTCAGCTGTGCAGCTGACCGAACTGGTGTGAAGCCCTGCCCCCCCCCCCCCCCCAGTGGAGAGTTATCTGGGACAGAAGAACAACTTGGAAGCATTCAGCAGGGGATGCCAGTGTTTGGATCGGTGGAATCTGAGCGCATGGCAGGCATGGTAGTGCCCTCAAGCCTTTCCCCAGCGTCAGCTGGTAGGGGGTATTGGCAAGAACGGCACTGGTGCAAGCTGCTGTTGGCAACATTCAGTGCAAAGCTCTGCTTGAGAAGCCCTCCAAAGTTACCCTGAAGAGTGTTTGGCAGGCAGTGGTGTCTATAGACCTTATGGTTTCTGCAGTGGCTACTTTGACGTTGGACATGCATTGTAGACTACAAACTAAAGATGCAGAACTTTCTCATTTGGATTCTTGTGTTAAGAAAGTGGAGGATTCACTGGTCAAGTTGGGTGAGATTCAAACTACTTTAATTCAAGATGTTAACTGTGAGGAAATTGGAAAGTTTGGACAACACTGTTCTTTATTTATTTTTGATTTATTTAGCGTACATTTGTATCCCGCTGCTTCCAGTGATCAGCAGCGGTTGTTACACATGGTAAGGTTGGCTGTACCGGCCAGAATTATGGATGCATACAATGTGATTAGGGAGGGGAGGTAGAGCACAGCAAAAACATGGGGTTACAGGGTTACAGTTGATTTATGTTAAGGGTTCACACAGTGTACTTATATACATATTTACAAGTGACTGATTGTTAGGACTTTACACAGGATCCTTATATACATATTTACACACAGCTGAGTGAAATTCACGAGCTTAAGTTGAAGTGTGATTGGAAGAGGTGTGTCTTAAGGTTTTTTCTGAAATCTTTCAGATCACAGATTTCACGCAGTTCACTTGGCAACCGGTTCCAGAGTGCAGGAGCTATAAATGAGAAAGCTCTGTTACTGGTACATGCATTAACCTTTGTGAAGGACTTCGGGAGGCAGATGGTATTGAGGTTCGCTGTTCTTCTACTTCTGTTGTTGGGTAGATTGGATATCAAGCTGTTGAGATGAGAGGGCGCTACATTATGGATGAGTTTGAAAGTAGTGATTAAAATTTTGTATTGAATGCGGGCCGTGATGGGGAGCCAATGAAGCTCAATTAGGGTGGCTGTAATGTGGTCAGAGAGTCTTTTTTGCATAATGATTCTGGCAGCAATGTTTTGTGCCATTTGTAGAATATTTGTAGTTTTCCTTGGCAGGCCTTGCAGTATGGCATTGCAGTAGTCTAGGTGTGGAATGATGAGGGCTTGAGCGACAGATCTAAAGTCAGAATGATCGAGGATGCTACGTAAGGGCTGAAGGACTTTTAATTTGTGGAAGATAGCCCGATTGGTATTTCGAAGGTGCCTGTCCATATTTAGGTTGCTGTCAAGCATCACTCCTAGGTATTTTATCTCTGTCTTGATGTTGTAATTATTATTGTTCATGGTGACAGTTGCAGGGGGCTTGAATCCCGGTTTCCTGGAGATACACATTACTTCTGTTTTCTTGTGGTTAATGAACATGTTATTGTGTTGGAGCCAGAGTTGAAGCTCGTGTAGGCATTTTTCAAGTTTGCTGAGGTTCAGGTTATTTACGTCTAGTTGCGTATAGAGCATTAGGTCATCTGCGTAGATATGGTAGTTGATGTCATGGCCCTGGAAGATCTTGCATACTGGCTGTAGGTATAAGTTGAATAGGAGGGAGGAGAGGGCGGAGCCTTGTGGAATGCCTTGGGTCTGAGGGAAGGGGGTTGCTTTGACATTGTTGAAATTGACCTGCTGCATTCTGTTTGTTATATAGGAGGAGAACCATTTTAGTGGGGTTCCTGAAATGCCTATGGACTCGAGTCGTTCTAGCAGTGTTGGGTGATGCACCGAGTCGAAAGCTGCTGAGATATCGATGAATATAAGCATGTACATCTTGCTCTTGTTTTCCAGACCCTTGAGTAGGTTGTCCATTAGGGCTAACAGGAGGGTTTCTACGCCGTGATGTCGAAATCCGTATTGATGCACATCAAGGGCATTTGCGTCATCAATGTGGTCCTGTAGCTGCTGTTGCACTGCCTTTTCGATGATCTTGGCGAGGAAGGATATGCTTGAAATTGGGCGGTAAGAGGTAGGGTCATCTTTGTTTAGTGCTTTGTTTTTCAGTTCTTAATTTGAGATTTATTAACTTTCCCAAAATGCCACTGTTATCTTCACAGTCCGTGTTGCAAAAGTACTTTAAGGAAATTTTACAAATGCCTGAGAATGTACTTCCTACCATTGCTGAGGTGTTTTACTTGCCTACTAGAATTGAGCCATCTGGCTCTAGACTGGATTCTTTTGACTCAGGAGTGCCTCTGGTATCGTCCTTTTGGAGAGCTCTGAGCACGAGGTTTTGCAAGGGGAGCTTTACTGACAACTTTTGTTTTTCCTCAGGATAAAGAACAACACATCCTTTTGTTTTTCAGTCATAGATCTGAGCTGTTTATGGGGGCTAAAATTTGGATATTTCCTGACCTTTCTAGGCCTACCCAAAAACAATGGAGAAAGTTCCTTGTTATGCATAAAGAAATCTTGGATCAGGGTGCCTCTCTTAACCTACGTTTTCCTTGTAAATGTGTGCTCCATTTGAATAATGTTAGATATTTGTTGGATGTGCCCGTGTCTCTCTTTTTCCTGAGATTATTTTCATGTTATATCTCTCCTGATGTTTAGTCTCCTCCCCTTTATATTGATCTGTATGCACGTCTCTTATTTTTCTTTTTTTTCTTTTTTTTGGTATCTTTATTGCCTGTAGCGCTTTCTTCATTGCAAGTGTAATTGCATGCACATTATTCTGCAAAAATTAAATAAATAAATACATAAAAAACCTCCCCTGGCACATCTCAGAATGAGATTAGCCCAGCAGACCATGTATTCTCAGTGGACTCAGACCACTCAGATGCTACGAGACTTAGTCTGTCACCAGTTGTCCTCACATCAGATGTATCCAGATTAGGTTGGGAAGTCCATGTAGATGGGTTTCACACTCGGAATCTTTGATGCTGTTCAGAAGAAACTTCATCAAATATATTTCCAGAAGCTTACGGTGGTGCAGAACTCTCTAAATAAAGGCTTTCCGGGGCTGGTAGACCAACAAAATAATCCTAGTCCAGGCAGACAACCAAGCAGCTATGCATTACATCAACAATCAGGATAGTACAGAATCATACTTCCTCTGCTTTCAGAATGTGGAGCTGGGCCATTTCTCATGGGATAACCCTCAGGGCCATCTATTTGGCAGATGAAGACACTGTCCTAAAGACAAACTGAATAGGGGAGTCCAACCACCCGAGTTGTGTCTGAACATGGGGACAGTTCAGAAAATCTTTTGCAAGTTGGATTCTTCGCCTCTCCTCAGAACACAAAAGTAGTTCAGTTCTGTTCTGAGGGGTCATATGGCAGACTAGCCTTAGATGCCTTCCTCCTGAATTGGTGTTTATTCTGTACACACATTCTCTAATTGCACTCATAATGAAGACTCTCCTGTAGCTCAGACAGGATCAGAGAACCATAATTCTTATTGCTCCCTACTGGCCAAAGTAAGTGGTGGTGGTGTTATTATGAAAACTTGCTATACCGCTCTGGCCGGGTAGCATCCAAGCAGGTTCCCTCCTCTTCTAGAAATTTCCATAAGAAGACCCATCAAATGGGGTATTCCCCTGTGCTGATTACACAGGCTCAAGGAATGCTGTTGCATTCCAGAATCAAATACCTCTCCTTCACAGCCAGGATGCTGAGAGGATGATTTAGCCATTCTGAACCTGACTGATAGTATTTCAGACGTTCTTTTGGATTCCAGGAGAGATTCTACAAGATGGTGGTATGGTTTCAAATGGAAGAGGTTTGCAGTCAAGTGTAACAGAGGGACGCTTTAAATCCTTTTTCATACCTTCCACAAAAACGCTCCAGTACCTTTTACATCTTTCCGAGTCACATTTGAAAACTAGTGCCATTAGGGTTCACTTAAAGCAATTTGCACCATATAGAAGAGAAATCTTTCTCTGCACAGCCTTTGGTTGTTCACTTTATATGCTTCTATTGAAACCTCCTGTCAAACCAACTGCTGTGCCTTGGGACCTCAATACTGTTCTAACCCAGTTCATGTAAACTCTCTTCAAGCCTCTGGACATTTGTGAGTTGAAGTGCCTGTCCTGGAAGATCTTATTTTTGGTGGCAGTAACTTTAGCGTGCTAAGTTAGTGAGCTTCAGACTTTAATGACTGATCCATCCTATACCAAGTTGGTGTTGAATTTTCACTTTAATCAGTCAATCGTCCTTCCAAAATTTTTTCTTCAACCATACACTCACAAAGATAAATATGCTTTGCACACCCTGGATTGCAAATAAGCCCTCGCCTTCTACAGACTGGCTTAAGAAAAAGAAGAAAATTTGAACGGCTTATTGCCACCAAAACTGCTTCCTAGTGTCTGTCCATTACAGTGCTTTTCATGTGTTCCCCTTTTTGTTGAAGACAGTCTTTAACTAGAGAGGGTCCTCTATGAGGACTTGCTAGTCTGCTTTTTCTTGTGGTGAAAAAAACAAGATACATACCTCTAACAGGTATTCTCCACAGATAATACAATACAAGTCATCCCACATCCCTTACTACTACTATTACTATTAATCATTTATATAGGGCTAAAAGCATACGCAGCACTGTACAAACATATATAGAAGACAGTTCCTGCTCATAAAGCTTACGATCTAGTTAAGCCAGATAGCACATTACGAGAGAAATAAGGGGTTCAATAGGGAGAGGAGACATAAGTGGAATGAGAGATAAGGATCCAAAAGCGGCCTCAAAGATGTAAGCCTTTAGCATGGATTTGAAAAGGGAGAGAGATGAGACTTGATGTAAAGATACAGGAGGGTTTGTTCAGGCATTAGGAGCAGCAAGGTGAAAGGAACGAAGTCTGGAGTTGGCATTAGAAGAAAAGGGCATAGAGAGAAGGAAACCAGAGGAGGAGTGAAGTTCACGAGGAGGGGTGTAGGGTGAGAGAAGAGAGGAAAGGTAATGAGGAGCAGTAGAGCGAATGCATTTATAGGTTAGAAGGAGAGGTTGAAATGGATGCGGAAATGGAAGGGGAGCCAGTGAAGTGATTTAAGAATAGGGGTTATATGAGTGCATCGGGGCTGGCGGAAGATTAGCCATGCAGCAGAGTTCTGAATAGATTTAAGAGATGAATCTGAGGGATGCCAGCAAGGAGGAGGTTACAGACGTCAAGATGGGAGATAACTAAAGAGTGGACAAGAGTTTTAGTAGTGTGTTCAGAGAGGAAGGGGCACATTTTGTTAATGTTTTAGAGAAAAAAATGACAGGTTTTAGCAATCTATTGAATATGTGTGGAGAGGCGTCAAAGATGACCCCAAGGTAGTGGGCTGAGGAAACACGAAGAAAAGTATTGTCAACAGTGATAGAAAAAGGAGGAAGGGCGAAGGAGGGTTTAGAGGGAAAGATAAGAAGTTTGGTTTTAGCCATGATCAATTTCAGACGACAGTGATACATCCAGGCAGCAATGTCAGATAAGCAGGCAGAGATATGAGCTTGCAGTGTAAGAGACATGTCAGGTGAAGATAGATTTGAGAGTCATCAGCATAAAAATGATACTGAAAGCCATGGAAAGAGATGAGGGCACCAAGAGACTGGGTGTAGAGAAAGAAAAGGAGAAGGCCTAGAACAGATTCTTGGGGTACACCAACTGAAAGAGGGATGGCAGTAGAGGAGGAACCACCAGAACAAACACTGAAAGACTGATTGGAGAGATGAGAAGAGAACCAAGACAGTACAGCGCCTCTAAAACCAATAGAGAATAATGTGTTGAGGAGGAGGAGGTGGTCAACAGTATCAAAAGCAGCAGAAAGGTCAAGAAGAATGAGAACTGAGAAAAGGCCTTTGGACTTAGCCAGGAACAAGTCACTGGAGACTTTGGCAAGAGCCGTTTCAGTAGAATGAAAGGGGCGAAAACCAGACTGGAGTGGATCAAGGAGGACGTAAGAGGGGAGAAATTAGAGGCAGAGATGGAGAACTGCATGTTCAAGAAGTTTGGAAATGAATGGGAGAAGGGAGATGGATCGGTAATTAGAAGAACAAGTAGGGTCAAGTGAAGGTTTTTTGAGTAGAGGAGTGATCACAGCATGCTTGAAGGTTACAGGGAAGATTGCAGTGGAGAGTGAAAGGTTGAGAATATGTGAGATGGAAGGGGATGACAAAGGAGGAGATGGAGTTGAAGAGATGGGTGGGGATAGGATTAGAAGAACAGGTTTAGAGGAGGAAAGATGAAGAGAGGTTTCCTCATCAGAGATGTTAGAAAAGGATGGTGGTAGAAGTTGAGGGGAAAAGTTGATATTGGAGAGGGGAGGAGAAGATTTAGTAGTGAATTGAATAGTAATCTTACGGACTTTTTCATGGAAATAGTCGGCTAGGGTTTGGGCAAAGAGAGGAGGGATAAAGAACTTCCCTTGAAAGTTGTCTTCTATTTGCAAGATTTGTTAAAGAATAAATAGGTTCCATGCGACAGCAGTTAACAGTACACTATGTAGGTGTGATAGTACCTCTTAAAAGCTCCCAGAAATTCTCTAAACTGAAGAAGCTCTCCACACAGGTTCTATCAAGACCAAATAGCTGTACAGATAACTAGTGTACAGATTTGGCCAGTACCATGGTCTGATCACTGTGTCACTAAACTTTCTGTAAATTGGCAAAGGGGACAATTTTTATGGTAATTCTAAATGTGTAGTGAGAAGGCAAGTGCTAATGGAAAGTTTAGCTATTTGAGTTGACCAAGATTTGACTCTTGAGGTGGGGGGGGGGGGGGTTGGTGGATGATTGAAATACTCTTGAGTTAAGGTTTATAAGTTGCCTGTTCAGTAAGAAGTTACTTTATCTTTAAAACAGAGGAGGACATCCCCATAGTTTATTGAGGAATTGTGGTCACTAAAGTAGGAATGTAGAAAACTTGAGAGGAAATGGTGATGATCTAGTGTGGCTATTATGAAAATCGGATTCAGGGAGCTTTAAATCAACCTAGGGAATTGTTTCAGGTGATTAAGACCTTATCTAAGAAACAGCCAATATTAGCAGATATAGGTTTGACTAGTGATGGATTTACTGTATGTTTTCAGGAAAAACTAAAACAGCAGCAGGCTCCAGAAGGTAAGGTTGAGGTGGGGAAGCAGATGGGAATTGAGGGATGAGGATGGGTCTTTTAACTTATATGTTTCAACAGGCTTCAGAATTTACTGAGATGACTTCTGAAGAGATGGAGGAGCTAGTAGGATGGAATGTTCATTAGACACTTGCCTTACTGCTTGGGTTCATTTAGGAAGAGAAATTGTAGCAATGAAATCGATTAAGATTGTGAATGTTTCCTTGAAACAGTGTGTGTTCCCTTTGGTGTTGAAGATGCCTGTATTGAAGAACTCTTATGATTTCACCAAATATAAGAATTGTAGGCCTATTTTTATTCTGCCTTTTTTGAGCAAACTGTGAAATGGTGTGTGGCCCCTTGGTTACACTGGTCAACAAAGTTTTACAAAAGTCATGTTACTGAAATAAAAATAGTCATTTCTTATCAATTTTTATATGCTGAACACGAAAATGGAAAATAAAACAAAAGATATTATAATGCCTCTATATCGTTCCATGGTGAGACCGCACCTTGAATATTGTGTGCAATTCTGGTCGCCGTATCTTAAAAAGGATATAGCGATTTTAGAAAAGGTTCAGAGAAGAGCCACCAAAATGGTAAAGGGGATGGAAGGATACTCCTATGAAGAAAGGCTAAAAAGGTTAGGGCTCTTTAACCTGGAAAAGAGACAGCTGAGGGGGAGATATGATAGAAGTCTATAAATTAATGAACGGAGTGGAACGGGTAAATGTAGATCGATTGTTTACATTATCAGAATATAGAAAGACTAGGGGACATGAAATGAAGCTACAGGGTAAACTATTTAAGACTAATAAAAGAAAATATTTTTTCACTCAACGTGTAATCAAACTCTGGAATTTGTTACCGGAGGATGTAGTAAAGGCTGTTAGTGTAGCTGGGTTTAAAAAAGGTTTGGACAAGTTCCTGGAGGAAAGGTCCATAAACCATTATTAAGAAGTGACCGAAGATATCAATGCTTGACCCAGTACAAGCATTGTGGAACTTGTGTCTCTTGGGGAAACTGCTAGGTAGTGGAGGAGTGGCCTAGTGGTTGGGGCAAGGTACTTCAGGCCGGAAGGTCGGGGGTTCAAATCCCACTAGAGGACAGCAACCTTGGGCCGGAAGGACTGGGGTTTCTAGTCCCACAGGTGCTCCTTGTGGTCTTGGGCAAGCCACTTAACCCTCCATAGCCCATGTTCCCTGTAAAATAGTTATCTCCAAATTATCATGCCCTGTTCAATGTAATTTCAGTTTGTTCAATGTAAACCGCACTGATGCAGAATAGCGCGGTATATAAGAGAATGTAAATAAATAAATAAATAAATAAATATGACCTAGATTGGCCACTGTTGGAAACAGAATACTGGGCTTGATGGACCTTGGTCTGACCCAGTATGGCATACCTTATGTTCTTATGAATATGACAGTGAAATTGCAAAGTTGGCTCTAGTTTTTTTGTAATCTACAAGAATTAATGTTTACATCACAAAATGCATTTCAATAGTAAATATAATAGGCCTTCGGTTAATTCCTGTAAAAAAAACAAGTCATAGACTACTTCTTAGATTTTTTCGCCTGTCTCTTGTACAGCTGTTTGGGAGCTTCTCTGGGGAGTGTCCAGCAGTAGTCAGCCAGCATTGTAGTGGACCATTTTCCCTGGTATCTTTGCTCCATCGCTGTGATATCCTGGTGAAAACGTTTGCCCTGTTCATCACTAACCATACCACAGTTGTCAGGAAAGAAATTGAGATGGGAATCAAGGAAATGGACTTTAGAGACATATTGCAGCCAAGTTTCTGATACTGCATCAGCATGTCTTCTACTAGTTCCTTGTAGTTTTCTGCCCTAACATTCCTGAGAAAGTTTGTTGACACTAGGCAAAAAGCATTCCATGCTTGTTTCGCATCACCCTGCAGCAAGTTGTTGAACCGGTCATCTTTGAAGAGCTCTCGAATCTGAGGCACTGTTCCCTCTAAGCTGTGCGCGTGTGCGCGCGCACACACCTCGCCGAGTGAGTGCACATACTTTACAACAGAGCGCACAAAAATTACGGTTCTGATTCTGATAGAAAACAACACAGACGTCTGAAAATTTAAAAGTTGTGATTGTAATTACTAGAAATCTTCCGCTTCATTTAGTAATCGTCTATTTTCATTTAATTTGATTAAATTTAATGTGGTGTACATACTGTATTCTGACGTGTAGTCAAATTTTAAAGTATATAACTCCGAGTGTCGTCATGTGGCGCACAAAAATTTAACCTTCCTTCAAAAGCTGCACAGCTGATATTTTATGCACACACAGCCTACAGAAAATTAGAGGGAACATTGATCTGAGGACCCACAAAAACTCCCTCTTTAATCTTTGCTTCGCTGAGTTGAGGGAATTTTTCATGCAGGTATCGGAAAGCTGGCGAAGTGCGGTCCATGGCTTTCATGAAGTTTTTCATCAAAACTAGTTTGATGTGAAGGGGTGGTAGCAGGATTTTGTGAGCCTCAACCAGAGCTGGGTGCTGGATATTCTTCTCTCCAGCTGTTACATTTTGTCTGCGATTCCATTCCTTCCGCAAGTATTCCCTATCCCTTGCTCGGCTATCCCATTCACATAAGAAACACATGTATTTTATATATCCCTGCTGCACTCCCATTAAAAGGGCAACTACCTTCAAGTCACCACAGAGGTGCCAGCTGTACTTGTTATAGTTAATGGAAGTCAGTATATGCTTTAAATTATCGTATGTCTCTTTCATGTGGATGGCATGCGCTACTGGAATAGATGGAAGACGGTTTCCATTGTTCAAAAGCACAGCCTTCAGACTCAGTTTTGAAGAGTATAAATAGTCTCCAGTCTTGTGGGTCATGAGTGATTTTTAAGGCATTCATGAGGCTTTCAATATCGGAACAGATTACTTTCCTTTCTGAAGAAAGGCTCCAACTGCTGGTGGCGCTTTCGATGTGAAGTAATGTTGACATCTTCTTCTAGAAGATTCCATTGTTGGAGTCTTGATCCTAGCAATTCTGCCTTGTTCTTGGAAAAGTCCAAATCACGAACCAGGTCATTTAGTTCTTCCTGCGTTATTCTGTGTGGAGTTGATATGCATTCCAGTGAAAATCTGTGTCACTGCATGCTGACGGACCAGGAGAACAACAGGTCGGCTCGCCCTTGTCCTCATCAGATGAATCAAGAGACTATTCTGATGAAGGTTCTGGAATAGGAAGTCCCTCACCATGTGGAACTGGTCTCAATGCAGACGGAATGTTTGGGTAGACTATGCTCGACTTCTTTTGCTTCGTTATTCCGCTGGAAAGAGGAGGAACCAAGCAGAAGTAGCAGTCATTTATGTGGTTGCTTGGCTCTCTCCACACCATGGGGACTGCAAATGGCATTGATGGTCTTGTACAACACAGCTTTCACAGTGGTTGAATTGCAAATGTAGCGCAGCATATATGCAGGGCCCAAGGCTTGTCTTGGTCACCAATATTACATCCAAAGAAAGATGATATGCCTTCTTCAGTTGAGAAGTAATACTTTTCTTCTGGTTGGCAAATGTCACTTCCCCACAAATGTAGCAGAAATTGTCAACGGTATTAACACACTTTTGCGGCATTACTGTTCTGTATTGTACCTAAATGGCTAAAATTATATGATTAATAAAAGTTACATGTAACAGTAGCTTAAACTGTCTCACACATAGTCTGAAATATTTTAAATGCTCAACCTTTCCGACTGCGTATAGTACACTGCTGACATCAGATGGCTTCAGCAGCCGTCTGGCAGTAGTATTGCATTGCATTAGAAAATGATGCACTCAACTCTGGATGATGTGTGCATGCTGGTATTATGCAATGTGATGCAATATTACATCATTCAAGGCTTATTTGGGATGTTGTTGATGTCCTACTGGATAAATTTACACGGTGAAACGTCAAAAATGATCTACATGCAATATCTTCAAAACGAGAGCCAATAAAAATTTTTTAATGTTATATTCATGTTCAGCTCACCAAGATACTACAGATTAGGGCCTTTTGAAGTCAGTAATGATTTCAATGTTGACCAGTGTTATCTAATTATCTGGATAATCATAACATCTTTGATGGACATCAGTCTGGATTTTGCCAGTTTTATAATACTGAAATATTGGTTGATGATGTTCATATAATGGTTGATGGTGGTAATAATGGAGTTTTGTTCCAATTGGATGTAGAGTAGCTTTTGATACTGTCAAACCAAGGACTTTTATTAGAATGTCTTAGGGTAATAGGACTGGGTGGAGTGGTGATCCAATGCTTAATTTCTTTATTGGAAGGGAAGGAACAAAGGATGAAGTTTGGACTGCAGCTGCCTTGTTTTTGAAAGTTAGAATGTGAGCTTCCTCAGGCCTTCATTTTGTTGCCTTATTTATTCAATGTGTTACCATTATGTTTGCAAATGAGAATAGTAAGGATTCCGTTTTATGTGTATGCCAGTGACGTTTAGGTATTGATCTCATGGTCTCAGACTGAGCAGGATTTTGAAGGGAAAATAATATATTTCTTCTTGGCAGGACTGGTTTGCGCAGATGCTTTTATATTTGAATTTACAAAAGACAGATATTTTGTGGTTGTCTTCTAAGAAAAGCATTGAGATTATTCCTTATCTCTGATCTATTGGACCTTTTATGTTGACTGAGTTGTGCCAGAGTTTGGGGATGTAGTTGGATAGCTCTTTTCATGACTACATCTCCAAAATTAATGTTTTTGTGGTATTGCAATGCTTCAAATGTTGCGACCCTGTCTTTCAGAAGGGATGTTGGCGTTGGTGACAAGAGCTTTGCTCTTTTCTTGCCTGGAATATTGTAATTTGTTGTTAGGACTTCTGGCAAAGGGACTGGTGTAGTAGAAATAATTACAAATAGAGCTGCGGAAATTATTAAGGGTTTATGTAAATATGATTATATCACTCCAGTCTTAATTGAACTGCATTGGTTGCCAGTGTTGTATAGGGTGCAATATAAACTTATGACTTTGGTGTTTGTCTCTTTATGATATGGCCCCTACTTATTTGCAAATGAACTTACAGCATTATGTTCCTGGTTATGCTTTCAGGACGGGGTTACTGGTGGTCCCCAGGTTACGGGGCATTCAGAAGACATTTCGTCTTCAATTATTTGAGGTACAGGCTTCTGTTGTTTGGAACTCTCTCCCAAGACAATTACTTAAAGAAACTTATTTTAAGACCTTTAAAGCAAAACGGAAGACTTGTTTATTTGTAAAGGCTTTTGGGAGGAAACTATGAATCGTTTGAAACGGTTTCATGGTGAAAGTGTTTCTGATGTTGTAGTGGGAGATCATTTTGCATCCAGTGATCACCAGATGGTGTGGTTCAGTATTAGGACTAGGGCTGTTAGAATCCATTCCAAGGTGAGGATCTTAGACTTTAGGAAGACTAACTTTGCGAAGATGGGCCAATACCTCAGGGAGTCGTTAGTGGGATGGGAACAGCTGGGGGATGTAGAAAAACAGTGGGCAAAACTGAAAGGGGGTATTTTAAGGGCAACCAACCTTTTTGTTAAAATGGTAAATAAAGGCAAAAGGAACAGGAGACCGCTATGGTTTTCGAAGGAAGTAGCTGAAAAAGTGAAGAAAAAGAGGGAGGCCTTCATGAAATACAAGAGATCACAGAGAGCAGAAGACAGGCATCTGTATTTGGAAAAACTTAGAGAAGCTAGCAAAGTAGTCAAGAAGGCAAAGATTCAAAAGGAGGAGGAAATAGCCAATGCAATAAAATGGGGGGATAAGACATTTTTCAGATATATTAGTGAGAAGAGGAAGAGCAAAAGTGGTATTGTCAGACTCAAGGGTGCAGGGGGGGAATATGTAGAAGCTGATAAGGATAAAGCGGAATTGCTTAACAAATATTTTTGTTCTGTGTTCACAGATGAAGAACCAGGAGCAGGACCTCAGAAAACACCCACAAATAAGAACAGAAGCGAGGGACATCTTGAACTATTTTCAGAAGACTGTGTTCGTGAGAAACTAGCTCAACTTAAAGTAGACAAAGCGATGGGACCGGATGGGATACACCCTAGAATACTGAGGGAACTTGGGGACGTTCTAGCAACTCCACTGACTGACCTTTTCAATGCCTCGTTGGAGTCAGGAGTGGTGCCAAAGGACTGGAGAGGGGCTCATGTGGTGCCTTTACACAAAAGCGGAAGCAAGGATGTGGTTGAAAACTACAGGCCGGTTAGTTTAACTTCGGTGGTGAGTAAATTATTGGAAACGCTGCTGAAAGAGAAAATAGTGAGGTTTCTGGAGTCCAGCGGATTACAGGATCCGAGGCAGCATGGATTCACCAGAGGCAGGTCTTGTCAGACAAATCTGATTGATTTTTTTGACTGGGTGACCAGGGAGTTGGACCGAGGGAGAGCTCTAGATGTGGTGTATTTAGATTTCCGTAAAGCCTTTGACACTGTTCCTCACAGGCGACTTATAAACAAACTGAGCACCCTAGGGATGGACCCTAAAGTTACTGCTTAGGTTAGAAATTGGTTGGGTGGGAGGCGACAAAGAGCACAAGTAAATGGAGCTCACTCTGAGGAGAAGGATGTTAACAGTGGTGTGCCCCAGGGATCTGTCCTTGGTCCGATTCTTTTTAACATCTTTGTTAGTGATATAGCGGAAGGGCTGTCGGGTAAGGTTTGCCTCTTTGCGGATGATACCAAAATCTGCAATAGAGTAGACACCCAGGAAGGGGTAGATAACATGAGGAGGGATCTAGCTAAGCTTGAAGAATGGTCTAGAATTTGGCAGCTGGGATTTAATGTTAAAAAATGTAAGGTCATGCATTTGGGCTGCAGCAATCCAAGGGAGCAATACAGTATAGGAGGTGAAGTACTTTTGTCCACTAAAGAAGAGCGGGACCTAGGCGTGGTTGTGTCTGATGATCTTAAAGTAGCTAAACAGGTGGAAAAGGCGACAGCAAAAGCTAGAAGGATGCTTGGGTGCATACGGAGAGGAATGACTAGCAGAAAAAAGGAGGTGATAATGCCTCTGTATAAGTCTTTGGTGCGACCTCATTTGGAGTATGGTGTGCAATTCTGGAGACCGCACCTTCAAAAGGATGTGAACAGGATGGAGTCGGTGCAGAGGGTTGCTACCAAAATGATTAATGGGCTTCATTATAAAGCATATGAGGACAGACTTAAGGATCTTAATATGTACACCTTAGAGGAAAGGCGGGATAGAGGTGATATGATTGAGATGTTTAAATACCTCCGTGGCATAAATGTTCAGGGAGAGAGCCTCTTTCAATTGAAAGCAAGTTCTGCTACGAGGGGACATGGGATGAGGGTGAAGGGAGATAGATTCAGGAGTGATATGCGGAAATATTTCTTTACGGAAAGAGTAGTGGATCCGTGGAATAGTCTCCCAGTGGAGGTGGTAGAGATGAGGACAGTAACTGAATTCAAGAAAGCATGGGACCAACACAGAGGATCTCTAAAGGCAAAAAGTGGACTGTTGTAGTTGTTATGGAAGGACAGACTAGATAGGCCATGTGGTCTTTTTCTGTCGTCATATTTCTATGTTTCTATGTTTCTAATGTTTTAGGTATATCTATTGCTCTTATTTTATTTATTTTAAAATTATACACCACTAAGAGAATTCCAGATAAGTGGTATAAAAAATGTAATGAAATAAAATAAAAATAAATAAATGTCACCTATCTTTGAGGATTTTCTGTCCGACTGTCTTACAAGAAAACATGCTCAGAAATACAAGAAAACAAAGTTACTTATCTGTAGTAGGTGTTCTCCAAACTTTGTTTTCTTGTATTTCTGAGCATGCAGTTTATCCAAAATTCTTTTGGCTGGTTGTGCCAAACCTTAATAGAATCAGAGCTTTGTTGCTGTATTTAAAAATTTAAAGAAAAAGACAAGGATCCTCTCCAGTTTATCATTGCTTAATTGGTGTCTTAAGACTCAGAAAGTAGAATAAGGCACTTGCATAATAAATAAATAAATGACTGCTTCCTAGAGCACCTGATTTATGAACCGACAAAAGGGAAAGCTATTTTAGGCCTAGTCCTTAGTTTAACACAGGATCTGGTGCAAGAGATAAGGGTATTGGGGCCACTTGGCAATAGTGATCATAGCATGATTGCATTTGGTTTAATAAATGGAGGGAAGATGGAAAAGAAATCCACAGTACTACCTTTTAACTTTCAAAAGGGAGACTATGATAAAATAAGGAAAATAGTTTAAAAAAAAACGGAGCAGCTACAAAGGTTAAAGATTTGCATCAAACTTGGGCGTTATTTAAAAATACTGTCTTGGAAGAGAAGAAGAAAAGTGGAAGGAAGACCAAAAACCTGCCAGCATGGTTTAAAAGTGAGGTCAGAGAGGCAGTTGTAGCCAAAAAAGCATCTTTCTAGAAATGGAAAAAGGAGCCAAATGATGAAAACAGGAAACAACATAAACATTGGCAAATTACGTGCAAGGCATTGATAAGACAAAGAGAGAATTTGAAAACACGCTTGCCATGGAACAAAAATGCATAATAACGTTTTCAAGTACATTCGTAGCAAAAAACCCGTGAGAGAGTCAGTTGGACCATTAGGTGATAGAGGGGTAAAAGGGGCAGTAAGAGGGGACAAGGCTATAGTGGAAAGACTAAATGAATTCTTTGCTTCAGTCTTTACTAAAGAAGATATAGGAAAGTTACTATGCCAGAAATGATATTTAAAAGTGATATCGGAGGAAGTGAAACAAATCTCCATAAATTGGGAAGATGTAATACAGCTATATGATAAACTAACGAGCAGGAAATCACCTGGACCAGATGGCATACATCCCAGGTTACTGAAAGAGCTGAAACATGAGATTGCAGACCTACGTTTTGTAATCTGTGAACTGTCATTAAAATCATTGGTAGTACCCGAGGATTGGAGATGGCCAAGGTAATGCCAGTTTTTTAAAAGGGTTCCAGGGGTGATCCAGGAAACTACAGACCGGTGATCTTGACCTCTGCACCAGGCAAAATGGTAGAAATCATTATAAAGAACAAAATTACTGAACATGTAGATGTTCAACCAACATGGATTTAGCCAAGGAAAGTCTTGTCTCACTACTCTCTTACATTTTTTGCAGGTGTGAATAAACAGGTAGATAAAGGTGATATAGTTGACATAAGTGTATCTGGTTTTTCAGAAAGCCTTCGACAAGGCCCTTCATGAGAGACACTTGGCGAAATTAAAAAGTCATGAGGTAGGAGGCAGTGTATTATAGTGGATCAGGAACTGGTTAAAAGATAGAAAGCAGAGAGTAGGGTTCGATGGCCAATTTTCTCAATGGAGAAAGATGAATAGTAGAGTGCCCCAGGGATCTGTGCTGGACCCGCTGCTTTTTAACATATTTATAAATGACCTAGAAATGGGAATAACGAGTGAGGTGATCGAATTTGCAGATGATACAAAATTATTTAACGACGTTAAAAAGCAAGAGGATTGTGAAAAATTGCAAGAGGACCTTGAAAAATTAGAAGACTGGACGTCCAAACGGCAGATGAAATTTAATGTGCACAAGTGCAAAGTTATGCACCTAGGAAAGAGCAACCCAAACTATGCTTACACGATGCAAGGTACCACCTTAGAAACTATTGCTCAGGAAAAAGATTTAGGCGTCATCGTGGATAACACGTTGAAACCGTCTGCTTAGTGTGCAGCGGCAGTGAAGAAAGCAAATAGAATGCTAGGAATCAAAAGGAAAGGAATGGAGAATATAACAAAAGATATCATCATGGCTCCGTATCATTCCTTGGTGCGACCGCACCTTGAATATGTGTGCAATTCTGGTCTTAAAAAGGATATAGCTGAATTAGAAAAGGTACAAAGAAAAACGACAAAAATGGTAAACAGAATAGAAAGATACCCCTATGAGGAGAGTTTTAAAAGGGTTGGGGCTCTTCGACTTGGAAAAGAGACAGCTCGGGGGGGGGGATATGATAGAGGTCTATAAATTAATGGAGTAGAACAGGTAAACACAGATCGATTGTTTACGCCATCAAAAAGTAGAAAAACTAGCCACGATGGTGCCGTGAACAGACGCACCAGCTTGTGCTGAAGTTGAATTAGTTCTTGCCAGCAAGTACAGTAACTTTTCCCCAGACATGTAAGCATAAGGGGAAAACTGTATCCCTGGACAGCACCACTTCTCAGCCTCTCCGACAAGCGACGTTGGATGTCTTCTGTGCTCTGGCCGGCTCTCCATCTTTACTCTCCTTGAGCCAGCCTGTTGGATAGAACGGGCAGCAGCAAAGGGGCTTCCCTGAGCCCCATTATGCGTTCTCTGCCCCTGAGGCCTGGAAGCCTGCAGACAGCTGGAGCGTTGGAGGACTCGTGTCCTGAGATCGTTAGTGCAGCCATTCTTCCAGGATACTCTTCGGCAGCCACGTCCTCCCCTCTTGGTGAAAGGAGTCCCGTTGAGAACTTAGGACTCCCACAAACTGTGAATGTGGTCGCGCAGGGGATGGGAGAGTACACCTCCGGGCTTTTTCATTGGCAGGCAATGAAACTAGATACAGTGACAATGGAGTCACTCTGGGATGCCATACAAGGTCTTAGCACTTCCATGTAAGATTTTTCGCTCTGCTTGGTGGATGATTTGAGGATTGTATCGCAAGCAGTGATGGAACAATCTCAAATACTGGGAACTTTGGTTGCTAGATATGAAGCAGTAGATAGCTGCCTCACTGCTGTTCAGGTGCTGCGAGGGACTATGGTAAAGGACAGTAATCTTACCAATCGTCAGTTGGAATACTTGGAAAAACAAGCACGTAAAAACAACTAAAGGCTCCTAAACTCTCCTAGGTCACCTCTCATCACCCCAATTGATATGGAGAAGAAATATTTAATGGTGGTAATGAATATGTCATCTGATGTTCTTCTGCCTCTGGTTAGGGCTCATTACCTGCCACCTGGGCGATCTGTTCCCCCAGGGGAGCAGGGGAACTCTGAGGGGTTTAACCTGACTAAGTTCCTTGGTAGTCATCGCTAAAGTTGGTAAATCAGAGATCAACTTTGATTGCTATCTTTGCGCTTGAGTTTGATCGGGCTGCTGTGCTTCATATGTATTTCCGCAGTATTGATAAGTTGTTTAGAAACATAGAAACATAGAAATATGACGACAGAAAAAGACCACATGGCCTATCTAGTCTGTCCTTCCATATCAACAACTACAACAGTCCCCTTTTTTCCTTTAGAGATCCTCTGTGTTTGTCCCATGCTTTTTTGAATTCAGTTACTGTCCTCATCTCTACCACCTCCACTGGAGACTATTCCACGGATCCACCACTCTTTCCGTAAAGAAATATTTCCGCATATCACTCCTGAATCTATCCCCCATCACCCTCATCCCATTTCCCTTTGTAGCAGAACTTGCATTCAATTGAAAGAGGCTCTCCCCCTGAACATTTATGCCACGGAGGTATTTAAACATCTCAATCATATCACCTCTATCCCGCCTTTCCTCTAAGGTGTACATATTAAGATCCTTAAGTTTGTCCTCATATGCTTTACAATGAAGACCACTAACCATTTTAGTAGCCACCCTCTGCACCGACTCTATTCTGTTCACATCCTTTTGAAGTTGCGGTCTCCAGAATTGCACACTATACTCCAAATGAGGTCGCACCAAAGACTTTTACAGAGGCATTATCACCTCCTTTTTTCTGCTAGCCATTCCTGTCCGTATGCACCCAAGCATCCTTCTAGCTTTTGCCGTTGCCTTTTCTACCTGTTTAGCTACTTTAAGATCATCAGACACAACCACGCCTAGGTCCCGCTCTTCTTTAGTGGAAAAAAGTACTTCACCCCCTATACTATATTGCTCCCTTGGATTGCTGCAGCCCAAATGCATGACCTTACATTTTTTAACTTTAAATCCCAGCTGCCAAATGCTAGACCATTCTTCAAGCTTAGCTAGATCCCTCCTCATATTACCTACACCTTCCTGGGTGTCTACTCTATTGCAGATTTTGGTATCATCCGCAAAGAGGCAAACTTTACCCGACAGCCCTTCCGCTATATCACTAACAAAGATGTTTCTTGGATCGAAAGTCCATATTTTCCCAGATATTTCTAGATATATGCAAAAAATGCATCAGGAATTCCTGGCCCTGAGACGAAGGGTTTTGGCCATTGGCCTGTCCTTTGCACTTCGATTTCCTTGTTTATGCTTAGTAACATATGGGGGGGAAAAACTTATGTTTTTTTATTCAGGACAACTGTCTTCTTTCTACAAGGGAGGTTGTAAAGGTCCAGACTGGCACCCCCAAAGCAGCACTGTTGGTCTGTTGGAGATGTTCTTGGGGGGGAATTGTCTGTTTTTTATTTATTTTTTCCTTTTTGTTATTTCCTAATTCTTTGATCCAATTACCTCTATTGTGGGCTGTAGTGGATATGTTGTTTCTTTTCCTTAGAGTAATCTGAATGTGAAGGTTTTTTTGTACCTTTGCTAATGTTATATTTCTGATTTTCAGGTTCACTTTATTCTCCAGGAACAAGCAGGAAGTCAGTCCTCACTTATGGGTGACGTCGGCACCGGCGGAGCCTGCATGGAGCAGTTCCCCAGCTTTCAAAGAAAGCCTTTGGGATTGCTACCACGCATGCGTGGTACTCTTCCCGCCCAAGGGTGGCATCTTGCTCAGTATCCCTTTTTTCGCAGAGCCCTTCGGACGCACATCCTCGTCCCTCAGAAAAGGTTTTTGTTTCCTCGCATTAACAGGCTCTCTTTTCTTTTCCGGTTGCACCGGTCCTCTACCCGTTCTCCCCTTGCTCTCTTTTTTATGGAACTTACAGGGATAGCTTTCCTAATTTTTTCTTTTTGGGCTTCGCGCCCTTTTTTCATCCTAACCGCTGGCTGCATGGGTCTTCGACCTCGCAGGGGCTGTTTTTGCCCCCATAGCCACCGGGTTTAAAAAATGCAATAGATGCTCTAGGAAATGTCACTTACGGACACTCATGACTGTTGTCTACGGTGTCTGGGAGCTGACCATGACACAGAGCTCTGCTCGCTCTGTAAGAAAATGTCCTCTAAGGCCCTGCTCAGCCGTAATCAGAAGTCCGAAGACATTTTTCGGAAGGCTGGCTTGGAGTCCCCGGTGGCGCCCTCGGTCATCTCCCCTCCGGTGGGTTTTCCCCCTGCGGCACCGCGTTCCAGGCAGCATTCTGACCAGGGGCCCCTGAGGTGGAACGGTGCAAAAAGAAGGCGGCCTCAAAGTCATTGTCTGGGGCCCCCCCCTGACAAGCACAAGTGCTCCCATGTCCGATCGCTTAGCCCCCTTCGGCGTTCCCGAGAGTCGGACAAGGAGCGGCCCCGCAAGGTACCTCTCAGAGAATTTGGAGGCCTCCGGTGAGGGCACCCAGTCTCCTGAGGGGTCATCCTGGTGAGAACCCCCTCTCCTCCTTGACGTCCGATCTGCATTCATTACTCCCCAGCAGGCGCTTACGGCTAGCTTCGCTGACTCGCGCCCAGAGACCGTGGGTCCCTCGCATGGGACACTGAAATCCGTCCAAGAAACCCCCGAGAGCCACGGGTCTCGTGAGGGTCCTCGATGTCGGTCTCGCTCGCCCTCCCATTCCTCGGAGGCAAGATCGTCCAGGGCCTCTGGCTCCAGGCCACCGGCCAGCTCAGATCCCTCGACTGACTTTTTGGACTGGGAATCTGATGGGGACACCTCCCTGGAGACTCACACCCACCGGGATCTCGCTGCCCACTACTGCCTGGAGAGGGAGTCCCGCTGGGACAGCGCCTTTGGCCAGGCTGTACTCCATAATCTGTTCTGGGTATAAGCAACTCCTGCCCTCTGACTCTTCTTCATGGCTACAGAGGGCTTCGCGCCGAGGGCTCGGGCTCCTTCGGGCTTCGGCTTCTGCTTACAGCCTCACGGAGGCGTTTTGTTTTTCTTTTGGTTACAGGTTCGGTAGCCTGTAGCTAGGGAGCCCCATAAGTGAGGACTGACTTCCTGCTTGTTCCTGGAGAAAGCGTAGTTACTCATTTGTAACAGGTGTTCTCCAGGGACATCAGGAATCAGTCCTCACTACCCTCCTGCCTCCCCTGATGAGTTGCTGAATTTTGTCCTTCCCTTGCCATCTGCTTGGTGTAGGGCTCTAGCTATGGGACCTGACTGAACAAGATGACACCCTTGGGCGGGAAGAGGACCACGCATGCGTGGTAGCAATCCCAAAGGCTTTCTTTGAAAGCTGGGGAATTGCTCCGCGCGGGCTCCGTCAGTGCCAACATCACCCATAAGTGAGGACTGATTCCTGCTGTCCCTGGAGAACACCTGTTACAGATAAGTAACTAGGCTTTTTCTGTTGAAGTGTAAAAAAAAAAAAAAGTAGAAAGACTAGAAGACACACACTGAAGCTACAATGCAACGCATTCAGGACTAATACGGGAAAATATATTTTTACTCAACGTGTAATCAAATTCTGGAATGTTTACCGGAGGATATAGTAAAAGCTGTTAGTATAGCTGAACTTAAAAAAGATTTGGATAAGTTCCTGCAGGAAAGGTTCATAAACCATTATTAAAGAGGACCCAGGAAATCAACTGCTTGCCACTGGACAAGCATTGTGGAATCCGTGTTCCTCCTTGGGAACCTGCCAGGTACTTGTGACCTAGATTGGCCACTGTTAGAGTGGGGGGGCAGTGGCCCACTCACCAGCATGGCCACTGCCTTGACCTTGTATTTTTCTCTAATTGCTTACCCTCAAACCTCTGTACCTCAGTTCTTCCCTTATCCGACCATCACTTGCTAAGCTTCACTCTTCATCACCCACATCCTGTCTCCTCCATCCTCTTTAGAAATCTTCATGCTATTGACCCTTTGGCTCTTTCCTCCACTGTTTCATCACCTCTTTCCTCCACTATGTCATCTGAGTCTGATGATGAGGCAGTAGCTTCCTATAACGCTGTACTCTTCTCTGCTCTGGATGCTCTTGCTCCACCCATGCCACGTTCTGTGAGGCATATTATACCCCAGCCCTGGCTTTCATCCACTCCCGCTATCTGCATTCCTGTGCCTGTTCAGCTGAGCGTGCTTGCCTCAAATCCCGCTCCCTTGCAGACTTTCTACACTTCAAATTCATACTTGTCTCTTTCCAGTCAGCCATAGCACTCGTCAAACAAGACTTATGTCCATCTGACTAACTCTCTTGTCTCTGACCCTTGCCATCTCTTTACTACTCTTAACTCTCTGCTCAAGGTGCCTCTGCCCTCTCCCGCCCTTTCTGCCCAAACCCTGACTGACTATTTCTATGATAAAATCTACAAGATCACCCTCCAGTTCCCCACAAAGTCAGTTACTTCCCCTCCTCCCCTCTTCATTCCCAACTTTCCTCCTCTACTTCTGCTACCCTCTCTTCCTTTTCTATGATCTCTGAGGAGGAAACTACACACCTTCTTTCCTCCTCCAAACTCACTCCCTGCTCCTCTGATCCTATTCCCATCCATCTCCTGAGCCCCATCTCCTCCACCGTTGTCCCTTCCATTTCTCATATTCTCAATCTATTGCTCTCCACTGCAACTGTCCCTGCAGCCTTCAAGCATGCTGTAGTTACACCTTTCCTCAAGAAACCCTCACCTGTCCTCTTATCTACCCATCTCCCTCCTCCCCTTCGTTTCTAAACTACTTGAACGTGAGGTTCACCACCGTTGCCTTGTCTTTCCTCTCAAGCCCTTCTGGATCCTTTACAATCTGGTTTTCGTCCTTTACATTCTACCGAAATGGCTCTTGCCAAAGTCTCCAGTGACTTATTCCTGGCAAAATCCAAGGTCCTCTACTCAGTCTTCATTCTTCTTGACCTTTCTGCTGCTTTTGACACTGTTGACCACAGCCTTCTCCTTGATACCCTGTCCTCACCTGGTTTTAAGGGCTCTGTACTATCCTGGTTCTCTTCTCATTTCTCTCATCGCTCTTTCAGTGTATGTTCTGGTGGATCCTCCTCTGCTGCTATCCCGCTGTCAGTTGGTGTACCCCAAGGATCTGTCTTGGGTCCACTCCTTTTCTCTCTCTATACCCAGTCCCTCTGTACACTCATTTCAGTACCATCTTTATGTTGATGACTCCCAGATCTCCTCCTCTACACCTGAAATCTCTCTGGCAATCCAGACCCAGATCTCTGCCTGCCTTTCTGACATTGCTGCTTGGATGTCTCACTGGCACTTGAAATTGAACATGGCCAAAACTGAGTTGCTTATTTTTCACCCTAAAACCTCCTCTCCTGTTCCTCCTTTCTCACAGTTTCTGTGGATAACTCTTTACTGTTTCCTCGGCTCACAACCTTGGGGTCATCTTTGACTCCTCTCTCTCTCTCTCTCTCTCTCCTTCTTCGCACACATCCATCTGATAGCTGTTTCTTTCTCTATAAAATCAACAAAATCTGCCCATTCCTTTCTGAACACACCACTAAGACACTTATCCATTCCTTTATCACCTCCCGTCTTGACTATTATAACCTACTACTTGCTAGTCCTGCTGAATCATTTCTCTCTCCTTCAAGCTGTCCAACACTCCTGCTGCGCAGCTAATCTTCCGCCAGCCTCGTCATGCCCATATTACCCCTCTTCTCAAGTCACTTCATTGGCTCTCTGTCCATTTCCGCATCCAGTTCAAACTTCTCCTGCTGATCTGTAAGTGTATTCACTCTGCAGCTCCTCACTACCGTTCTTCTTTTATCTCGCTTTACACCCCCCCCCCCGGGAACTCTGCTTTTCTGGCAAACTGCTTCTATCTGTGCCCTTCTCTTCTATTGCTAACTCTAGACTTCGCTCCTTTCACCTTGCTGCACCTTACGCCTGGAACAAACTACCTATGTCTGTATGTCAGGCACCTTCTCTGACTCTTTTCAAATCCAGACTGAAATCTCACCTCTTCGCTGCTGCTTTTGGATCTTGACTCACCTGATTTCCTTGTTTCTTTACCATTCCCCCTTGTTTTAGCCCTGTTTACACCTTCTGTGTCTTAACTAGATTGTAAGCTCTGATGAGTAGGGACTGTCTCTTACATGTTTGTGCATTGCTGCGTACATCTTGTAGAGTTATACAAATGCTCAATAGTAGTAGTAGTTTCTTTACCATTCCCCCTAGATGTATTCCTGTCTACACCTACTGTTTTGTCTGTCTTGACTAGATTGTAAGCTCTGATGAGCAGGGACTCTCACTTACATGTCTGTGCAGCGCTACATACTTCTTATAGCGCTATACAAATGCTCAGTAGTAGTAGTAGAATACTGGGGCTTGATGGGCCTTGGTCTGACCCAGTAAAGCATTTCTTATGTTCTTATATGGACTTTATGAGTGTGTAAGATCTTTCTAATTTAAAGCTGAATTTCTGAGTCATGTTTTTGTGCTTTCTGCATTGTCCTAGGTGGTGGTGATGTCTGCCTGCATTCCTATTTCAGCGAGCAGCCACTTGAGGAATCTCAATTAAGTATGTTGGCGTGTTTCTTGGTTTATCATTCTGTGCCTCCTTCCCAGCATCTTTCAGCAGAAGGCATAGAAGGTAATATTAAAATTTTCAACCACCTTAAATGAACTAGCAACTTCAGTAGTTTCTATTACTCTTTAGTCTCTCATTTTCTTATCCATACTCAGAACTGTGTTTTTGTTGTAAATAATTGGCCTGATTTTCAGAGCACATTGTACATTCGCTGGTGAATAGCAAATACATAAATAAGGGGCCAAGTTAGGGAAGGGGTGAAGATAGTGCTGGAAATTATCCAGGATATTCAGCTGCTAAACAGATGTTACCCGTTTTATTTAGGTTTGCTGAATAGCAAGCCTAAATTTAAACAGATAGTGCCAATTCGGTCACTGCTAAATACTTGTATTGAGTGCCACTATTTGTATAGGTAGTAGCGCTAAATGTATGTATGTATTAAATTAAGAACCGGTGCTGGCGCTTAACTTAATACAGTGACTGCAATAAATGAAAATTTACTCCAATAATTGCGTGGGAACCATGATATCCAAGTTGATTGTTACTTTTGTTTACATATTGAAGGTTTTGTTTTAGCAGAGGACTGTTTTCTTCAGCAGTACAAAAGATTTGTGAAGCCATGACATGATTGTGTAGGGTGAACTGGAAGTTGTATTAGAAAGAAGTAAGATCACACCTTGTTGCATTCGGAACAGGGCAAGGTCGTAAACTTATTCCACCTCGTTCCTTGGTTCCTGCTGATGTATTTGCGAGTGTGTATGCTGTTTTTGGACTGTTCCAAAATATGCTACATTCAATGGAGCCAGTACAGTAAGTTGTGCTATCCTTAGTGCAGCGGTTGCAGTGCTGAATCTTTATGCCAGCTCAGGCTGGCGTGAAGATGCGTCACTTTACCTCAGATCACCCAAAGTCTCTAGTGGCCTGTGAGCCCCAGACCCACCAACTTCACAAAGACAAAGACAGTGCCTGATGATCCAAGTGAACCTAGCCTCCAACCTCCCTATCCCACACGTCTAAAAGTTGGGAGGCAGGACTAGTGCTACCATATTTCAAAATAGTGGTGCCTGTCGTCCATCCCCACCCCAGCAGTGCCTTGGGAAACACTGCTAGGAGCAATGTAATAAACAAAGCAATGCAAGGTAAATATTGCCTTAGTTGACAGACTAACTGCTAGCTATGTATCGCGACACACCATTAGGGGTCAGGTACAGCCATTTTGCAAGATGACGGTGCCAGAGGCAAGAGCAATTGGGTGATGATCCTCCCTCCCTCCCCACTTTTGGAAAATGCTACAGGCTCTCTAGTCAACGGCCTCTTTGATTTAGAATGTCCTGGGCCAGACAGCCCCAGTTGGTGGAGGGAGGATCCAAATAGTCCGGACGGACCAGGTATTTGGAGGGGTGTCGGGGAGGGGAGGTCTAGGACCCACTGGGTCATCAGGGAAATTTTTTGGAGTGAGGAAAGGAAATGGAATCTGGCCTGTCTTTTCTTTTTTTAAATCTCCCTTCCTGTTAGTATGTGAGCCAATCACCACACACATGTTAGCAGGAAGGGAGATACCTACTTGTAATGCAGCAAATGGCTGCATTTTACTGCGGAAGGGTACACTATTTTTCTGTCAGCACACACTTTTTAACTCTGAGAGTAAAAAAAAATTTAGGATGTGCATTAGAACTTTGTGCGCTGAAGCTTAGCACAGTGAGAACACTGTGCTAAGCTGTGAGAATACAGTGTTCTCTGTATTGTAATTGAACACTCATTGTAAATAGTTCTACTAGTTCCATGTAACTGAATAAGTACTTGTTTCTTGTGCTATTCATACCTTTGTTTTTTTGTAAACCGCGCTTGATCCTTTGGAAAGCGTGATATAAAAATGTTTAATAAAATAACACTTAATGTGTGAAGGACAGGGTGTGCTTATTTAACCTGCCATAATACAACTTGATATATCTAATTAAAACGAAGCTAAATCATCAGAGAATTTTGAACACAAGATTAATCCAACTATTTTGTGTAAATAAGCATATATACTGTGAGTGGCTGATGGAATGTTGTAATTTTTTTTTGAAAGTAGAAGGATGTTTGAGATATGGGGGGGGGGAGATATAGTAAGGTCAATATTCAGCTTGAGGTGGTCAGCATTTTTTTAAACACCATTCATTGTGGATAAAAAAATATATATATATCCTGATTTTCAGTGCCAGTATCCTAATGCTGGATAGGCAATCTGCATAGCCCTTAGGACAGCGCTTATCTACCTTTGGAGGGAAAAACTGCTTTTTTAAAATCATGGGAGACCTTGGGGGGGGAGTCTGGGCAAATATATTTACACTGGCAACTTGAAGGAATGCATCAACTAATTTAGATGTAAATTATTGTAAAGTTTTGTACAGGACCTATCTTCTTGTGATTAAAAACTGGTACCATGGGGGGTGGGCTTTCTGGGAGGGATTGCCAGCAAGAGGGTAGTTTCTATCAGATTTGTGAGAATGTCCAGGTAGACAGAAATTTTGGGAAAAAGTGATGGTAGTAATTCAAGAGGTCACAGTCCTGAATGTTGATAGGAATCCAAGGTACTGTTTATGTAATGTACCTGTGGAAGGAGATAAACCTGTATGGAAGGAAATGTATAGCCTGCATGGAGGCCGCATTCTGGAGACAGCCCACCTTACTATCCAGATTAAAAGTGCTATAAAGACTGCAAGATTTGTACAATGAGTAAAATATCTGCTTTTAGGCAATAATTAGCCAGTATGAGAAAGCCTAGGGCCCCTATTGAGTCATGGTACTTCAGAGGATTAAATAATGAGGGAAGGCATATTTGTATTAGGGTAAAGATTGCTGAGGGAGGAGTGAAGGGATTGGGGTCCGGGTTCTAGTTGTTTTTGGTTGGGGTGAAAAATTTGTGAGTTGAGATTCATGTCATAGGTTGTAGAGAGGTTGCAATGTGAAAACAGAGAGACAGCTTTTATACTTTATTATAATATATTATTTTGTTTGTGATTTGTTGTGCAGCGAGGGCTTGTATGCATCAGTGACAATAAGAACTATGCTGTTGGTAGTTTAACTATTGACAGGGTGTCTCCAGATGGACAGGTCTCAGCTGAGGTGCTCATCTGGGCAGCAGCAGTATTGGATGGTGTTGATGGCTGAGGATCACATTTCTGTGACAATGGCAAAAATGCTGACATTACCTGCATAGAAGAAAGGCCTGGCAATCTACTTCAATATCTTGGCATGAAAACCCAATGTGATATAGTGCTGGAAAATATGGCACCAGCTTGGAAAGCACTCAGTGGGCTACTAGAAAAGAGCTGAAGACTCTTCAGAGTCAAGCTGTGCATGAAATGAGAAATGCTTTAAAGATGTCTTTTATTTTGGGGCATGAAACATATGAAACGTGAACCAAGGGAAACTAGAAGTGGTCAAGAATGAAATGGAATATGCACAACTCAATCTGTTGGTGTCAGTGAACTGAAATAGACTGGCATCGGGACACTTCTGAATCTGACAATCACATCGTATGCTATGCTGGAAATGAGAGACAAAGAAATGGTTTTGCATTTACAATTAAGAAAAAACTTGCACGAACTGTAATGAAATATAATGCAGTCAGTGAACACTTAATTTCTATTTGCTTACAAGGAATTCCCATTAACACAACTATTATTCAGGTATCTCCAGGAACAAGCAGGAATGTATTTTTATTATTTTATTTAATATTTCTTTTATACCGCGCTATTGACATCAGTGCGGTTTACAATGTAATGTAGTCTTCACATATGGGTATCATCGGTACCGACGGAGCCTGCGCGGGAACGCTCCCCAGCGTCCAATAGGAAAGCTTTTGGGAGCATCCCACAGCGCCTGCATGCTGCCTTCCTGCCTTTCCAACTCTCCCTCTTCAGTTCTTCATTTTCCGCGGAGCCGACAGGTCGCATACCCTGTCACCGCTGAAAATTTATTCTCCAGGACCAAGCAGGAAGTCAGTCCTCACTGATGGGTGACGTCGGCGCCGACGGAGCCCTCGCGGAGCAATTTCCCCAGCTTTCGAAGAAAGCCTTTGGGAATTGCAGCGCGCATGCGCGGTCCCTTTCCCGCCCAAGGGTGCCATCTTCCTCAGTCTTCTTTTTTCCGCGGAGCCCTACAGACGTAGTTTGTGATCACCGCTGAAAAAGTTTATTTTTTCGTTCTGTTTTCTCGGTTCGACGCCGTGTCCTTTTCCCGCCCGGCCTCAATACTCCGGTGTCGAGTCCGTTCACTATTTTTCAGTTTTTGTCCTTCGTGACTGGCGTTCCCGCCACTTTTTTCTTTTTCTCTGGCAGCCCAGTCTTTTGACCTCGCAGGGGCCCTTTTTCCCCCGATGGCTGCCAGCGGGTTTAAAAAGTGTGATCGGTGTACGAGGCTTATGTCTCTTACCGACACACACGACTGCTGCTTCCGCTGCCTCGGACCCAATCATGACCCGATGATTTGTGGTCCGTGTACCAAAATGTCCTCAAAGGCATTGAGGAGTCGGCAGTCTCAAAAGGAGCGAAACATCTCTGACTCCGCGTCCAGCCGGGCCCGGACCTCGTCGGAGGCTTCGACGTCTCGTGACTCCGGCCCCGAGTGTCATCGGAGCTCCTCTGAGCGGGGGTCTCCCGCCCGGGAACATCGTCGGAAGAAGAAACCCGCAAGGGCGGCGTCGGAGGACGCTCCTGGTTCCTCGAGGGCCAGGTCGCATAGCCCCGATAGCTGCCCCGGGTCCTCGGAGTCGGAGAGGCCTTCGAAGCATCCTCGTCTCGAAGTGGAGTCTCCTGGACACGTGAGTACTGTAGTCCTTGTGGACTCGCCTCCGAAGGAGCCAACGTCGGGCCCGACACCGTCGGGGCCCAAGTCGGGGGCTGCTGGGTCTCCTGAGCTTGGACTCAGGCTGACGGCCTTGGAGAGCAGTTTCGCTGCCTTCATGGACCAGCAGTGGGCATTGATCGCTGGCCTCGCCGGTGCATCTGCCCCGACCACCAGGACGTCGACGTCCAAGTTGACCCCGGAGGCCGAGTCGATCCTCGGCCACGGTCTCCCTCGGCCTCCCGTTCGGGACCGAGGTCGTCTACGCCGGCCTCGGCTTCGGGGCGGAGGTCCTCGGCGCCGCCCGCACAGAGCCGCTCGATTCCTCCTCAGAAGAGTCGGGCTGGGACACGGAGGAGGACGAGTCACCCGGTTCTTTTCAGACTCGGTGCGTCCCCTCCGACTCGCCCGAGTCTGAGCCTCGGTCCCCCCCGGAGGATACCCGGTTCTCGGACTTCGTGAGGGATATGGCCAACGCTTTGGCCTTCCCCGCGGATCCCGAGGAGGAGCCTCGAGCCGAAGAGCTCGAGGCCCTCCAGTATGACTCTCCCCCGAAGGAGGCCTTTACTGTACCGGTTCCTCCGATGCTGGAAAGACTTCTCTTCCGCATGTGGGAGAGCCCGGCATCGACGCCGGTGTTAAGCAAGCGGGTCGATTCCATGTATCGAGTCCGCAAGAGCCCCGGGTTCCAGAAGGCACAACTACCGCACCATTCCATGGTGGTGGAATCGGCCATGCATCGACTCAAGAGTCAAAAAATGCACTCCTCGGTGCCTCCCGGCAAGGAGGCCCGGAACCTGGATGCCCTCAGTAGGAAGTGCTTCCAGGGCTCTATGCTTGCTTGTCGAGTCCAGACATACCAGCTCTACATGGGCATGTATCTCCGAGACCTGGCAAAGGAAATTGCCGGGTTCTCTGCTGGTCTCTCCGAGGAACCTTTGCAGAGGTTCCAGGCCTTGTCCACTGGTATTCGAGAGTGCTCGAAATTTATTTCTTGAGCAGCCTACGATGGCTTCGAAGCATCGGCTCGAGTAGCCGGGGCAGGCATCGGTGCCCACCGGCAGGCTTGGCTTCAGTCATCCAACCTCGAGCCATGGGTGCAGGACAAGTTGGTCGATGTCCCTGCAGAGGTGAAAACGTCTTTGGCAAGCCCATGGCAGAAAAGGCTGCACAACTCGAGACCGAGACTCTAACCAGGACTCGCCTGTCCAGAAAGACCTCTGCCCCTTCACAGAAGAGGAAGGGCTCGGGGAAAAAGCCCTTTTACCCGAGGAAGGTGTCTGCCTATAAACAACACCACCCACAATATCAAGCCTCAGCAGCTCCCCATCAGGGTCAGCAGGCTAAGGGACAGGGTAATGGGTCCCGTAGGCAGAAGGCCCCCAAGCCCACTACACCGGCCCCTGCTCAGCAGGGTGGGGGAGTTTGACTCCGTAAGCATTGCCCCTTCCCCCCCCCCCCCCCCCCCGCTGGCTTCTCTCAGCACGGGAGGCCGGCTGGCCCACTTTGCCCACAGGTGGTCAGCCGTAACATCAGATACCTGGGTGCTTCAGGTAGTTCAAGAGGGCTACCTTTTGCATTTTCACCAGGTACCTCCCTCCTACTTTCCAGGGGAGCCTCCAAGACCCCCTCTACACAGGGACTTACTCCTTCAGGAGTTAGCAAGTCTTCTTCAGGAACAGGCTGTGGAACCGGTGCCCCACCACCTGAGAGGTCACAGCTTTTATTCCAGGTACTTTCTGATACCAAAAAGAACAGGAGGCCTCAGACCCATTCTAGACTTGCGCAACCTCAACAAGTTCCTGCAAAGGGAAAAGTTCAAGATGCTTACCCTTGGAATCCTGCTGCCCTACCTCCAGCAGGGAGATTGGCTATGCTCCTTGGATCTAAAGGATGCTTATACTCACATCCTTATCCATCCGGACCACAGACAATATCTACGATTTGTTGTGGAAGGAAATCATTATCAGTACAGGGTACTGCCCTTTGGCCTGTCCTCCGCTCCCAGGGTGTTCACCAAATGCCTGGCAGTGGTGGCAGCCTTCCTGAGGCTTCAAGGCCTGTTTGTCTTTCCCTACCTGGACGACTGGCTCATCCGGGCACAGTCTTCCCTGGAGGTCATTCAGGCCACTCGTCGCACTGTAACTCTGCTTCAGCACTTGGGGTTTGTCATAAACTTCGCAAAGTCCACTTTGCTCCCCTCTCAGGATCTAGAATTCATAGGAGCACGGTTGGACACTCTGCAGGCTCGTGCCTCTTTGCCTCTGGAATGGGCCAACCGGCTCGCAGCTCTGGCCAACAGGTTTCACAGCTCTTCCCTGGTCTCGGCCAGGCAATTCCTGCGGCTGCTCGGCCATATGGCTTCCACAGTCCATGTCACTCCAAATGCCCGTCTATATATGAGGCCTGCTCAGTGGAGCCTTCGCACTCAATGGCATCAAGCCTTAGGGAGCCTTGCGGACTTAGTACGGATCTCCGACCGCCTGGTCTCCTCTCTGCAATGGTGGCTTCATCTGCCAAATCTGCTTCTCAGCATGACTTTTCAGTCTCCTCCACCTTCCCAAGTGCTGACGACAGATGCCTCTCTCCTGGGATGGGGAGCACATTGCCGAGGGACATGTACTCAAGGCCTTTGGACCCCTTGGGAAGCTGCTCAGCAGATAAACTTCCTGGAGCTCAGGGCAATCCGCCTAGCTCTGCGGACCTTCTCTCACCTCACCTCTCATCAGTCTGTACTAGTCCAGACGGACAATCAAGTTGCCATGTTCTATGTCAACAAAGAGGGGGGCACCGGCTCCCTCCTCCTATGTCAGGAGGCTCGGAGACTGTGCTCTTGGGCAGTCGACCATGGCATCCTCCTCAAAGCGGTTTACCTGCCCGGACAGGAAAATTACCTGGCCGACAAACTGAGCAGGATTCTGCAGCCAAACGAGTGGAGATTAGACCCGTTGGTTGTTCAGCGGATCTTCCTCCGGTGGGGCCTCCCCACCATGGATCTTTTTGCCAGTCCTCTGAACCGGCAACTTCCCAGGTTCTGCTCCAGGCACCCGCTCAGAGTAGCGGCGGATGCTTTCCTCATTCCGTGGTCCACGGGCCTACTGTATGCCTTTCCTCCCACGCCACTCGTGTCCAGGACGCTTTTCAAGGTTCTCCAGGACAGGGCCTCGGTAATCCTGGTAGCGCCCAGGTGGCCGAGACAGCCCTGGTTCCCACTCCTGCTACAACTGGCAGTGGACACTCCCCTTCCTCTGGGGTTTCAGCCCAATCTCCTGACTCAGGATCAAGGCACTCTCCTGCACCCCAACCTCCGGGCCCTTCACCTGATGGCCTGGCTGCTGAAAGGGTAGTCCTAGCTCCGCTGCTTCTCCCTCCGGAGGTGGAAGATGTCGTCCTGGCCTCTAGGCGTCCGTCCACCCGGAGGTCTTACGCCCTTACATGGCGTCACTTCTCTGTGTGGTGTTCTCAGCAATCTGAGAACCCCTTCTCCTGCTTGGTATCGGTGATTCTGCAATACTTGCTTCACCTTTCCAATCTCGGCCTCAAGTCCAACTCTGTAAGAGTCCACCTCAGTGCTCTCTCTGCACATCATTCACCGGTGGACGGCAGGCCTCTTTCTGCACACCCCTTGGTGGCGCGTTTTCTCAGAGGCCTCCTTCTGCTTAAGCCTCCCTTGTGCCCCCCAGCCCCTGACTGGGATCTCAATGTGGTCTTGCAGCGGATTACCTGTCCGCCTTTTGAACCTATGGCTACCTGCCCTCTTCGTTTCCTTTCTTGGAAAACTCTCTTCTTGGTAGCCCTTACCTCCACTAGGCGCGTTAGTGAACTGCAAGCCCTAGTGTCTGAGCCTCCTTACACTAGGTTCTACCCTAATAGGGTGGTCTTACGGACTCACCCAAAGTTTCTTCCAAAAATGGTTTCCCCTTTTCATCTCAACCAAGAGGTGGTTCTTCCAACCTTCTTTCCCAGGCCGCATACCAGCCGGGCTGAAGACAGTTCTGCATACCCTGGACTGTAGGAGGGCCTTATCCTTCTACCTTGACTGTACACGGGAGCATAGAAAGGCTGTTCAGCTTTTCGTTTCTTTTGACCCCAATAGGTTGGGGGTGCCTGTCTCCAAGCGTACTTTGTCCATCTGGGTAGCTGACTGTATCGCCTGGGCTTATGGGGCAGCCGGCCTCTCCTTAGAGAGTCGAGTCACAGCTCACCGTGTCAGGGCGAAGGCTGCATCAGTGGCTTATATCCGCTCTGTTCCGTTGGCAGACATCTGCCGGGCCGCTACTTGGTCTTCAAGCCAGACTTTTGCGGCTCATTACTGCCTGGAGAGGGAGTCCCGCAGGGACAGTGCTTTCGGACAGGCAGTCCTCCACAATCTCTTTGAGGTTTAGGCAACTCCTACCCTCCGGCCCTGGTGTTGGGCTACCGGCCGGAAGCGTATTCAGAGAAGATTCCTTACTTCTGTACTGCTGAGCTAGAGGGAGCTCATTTTTTCTGCTTGAGGTCTCCGGTAGCCTTAAGCTTGGGAGTCCCCGTCAGTGAGGAGTGACTTCCTGCTTGGTCCTGGAGAAAGAGTAGTTACTCACCTGTAACAGGTGTTCTCCAGGAGCAGCAGGAATCAGTCCTCACAACCCTCCCTCCTCCCCTCGGAGTTGCAGTCATTCTTATCCATTGTTTTTGCTAACTTTTTTGCTGTCTTTTCGCTATGTCATCAGACTGAGCAAGATGGCACCCTTGGGCGGGAAGGGGACCGCGCATGCGCGCTGCAATTCCCAAAGGCTTTCTTCGAAAGCTGGGGAAATTGCTCCGCGAGGGCTCCGTCGGCGCCGACGTCACCCATCAGTGAGGACTAATTCCTGCTGCTCCAGGAGAACACCTGTTACAGGTGAGTAACTACTCTTTCTTATTCTTTTGTTTTTTGTGGTCGCGTCTGCCTTCACTCGACGCTTACCGGTACCGCCGGTTCTCTTTTTTTTTTTTTTTAACTAACTTTCTAAAAGATTTTTTCTCAGGGGCCTCTCCCCTTTCGGCGCTAGGTGCCATTTTGGGCACTAGGTCCACCTTTCTTCAAACATGGAAAAACCACCTAGTGGTTTCAAAAAATGTTCTAACTGTGGTGGTACCATATCCGTCACCGACACCCATGAATGGTGTCTTAAGTGTTTAGGTCCTGACCATTCTCCATCAGAGTGGCTCTCCTGCAGAAAGATGACCAAAAAGGGGCCTGCAGAACAGAGCTGCAAAATCCGGTACCCTTTTTGCTGCAGATACGATGTCAGTCGCATCAATGTCTTCCAGGGCTTCATCTTCCTCCCATGGATCTCAGGTAACTAAACCTAAGTCTTTTAAGACTGGCCAGTCCTCAAAGGGTAGATCTCCTTCCAAGCATTGAGATGCCACTGGCGTTGCCCTCGAGGAAAGTTCATGGGCAAAGCAGCCCCAGCGGGAGGCTTCGGTCTCCAAAGCATTAACGGGGCTCCAGAATGTTCCAGAGGTTTCCATCTCTGCAGAACTACTGGTGCCATGTTCTGGGGTCGTGGCAGTTTCCACCGGTACCGACACCCAGGCATCGGCAGGAGCGATGGATCAAAGAATCCTCGCTATCGAACGCAGTCTAGCGGCTCTCTTAGCAGCTTTGGTACCACTAAGACCGCTACAGACGATTCCACAGGTATCGATACCGACATCAGAGCCAGTACCGACTGCACCTATCTCAGCCGGTATACTTCCTCCCATGCCGAGCCTTGAGTCTATTTCAGGTATCGAAAGATCAGTACCGAGACACCTCGATACTGATTTCGAGCGATACCGGTACCGTGCGTTGCAGGAACACCTGGCACAGAGATACTTCTAATCCTCCAATTCTGATGACTCTGATGATTCTGCTGGTACTAGAGCAATCCTTCCAGAGGATCCCTCTCCTTCTCCTCAATACAGAATGTCTCCTCCAGAGGACATGTCCTTCCAGGATTTCATACCTGATGTAGCTCGAGGTCTTACAATCACGGTGACTCCAGAGAAGGAACCCAGAGCAGAAGAATTAGAAATTCTTCAATATGCTAAAACTCCTAAAGAGGCAGCAACTCTGCCCATTCATAGGATCTTGCATGACCTTATGTTAAGAATGTGGGAAACCACTTTAACGGTGTCTCTACACTCCCGACGTCTCGATACCATGTACCGAGTTCCAAGCTGTCCTGGTTTTCAAAAGACTCAATTACCACACCATTCAATGGTAGTGGAATCAGCGATGCATAGGATTAAGAGTGCTAAAACGCATTCTTCCAATCCTCTGGGCTATGAATCGAGGACGCTCGATGCCTTTGCACGTCGATGCTTCCAATCCTCCATGTTGTCAGCCAGGATTAGCTCTTACATTCTCTATATGGGAATGTTCCTCAAAGAGGTTACAGGAGACTTGGAGCTCATGAGCCCTCTTCTTCCTGAGGACAAAAGAGGGGATTTTCTTACTCTGGTCAAACATGCCCAGGATGTCTCTAAATTCATGAACCATGCAACTTTGATTGCTTTGAATGTATTGCAGAACTTTTGCTATTTCAATCAGTGCACGTCATATTGTCTGGTTTCAGGCATCAGACTTAGAACAATGGGTGCAAGATAAACTTGGAAACATCCCTTGCACAGGAGAAAATCTCTTTGGCAAGACAAGGCAAATCAGATTGAATCTGAAAATACTACCGTGAACAGACTATCAAAGTCTACAGCCAACCCAGCAAAGAAAAAGTGAGTCAAGAAGCCCTTTTTCAATAAGAAAAAGAGGTTTTACCCATCTTACACCCATCATGCTCACTGTCCAGTTGATGTTCCCCAAAAGGGGCAGCAACAGAACAGACAGCAAAGGAAACCACAAGTTCCAAGAACTCAACCAGCTCAACAAGCTCAGCCTCCTCAGGAGCTTTGACTCTTTCCTAGAGAACTTATTCCTGCCTCTGAAAGGTCCAGAACCCCTTACCATTCCAGGCAAGCTATGCCATTTTGCCAAAAGATGGCAACAAATAATATCAGAAAATTGGACTCTGTCCATCGTACGACGGGTAGAGGCTTCATTTTCACAGTATGCCCCCTCCTACAATAAGACAGTTCAATTCTCAGGTCCCTGCCACCAATCTCTTGGGTCAGGAGGTCTAATCACTTCTTGCTCAAGAAGCAATAGAAGAGGTACCCATATACCAACAGGGAACAGGATTCTACTCCCCCTACTTTCTCATCCCAAAGAAAACAGGAGGACACAGGCCCATTCTGGACCTCAGAGAATTAAACAAATATCTCTTCCGAGAAAAATTCAAAATGATCTCCCTTGGAACACTCCTGCTATACCTTCAGAGTCAGGACTGGCTATGTTCTCTAGATCTAAAGGATGCATATACGCATATTCTCATCCATACAGATCACAGGAAATTCCTTCGGTTCCTTTTCCAGGGAAGACATTTCCAATACAGGGTTCTTCCCTTTGGTCTTGCTTCTGCCCCAAGGGTCTTCACAAAATGTATGGCAGTAACAGCAGCATTTCTAAGAACTCTGTGAATATTCATCTTTCATTACTTAGACGACTGGCTCATTCGAGCATCAACAGCTCTAGAAGCCAGCTTCGCTCTTTCTCGCACAATGCGAATTCTGCGCTATTTGGGATTGGTCATAAACCTACCAAAATCTCAGCTCACTCCTTCTCAATCTCTAGAATTCATAGGGGCTCGTCTAGACACAAGACAGTCAAAGGCTTTCCTGCCACAGCCGCGCTGTCTTCGTATAATACAGCTGGCATACCAAGCAGCTATGAAACTCTTTCTGACTGCTCGGGAGATGCTTCAGCTTCTGGGGCATATGGCATCCACTGTCCATGTGGTTCCCTATGCTCGCCTTCATATGCGAGCAGCCCAGTGGACCCTATCCTCTCAGTGGACACAGACCTCGGGTCGCCTATCGGACAAAATCAGAAAAAATCAGAAACTCTCCATGTCTCATTTCATCGCTCCAATGGTGGCAATCACTGGAAAACCTTCTAATAGGATCTCCTTTCCAGCAGCCTCTATGCTAAGCTACCCTAACAACAGATGCGTCCAAGTTGGGTTGGGGGGCTCACTTGCACGATCCCTCCACTCAGGGTTTCTGGATCCCACAGGAGGCTTGTCTTCACATAAACCTCCTAGAACTCAGAGCCATTTTCTATGCTCTTCAAGTATTCCAGGCCCAGCTCAGCTACAAGACAGTCCTGGTTCAAACCGACAATCAAGTAGGCATGTTCTACGTGAACAAGCAGGGCGGAACAGGCTCTCTGTAGTTATGCAACAAAGCTTTGCAACTGTGGGCCCTCCAAATCCACCTTCTAGTGGTATATCTTCTGGGCATTCAAAACCTTTGGGCAGACAAGCTCAGTCGAATACTGCTGCCACACGAATGGTCTCTTCACTCAGACCAGATTGCTCTAGTGTTTTGAATCTGGGTAACCCCAGATATAGACTTCTTTGCAAGTCCACAGAATGCCAGACTTCCCTGGTTTTGTTCCAGAATTCCAGCTCAAAACTGTCAGGCAAGAGATGCTTTCCTCCTCCACTGGGGGAAGGACTTCCTCTGTGCCTTACCACCCATTCCCCTCATTCCCACAACACTGTTCAAGCTTCAGAGAGGCAGAGGACGTATGATACTCATAGCTCCACATTGGCCACGGCAAACATGGTATCCTCTGCTTCTACGTCTCTTTCAAGCCACGCCACTGGAGTTGGTATATGCTCCAGATCTTCTTTCCCAGGAGGATGAGACGCTATTGCACCTGAATCCCCAGTCCCTGCATCTCAGGGCCTGGTTGCTGAAAGCCTAGAGTTTCCAGATATCAGCCTTTCTCAACAGGTAAAGGATATCCTGGTGGCCTCCAGAAAACCCTCCACAAGACGATCATACACCTTTAAGTGGAAAAGGTTCTCTGTATGGTGTTCTCAAAGGGGGCTTCACCCCCTTTTGGTGCCTCTCGAATCGCTACTGGAGTATCTCCTCCATTTATCAAATTCTGGTCTTAAAACCAATTCAGTAAGGGTCCATCTTAATGCCATTGCAGTTTCTTGCAAGCCCCTGGATGGACAACCTATTTCCTCTCATCCACTCGTAGCAAGATTTATGAGAGGTTTACTCTTAAAACCTCCCATTAAGCCACCTCCGGTGACATGGGATCTAAATCTTGTTCTCGGGCAGCTCATGAAACCGTCCTTTGAGCCTTTAGCCACTACAGCTATAACGTTTCTCTCCTGGAAGGTCATCTTCCTAGTTGCTCTCACTTCTGCGAGACGCATTAGTGAGTTACAAGCTTTAGTGGTAGATCCTCCTTATTGTTGAGAAGTTAGATGGTTCAGTTTATTTTGATTTTCTTCTGTTGCTATAAATGGATCCATTGTGTTTGTCCCATGCCATTTTGAATTCTGTCACTGTATTTGCCCCCACCACCTCCATCGGGAGGGCATTCCAAGCATCCACCACCCTCTCAGTGAAAAAGTATTTCCTGATATTGCCTTTCAATTTTCCACCTTGCAGCTTCATGTTATGCCCTCTCATTTTACAGCTTCCCCGTCTTTGGAAGAGGTTTGTTTGTTCATTATTTCTCCTTAAGTATTTAAAGCTCTGAATCATATCTCCCCTATCCCTCCTCTCCTCCAAAGTCTTCAAGTCTCTTCTCATAAGGCTTCTGACGCAGGCTCCAAATCATTTTGGTCGACTTCCTCTGAACAGTTTCCATTCTTTTTACATCCTTTGCAAGATATGGTCTCCAAAACTGAACACAGTATTCCAAGTGAGGCCTCACCAGTGACTTATACAGTGGTATTAGAACCTCTTTCTTTCTGCTGGTAATTCCTCTTCGTATGCAGCCCAACATCCTCCTGCCTTTTGCCACCGCCTTGTCGCACTGTTTTGCCACCTTGAGATCTACAGAAATAATCACACCAAGGTCTTTCTCCTGATCCGTGCACACCAACCTCTCGCCCCCTATCGTGTACATTTCTCTTGGGTTTCTGCTACTCAAGTGCATGACTCTGCACTTTTTTGCATTAAATCTTAATTGCCAAGCATTTGACCATTCTTCCAGCTTTTGTAGATCTTTACTCATGTTAAGGACTCCCTCGGGGGAGTCCACTCTGTTGCAAATTTTCGTGTCATCTGCAAAAAGACAGACCTTTCCATTCAGTCTTTCAGCAATATCACTCACAAATACATTGAACAGTGCCGGGCCCAGGACCGAACCCTGGGGCACCCCGCTAATCACCTTCCTTTCCTCCAAGTGAGCTCCATTTATCATCACCTTCTGTCGTCTATCAGTCAACCAATTTCTGATCCAGTTTACCACCTTGGGACCCATACCCAAACTACTGAGTTTATTGATAAGCCTCCTATGAGGAACGGTATCAAAGGCTTTGCTGAAATCCAGGTAGATGACATCCATCGCATGCCCCTGATCTAGTTCTCTGGTCACCCAGTCAAAGAACTCAATCAGATTTGTTTGGCAAGATCATCCTTCGGTAAAACCATGTTGCCTCGGATCTTGCAACCTGTTGGTTTTGAGAAAGCTCACTATTCACTCCTTCAGAAGCGCCTCCATTACTTTTCCTGCCACCGAGGTAAGGCTCACGGGCCTGTAGTTTGACACTTCTTCCCTGTCACCACTTTTGTGTAGAGGTACGACATCAGCCATTCTCCAGTCCTGAGGAACTACTCATGTTTCCAAGGAACTGTTGAAAACATCCTTTAACGGCCCTGCAAGAACCTCTCTGAGCTCTTTCAGTATCCTGGGATGTATCCCATCTGGTCCCATGGCCTTGTCCACTTTCAGTTTTGCAAGTTGTTCTAACACATCATCTTCTGTGAATGGTGTGGTATCTACTTTATTCCCATCTTTATATTTGGGAGTCACAGTTGGTCCTTCTCCAGGATTTTCTTTAGTAAAAACAGAGCAGAAGTATTTGTTTAGCAATTCCGCTTTTTCAATGTCCCTTTCCACGAGTCCATTCCCAGCACTTCTGAGTCCTGCGATTCCACCTCTGATCTTCTTCCTTTCCCGAATATACCTGAAGAAAGTTTTGTCGCCACACTTCACATCTTTAGCCATCTTTTCCTCTGCCTTTGATTTTGCTAGTCTTATTTCTCTTTTTGTCTCTTTGAGTTTGATCCTGTATTCATTTCTGTGTTCCTCTGCAAGCTTTTGAATTTTGCGAAAGCTGTGTTTTTTGCCTTTATTTGAGCAGCCACTTCTTTGGAAAACCAAATAGGTTTCCTTCTCCTTTTGTTTTTATTTACTTTTCTTACATATTTATCTGTTGCTCCTTTTATTGCCACCTTTAGTTTAGCCCATTGCAATTCCACTTCCCTTATCTCCTTCCACCCTGTCAACTCCTCCTTTAGGTACATGGCCATTTTATTGAAGTCAGTATTTTTGAAGTTTAGGACTTTGAGCTTGCTATAATTGGACTGCACCTTGGTTTTTATCTCAAACCACACAGTGTGATGATCGCTGCTGCTCACAGGTGCACCCACCCAGACATTCAACACGCTGTCACCGTTGGTGAGGAGTAAATCCAGCGTTGAGCTTTCCCTGGTTGGTTCCATGACCATTTGTCTAAGTAATGCATCTTGCAGAGCATCCACAATTTTTTTGCTTCTTTCCAGATTTGCAGAAGGAGTAATCCAATCCACATCGGGTAGATTAAAGTCACCCAATATGATCGCTTCCCCCTTTGTGGCTATTTTGACAGTGTCTATAATCAATTCATTATCTAGCTCTTCGATTTGAGTCGGAGGTCTGTAGACTACAGCAGTATGGATGACAGTGCCATCTCCTCTTTACAACACAACCCAGAGCGCTGCTGCTTTTCCCCATGCCCCCTGCATTTCAGTAGCTTTAATATTGCTTTTGACATACACGGCTACTCCTCCTCCTTTTCCATTTTCTTTGTCTCTTCTGAATAGATTATAGCCAGCTATGGCTATATCCCAATCATGCGATTCATTAAACCATATTTCTGTAATGGCCACAATGTCCAAGTCCATTTCCACCATTAGGGCTTCCAGGTCTGGAACTTTATTGGATAAGCTTCGAGCATTTGTGCTCATTGCTTTCCAGCATTTAACTGGCTTGTGTGTGTTTTGCATTGATTTTGTTCTGTCTACTTCTTCCCACTTGTTTTTGATGTGTGGTTTAAAAGTGTGTCTGTTTCTGATGTTCTGCTTTTGCAGGGAGTGACGTCCAGAACTTGACCTTCCCCATCAGTCACCCCCTTTTTCTAGTTTAAATGCGTATCCACATACTGGCTGAATTTTTCACTTAGGATTCTTCTCCCTGCGACAGAGAGATGTAGTCCATCAGCACAGTATAGTCTCTTGTTGGTCCATCTGTTTCCTCAGTTGCCTATAAATCTGAATCCTTCCTCTTTGCACCAGGTTTAGAGCCATGTGTTAAAGCTGTTTATGCGATTTAGCCTTTCTGCCCCCTTACCAAGAACAGGTAGAACTTCTGAGAATGCTACAGTGTTAACAATAGGCTTTAGTTTCTCCCCCAAAGTTTGAAAGTCCCTTTGAACTGTAGTGGCACTGTTTCTAGCCAGGTCATTTGTACCCAAGTGGATGATAACATCAATTTTGGAGTGCTCACTTTCAGTGCCAAGTACATCAACAATTTGGTTTGTATTCTTGCTGGATGAAGAGCCTTGGAGACATTTGACTAACTTTCCTCCTTTGAACTGTGTTTCCAAGTTGGTGCCTCTGATGATGGAATCACCAAGTAGTAGTAGTTTTCTGTTCCTTGAGTCTTTCTTCATAATTGGTGCTTTATCAGGAGATTGGGCATTGACTGTCTTATTTAAGGGCCCTTGAGCTTCCCTGGCTTGGGCATCCTCATTAACCAAAGCAGAGAAGGCACTATGCAGTGATATCTCTTGATGTACAAGGTGTTTCTGCATTACCGGACATAGTCTACCAGAGCCCACTGTGATCCATTTTTTCCTGGGATGTTTGAGTCTCTGTGGGAGCAGCAGGGGACTTTGTTTGGTTTGTATCCTAGAAGAGGTGCGTTTCAGTGCAGCTACTTCTTACCTTAATAGAGTCAATTCATTTGTATGGCTGCCAACTTGAGGCATATAGGGCAAGCTCTTAGGTTCCAGATGATTCGTCTCAGAATGAAGGCACCACAATTATTGCACTGAATACAAGACATATGTGGTCGAATTAAGAGGATAGATGTCAACGTATATGACTGCTATATAAGCAATGCAGCCCAGGGGTGGGTGAGAACCTAAGTGTCCTTGGCCAGCAGGCCTTACCTGAACTGAGGGCACCTTTAGATTTCTGATTGGAGGGCTACCCAAGGAATGCAAGCGGACAGATTATTCCCAGAAGTGAATGTAAAACCAGCAGTTAACTTAGCTACACAACCACCAGGATAGGTAAACCCAACAGAAGTTAAATATTATATATCAGCTACACAACCAGCAGGATAGGTAAGAAAATAGGTAAGAGATACCAAGCTGCAAGCTTATTAAAAGATACAAAGCTATAAGCTTATCTTTTGTATGAGAAGCTGTGGAGCCCAGATTCAACCAGGTGTCTGCAGGATACAAAGCTATAAGCACATCTGTTTGTATGAGACGCTGTGGAGCCCAGATTCAACCAGGTGTCTGCAGGAAGTCCACTATTCAAGAGCCCCTCCCTGGCAGCAAGTTTGCAGATAAGATGAGGCAAAAGAAGTACTACAATGACACATGCAAGGATATATGATCAAAACCTATTAGAGGAACAAGAGTTAAAGAGAAAACTCAAGGATCCATGTTGAATAATAATGAGAAGATCAAGAAATGTTGGCAAGAATGCACATTCATTATACCATAAAGATCATGTAGATCAACAGCTGTTACAACCTGTACCTTGCCAAGCAGCATTGAAAACATTATTGAAGCACATAGCACCTGGCATTGATGCATTTCCAATTAAGTAGTACAGCACTCAGATGCAATAGTTACAAGGCTTTGCCAGGAAATTTTGAAAATGACAACATGGCCAACTAACTGGAAAAGATCTGTGTTCATACCAAGACATAAGAAAGGTAATCCCACTGAATGTGGAAATTATCGCACAAATGCTCTAGTCGCACATCAGCAAAATTCTACTCAAGGTCATTCAGTGGAGACTACAACCATACCTGGAATGAGACCTGCCCAAAGTACAAGCAGGATTCAGGAAAAGGCAAGGAACAAAAGACATCGTGGATGTGAGATGAATCCTTGAAAAGACAAAAGAATATCTACATGTGTTTTATTGACTACAGCAAGGCCTTTGATTACATAAATCACGGGAAACTCTGGTTGTGCCCTTTACTGTGTGTATCAGAGCGATTTACAGATGTATTCTGATAGGCACTTTTTATTCCCTCATCCACGAAGGGCTCACAATCTAAGCGTACCTGGGCCATATTAAGAATCATGGGTATACCAGAACACCTGATGGTTCTCATGCAACATTGATGGAGAAGCAACAGTTTGAATGGAACAGGAGAAACAGAATGGCTTAAACTTGGCAAAGGTGAATAGCATGGCTGAATACTTTCTCCATACCTGTTCAATTTATATGCAGAACAGATCATGAGAGAAGCAGGACTATATGAAGAGAACCGAGTTATGCAGATTGGTGGAAAATTCATCATCAACCTTTACTATGCTGACAATACCATGTTACGGGTATTGTTAAAATGAAGGCGATCTAAAACATCTGCTAATCAAGATCAAGGCACATAGTCTTAAAATGGGCTTGTACCTTAACTTGAAGACAACAAAGATCCTGACAACTGACAAAGTCAATAATTTCATCCATGATGAAGGAGAATAGAAATAGACAAATTTAACTTGCTTGAATCAATAATGAGCAGTCAAGAAATCTGATGATGATGCATTACTTTTGGCAGAACAGCTATGAAGGGCGTGGGTAAGCTTTTCAAATGTAGAGATGTATCTCTGCGTATAAATTAGACTTATCAAAGCTATGGTATTTTCAGTTCTCCAGGACCAAGCAGGAAGTCAGTCCTCACATATGGGTGACGTCGGCGCCGACGGAGCCCTTTTGAGCAGCATTTCCCCAGTTTTCAAAGAAAGTCTTTGGGACTGCAGCGCGCATGCGCAATCCCCTTCCCACCCAAGGGTGCCATCTTGCTCAGTCGTCTTTTTTCCGCGGAGCCCGACGGACGTGTGTCGTTGTCACCCGGTAAAAAGTTGATTTTTCCTGCGTTGGATTCGTGGTTTTTGCTCAGTTCGACGCCGGTTCCCCTTCCCGCCTGGGCCCGGTACACCGGTATCGAGCCTGGAGCTAGTTTTTCGGTTTTTGTCCTTCGTGACTAGCGTTTCCGCTTTTTTCTTTTTTTTCACTGGCAGCCCGGTCTTTTGACCTTGCAGGGGTCCTTTTTCTCCCGATGGCTGCCAGCGGGTTCAAGAAGTGTGATCGGTGTAAGAAGCTAATGTCTCTCACCGACACACATGACTGCTGCCTCCGGTGCCTCGGGCCCGACCATGACCCGGTGATCTGTGTCCTGTGCGACAAAATGTCCTCTAAGGCACTGAGGAGCCGTCAGCATCAGCGTGAAAGACTTTTTTCTGACTCCGCGTCCGGCCGGGCCCGGACCTCGTCAGAGGCCTCGACATCTCGGGAGTCCGACCCCGAACACCGTCGAGGCTCCTCTGAAAGGGGGTCGGCTCCTCGGGAACACACAAGGAAGAAGAAACCCGCAAGGGCGGCGTCGGTGGATGCTCTTGGCCCCTCGAGGGCCAGGTCGCATAGCCCCGACCGCCATCCCGGGTCCTCTGAGTCGGAGAGGCCTGCCAAGTTGCCTTGAGTGGAGCCGGAGTCCCCGAGTCACGTGAGTGCTGTTGTCCTCGTAGACTCCCCTCCGGGGGAGCTGACGTCGGGCCCGACACCGTCGGGGCCCAAGTCAGGGGCTGCTGAGTCTCCTGAGCTGAGTCTCAGGTTGACGGACTAGGAAAGCAGCTTGGCTGCCTTCATGGAGCAGCAGCAGGTACTGATCACCGGTTTCACCGGTGCATCTGCCCCGACCACCGGGACCTCGACGTCCAAGTCGACCCCGGAGGCCGAGCTGATCCTCGAGTCGATGCGGTCTCGAGTCGATCCTCAGCCAAGGTCCCCCTCGGCCTCCCGCTCGGGGCCGAGGTCGTCGACGACGGTGCCCTCGGCATCGGGGCAGATGGCATTGATGCCCGCCCGACCGGAGCCGCTTGATTCCTCTTCGGAGGGGTCCGAGTGGGAGACGGAGGACGAGGAGTCCCTGGACACTTTTCGGACCCAGTGCATCCCATCGGACTCACCGGAGTCCGAGCCTCGGAGACTGTCCCCACCGAAGGATACCCGGTTCTCGGACTTCGTGAGGGATATGGCCAAAGCCTTGGCCTTCCCCGCGGATCCCGAGGAGGAGCCTCGAGCCGAGGAGCTCAAGGCACTCCAGTATGACGCTCCGCCTAAGGAGGCCTTTACTGTACCGGTTCCTCCGATGCTGGAACGGCTGCTCTTCCGCATGTGGGAGGTACCGGCCTCGGCGCAGGTTCTCAGCAAACTGGTCAATTCCATTTATCGAGTCCGTAAGAGCCATGGGTTCCAGAAGGCACAGCTACCGCACCACTCCATGGTTGTGGAATCAGCCATGCATCGTCTGAAGAGTCAGAAGATGCACTCCTTGGTGCCCCCTGGCCGGGAGGCCCAGAACCTGGATGCCCTCGGTAGAAAGTGCTTTCAGGGCTCTATGCTGACTTGCCGTGTCTAGACTTACCAGCTGTACATGGGCATGTACCTCCGACAACTGGCAAAGGAGATTGCCGGGTTCTCAGCTGGCCTCTCCGAGGAACCTTTACAGAGGTTTAAGGCTTTGTCATCAGGGATTCGAGAGTGCTCAAAGTTTATCTCTCGAGCAGCCTATGATGGCTTCGGCCCGAGTAGGTTGCGGCCGGCATCGGTGCACACCGTCAGGCCTGGCTACAGTCATCGGACCTCGAGCCATGGGTACAGGACAAGTTGGTCAATGTCCCTTGCCGAGGTGAGAACCTTTTTGGCAAACCCAAGGCTGAAAAGGCTGCAGAACTAGAGTCTGAGACTCTCACCAGGACAAGGCTGTCCAGGAAAACTTCTGCCCCTTCTCAGAAGAAGAAGGGCTCGGGGAAAAAGCCCTTTTACCCGAGGAAGGCTACTGCCTACAAATCCTACCCTCAGTTTCAGGCCTCTACAGCTCCCCATCAGGGTCAGCAGGCCAAGGGGCAGGGACATGGGCCCCGTAGGCAGAAAACCCCTAAGCCATCAGCTCCGGGTCCTGCACAGCAGGGAGCGAGGTTTTGACTCCCACTGCATAGCCTCTTCTCCTCAGCTGGCTCCTCTCAGCACAGGAAGCCGGCTGACACTGTATGCCCACAGGTGGTCAGCCATAACAGGGGATACCTGGGTACTCAGTATAGTCCAAATGGGCTATTTGCTCCACTTCAACCAGTTACCCCTTCCTATTTTCCAGGGGAGCCTCCAAGACTCCCTCTGCACAGGAACCTCCTCCTTCAGGAGTTGGCAAGTCTTCTACAGGAGCAGGCGGTGGAACCGGTGCCCCACCACCTGATAGGGCAAGGCTTCTATTCCAGGTACTTTCTGGTACCAAAAAGGATGGGGGGCCTCAGGCCCATCCTAGATTTGCGAAATCTCAACAAGTTCCTGGAGAGGGAAAAGTTCAAGATGCTTACCCTTGGAATACTGCGGCCCTACCTCCAGCAGGGAGATTGGCTATGCTCCTTAGACCTAAAGGATGCTTATACTCACATCCTCATTCATTTAGACCGCAGACAATATCTCAGATTTGTAGTGGGAGGAAGTCATTTTCAATACAGAGTACTTCCATTTGGACTCACCTCCGCCCCCAGGGTTTTCACCAAGTGCCTGGCGGTGGTGGCGGCCTATCTCAGAAACCAGGGCATCTTTGTCTTTCCATACCTGGACGACTGGCTCATCAGAGGTCAGTCTCCACAAGAGGCCAGACAGGCCACCCTTAGCACTGTTTCTCTTCTCCAGCATCTAGGCTTTATAATAAACTTTGCAAAATCTACTTTGCTCCCCTCACAGGACATAGAGTTCATAGGGGCAAGATTGTATACCCTCCGGGCGAAGGCTTATTTGCCCAAGAACAGGGCCCACAGACTGATGGCTTTGGCAAAACAGTTCCACAGCGGTTCTCTGGTCTCTGCCAGAAACTTCCTAAGGCTCTTGGGTCACATGGCCTTCCACGGTCCATGTAACCCCAAATGCCCGTCTACACATGCGACCTGCGCAGTGGTGCCTCAGAGCTCAGTGGGTGCAAGCCACAGGTGACTTGAAAAACAAGATAAGGGTGTCCAAACTGCTGGCAGCCTCCCTACAGTGGTGGCTGCATCTCCCGAACCTGGTCCAGGGGATGCCTTTTCAGGCGCCTCCACACACACAGGTGCTGACAACCGATGCTTCTCTTCAGGGCTAGGGTGCACATTGCCAGGGGGCTTGCACTCAGGGCCTCTGGTCTCCTTGGGAGTCCACACAGCAGATCAATCTGTTGGAGTTGCGAGCTATCCGCTTAGCTCTACAGACTCTCTCTCATGTCCTGTCTCACCAGTCTGTCTTAGTTCAGACAGACAATCAGGTGGCAATGTTCTATGTGAACAAGCAAGGGGGCACAGGCTCCAAACCTCTGTGTCAGGAGGCACAAGCTCTGTGCTCCTTGGCAATCAAACACAACATGTTTCTCAAGGCAGTTTATCTGCCTGGCCAGGAGAATTCCCTGGCAGACAGATTGAGCAGGATTCTACAGCCTCACGAATGACATTTGAATCCCCTGGTGGTCCAAGGGATCTTTCTAAGATGGGGTCTTCCAACCATCGATCTCTCTGCGAGTCCACTGAACCGTCAGCTACCCAGGTTCTGTTCCAGGCAACCGCATCCTCTCCGAATAGCAGCAGATGCGTTTCTAATCTCTTGGTCCATGGGCCTACTGTATGCGTTTCCTCCCACGCCTCTAGTGGCCCGCACCTTGTTCAAGGTTCTTCAGGACAAGGCCTCGGTGATTCTGGTAGCCCCCAGATGTTCGAGACAGCCATGGTTTCCACTCCTTCTGCAGTTGGCGGTGGACACTCCACTCCCTCTGGGGGTGCAGCCCGATCTCCTATCTCAGGATCAGGGATCTCTCCTGCACCCCAACCTCAGGTCCCTCGATCTGATGGCCTGGCTGCTGAAAGGGTAGTTCTAGCCCCCTTACTTCTTCCTAAAGAAGTGGAAGAGGTGGTTTTGGCCTCTAGGAGGCAATCCACCCGGATATCTTATGCCCTCAAGTGGCGTAGGTTTTCCACCTGGTGTGCTCAGCGCCAGGAGGATCCTTTTTCATGCCTGGTTCCAGTGGTGCTGCAGTACCTGCTCCACCTCTCGGACCTAGGCCATAAATCCAACTCTGTTCGGGTCCACCTCAGTGCTCTATCGGCACACCACTCACAGGTAGAGGGCCAATCTCTGTCGGGCCACCCCTTGGTGTCCCGCTTCCTCAAAGGCCTGCTTCTGCTCAAGCCTCCGATCGGTCCACCAGCCCCCTGAGTGGGATTTAAATGTGGTCTTGCAGCAACTTACTTGCCCACCGTTTGAGCCAATGGCTACCTGTCATTTACGCTTCCTTTCCTGGAAGGCGTTGTTCTTGGTAGCTCTTACCTCGGCCAGGCGTGTGAGTGAACTACAAGCTCTGGTTTCTAATAAGACCATACACACGGTTCTATAAGAAAAGGGTGGTCTTGCGGACTCACCCTAGGTTCCTTCCGAAGGTTGTCTTCTCCTTCCACCTCAATCAGGAGGTGGTTTTTCCAACATTTTTCCCCAGGCCGCATGCCAGCCTGGCTGAAACAGTCCTGCATACCCTGGACTGTAGAAAGGCGTTGTCCTTTTACATAGACCGTACGCAGGGGCATCGAAGGGCTGCTCAGCTCTTTGTATCTTTTGACCCTAATAAACTGGGGTTGCCTGTCTCCAAGCATATGTTGTCCCTTTGGGTAGCAGATTGTATCGCCTGGGCGTACAGAGCAGCCGGCCTCTCCTTGCAGGGTCGAGTCACAGCCCACCGTGTCAGGGCGAAGGCCGCGTCAATAGCCCACCTCCACCGTTGGCAGACATCTGCCGGGCCGCTATTTGGTCTTCAAGCCAGACTTTTGCGGCTCACTACTGCCTCGAGAGGGAGTCCCGTAGGGACAGTGCTTTCGGACAGGCGGTACTCCATAATCTCTTTGAGGTTTAGGCAACTCCTACCCTCCGGCCCTTGTGTTGGGCTACCGTATGGGGGCGTTATCAAAAAGGATTCTTTCACGGATGCTAACGCTCTAGAGGGAGCTTATTTTTTCAGCTTGGGTAAACCTGAAGCTGGGGAGCCCCATATGTGAGGACTGACTTCCTGCTTGATCCTGGAGAAAGAGTAGTTACTCACCTGTAACAGGTGATCTCCAGGAGCAGCAGGAATCAGTCCTCACGACCCTCCCTCCTCCCCTTGGAGTTGCAGTCATATGATTCATTTTGTGTTTTTGCTGTCTTTTAGCTATGTCTTCAGACTGAGCAGGATGGCACCCTTGGGCGGGAAGGGGACTGCGCATGCGCGCTGCATTCCCAAAGGCTTTCTTTGAAAGCTGGGGAAATGCTCCGCATGAGGGCTCCATCAGCGCCGACATCACCCATATGTGAGGACTGATTCCTGCTGCTCCTGGAGAACACCTGTTACAGGTGAGTAACTACTCTTAACATCATATGGATGCGAAAGTTGAGTAGTGAAGAAGAAAGACTGAAAGAAAAACTATGCCTTCAAATTAGGTGCTGGCAAAGAATATTTTGTATACTATGGACTGCTCGAAGATCAAATCAATCAGTACTGGAGATCATCAAAACTCAGCTTTCCTTAGAAGCTCAAATGACAAGACTTCAACTTTCATACTTTGGACGCTTCATGCGAAAAGAAAGATCATTAGAGAGAGACATGCGGGAATGCAGTGGATTGATAGAATAAAATCAGCTATGGATGTCACTCTATCAACAATTAGCTGCCTGACTGAAGACAGAATAAAATTTTGGACAACTATCAACAGGGTCATCATGAGTCTACATTATCTCGATGGCACTAAACAAAAAAAAACAATTGTTTTGTATTTTGGATCCAACAAAGAAATTTCAACTAAAAAAACTTTTGCAATAGCCACAATAAATTGCTAATTTGTAGTGACATGTGTAAGAAAATATCATTTAAGTAAGCAGATCATTGGATGTGAGCCAGTCAAAGTACAGAATTCCCAAGCCATTAGTCTAGGCCGCCACTTTGTGAACTATAGTGTAATTTATCATGACATTTCTTCATAAGCAGAGATGAGATGTATTTAATCTGGAATAACTGAAGAAACTGTACCCATGGTGCTTTTAGATTGTTTGAGAGTAAAAATCTAGAGTTCAGAAATTTTCAATAAGCAATTGAAACGTGCAGAATTACATGCTATCTAGACAAGACAAGCTCGCTCTTTCACTATAGTCTAATTTTACAGGATGTGGCCACTTTGATGTTTTCATTTTCCCATTTTTGCTTTCTTAGGGAGTGATAGCTTCTCCGAGCTGCTGCTGAAATTCAGACAGATGAAGATGCCGGTGCGAGCACTGCTGAGACTGGCACCAGTGCTACTCGGAAATCCACTTTCTATGGTACTGTAAAGGTCCAATATTTCTGTAAAATTGCTTTTTACAAACCAGTTACCAAAAGCCAAATCACCTACAAGGTTCTTGCATTTATATAAAACAATCTTTATAATTAGAAAACTACATACAATTAATTTATAGTTATTAAATATTGATGATACCATCAGGAGACTGACATGTATGTATTGTTGTTACAGTGAAACTGTGAATGAATTAAAAGTATTTGCCTCTGTAAATAGTTTAATTAAAATATTTTAAACATTCAGGTGTTGGTCTTTTTTATGCTATGAAGCTATTAAAGTCTTAAGCAAATCCTTCTGAATTTTGATTTTTTTCCATCTGATTAGGTATGAAAAGAGAATCTAGTGGTAAGAAAAGGTGCTTAGCGGTCACTAAATAATAGGGTAGAGGTTAACTATTTTTGAGACAGAGCCAAATTTTTTTTAGGAAGAATTTAATCATTGCCTTTTGAGGGATAAGGGCACACAAGCCATGGCATTGGCCAGTGGATTTGGAGGGGGAGGGATGTGGTGGTGTAGGGTCTGATGGATAACCTGATTCTTTGGAGGAGTTTCTTGCCCTCTTCAAGGTGATCATCCTAAACTCAAACAGTGGTTTACTTTCTGTGGATGGTTGTGCTGACATATATGTGGCAAATGATGGCAAGCTGCAGGTAAAGAGGGAGAAGTGCAAGTAAAGATTGAGTGGCAATGAATTTGGCAAAATGATTTGCAGATAGGCCCTTTGTGGTTGAATGAGGAAATAAACGTTATGGCCTTGAATAAATGTAATATTGATTTTTGGCAAGTTCTGGTTGTTTAATGAGACATTCCTCCTTTGTCAGCCAAATTGCTGCCTTGTATTTCTTTGCATGTACATTGAAACTACCCAGGTTGTCGTCTGTTTTATTCTTGTTCTTTGTTCTGCCTGTGCCTGAGTTGGCATGTCTGCTGTTTAAGGAATTATGGTCCTTCTTGGAATCAGGGGGACCTTCTGCCAGGTTGGAATGGAGCAGATATTAATGGGGAGACTAGGTTATCAAAAGCTGTGGTAAACCTCTTGCCCACTGTTTGTAAGGTGTTTGGCTGGGTCTAAGGTGATAGGTTTCTGTTAGCTTAAGAATCTATCTGATATTAGTCACTAGTAATGTTAGATATATTCCAAAAATGAGTTCCTGGAGTCTGATTCATTGTAATGGCCTGACCAGGAAATAAGGTCCGTTGTCATTTTTCCACTGCCAATACCAGATACTAAGAGATCTGAATATCTGGACTGAGGAATGCCCACCAAGGTAAGTAAGGGATTTGATTAAGTAGGTGACATCTAGAATTTTTCTCACCTTTCATTAGGACTTCTGCCTGGTCTTCTTGCACATGAAGCTTACAAGTTGATCCAGCTTATACTCAGAATTCAATTCATAGTCTGGTGTGGTTTTGCTTTTCATTTGTTAATTACCTGCCAGCTTCCCAGGATCGAGCCATAGAGAGAGGCAGAAACAGTTATTTCTTTAACCAAAACTGTAACGGTTTTTGTCTTTACTTTTTTGAGTTATAAGTGTTCTGAGAAAGTTTGAAAACTGGAAACCAGTGGGGGACTCAATTTTGTTTTCTTCTCACTTTCTTTTTTTCTCCCTCCTCCCCTCTTTCTTCCTTTTTTCGCATTTAGCTGTAATTAGTACTGTCTGTTGAGGATATCATTCGCATTGAACAATGATGTCTAATATTGATATTGTTTCTTTTAATGTCAAGGGTATGTCCTCTGTAAAACTCAGAAGGATCTTTAGATATTTCCAAGATCACCATGAGCATGCTAAACTGCAGCAGGAATGGATTGGGCAGGTTTATATTGACTCCTTTAATTCTAAAAGCAGGATAGTCAGTGTCTTAATTCACCACTCTATCCTGCATCAGGTTTTCAGACTCTGTGCGGACCCTAATGGATGATAATGTCATCCTAGAGTTTATACCAAGCAGTTTACATTGGTGAATGTATATAGCCTAGTTTCATGCAAAATGATTTCTTTTTTGCATTTGTTCCAGAAGCAGTTGGACTTGCAACCAACTTCTCAAGGTATAGATGGGACTTTAATGCCTGCCTTGCATTGGTTCTCGATAGGTCTTCCGCCTTGCTGTGTCTCAGCCTGTGCCCTGACATTTGAGCCTACTCATCAGACACAACAGGTTTAGGGATGTTTGGTGAGAGAGCTACCTTAGCAGTCAAGATTATAGTTGTTTTCCCCCCATCTGAGCACAATTCGTACAGTCAAATTGACTTTTTTCTGTGTGCTCCAGAGTGAATAGATTGGTCTTGAAGAGGAGGGACATGAACACACTACAAAAATATAAAGATTCCATCAACAAGACCAAGAAGGAAAACCACACAAAGATCCTAATGAACTCTCTCAATAGACCAAGAGAGCTGTTTCAGATAGTAAAATCTCTAACCAAGTCATCAGACACCGTTAACCCCTCTACACAAATTAATCCACAAATTCTGGTGGAATACTATAAAATCAAATTATGTTCTACCTCACAAGTCCCCCCAAATAACTTAATACATCCCTCCCTTGACTTCCCAAAACTAAACTCACTCTCAACAATCTCCATAGCACAACTGGAGAAGATTTGTCACTACAATAAACACAACCACAGCCCAAGGAGATTGATGCCGTTATCTGGGTAAAGAGGGCACATGACACCCTAGCTCCAATAATACAAAAGATTGTAAACCTTTCCTTAACTCAAGGCTACATGCCAAAATCCCTTAAACAGGCAACTATGCGTCCTATATTAAAATCTAATAAGCTAGACAAACTACAACCAAGCTCATATAGACCAATATCAAGCCAACCGTTCCTAGCAAAAATAATAGAAAAAACAGTTCAAAACCATCTACAGGACCACCTATACTCAAACTCTCCTCTTGATGTACAACAGTATGGCTTCAGAACACACCATGGAGTAGAAACCCTACTCATAACCCTATTTGATACGCTTACCAAAAGCATTGAAAAACCCAAAAATGCCATCATAATGATTTTCCTAGATATTGCGGCAGCTTTTGATTCCATTAACCACAACATACTATTAGCAAGACTCCAACAAATTGGAATCTGTGGAATAGCCCTAGCCTGGTTCATCTCATATCTAAACAACCGCACCCAACAGGTAAAAATTGACCAAACCTCCTCTCAACCCTTTAGTCAGAACCAAAGAATCCCCCAAGGGTCAGCACTGCCAGCCCTTCTATTTAATATCTACTTTCAGCCAATATGCAAAATCTTCCAAAAACACAAAAGTATTTACCATATTTACACCGACGATATCATGATGTACCTCCCGATCAGTACTTTAAAACTTAATCTAGAGCAAATCACGGCATGCTACCATGAAGCCTCAGAGTGGCTTGCATCTAACAACCTGAGAATAAACATCAAGAAAAAAGAAGCCATATCCATAACAAGAGATAAAGAATTCACCCCACTGCCACAGATACACCTTGGAAAAAAGCAACAGTCACAGTAAAAGAAGAGAGAAAATATCTGGGAGTTATTATTGATAGAGCCCTAACACTTGCTGCACACACAAATAATTCCACACAAGCCATATACAGAAAAATTAAAATGCTACAACGACTAAGACCCCTCCTCGAGCCATCAGACTTTAGAACAGTTATACAAGCAATGATCAGTCCACATATAGACTATTGTAATAGTATCTTCCATGATCTCACAATGAAAACACTGTCACACCTACAACTTGCACAAAACACAGCCGCACATGTAATAATATGTGCATCTAATTGTGATCACATCACACCAATCCTACACAGTCTTCACTGGCTCCTGATAGCCAGTCAAATTAAATACAAAAACCTGGTTATTATATTTAAACTGTTACGTGACCCAGCACCATCACACATCATCACATTAATATCCAAAACTCCAGATACCAGACAGAGAAGGGCTGTACGCAAAATTCACTTTGTCTACCGACTGACTTCCGTAAGACAACCAAAACGACGAACAAAAGAGCCTTCTCACATTATGCCCAACAATGTGGAATGCATTGCCACCAACAATAAAAGATCTTACTGGATTTCAGAAAAAAGACTAAAGACATTTCTTTTCAATGAGCACTATGGACAGTTCCACCCAGAATCCTTTTATCACATAGCAGAAGTTGCTTTATCTCCACTTCATATCCCACCCTGACCTTCTCTCATCCTGTTTAATTCAACCAATACTCATTCCCCCTTCAACGTTCTTCCTTGAAGTCCTGAATTGTCATTTGCATCCCCATTCCTGACAGACCAACCAAAATGTAAATAGTTTTACAATTAACCCTGTTATTGTACATAGTTAAATATGTTCACTGTAATGCTAATGTTCTGTTGATTGTAAACTGCCTTGACTGCCAGATAAGGCGGTATATAAGAATGTGAAATAAATAAATATTTGAAGCAGTATGCTGAGGATGGCACACTTACTGATGATTCTTTGTTGTGGATACTTTCCTCCTAGATGTAGATGAAACAAGCAGATCAGCTGGAGGCCCCCCAGTATCTTGCATAAAAATACTAATAATAAAACCGCTCTGATGCCCTACAGCCTGGGCGGTATATCAAGAAATTGCATAAACATAAGGGTGATTAAAGCCTTACCATTTGGTAAGAACATGGGGCCTAATGAGCTCTTTAATTATATGATCTCTGTGGATCTTACACACCAATCATTTGTCAGAAACAACAATCACTCATACAAAAAAAGGCCAAGATTCCCTTGGGTGTGGTTCTTATTGCCCATTTCCCGCCTTCCATCCTCATGGGTGGGCAGGACTAATTTGGTCAAAATGTACCTCTTCCAGCATCTACCATTAATGTTCCAGCTCTTTCCCTTAACAATCTAGACAGACAGCTCACTGAATTTGTTTGGAAGAGTAAAATTTCAAGAATCAAAATATCCATGTTTAGGCTGACTGTTCAGGATGCTAGACTTCTTTCCTCACATGAACCTTTACTACTGGGCCACCAGATTGGTAGTCCTGCAAGGCTGGTTGGGCTTAGACCCCCCCCCCCCTAGGTTCCACTGTAAGATTGTTTAATAGTTAGTTATAATCTGCTGTGTCTTCTCTCCAGTAGTGAGGAGAATTTGTAGAGTTAACCCAATCATTTCCCACACCTTAATGATTTTGGAGATTCTCCTGTAAATTTGTAGGTAAAGACATTGGTAACTTCTGTAACACCTCCCTATAATAACCCAGACCTGGCTCCCCCATCACTTATTCTCCTGATGGTGAGCTGTGCTCTCGGGAGGGCCTCAGATATTTCGGCTAGCTGGTAAAGGACTCCAGGATTAAGAGTTCTAAGTCACTGAAACTGCATTTAATGCCTCTTCTCATTCTGTTGTACAATAGGTACTCCATAGATGGTATTCAGACATGCTACTTACTGCCTATGGAAGCTGATAAATTAGTGTGGTGTTATTATATCCCTCTTGATACCCCATGATAATGACCTCATTCTAGGGGTTCCTCTTGATCACTGCAGCTCAAGCCCCAGTCATTGGCAAGCTAATTTCTAAATGGAATCAGGAGATTAACTTCACTCTTACTGTGGAGATCAGGTCTGGATATCTGTTCACAAAATTTGTGCCATGAGCGGCATGCCTTGCTGTATAGCCAGCACCACAACTATCAGTATCTTATGTAATACTGTACATTTAGCATCTCAAAACCCCTGTGTTGGCACAAATGTGTTCAAATGGGAACTCATTGAGTATGTGGTAGTACTGTGTCAGTTTACATGTTCTTTTTGGTCATGCGTCAAACAAGAATCTGCTCCTATAGTATGTTGTGAGATGGAATTTTCACCAGCTCTCTGTTTGTTAGGGTTGAGGCAGACTCACCTTTTTCCCTCTAATTCATGCAGGCTAGTTGACCACTTCATACATGCAGTCAAACATACGACTGCCTTTTATTCGAAGATGGAGCTCATACTGGAGGTCGCATGTGGCCGAGATAGCAGCCATTGAGAGACTTACAGCCCTACTTGAAAAATAAGTTGATTAGTTATTGATCCGCACATGGTTTGCTGTTGGAGGACTAATCTGATGTGCTATGAGAGAGTCTTTGCATTAATTTAATCCGGGTAGCTTTTTAATAACATTTTTGTCATAATTGCTCTAATAATTCTGTAATATTTTTACTGGACTAATGTCAGTGCATGTGCTGTTGGGATAAGAATGGACATGTTCTGTATTACTATCATAAAGAGGTATTATACTGTCACACTTGCCTTGTTAATTTTTCTATGTGCTATATTTGCAGTTTTTGGCTTGTCAACAGTGAATCCCATATATTTCTGATGTATATGATGATTTTGGTGGATTATGTCCTGCTCGTTTCCAAAATTTGAATTAAAACAAAAAGTCATCTTAAAGGAAAACTCACAGTGAAAATACTATGGAGGTTACACTGTTCACACACATACTTGAACTTGAAGAGCTGGAAGAGAGAATCCTCTTGATTAGATGGGGGGGGGGTGAAAGATTAAAGCAAATCTTAGTGTATCACCACTCTGAAATTTTGAGATAAGGTAGTTTGGCTTAGCTACTTGTTTGGTTTCCAGCAGGTCCTTCTCCAGGGAATCATGGAAGATGGCAGCTAGACCCCCCTAACAACCAATTTTTAATGGTTTGTAGTGAGGTAAGTAACTTGGTGGGTAAAATAGCGACAGCGTGATGTTTTTATCTTCCCACAACCAAAATAAGATATGTGAAGTCCCATTTCAAATGGCCAGGTCAGGGTATGTACATTTCCTCCTGTATTTTACAAAAATCTCTATCAAACACAGTCTCTTGTAAAATATTATAAGGACATGCACGTGTATTTGCTGAGATGTGCAGGGGGTACTGTGATTTCATAATCCAGTGATCACCACATGGTGTGGTTCAGTATTAGGACTACGGCTGATAAATCCATTCAAAAGCGAGGGTCTTAGACTTTAGGAAAACTAACTTTGCCAAGATGGGCCAATGCCTCAGGGAGTCGTTAGTGGAATGGTAACAGCTGGGGGATGTACAAAAACAGTGGGCAAAACTGAAAGGGGATATTTTAAGGGCAACCAACCTTTTTCTTAAAATGATAAATAAAGGTAAAAGGAAAAGTAGAACCGCTATGGTTTTCGAAAGAAGTAGCTGAAAAGGTGAAGTAAAAGAGGGAGAGTTCATGAAATTCAAGAGATCACAGAGAGAGGAAGACAGGTATCTATATTTGGAAAAAACTTAGAGAAGCTAGCAAAGTAGTCAGGAAAGCAAAGATTGAAAAAGAGGAGGAAATAGCCAATGCAATAAAATGGGGAGATAAGACATTTTTCAGATATGTTAGGGAGAAGAGGAAGGGCAAACGTGGTATTGTCAGACTCAAGGATGAAGGGGAGGAATATGTAGAAGCTGATGAGGATAAAGCGGAATTGCTTAACAAATATTTCTGTTCTGTGTTGTTCACAGTTGAAGAACCAGGAGCAGGACCTCAGAAAACACCCACAAACAGGAACAGAAGCGAGGGGCATCTTCAACAATTTTCAGAAGACTGTATTTGTGAGAAATTAGCTAAACTTAAAGTAGACAAAGCAATAGAACTGGATGAGATATATCCAAGAATACTGAGGGAACTTGGGGACATTCTAGCAGCTCCACTGACTGGCCTTTTCAATACCTCGAAGTCAGGAGTGGGGCTAAAGGACTGGAGAGAGGCACATGTGGTCCTTTTACACAAAAGTGGAAGTAAGGATGTGGATGAAAACTACAGGCCGGTTCGTTTAACTTCAGTGGTGAGTAAATTATTTGAAGCACTGCTGAAAGAGAAAATAGGTTTCTGGAGTCCAACGGATTACAGAATCCAAGGCATCATGGATTCACCAGAAACAGGTCTTTTCAGACAAATCTTATTGATTTCTTTGTCTGAGTGACCAGGGAGTTGGACCTAGGGAGAGCCCTAGATGTGGTTTATTTAGATTTCAGTAAAGCCTTTGACACGGTTCCTCACAGACGACTTATAAACAAACTGAGTGCCCTAGGAATGGACCCTAAAATTACTGCTTGGGTTAGAAATTTTGTGGGTGGGAGGCGACAAAGGGTACAGGTAAATGGAGCTCACTTTGAGGAGAAGGAGGTTACAGTGGCATGCCCCAGGGATCTGTCCTTGGTCCAATTTTTTTCAACATCTTTGTTAGGGATACAGCGGAAGGGCTGTCGGGTAAGGCTTGCCTCTTTGTGGATGATACCAAAATCTGCAATAGAGTAGACACTTGGGAAGGTGTAGATAACATGAGGAGGGTTCTAACTAATCTTGAAGAATGGTCTAGAATTTGACAGCTGAGACTGAATGTTAAAAAATGCAAGGTCATGCATTTCGGCTGCAGCAATCCAGGGGAGCAATATAGTATAGGGGGTGAAGTACTTTTGTCCACTAAAGAAGAGCGGGACCTCGTCTTGATTGTGTCTTATGATCTTAAAGTAGCTAAACAGGTAGAAAAGGTGACAGTAAAAGCTAGAAGGATGCTTGGATGCATAGGGAGAGGAATGACCAGCAGAAGAAAGGAGGTGATAAATAAAAATGATAAATAAAACTATTGCATGCACTTATATACCGCGCTATTTTCCATCAGTGCGGTTTACATAGAACCAGTTAAATACACATCTCAAAACTTTCGATTTGTGTTTACAATTAACAGGCAACAGAACTTGGATAGATAACAAGGGGGTAACTATTTACAACTGTACAGAAAGAGCAGGCTGAACGTCTGTTTGAAGTGGTTAGTTTACTGATGAGGCATTTGAGGTGCTGTCATCCGGGTAATGCTCGAGGAAAAGGTGGTATTTCAGAGCTTTCCTAAACTGCGTTAAATGAGTGATTGCCCGTTTACTAGGAGGGAGGCTGTTCCAGCATTTTGGTGCCGAGAATTTGAAAGCCCTGTTCACTGTTGTCTGGCAGCACTTGGTTGTTTCTCTTGGGACTATTAGTTTATTGTCCTCAGGGGATCTTCTAGGTCTGTTCAGGGGGGTTATCTGAATGAGGTCTGCTAGGGCTGGTGGGGTGAGCTTATTTATGATCTTGAAGGTCAGAATTATGGTTTTGAACATAATTCTGCCTTTTATGGGGAGCCAATGGAGTTGTTTAAGGATGGGTGTAATGTGTTCCCACTTGGAAGCGCCCTGGAGCACTCTTGCAGCAGAGTTTATTGCAAGCTGTAAAGGGTGTAGCGTGGATTGCGGGAGACCATGGAGTATGGCGTTTGCATAGTCAAGATGCCGTATGATCAAGGCTTGGTATACTGTGCGGAAGTCGCCATGTTCCAGTAAGGTGCGTATGTGTCTAAATGATCGGATTTTATGGTATATCGCTCTTGCTACATTGCCTATATGGGTCTTCATGTCGAGTCGCTGGTCAAGTGTGACTCCTAGATATCTTATAGAGGGTTTGATAAGTAGTTCTGCATCTAAGACCTTTAAGCACGGTGGTGTGATGAATTTCGGATCTCTGGTGACGAAAAGGAAATCGGTTTTCTTACGTTGGATTCGCAGGTTTTGTGATTGGAGCTAACTGGATACTGCATTGAAACAGTCCGTGAGTGGTGAGAGTTTGAGGTTCTCCGTTGCAAAAGGCATATATAGGAGCACGTAGTCTGCGTATAACAGGCATTCCACCATGAAGGTCTGGACGATATCGCAGATCGGTTGCATATAAATATTAAACAACAGGGCGGATAGAGAGGATCCTTGTGGGACCCCTTGGCTCTGGTGGAAAGGTTCTGATGTTGCTTCATCTGATCTTACGTGTTTCCATCTATCCGAGAGATATGACTTGCACCATTCGAGTGCTAAGTCACAAATCCCCTTCTCTCTGAGGCGGTGTAAGAGGATGTCATGGGAAACAGAATCAAAGGCCACCGCTATATCCAAGAATATGAGTATGTATCCTCGGCGTATGCTGTCAATTCCTGCAATTATGGTACCTCTGTATAAGTGTTTGGTGTGACCTCATTTGGAGTATTGTGTACAATTCTGGAGACCGCACCTTCAAAAGGATATAAACAGGCTGGAGTCAGTACAGAGGGTGGCTAATAAAATGGTTAGTGGTCTTCATTATAAAGCATATGAGGACAGACTTAAGGATCTTAATATGTACACCTTAGAGGAAGGGTGGGATAGAGGTGATTTGATTGAGACGTTTAAATACCTCGGTGGCATAAATGCACAGGAGGAGAGCCTCTTTTGATTAAAAGCAAGCTCTGCTATGAGGGGACATGGGATGCCGGTGAAAGGGGATAAATTCAGAAATGATATGTGGAAATATTTATTTATGGAAAGAATGGTGGATCCATGGAGGGGAGATATGATAGAAGTCTATAAATTAATGAACGGAGTGGAACGGGTAAACGTAGATCGATTGTTTACCTTATCAGAATATAGAAAGACTAGGGGACATGCAATGAAGCTACAGGGTAAACTATTTAAGACTAATAAAAGAAAATATTTTTTCACTCAACGTGTAATCAAACTCTGGAATTTGTTACCGGAGGATGTAGTAAAGGCTGTTAGTGTAGCTGGGTTTAAAAAAGGTTTGGACAAGTTCCTGGAGGAAAGGTCCATAAACCATTATTAAGAAGGGACCCAGGATATCAATGCTTGAACCAATACAAGCATTGTGGAACCTGTGTCCCTTGGGGAAACTGCTAGGTACGTATGACCTAGATTGGCCACTGTTGGAAACAGAATACTGGGCTTGATGGACCTTGGTCTGACCCAGTATGGCATATCTTATGTTCTTATGTTCTTAAGTGGAGGTGGTACAGTTGAGGACAGTATCTGAATTCAAAGAAGCATGGGACAAGCACAGAGGATCTTTAAAGAAAAAAAGGGGACTGTTGTAGTGGTGATATGAAAGGGAAGACTAGATAGGCCATGTGGTCTTTTTCTTTCGTCATATTTCTATGTTTCTGAAGAAAATGTTGGGAAATAATAAGGCATCCAAGTCCTCTTACATTAGTATTGCTACAGCTTCCCATTCCACACGCAGGACCCACAAGGCAGGCAGAGCTCCAGAGTATCAATGCGTGGATGAGACGATGGTGCAAGGATGAGGGTTTTGGATTTGTTAGGAACCGGGGAACATTCTGGGGAAAGGAGGGGCTCTTCCGAAGGGATGGGCTTCACCTTAACCGGGATGGAACCAGGCTGCTGGCATTAACCTTTAAAAAGGAGATAGAGCAGCTTTTAAACTAGATAATAGGGGAAAGCCGACAGTCGCACAAGAGCGCATGGTTCAGAAGAATGTATCCTTGAAGGATACTATCAAAAGCAGAGAGGTTCCAAAAAAGAGTAAAGTAGCCCAAATGCCCTTGAGTATGGAGCAGACAGAGCTTAAAGATCCCAAATTACCCATGCCTACCAATAGCCAAGTGAATATGAATAAAATACAATCTCTAAAATGCTTGTATGCAAATGCTAAAAGTCTAAAAAATAAGATGGGAGAGTTAGAATATATAGCACTAAATGAGAGGTTAGATATGATTGGAATATCAGAGACATGGTGGAAGGAGGACAACCAGTGGGACACTGTGATACCTGGATACAAACTATATTGTAATGATGCAATGCAATGTGTGCCTTCGAGTCAGTCCTGACTCCTGATCAAATTGGTGAAGGGATTGCGCTCTAGGTTAGAGAGGGCATTGAGTCAGGATTAAAGTTTTGCAGGAAACAAAATTTGCTGTAGAATCTCTATGGATTGAAATCCCATGTAAAAAGGGGAAGGCGATGGCAGTGGGGGGTGTACTATCGACTGCCTGGCCAGAATGAACAAATGGATGATGAAATGCTCAAAGAACTCAAGGAAGCTAACAAAAGTTACAGCACAGTAATAATAATAGGTGATTTCAATTACCCTGGTATCGACTGGGTCAGTGTCACGGTAGGACATGCTAGGGAGATAAAGTTCCTAGATGAAATAAATGACTGCTTCTTGGAGCAACTGGTTCATGAACCGACCAGAGGGGAAGCCATATTGGACCTAGTCCTTAGTGGAACACCAGATCTGGTGCAAGAGATAAGGGTGTTGGGGCCACTTGGCAATAGATCATAGCATGATCGCGTTTGATTTAATTAGTGGAGGAGGGATAATAAGGAAATCCACAGTACTACCTTTTAACTTTCAAAAGGGAGACTGAACTAAAAGGAGCAGTTGCAAAGGTTAAAGACTTACATCATGCTTGGGTGTTGTTGAAAAATACTATCTTGGAAGCCCAGACCAGCTGTATTCCACGCTTTAAGAAAAGTGGAAGGAAGTCCAAAAAACTGCCAGCATGGTTTAAAGGTGAGGTCAGAGAGGCTGTGGTTGCCAAACAAAAACATCTTTCAGGAAATGGAAAAAAGTGCCAAACGACGAAACCTAGAAACAGTACAAGCACTGGCAAGTTAAATGGCATAGATAACATAAAGAGGCATAGATAACATAAAGAATGGATTCCTATTAGTTTTTATGGACATCTCAGCAGCTTTCAACACAGTGCCCCACCCCAGATTACTGCAGCGCCTACAACAGATAGGATTACGCAAAAATACCACGAAATGGTTCACTTCCTACTTGAAAGATCGAACGCAACAAGTCAAATGCTCTCAAAAGAAATCATTAAAATTCCCCGTCACGCAAGGAATACCACAAGGTTCCACCCTGTCATCAATGCTCTTTAATATATACATCCAACCCATATGCAATATCATCAAAAAACCCAAACTACACTATCACATCTATGTGGATGACATCATGGTGTATGCTCCCATCAACCTGCTAGCACTGAACACTATAACAATAACTAAATGCCTTGAAGACATGAATACCTGGCTCACAGCCAATAACCTAACGGTCAACTATGAGAAAACTGAAGCAAAGTTCGTCATCAGGAACCCTACCTTCACTCCACCACAGACTATCAGCATCCTAAACAAACTCATAGTAGTCAAAGATCAAGTTAAGTACCTGGGCATTACAATGGACAGAGCTCTGAACCTGAAATCTCATATCACTAAAACTGCAAACAAGGCCTATCAACGTTTGAAAACCATAAGAAAGATCAAACCATTACTCCACCATGACCACTTCCGCACAGTGTGCCAAGCACTCATCACACCTCTGCTTGATTACGGCAACTCGCTATATCAAGACCTCCCCCATCAGACCTTAAACCCACTCCAAATGGTGCAAAACACTGCAGCACACATCATTACAGACACCCAAAGATCTGAGCACATCACCCCCGTCTTGCAGTAACTACACTGGCTACCAATGGTGGCCAGAGCAAAATTTAAAACAATCCTGATCATCTTCAAAATCATCCACCATCTCTCGGATGATATACTCCAAGATATCATAAAGCGTAGTTACTCACCTGTAACAGGTGTTCTCCAGGAGCAGCAGGAATCAGTCCTCACTTATGGGTGACGTCGGCGCCGACGGAGCCCTCGCGGAGCAATTTTCCCCAGCTTTCAAAGAAAGCCTTTGGGAATTGCAGCGCGCATGCGCGGTCGTCTTCCCGCCCGAGGGTGCCATCTTAGCCAGTCAGATGACATAGCTAAAAAAGACAGCATAAAAATTTGCAAAAAGAACATAAGCAGACGATTGCAACTCCAAGGGGAGGAGGGAGGGTAGTGAGGACTGATTCCTGCTGCTCCTGGAGAACACCTGTTACAGGTGAGTAACTACGCTTTCTCCAGGACCAAGCAGGAAGTCAGTCCTCACTTATGGGACTCCCAAGCTCAAGGCTACCGGAGACCCTAAGCACAAAAATGAGCTCCCTCTAGCTCAGCAGCACAGAAGGATATAATCTTCGCTGAATTATCACCCACCGGTAGCCCACATCCGGGATGGAGGGTAGGAGTTGCTCAGACCTCAAAGAGATTACGGAGTACTGCCTGTCCGAAAGCACTGTCCCTACGGGACTCCCTCTCGAGACAGTAATGGACCGCAAAAGTCTGGCTCGAAGACCAAGTAGCGGCCCGGCAGATGTCTGCCAGCGGAACAGAGCGGAGGTAAGCCACTGACGTAGCCTTTGCCCGAACGCAATGAGCCGTGACTCGACTTTCTAAGGAGAGTCCGGCTGCCCCATAAGCCCAAGAGATACAGTCCGCAACCCAGATGGACAGAGTACGCTTGGAGACCGGGAGCCCCAATTTATTGGGGTCAAAAGACACAAAAAGCTGAGCAGCTTTACGGTGCTCCCGCGTACGGTCAAGGTAGAAGTTCAATGCCCTTCTACAGTCCAGGGTATGGAGGACCGTTTCAGCACGGCTGGAGTGTGGTCTGGGAAAGAAGGTTGGAAGTACCACCTCCTGATTGATGTGAAAAGGGGAGACCACTTTAGGCAGAAATTTTGGGTGAGTCCGTAGGACTACCCTATTCTTGTAGAACCTAGTGTAAGGGGGATCAGACACGAGGGCCTGCAATTCACTTACGCGTCTAGCGGAAGTGAGGGCTATCAAGAACAGTGTTTTCCAAGACAGAAAACGGAGAGAACAGGTAGCCATAGGTTCAAAAGGCGGACAGGTGATCCGCTGCAAAACCACATTCAGGTCCCAGTCAGGCGCTGGCGGGCGCAGAGGTGGTTTAAGTAGAAGGAGACCTCGGAGAAACCTCGCTACGAGAGGGTCGCTTGAGAGAGGTCTACCGTCCACCGGCACATGATGTGCCGAAAGAGCACTGAGGTGAACTTTGACGGAGTTGGACTTAAGTCCCAGATTAGAGAGGTGTAGCAAGTACTGCAAGATCACCGACACCGGGCAGGAGAAGGGATCCTGAGACTGTTGGGTAGACCAGACTGCAAAGCGACGCCATTTAAGGGCGTAGCATTTGCGGGTAGAAGGCCGTCGCGAAGCCAAGACGACCTCCTCCACCTCCGCCGGCAGGAGAAGGGGAGCAAGGACTACCCTCTCAGCAGCCAGGCCATGAGGTTGAGAGACCTGAGGTTGGGGTGCAGTAGGGACCCCTGATCCTGAGTGAGGAGATCCGGTTGTACCCCCAGAGGGATTGGATCCTCCACCGCCAGTTGCAGTAGGAGTGGAAACCACGGCTGCCTGGGCCAGCGAGGGGCCACCAGGATCATGAAGGCTTTGTCTCGGAGAACCTTGAAAAGAGTCCGAGAGACTAGCGGGATGGGAGGGAAAGCGTACAGAAGGCTCCCCGACCATGAGATCAGAAAAGCATCCGCCGCAACCCGAAGGGGGTGTGGCTGACGAGAGCAGAAGCGAGGAAGCTGCCGGTTGTGAGGACTGGCAAAGAGATCCACCGTGGGGAGGCCCCACTTGAGGAAGAGCTTCTGAACTACCAAGGGATCCAGACGCCACTCATGCGGCTGGAGGACCCTGCTGAGTTTGTCCGCAAGGCAATTTTCTTGGCCCGGGAGATAAACTGCCTTGAGGAGAATGCCGTGACTGACGGCCCAAGAGCAGAGCTTCTGTGCCTCCCGGCAGAGGAGGAAGGAGCCCGTGCCCCCCTGCTTGTTCACGTAGAACATGGCAACTTGATTGTCCGTCTGGACAAGGACGGACTGGTGGGAAGTCAGGTGGGAGAAGGCCTTGAGAGCTAGGCGGATCGCCCTGAGCTCCAGGAAGTTGATCTGCTGAGCAGACTCCCACGTGGTCCAGAGGCCCTGAGTACGTGCCTCTTGGCAATGTGCTCCCCAGCCCAGGAGGGATGCATCGGTGGTCAGCACCCGGGTCGGCTGAGGTGACTGGAAAGGCATTCCGAATATGAGGTTCGGCTGCCGGAGCCACCACCGGAGAGACGAGATCAGCGGCTCGGAGACGCGCACTAGGTCTGCTAGGCCGCCTGTGGCTTGACGCCACTGCTGGCGGAGACACCATTGAGCAGACCGCATATTCAGGCGGGCATTGGGGGTCACATGGACGGTGGAAGCCATATGGCCGAGTAGCCTCAGGAAGTGCCTGGCGGAGACCAGGGGCTGGCTGCGAAAGCGGTCGGCTAGGTCCATGAGCCGTTGAGCCCTGTCGAGCGGTAGGTATGCTCGCGCCTGAGGAGTGTGCAGCCTTGCGCCGATGAACTCGAGATCCTGTGAGGGGAGCAAAGTGGACTTTGCGAAGTTTATAACAAAGCCCAAGTGCTGCAGAAGAGTCACCGTGCGGCGCGTGGCGTTGGTGACCTCCCGAGCGGACGCTGCTCTGATGAGCCAGTCGTCGAGGTACGGAAAGACATAGAGGCCGTGAAGCCGGAGATGGGCCGCCACGACCGCGAGACATTTTGTGAAGACTCGCGGTGCGGAGGACAGGCCAAAGGGCAGTACTCTGTACTGGTAATGATTTCCTGCCACCACAAACCTTAGGTATTGGCGGTGGCTTGGGTGGATGAGGATGTGCGTGTAGGCATCCTTTAGATCCAAGGAGCATAGCCAATCTCCCTGCTGGAGGTAGGGCAGAAGGATTCCACGAACCGAAGGAAAAAGGATAAAATAATGAAGAAAAATCGACTTTTTCGCGGGGACAAGACGGGGACGTCTGTAGGGCTCCGCGGAAAAAAGAAGACTGGCTAAGATGGCACCCTCGGGCGGGAAGACGACCGCGCATGCGCGCTGCAATTCCCAAAGGCTTTCTTTGAAAGCTGGGGAAAATTGCTCCGCGAGGGCTCCGTCGGCGCCGACGTCACCCATAAGTGAGGACTGACTTCCTGCTTGGTCCTGGAGAACAAGGGATACCATTAATAGACCAAGAAGAACCAATAATGACAACATGATCGGCATACCAGTAGGATACCACAAAACTAAACAGAATACTTCAAGAAGAGCTCCATCACTGCTAGCAGCCACAATATGGAACTCCCTCCCAACGAGCCTGAGGGCAATACAAGACATCATGGAATTCCGCAAACATCTTAAAACTCTGCTCTTTCCAGAAACTTATGAACAGACGAACAACAGTCCCTACCTGAACAGTGTAAATACCCCTGCCAACTCAATACCCAATCATCCCAACTAGACCTAAGAATTCATTATATAATGTTAAGTACCCTCATACCAAATGCTAAATGTATCCCCACCTGTGATGTCTAAGTGCTGTTAAACACCCTCATGTTAAATGTTCTAAAATTCCCACTTGTTGAATGTAACCCTCCAACTGTGATGTAACGTTATGTAACCACTTTGATTGTAGGATAAGGTGGAATACAAATCTGTCTAAATAAATAAAATAAAATGCAAGGCATTGATGAGGCAGGCAAAGGGAGAATTTGAGAAGAAGCTTGCTGCGGAAGCAAAAACACGAAATAAAGACCTGGTAAGAACAGGGGTGGTCTGTGATGGTGTTGGGAGATGACGGGAGTGGGTGAGAAGTGTTGCTGTTTTTCAGAGGGGCCAGGCTTATGAGGAAAGGTGATGGGGTCTGGTGATATTGGGGTTTGTCTGGGGAAAGGTGGTACCATCTGTCTTTGCAGTGCCCATTCAAACTGGCACTTGAGTGTGCCTCATAACAGGTACAAAAGCCAACATTAATATTTTTAAATTTAAGAATAGCTTTCTGTTGTGAAATGGGAAGTCAGTGTCTTACAGTATTTGTAAAAACAAAAACCAAGGGAGCGGCAGGTTCAACACCCCACACCTTTATTGTAACAAATTAAGTGGCCTAAACCCAACACAGGACCGTGTTTCGTATGTCATTTCATCAGGGGTTATCAGGGCACACTAAAAACACATAAATCATAAAATTACATTGTGAATTAAAAGTAATTAAAACAATAACTATCAAAAAGGGCTAAAACAATAAATATAAACATAGAAAAAAATAATATTTAAACATTAAAAAGACTACAACTAAACTACACCATGAATGTCTTAGGTCTCAAATGAAACCCAAAATGTCACTAAAAACTTGTAATATCAAAACAACTTATATAGAACTCAAGAATACATTATAAATTATAATTAAAATCATAATTAAAATGCAAAATCTGTACATACATATATCTAAAATATTGTGTCACATCAAACAAATACTAAATGCAAGAATGAATAAGATTGCAATGGAAATACAATTAAAAATATAATGAGAATTAAAAAGGAGGATCAAAAGAATAAATCAAATGTGTATACCTAAAAAACACTTATAAACAGAACCCATATAAAAGAGGACTGAAGGGATGAGGAGACCAATTAAAAAAAGAGAAGTGAGTGTAAAAAATATATAATAAAAGGACACATAATAAAATATAAAATCAAGCATTACCTGATTGGTGTATGGTGATCACTGACTCCACAATACTCATAGAGTTATGTTGAAGTCACTAATATCTGAAAAAAACTTCTGTGAAAAAGAACATAAATTTAAGAGTATAAAAACTTAACGCTACCACAACAAATTATCCATTATGAAGTGATGAAATGATGCTAGAATGATCAGGCTCTCGTCTACCAACTTCTATAATGCACTTTAATTGAAAGTTTTATAGGATGGAAATGGCAAAGGGGGGGGCCCTATAAAAATGAAATTGTAAAAAAACTTCTGTAAAGAAGAAATATGGATCTAAAAATTTTCACAAAAGTTTAAGGCTACCCCAAACAGTTAAATTATCCATTATGAAAAAAATAAATACTAGGATGATAAGGCACTCGTCTATTAACTCTGTGGGCTCACTTTAATTAAAAGTTTAATATCATGAAGACGCCAAACGGGAAACCCTGTAAAGTCCTAAAAAAATGAATGAAACTCAACAACCCGATGTGCATAACCATTTATGCAATATCTTTATCGAAATGATTTGAGGCATAGAATCAAATGAAAGCCTAAAAGAAAAACACCCGGCATGATTATGTAAAATGCTCAATAAATGAGAGGAAATCAAAACTCTTTCTAATACAGAGAAATATATAACGCTGTGTGTACATCACCGAGGGACTTCATATGAACTTTACAAAAATTCAAGAACACCCGGCATGATTATGCAAAATGCTCAATAGATGAGAGAGAATTTATAACACCTTCTAATACAAAGAAATATAACACTGTGTAAACCTCCCCGAGGGACTTTGAAAGAACTTTATAAAAATTTCAAAAAACACTAACTTGTTTATTTAAAAATCAACTCACATTGTTAAGAACCACCAAGTTTAAACCATATAAAAAGGGGGCCTAAATCGAAACTACTGCCAGTATGTCGTATATTCGGCTTTGAACCAGTATACCAATACCGTTAATTCTGCTGACCACTAAGCAGTAAATGTTAAAATTGAAAGCGTTTCATAAAAAGTCAAACGTTACTGTGTGAACAAAAGTTGAATAGTCTAATATGAACCCCAGAGTATTTGTACCTGTTTAAGGAATACCAGAGACGCGACTGCAACCGTGTATCATTCCTTCAAATGCCCACAAAACGCCAATGCATGCATATTTATTTATTTACTTATTTATTTATTTACATTCTCTTATATACCGCGCTATTCTGCATCAGCGCGGTTTACATTGAACAAACCGAAATTACATTGAACAGGGTATTATAACTTGGAGAAAACTATTTTACAGGGAACATGGGCTATGGAGGGTTAAGTGGCTTGCCCAAGACCACAAGGAGCACCTGTGGGACTAGAAACCCCAGTCCTTCCAGCCCAAGGTTGCTGCCCTCTAGTGGGATTTGAACCCCCGACCTTCCGGCTTGAAGTACATTGCCCCAACCACTAGGCTACTCCGGAAGTGTTTAAAATATGTGATAATCCATCGCGTGAAAGGTATCTACCATAGTAAAACAGAGAAAAACAACCTTTAATTATTATTCTATTAAAAACTGGGGCACATGGTTAAAATTCAATAAGGTAAAAAAAGCTTGTGTGCGTGGACAGCCATGAATAAAGAGTGATCGCCGTATATGAGTTAAATAATTTTCAGGACAGGTTAAATGAGTGAATTGATACCAATCATGGTTGAATTCGTAACTAACCCTCTAAGATCATGTTAAAATCTTAAAAATTGTTACCAAAGGGAGAAAACCATAATAAATCAGCGCTAACAAAGTCAAGCTATGTAAAATGGAAACAAAATATCAAAAGAAAGATCATAATGAAAATGGAAATAAAATGTTAAAAGAAGAATCATGATGATAAATATGAATAATAGAAAGTCAGTCATTGATTGTAGAAAGACCGAATAAATGATGTAAAAACATGTCAGCTCAAAAATTAAAGGGGGCTTGAAAGCACCTAGCTTGTGCATGCCTCTAACTTTCATCTTAGATATATGAACTAATAAAAAATAGTTGTGGTTACAAAATTCTGTTGCTAGATATCCAAAAACAAACCCATTATACACATCAAAAGTGAAAGGAAAAGTTGTAGCTAAATGCAAACCAACGAATGAGATCTTTTGAAAAAGAAAAACTGACAACCACCAAAAATACTTCTGAAATAAATGTGAATGTGTGAGCTAGTTTGGAAAAGGGGACATTTTAAAGAAATACGGACAAGTCTCTTTCTAAAGTTAATCCACGAGGGAATAAAGTATCCATCAAAAAAATGTACTTTTGTTCAAGTCTTTAACAGAGTTTTGTCATTGTCTCCACCTCTCCAATTGCGTATCACCTTCTTAATCACAAAAAAAACGTAAATCAGATGTTTTGTGGTCCTTCTCAAGCCAATGTTGGACTAAAGGTTTATCTTCTAATTTTCTCCTAATATTGCTCTTGTGTTCAACTATTCTAACGCGTATATTGCGTTTGGTCTTTCCAACATATAACATCTTACATGGGCACATGATGATATAAATCACATTGGTCGTCTCACAATTGGAGAAATTATGAATATAGTACTTTTTATGTGTAATGGGATGTGTGAAAAACTTCCGGATTGGAAGAGTATGTGTACACACGGAACAGTGTCCGCATTGGTATTGGCCTTTATACTCAGAGAGAGGTTTTCTCTCGGTGATAGCTGAGGAAACAAGAAGGTCTCGGAGATTGACATTCCTTTTATGTGCTATCATTAACTCCATCTTTTCAAAACCTGGAATGGCTTGTATCAACCGCCACTCTTTTTTCAAGATATCAATAATTCTATGGGATTCCAAGGAATACTTTAAAGGACAAATAAATTTATCTTGGCCATTGTTCTTAACACATGGTTTAAGTAGATCAGCCCTTGACGAATCACGTGCTCTGTTGTAGGCTTTATGGATAGCACTGGATGGATATTGACGCACCCAAAATCTCTCTTGAAGAACAGCAGATTGAACTTCAAAATCTTCATCAGAGGTACAAATCCTCCTAGCGCGAAGAAACTGTCCTACTGGTAAATTGTGTTTAAAAGAGGGGTTATGAAAACTTGAATGATGGGGTAAAGTATTACGGTCTGTAGGTTTCCTATATAGTGTAGTGATAAAACCTGAGCCTTCTCTCTTTATAAGTAAGTCCAGATATGAGATCTTTACCCTATTATAGGTGATTTGAAACCGTAGGTTATTATCCAAGCTATTGTTTCATACATTGAAATCTGCCAATAATTCTACTGAACCGTCCCATATAATCAATATATCATCTATGTATCGTATCCACAACCGAATGTTCTCTTTGCATAGGTGATTCTTCAGGAATAGTTCTTCAAAACTGTACATATAAAGGTTTGCAATATCAGGCGCAAACGAAGACCCCATGGCTACCCCCTTGATCTGTTGGTAAAACAACTCTCTGAAACAAGAAATTTTTACAAAGTGCAATTTCTGCTAATGCAAACAGAAAAGCAGTGGGAATGCGCTGATGAGTTGTCCTATTCAAAAAACATTTTTCAACAATACATAAGGCCTCCTTCTGTGGCACATTAGTGTACAATGATTCAACGTCCAAAGTCACCATGATGGTATTGGGATTCAAATCTTTAAAAGAGGAAAGGATCTCAATCACGTGAGCTGAGTCTCTAACATATGACCACATTTTGAACACAAAGGGTCTAAGAATAACATCAAGAAACTTTGAAACAGGTTCTAATAAGGAACCTATGGCAGACACTATGGGTCTCCCAGGAGGGTTGTCCAAAGATTTATGGATTTTTGGTATCACGTATATAGTGGGCATAATAGGATTTTGAACCATAAGGAAATCTTTCTCCTTTTTGGTTAGATGACCTGTCTCATAGGCGGTAATAACTAAATTATCTATGTTGCTTTTGAGGGCGTTAGTAGGATCTTCATATAATCTAAAATAAAACTCTTTATCCTGTAATTGTTTATTTCTACAATATATTTATCCTTATCAAGAACAACAACTGCTCCCCCCCTTATCTGCTGGTTTCTGATGATGTTGGAATTGGATTGTAAAGATTTAATGGCTCTCCTTTCGCCCAATGTCAAATTATTGAATGGTGAACGAGTACTAATCTTTAAATCATGTATTTGTTTAAGTACAAGTCTCTCAAAGGGTCTGTTTGTGGGGGAGGTAGCCAAGTTGAAGCCTTGCTGATAATGGATAAAGTATCTGTTGGGGCGGCATGATCCTTGAAAAAACTACATACCCTAATCCTACGAAAACATTTGTATAAATCAATTTCAGTCTCAAATAGATCAAACCCTTGGCAAGAACTGAGACTTCATCAGATGTGAGAACATAATTTGAGATGTTAATTACATTATTTAAATCTAGTTCCTCCTCTCGTAGGAGCCATCCCTCCCCTCCCCCGACCCCGACCTCGTCCCCTCGCGGGGAAGTGATTGTGATACGTCTGGTCGTTCTCCATTCGCGAATTCTGTGTGGTGTCTCGGAAAGGATGGGATTGTTGTTGCTGTGGTCGAGTTCTGGAGGAACTCCGTCCCCCACCTTTCCAAAGGCTGTCCATACTTAAAAAAAATTTTTTTATTATTACCATGCTGCTTACCAAATTCTGTATTGTCTTTTTGTGTTTGAAGAATCGGGTCTGAGCCCTCATTATGTTCTATAGACTCACTTCTACTTATTTTCTTTTTTTGCTCGACATTTAAGTGATCAGGTACTGGTTCTTCTGTATTACTTTCCCGACGGTCAAAGAAGGCAGACCTTCTTTTGACCCATAATCTATCATTATCCAATTTCTTAGACCAATGATAAACATAGCCTACTCTATAGTTCTCCTCATCCCTTACAAATTTCTCTCTTTTCTTATCTTTAATCTCTTTTTTGAAATGTATCATATTATCATTGTATTCCATATGCATCTTATCAAAATTCTTATCACTTTTCTTGAGATCTTTCAGTTTCTCATCTAATTCAATCTTATGTATCTCTGACTTTTTATGAGCTGTCGATATAAGTAAAATCATCAAATCGAGTGAACATTTGTTTAAAATTGCATTCCAGCAAGATACAAAGCCTTGTTCGTTTTGGTATAGTCCAGGAGCCTTGTTAACCCTAAGGCCACGGGGAATGATCTTAGATCTGCAGCACTCTAGGAGATAAGAAGAATGCAATTCCTCCTTAATCATCTGCTTAGTTAATCTTACTGCATCATCCCATTTGATGTAGACATCATCTTCTTCATCTTCACCAGGATCTAAATTGGAATCTTGATTGATAAATTTATCCAGTGCATCATCTCCAAAGCTGAGAACGTCTTTCCATGGTGAGAACATGCTGTTGAAACACACAGGACCAGCAAGAGAACAGCACTAGCCACTCGTGACTAAGCTAAAACAAAAACCAAGGGAGCGGCAGGTTCAACACCCAACACCTTTATTGTAACAAATTAAGTGGCCTAAACCCAACACAGGACCGTGTTTCGTATGTCATTTCATCAGGGATTATCAGGGCACACTAAAAAAACATATAAATCATAAAATTGCATTGTGAATTAAAAGTAATTAAAACAATTAAAACAATAACTATCAAAAAAGGGCTAAAACAATAAATATAAACATAGAAAAAAATAATATTTAAACATTAAAAAGACTACAACTAAACTACACCATGAACGTCTTAGGTCTCAAATGAAACCCAAAATGTCACTAAAAACTTGTAATATCAAAACAACTTATATAGAACTCAAGAATACATTATAAATTATAATTAAAATCATAATTAAAATTCAAAATCTGTACATACATATATCTAAAATATTGTGTCACATCACACAAATACTAAACGCAAGAATGAATAAGATTGCAATGGAAATACAATTAAAAATATAATGAGAATTAAAAAGGAGGATCAAAAGAATAAATCAATCAAATGTGTATACCTAAAAAACACTTATAAACAGAACCCATATAAAAGAGGACTGAAGGGATGAGGAGACCAATTAAAAAAAAGAGAAGTGAGTGTAAAAAATATATAATAAAAGGACACATAATAAAATATAAAATCAAGCATTACCTGATTGGTGTATGGTGATCACTGACTCCACAATACTCATAGAGTTATGTTGAAGTCACTAATATCTTAAAAAAACTTCTGTGAAAAAGAACATAAATTTAAGAGTATAAAAACTTAACGCTACCCCAACAAATTATCCATTATGAAGTGATTCGTCAAGGGCTGATCTACTTAAACCATGTGTTAAGAACAATGGCCAAGATAAATTTATTTGTCCTTTAAAGTATTCCTTGGAATCCCATAGAATTATTGATATCTTGAAAAAAAAGTGGTGGTTGATACAAGCCATTCCAGGTTTTGAAAAGATGGAGTTAATGATAGCACATAAAAGGAATGTCAATCTCCGAGACCTTCTTGTTTCCTCAGCTCTCACCGAGAGAAAACCTCTCTCTGAGTATAAAGGCCAATACCAATGCGGACACTGTTCCGTGTGTACACATACTCTTCCAATCCGGAAGTTTTTCACACATCCCATTACACATAAAAAGTACTATATTCATAATTTCTCCAATTGTGAGATGACCAATGTGATTTATATCATCATGTGCCCATGTAAGATGTTATATGTTGGAAAGACCAAACGCAATATACGCGTTAGAATAGTTGAACACAAGAGCAATATTAGGAGAAAATTAGAAGATAAACCTTTAGTCCAACATTGGCTTGAGAAGGACCACAAAACATCTGATTTATGTTTTTTTTGTGATTAAGAAGGTGATACGCAATTGGAGAGGTGGAGACAATGACAAAACTCTGTTAAGACTTGAACAAAAGTACATTTTTTTGATGGATACTTTATTCCCTCGTGGATTAAATTTAGAAAGAGACTTGTCCGTATTTCTTTAAAATGTCCCCTTTTCCAAACTAGCTCACACATTCACATTTATTTCAGAAGTATTTTTGGTGGTTGTCAGTTTTTCTTTTTCGAAAGATCTCATTCGTTGGTTTGCATTTAGCTACAACTTTTCCTTTCACTTTTGATGTGTATAATGGGTTTGTTTTTGGATATCTAGCAACAGAATTTTGTAACCACAACTATTTTTTATTAGTGTTTTATTAGTTCATATATCTAAGATGAAAGTTAGAGGCATGCACAAGCTAGGTGCTTTCAAGCCCCCTTTAATTTTTGAGCTGACATGTTTTTACATCATTTATTCGGTCTTTCTACAATCAATGACTGACTTTCTATTATTCATATTTATCATCATGATTCTTCTTTTAACATTTTATTTCCATTTTCATTATGGTCTTTCTTTTGATATTTTGTTTCTATTTTACATAGCTTGACTATGTTAGCGCTGATTTATTATGGTTTTCTCCCTTTGGTAACAATTTTTAAGATTTAACCTGTCCTGAAAATTATTTAACTCATATACGGCGATCACTCTTTATTCATGGCTGTCCACGCACACAAGCTTTTTTTACCTTATTGAATTTTAACCATGTGCCCCAGTTTTTAATAGAATAATAATTAGATTAAAGGTTGTTTTTCTCTGTTTTACTATGGTAGATACCTTTCACGCGATGGATTATCACATATTTTAAACACTTCCGGTTTCGTTTTCCTTTAATACGCATGCGTTGGCGTTTTGTGGGCATTTGAAGGAATGATACATGGTTGCAGTCGCGTCTCTGGTATTCCTTAAACAGGTACAAATACTCTGGTTCATATTAGACTATTCAACTTTTGTTCACACAGTAACGTTTGACTTTTTATGAAACGCTTTCAATTTTAACATTTACTGCTTAGTGGTCAGCAGAATTAACGGTATTGGTATACTGGTTCAAAGCCGAATATACGACATACTGGCAGTAGTTTCGATTTAGGCCCCCTTTTTATATGGTTTAACCTTGGTGGTTCTTAACAATGTGAGTTGGTTTTTAAATAAACAACAGTTAGTGTTTTTTGAAATTTTTATAAAGTTCTTACGAAGTCCCTCGGTGATGTTTACACAGCGTTATATTTCTTTGTATTAGAAGGTGTTATAAATTCTTTCTCATCTATTGAGCATTTTGCATAATCATGCCGGGTGTTCTTGAATTTTTGTAAAGTTCATATGAAGTCCCTCGGTGATGTACACACAGCGTTATATATTTCTCTGTATTAGAAAGAGTTTTGATTTCCTCTCATTTATTGAGCATTTTACATAATCATGCCGGGTGTTTTTCTTTTAGCCTTTCATTTGATTCTATGCCCCAAATCATTTTGATAAAGATATTGCATAAATGGTTATGCACATCGGGTTGTTGTTTCATTCATTTTTTTAGGACTTTACAGGGTTTCCCGTTTGGCGTCTTCATGATATTAAACTTTTAATTAAAGTGAGCCCACAGAGTTAATAGACGAGTGCCTTATCATCCTAGTATTTATTTTTTTCATAATGGATAATTTAACTGTTTGGGGTAGCCTTAAACTTTTGTGAAAATTTTTAGATCCATATTTCTTCTTTACAGAAGTTTTTTTACAATTTCATTTTTATAGGGCCCCCCCCCCCTTTGCCATTTCCATCCTATAAAACTTTCAATTAAAGTGCATTATAGAAGTTGGTAGACGAGAGCCTGATCATTCTAGCATCATTTCATCACTTCATAATGGATAATTTGTTGGGGTAGCATTAAGTTTTTATACTCTTAAATTTATGTTCTTTTTCACAGAATTTTTTTTCAGATATTAGTGACTTCAACATAACTCTATGAGTATTGTGGAGTCAGTGATCACCATACACCAATCAGGTAATGCTTGATTTTATATTTTATTATGTGTCCTTTTATTATATATTTTTTACACTCACTTCTCTTTTTTTAATTGGTCTCCTCATCCCTTCAGTCCTCTTTTATATGGGTTCTGTTTATAAGTGTTTTTTAGGTATACACATTTGATTGATTTATTCTTTTGATCCTCCTTTTTAATTCTCATTATATTTTTAATTGTATTTCCATTGCAATCTTATTCATTCTTGCGTTAGTATTTGTTTGATGTGACACAATATTTTAGATATATGTATGTACAGATTTTGCATTTTAATTATGATTTTAATTATAATTTATTATGTATTCTTGAATTCTATATAAGTTGTTTTGATATTACAAGTTTTTAGTGACATTTTGGGTTTCATTTGAGACCTAAGACGTTCATGGTGTAGTCTTTTTAATGTTTAAATATTATTATTTTTTTCTATGTTTATTTATTGTTTTAGCCCTTTTTTGATAGTTATTGTTTTAATTGTTTTAATTACTTTTAATTCACAATGTAATTTTTGTGATTTATATGTTTTTTAGTGTGCCCTGATATAACCCCTGATGAAGTGACATACGAAACACGGTCCTGTGTTGGGTTTAGGCCACTTAATTTGTTACAATAAAGGTGTTGGGTGTTGAACCTGCAGCTCCCTTGGTTTTTGTTTTAGCTTAGTTACGAGTGGCTAGTGCTGTTCTCTTGCTGGTCTTTACAGTATTTGTAAGGCATGCCCATACCATATCCCCACCACATACTCTTGTGTCTTAGAGGTTCTACAAATGCAAATACCAGCTTTCCTAAAATGATATTTGCATGTATATGCATTCTAGACATGTAAATGTTGTCATTTACGCATCTAGATGCTGTTAAAATGACTCCCACATCTGTAGTCAGATGTCATCTTGGCAACCTTAGATATGACTTCATTATTTACTGGAATCGCTCAGGATGAGGCCTATGGGGTGGTTGAGAAAACCTTGAGGGGCAGAGAGGGATCTATCATCAGCCAAACTGGATCTGCTGTTGAATCTGACTGGATTAGCATTGTGCAACAATTTCTTAAGATTTGAGGAGTTTTTCAGCAAGTGACTGGGGTGGCAATGGGTGCTATCTTTGCCCCTTCCATTGCAAACTTTTTTTATGGGTGCGTATGAAAAGTGTTGGCTTTGTAATTCCCCTTTTCAGGCACATATTAAAGCTTGGCATCGTTATATCGATGATGCGTTTCTGATATGAGAAGGTTAGGCTGAGATCCTGTTGCAGTTCCATGGTTGGCTGAATAACAGAGACCCTAATATTCACTTCTCTATCTCCTGTGATGTCCAAGAGGTATCTTTTCTTGATGTTAAAGTGTCTGTTAGAGAGGAAGGGTGGTCTTGAAGGACTAGAAAAGGGGACTGTTACTTCTGAAGAGAGATCTGCAATTGTGAGTATATAGTTCTAGGAATTTTCTGAAAGGAATTCTTTCTGTTAAAGCTAATTAATCTGTGAACCCACTATTTTTTGTTAAAGCAGTCAGGGCCTAGTAGCAGCAGTTTAAGTTTAAATTTAAAACACAGAAGAGAACTTTCTGGTTACATTTCATACCCAGCAGAGAGCTTGGAGTTTAATAGTCACTCAGGTCCTGGTATCAGCAAAGTACTTTTAGTTTAAATTTAAAACACAGAAGAGAGCTTTCTGGTTAAATATGGAACCCAGTAGAGAGCTTGTAGTTTAAATTTCATAATAAGTTAGAGCCTAGCAGCAGCAAAGAGCTATAATTTAAATCAAATCAGAATATAGCTTACCTCAGCAGCACAGGACAGGGTAATGTGTAGCAGCCCTCTTTTAATAAGTGTTATTTCCCTCCCCAACACCCAACCACCCCTGGGATAATCATAGCTTTATAGGTACTTACACATCTTAAAAGACAGGAGATAATCTCAGGTGAAGCTTGTTACCCAAATCAGTCATACACTAAGGACCTGAGATTAATTAAGCTTCAGGTGAACAGGGTATATTAAACAGTTTTATTAGTATAAATATCCATAGCAACCCTTAGTAAGTAAAGAACTTAAAGATCTAAACACAAGCTTAAAACTAAGATGCAGACAGCAGTCCAGCAGCGAGATGGGGGCTTTCCAGTCTTTTGCATTGAGTGTCACATGTATGATTTTCTCCCAGTCGGTGAGAGGTCTTACGTGTGCACTAGGTGCAAGGAGCTCTTTGCTCTAGGGAATGAGTCTGTTCTCTAGAGGCTAAAGTAGCAGACTTGGAAAACATAAGAAAGAGAGAGGTACATAGACAAGACCTACAGGGATATTGTCCTGAAGTCCCAGCTCCAGTCTGGCAGCATCCCTGTTGCCATGGAGGAGAGAGGTCACGTGACAGGAGAGCATCACTCTGGTGTGGCAGGAAGTGATCCTGTAACTAGGACCTGTCCTCCAGGTGATGTAAAACCCTCTCGCACCGAGGAAGTTTCTCCAGGGCCATGTGCCCATGAGGGAAGGGTTAGGACAGCCGTTATAGTTGGTGATTTGATCTTTAGGCATGTAGATAGCTGAGTGGCTGGTAGACGTGACGATCGCCTGGTAACATGCCTGCCTGGTGCGAAGGTAGCGGATCTCACGCGCCACCTAGATAAGGTCTTAGATAGTGCTGGGGAGGAGTCTGCTGTCTTGGTATATGTCGGTACCAGTGACATAGGAAAATGTGGTAGGGAGGTTCTGGAGGCTGCTTTTAGATAGGAAGTTGAAATCCAGAACTTCCAGGGTAGCGTTCTCCAAAATGCTTCCCATTCCACGCACAGGACCCAAAAGGCAGGCAGAGCTCCGGAGTCTCAATGCGTGGATGAGACAATGGTGCAGAGATGAGGGTTTTGGATTTGTTAGGAACTGGGGAACATTCTGGGGAAAGGAGGGGCTCTTCCGAAGGGATGGGCTTCACCTTAACCGGGATGGAACCAGGCTGCTGGTTTTAACCTTTAAAAAGGAGATAGAGCAGCTTTTAAACTAGATAATAGGGGAAAGCTGACAGTCGCCCAAGAGTGGATGGTTCGGAAGAATGTATCCTTGAAGGATAAAGCAGAGAGGCTCCAAAAAAGAGTAAAGTAGCCCAAATGCCCTCGAGTATGGAGCAGACAGAGCTTAAAGATCCCAAATTACCCAAGTCTACCAATAGCCAAATTAATATGAATAAAATACAGTCTCTAGAATGGTTGTATGCAAATGCTAGAAGTCTAATAAATAAGATGGGAGAGTTAGAATATATATAGCTGGGTTTAAAAAAGGTTTGGACAAGTTCCTGGAGGAAAGGTCCATAAACCATTATTAAGAAGGGACCCAGGATATCAATGCTTGACCCAATACAAGCATTGTGGAACCTGTGTCTTTTGGGGAAACTGCTAGGTACGTATGACCTAGATTGGCCACTGTTGGAAACAGGATACTGGGCTTGATGGACCTTGGTCTGACCCAGTATGGCATATCTTATGTTCACCTCAGTGTTTAGGAAAGTCACTGATTGTAACACTTTGCTGCACTTCTCTAGTTTACATCCTGTGCAGCTATGAGAGAGTCTACCTTACTCACAGCTTATCCGCTATAGGCAGAATTGTTCATCATTATCTGAATATAAGATGCAGGCCAGACGTCTCCAGTTCGAACTTAGGTCATGGGGATATCCCTCTGGGGTGGTAGAGCGGGCATATCGGAGGGCCAAGTTTAATGAGAGGGCCTGGCTTTTGGTTTCAGCACACCATGATGGGAGGAAAGGGGCAGATGAGTATGTGAATTTCATTACTAAATACTCGCCTCTCAGCTGTAATATTCAACTGGTAATATACGGTGTCATTTTGCGGTGGTTTGCACCATTCCTGGTCTAGAGGATAAGAAGGCCAGAATGGTGTGGGCCAGAGGCTGCAATTTGAAAGAGATTCTCAGCCTGGCGTGTTTGAGACCTATGTGAATATAATTCCTTACACTCCTCCAACACATTTAAAAAATATGAAGTATCCTTCAGAAAAGGAGGAATATATTTCAGGAGCGGCTGAAGGAAGGAATCCACATACACAGACAGTGGCTCAAGTAGTGACCCACACGTAGAAACAATCGGCCTACCCGGCGGACAAGTCAAGCTCTTATGAATCTTAGTTAGAAGATAGAAAACAGCCATACTAGGGGACTTCACATTCAGATAGTGATATTCCTTTCCAGAAATAATTGCCATTTGCTTAGCGGACTCAGTCCATTCCCGGATCTGATGCTGTAAAGTTGTTGTGGGATCTGCCAACAACAGACGATAAGTAGAAATATCATTCAGTGCCGCAAAGCCTCATTCACATAGTCCATTCTGTCTAAAAGAACCACGGCTCTGCCCTTATCAGCTCTGTGAATGACCACTTCAGAGTTCTGACATAGAGAAGCTAATGCTTTTCTTTCGTCTTGTGACACATAAGAAACAGTTCTATTTTTATGTGATTTTTCTAATTTCTCTACATCCTGTAGAACCAAACATTTGAACACTGCCAGAGCTGGAGGCGGAGGTTCCGGAGGAATCCAACTGGAATGAAAAGGGGTAGAAACCCTACCCGGTCCATCATCATCCTTGGGTCAGTATAGGGTCATTCAGCACTTCCATCGATCCTGAGGCAAAATAAGCTTTTAAATTAAGCTTAGGAAGAAATTTCTCCAAGTCCAACCTAAACAAGAATGGATCAAAGCAGGATTCTGGAACCAGCGAGAGACCTTTCTCCAGCACAATCCTTTGCTGCGCTGATAGTACCAATCTGGAGAAGTTCACAATCTCCGAAAGTCTCACTTCTGAGACCATGTCCATATCTTCCAAAGGGCCTGTCTCTGAAACTCCTACTCCTGCCAAGGATCGCAGGAGGACTTCCTGCGATGCCTCCTGCCTACCTCTAAAAAAAAAAAAAAAAAAATCCTCATCAGACCTATGGCAGTCTCTTGAGCCAGACCCTGATAACTCTTCCAAAGAATCCTCAAATTCATCTCTCCTCCTGCTCCTACCAACTTCCTTCCGGTTGGGGTTTTACCATGGATAAACATAGCCAGTAATATAATCAGCTGCATCACGCTTCAATTTCTATAACTTGATACTTTTAATTTCATTCCTAAAGCTCTCCAGTTGTTGTTGTAAATTCTCTTGTTTCTTAGAGAAAACCTCAGTTGTCTCTTTTTTTTCTTAAGTGATTCCATCATCACCTCCAATTCATGCTGGTAGGATACCATCTGCTCCTTCACTTATCTCGATGGTGGGAAAAGTAATGGAAGTGCTCCTGAAAGAGAGAATATGGGACTTTCTTGAAACCAATAGTTTGCTTGATTCGAGGCAACATGGTTTTAGCAAAGGAAGATTATGCCAAACAAATCTGATTGAGTTCTTTGATTGGACGACCAGAGAACTTGATCAAGGGCATACAATGGATGTGATCTACCTAGATTTCAGCAAAGGCTTTGATACCGTTCCTCATAGGAGGCTTATTAATAAACTGAACAGCCTGGGGATGGGTCCCAAGGTGGTGAGCTGGATCAGAAATTGGTTGACTGACGGATGACAGAAGGTGATGGTAAACAGAACTCACTCGGATGAAAGGAAGTTGATTAGTGGCGTGCCCCAGGGATCGGTCCTGGGACCGGTACTGTTCAATGTATTTGTGAGTGATATTGCTGAAAGGCTGAATGGAAAAGTCTGTCTTTTTGCAGATGACACAAAAATTTGCAACAGTTTGGACTCCCTTGAGGGAGTGGATAACATGACGAAAAATCTGCAAAAGCTGGAAGAATGGTCTAATGCTTGGCAGTTAAAATTTCATGTGAAGAAGTGCATTGTCATGCACTTGGGAAGCAGAAATCCAAGGGAATTGTATGAGATAGGGGGCAATAGGTTAGTGTGCACAGACCAGGAGAAGGACCTCGGAGTGATAGTTTCTGAGAATCTCAAAGTGGCGAAACAGTATGACAAGGCGGTGGCCAAAGCCAGAAGGATGCTGGGTTGACACAGGAATTACCAGCAAAAAGGAGGAGGTACTAATGCCACTGTACAAGTCGCTGATGATGCCTCACTTGGAATATTGTGTTCAGTTTTGGAGAACATATCTCACAAAGGATATAAAAAGACTGGAAACGATGCAGAGGAAGGTGACCAAAATGATTTGGAGCGTGTGCCAGAAGACGTATGAGAAGAGGAGAGGAAGGACAGGGGAGATATGATACAGATCTTTAAATACTTAAAAAGTATTAATGAACAAACAAACCTTTTTCAAAGAGGGGGAAGCTATAAAACTAGAGGATGTAACATGAAACTGCGAGGGGGGTAAACTGAAAGGCAACGTCTGGAAATACCTTTTCACTGAAAGGGTGGTGGATGCTTGGAATGCCCTCCCGATGGAAGTAGTGGGAGGAAATAAAGTGACAGAATTCAAAATGACATGGGACAGACACAGTGGATCCCTTTACAGCAACAGGATAAAATCAAAATAAACTATCTCTTATATCTCACAAATAGGGGTGACCTGCATGAATCAGTAGGACACCCTAAACAAAGGCATGGGGAGGGGGTGACCAGCATGGAGCAACAGGTGCCACCTACTCTTGACACCTTGCTGGGCAGACTAGATGGACCATTCTGGTCTTTATCTGCCGTCATATAGTATGCTACTATGTTACTTTGTGACCTTTGTGTCCCCTATGGATAGGGAGCATATCCTGAGACTATTTTCTCATTTAAGACTATTTCTTGGACAAAAGACCTCTACAAGGCTTCACAGGAGCACAGAAAAATGTTCATTGCTTTGCGTCAGGAAGCTTTGGCCATTGGTGTTTTTTTCTTACTTAAATTTCCTGGTAAATGTATTCTTAAATTTCAAAATGTTAAATATGTCTTCTTTGAATAATTGCAATTTAAGAAATGTATTGAAGTGTAAACCAGGGTCTAGTATGGACTTGACAGGTTTAGGATACCCTGACCTCTTTCTGATTTCATTATTTTATTTCCTTGAAAATGATCAAGCTTCCAGAATTTTCTTTGGTCTCCTCCCCCTCCCTCCAGTTGTAGATTTAGATTTTGTATTTTATTTTCCCTGAAGTTGAGAGAATGTATGCTTTGTGTTTTCCTGGCTGGTTTTGATACTGTTCTTACTGGTAAATGTATTTTTTACTTGATTTGCATTGTTAAAGTTGAATGAGTACATTTTTAAAAACCAGTGTGAGATGATCTCTGAGCCATATTCTGCTGGTAAAAGGTCACACGGATTCTAATGTCATAATGATTGAATGTTATTTTTAAAAAAAACAGCAAGCACAATGGCAATCTATACATTGTACAAAACTGAAGGACATTGTGTTCTTTTCATCTCCTGCTGAGAAATATACTTGTTTGAACTTGCAGGCATCAACAGATGTCTTGCTGTTTTGGCACTAAAGATTGGTTTTTTTTGTTTTTTTTTTATATTGACCCATCCACTGCAGTGTACCAATACGTCAGAGTATTGGCATGCATAAAGATGTTTCATGTCAGTTAAGCATTGTGTATTAGGTAAAATATTTATCTGTAATTTGGAAGCTCAATTAGCAAACAGTGGGTTTACATACATCCTTTCAGTGCAGCACTTAAAGATATTTGCTTGGCTATAAAAGAATGAAACCATACAAAATCACTTATTTAACTGTCCCAGAACGAACCGATGAGGTGGTGGTGTCCTCATTATAGCCAGAAGCAACCTCCACTTCTAGTGCACCTTAGCTCAGAGTACAACCAATCTTGACCACATCCTGATCTCAAATAAGACCTTAGCAATCGGTCTCCTCTACCGTCCTCCATCATCAAATACCGATGAACTGGTGACAATCCTCGACATGGCATGCAACCATAATACCCAACAAAAAAGGCTCTGGCTCTTAGGTGATTTTAATCTCCCTTCTCTCCCTGTCAAGCACTCTGCAACATTCCTGGATGCAATGAATACACTGGACTACCACCAACTCATCCACACCCCCACCCATGTCGGAGGTAACATCCTGGACCTTATCTTCACTCCGCTACCCCTCCACACCTTAAGCAACCTAATCTCACCAACTGTGCTACCAGTCCCCTGGTCTAACCACAATGCCATTCTCTTCTATATTCCACATGACAGAGAAAAGCGACAGGTTTCCCCATCAAACTCTCCTGTCTTCCTCTGCTTCAGATGCTTTTACAAAGAAACATTCCTCAACAACACTCTGCATGACCTCAACTCTGACACTGATGATCTGGTTAAACTAATAGACATCTGGAATGACAACCTCTCTAGAGCTGCACTCCTGCCACCCTCCACAAAACCCACCTTCAAGAACCACACAGCCGTATTGTTCACTGCTGACCTACGTGAATCACTGGTGCACCTCAGAAAGCTTGAACGCCGCTGGAGATGTTCTAGACATACCAATGACCAAGCTGCATACCTGAATTCTCTACATCAACATCAGAAAGCTGTCAACCACAAGAGAAAAGAGCACCACACTAGCACCCTCTTGCGCTCCCTCAACAAACCTCAGGAGCTCTTCAACCTCATTAAAACCCTCACAAAAGACACATCCTCACACAAACCAGCAAATATTCCTAGCCCAGAGACCTTTGCTACATACTTTCAAAGTAAAACCACCTCAACAACGCCCCACTCAGATTGGTCTGACTTTAACAGCCTACCTAGGCATCTCCCCTTTGCCAATGACACACTTGTATCCACACTAGAGACCTTTTACCCATACTTCCCTGAACAGAGAAGATTATCTGTGGAATCAACACCACTACCTCCCCAGCTGACCCATGTCCAGCATTTTGGATCAAGCAAGCATGAACAAACCTCAGCCCAGTCATCACCAGAATCATTAACCTCTCACTGTCCGAAGGCTTCCTACCACCTCCCCTCAAAACCGCCTCCATCAGACCACTGATAAAGAATATCAAGCTTGACCCATCAGAGGTCAATTCCTACAGACCCATCTCCAGCCTTTCTTACTTAGCCAAAATACTTAAAAAGATTATCCACCAACAAACCCAGGATCACATTGACTCCTACGCACCTCTAGACCCACAGCAGCATGGGTTCCGACAGCATCACGGCGTGGAAACCCTACTGACAGCTCTCCTAGACAGACGCCACACTGGCTTAGACAAGAAGAAACAAGGATTCATCCTAATATTCATGGACATCGCCTCTGCTTTTGATTCAACCACAATCTCCTACTTAACTGCCTACACCAAATAGGTATAAGGAACATAGCCCTCAACTGGTTCAAATCATACCTATCTGATTGGCAGCAAGTCCGCATAGAAACGCAATCATCCAGACCATTCCAGCAGACACAAGGAGTCCCACAGGGCTCATCCCTCTCTGCCCTGCTCTTCAATGTGTATATACAGCCGATCTGTGCCATCATTCAATCATTCAAAATCTACTACCACATTTATGCCGACAATGTCTTACTCTATGCCCCTTTCTCTACAGGCAACCCTGACGACTATTCCATCACAGAGTGCTTCAATGCAATCTCAGATTGGCTCACCTCCCACATTCTGACAGTTAACAGCAGAAAGTCAGAGGCCTTATTTATAACCAAAGACAATACTTTCACCCCACCAACTTTCCTCAGGTTGAATGACTTCGATCTTGTGACTAAGCATGAAGTACGTTACCTGGGAATCACATTGAACCAACATCTGAATTGGAAAGCCCATGTACAAAACATCACCAAGGCAGTTTACCATAAACTGAGAACTCTCCAGCATCTACGCCCTCTCCTTGAACCCTCAGATTTTCGCAGTTTGCCAAGCCCTCATTTTTCCTCACTTTGACTACTCCAACATAATTCTCCATGGCCTTCCAAAGCACGCTCTCCAACCACTACAACTGGCCATGAACACAGTTGCCCGAACACTCCTGTCTGTCTCCAGATATGAACACACTATGCCCTTCTTGATACAGCTCCACTGGCTCCCTATAACAAGTCGCCTGATATACAAAGCCCTCCTACATACCTTCAAGGCTCTTAATGGCATGTCTGCAGCCTCCATCGCTGAACTCATACAACGGACCCCAGAGACGAGAACCAGGAGATCATGCATGGTAAACTCACTCGTCATCCCTTCAGCAATAAGGACTTGTTCTCAGTCTACCAGGAATCATGCTTTTTCATTATTTGCACCAACCTGCTCGAATGCCCTACCTCCAACAATCCGAGCTATCCCTGATTTGACATCCTTTAGGAAGGCATTGAAGACATACTTGTTCCAATCAGTCTACAACCAGCCATGCTAAACAAGGCCTTCTCTTTACTGCCCAACCTTGTTCATCTTCCCACATTCACACTGATTAAGAACAATTAGCTAGATTTTATTTTATTCTACTGTTCCTCTGTTTTAGTTAAATTTTAATCTGTCGATACAAATTTGTTCCATGTAACTGTTTCACTGTTTTTGTTCTTGTTATCTCCAGTTCTATGTAAAATGTTTGATTGCTCATGTTATATGTAAACCACACTGATTTCAAAAAGCACGGTATATAAAAGCAAATAAAGAAATGAAGAAATAGTTCCAGGAACAAGCAGGAATGTAGTCTTCACATATGGGTGACGGTGGTACCAATGGAGCCTGCGCAGGAACGCTCTCCAGCATCCAATAGGAAAGCTTTTGGGAGCATCCTACTGCACCTACGTAGCTGCCTTCCTGCCTTTCCAGCTCTCCCTCCTCAGTTCTTTGTTTTCCGCGGATCCGACAAGAAGCAATTCCTGTCACCGCAGAAAATTTGTTTTTTTCTTATTTTTTTGTGGTCGCGTCTGCCTTCCCGTCAATGCTGGTATTGACCCCCCATCGGTGCTTTCTTTCTTTAAAAAAAATCTTCTGTGAGGGAAAGAATTATTTCTTTCCTTCAGGTGCATTAACACCATCTTAGGCTTATGCCTCCCCTTTTGTCACAGACAAAATGGGAAAACCGTCCAGTGGTTTTAAGAAGTGTTCCAAATGTGGCAGTGCTATTTCAGCCACAGACACCTATGACTGGTGTCTAAAATGCTTAGGATCGGATCATCAACCATCAGAATGTCCTCTTTGTAGGAAGATGACAAAGAAAGGCCTACAGAATTGAGCTGCAAAGCTGGGCACCCTCTTTGCCTCCGATGCAGAATCTTTAGCATCAACATCATCAAAAGCATCATCTTCCTCCCAAGGATTTCAGGCATTGAAACCTAAGTCTTCATCGAAGACTGGCCAGCCCTCCAAGGGTAGATCTCCTTTTAAGCATCGAGATGCCTTGGGCGTTGCCCTGGAAGGGGACACACCGGCCAAGCAACCCAGGCGGAAGGAACTTTCCTCCAAAGCCTTAGTGGGGGTACCAGGATGCTCCCGAAGCCTCCATCTCCGGAGAGCTCCTGGTGCCATTCTCAGGGATTGTGGCCCACAATTCCGTCACCAATACCCAAGCATTGGCAAGCATATCCTGGCCATTGAGCGGAACTTAGCGGCCTTACTGGCGGCCTTGGTACTAGTAAAACCTTTTCAGTCGATTCCGCATGCATCGGTACTGGCTCCGGTACTGACACAACCTGCTTCGATTTTTTTGCCACTTACAATGCTACCACCCTGCCGGCCCTCAAATCCGTTTCCAGTACCGAGGTTCTGGCACTGCAAGCCTCAGCTACCAGTTTTGATCAGTACCGAGTATGGGCAGAGCAGGAACACCCTGCCCGTCGATACTTTAAGTCTTCGTATTCCGATTCGTCAGATGACAAATCGGCCGATACCTGGGATATGAGAACTATCCCAGAAGACCCATCTCCGTCTCCACAACATCACATGTCCCCTCCAGAGAACATGTCTTTTCAAGACTTTATTCGTGATGTTGCTTGGGGTCTGTCCATAACAGTGACATCAGAGAAAGAGCCTAGGGACGAAGAACTTGAAATTCTTCAATACCCTACAGCCCCAAAGGAGGCTGCTACGCTCCCTATCCATTGCATACTTCACAACCTTATGCTTTGTATGTCTGAGACACCCCTTACCATCTCTCCATATACCTGACGACTCGATACCATGTACTGGGTACCAAAGTTTTCAAAAAGACGCAGTTGCTGCAACACTCCATGAAATCAACAATGCATCGAATAAAGAGTGCTAAGACACATTCCTTGAACCATCCAGGTAGGGAATCGAGAACCCTTGATGCTTTTGGTCGATGTTGTTTTCAGGCTTCCATGTTATCGGCCAGAATCAGTTCCTACATACTCTATATGGGTATGTTCCTTAGAGAGGTGGCTAAGGATTTGGAGTTAATGGCTCCTCTTTTCCCCGATGACAAGAGAGCAGATTATCTCACCCTTGTAAAGCATACCCAGAATGTTTCAAAGTTTAACAGGGCAACTTTTGACTGTTTTTATTTATTTATTTACATTCTCTTATATACCGCGCTATTCTGCATCAGTGCGGTTTACATTGAACAAACTGAAATTACATTGAACAGGGCATTATAACTTGGAGATAACTATTTTACAGGGAACATGGGCTATGGAGGGTTAAGTGGCTTGCCCAAGACCACAAGGAGCACCTGTAGGACTAGAAACCCCAGTCCTTCCGGCCCAAGGCTGCTGTCCTCTAGTGGGATTTGAACCACCGACCTTCCGGCCTGAAGTACCTTGCCCCAACCACTAGGCTACTCCTCCACTCCAGCAGGGAATGGGCTTTTATTCTCCATACTTCCTCGTTCCAAAGAAAACAGGAGGGTACAGGGTATGTTTTGAGTACATCAGCAGAACTTCATCCATCTGCATCGGTGCACGCAGGATTGCTTGGCTCCAAGCATCGGATCTTGAACAATGGGTTCAAGATAAGCTGGGTAATATCCCTTGCACCAGTGAAAACCAGAATCCGAGAACACCACTCTTAATAGGCTATCTAGATCTACTGCCAACCCAGCTAGGAAAAAAGCAGCAAAGAAAGTTTTTTTCAATAAAAAGAAGTATTCCTTCTTACACCCCTGCTGCTCAGAAGGGGCAGCAACCATCAAAGCAGCAAAAGAAAGCACAGACTTCTAAGTCACAGCCACCTCAGCAGACCCAGACTCCTTTCTAGAGAACATAGCTGTTCTGCCTCTGGAGATTCCAGATCCCGTCCACATCCCTGGCAGACTCTGTCACTTTGCCCACAGGTAGCATCTTATCACATCGGAGCAGTGAACACTGTCCATAGTACGGGAGGGGTACAAGCTTCATCTACGAAGTCTACCCCCCAGACTCCTCTAAGAGAGTTCCGCTCTCAGCTCCCTCTCAGTGCTCTGTTGCTGCAAGAGGTCACTTCCCTTCTCTTAACAGGGTGCAATAGAGGAGATTCCACCATCCCAGCAGGGAATGGGCTTTTATTCTCCATACTTCCTCGTTCCAAAGAAAACAGGAGGGTACAGACCCATTCTGGACCTCGGAGAACTGAACAAGTACCCACTATGGGAGAAGTTCAAAATTATCTCCCTAGGGGCCCTTCTCCCCTATCTCCAGAGTCCAGGATTGGCTCTGTTCTCTAGATTTAAAGGAGTCAAATACTCACTTACGTATTCACTCACAGTACAGAAAGTTTCTGTGCTTCATGTTCCAAGGAAGACATTATCAATACAGAGTCCTGCCTTTCGGCCTCGCCTCTGCGCCAAGAGTCTTCACAAAATGCATGGCGGTAGAAGCCACATTCCTAAGGACTCTCGGGAAATTTGTCTTCCCTTACTTAGACGACTTATGTTTATGTTTATTATTTGATAAAAACCGCCTTTCTACAAAAATCAAGGTGGTGTACAATTTAAAATTCAATAAAAGAAGGTTAAAAACCAGTGGAAAGGAAAAGAAATGTACAAAATAATTATAGGATAGAATGAAAGAGAAAGCAGACAAACGAAACATGAGAAGAAGAGGAAAAGGAAAACCTAAGTACAAACAAAAGGTGGGGGAAAGGTAGAAGTCACACAAAAGGAGAGGGAACATCAAAAGCTAAAGAGAATAGATGAGTTTTCAAGTCTCGTTTGAAAGCAGAGTGTTGAGGTTCTAAACGGAGGAAGAGGGAAGGGCATTCCAAAGGGCGGGTCCAGCAAAGAAGAAAGCGGTAGAACGGGTAGACTGAAGGTGAGCTCGGGAAGGGGAGGGGAGGGTAAGGCGGTTAAGATGAAATGAGCGGGGAGTGTGTCTAGGGGAGTGGGAAAAGAGAAGGTCCGTGAGATACTGTGGAGTGCTGTCGTGAAAGGCTTTGTGAACCAAGGTCAGTAATTTAAACATAGCACGGAAAGATACCGGTAACCAGTGGAGGTGAAATAAAATGGGGGTTATATGGTCGCGAAGGGAGGAGTGAGTGACAAGGCGTGCGGCAGTGTTCTGAATGTGTTGAAGACGGGATAGACGATTCTTAGGGAGACTGGTGAAAAGAGAATTGGCGAAATCGACACGGGATATGACTAAAGAGAGTACTAGAGTAGCAAGAGCAGAAGGGGAAAGAAAAGGACGAACAGAGCGAATCTGACGAAGAAAGAAAAAAGAGGTTTTAGTAACCTGAGAGATATGGGAGTGAAAAGATAAGTCTGAATCAAAATGCACCCCCAGATACCGAAAAGTGGAAACCAAGGGTACAGGAGTGCCAGAAAAAGAGGGAGCTAGTGAGGGAGGAGGACTACCATGTGAGAACCAAATAGCCACCGTCTTAGTGAGATTCAAGTGAAGACAGTTAAGGGTCAGCCAGTCTGCCACAGCTGCAAGGCAGGTGTTAAGAGGTGAGAGGTCTGGACAAGAGGGGGAAGTATGATGGAGGAGGAGAATATTGTCGGCATAGAAAAATGTGGAGATACCGAATTGTTGGATCAGGGAGGCAAGAGGGGCTAGGAAAACGTTAAAGAGGAGAGGAGCGAGAACTGAGCCCTGGGGAACCCCACAGGGAAGGGAGTGAGAATCTGAGGGAGAAGTGGAAGGCAGAGAGGAAATGACTGCACAGGAGCGAGAGGAGAGAAAAGAGTGAAACCAGTGATGAACTGTGCTACAGAGACCCGCATCCCGCAGACGGTGTAGAAGAAGGGAATGGTCCACTAAGTCGAAAGCAGCCGAAAGATCCAAAGCAACCGCCACCGAGATATCACCAGATTCATGTGCTACGTGTAAAGCGTTGGTGAAAGCTAAGAGAATTGTCTCAACACTGTGACCCTGTCGAAACCCAGATTGGCGAGGGTGCAAGAAATTCGTGGAATCCAAGTGGTGGGAAAGTTGCGCGAAAACAAACTTCTCCAACAATTTAGAGAGAAAAGACAGATTAGAAACAGAGCGATAGCTAGCAGGGACTGAGGGATCGAGGGAAGAATTTTTAAGAATAGGACGTATTAGAGCGTGCTTCCAGGGTTTAGGAAAGACCCCCGTGGAAAGACTAGAATTGAACATAGTGAGAATATAAGGAAGAAATCCTAGAGAAGGAGTGAGAAGCCAGGAGGAGGGAACGGGATCGAGAGAGCAGAAAGTCTTCTTGGAAGAGGACAGAAGGTGCATTAGCTCAGGAGAGGTGATTAACTCAAAGGAAGCCCAGATGTGGGAGAGCCGAGAAATAGGAGGGGGGGGAAGGGATGGGGGGGGAATCAATAGGAGCAGGGCAGGAGGGTAGGGAGGTCCTCAAAAAGGAAACTTTATCATTGAAAAAGGAAGCGAGTTGAGACGCAGAGGGGAGAGAGGGGACAGAGGCATTGGAATGAGGAGTAGACAGAGAGACAAGGGACTGAAAGACAGAATAGAGATGTCGAGTTTGGTTAGGGGCTTTGGAGATAGCATCAGAAAAGTAGGAACGTTTAGCAGAATGAACTTTTGAACAATAGTAAGAGTGGTGGGAATTGAAAGCTGCCAGAGTAGCAGGGGAAGGGGCCTTGCGCCATAGCCGTTCTGCTCTGCGTAGCTGGGCCCGAAGCAGCCTAAGGCCATGGTACCAGGGGTGGGAGGGGCGGGATCGGACAGGGCGGGGGCGCAGAGGGGCTACCAGATCTAAAGCAGTAGAGAGAGTGGAAGACCAGAGGGTAGCCTGAGAAGTAGGGGAAAGCAGAGAGAAGTCAGAGGGCAAAAGATCGGCTGCTGAGGGGAATTGCTGAAGAGTGAGAGGGGTAAGAGTGCGCCGGAGCTGGGTTGGCAAGGACGGAGAGAGGGAAGGGGGAGAGGGGGATTCTCAAGGAAAGAGCATGTAGCAGAGAGACAGACATGGTCTGACCAGGGGAGCGATAAGGAACTGATATTGGAGAGAGAGAAGGAAGAAGAAGAAGAGGTCAGGAAGAGATCAAGAGTGTGACCTGCTTGGTGGGTGGGAAAGACAACATGCTGCGTGAGGGATAGGTCGTGAAGAAGAGAAAGAAAAGAATGATCCCTGGCAGAAGAAGGAGCGTCTACGTGTAAGTTGAAGTCTCCAGCAATGAGGAGTTGAGAATAAGCCAGTGATACGTCGGTGATAGTGGAAAACAGAGCATCCCAGAGATCAGATCGTAAGGCAGGGGGGGAGTAAATGAGAAGTATATGAATTGGGGGATGAGTATGAAGGCGAAGTAGAAGGGATTCAGGATAGGACAATGTAGGAGAAGACAGCTGGGTAAACGGGAGGTCAGAGTGGAGCAAGGCAGCAATGCCACCACCGGACCGACCAATACGGGGGACGGAAACTGCAGAGAATCCAGGAGGGAGACAGCGGGCAAGGAGAGCGTCTTCGCCCTCCTTAAGCCATCTCTCCGTAAGAAGGGTGAGAGAGAAGGAAGACCGAAGAATAAGATCCTGCACAAGAAGGGACTTAGAGCGCAGGGAGCGACAATTAAGAAGGCCGATAGTGAGGGGGGTTGATAGATGGCACGATAATGAAGTGCCCTAGTAGAAGAGGAGACAGATGGGAGACAGGGACGGAGATTGGCAGGGCAGCGGGAGCGCGCAGGGCAGGGCCGCCCCGGCCGCCTACCCCAATGAACAGGAATGGGAGCCATGACACGGCAGTGAGGGAAGCAAGAAAGAGACAGGCAGGAAGGAGGAGCACTTACCGGCACTAGAGCAACTGTGAAACCAGATGTAGAACCAGAGCGTAATCCAAGTGACCAAGAGGAAAGAAAGAAAACAAAATATAGACTAGGCAGCATAGTGGCAGCAAACTGACATCCACGACCTCCGCGCCCGGAGCAGCCCCAAGGAGCGCACCTAAGGAGCACGTCATGCTCCTTAGGTGCGCTCCTTCGATGCGCGCCCTGGCGACAAGCGCCGCAGGCGCTTGTCTTTTATGGAGTGCAGGCACTGTACCTCGCTGAGCGCGGCTGCGTTCACGCGGCCACGGGACTTCCAGGAGGGGGCGGAACCCAAGTGGAGGCAGAGGAGCGCTGACCCAGATGGAAGGGCAGGCACTATGGGGAGACAGCAAAACTCAGGTAAATAATAACAGACAGCAGTAAGCAAAGGAGCACAGAGGGACAGGTAGAGACACAATGCCGCAGGCGCTTGTCTTTTATGGAGTGCAGGCACCGTACCTTCCGGGAGGGGGCGGAACCCAACTGGCTCATTTGAGCAAACACTGCTCTACAGGCCAGTCTTTCCCTCTCGTGCACCATGCAGATGCTGAAACACTTGGGATTTGTAATAAATCTTCCAAAGTCCCAACTCGTCCCCTCTCAGAGTTTATAGGGGCTCTCCTAGACACTCAGCAATCAAAGGCATTTCTGCCCCAACTCTGCTGCGCTCGACTCAATCAGTTAGCATCTCGGGCATACCTCAAGAACTTTCTCACTGCTCAAGAAATGCTACAACTTCTGGGTCATATGGCATCAACAGTAGATGTTATTCCATATGCTCGCCTACATATGCGCACAGCTAAATAGACACTGGCTTCCCAGTGGTCTCAGGCATTGGGTTGCCTGGGAGACAAAATAATGGTCTCTACCCACCTAATCTCATCTCTCCAGTGGTGGCAATCCCCAGAAAGCCTCCTGGTAGGGTCACCTTTTCAGATACCAGCACATCAATGTACCCTGCCGATGGATGTGTCCAAATTGAGCTGGAGAGCTCATCTAGACAATCTCTCCACTGAGGGGCTCTGGTCTCATCAGGAGTCACAATGCCACATAAATCTGCTGGAGCTCAGAGGCATTCACAATGCTCTCAAAGTGTTCCAGGACCATCTTCGATTCCGCACAGTTCTAGTCCAGACGAACAGTCAAGTAGCCATGTTCTACTTGAACAAGCAGGGTGGAACAGGCTCTTGGACCCTCTGCAGCGAGGCTCTGCATCTGTGGTCTTTTGCCATACAGCATCGCATTCACCTGCATGCGGTGTATCTTCTGGGCAAACACTATGTCTTGGCGAACAACCTGAGTCGAGTCCTTCTACCTGTGATAAGGAAGCTTATCATAGCTCAGGAAGGAGCTATAGAAAAGGTGAAGTGACTCTGAACAAGCAACCTGTCAGTTCTGGTAGAAATAAGAAAACAGAATTTTCCCATAAAAGACTACTAGTCCCAGAATGCACCAGGTTTCCAACAGCCATTAGAGGAGCTGAAGTGGGGAAACGTGTGTTCAATCAGGAGGGCTATGAGGTAATCCCCAAGCACTCATCTCAAAGGGCAGGGCCTGATTCAGCATAGCTGCGCTGTGCTAGGGTGGAGCACTCATCTAAGCAGAATAAAGGTAGAATTTATTCTACAGAGAATCATCCTTATCCTCAGTTTCATCTGGGAGATCCTCAGAATCAGCTTGGATATCCTCAGCTTGGACGTCTTCATCATCTGGAGGATCATCAGGAACAGAAGCCAGACCGGACGGACAGAGAGGGCAAGAAACCCTTTGGAAGAAAGAAGAGAAAAGCATTTGGGAGGTCTAAAGGAGTCCAGAGCAGTACGTATACTGGAAGGTATTCCAAGGGCCAGCATACACCATTGGACTGGGGAAAGCCAGAGGAATGGTGCTGCAGAGCTAGGAATCTCCAGAGGGTACCTGTGAGGGAGACAGCTGCACTTGGAAGGGACCCTAGGACCAGTGCCAGAAGGTATGTGAAGAGAGATCCAGTGTCCAGGGATCTGGATTGGAAGGCTGGACATAAGAACTTGACTACATACTGGCCAGGCTATTTAGAGAGGAACTCTAACAGCAATGGAAGCTCAGGTATGAACACTGATCTATGCCCTAGCTATAACCTTGAAAGACAGCAGGGAAACAAGTATTCTCCTGAGAGTGCTACATTGAGAAATTCCTCTGTGCCAATCCATGATATTGAACCCATGATTGTTGAAGAAGGGGGAGCGGTCTTAGATACAGGCTGTGAATATATGGATTGCTCTCTGTCTAAACTCCTTTGGTAATTTTCTGTTACAAAGTACAACAACCATCACAAAGAAATACAAACTTGTTCTTTAATCTACTTAGAAAAGCTCCTGAAGTAGGATTTGAGCCACGCAGTAGAAAGCAAGCCAGCTAAGGGGTTTCAGCTGGGTAACTGCTAGCAATTGAGCCTTACCTAATTGCTTGTGAGCTCTGAGGGAATCACTTCTGAATCTATGTGTGAAGATATAAGAAGTTAACCTGAAAAGAACAGTTTTTCCCTTCTTTGTGGGTTTTGCTTGTTGTTTGAAACACTGCTAAGAAAATATTAGCTAAAGCCTACAGAAAAGACCAGTTTGTTACCAACCAGGTCTTTATTCTTTTGCTTTGATTGCCTGACAAGTTCAACTGTTGTTTTCCTGATTTTGTTTTTCTAAGTTTAACACTGAAAGCAAGTATCCTGTTTTATGTGCTACCAAGCATATCTGTGTTGGGAGAAATAACCCCATAAATAAATATCTTATTGGCTTTACACTCAAGCACAACTAATTATTGTGAGCAGCTGTGTCTGGTGTGAATGGACTGCATTTCCCACAATCCCTTGCAAATCATATTTATATATGCACTTGCCAAGAGTGTGAACATTCTCACCCAGGCAGCCGTCTGACAAATGGCGTAGTTTTTCGGATTGCTTTTTCGCAAAGGGATTTACTTGCTAAAGGATTACAACTCAAGTCTGAAGGAAAAGACAGTTCAAGCTTAAAAGCTGAAAGAAAAGATTTTCCCTCAACTGCACTTTGGAGGAGAGGTAGCTGTTCCAGGAAGAAAAGACCCTGTGCAGAGCTGGATTCATCACTGGCATAAGGTAACAAGTACCTGGGCATGTCTAGTGGTGGATGGGAGTAAGGCACAGGGGTAATTGAAAAAAAAAAAAAAAAAAAAAAGAAGCAGAAAAAAAACACCTGTTTGGAAGGTGGTGCACTGTTGGGGTGGGGGGGTTTGTGTGTTTTCTTGCAGGGATCAAGATGGATCCAAGGGAACTACCTCTGTGGATGGCAGCCCAGTTTAACAGGCAACAGGAGCTAGCACAGCAGGCTCAGGACACTGCTATGAAAGCCTTAATGGACCAGCAGAAGCCAGTGCTTGATCTGGTGCAAGCCTTAGTTAAACTGCAGAACCAAAGTGGACCGGATGCAAGACCAGCAGTAAATACTGGTACACCACATGTGGACAGTGTGGGACTCAATCAGGGAATTGGGGCATTTAGTTTTGGGAAGCTAACTCCAGATGATAATGTTGATGATTTTCTAGAGTCTTTTGAGAGAGTGGCACAAGCATTAGCATGGCCAGAGACCCAGTGGGCAGTAAGGCTGGCAGCCTCATTAACTAGAGAGGCGCTTGCAGCTTATAGAGCAATGCCAGCAGCCCAGGCTTTGAATTATAAGGATGTAAAGGCTGCTATTAGAGATCGCCTAGGGTTGTCTATTTCAGAGTATAGGCGAATGTTTAGAGCTACTACATTGAGAGTGGGTGAAACACCCAGGGCTCTGAGTCAGAGAATCAGAGGATTAGCTGTAAAATGGTTGGAGCCTGAGCAAAAGACGGTAGAAATGTTATTAGACATTATGCTTGAGCAATTTATGTCTGCTGTGCCTAAAGATTTGCACACTTTTCTTATACAGCAAAATTGCCAAAATCTTGGAGAGGCAACCATGCTAGCTGAGAGATTCTTGGAAGCCACACAGGCTTGCCATAGAATGGGTGGCTCTCTGAAGATGGGTGCTGAGGCAAGCTGTGCTGTATCAGAAAAGAAAATAATTAAAAATGTTTCTGAAAATAAATGTACTGTGCCAAAGCAGATGACACAGTGGAGTGAAAAGAAATGTTTCAAGTGTGGAAAATGGGGACATTTAGAAAAGGGATGTCAGACACACACTAGCTTAATGGGTGTGGATTTAAAACAGCCCAAAGAAGGATTTCTTTTGATGGTTGATGTGCAAGGAATTACCACAAATGCTCTGTTAGACTCTGGGGCAGACCAGAGTATGATGTCAAAAAGGCTTTGGAAGAGGATAGAGGCCCAAGAAGGATTTGTGCCTAGAACCCCTGAAAGCCAAGTTCACATCAGATGCATTCATGGTGCTGCAACATCATATCCCACCTATAGGCTAAAGGTTAAGTGCCTGGGGGAACAAGAGGAAGTCCTGTTAGCAGTGGTGCCTAGGCTACCCTTTGATTTGGTTCTAGGAAAGGACTGGCCAAGATTTAAACAGGGTCTAGTGGAAGGGCTAGGAAAGAAGGAGGAAGAAGGAATAATGGAAATAGCTCCCGGGCCTTTCTTTGGAAGTCCTCAGTCCCTAGCTAAAAAGATGGTTAAGCTTCCAGAAGGCCAAACTATGGGTAATAAGAGGGGCCTTGTATCCACCCGCTCGCAGGCTAAGGTAGAGAGCCAGCAGAAGGAGGAGGGGGAGCAGGCAGAGTTATTAGGAGACTTACCCTCTCATGATGATTTAATAACTCCATCATCTGGTAAAGTAAGAAAGTTGAAAGCACAAAAGCGGCGTGAGAGACTTTGCAGAGCACAGGGTAGGGCGGAGATGTTAGCTGGTCAAAGTTTACCCTGGGTGCCAGCTGAGTTAGTGGCAAAGTTTCCTAACTTTCCACAAGAGCAGCGAGCTGATCAAGCTCTCACCCGAGCTTTTAAGTATGCTCAGGAGGTCAGGGAGGAGTTGCCCAGATTCAGACTAGATAATGAAATATTATATAGAGAGAGTCAGGACCCCAGAAATGGGACCATACGTAAACAATTGGTGGTACCCACAACTTTCAAAGGGCTAGTACTTAGATTAGCACATGATCATCCAGTTGGAGGTCATAAAGGGATGCAAGGAACGCTGGATCAAATACTTATGCGTTTTTACTGGCCAGGTATTTTCAAAGAAACTGCCCAGTTTTGTGCTGCATGTCCAGCGTGTCAGCGAGTTACAGCGGCTCACCCACCGGTGGTGCCTTTTGATTCCCATGCCAATTATCACAGACCCGATTGGTCGTATTGCCATGGATATTGTAGGCCCATTAGTCAAAACGCCCCGAGGTTTCCAATACATCCTAGTTATGGTAGATCAGGCAACAAGGTTTCCCTGGGCCATACCATTGAGGAATGTTTCTTCAAAAACAATAGCTTTAGAGCTAGTAAAATTGTTTTGTGAAGTGGGATTCCCAAGAGAGGTGTTGACTGACCGAGGGTCCAATTTTGTATCCAAATATTTGGCCCAGGTCTGGGATGCCTTTGGCATTCATCACGTGAAAACCTCAGCCTACAATCCACAATCAAACGGTTTGGTGGAGAGATTCAACCAAACTCTCAAACAAATGTTGAGAAGGGGGTTAGCAGGAGAGGTAAAAGAATGGGATATGTTATTGCCCCTTGCCTTATATGCCTGCAGGGAAAGAATTCAGATATCCCTAGGTGTAACTCCATATGAATTGATGTATGGTAGGGCTCCACGGGGTTTGTTAGATATTTTGAGGGAACAATGGATTGATCCTGAACCAGGAAGTCCGGAGGTGCCACAGTTTCTACGTGACCTGAGAGCACGTTTGAAAAGGACCTCGCAGGTTGCTGAGAGGAACCTGCAGGACAGTCAAGTTCGCCAAAAAGGGTGGTATGATAGGAAGGCCAAAAGCTGCCAATTAAACATTGGTGAAAAGGTTTTGGTTCAACTAGCAGGTACTGCTCCAAAATTTGAAGTACAGTGGAAAGGGCCATGGAAGGTTGTTAAACAAGTGAGCCCAGTATCTTATATGGTAGAAAATGCAAGAGGGCGTAGGCAGACCTACCATATTAATGTACTTAAGTCTTGGAAGGAGAGGCCTGTAAATAATAATGACCCTGAAGCCAGTCAGGAAGTAAGTGAGCTTCAAAAAGATAACACTCTCGTAGGTATTACGGACTGTAGGAAAGAGGTTTCACCAGTTAAACCAGTCCGTAATAACTTAAGCAGGGGGGTATGTGATAAGGAAGCTTATCATAGCTCAGGAAGGAGCTATAGAAAAGGTGAAGTGACTCTGAACAAGCAACCTGTCAGTTCTGGTAGAAATAAGAAAACAGAATTTTCCCATAAAAGACTACCAGTCCCAGAATGCACCAGGTTTCCAACAGCCATTAGAGGAGCTGAAGTGGGGAAACGTGTGTTCAATCAGGAGGGCTATGAGGTAATCCCCAAGCACTCATCTCAAAGGGCAGGGCCTGATTCAGCACAGCTGTGCTGTGCTAGGGTGGAGCACTCATCTAAGCAGAATAAAGGTAGAGTTTATTCTACAGAGAATCATCCTTATCCTCAGTTTCATCTGGGAGATCCTCATCCTCAGTTTCATCTGGGAGATCCTCAGAATCAGCTTGGATATCCTCAGCTTGGACGTCTTCATCATCTGGAGGATCATCAGGAACAGAAGCCAGACCGGACAGACAGAGAGGGCAAGAAACCCTTTGGAAGAAAGAAGAGAAAAGCATTTGGGAGGTCTAAAGGAGTCCAGAGCAGTACGTATACTGGAAGGTATTCCAAGGGCCAACATACACCATTGGACTGGGGAAAGCCAGAGGAATGGTGCTGCAGAGCTAGGAATCTCCAGAGGGTACCTGTGAGGGAGACGGCTGCACTTGGAAGGGACCCTAGGACCAGTGCCAGAAGGTATGTGAAGAGAGATCCAGTGTCCAGGGATCTGGATTGGAAGGCTGGACATAAGAACTGGACTACATACTGGCCAGGCTATTTAGAGAGGAACTCTAACAGCAATGGAAGCTCAGGTATGAACACTGATCTATGCCCTAGCTATAACCTTGAAAGACAGCAGGGAAACAAGTATTCTCCTGAGAGTGCTACATTGAGAAATTCCTCTGTGCCAATCCATGATATTGAACCCATGATTGTTGAAGAAGGGGGAGCGGTCTTAGATACAGGCTGTGAATATATGGATTGCTCTCTGTCTAAACTCCTTTGGTAATTTTCTGTTACAAAGTACAACAACCATCACAAAGAAATACAAACTTGTTCTTTAATCTACTCAGAAAAGCTCCTGAAGTAGGATTTGAGCCACGCAGTAGAAAGCAAGCCAGCTAAGGGGTTTCAGCTGGGTAACTGCTAACAATTGAGCCTTACCTAATTGCTTGTGAGCTCTGAGGGAATCACTTCTGAATCTATGTGTGAAGATATAAGAAGTTAACCTGAAAAGAACAGTTTTTCCCTTCTTTGTGGGTTTTGCTTGTTGTTTGAAACACTGCTAAGAAAATATTAGCTAAAGCCTACAGAAAAGACCAGTTTGTTACCAACCAGGTCTTTATTCTTTTGCTTTGATTGCCTGACAAGTTCAACTGTTGTTTTCCTGATTTTGTTTTTCTAAGTTTAACACTGAAAGCAAGTATCCTGTTTTATGTGCTACCAAGCATATCTGTGTTGTGAGAAATAACCCCATAAATAAATATCTTATTGGCTTTACAGTCAAGCACAACTAATTATTGTGAGCAGCTGTGTCTGGTGTGAATGGACTGCATTTCCCACAATCCCTTGCAAATCATATTGATATATGCACTTGCCAAGACTGTGAACATTCTCACCCAGGCAGCCGTCTGACATACCCCATGAGTGGTCTCTCCATGCAGACAAAGTCACTCACATTTTTTAGATCTGGGGAACCCCAGCGATAGTCCTGTTCACAAGTCCTCAGAATGCCAAGCTTCTGCTCCAGGACTCCTGCACCGGACAGTCAGCAAGTGGATATTTTTCACCTCCACTGGGGTCAAGGCTTCCTATATGTCTTCCTTCTCATTCCCCTCATTCCCAAGACTCTTTTCAAATTCCAGAGAGACAGGGGCTACATGATACTCATTACCCCACGCTGGCCACGACAACCGTGGTATCCTCTCCTACATCTGTCTCGGGCTCAACCGAAAGATCTGGGGTCTGCTCCAGATCTCCTCTCTCAGGAGGAGAGGACGTTGCTCCATCCCAATCCGCAGTCCCTCCACCTCACCATATAGCTGCTGAGGGCTTAGCCTTCCAGGACATTAACCTTTCCCAGGAAGTTAAGGACATCCTCTTGGCTTCTAGGAAGCCATCACATGGAAGGTCACCTTCCTTATTGCCCTCACTTCAGCAAGACGCATTAGTGAGCTCCAGGCTCTGGTGGCTGACCCTCCTTATACACGATTCCACCATGCTAAGGTAATCCTTAGGACTCATCCTCACTTTATGCCGAAGGTGGTCTCACCCTTCCATTTAAACCAGTCTGTCTACCTTCCTGTCTTTTTCCCTAGACCTCATTCCTCTAGGGTAGAGGCAAACCTTCACACTCTGGATTGCAAACTGCGATGCTTCCGCTTGGGCCCAAGAGCTTATAAGCAGGAAACAGCCTTATGTTGTCCACTTTTGAATAAAGCTTCCCTTGTTGTCACCAGAGGCATTCTGGGACTTGTAGTTAGTTTATTCTTTAAGGACAAATTGTAGTTGTGAGTCGGTGGTTCAAGGCAGCAAGAAAATTTATTTTGTGGGGATTTCCAGGGCATTTAAGCTCAATACACAAACAAGGCAAAAAGGATGCTTCTCCAACATAAAGGATAAATCAGGTAACAGAGAATGACGTAACAAAAACCCCTTTTCACTGTTCAGCTGTTCTTATTCCCACAAACTTACACCAAGGACTGCCTCGTGTGGTCATTCAACAGAAATACAGATAAACTTGCAACAGCTGTGATTTTCTTTTCTCAAAGCAAACTTCTTCTAAGCACTGCTTCTTAGCTTCAGAAGGCAATTAAGCTTAGTAAAACACAGTATTAGCTTTCCTTAATTCTAAGCAGGTATTGCACTTATTCTCTATATTGTTTCACAGTCTCTCAGCTCAGTTCAATAATACAGACTCTTCTTTTAAACACAATGAGCCAATCCATTGGTACAGGTTTACACTCGGAGCTTGGCAAACAGGAATCTATTTGCATTCCTTCTATGGCATCAGGATATATGGTATCTCTATCAAAGTTACAAACTCTCCCAGACTTTCTCTCCTTTAGAAATTCCTGGAACTGATTCCATAGCAATTCAGCTTGTAAAGGCACAGTTGTATTAGGGGAGTGAACTTTTCCCTCAGCAAACAACTCTCTCAGTGCTTCTAGCTTTGAAGACTCAGCTGTTCTGCTTTTATCAGGGCTATGACTTTTCCCATATGTAAAACTTTCCACCCACCTCTTAGCAGTAGACGGTGAGGGCTCTGCTTCCTGGACCTTAGCAATAGCAAATTGTTTCTCTGTTGATTTCTCAGCTCTGAAACTGCTGGCTTTAACTTGGGAATGGTTCCTCAGACAAGCGCTGATTTCTTTCTTCCTGGGATCCTCCAGGCTCTGAAATTCAGCCTCCTTATGTCCTCCTCCAGTCCCTCTTGGGTAGCTGCTTTCCTGGGAGTTTTCTTCTTTCTTTCTCCTCCAGCTATGCTCAGCCTTGCTCTCTCTGTTGTCCTTTGCCTTCCTCCCTCTTTCTGCTCTGCTCGTGGTTTTAAGAACCGTTGGCTGCTCGGCACTCCCTGTCCTCTGCACCTGAGTGACCATCAGGCAAGCTTGTCTCCACCCCTGAGCTAGGGCGTGGCCTGACCTTAGCAGGGAGCTGGGTTTTTTTCTGATCTGGCTTGCAAGTCTTATGGGAGGAGTAGCCTAGTGGTTGGGACAAGGTACTTCAGGCCGGAAGGTCGGGGGTTCAAATCCCACTAGAGGACAGCAACCTTGGGCCGGAAGAACTGGGGTTTCTAGTCCCGCAGATGCTCCTTGTGGTCTTGGGCAAGCCACTTAACCCTCCATTGCCCATGTTCCCTGTAAGTATTAGTGTATGTGTCTCAAATCCCCACGTGTTAAATGTATCCCCCACTTGTGTTGTGACCGCTTTGATTGAAGGATAAGGCGGTATATAAATTAAATAAATAAAATAAAACTGTCATTCATTTCAAAGGGGAAACTAGGATTTTCTTCCACTTCCATGTCTTCCTGGGAGCTTTCATCACTACAAAACGTGCCTTGGCTTTTTATCTCCAGAGAACTTGAGAGCACAGAAAAGATTCCCAACTTTTCATCTCCTTTGACTTTGGATACTGAGGTTGCCAGTATCCAAACAAATTCTTTCCAGGTGGATAGTGGACTGCATCTCCTTTGCTTATGAAAAGGCAGGACCCTCTCTCGAGAGAGTCATGTCACTGCACATAATGTTTGGGCCATGGCTGCCTCTATGGCAAATCTATGCTCTGTAGCGATTGATGAGATATGCAATGCAGCAACTTGGTCTTCTGTCCACACTTTTTCTTCACTTTTGATGGGATGCCTTGTTTGGCCAGGCTGTTCTCCAGCATCTCTTTCAGACTTAGATCAACTCCTACCCTTCGTCCTGGGTTTCGATACCAGACATCCTTGAAGGATACATGACTTCCTTAGTTATACCTGTGATTCCACAGCTGACTCCGAGGTCATCTCCGAGCTAGGGAGTCCCATATGTGAAGACTACATTCCTTCTTGTTCATGGAGATAGCGTAGTTACTCACCTATAACAGGTGATCTCTGGGAACAGCAGGAATTTAGTCTTCACAACCTGTCCTCCTCCCCTAGGAATTGTAGGTCATCTTCTTCTCCTTCTCTCCTTTTATCTCAGCTACAAACTCAACTGCAGAAGGAGAACTGGGAAGATGGCTACGCAGGTGCAGTGGGATGTTCCCAAAAGCTTTCCTATTGGACACTGGGGAGTGTTCCCGCATGGGCTCCATCGATACCGTCACCCATATGTGAAGACTAAATTCCTGAAGTTCCCGGAGATCATCTGTTACAAGTGAGTAACTACGCTTTATGTGTAAAGGCCTGGATGGTTGGGGGGCTTCACACCAGGTATACAGCATGGAATAAAGGCTGACCCTGGGCTGTATTCAGCGGAGGGAGGGCTAACCAACAAGGCCCTACCTTCTGTGGGATACTATCTTCCTTGTCTGACTGCACCAAGTCATTCACTCCTCAGGAATACTATAAAATTCACTGTAGCGGATAATCTCTGAATAAAAGCTCAGGGATAGATATTCTGCTGTGGTTGGCATTCTTTTATGCAAATCTATTCATGCATATTTATTATGGATATCCTGAAAACCTGGCCTTGTTTACGCCCTATGTGTCTGAGCCTGTGCACCCCTGCTCTATAGCCACATTCATTAATTAATAGGCTAAATCATACTTTGCTATACTATTGGCAGTAGGTGGGGGGTCTTCAGCATCAGGGTATAACTCCCTGGAAAACATGGTAGGAACAATCAGGAGCCAACTGGCAATGATCAGCATCTAAATGAAAAACACAAGCCAAACAGGACAAACAGAATAGGTGGACACTGGGATGTGGTTGCAAGCTCTCCATCGGAAGCTCTCTTCAAAACAACTGGATTCAAATTGGCACACTTCATGAGAATAATTGCAGCAGTCTGAAACGGCCGTTTCTGGTCAGAGAACACTGACAGTAAATTATGGTTTATATAGTTTCATATACTGCTTCTTTAATTGTGAAGCCGTTTACAATTAAAACAAAATATCAGGTGAAATCTCCACATTTAAATAGGATAGTAGAAATAAAGTAGCAAATAATTAGAACAGAGGCAGAAAAGTGGCAACCTTCTGCATACCAGAAACATCTCCGAATGCTGTTGTAAAAAGAATGCACAAAACCAATAAACCTAGGGTAAGACAGTTCAGCCCATAACACTTCCAAAGGGAAAGAGAGAGAAAATAAAAAGCAGCAGAATGGGTAGGTTTAAGATTAGCATATGATGCCAAAGGGAGTACAAGTTTATTTTCATGAATTAATCCTAAGGAAGCGTCCAGTGTAGTGGGCTATCGTTACCTATGCTAAATATGAAGGCGAAGATGTGTACAGTGCTTTATGTGTAAGAATGAGGGTCTTTATCTGAATCTGGTATATAATGGGAAGCCAATGAAATTGAATAAATAAAAGCGTAATGTGGTCAAATTTATGCACATTGCCCAAGATCCTGAAAGCGGTATTTTGAATAGTCTATAATCGATACAAAAGAGAATGTGGGAGCCTAGAATAAATTGTATTACAGTAGTCCAATCTAGAAGTGATAAGAATGTATCAGCGTCTGATGTGCAGGGCTGTCAAGAACTGAGTGCAAAGCCTAGATTTGATGTAGGTTGGAAATATAGAATGTATGACAGTTGAGATTTGATCTGTGAAAGAAAGGTTGGAATCCTTGGACCAGCATTTCTCTAGGAATCTCCATTTTCCTGTATCTACTGCTTCACTGTTTCCAGTGAAGCCAATCTTTCATGTCGCAGCTGGACAAATTTCTGGCAGATCCATAAGGATCTTCCATGTTTCCAGGGCCAGAGGGGATCCATTTCTCCACTGGAGATGGGAACATGGACTGGCTCTGTAGCATCCACAGCCACTGTCTCCTTTCACAAGTACTTCCTGGATCCTACAACTCATTTCCACAGGCATTCTGGAACATCACTCTGGTGCAGGAAGCATTTACAGTTTTGTTTTTTCCTTTTAGAGGGCCTCAAGGGACATTTCGCTGGGCCTTCCAAAGTTGGGGGAGGTTCCATATGAACTCCACATACGTTTTTCTCAAGGGCAATGGGACTAAGGCAGAGTCTCTCTTCCTGGGCTTTCCACTCACTCCTGTTGCCTCATTGAGATGGTATTGGAATTTGTCAGTCTTTAGGACTCAGTAGATGCCTGCTTATCGAGCCTCACTGACACTTCTCTGAAGTTTATAATACAGGTCTTGCTCCATATGCACAACAAAAGCAGCCAGCAAGTTGCATTGCTGTCCTGAGATGAATTTTCCCCTGTACCTTCCTCTAACAGGTTCAGTTTCAGGTTGGCTGCCTTCATTCTTAGACCACTACTTGCCTCAGCACTAAGTTCAATTTTTACACTTCTCTACTACACTATGGGCCTGAAGCAGTGAGGCTGGAAAGGTGGTTGCTTAACAGGTCCTCTCTTCCCCCTTGACTCTCAATACTCAGTACTCCACTCCTTTCCTTCCTGCATGGATTGGATACCCACAGGTCTGCATTAGAAGGGAAGGGGGGGGGGGGCGGGAAACAAGAAATAGCATTCGGCTACAGCAGTGGGTGTAATATTGTGATGGACACTAGGTGTTCCTATAGTTACTGCAGCTAGCTAGAGTTCTGAGACCTGGTAGAAAGGAACCATTTTGTTAACTAGTTTGAGTTTGACACAATCAGCTTTGAGCATATGTTTCTTGAGTCGTCCTTAATTCCCACCTCAAAGACCCACACACCAAATATGCAAAGCTTTACATAGTGTTAGAAGCTGGAGAAGTTTCTGCCCCATGGATTTATATCTACCACCAAAGAGCCCACACCTTTTCATCCTGATCATAGACTTTGCAGGCATACAGCTACCCAGTATAGATTGGGATATTCTCAGCCTTCCAGAGGAATGAAAAAGGTTTAAGCAACCATTAGGTGAAATAGGTGGTGGCCTAAAGCACCAGACATTGGAGGGCAGCACTGCAGCAGAAGGTTTTGACTTCCAATTTCATGCCCCCGCCCTCATCCTTGCCGCTGCACAAGTCTAGCAGCATGGCCATATAACAGTAAGGAAGAGGAAATGTAGCATGAAGGGAAGTCTCTGAACCCCTGTGCTCTATGCTCTGAAAGTTCAGCTGGTCCACCCCGATGCACACAGAAAGTCTGCATTAGAGGGGCAGGACTCTACTGTACTTTCAGAATGCAGCATGCAGGGGTCCAGAGGCTTCTCTCTCTGCTGTGCCTTCGGCTTCTGCTTTTTCACTGTTGTACTGCCATCGCCACTAGACCTGGCTGGGAGATATGGCATGGGGATGGCAGTGGCAGCAGCGATAAAGATAAGATGGGGTGGGAGTGGGAAGAATGAGGGTTGCCTAAGGCAGCCAATGCCCTTGCGCCAGCCCCTGAGGCGGAGCTCATCTTAAAGGGACCTCTCATGTCTAAGGAAGATGATGTGCTATTGTTTCCTACTAAGGATTGGAAAGAAAGATGGGAGCATTTACAAAACATGGTGAGACATGTCAGCTGAGGAGAGTAAGCAGCTCAGTGCTTACTTGAAAAATAGCATGGAACCCTCTTTTTGGTGTGGTCTTGGCAGATGCCATGGAATTGCTAGGCAGAACAGAAGAGCACACCAGTTTTTCTGAGCTCTTGGTCTGTAATTAATGGAGTTCAGACTTAAGAGTAGGGTTGCCAACTGGCTCCAGATGCGCCCGACAGGTTTGATCCAGTCCTGGGTTTACCCCATTGCATGCAGGGACATTTAGATCTACTTTCTCCATTGCACTCCATAGGAAATTGAAAACTACAAGTCCCTGTATGCAATGGGGTAAACCCAGGACTAGATCAAGCCTGTCGGGTGTATCTGGAGCCAGTTGGCAACCCTACTTAAGAGGAGGAATTTCACTTTAGTGGCAACTAGGTTTTAATGTTTAGGCACTTGATACACTCTCATTCACCCTGATCACTGATTGTAATTTTGTTCAAAGTTAAAGTTATTAATCTTATAACTCAGCTATATTACTGTGCTTATGTTTCATCCAATGGGGTATGGGAATAGTTTACTCCAATCCTTGTTACAATCTGCATTCTTCTGAATAATGTTTACGTCAATTGCACCCTTTTCCCTCAGAATGTCTACCAGCCTAAATGAAGTAATTGCTTACTGTTCTTCCTCTCTTCTTACTTTACTTACATTCTCTTATATACCGCGCTATTCTGCATCAGTGCGGTTTACATTGAACAAACTGAAATTACATTGAACAGGGCATTATAACTTGGAGATAACTATTTTACAGGGAACATGGGCTATGGAGGGTTAAGTGGCTTGCCCAAGACCACAAGGAGCACCTGTGGGACTAGAAACCCCAGTCCTTCCGGCCCAAGGTTGCTGTCCTCTACTGGGATTTGAACCCCCGACCTTCCGGCCTGAAGTACCTTGCCCCAACCACTAGGCTACTCCTCCACTCCCACTTCTTCTATAGTCAAAGCATTTGAACTTAGCCTTCTTTTCCCCAGTACTAAAAGGATTCACTTCTCCTTACTTAAGTGCCTTGATGATTCAGATATTTAGTGAAGTTCTGTATAAGTCCCTGCTGGAACTTCCATCTTCAAGCTGAGCACTCTCCTGTGCTTATGCAATGGCTCCAAGCCTCTCTTCTTTCATTTGCTGGTTGGGGTGGCTTGTGCATATTTTCTTCTTGAGTGGCTGCGTGTCAGAGACTCTTGTCCCTAAGGGCAAACGCCCACTCACATGCACATGGTGCAATAGCTTGAGGGCCAAAGACAGAAAACTCTTTGGTTGAGGTTTCTTATAAGGGTTGTTTCTCAAGATAGTCCCTCGCAGCCCAAACATGACTGGTAGATGGGAACGTCCCCTGGTCTGAAAGTTGCCACAATGTATACAGACTATTGACTATAATTATATATTGAGGGCATAGCATCTTCCAGTGGTTCTACAAACTATAGTTTGTAGAACCACTGGAAGATGCTATGCCCTCAATGCATAAATCCATGGATCTCTACAAGTATAAAAAGGGCAACATCTGTAGAGCTGGTATACTAATGCCCATAGAAGGTGAAATAAAGTTCCAGATTTGAAAGCTGTAGTGGAAAAGGCTGACTTAGATATAATGGTAGTCATAGAAACATGGTACACAGAAAACAATGACTGGGACGTAATTATACCGGGCTATAATTTATTCAGGAAAGAGAGGGTAGGAAGAACGGGAGGAGGAGTGGCATTATATGTAAAAAAAAAATAATAATAATTATATTAAAGCAACAGAATTGCAGGGCCTATGAGAGAAGGAGGCAATACTGTGGATTAGTCTGGAAAGAGGGAATGGAAAATCTATTTACATTGGTGTGATGTACTGTACAGACCACCTTGGCAGGCAGAAGAAATAGATAAAGATTTAATTGAAGCCATTCACAATATTTCTATGAAAGCGGAAGTACTATTGATAGGCAATTTCAATTTGCCAGATGTTGATTGGGATATCCCTGCTGCAGTGTCATCTAGAAATAGGAAGATACTGGATTCTCCAGGAGCAAGCAGGAAGTCAGTCCTCACTTCTGGGTGACATTGGCACCAATGGAGCCTGCGCGGAGCAATTCCCCAGCTTTCAAAGAAAGCCTTTGAGATTGCTACCACGCATGCGTGGTCCTCTTCCCGCCCAAAGGTGCCATCTTGCTTAGTCTCCCTTTTTCCACAGAGCCCTTCGGATGCACGTCCTCATCCCTTGGAAAAAGCGTTTCTTTTTTCGGCTTCTGGCCTGTTATTTTTCTGGTTGCACTGGTCCTCTACCAGTCCTTCCCCTGCTCTTCCTCTTTTTGAGCAAAGGGAGACATTTTTCATAGGTTTTTTTCCCCTTTTGCGGGCTTCACACCCTGTTTTCCTTCAACTGCTGGCCGCATGGGTCTTCGACCTCACAGGGGCCCTTTTTGCCCCGATGGCCGCCGGTTTCAAAAAATGCAACAGGTGCTTCAAGAACATGTCGCTTACAGACACCCATGACTGCTGTCTGCGGTGTCTCGGGGCCAACCATGATCCGGAGCTCTGCTCGCTTTGTAAGAAAATGTCCTCCAAGGCCCTGCTAAGTCATAAGCAGAGGTCCGACGACATTTTCCGCAAGGCCACCTCGGAATCCCCGGTGGCGCCCCCTGGTCATCTCTCCGCAGGAGGGATCCCCCACCTCGGCCCCGTGCTCAAGATGGTACTCCAATCATGGGTCCCCTGAAGTGGAGCGGCGTAAGAAGAAGGCCTCAAAGTCGCTGTCAGGGGCTCCGGACAAGCACGAGCGCTCCCGTGCTTGGTCGCTCAGCCCCCCTCAGCGTTTCTGAGAATTGGATAAGGAGCGGCCTCGTAAGGTACTTCGATGGCACCTGGTCTCCTGAGGGCCGTCCCAGGGAGGACGCCCCCCCTTTCCTCCTTGATGCCCGACCCGGTGACCCCGGGGTCGGCATCACAGGGCCTCACGCCCGCGTGGAAGTCCCGTATGCTGGCATTAGAGCGCATTTTTGTCTTTTTAGCTACCCATCAGGCGCTCACACCCAGCATGGCTGGCTCACATCTAGAGACCAAGATTCCCTCGAGAGGGATGTCTAAACCGACCCTGGAAACCACCGAGAGCCATGAGCCTCATGAGAGTCCTCGGTGTCAGTCTCCCTCACCTTCCCGTTCCTCGTGGGTGAGATCCTCCAGGACCTCCGGCTCCAAGCGGGCCTCGGACTCTGGACGGGGTGACCAAACCGAATCAGATTCCTCCTCAGATCTCTCGGGTTGGGAATCGGATGGGGACACTTCCCCAGAGACCCTTGCCCACAGGGACCTCCCGTCGGACCCATCTCCACCTGCCTTTCAGAGGTGTTTGCCACCCAAAGACACTTCTTTTCTAGTGTTCGTATGGGACATGGCATGAGCCCTCAACCTGGCTACCCAGGCCGAGGAGGAACCTCGAGCCAAAGAGCTCGATATCTTGCAGTACAAGTCCCTGCTACAGGAGTCTCTTACTGTCCCAGTTCCTCCCATTCTGTCCAGGCTACTACTCTGCATGTGGGAGACACCTGCCTTGGTTCCCATTGTGAGTAAGTGCCTTGACGCGATGTACAGGGTCCAGCGCGGCCCCGGGTTTAGGATGACCCAGCTTCCCTACACCTCCATGGTGGTGGAATTGGCGATGCGGAAGCAAAAGAGCCTGAAGTCGCACTCTTCGGTTCTGCCGGGTACAGGCTTACCAGGGGTCCATGCTCACATGCCGTATTCAGTCTTACTAATTGTACATGGGCATGTTCTTACATGACCTTGCCAAGGATCTCGGGGGTTTCTCCGCGGGCCTTGTGGGCAAACCCCTCCTTAGGTTCCAGACCCTCCTGAGGTCCATCATGGAGTGCTCCAAGTACCTCTCCCGTGCCACCTACGACAGATTTGAATCCTCAGCCCATGTGGCGGCTGCTGGCATCAGAGCCTGATGCCAGGCATGGCTCTAGTCCTTGGACTTGGAGCAGTGGGTCCAGGAAAAGCTCCTGAATGTCCTCTGCCTTGGCGAGAAACGTTTTGGTAAGCCTATGGAGGATAAGGCTGCCGAGATAGAAATGGAGTTCGTAACCCAAACCTACCTCTTGCACAAGACCTCATCCCTTCCTCGGAAGAAACCTCAAGCTAAGAAGCCGTTTTTCCCGAGAAAGGGACTGCCTTACTGGGGTTACTCACCCTACCCACCCCCCACCCATGCACCAGTCACAGCGACGCAGGAAAAGGCCCCCCACGGTCACCACAAGCCTAAAAGGCCCAAGACCCAAACCCTGGCGCCACCTCAACCCGCTCAGGTTTTTTGACGCCAGCAGTGTAGCCTTTTGTCCCCCAGCAGCTTCGTAGCCGATGGAGGGATGCCTGTCCCTCTTCGCCCCTCGGTGGGCATCCATCATGTTGGACACCTGGGTTCTCAGAGTAATCCGAGACTGGTATCGCCTCCACCTGGATAGGCTTCCCCCTCCTTTCTCCCCAGTGGAGCCTTCTCGACTCTCCACACACCAGACTTTTCTGCAGCGGGAGCTGGACAACCTCCTTGTCCAGCGGGTGGTTGAGAGGGTACAGACACACCTCCGAGGTCTGGACTTCTATTCTCGGTATTTCCTCGTCATGAAAAAGACAGGAGACCTACGGCCTATCCTCGACCTCAGGAAGTTGAACAAGGTTTTGGTGCGGGAGAAGTTCAAAATGCTTTCACTTGGCATCCTGCTGCCCTTCCTCCAGCAGGGCAATTGGCTATGCTCCTTGGATCTCAAGGACGCTTACGCCCACATCCTGGTCCACCCTCAGCACAGGCAGTATCTGCACTTCAGGGTGCCGGGAGAGCACTACCAATACAAGGTGCTCGCCTTTGGGCTCGTGTCTGCCCTGTGGGTCTTCACAAAGTGTCTCTCTGCGGCAGCCGCCTCCCTCAGATGGCTGGGCGTACCAGTCTTCCCTTACCTCGACGACGGGCTCGTCACGGGGCCCTCAGAGAAACTCGATCGGCGGTATTGCGCACGATCCTCCTTCTTGAACGCCTGTGGTTCCTGGTCAACTACCCCAAGTCCCACCTCAAGCAGGTGCAGGCCTTGGAGTTTATTGGCGCACGCCTCAACACTCAGTGAGCGACCGCCTTCCTGCCGGTGGACCGAGCAGACTGCCTTCGAGCCCTGGCAGCTCAGGTTCAGAGCAACACTTGGGTCATGGCCCCGGACTATGCTGCGCCTCCTGGGACACATTGCCTCCATCATCCGTGTGCTTCCCCATACCCGCATGCATATGCGGACGGCCCAGTGGTGCCTCAGTGCTCAGTGGATCCCGGCCTCAGGTCACCTCAGAGATCCCTGGACTGGTGGCAGGACCCCTGCAATCTCCTCCGGGGGCTGCCCTTCCAAACCCCACAGCACGAGCTCGTCCTGACAACAGATGCCTTACTGCTGGGGTGGAGAGCCCACTGCGGTGCATTGTGCACTCAGGGGCGGTGGTCGCCCGAAGAGTCCCGACAGCAAATAAACTTGCTCGAGCTTCGGGTGGTCTGATGGGCTCTGTAGGCCTTCGAGGACTATCTGAAAGGGAAATTGGTACTCGTGCAGACTGACAACCGAGTGTTGTTGTTAAGTGCTATCGAGTCAGTGTCGACTCATGGCGACCCTCTAGATAGTTGTCCTAAATTGTGTTTGGTCTTGAGTCAGGTGGCTCATTGTTGACAGACTGGTACCCGTAGCTGCTGTTATTGTATCGATCCATCTCATTGCTGGCCTTCCTCTTTTGCGTTGACCTTCTATCTTGCCAAGCATGATGTCTTTCTCTAATGATCTCTCTCTTCGCATGATATGTTCAAAGTATGAAAGTCGAAGTCTTGTCATCTGAGCTTCTAAAGAAAGCTTAGGTTTGATCTCCTCGGTCCTCCTCTGCTCCTTTGCCTTCTGTCAGGGGATGACCCTACAAGCGGTCTACATTAGGGGCCATGAGAACGTCCACGCGGACAAACTCAGCAGGATCCACCGCCCTCACGAGTGGTGGCTGGACCCGGAGGTGACCGGCCTTTTGTTCCATCGGTGGGGGGACCCCAACCATGGACCTGTTCACCAGCCAACAAACACGCAGCTCCCCTGCTTCTGCAGACTGATCCCGCATCCAAGCAGGTAGGCCCCGGATGTGTTCCTCTTGAGTTGGACCTCTGGGCTCCTTTACGCGTTCCCTCCCCCCCACTCCTCTCATTGCGAGGACCCATCACAGGGTTCAGCGGGAGCGAGTATCGGTGATTCTCATTGCTCCCTCGTGGCCTCAACAGCTGTGGTTCCCACTCCTGTTCTGGCTCGCGTTCGAGCTCCCAGTCCCCCTGGGCTCTGCCCCGGGCCTGCTAATGCAGGAGGAGGGGTGGGTGTTCCACCCGAACCTGGCCTCATTGTCCCTTACAGCCTGGCAGCTGATCAGGTATCCCTAGCCCCACTGGACCTCCCGGAGGAGGTCGAGGAGGTGGTCCTCGCATCAAGGAAGGACTCGAAGAGATGAGCTTACGCCTTCAAGTGGAGATGCTTCTCGGTCTGGTGCTCCGGGCCCAGATCAACCTGTTCTCTTGTCCTACCCAATGGATCCGCCAGTACCTCCTCCACCTCTCAAAGGAGGGGCTGAAGTCGAACTCGGTCAGGGTGCACTTGAGCGCCATCTCGGTGAATCATGTCCCCGTCAAGGGTAAACCCCTCTTGGGGTAACCCTTGATCTCTTGCTTCATGGGTGGTCTATTGCTTTCCAAGCCTCCCATCCGACCTCCCCCGGCGGAGTGGGAACTGAACATATAGTGCTCATGCAGCTTACACATTCACCCTTCGAGCCGATGGCGATGTGCCCGCTTCGGCACCTCTCCTGGAAGGTGGTCTTCCTAGTGGCTTTGACCTCGGCCCGCCGAGTCAGTGAGCTCCAGGCTCTCATGGCTGATGCCTCTTACACCAGGTTCTACAGCAACAGGGTGATCCTCCATATCCACCCCAAGTTCCTGTCGAAGGTTGTCTTGGATTTCCATCTCAATCAGGAGATAGTCTTGCCGACCTTCTTCCCAAGACCCCATGCTGACCAGGCATCGGCGTTTCTGCATACACTCGACTACAAGAGGGCTCTTGCCTTCTATTTTCAGCGCACCCAGCCTCATCACAAGTCTGGCTGGCTCTTCGTGTCCTACGCTCCCAATCACCTGGGGCAGGCAGTCTCAAAATGCACGCTGTCCATCTGGGTAGCATCGCCTTCACTCATGCGAAGGCGGACAACCTGCTGGATCAGTGGGTCACCGCACACGGTGTCCAAGCCAAGGTTGCTTTGGTAGCTTTGCTTTGCTCAGTGCCACTGATGGACATCTGCCGGGCTGTGACCTGGTCTTCAGCGAATACCTTCACTTCGCACTACTGCCTGTAGAGGGAGTCCCATCGGGACAGCACCTTCGGCCAGGCTGTACTCTGTAATCTGTTCAGGGTATAAGCAACTCCTTCCCTCCAACCCTTCTCGAAGGCTACTGAGGATTTCGCCCCGGAGACCCAAGGACTCGGGCTCCTTTGGGCATCGGCTTCTGCTCACGACCTCGTGAATGCGTTTTTTGGTTACAGGTTTGGTAGCCTGTAGCTGGGGAGTCCCATAAGTGAGGACTGACTTCCTGCTTGTTCCTGGAGAAAGTGTAGTTACTAACCTATAACAGGTGTTCTCCAGGGACAGTAGGAATCAGTCCTCACTACCCTCCCGCCTCCCCTGATGAATTGCTGGATTTTTATCCTTCCCTTGCCATCTGCTTGGTAAGGGACCTGATTGAGAAAGATGGCACCTTTGGGCGGGAAGAGGACCATGCATGCATGGCAGTAATCCCAAAGGCTTTCTTTGAAAGCTGCAGAATTGCTCCGTCGCTGCCCACATCACCCATAAGTGAGGACTGATTCCTGCTGTCCCTGGAGAATACTTGTTACAGGTGAGTAACTATGCTTTCTTTTTAGGGAAAGCTGTTCCGACAACTGATAATGGTACCCACATGGGAAAGGGCAATACTGGACTTGGTTCTTATCAATCGGAAGAGTGTTTCTGATGTTGTAATGAGTGATCACTGAATGGTGAGCTTCAATATTAGGGCATGGATGGAGATGGCTCATTCAAAAGGTAGAACAACAGTGGGCAAGGCTGAAAGGAGATATTTTATGGGCAATGAATCTTTTAGTTAGGAAAGTAAATAAAAGTAAGAGAAAAAGAAGGCCACTATGGTTTTGAAAATGAGTAGCTGAGAAAGTAAGAAAAAAGAGGTTGGCCTTCATAAATAATAAGAGAAGGAGGAAGACAAACAACAGTAAAGCAAAGATGAAAATGTAAGAAAAAAAATAGACAGTACATTAAAACGTGGGGACAAGACTTTTTTTGAAGTATGTTAGTGACAGGAGGAAGTACAAGAATAAGAACATAAGATATGCCATACTTGGTCAGACCAAGGTCCATCAAGCACAGTATCCTGTTTCCAACAGTGGCCAATCTAGGTCATACGTACCTAGCAGTTTCCCCAAAAGACACAGGTTCCGCAATGCTTTTACTGCATTGATATCCTGGGTCCCTTCTTAATAATGGTTTATGGACCTTTCCTCCAGGAACTTGTCCAAACCTTTTTTAAACCCAGCTACACTAACAGCCTTTACTACATCCTCCGGTAACAAATTCCAGAGTTTGATTACACGTTGAGTGAAAAAATATTTTCTTTTATTAGTCTTAAATAGTTTACCCTGTAGCTTCATTGCATGTCCCCTAGTCTTTCTATATTCTGATAACGTAAACAATCGATCTACGTTTACCCGTTCCACTCTGTTCATTAATTTATAGACTTCTATCATATCTCCCCTCAGCCGTCTCTTTTCCAGGTTAAAAAGCCCTAACCTTTTTAGCCTTTCTTCATAGGAGTATCCTTCCATCCCCTTTACTATTTTGGTGGCTCTTCTCTGAACCTTTTCTAATAACTCTATATCCTTTTTAAGATACGGCGACCAGAATTGCACACAATATTCAAGGTGCGGTCTCACCATGGAATGATATAGAGGCATTATAATATCTTTTGTTTTATTTTCCATTCCTTTCCTTATGATACCTAACATTCTATTTGCTCTCTTGGCTGCCGCTGCACACTGGGCTGAGGGTTTTAACATGTTATCCACAATGACGCCTAAATCTTTTTTCCTGGGTGGTGGTTCCTAATGTGGAACCTTGCATTGTGTAACCATAGTTTGGGTTGTTCTTCCCTAGATGCATAACTTTGCACTTGTCCACATTAAATTTCATCTGCCATTTTGATGCCCAGTCTTCTAATTTATCAAGATCCTCTTCCAATTTTCCACAATCCTCTTGGGTTTTAACAACTTTAAATAGTTTTGTGTCATCTGCAAATTTGATAACCTCACTCGTTATTCCACTTTCCAGGTCATTTATGAATATGTCAAAAAGCAGCGGAACCAGCACAGATCCCTGGGGTACACCACTATTCACCTTTCTCCATTGGGAAAATTGGCCATTTAGCCCAACCCTCTGCTTTCTGTCTCTTAACCAGTTCTTGATCCACAGTAGTACACTGCCTCCTATCCCATGACTCTTTAGTTTTGCCAAACGTCTCTGATGAGGGACCTTGTCAAAGACTTTCTGAAAGTCCAGATACACTATATCAACCGACTCACCTTTGTCCACCTGTTTATTCACACTTTCAAAAAAACATAACAGATTAGTAAGACAAGATCTTCCTTGTCTAAAGCCATGTTGGCTGTCTCCCATTAGGCCATGACTATCTACATGTTCAGCAATTTTGTTCTTTATGATGGTTTCTACCATTTTTCCCGGTACTGACGTGAGGCTCACCGGTCTGTAGTTTCCCGGATCACCCCTGGAACCCTTTTTAAAAATTGGTGTTACTTTGGCGATCCTCCAGTCTTCAGGTATTAGAGATGATTTTAATGATAGTTCACAGATAACTAATAGCAGGTCTGCAATCTCATATTTCAGTTCTTTCAACACCCTTGGATGTATGTATACCATCCGGCACAGGTGATTTGCTACTCTTCAGTTTATCTAATAGTTGTAATACATCTTCCCGAAGTATCGATATTTCCTTCAATTCTTCCGCACCTTTAAATACCACTTTAGTCATGAGTAACATCCCTACATCTTCCTCAGTAAAGACTGAAGCAAAGAATTCATTCAGTCTCTCCGCTCTCGCCTTGTCGCCTCTTAGTGCCCCTTTAACTCCTCTATCATCTAATGGACCAACTGACTCTCTCACAGGTTTTTTGCTGCAAATGTACTTGAAAAAATCTTTATTTCACGTTTTTGCTTCCACGGCAAACTTCTTCTCAAATTCTCTCTTTGCCTGCTTTATCAATGCCTTGCATTTGATTTGCCAGTGCTTGTGCTGTTTCCAGGTTTCGTCGTTTGGCTCTTTTTTCCATTTCCTGAAAGATGCTTTTTTGGCAACAGCAGCCTCTCTGACCTCACCTTTAAACCATGCTGGCAGTTTTTTGGACTTCCTTCCACTTTTCTTAAAGCGTGGAATACAGCTGGTCTGGGCTGCCAAGATGGTATTTTTCAACAACACCCAAGCTTGATGTAAGTCTTTAACCTTTGCAACTTCTCCTTTTAGTTTTTTCTTAACTATTTTCCTCATTTTATCATAGTCTCCCTTTCGAAAGTTAAAAGGTAGTACTGTGGATTTCCGTACTATCCCTCCTCCACTAATTAAATCAAAGGCGATCATGCTATGATCACTATTGCCAAGTGGCCCCAACACCCTTATCTCTTGCACTAGATATAGTGTTCCACTAAGGACCAGGTCTAATATGGCTTCCCCTCTGGTCAGTTCATGAACCAGCTGCTCCAAGAAGCAGTCATTTATGTCATCTAGGAACTTTATCTCCCCAGCATGTCCTGCCGTGACACTGACCCAGTCGATACCGGGGTAATTTAAATCGCCCATTATTATTACTGCGCTGTAACTTTTGTTAGCTTCCTTGATTTCTTTGAGCATTTCATCATCCATTTGTTCATTCTGGCCGGTGGTCGATAGTACACCCCCACTGCCATCGCCTTCCCCTTTTTACATGGAATTTCAATCCATAGAGATTCTACAGCAAATTTTGTTTCCTGCAAAACTTTAATCCATTCTGACTCAATGCCCTCTCTAACATAGAGCGCAACCCTTCCACCAATTTGATGAGCTCTATCATTACGATATAGTTTGTACCCAGGTATCACAGTGTCCCACTGGTTGACCTCCTTCCACCATGTCTCTGATATTCCAATCATATCTAACCTCTCATTTAGTACTATATATTCTAACTCTCCCATCTTATTTTTTAGACTTCTAGCATTTGCATACAAGCATTTTAGAGACTGTATTTCTTTCATATTAATTTGGCTATTGGTAGACATGGGTAATTTGGGATCTTTAAGCTCTGTCTGCTCCATACTTGAGGGCATTTGGGCTACTTTGCTCTTTTTTGGAACCTCTCTGCTTTTGGTAGTATCCTTCAAGGATACATTCTTCCGAACCTCCGAACCATCTGCTCTTGGGCGACTGTCGGCTTTCCCCTATTATCTAGTTTAAATCTGCTCTATTTCCTTTTTAAAGGTTAATGCCAGCAGCCTGGTTCCATCCCGGTTAAGGTGAAGCCCATCCCTTCGGAAGAGCCCCTCCTTTCCCCAGAATGTTCCCCATTTCCTAACAAATCCGAACCCCTCATCTCTGCACCATTGTCTCATCCACGCATTGAGACTCTGGAGCTCTGCCTGCCTTTTGGGTCCTGCACGTGGAACGGGAAGCATTTCGGAGAACGCTACCCTGGAAGTTCTGGATTTCAACTTCCTACCTAAAAACCTAAATTTAGCCTCCAGAACCTCCCTACCACATTTTCCTATGTCATTGGTACCGACATGTACCAAGACAGCAGACTCCTCCCCAGCACTATCTAAGACCTTATCTAGGTGGCGCGTGAGGTCCGCTACCTTCGCACCAGGCAGGCATGTTACCAGACGATCCTCACGTCCACCAGCCACCCAGCTATCTACATGCCTAATGATCGAATCACCAACTATAACGGCTGTCCTAACCCTTCCCTCATGGGCACATGGCCCTGGAGAAACTTCCTCAGTGCGAGAGGGTTTTACATCACCTGGAGGACAGGTCCTAGTTATAGGATCACTTCCTGCCACACCAGGGTGATGCTTTCCTGTCACGTGACCTCGCTCCTCCATGGCAACAGGGATGCTGCCAGACTGGAGGTGGGACTTCAGGAATATATCCCTGTAGGTCTCGTCTATGTACCTCTATGTCTGTCTTATGTTTTCCAAGTCTGCTACTCTAGCCTCTAGAGAACGGACTCGTTCCCTGAGAGCAAAGAGCTCCTGGCACCTAGTGCACACGTAAGACCTCTCACCAACTGGGAGAAAATCATATATGTGACACTCAATGCAAAAGACTGGAAAGCCCCCATCTCGCTGCTGGACTGCTGTCTGCATCTTAGTTTTAAGTTTTTGTTTAGATCTTTAAGTTAACACTTATTAAAAGAGGGCTGCAACACAGTACCCTGTCCTGTGCTGCTGAGGTAAGCTATATTCTTATTTGATTTAAATTATAGCTCTTTGCTGCTGCTAGGCTCTAACGTATTATGAAATTTAAACTACAAGCTCTCTGCTGAGTTCTAAATTTAACCAGAAAGCTCTCTTCTGTGTTTTAAACTAAAACTACTTTGCTGATGCTAGGCCCTGAATGACTTTTAAATTTAAACTACACGCTCTCTGCTGGGTATGAAATTTAACCAGAAAGCTCTCTTCTGTGTTTTAAATGTAAACTTAAACTGCTGCTACTAGGCCCTAACTGATTTAACAAAAAATAGTGGGTTCACAGATTAATTAGCTTTAATAAAAAGAATTCCTTTCAGAAAATTCCCAGAAGTATATACTCACAGTTGCAGATCTCTCTCCAGAAGTTACAGTCCCCTTTTCTAGTCTTTCAAGACTGAGGCTCACAGAGCTCTGGTTGAGCTATTTATGCCTGTGCTGCTGAGGTAAGCTGTGACCAACTTCCTGGATGATTAACAGTCCTTTCTTAGCCGAGTCTTTCAAAATGGCCTTTTGATCTGCCACCTGGTGTTTACACCTATTGAAAAAAGGTTTCACAGGTCTCTTGCCCCCTAGGTAGAAGGCCTCTTTGTAAAGGTCTCTAGAAAACTATTTGCTGCTCAAAGAGTACTGACCCTGTTTTGCCTTTTGTGCTAATCTATATTCTTATTTGATTTAAATTATAGGTCTTTGCTGCTGCTAGGCTCTAATAACGTTGTAAGACTCAAGGACGAAGGGGAAGAATACATAGAAGATACAGCAGGATTGATTAACAAATATTTTCTGTTCTGTGTTCATAGATGAAGGGCAGGGAATGGGACCTTAGAAAACAAACACCAATAGGAATAGAAGTGAGGTAGAACTCAAACTTGTTTTCAGAAGACTGTGTGTTCATGAGGAGCTAGCTAAACTAAAAGTGGACAAAGTGATGAGGCTGGGCAGAATTCATCTGAGGGTATTGAAGGAACTTAGATAATACTAGTTGTGTTGCTCCGTTACCTGACCTTTTCAATGCTTCTTTAGAGTCAGGAGTGATCCTGAAGGAGTGGAGATGGGTGGTTGTTGTCCACAAAAATGGAAGTGAGAAAGAGGGTGGTAACAACAGACCAGTTAATTTGATCTCTAAGGTGAGTAAATTAATGGAAATGCTGCTAAAATAGAGGATGGTGCAGTTTGTGGAATCCAAGGGCTTATATGACCTGCGACAGCATGGCTTTACTGGAAGTAGGTTTTATCAGATGAATTTGATTTCTTTGATGCGTAACCAGAGAATTGGATCAGGGAAGAGTGCTAAATGTGGTATTAGATTTTAGAAAGGGCTTTAGTACCATTCCGCATTGGTGACTCATAAATAAATTGAGTGCTATTAGGATGGACCCTTAAGTGGCTGAGTGAGTAAGAAACTGGTTGAGTGGGAGATGAAAAGAAGGTAGTAGTAAATGGAGTTCACTCCGAAGATAGGGGTGTTACCAGTGGTGTGCTGCAAGGATCAGTCCTCTGTCCTGTTCTTTTTAATATTTTTGTAAGTAATATTGAGGAAGTTCTGTTAGGGAAAGGTATGTCTCTTAGGGAATGATAACAAAATCTGCGACAAGGTAGACACCCCCCCCCCCCCCCGGAAGGGGTGGATAACAGGAGGAATCTAGTGAAGCTTAAAGAGTGATTGAGAACTAGGCAGTTAAAATTTAATGCTAAAAAATGCAAAATCATGCATTTGGGCAAAAAACCAAAGGAGCAGTACAGTATAGGGAATGAAATACTTAAATGCAGAAAAGAAGAGCAGGACCTAGGGTAATCATATTGGATGATCTTAAAGTAGACAAATAGGTAGAAAAGGTTACTGGAAAAGCCAGAAGGATGCTTAGGTTGCGTAGGGAAAGGAATGGCCTGCAGGAAAAAGGAGGTGACAATGCCTTTGTATACGTCCCTAGTGAGACTTCATTTGGAGTACTGTGTACAATTCTGGAGACATCTTCAAAAGAATTCCAGAGGGCAGCTACTACAATGGTCCATGGTACTTAAAGATCTCACAGGCCGATGCAGAAAGCTAGCGTGGCCTTTAAGATCCCATAATGCCATGTTTAAGCAAACTTCATGAACCTTTTAAATGCAGAAAGCAGGCATAAATGCCAACGGAAAACTAGTGCCCAATTAACGCCACACGTATTTAAATCTATTTTAATGTATTTTAATCAGCTGCACATAATGGTCTGGTTTGCAAATCATGGCTATGCCTGATGCAGAGGCAGACATAGAGGATTTTGCAACCAGCCATAGCGCCAAAATTTTTACTGCAGGGTCTGAGGTGACTTAAACCTCTAACGCATGACCCCAACAGTATTTTGATGGCACCGGGTGCTCTCCCCGATGCCTAGATCATCTTCTCCTCAGATGATCAGGTATCGGGAAAAGCCCCTGATGCCATCAAAACACTGTCGGGGGCCATGCCCAACCCAAAAAGAATCCCTGGTGGCCCAGCAGCCCTGTTCCCTCCCCCCCCCCCCCCAACAATATTTTGATTGCATCGGGGACAATTACAGCATTGCGAAAAGCCCCTAATGACATCAGAATGCTGTCAGGGGTTGGTGCCCTGACAGAAAGTAAGTAGTATCTGGTGGTCTAGCAGCCCCTGTACCCCCACACCCAAGTAAAATAAAATCATTTATTTTATTTTTATTTATTTAGTGTACACTTGTATCTCGCTACTTCCAGCGATCAGCAGCGGCTTTCTATACATAGTGGTGTGGCTGTACAGGCCGGATTTGGAACATACAGTGTGATTTCAGGGGTGGGTAAAAAGCATCAAACGGTCACATATTTACATTTGATTGTTTGGGAGGAGGCTTTACATATATACATGTACACATATATTACATATTACAAGAAGCGTTTCATACTGCTGTGTGTTATTTAGGCTGGCAAGGTGCCCGAATAGAGTAACACTCTGACTAGGTTAGGTTGTAATGGGTCTGAAAGAGGTGTTACAGGATCACGTCCTGCCACACCAGGGTGATGCTGTCCTGTCACATGACCTCTCCCCTCCATGGCAACAGGGATGCTGCCAGACTGGACTGCAAGATCATCTGGTGGTCTAGTGGCCCCTAATCCAACCCCCCCCCCTGTATCTTAAAGTAGGCGGGAGTGCTGTCTACATGCTCCCACTCTGGTCCGCCCTCTTGTAAAATGGTGACGCCAGGCCCCACATGGTGCATCCTGGGATGCACTGGGTGAGGTTAAACTGCCATATAAGATAGACTGTGCCTTATTTACAAGATGGTAACCAGAGCAGGAGCATGTAGGCAGTGTTCCTGCCTATTTTAAGGTACTGGTGGGTTGGATTTTGGGGCTGCTAGACCACCAGGTGATTTTTATTTTGTTTTACTTGGGCGTGGGGAGTACAGGGGACGGTAGACCACCAGGTACTTTCTTTCTGTTGGGGTGCTGGCCTCTGACAGTGTTTTGATGGCATCAGGGGCTTTTCCTGATGCTGCGATTATCCCCAATGCCATTAAAATACTGGGGGGGGGGGGCTCGCTGGGTCACCAGGTATTCTCTTTTGTCAGGATCCGGCCTCTGAAAGTATTTTGATGGCATCAGGGGCTTGTCTCAATGCCGCGATCATCCCAGATGCCATCAAAATACTGTTGGGGCTGATATACAGATTAGCCACGCGGTGCCCAGAGAACAAAGCCAAACTAGCACAGGCTTCTTATGCGCATGTGTTTGGCTTGCTCTCCCAGTTTAATGCTGGAGTGGCTCATTTGCATGCGCACGGTTACTGCAGCGGTCATTTGCTTACCCTATCCTTCCTGCATCGCATGCTAAAATGTGTGCGTTGTTGGGAATGTAAAAAATCGCTTCAACGCCAGCTTGCTGCATCGGCCCGTCAGTATGTATACATTGGAAGAAATCCAAACAAAAAAGTGTGATTGATCCCATTCTCAAAATTTTTTTTTTAATAAATGTTAATTTGATGACTATATTAATAATGTTTCTTATTCTATTATCTATTTTTCTAAAATTTAATGTAATAAATATTATAAATTTAGTATTGATGCAAAAGTTGGACAGTGAAAAAGACAGGAAGAAAATTGATGCCTTTGAATTATGGTGCTGGTGAAGAATACTGTGTATACCATGGACTGCCCAAAAAATAAACCAGTCAGTAATATAGGAGATCAAACCAAAGCTTTCTTTAGAAGCTCAGATGACAAAACTTCGACTTTCATACTTTGGACACATCATGCGAAGAGAGAGATCATTAGAGAAAGAAATCACGCTTGACAAGATAGAAGATCAACGCAAAAGAGGAAGATCAGTAATGAGATGGATCGATACAATAACAACAGCTAAGGGTGCCAGTCTATCAACAATGAACCCCCTGACTGAAGACCGAACACAATTTAGGACAACTATAAATAAGGATGCCATGAGTCGACACCGATTCGACGGCACAACAACAACAGTATTAATCCCAATCTTTCCAGAGTCACATTAAAAAGAATAAGAAAGGGAGTGATGGGAGAGCTCAACTTTAAAATATGGAAGCCTTACCAGCAGTCATAAGGTGTGGCCTAGTGGTTAGGACATGGTACCTCAGGCCGGAGGGCCAGGGGTTCAAGTCCCACCTGGGGACAGCAATCTCAGGCTGAGGGACTGGGGTTTCTAGTCCTATAGGCACTCCTTGTGGTCTTGGGCAAGCCACTTAACCCTCTGTTGCCTCAGGTACACATAGATTGTGAGTCCTTTGGGGACAAGGGAATAGATCCAGTACCTGTTTGTAGTAATTACATAATGTAAACCGCTTTGATTGAAGGATAAGGTGCTATAGAAAACAGGTTAAATAAATAAATAAGCCTTGCCACTCAATATCGTCATCACTCATCCCAACAAAATCCATTGTTGCCAAATTATAAAGGTTGTATTTATCTTTTCTGCTGGATAGTCGATGGAAATTTTAATTAACTGTTGCCTGATGGCGTTCTGCCAACTGTTTCAAACAGTAATTGTAATTCAGGGTCCGTGCTCTTCACAGTTTAAGTTCCTTCAAAATACCATGAACATCATCTGTAGCAGCAACTCATCCCCAATCTTCTTATTACTTAAAATGCAGATCACTTGTAGTCTATAACAAAGAGGTCACAAGCTGAACTTCAAAATGCTGCAATCCCAAAGAGTCTCCACTCTGGAGGAAAGACAGGAGAGGGATGAAATAACAGAAACATTTAAATACCTCTGTGGTATAAATGCACAGGAGGTGGCCCTCTTCCATCTGAAAGGAAGCTCTAGAAAGAGCAGTCATAGGATGAAGGTGAAAGGGGACAGACTCTGGAGTTACCGAAGGAGCTATTTCTTTACAGAAAGGGTGATAGAACAGCCTTCCAGTGGGGATGATGGAAACTAGAACTATAACTGAATTCAGGACAGCATGGAACAAATACAGAGGATTTCTGAGGGCGAGAAAGGGACTGCAGAAAATAGTTATTATGGGTGGGCAGGCTGGATAGACTCTATGGTTTTTATCTGCTGTCATTTTCTATGCTTCTATATTTCTATGTACTGCAAAAGATATGAAGAGTATGTGACCCCTAAGGCAAACCCAATATTTACAAGATACAAATTCTACAAGAGGATATAGAATGAAAATGAGCTAACAGAGCAATTTGTAACAGACCTGAAACTGTTACCTAGAGACTGTGCATTTGATGAAACAGAGGACATGATCCGTAACAGAAATGTATTTGGCACAAATTCTTCCAGTGTACAAGAGAAACTTGCTAAATCGGAGTGTTAATCTC